>OZ007556.1:37876627-39122393 GCA_963931855.1 Philhelius festivus | reverse complement strand
GTTGAAAATGGGTTGAAAACCGGTTGAAAATGGGTTGAAAATGGATTGTAAATGGGTTGAAAATGGGTTGAAAACTGGTTGAAAGCTGGTGTAAAATGGGTTGAAAACCGGTTGAAAATGGGTTGAAAATGGGTTGAAAATGCGTTGAAAATGGGTTGAAAATGGGTTGAAAGTGGGTTGAAAGTCGGTTGAAAATGGGTTGAAAATGCGTTGAAAATGGGTTGAAAAGGGGTTGAAAGTGGGTTGAAAATGGGTTGAAAACTGGTTGAAAACTGGTTGAAAATGGGTTGAAAATGAGTTGAAAATCAGTTGAAAATGGGTTGAAAGTGGGTTGAAAATGGGTTGAAAACTGGTTGAAAATGCGTTGAAAATGGGTTGAAAATGGGTTGAAAATGGTTTGAAAATGGGTTGAAAATGGGTTGAAAATGGGTTGAAAATAGGTTAAAAATAGGTTGAAAATGGGTTGAAAATAGGTTGAAAATAGGTTGAAAATGGGTTGAAAATGGGTGAAAATGGGTTTAAAATGGGTTGAAAACCGGTTGAAAATGGGTTGAAAATGGGTTGAAATGGGTTGAAAATGGGTTGAAAATGGGTTGAAAATAGTTTGAAAATGGGTTGAAAATGGGTTGAAAATGGGTTGAAAATGGGTTGAAAATTGGTTGAAAATAGTTGAAAATGGGTTGAAAATAGGTTGAAAATGGGTTGAAAATGGGTTGAAAATGGGTTGAAAATGGGGTTGTAAAAGGGTTGAAAATGGGTTGAAAATGGGTTGAAAATGGGTTGAAAGGGGTTGAAAAGGGTTGAAAATGGGTTGAAATGGGTTGAAATGGGTTGAAATGGGTTGAAATTGGGTTGAAATGGGGTGAAATGGGTTGAAATGGGTGAAATGGTTGAAATGGGTTGAAAGTGGGTTGAAATGGGTTGAATGGGTTGAAATTGGTTGAATGGGTGAAGTGGGTTGAAAGTGAGTTGAATTGGGTTGAAAGTAGGTTGTAAATGGGTTGAAATTGGGTTGAAAATGTGTTGAAATGGGTTGAAAATGGGTTGAAAATAGTTTGAAAATGGGTCGAAATGGGTTGAAAATGGGTTGAAAATGGGTTAAAAATGGGTTGAAATGGGTTGAAATGGGTTGAAAATAGGTTGAAAATGGGTTGAAAATGGGTTGAACTTGGGTTGAAAATGGGTTGAAAATGTTTTGAAAATGGGTTGAAAATCGTTTGAAATTGGGTTGAAAGCAAAGTGCGACTTGGATATGACTTGACTATTGTAAACACGTGTTCAACGTTGAAGAGCAACAGATAGATAGCACTTTGGATGTTCAGCTTTAGGGGCGGGTTTCACCAATTAATTTAATTTGTTCGATTGATGATTTATCGGTCAGTTCGAATATGTTATTAAAATTATACGAATACGATAGGGGCGTTATTTCTGAAAGCAAATAAGGGACGCCAGCAAGTTTTTTTTTTTTTTTTGATAAAGGAAATTATAAACCTTTTGAAGCGGAAGGCGATAGATGAAAGCAAATTTTTTTGAGAGAGAAAAAAAGAAACCAAATATTTTATTCGGAATGGTCACTCTCTGGATTGGTGTCGCTAAATATCGATCTGTCTGAGTTGGGTGCCAGGGTTTGTTGGATAGAATCCTTCACTTCATCAAGGAAGACTGGATCTGCAGATGGGTTGGGGATGAAGTCATTGTTGGAGATAATGGTTTCCAGCATCGGTGGTATTTTCAATCAATCAGCTTGTTGATGTTCTTGTAGGCATCTGGTGCGGGTTTGATTGATTGCAGTTTCTTGTTGAACTGGTTATTATTATGGTGTTGGATGGAGTTCTGCAACATAATGTTAACACATTTGATTTTCCTCCATACTATCTGGTAGTTGTTGTTCGTTGTGTTTAGTCCACACTGGTGGATCTTTTGAAGACGTTTCCTTAACCTTTGTCGGTGAGTGTATAGATTTTAGATATTCTCGGGAAAGTGGTGGTATCTGTCACTTGACGTCTTGGGCTGTTGTTGGATGTCCAGTGCGCTAGAAACAGCCGTTTCCAGACAGCAGATGGCTATATTTTGCAAATTCCTATTTTAGGGTTTCAGCGTTATGGTGGCTTCAATGTCTCTTTAGATTCTTTCTACATCCAGTCTCCTGTAGTTGATGATGTTTTTTAGTTGGTTCCGTCGTCAGGAAGATGGGTTGTTGGAGTTTGATGGTTAGCTGAACAGTTTCATGATCCAAATCCCCAGGTATTGTTGACCAGATGTAATTCCTGAGTTCTGGAAGTATACAAGAAAAATTAGATGTAGAAATAAAAACATCAAGTGTCCATGTTGATGGTGTCGAGAACAGGGGTGACCAATCACCTATCACCACCGTTTCATTAAAAAAAAAAAGAAACAAACAAAAATTGATTGATTAAAATGCCTAGTATATGAGTACAGTTTGAATAATATCTTCAGAAATATATATATTTTCCTACTCGCCCGAGAGTCCTTCATCCTTTTGATTAACTTCGCATTAGAGTAATTGAAAATTTTCCCCAAGATTCCATTCAGATATTTCTCTAAGTTCCTTTCTTTCTTACCGCCTTGTTGACTAGGATCACTTTCGTTTCACCCCAAATAAATTTATTAGCTTTGTAGCCCTTTAAAACCCCTCTCTCCACTCAGTCTCTCGTTGAAGAACATTCAATAAAAATATTTTCCAATAGAGAAATTCCAATGGTTAGTGGCTCAAAGGATAAACCGCGCCTTGCCGCCCACTTACCTCTCTTAACAGTATTTCAAGTCTCAACCCCAAGTCACATATTTGTGAAAATCGTTTGCCGTTGTTTGCCCATCTACTCCTAAGGACCTGTTTTAGTAAAACAAAGCTGATTTTTATATTTTTATGAAATTTCAAAATCATCACACACACATTTTTATTTTTTGAAATAAAATATCTTCGGGATAGAAATTTTTTAATACAATATAGAATTTAATAGAATTTGATCTATGCTCGTCTTGGTCTCCTACATGAGTTCTTGTGGCATACAACGTTGAGCTATTGAAGAGGTTTTCCGCATCCTTGGCCACAGAAATTATTAATTTCTAGACTGCCTCAGCCGCTAGTGTGGTATTTGACCACCATTTAACCATGTTATAGATTCTCAAAAGAACATTTCTTCGCTCGTCCTTTCTCTCAAAGGACTCACAATATGAGGCCCCGGATGGAGTACGGGTATTTATAGTGTAGAAGGATAAAATATCGAGTGGTGGTTGCAGCGGTGGTCTTGTAATAAAGTTTATCTCCATCGATGAAAGATTAAATGCACGAAATTGTGTAAGAAGTATTTATTATTATCCTTGAGGGCATATTGACGGTCGGAGGATTACTTTCGGCTTTGGACAAAGTAAAGTAAAAGTAGTGAAGTAGTAAAAGAATTTCTCTCTTATCTTTGAAATTTAAACGGAAAAAAATCTAATTAAAATTTCTGGCGCGGAGGATGAAGTTTTATATTCTTCTATACCGCAACTCACTTAGGGGCAATGAAATAAACTAATTACTCGTAATACTTAGAAATAAAGAGGTAAACCTTTGAAGATTATGTACACAATCTGGAAATCGATAAGGAAATAGTTGAAGCAATTCGTCTTTTTTTTGTTTATTTTAAAGAAAATTGGTATGGAAAAACCGTTGTTTGTGCTGTTTCCGAATTCTGCAGTTTTTTATATAAGTATCTTAAATAACAACTGATTTCAACAACCGATATGGATAACAGTCTTCCAAAAGCATTTTACATAATGAATCCATAACTATTCTTAGCAAACCTAGATCTATCGGTACTAGAGGCAAAGCGTTCAATTGATTTCAATTTTATCTCTGTCGAAAAAGAAAATCTTATATGAAACAAGAAGTTAAAATCATCATCATCATCATCATCATCGGCTCGACAACCGGGTTCCGGTCCTGGCCTCTTTCAACAAGTCTCTCCACCTATCCCGGCCATCTCTCCAGCTCAAGCATGGTCTACCACGCTGTCGTCTACCAAAGAATGTACCACAAGGAACTTTCCGAGCAGGTTCCTCTTCGCTCATGCGAGCTAGGTGCCCTGCCCACCGGAGTCTACCGAGCTTAATGCAGGTCGATGTCGATCTGGATGCAGGAATTGTGTACAGCTTGTTCGGTTCTTCCGATGATGTCGATGTCGTCTACGTAAGCCAGTAACTGGCTGGACCTGTTGTTGCCGTGCCAGAGTCACGGATTGCTTTCTCCAACGCCAGGTTGAAGAGGAGGCGGCCTTAAAGTCTATAAACAGATGGTATGTTGGGATGTTAAATTCTAGACATTTTTCCATCGCCTGCCTGAGAGTAAACATCTGATCAGTTGTTGATTTACCTGGAATGAAACCACACTGATATTGTCCAATGACGGTTTTAGCGTATGGGGTTATCCGGTCTTGTAAGATAGAGGAGAGTATCTTATAGGCGGTACTCAACAACGTGATACCTCCATAATTGCTGCACGTTGTGACATCTCCCTTCTTATGTATGGGGCATATTAAACCTTTTCGCCAGTCTTCTGGCATTTCTTCCTGCTCCCATACCTGTACTATAATATCATGAATTGCTTGACGTAAGGCTGGCCCGCCGTGATGGAATAATTCGGCTGGTATCTGGTATGCCATCGGCTCCCGGGGCTTTGTTCTGTTTAAGCCGGCCTATAGCCTTCTCAACCTCTTCTATGCTTGGTGGCGGCAACATAGGGTATTCTTCTTGAAGTAGTGGAGCCTCCACTTCTGGAGTGAGACCATTTAGCAATTCATTAAAGTACTATTCCCATCACTCCAGCATGCTTTCAGGATCGGTGATCAGATTTCCCTCTCCGTCCTTGCAGTATGTGCAGCGTGGTGTGTACTGCGTCATGTTTCGGACGGATTGGTAGAACTTCCGCGCCTGGTGCGTGCCTCGCTCTCAGCTGTTTTCTATTTCCCAGATTAGGTTCTTCTCCCAGGCTGATTTTTTTTGTCTGTGAAGCCGTTTTTCTGTTCTTCTGAGCTCTTTATATTCCTCTTCGCGTGTCCGCGTTCTATGAGATTGTTGCATTGCTCGGTACGCAACATTCTTACGTTCAGTCGCTAGCTTGCATTCATCATCAAACCAGTCGTTCCGATTTTTACGACTGCTGCCTAAGATGGAGTTGACAGTACTAATGACAGTATTTTTAAGACTTCTCATTTACGCCCAGCATACTGGCTCCAGGACTTACTCTCCCTAAATCAAGTGATTCTAGGGCGAGTCCTAACGCATTACCAAAGGTGTTACTGGTGTTTTCATTGCGCAGGGCAGCCGTGTTGATTCGAACCTGATCGGCGGATGCAATGCGTCTTCGCAAGGCAATCCGCCCTCGGAAAACCATACCAACAAGATAGTGATCCGAGTCGATATTGGCACCTCGGTACGTTCGTACCGTCATCAAGTTCGAGTAGTGGCGACGGTCTATCAACACGTGGTCTATTTGGTTACGAGTGACTCCATCAGGTGATACCCAGGTGGCTTTGTAGGTATCTTTACGCGGGAACCTGGTACTCACAACGACCATCTTTTTCGATGCTGCCAATTCTAAGACTCGAAGTCCATTGTCATTAGTGTTCTCATGCAAACTATGGGTCCCTGTGTAATGCCTGAATACCGGCTACCGACCTATTTTTGCGTTCAAATCCCCAAGAATTATTTTAACATCATACCTTGGACAGGCATTGAGGACCCTCTCGACTTGTTTGGAGGACTCCTCTGTAGGTCCGTGAACGTTAATGAGGCTGATGTTCGTAAATTTGCCTCGCACGCGAAGGGTGCATAGCCTTTCGCTTATAGCGTTAAATCCGATGATAGTAGACTTCATTTTTTCGCTGACTAGGAAGCCTACCCCGAGCACATGGTGTTTTGTATGACAGCTGTAATATACGTCATATTCTTTCTTCTGTAAAACACCAATCCCTGTTCATCTGATTTCTTGCAGAGCTATTATGTCAGCTTTATATTTTGATATGGCATCGGCTAGCTGCTGAGCAGCTCGAGCTCTATAGAGCGATCGTCAGTTCCATAAGAAAATTCGTAAATCGTTTTTCCGTTTTCTTTGCGTGGGTTGTCGTCGTGTGATCAGTCCGTTTTCGAAATTCTTTTAGTTTTACGGGACAGGGAATTAACCTATCGCCAAACTGAGGAACCAGCCTGATCGTATTAACCAAACCTTTTTTAAAAGGCTTGTTTCTAGCGGCCGCCGCGGAGGCTATGATCACACTTCTACCAGTCCCGAATAGTTACGACACGTGCATGTTGTCGTATGCTACATGTTGTTCCCCCTATTCGTCTGATGGCTGAAGTTAAAATCATAAACTTAAATTTGGTGTACCGCAGGGAAGTGTAGTTGATCCAATATTATATTGTACTAGATGACTCGGTGAACTTCGTATCATTTTCATATATTTTTTAGAAATATGATCAAAACTTAACACAAATAGGAATCTACATTAAATGCAACACAGTAATACACTCAAATTATAGAAGGCTTTTTGATGTACTATATTTTTTGACTTTTTTTGCGGTGCGTAAATATATAAAGATGATGGTTTTCCGAGATGCACGAAACAGGGAAACTCCAAGCTGATTCCGCAAACTTTCGACGATTGGCTTTGCGATTTATGTTTGGTCATCACAAAGGCCAAGCGGACGGGAAATTATAGACCCTTACAATCGAATGGCAAATCCGTTGAAATCTCCTGTATATGCGGGGTCAAGACATCCTCTCATTTGTATTTTCCCTTGATGATCTTCTAAGTTTGCAGTATCCTGTTAGAATAAATGTTATTATTCTTAGGTTATTTCTACTTAGGTTGATACAGTTTTCGAAACGTTGACGGTTGTAGTTGCCCAGTAGCAATTTCGCCTGCCTCAGCCAAGGGAGTTCATTCCAGTTTTTGAATCTGTTTGCCTCCTCTTCTTGTTTAATTTTGGTTTTGATGACATTTTTACCTATTCCGCAATAGGGTTCAGGCCCTGTTAGGAAAGTTAAGGCGCCTATTTTTGCTAGGGAATCTGCCTTTTCATTTCCAAAAACACCAACATGACCAGGTACCCAGTAAAGTGGGACCCTGTTCTGTTTACCTAGTTCATTTAGTCTGCTTATGCACTCCCACACTAACTTAGAGCTGATGGTGTATGAGTTTAGTGCCTTGAGTGCTGCTTGACTATCTGACATAAGGGCAATGTTCTTGTTGCGATAATTCTTTTCGAGATTGCGATCCACACGCATTTCCCTATGGCGTTTACCTCCGCTTGGAAGATGCTGGTGGACTGCCCCATCGATATGGAAAGTTTGATTTTTGTCCCAAAGATTCCTGCACCAGTCTCTTCGCTTGTTCTCGATCCATCAGCATTTGATGGTATTTGTTTCGAGTGTGTAGTTTGTATCCTCTCCTACCCAGTCTTCCTTGTTACTGAGCTGTTTAAGAAAGTTTTTCTCGATATTATGTTTTTTGATCATTCCATCTCTTGGGATGTCAATAAGGTTTGTTATTGTGGACCTGTCAATTAGGTCCCTTTCCCTGAGACCAATAATTTTGCTTGTCCCAGTTCCTTCCTTTGAGAACCTCATGATAGAGGGAATAGATGGAGGATAACCTCCATAGCTACGGTTGGACAGGTTCTCATTGCTCCCGTAATACAGAGACATGCGAGCCTTTGGACTTTTTCTAGGGTTTTCGTAGTTGTTGTTAATTCGGTTTTCTTTTGCCATGCAACCGCACCATAGGTAATGATGGGTCTTACCATCATAGTGTACATCCACCTGAGGATGCTCGGTTTGCATCCCTATGACTTACCTGCAATTCTTTTGCAAATCATTAGGGCTTTTGTGGCTTTTCCGACTATAGCATTTATGTGTTTGTTCCAGAGGAGTTTACTATCTAGTATAATTCCTAGATATTTTACCTCCCTCTGCGTTTCAATTACTTTACCATTCAAACGGATAGATTTGATATGTGGTAGAAGTCTTTTCCTGGTAAATGGTATGATTGTTGTCTTGGATGGGTTTATTGAAAGCCTTACAGACATACACCATTTACTTGTAATTGTTAGTCCTCTTTGGATAATATCGCAAAGAGTTTCTTTAAACTTACCTACTGCAATGACAGCGATATCATCGGCAATGTCAATGCAGTATATACCTTGGAAGGTAAGATTTTCTAACAATTCATCTACTACAAGACTCCACAACAAGGGTGATAGTACACCACCCTGAGGACATCCTCTCGTTGTGATCACTTTTTTTACGTTTTGTTCTGCTTGTGCCTCTGCATTTCTAGTGCCTAACATTTCTTTTATCCATCTGGTTATGGTGATGGGTACGCTTTTCCTAACAAGAGCTTTGCCTACAGCCTCGTGGGACGTGTTATCCAAGGCTCCTTCTATATCTAAGAAACCAGCTAATGCTGTTTCCTTTACATCTAACATCTAGGGCTCTTTGGATCTTATTTGTTAGTTCGAACAGGGCGGTCTCGGTTGATCTGCCCGCCCTATAGGCGTGTTGTCGCTGATTGAGAGGCCTACTTATTAACACTTCTGATCTTACGAAGTTGTCAATTACCTTTTCCAAAGTTTTCAGTATAAAGGATGTTAAGCTTATTGGCCTGAAAGACTTTGGATGGGTTGTGTCTTTTTTCCCTATTTTGGGAATGAAGATTACCTTAGCTGTTCTCCATAGGCTTGGTATATACCCAAGAGCAATGCTACTCTGAAGAATATTAATGAGATAGGGCATAAGGTAATCTTTTCCCTTCTGCAAAAGAGCTGGGAAGATACCACCTGCACCTGGTAATTTGTAGGGTTGAAGGGTATTAATTGCCCAATCAATCTTTTTACCTGTGCAAATGGTCGTGGCTATTTTCCAGTCCTCTCTGTTTGGTTTGAGAGGTGTTCTCTCTGCCAAGTTACCATCTAATGGTAAACTGCCTGGGAAGTGTGTGTTGTGCAGCAGGTTACATCCTTGCTCTTCATTTTCGGTGAACCTACCATCACTATACCAAAGTGCTAGTGATGTTATGGTTTTCTCTTTTGCAAGAGCTTTGTGAAGTCTTGCCACTGCAGGGGCAGATTGTTAGGAAGATTTTATTATTTTGACTTGGGCGACGCAGACCAACAATTCCACCCTCCCAACCTCGAAGAAGTAAGGAATATATATATCGAATTTTAAGTTCAAAATAGCCGCAGTAGGTGACGGCCTTGCTGCCGAACTGTTCAAGATGCCATGTGATGACTTGTTTAGGAGTATGCAGCTTCTGAAAAATATGGTCGTAAGAAAAGAAAGCATGCCCGATGAATGGAACCTCAGCAGAGTTTGCCTGATAATCAAGAAAGGGATCTATATCGCTACAGCTTAAGACCAGGAAAGTCCACCGTAGACAAAATATTCAGATCTTAAAAAAAAATAATCTCAAATCGATACCTACCACCTTTTTATCCATTTCAAATCCGTGCATGATGGCGTATTAAGGGACGAAGTTTATGGAAGAATGTCTACTTTTGTCATTCCTGGTAAAGTTGTCCGCTTATGTAGGATGACGATGGAGAACGCACAACAAGATCGGTAAAAATTTCATCAATACATTTGATGTTAAATAAAAAGTTACTAGACAAGGCGATGAGCTGTCATGCAACTTTTTAACATCGTTTTGGAAAGAAAAGTGCACAACTTCCGCGTCAATACTAGAGGCACAATCCTTCAAAGGTCCGTTCAATTACTCGAATCCATCGATAATATAAACATCATTGAAAGAACGTCAAGAAAGGATACCCTACATCGACATTTTGGACAGAATCTCACCATAGACAGTTATAATTTTAAGGTATTAAGGGACTTTGTCTTTCTATGCGCTACTTTTGAATCAAACGAAGAATAGCTCAGGACAATCACTGCTCCTATGGTCTAAAAAGGCAATAAAGTAGCAAAGTTTTTTTCCGAGCAAATAAAATGGGCCTTAATAAGACACTTATCATTCTGGTCCTTAATTGTCAAATGTGGATGTCGTTAGGATGTTTCGAGAGGAAAATTCTCCGATTAATTTTTATTGCCCTCTGCATAAATGATTAGTGGAGGAAAAGATATAATTTCGAAATCCACGGGCTTTCCAATCCAGTCAAAGTCCAATGAATGAGATGGCTTGGTCATGTCCAGCCCGGAAAGTAAGTCTTTGAACTTGAGGGACAGCGCATCATAAGAAGAAAAATACTAATTTGGCGCACACGTGTGAGAGAGTGAGAGAGGACCTTAACCAGCTACCCTTGTGAACCTGAAAACCCAGGTGGCTTCAGAAGCTTGTTGCAATATTTTATACCGATTTTTAGGAAGAATTTATATGACGATTAGGATGACGAGATTACTTTAAAATCGCGACTTTGGATTTATACGGATCCAATTGTAATTAACACAAAAAACAACAAACGAATTAATTATTATTAAATTGTGCAACCTGCACACGACTTATGTTTTTTTTCACATTCGAGAAAATAAAAAAAAAACAATTTATTTTTAAACTTTTTATTTTTCACGTCTTTATTCAACTTGATGATCTTAACAACTGAACATTACAAATTTATTAAAACTTAACTAAAGCAGTTTATTAATTTCTATTTCAGCTGAATTGCAATGTCTCAAAATAATATCGTATTTCTGTACATTGCACTTCCGCTGAGAAAATTATTGCAATACGATTCTTTGAACAAATTTTATTTGTTGGGAAAAAATTTAATTTAATTATTTTTGATTTCAGTGGAATTGCAATTCCTCGAAATAATATCGTATTTCTGTGTGCATTGCATTTCCGCTGGGAAAATTATTTTAATATGATCTTATGCTACAATTCCCAATTTATGGGAATTTGAGATTTTGTCAACACCGTTGGATGCTTTGACATAACCCACGCGAGAGATAAGATCGGATTGACGAAATGTCAAAACGATCAACGAGATATGAGAGAGATTATAGATAACAAAATATTGCAACAACAACTGCGATGTGTTACGACGCAGCTAACCGGCTAGTCAGCTGGGGGTGGGTTCGTCGAATTAAATTGGTGATAAAAAAGGGTAAACAACTCAGATCGAATAAAAAGACGAATTTGGGTATTATAAAAAGGCAATTAAATAAATGTAAGTACTGGGGCATACTTACGTGATGGGAGGGGTGGGCGCCAGGAAACTGTTTAGGGTCGTTTGCCTTAACCGGGATGCTGGAATTGTTCTTCAAAAATATGAAGTAAACACAACTTTAAATTAATGAAATTTTATTTAAAAATATCTAGGAAACCGTGGCTTGCGCCTGGATTAAAACCTAGAATTTTTCAACTATACTTAGGTATAAATACAAAAATAAATTGTTTAAAACCAATTGAAAATAAATGAAATTATGAAATATTAAATGAAAAATGAAATTGAAATTATACAAAATGAAACAAAGGGGATTTTAGAAATACAGACCGCAAGAATGGACCGCTATCACTCGGTCCCGAAATAAAACAGATAATCAGAACTACTGTAAAGGGGCGCGCGTCTCACAATTTTGAGATTATAGAAACGAAACAAAGACCAACCGAATTTATTTTGCACAACACTTTTTTGCAAACCAATAAAACTCTTAAAACTTAATTCACTCTACTTATCTTTCCAAATTCCTGTTTCCTTTTCCTTCCTGCTTCTTTCCTCTCTGATTTCAATCGCCCCGTACTGGCGATTAAATTTCTTTCCACAAAATAACTCCTTCTTCGAAAAATCCTTTAAATATAAATCTTTCTAAAACACTTTCTATTTTTTTTCTCTCACAACTTCTTCAACTTTTTATTCTTTTCTTTTTTCTTTTCTCAAAACCAATCTTTCCAAATTTTACAATTGCCTATCGGCTTTGCTGGTCAACCAAGAATTCGTTTAACCATTTTGCATTTTATTTCTCTTGGCCTCCTCTTTCACTCACACATTCACACTCTCAATCAAAAGCTTTCGTGGAACTCGGTTGCGGTACCACTCCGATGTTGAGTTCCAACGAAACTCTCTTTCACCCACACAATCACTGAATTCCCCAAGTTGTTGGTGTTGTCCCAAAACTTAGCGAATCCAAGGCCGTACCCTAACATTTTTATAATAATTATTTTTGAGAAAAATAAAAATAAATTATAAAAAGTTGAAGATAACTATTCGGAGCATTCTCTCCGTTACTCTACTATATTTTACTATTATATTCTTATTCGAAAAAGGAGCCAATACTAGTAATTAATCTCTTAACAATTTTGAGGAACCGAAGAAGGAAGGCAAATATTCAATTTAAACAACCTAACGCGTAATCTACTATTTGGTGGACCTTTGTGCAGATTTGGTGGGATAGGAAATAGCGTTTAGCGTTCCATTCTTTTATGCTGTTCTGTTATTTAAGTTTAGTTTTAATAAAGAATTTTAGGGTGGGCTCAAAGCCGTGTTCAAAAGTAAATTAAGAAGTTAAGTTATCTGATGTTGTTGATGTTGTGTTGTTTTCATATGGGTCGTTTTAAAAAAATTACATTTTTAGTGTTATAGCTTCTATTTTTTTTGCATTTCAATTTAAAGACTTGAAATTTGGCATGGAACTGTGTTTATATGTCAGCATTATAAGAAAAAATTTGCAGATCGATTGATGGTAACGAATATCCATGGTAATTAATAATGTGTAATCTCCGTGGCCTTTTTGGGATGTGATTTTGATGCTTTATCAGTTTTATTAATATTTTTAATGATGAAAATGATTTTTTTTTTTAATTTTGGGCCTTGTCGTTTCAAAAGCCTTCTCTTAAGCTTCAATTTTATGATATGCAAAAAAAAAAAAAAATTTTTTGTTGTCCCAATACTTAGTTGAGTGAGTGTGACAAGATTTTGAAAAAAAAAAAACATATTTAAACATATTCGCTTTTTCACACAACTAAACAATTTTTAATAATTTTTTACGATGCATCATCTTTTAGTACGTCAAAAAACCTTCAATTTCATGTTTTATTATAATTAAATTATTGCAGTTAATTCCTTTAAAATTAACATGCAAAATAATTTTTTCATCCGAGTAAATTGATGTAAATTGATTTTGTAATCTCCGTGGCCTGTAATCTCCGTGGCCATTTTCGTATTTGTTTTTTAATATATGTTCTTTTAGTTTATAATGGCTCATATTATTATTAATATTTTTATATTCTAGATAAATATACTGAATTTCATCATTCCTTACAGTATTGGTACCGTAAAAGTTCCAAGAAAGTTATGTGTCGTTATTTAAAAATATTTTTTTGCCTCTTTCATGCTTTTAAACAAAATGGCGCAAAATTTTAAACAGCCTATTATTAAGGTATTAGTATGATACTACTTAACAATTTGCTAACTTTATAGTAGTTTACTAACTCATTCTTAATTTTAAACATTTTCTCACTAGTATCATACTAAAAGAATTTCCTTAATAAATTGCTTCTGAACACACCTAAAACAATGACATTTCGTGTTAAAAAGTAAGTACACGAACCTTTTTTGATGTTTGCAAATGTCAAAGAGTCATATGAAGCTAGCACGATACTAAAAAAATAAAGTAGGTGTTCGATGATTTTAACTTTAATAAAAGGGTAGAGAAAGTATGATGCTATATCCGATTAAAACTTGCAAATTCGTTGTTTCAACCTAGTATCATACTAAAACAGCTTTAGCATCGTACTAATTTAATTAAAATTTTGCGCCAATGTATTTAATTTGTATTTTTTATTAATTATCCTATTAAATTTATTTGCTTTCCACAAAATTTCAACTATTTATTGTAACTACTTTTTATTGTTTAATACTATTTATTGTTATTTTATGCAAAAAAGAACATTTGTAATACATTTGAAATTTTCAATTTAATTTTTATCGAAAAATACTCGTAAAATGAAAAATATTTGAAATTATTTTTGCGCAACTAGGAAAACTCCTTTTCTACTTGTTTACTATAGATTAAGAAACTAAAACCCAAGAAAAACTGAAAACAAATTTTTTTTGAAACGATCAATAAAAAATGTCAATTTTTAAAAAATGACCCATATCCACTTTAAGTGTTCGTGTATGTTTCGTTCTCTTGTTGTCTTCAGTATAAATTTCCTCGTTTATGTAGAAGGCGTGCGAGTCTCCAGCCCATCCGCTGGCTTAACACGATCGAATTATAGGGTACCTATTTTGTCATCCTCTCTGAGCTACTCTCAAGCTCCATGACGACAACGGACTCAAAATGTGGGTCGAAAAATGGGAATGGTTGGGATGGAGGGGAAAACAGATATCTAGAGTGAGACTATGACTAAAGAACATAGTCGAAGAAGGTTTAAAGAATAGAGATAAAGAATGGTTTTTATTGCGGTAAATCTTACCGTAACAAGCTTGTTAGTTAAATACTTAGTCCAACCGATACCGTACCTTTACCATAAGTAAGTAAGTAAGTAAGATGAAGATGATGAATTAGTTTTTATTTGTTAGAAAGATGAAGAGAGAATAACATAATATTGGTAATTTTTAGAGATAATGATCTCTTGAAATGGCTTTTGCTAGCTGTGTAAGCATTGCCAGTGTTTTTTTCGATTTCTTGGTCTCTGGAATCCTTACTGCTAGAACTGTAATACAGCTCTAATAAATTTTTAAAAATTACTAAAACTACCGTCTTTTAATAGTTAAACACAAATTCATACGAAATAGACTAGCAAAGAAAATGTACTCCCCTTGTAGTCTACCAAGTGGTGTACAACACCTGCATATCTTTTTACAAAAGATTCCCAAAATGTTCAAAAGGTGTACAGCCACAATTTCACAAGCCAAGGCCACCAACATAGAAAAATGACATTACTCCCAAAAATGTTTCGAAAGAAAATGTGGTAACAGATTTTCTACATTTGGGAGTTAAGTCATCAATTTTCGAAATTGTGTCAGTTTTTTGAGCATTGTTACAAAACACCCGGAATTGAAATGCAGCTTTGCCCAAAGCAAGACAACATTGTAAAGGAGGAGAACGCATTCACATTCTGTTTTTACGAGTATTTATTTAATAAACATTTATTTTTTTCTACCTCTCGGAGTTTATTGAGGGAACTTGTAACATATATTGCTTTTGGCAGAAGACTCATTTTTTACATAAGGTAGATATCTATTGCCATGGTGATTTATGTAATTGGTTTTTGTTTTGCTTCCACTTGACCTTTGATGAAAAAACACCAATCCACCCACAACTACAATAAATCAACTCGAAAAAAACCCTTCAAACGCAAAGTAATTGCCTCTGACAAAAAGTGCTTAAATCGGTATCCCAAACAACCATACTAACCGAACTTGCCTTAAACAATGAAAATATTTAAATTGAAAAAAAAGTAAAATAAATGTGAAAGTCCAACAAATGTAAAAATTCCCTGCAGAAAACTGAAATTAAACGCAACAACCATAAAGTAAATAAAAAAAATCCACAACATAGCCATAAATAAAAAGAGAACCTCCTACATTTTGTGCAA
Source organism: Philhelius festivus (assembly GCA_963931855.1). NCBI lineage: Eukaryota > Metazoa > Arthropoda > Insecta > Diptera > Syrphidae > Philhelius > Philhelius festivus. Next base: position 39,106,839 of record OZ007556.1, on the reverse strand, counting down.
CATTTTATAATAAATTCTTCTTCCTCTAACCCGCGACGTGGCGGGCGGGGCGCCTGTACTCAGTTTCACCGCAACACAATCACACAATAAAACTCCAAAAATACAAAAGATTCAAATCTTTGCTAATTAACGAAACAGAGAATTCATTGCACTATGGACTTTCCGAAGAGCAGAAGGTCGTACAACATACCCTCGCTCAACATAAAAGAGTCCTGCTCTTGCCATAGAACAAAAATAAAAGGAGCTACTTCAAGGGGTTTAAAGGAACGAAGCCATGAAGCTTATAGGGAAGGGACGATGACGTCGAGACAGAGCATCTCTTCCTCCTCCAGATTGTCCGGAACAAACACACATGGTTATTCATATCCGCAATGAGTATCTATGGCTTTTTAATCTTCATCCTTAGTGCGGTACGCCACCGTCTTCCATCCCTTTTCTGCCTAATCCACATAAAAGGCTTTAAAAAGGGCAAGTTAAAAAATAAAACAGGGGCTGATGGATATACCCTACACATATCTTCCTACCCAGCAGAAACTGCAAAAGGATTTTCCACGGTGTGATGAATCGAGGGAATCTGCTCCTAGCTATGCATAGTTCCGTGATGCTACTTCGGTTCTTTTTCTGTTTTTTGTTTTCCTTTCGGTTTTTTTTTTTTTTTTAGTTAGCCTGCCTGGCCGTAATGTGCTTGCATATTTCTAACTGCCTCGTGAGCATGTGATAAAACCACCGACCATGATGCTAAGCTCTGGCTTTGTGCATGGCATCTTCTGCCCTTCGGATTCATTGTTGTCTCTGCGCCTGGCATCATGTATTATCATCGTTCTGGTAGTCCTCGTTGTGGCAGTAAGTGCATGCATATGTATCCGTTTTGTTATTGCAGACATTACTGGTGGTGCTATTCAGCAGATCCTTAATAATAATGGGGGGCTTGATGCAGCAGCAGCCAGCAGTAGCATTGTGTGTGCCTTCTTGCCTGAACCCTGAACTCAAAAAGTTTCGATGAGCTCCGTGATTTCTTTGGTAGGGAAGCTGTGGAGCTGGTTGAAAATGTGCTAACGCGAGAGGTAAGTACTTTTTTGATGGAGGGCCTATTCACGAAACCCAAATAAATTTGCCGTATAGTGTAATTTTGCTTTGGTGCAGCGAGTAGAATGTTTAGGGTCTAGTGGATCGAAACAGAAAAAACACTAAAAGTATGTGTTGTCTCTTGTTCTAAAAATTTGAGTGCATTCTCTTTCAAAAACCACGATAACAAAAGCCTTGCTATTAAGGGCAAAGTTTGAGCACACCAAATTTTAATATATTCGCATTAAAAAACGTTAAGTTTAAACTATTAATATGTGAAAGCAGCAATTAAAAGAAGTAAGTATTAGGTCTTTTGAATAACTTTTTTCTTACTGGTTTGAAATTTTAAGCCAAGTACACTAAACACAAGGACGATAACCTTACACTTTCTTTTAACTTTCTCACATGAGCCTAAAAATGTTTTCCAGTCTCATAAACCTCTTAAAGTGATAGTTATTTATCTCAAAAGATTATAAATGAACCTGGATTTGGTTTCAGACTCTACACCAATATTTAATCATATTGGAGAATTCTTCCTGATAACCAATATTCAAAGAATCCTCGGCCGTTCCTGTACTCAACTAAGGTTTGTGGCAAAATTCGAAAATCTGATGTTTCTGTTTGATTATTAAATCATCGCATTTCACAATTTAAAGTTTTGAATGTAGGTAAGATAAAGTACGATTTTCGTCATTTCATCGATTGTTTAAAAAATCCACCCACTTTCCCGCCCTTTTTGATTAAATTCTTCGGCTTTGCTGAGAGATGCACATACGAGAAGTCCGATTTTCAATATGTTGACTTTCAGCAACCGGTCGTTTGGTTATAGACATTTGACTTGAAGAAAACACGCAAGAAAAGTCTAACGGGGTTCAATGGCACAATCTAAAAGGCCAGCTCAAGTCGCCTTCATGAAAAAACCATGCTCTAGAATCGCTTATTCATAATGTTCATTGTGACATCAGCTGTGACATGTCACGCACTTTTCTTGGAACTACGTTTCGTTTACATCCATATCATCCAATTTTGTTCAAAAAATTATAATTGTCGTAGATCAGTAATGCTCTCCTTTGATAATGATAGCAATATTATTTTCAAAGAACTACAGATCGTTGATCTACACCACACAGTGACTTTCTTCATCGCCACTTGGAGGATATCGCGTGCATTGGCGTCGCAGTCGCAAATACGACATTTGCGTTGTCATCCAAAAATTAGAAGAACTACACGGAATACATTTATCATCATACGAGTATAACTTGTCGGAAATTATAAATGCTTGAGGAAGCCATTTTGCTTAATACTCGTACCAACATTTGTTTTGTGTAAACTAAGGAAGACAATTTAAATTAGATTGAAATCAAAAACGAGTCAAATGACATTAACCGTGTTCTTTTATAAATGCGTTCAGAAGTAAAGTGTCATATTACACATATTAAATACATCATCGGGAGTAGGATTTCTGCCTATATAAGCTAAAGTAGAATACTAGAATCCTACTTCAGATGGACTTTTGACGTCTATTCGAGTATCGAATTTTGACTGATACTTATATCAATTTTTTGTTTGTGCCACCCTGATGCCCGATTTCACGAAGGACTTTTAAACATTTAACAGACTTCTAAACCTTAAAATGAGATGTTTTTGTTTCACCAAGCGATTCTAAATTAAACAAGCTTTTAAACATCCTTATAAACTAAATGCTAAATAATTTAAAAGTGTCATTGAAACGTAATCACATGTAGATAACAACAATTGGATATAGCAGCTGAAATTATTGTTTTGTAATATTTTATTTTTCAATTTTTTAATATACAAAATAAATAGGTTAATACTAATATTTAAATGATCTGTTTTTTATTTAGAATAAAATATAAAATACAAAATCATCATCCAACGATAAAGTGCAGCGCATAGTTATTCGTCGAGCAAGAGTATTCTCGATGCACAGGAATCCATCCTCCGACTTCAAAATGAGGTTCGGACTTTCCAAGGCATCTGTGGATCAGTTGTTGAATTCGCTTGGTCGCCTGGAACCGATACAAACCCATCAGTGCAAAAATAAAGTGGTTATTGTCCCATTCAGACACAGTACAACTGAACCGAAGGCTGCTCCGTCTTGTGCGAGAATGTCTCGACTATAAAGGAGCCGCCTATCTACAGCTCTAGGTTTACACGACGTGGTAAATTTCCAAACCACACGCTTTCGTAGTATTTATTTTTTTATTTTATTTATTTTTCAGCTCCAAAACCAACGGTATCCCCCATACACCCGTAATGCAAAATCTAATTTATCTCAAAAACGGATCTAACGATTTTGATAAAAAAAATTAGGTGTACTTTTATGGGCATGGACTATATTTTGGTGAAAAAAAAATTAGGAAAAAATGTTATTAATGGTAGGTACCTGTCATAGAACGGTTTTTTTGATTTTCGAATTTCTCATCAACGGCTCTAACGATTTTAATCAACATTTTTTATGCAGGAGCCCCCTTAAATTTAAAATTAAATTTTATATACAAATGTTCAAAAAAATATTTTTTGTGTTTTTTGAAATTAAAATTTCTTCCAAACATGTAAATGTAAACGATTATTTTTTGAAATTAATCCCTAAAATCTATATTATGAAAAACTAAAAATTTTAAACATATTTTTTATATAAAAAAATTATTTAATAATAAAACGATTTTTGAGCTTTGTTTGAATAAATTCAAACTTTTCTCGAAATCAGACGGCAATTTCATGCATTTGTTTTATCTCATTAAATACATGTTTTACATTTATAAAATGTGTTTAAAATTCCAAAGTACCTACTTTTACATAAGAGCAGGTTCATTCGATCTAGTCGTGCGTTTTATTTTTTAAATAAATACTCCCAAACTTCTGTAATTAAATCATTTACTTAGCTGTACATTTTCTTTAAACGCACCCGTTTGTTGTGAACTTCATATAAGGTCAAATGACATACATACCTATTAAAGCAGCTGGATGCTTTCATTCATAGAAAATCTCTGTTGATGTAGCTATTTATTTTGCTTTTCTGTTTTCTAAAACTAACGGTTATTTAGCTATCAAATCAATTTTTAATTTGGATCTGTCAAAATGCGGTTTTGGCAATTTTTGTATTCTGTTGGGCAAACGAAAATTAAAATCAGTTAAGCAAAACAAAAGTTTTCGGAAGATTTTTCCCTCCCTGTATTTATACACATACATAATTATTAGATGTCAGTTTGCAATTTTGGCTTTAGGTTTGTTTAATTTATTTCAACTTTGAAAACTGGGTTCAAAATATGAAGAAAATTATTTCTAGTAAGAAATGGAGCAATTTCAAAACAATTCGGTAAACTCATCAACCTTATAGTTCTCTACGGAAAATAAATTGAGGATGTAGATTTTTGTTTTTAAAATAATGACAGACACGAATTTACACTAATTCAACGACAGTAAAATTTATCCGAAATCGCATTCCGTTCATCGGGGAAAAAATGTATCTTTCTTTTAAATCTGCATTTTCCAATGGAAAACTCAATTAATGGCAATCAATGTCCTAAAAATGTTTTTCCTTGCAATGAAGGAAGTACACCCCTGAAAATGTTTTTGAGGTGGCTGAGAATCGAACTCTCCGCATGGAGCATGAAAGTCCAGTAGCCATAACTTGCAATAAAAAAATAAACCGATCCCCCTTCCTGTACAGCACATCATGCTTGCTTTTCCGGGAAATTTATTTTTGATGTGTAAACATCTTTGCCGGCGGTAGGGTAACTCAAAAACGTGGGTAAGACTTAAACGTTCCGTGTAGCCCGTTACGGTAACAAGTTACGGTTACACATTCCTTGCAGCGTGTTACGGCCACCTCTCAACCTATATGTCAAAAAGACGATAGACAAAACAACTGGTTTAAAATTTTATAGCGGGTTCATTCAATGTTTTAACCAAATCCATTTCACGTTAGTGGTGGACGTTTACATTTTATTTTATGCTCCCAAAAAATGGATTTTCGGAGTTGACATTTAAAAATCCGAAAAACCTTGTTCAGGGCAATCAGTTAACATCTGCAACAAAATATTCTTGATGCGTCAAAATTTAATTTTTCTCTTTGAGCTTTAAGCAACAAAAATTCATACCGAGAAATCGGATATCGTTTCCACAAATCCATCAACTGCGTATTTCATACTTTAATTAAAAGGGGTAAAACAATTGCGCTTCTACTGTCGAAATTTGTGAGATGGCCAACTAGAAATGAGGAAGTTGATAACGTTGTGAACCAATTTAACTATTTTCACCCCCACACACACAAAAAAGGCAATCTAAACTCTATTTTCTGAACTTCAATTATTTTTGTCTTCAACTCGATTTTTGTACTGCAGAGCTGCGCCGCAAATGATGTTACGGAACATATGACTTAAGCAAATTGCGTTATCGAAAATAATGCTTTTGCATGAAAATTTCGTTTTGGGTTTTCGAACAGTTGACTTTTGCAGTTTGCGTTTAAGAACATTCTGCAAATGCATTTGTGATGCAGATGATGTTTTCGAAAACGGCCTACGTTTCTATACCTTTCACCTAAATTGTCAAAGAAAAACGGAAGACGAAACAAACGAAAAAAAGAATCGTAATCAGGATCCAAAAGTCAAACTGAAGTATCATATTTTCGTGCACCGCCACCGGGCGGTTACATTCTCAAACATGTTTGAGAAGAACGCCATGATTGGCTTGATTTTGTTAATGTGAACTCTCCGTCTAGTGGTTTGTCAAACATGGATTTTAAAAAGTTTTGATATTTTGGCTGCTTGACAAGCTTATTTGAGAATGTGAACGCATGTTCGTCAAGCCGAAAGCAAATTTCATTGTTCACGAACATCTCGAGCCGTGCAAATTTATAATCAATAGCGGTAGACTTTGCAGACTTTGAATATAAAATTCAAGTAAATTTCATCATCTAAACTTTTGTCTATGTTCTTAGTTAGTTGGTCATGGTCAAAATTCTAATGAGAAATTATGATTGGCAGCATGTTTGATGAATGTGAAAGCTCTTGTTTTTCATACATCAAATATTCATTATGTCATGCTTGTCAAACAAATTTGAGAATGTGAACGCCCACATTAATGCTCGGAGGAAATAGTTGTAGTATGACTGCCTTTTAAACGATGCGATATCACTCTGCAATTTTTAAGCATGTTAGCGAGAGACGTATGTGGTGGCGGGGTTAAAAGATGTTAAGAAAAATGCAGAGTTATCATTCTTTCTTTTTTCTGGATTTCTTTATTTCTCGAGTGTGTTTCATTTTCTATTTGGCGTTCGCTCAATGAAATTCGCTTAGCTGAATAGAGTAAGGCTAGGACCGCACTTGCGATTTCAATCGTACAATTTTGTATTCGCAAAAATAGAACACATGAATTTAAATGAGAATGAACGCACTTCCTACCAAAAAATCATGACGATTTAAAAGTCGCAATTTGTTTCATTTTCCTTGCGATGCGGTTGTCGTAAGCTTAAATGAAACACATGTACTCAAATGGATATGCCCACACTTGCGATTTAAATTACTACGACTTAAAAATCGTAGTCGCAAAGAGAAATTGGCATGCACGCACTTGCGATTTTTAATCCACTTGCAAACTACAGAGGCATCTCCTTCCTGAACGCTTCATATAAAATCTTCACTGTAATATGGAAAAAACGGCTCACAATGTGGATAAATTCTTATAGTCAAATTAATGAGTATCAAGCGGGTTTTAGATCAGGATATTCAACAGTTGATCACATTTTTGTCCTAAAGAGTATAGCTGAGTCCTTTCACGCAAAGGGTCGTAAGCTCTACACATTTTTTGTTGATTTTAAGGCAGCATTCGATAACGTTGATCGTAGAGCGCTTCTCTACAAATTATACGCCAAAGGCTTATCAAGAAAGTTCTGCAATTTAATGGAAAGAATGTATGAGGAGACTTGGGCCACAGTTTGGAACGGGGAAAATCTTTCTGAACCATTTGAAACAAAATTTGGTGTGAGACAAGGATGCTCTCTAAGCCCGTTACTTTTTGCTTTGTTTATTGACGATATTACGGACTACTTACCAGGAGGAATTGAGTATGGTAATCAAAACATAAAAGCCCTCTTATTTGCGGACGACATCGTCATACTGGCTAACTCACCCGAGACATTACAAAGGATGATAAACAGACTTATTGAGTACTGCACCATGTGGAATCTCACTGTAAATCTCGAAAAGTCAAAAGCTATGATTTTCAAGAAGACCTCTGGGAGAAACGCGCAAAATGAACATTGGTCTTTCAATGATCAAACAATAGAAGTGGTCAAAGAATATAAATATCTTGGGGTATACCTTAAACCAAACCTGAACATGGAGAGACACCTAAAAGCAAAGCTGATAAACGCCAAAACAGCAATAAGTACTACCTGGAATAACTGTTTTGCAAGTAAGCACATAGCACACAGCAGCAAATATCGGGTATTTGAAGGAGTATCTGAATCCATTTTATTGTATGCTGCTCAAGTGTGGGGATCCAAACAGTATGATACAGTGGAAAAGTTACAAAGATATTTTGTGAAACGGATCTTCCAACTGCCATCTAGTACACCAAATTATGCGTTAATGCTTGAAACTGGACTGTCACCGCTCTTTATAAAGACCCTTAAACTGCAAGTGGATTATGTCTTAAAGGTAATGAATATGCCAAACGGAAGACTGCCCAAGATAGCGGCACTAAATACATTCAGGAGAAAGATCGGATGGTATAGCGAATGGATGGAGTTAGGAGATGCATGCGGCAACCCGTTGAATTTAAACGTAGAGCAACATTATCTATGGAAGCCAATACTATATGAGCTAATCAAGAAAATTGATTCGATGTGTAGGGATAATTTCCTCAGAGAAGCGTCAAGCTCGGTCTACAGAGCAATGTATAGTGTGCTCGATCACAACCTAATGAAATTAAACTATTTTCGATATGAAAATAGTATCCAGCAGATTTCAATGATGCTAAAGTTGAGAGTGGAAATAATCAAGCTCAATTATGTTCCACACCGGGAGGATCTACCAGGGATATGCAGTATTTGTAACCAAGGAGTACGAGAAGATGTTATCCATTTTTTGGGAAAATGCCCAACGCTAAGAGAAACAAGAAGATATTACTTTGGCGCAGATTTTGTAGATATAGAAGGTATCAAATTTTTGCTAAATGAAATGAATGTTGTAAAACTAAGTAACTATTGCAAAACAGCACTCGCTTACCGAGAAAGAATAATGAATGAAAACTTTTAATATAAAAAACATAAATAGGAAACTAGCAACTAAAGTTATATGTAACTCCAGATATTTTGTTTTATTAATATATGTATGTATAAATGTAAAATAGTAATTATGTCAATCGGCAGACGGCAAAGCCATGTCTAAATTGATTTATTTATAATATTGTACACACAAATCGGATGTTTATAATGTTTGAAACTAATAAATCTAAATCTATCTATCTAATCAAAAAGAAACAGAGATTAAAAATCGATTTCGTGTAAAAACAGTCTATTTCAAATCAGATAACATCTCTGTTTTAATAAAAGTGTAAAAATGTAATGTTATCTAAACCAACATCCCTGTTTAAACATAAATCTAATAAACCTTACGTTACGTAGCGGAGTCCAATGGTGCGTTCTTTTTCTTACAATAATTAAATTATGAAATAGATAGGTTTTTTCCTTTACTATAAAACTCTACTACAGAGACGTAAGAATAAGTCTGAGGAGTAATACTACGTTTTCACCAAGAGTAAATCCGCTAGAGATTTAAAATAAATCTGACGTTTTCACTCTGTCTTGTCATTCAAATGTCAATTTGGACAAGAGAAAAAAGATTGCAATTGGATAGTAAAAAGGAAAAAAACAGATATCTCTATTTTGTGTTGCGAGAAGATTTCAAGGAGATTTATTTTAAAGGAGATTTATGGTAAATCCACTTATATCCCGGATTTACCTTTGGTGAAAACGTAGTATAAGTCCAATTCCAAAGTGAACACTGTCTTGAAATTAAAGATTAAAAAGTCAATAATAAGTTTAAATGGCTACTTATGCATGTGTATAACTGGCGCCCAACTAATAGCGAAAATACAGTTGCCATTAATTTATGATTCTCACTGGAATTGGTATTATGATTGCATTGCATGTTTATTGGGTACGTTCGATAACAAAAATTCGGCACTCGAACCGTGAGTCCAGGCATTCACACTTTTTTTTCAAATTAAAGACAGAGGATCTTTGCAGTACAAAACTTTAGCTAGTTTCATATTTTAAACTAAAGATATATATTTTTACCTTCCCGATCTTTCGGACCAGCTTAAGGGTGAAAAAATACCAATCTCAATCAATCTGAATGTCGCAAGAAATCGTAGCCTCAGATCTGTGATGTCTAAGTAGACAAAGGAGTATTATTGATGTTCATTATATTTTGTTTATTGTTTATTTAAAATTGCGCTTCGATGAGCTTCGTACATACATACATTCCAGAAACTTTACAACACCGAGCATTTTTAGTCGAAAAATATAATTCCGAGGATTACATATTGTATAATTTTTGATCTACTGCACAAAAATAAACAAATAAAGTTGTTTACCCTTGAAGTCCCTACTCACGTTCAATGTTATTCAAATCCCAATGTACACACCGATTAGTCTTATCCCTCTATCATGTTCGTTCATCCTTTAGAGAAGAATTACAAATCCTATTTGTTTTTTTTTTATTTGCATAACTCTCGAATTAGTTTACAGACGAATGAACGCGGCTTATCATACTCATATTCTCTTGTCTGCCAGACGAATCTTTGTCATCCAGAGATTGGCAATGCAAAAACACATTATTGACAGAACGCATGTCATCATGCCTGCATCCCGAAGCTTAAGGACTGAAGCTGAAGTCAAGAGCTTCATCACTGTAAAACCTCCAAGAGTTTTACTTTACTACAAAAATAAAAAACAAGAAAAGGAGGATCTGAAAGGGAGTGAGGAGAAGGGAAAACTCTTCTTTGCCTTGGCACACAGGATAGAAAGACAACAAACCACACATACTCATACAGATTAGAAGGATGTTCGACAAAAAAAAAATTGCAGGAAAAAATGTTTCTGGAATTTTTCAATTTAACGCCCAATAACTTTGGTGAAGCTTTAAGATTGATGGGAATTTAAATTACGTGTCTGTGGCGCTGTGCGGCTGCAGAACAGCTCCAAAGTCTACAACTCCACAGCGGCAAACTGCCATTTTGTAGGTCCATCTCCCTTGCTTCTATTTGCTGTCTCGCTTTGCTGTTTGACAGTTTTATTCTTTTCTGTAATTTAAACAAAATGCATAAAATAATGTCAGCAGCCTTTCTCTCGCATGGGAATTTTTTGGAGCTTCTCATGTTATACACATTTATACATACCTACATAGTGAAGCTAGGATAAGGCACAGGAACAGGAAACACACTGCATATCCATGCCTTCAACACCGCACCACACGATGATAGTGTGGGGATTTTTTGTTTTATTTTAGTGTCACCACAGGGCTGTCTCGTGGCTCGTAGGTCGATTTCTAGCTTAAAGGGGTTACAATTTTTACTGCCCTCTTCCTTATCGCCCTTTTTGGTTTTGTATGCGTGTATCCTGGCACAAATGCGGTTGTGAAATAGAAATATTTTTGTGTAACAGCAACGCGCTCCGCGTGAACGTAAATAACTCACACAGGCTTTCGCGTTAGAGTCAGGATTCAGTTTTAAACTTCAGCACGGATGTACGAGTATAGTGTTCTAGATTTGTGTCGACCAGGAGCAGGGTGCGAAAAAGTGAATATGCGGTCTTTGGAATGCAATACTTTACGAGAATTGCATAAAGCGTTTTTATGGGAAACGAGGGGCTTTGATGGGGAGAAAGTACAGCGTGTATATAGAGTACGTATGCCAGCGGAAAGAAGAATGCTGACAGTGAATATATAGTGTAGATTTTAGGACAACATTTTATATTGTTGACAGTCAACTTGATTACTGAATAGAAATTGCAAGAAGGAGAGAGAGAGAAAATCATGTATGTGCTTATGAAAGAATGAAAGAGAGGGATTTTCAAAAATTGGATCTGTAGATTGTAATGGATTTTTGGAGCACTATTTCAGTACTCTATGTGACTTGTGATGGATTACAGGGGACACAAAAAAATTGTCACAACTTAATTTATGTGCATGTACCCTAAAAATTTTTGTTTAAAGAACTAGAAAAAGAGTTCCCTCTACATTTTTATCTTATTATAACTTCATGATATTTTTGTTTCTTTTTTTTTATACGAAATAATGGATTCAATCACTATTTTAACTGCCCTAACTTGAAACCAACCACCTAACTTACCAGGTGAAAAGTTCCCTTAAATAAATTTCCATTCCACCTTAAACCTCCTGACATAATATTTTTGAAACAAAAACACATCCCACCCAGCAATTTCTATCGTAAGTATTCTGTCCGCAAACATTTCATATTTCTGCGTAAATATTTAATAAAAACGCTCAATCCAGCTGTGAAAATATTCAACGATTAGCAAGCTCTAAATATTTTATTAATTTTGATTTTATTAAAGATTAACGTTTTATTTGCATGCAAAATTAGTTCACCGCGGGATGCTTTTAGCAAGCTCATACATATAGTTATGTATGCTAGTTTAAGGCAAACGAATAATTCATAAATTCGCAACGGTGATTGTGCGTCCATTTTGTTTGCGAATCGAACACTGAACATGGCCCACCTTTAGGTTTGTTGGATTTCTGTATGCACATAACATATATTTGATTAAAACAAATATTGGATATGTCATGTGTGTAAAATCAATGGTTGTACTTCCGGTGAAAAGGTAAAATAGAGGAACAAGTGGGGATTATTTTTTTTTTTTTTTTGTGAACGGTAGAATCAGTTACTGCGGCTTGCTTTACAAACCACAATGAGGAATCAGGTATTCCATATTGAATTTTGTTGTTGTTGTTGTTTGAAATACGGAATACCTTTAGTACGTATTATCTGAAAACTGTCAGCTCTATCCTGTAGGATATATAGCGCGCTCGGCAAAATCATCTGGCACCTTTTGGACTTTCGTTGACAACCTAGATAAGAATTTCAGATAAATTGTGTCCAATCGAATTCATTGCTATTGACAATAGCTATCGAGTATGTTTTCGTTTAAAGCGGGATATTCTGTTGACTTTTTGTTTAAGAACTGGTGAAATTTATAAATCCTTGTTTTGTTATCATTTTTATATAAATTCTTTTAAAGAATGAAAATTGCAATTTGTATCTATCCTGAGGTTCGACTACTGCTAATCTACATCACATTGCTTAAATCCAACAGATTCGATTGGAATTAGTATGCATAAATTGGGAACAGGACTATAAAGAAACAGTCAAACCCTTTTCATCTTAATCTGACAACGAACAACTACTGCAAGTCATATTGTTTTCCAAATGGTTTTTGTTTTTAATTTGACAGGTGATTGCGGAACATATACATTTGTCAAGTTGGCTGCCATTTATTTACTTCGTTGTTGCTTTCAACAACATGTACAAGTTATTTAATTTTTTTTAATTGGGACTTCTGCAAGATCTTTTGAAAATATAGTCACTGTCCGTGAGAATTTGCAGGAGAATCCAAGGTATTTCTGGATGATTTCTGGATTCATAGGTTCATCAACAAGCAAAATTGTTGAATATGGGACGATCACAATTAACATTGCCAGACGTCCCGGTTTACCTGGGATGTCCCGGATGCGTATTGCCAAACTGTATATCAGCACAGATCTCCTTAGTCTGTGCTCAGCCATTTTCTGCTCACCGAATTTGAAAGTATTGTAGAGCAAACTGTATGCTACCACAGAGCGCTCTGTGGTCACATGCAGTTTGCTTGTAAAATATTAAAAAAGCTGAAGCAAACTATATATACTATTTCAGATCGAGCAAAGTACCTGTGATTACAGAGCCATCGTTCACGTTAGTGTGGTTATTGTGTGTGGTGTGTGGTGCCGTGACATAAGGCCAAGTGACAAAAGGCCAAATTTGTTTGTGACTTAAGGCCAAACATAAAATGTTTTGTCTTGAGCAACAGTACCTTGGGTTTTCAGGATTTTAACTCCCTTTTCGGGGCTCACACCCGCTCACGCATCTCCGTTGCTCCGCTTAGGGTATGTTCAGTCGCCAGGCAGGCGCCTGTAGCAACAGTTTTGTATTTTACATTAATTGGAGTAAACAACTAACAGTTATGTACTGCTGCTCAGGAAAACTCCTCCTTGAAATCTTCTCGCAATCAGAAGATTTGCAAAACAAACAAACCTTATTTTATAGAACGCACCTATGTAAACCCACAAAATAGAAATATCTGTTTTTTCCTGTTTACTATCCAATTGCAATTTTTTTTCTCTTGTCCAAATTGACAATTGAATGACAAGACGGAGTGAAAACATCCAATAAATCTCAGTTAGTTTGGTCAAAACACTTCAAGATTTATTTTAAATCTCTAGCGGATTTACTCTTGGTGTTAAGGAGCAATCGCTGCATTGTGATTTAACTTTAAGAAATTGCTTTTAAAATATCAATCAAACAAACCTAACTTAACGAAGATTGTGTTTTTGCAAACTGACATCTGTCATTAAAATTGACAAAAGAAAAATATTTGCAAATGACAAATAACAAAAAATTCATTTAATTAGTAATTAATAAAAGAATTTATTTATTTTGATCTACGCGCATATCATGATTTCTTATTTTGTCCCGGGCAATATGTTGAAATCCCGGGATTTTTCATTATTTTAGCCATTTTCTCCGCCGAGGTCTAAGAAAAATCTGACAACCTTAATCATAATCCACACGAGATTCACCAGATTGCACTTCATTGAAAGAATGGCGTGGATTTTGCGCTAGCGGCATCATCGGTGCATACTTCTGTGAGAGCGACGTTGAGCAGTCCAGTCAACCACGAGCGCTTTCGATTGATGATAATGATAACCAATTTCTTTTGTCCCGAAATGGATGATATGGACAAAGAAGACATTGTTACTTCAATAGGCGGGCGCTATTTGCCACAATGGACATTTTTCATTAGTAATTTCCGAACATGGTTATCTCATGCGGATGCCGGATGATGTGAGATTGTGAGATTTACCACGTTAGACTTCTTCTTGTAGGCTTTTCTTAAGTTATAGATCTATGCCAATTAACCACAATCCACGAGTGCCCTGAAATCCCGCATAATCAATGCCTTCGGTCAAATTTGGACTGAATTCTGAGACAGAATTACGACCAAATTAAACGTTTCGGATGCGCGACACCCAACGAAGCCCCGTCAGACATTTGATTAATGTTATATTTCATATATAATGGTATATAGGTCTTCTAGATGATCTTCTTTTAATAATATGCGCACAGTCCGAAAATGATTCAAGCACTTAAGGACAATATGATCCAAGCAATTCGGGAGCTACAGCTCGAACAGATTACGCTACTCTGTAGCAGGCAGAAGCAGACACTTGAATGGCGTAGGCGTTGTGCTCCATAATTAATGGGAATATTTTTTCTTACGAATAAAGCCATAATACATCGAACAAAATTGTGTTCATTTTATTGCATTTTTAAAACAAAATTTGTATCTGGCCCACCCTTTATAACGTTTAAATTTTTGAGGTATTGATTTCTTTTTTATATTATACGTGCACTCAAGGAGTTATGAATATCCTTAAAATGTTAAGCACAGTGCGAGCAACGAGTGGAAAATAAAGAGTCGGGCAAAGCATTCCACATTCGTGTAGTGCCGCTAAAAAAAGAAAAAAAGAAATTTTGTACTTGACTTGTACTTGAGTACGCCTGAAATGGAGCTTAAGCGTAAACTGATGAGCATTCCTACGATTATTATGGTTAAGTTTTTGGAAGGGAGGAATGCAACTGGCTTTTTCACTAGAGCACTGTTTATGAAAATAGCGGTAAAATAATGATAGACATGAAACATTGCGGCGGTGCTCGAGAGATACCAATGTCTAAGTTAGACAAAAGACAACGGTCGCCTATCATTTTTTGAGCTTTATTTTTGATTCTGTCCAAGAGATTCAAGTGGGTTCTTGCAGCACCTGCCCAGATATGGGAATTGTACTTGAGCTTCGGAAGAATGGGTCTTAAATAACATCTTCTTTTTCCGTGAGAGACTGACTTTCCGTTTTTCCAACCTACTTCAAGATCCTTAAAGAAAACTCTACCTTTAAATATCTATATCTTTAAGATCTATATCCTTGAACGTCATATAAAAAAAGCCAAAATGAAAACTTCATGGATGGAAAACAACATTCGTCCAGTGCGTCCCTGAAAAAGGGACTATTGACCAATATCACTTACGTCCCTTTTTACTTGCGACTTATAGGTACTATAAGGCAAGTTATGTATTCGTAAAAAAAATCGAACTCGTGATTTTGATCAAAGTTGACATTACGATGATAGCGAAGACGAAAAAAGTGGGTCTGGCAATTCTGTCTGTCTGTCTGTCTGTCTGTCTGTCTGTTCGATTACAGCTAAACGGCACCGCCGATTTTCTTCAAACTTGGTAGATATGGGTTTTGATTTTTTACCCCCGGATGTTTTTTGATTTGATTTTTTATGACCAAAAATAACGGTACCTGCCATACGATTTTTTTCCGAAATTTTATAAATATTTTTTTTTCTCAAAAACTGTTCCTGCGATTTTCTTAAAAAAAATTCAAAAAATTTAATTTAGTTAAACCTAGGTAATGGTCGAAAAAATTTTTCAAAAAAATGAGTAGTTTTGGTACCCCCCTTGGGACCATTTTTTTTGTTTTTGATTTTCTCAAAAACGGTACCACCGATTTTGATCATTTTTTTTATGCTAAAACTTCTTAGCAGTTTGAATATTATTGTGTATTCAAGTTTTTCAAAACAATTTTTTTGGATTTTTAAAAAAACTTTCAAAATTTTTTTTTGAAAACTCAATATTTCGAAAACCCCAAGCTCGATTTTTTCAAAACTTGAAAAATAAAAGTTTGGAAAAATAATCTACAAGATATAAGAAAAATAAATTAATTTTACCTAAAAATAACGGTACCTTCCATACAAATGTTAAAAAATGGTTTTCGAAAATCGTATTTTTCTCGAAAACGGTTCCGAGAATTTTGCTTAAATTTTTTTTCTTTCTATTATTTTTTAATATCTGTAATTTAATAAAAAAAAATTTGAAAACAAGATATTACTGACTGTACCTACCATAGAACGATTTTTTAAAATTTTGAATTTCTCATTATTAGCACAACGGATTTTAATGAAATTTCGTAGAGGGAAGCTTCTAAAAAGTTTAAAAAACATTGCATTTCAAAACTTTAAGAAAAATATAATATAAATAATATAATTACTCGAAAAGGGCTCGTTACTTTTTTTGTAAATTTAATTTTTATTCATACAATAATAAAAACTTCAAATTGGCGTACCAACATTTTTTCTTAAAAATGTTTTAAAATTTTCTTATATAAAACCTTATTTTTTAAGAAACCACTACAAAGACTTATAATTTTTGTTCTTGCATCTATATTTGCTTGAATCACATGGCATCCTATTCTTACCTTTAACTACTAAAGAAGTTTAATGAACAGTTTCTCTAATAACATTCATTTTTGAAATTCTTAGTCTTTTACATAAGAGCAAGTTCGTGCGACCCAGTCGTGCATTTTATTTCTAAGGCCATGGAAACGCTGATAAATTTTCAGCTAAAGAAACATCTTAAATAAAGATAACTTCTCAAAGGCTGGGAGTATTGATTTCGCAGCAAAAGTTTCACCGGTGATTTGATAGTATAACTCACCGAACAGTGGCACAACTCTTTTCGTCGTTTTGGAAAAAGAAAGATTATTGCATTTGATATTTCAAAAGCATTTGATAGAGTTTTGCACTAAGCTCTCATATCGAAAATGATTGTATTTGGTATTGATGAATCTCTTTCTTGTTGCTATAGAAACTACCTTTCAAGCCACTCAAGACAAGTTGTATTGGATGGTCTTAAGTCTGAAATTCATGAAATAAATTTCGGTGTGCCACAGGGCTCCATTTTGTCTCCGACTCTCTTTCTGATATTCATCAAAGGTATTTTGCCTGAAACTTAGTCCATTGAATTCTTTTTCTGACCACATTACTCTCAGCTTCTCATATTTGTTTCCTTGTTCTTCGGATGTTGACTTAGAACTCATTCTGATCTCGATAGCATTGTCAAATGAGGAACGAAAAACCACGTAAAATTTAATGCTTTCAAAACTCAGTGCTCAGTCTTCTGTCGTTAAATTTAGAGATTCTTTATTTACCCGGCTGAATATTTTCTTTCACTATACGATTTTCAGACATTCAAAAGCAATGTACATCGGTATCCCCTTTTTATAATCCTCTCCATTTTAAGGCTATCCAAAATCCCTTTAGTACGCGCAAATTTAAACCACCTTTAACAGTTCTACATCGTTGGACGTCATATAAAAAAGCCGATGTGATAACATCATACTGGCTCTGAACACTATCGTAGGGTTCTATCTAAAAACTTTCGCCAGAGTGTAACATTATTTCCATAATTTATTACTCCACTCTATCACAATAAGAACCTACTCGTAAAAACAACACTACACTATCCGCAAGCTGCTTGATACAAAAAAATGATAACACAACATTTCCACTATGTTTCCAATTCATTTGAGTACAAAACGAATGTAAACCACCAGATTTACGACTTTTTAACGAGACGCAGTCATGCTCTATGAAAGTTAATTAAAAATTATTTTTTTTTTGTTTTATAATTTTAACCAACCAGCAACTCATACAAACATATGTTATCGTCCATAAAGTGGGCCACATATTTACCCTGGATGATGAGGCGAATGACCCGGACCGAACACACAATGGCGGTGTAAACCTGCGTGAATACTCTTTCCGAGTATCCCACTGAGGCAATATTGAATTAAAATTAAATTTTTATTGACTGGAAATGTTTTTCTTTTTTTTTAATTTTAGGTTTTTTTTTTATAATATTGGATTTTCATTTATTTAAAAGTTTTCGTTTTTGTCCGTTGGCTTTTATATATCAAACAAAATCAGTATGTCCTGCAATCAGGAGGTAAATAAATTAATTTTCTTTGTTAACAGCGGGAGATATCTTTTTGCGTTGAAAGGGTTTATCCCGGCTTAAATTAAAAACTGAACGGTATTTTTATTTAAACAAAAAAAAATAAAACAGACTACCTTGATTAACTTTATTAAATTTCATTGTTCATCGTGGAATACTTAACTAAACAAATATTTTTGTATTGATTGTATCCCTGCTAAAAATAGGGAAAATCTATACGTAAACCAATGTCGCCATAGAACCAAAATGAGCTGGTAGCTAATTTTGAAGCAGGTCAACAGATTGCGGAAGAATTTTGCATTTCTGTTCACACTTTACCCTTTTATTGGTTTTCTTTACGAATACCTACCCTAACTAACATAGATTCATTAAGTTAACCCGAAGCTACTCGTATATGTGCGTCCACTTGTTGATTCAATTATGTTTGATTCGATGTTTTAGCATTACCGCCCAATCTATTGAAAGGGATGTGATAATTCTTACCGGTAATACAGTTTTTGTCGGTACAAGAGTTAAATCGTGGTTTTTGAAAGTCCGTGTTGGAAAATGATGACAAAATGACATCGGGAATTATCGGCGCCATTACTTGCAGGCTGAGAACAAATCACACCATAATTAGTTGTTGTTCATCAACGCCTTAGACGTTCCAATCAACAGGTTCAAGCGGTGCTTCTATGTACAAATATTTAAATAAAATATTTTGGTATGCCAACTTTAATTTATTATTATTGTACGAATAAAATGTAAACTTCAAAAATAAATATTGACCCGTTTTTCAGATATCGAATTTTCACCAAAAAATTCAAAAAATATTTTTTTTAATTAATTAAATAAATATAAAATATCAAATTGGTTATTGAGAAATTCGAAAAAATGGTTCTATGGTAAATAAAGTCAGTAATATCTTAGTTTGCAATTTTTTTTATTGAATTAAAGATAGTAAAAATTAATCGAAAAGAACAAAATTATAATTAAAAATTTTCGAAAACCATTTTAACAATTGTATGGTGGGCAGGGGCGCAACAACGGGGGGTATCCAGGGTGTCCGGACACCCCCTAGAGGTCGGTGGACACCCGAGTGACGATTTTTAAAACATTCTTAACCCCACAAACCAGGGGCGTACCGAGGTCAAGCTTAAGGAGACGATGCAAACTATTCCCAAAGCTATTAACCCGACAAACCCGGGGCGCAGCGAGGCCAAGCTCGCGAAGACGACACAAGCTATCCCCAAAGCCATTAACCTGACAAACCCGGGGCGCAGCGAGGCCAAGGTCACGAAGACGACACAAGCTATCCCCAAAGCGATTAACCCGACAAACCCGGGGCGCAGCGAGGCCAAGGTCGCGAAGACGACACAAGCTATCCCCAAAGCCATTAACCCCACAAACCCGGGGCACAGCGAGGCCAAACTTCCGAAGACGACACAAGCTATCCCCAAAGCAATTAACCCCACAAACCCGGGGCGCAGCGAGGCCAAGCTCGCGAAGACGACACAAGCTATCCCCAAAGCCATTAACCCGATAAACCCGGGGCGCAACGGGCCAAGCTTTAGAAGACAATGTAAAGAAATAGCTCCTCCTAAGGCTGTGAACTCTTACAAATCCGGTGCTCGATTTACGGTTTCAAAGCGCGTCAATAAAAAAGGATACGATTGTACGATGTCAAACTAAAAAGCTAAGCGAGGGAGGTGTTCGACGATTTTCAACTATAACTTACCTATCAAGGAACATGGACAATATTTATTACAGCTATTGTGTTTATATTTTATAAAGTATATAATATTAAATTCTGTAAAAATAGAAAGTTTTTTACTATAGATTTTACTCAATGGGGACCCTGTACTAAAATTAATACGAACCGAGATTTCACTATATTTTTGAAAATTTTCCCACCAAAAAAATCAAGCCGCTAAAAATCGGAAATATTTTAAGCCTAAATACACTAGGATTGGATTGAAAATTGTACATACTGATTTTTAATGAAATTCTAGTGTATTTAAGCTTTAATTATTCCAAATATTTGTTAAAGTATGAATTTGAAGCGATTTTTTGCAACAAAGTCTTTGGATTTTTAAAAAAGAAAAAAATTAGAAAAAACTCAATTTAATCTCAGTATCAAATGTAGTGCTTGATGTCTTTAACTTGAATAAATTTTTTATTCCGACTTTAGATTATAAGATTGTGTAATATAAGGGTAAGAATGTTTTAAAAGTTGACACCGCAAATCAAGAGAGCTATTGAAATTAATTTCTTGAAATCCTCTTCGAGAGCTTGGCCTCGCTGAGCCCCGGGTTTGTGGGATTAATGGCTTTGAGGATAGCCTGTGTCGTCTTCGCAAGCTTGGCCTCGCTGCGCCCTGGGTTTGTCGGGTTATTTGGTTTATTTGGATTATTTTGGGTTGGACACCCCCCTAGCTTTTTAGGTTGTTGCGCTTCTGATGGTGGAAACCGTTATTTTTAGGCAAAATAAAATATCATTTCTCAAATCTTGTAGATTGTATTAAGAACCTTTTATTTGTCAAGTTTAAAAAAAATTGAGCATTGGGCTTACAAGATATTGATATTGATATTGAAAAAAAAAATAATTTTTGTTAAAAATCAAAAAAAAAACTTATTGAAAACTTGAATACACTATTGAATACTATTCGAACTTTCAAGGAGCTTTAGCATACAAAAATTAATATAAATCAGTTGTATCGTTTTTGAGAAAATCAAAAACAAAAACAATGGTTCCAAGGTGGAAACCACTAATAACCATTTTTAACTAGATGAAATTTTCCCATTTCTTTCCAAAAAATCTGTATCACAGGTACCGTTAGTTTGGTATTTAAAAATAATAAAATAACATGTGAGGGGAAAAGTAAAAAAAGATATCTACAAAGTTTAAAAAATGGGTAGAGTCGTTTAGGTCGTAGTCGACGGAGAGACAGATAGAATTGCTAGACCCATTTTTGTCGTCTTCGCGTATGCATAACTTGCCTAATAGTACCTTTAAGTCGCAAGTAAAAAATACATACAGGAATATTGAATCTTTGATCCAGCAAAGAGCTTTCTAGATATTGTTTACTACATAAAGTTTTGCTTCTGAGTTCGAAACCAATTTGTATTAACTTGAATTAATGAATTACTTTATTGAAATAGAAACTATGTTTGTTTTATGATTTTTATATTTTTCTTATTTTATTATTTTTCAAGGCAAAATGTTGTATACTTAATTTTGTAAGATCTAACTCTCTCGTAAATATCGATAAATAGACATATATAAATAGACAAATTTAAACAACAACTACAATTACTAACTGATTTTTTTTTAATTTTCTTAAAGAAAGTCTGTGGAACAGTTTTTTGAAAAAAAAAATTTCAAAACTTTCGAAAAAAATGTATATGGCGGGTACCGTTAAATAATTTTTGAGGTGATCAAACATATGTATTTAATTATGGTAGTTATAATCTCTTTAGTGCGTTCAATCTAACATCAACTCTTCATAAAAAAAATCAAAAAAAAAATTAGACGAAACTTTGACACAAAATTTGTATAAGTTAGTTAATATTTCGAGACATATTATTACGTTCAATATTATGCAGTCAGTGGTCCAAATACAAATCACATCGTATTTTTTGACATTCCCTCTCCTGTCCCATCAAAAAAAAAGGCAATAAGCCCATAATTTTCGATGGAAAGTATAAGCATACGAGCATAGAATTCTTGCAATCACATTAAATTTCCTTTTTTTTTCAAAAATACACCCAGTTATTCCTGGCAAATCATTGGCCAAACAAGCTCTTTGAAGTGAAAATAAATTTCCCTGGGCCAATTTGGTGTAAAATTGGAAAGTTCTATTATATTTTCCTTATTCTTTTCATAAACTCGCCACTTCAATGAAGCACTGGAGAAAATGGATCTTATGTAAAACAAGGGAAAAGGCACTCGCTCAAGAGTCTTGGGATTGAGAAAGGAAACAGAGTATCAACTAGAGCTGCTTCTTTGTCGACCTCATTGCCATCATAGTCCTTGTCATCGTCATCGTCGTCGTCGTCGTCGTCGCTGCATAGATAAACCAACTATTTAAATAAGCACCACTAAAGGATGTTTATTCAAGCGCTCTTCAATGCAACCCGAGTGCACTCTGGTATAGTGAGTGTTGCGATGCTCCTCACTTCTTTCAGCTTCTACTATGTACTATAGAGATACTGTTGCGGTTTTCAAATCCCCTCTAAGGGATCTGGATTTTGGAAGATTTCTTCTTGACAGAGACGACGACGGCAACGATGTCGACGCATGGTGTTATCTGCTGGAGGACTTGCAGAAATCTTTTGTGGTATTTATGTTGCTCTCAGTTCGAAGCAATTGAGTCTCACCGCACACGCTTCACCACAAATTGTGTGCATTTTACGCGAAGTATTTTAGGGAACAATGAATATTTGTATAGCGCTGGCTGCAGCATAATCGGTGGCAAAACGTTCCATTTTGAAAAAGGGAACCGTTTTTTGTTTGCATTGTCAGCGGTTGAACTCTTTGGGAAACATTTTAAATAAGCTTAACTGTTTACTTAGTCTTGGCAAATGTGATTTCTCATCTGCAGAAATATAAATTACATTTTTTTTTGTACTCGTAATAATGCACGTTTACACGATATTACTGTTTGGCGGATGTAACTTAAGCGAAAATGACAGCAACAAATAGTTTACGTTGAAATATTGGTCCTTCGAAATAGCTGAAGGAATATATTCTATATAATATTTATATTGATCAAATCTTAAAATTTCAATGTATTATTTGTTTTATGGGCTTTTTTGATCATTTTTTTCTCTATGCGAATTAAAACAATTCCATATTTCCTCCCTACGTTTCGTTGAAAATTCTCAACATCCTCAGGGGCAACACTTTATTGAAACTTAGTAAACACAATTATTTAACATTTTGAAACATTGGCAAATTATTTTGTAAAACTTACTTGTACTTACTTACGAAACGTAGGGAGGAAATATGGAATTGTTTTAATTCGCATAGAGAAAAAAATGATCAAAAAAGCCCATAAAACAAATACATTGGAATATATTCTAATTCCTTTAACAAAAAAGGAAATTTTAGTTTTTATGTTGTTACTTTAGCAATCGCTATTTTTCTACTGGAATTTTTCAAATTGATTTACAACATTTGCCATTATTGGATCTAAGTATGCAAAATATAAAAAAAAATCATCAAGTCCTAACAACTCACCGAATTTGTTGAGTTAGCTTGATATATAATTTTTTTAATCTAATCTTTAATAAATAATATAATAATAATAATAATAATAATAAAATAATAATTTTATAATTTAATAAATCTAATTTTTGGTACCCCCCTTGGAACCATTTTTTTTTTTTGTTTTTGATTTTCTAAAAAACGGTACAACCGATTTTGATCATTTTTTTATTTTAAGGCAGTTTCAATATTATTGTGTATTCAAATTTTCAAAAAAAAATTTTGTTTGGATTTTTAAAAAAATTTTCAAAATTGTTTTAATATCTATAATTTAATAAACAAAAATTTTGAAAACAAGATATTATTGACTGTACCTACCATATGTAGAACGATTTTTGAAATTTTGAATTTCTCATTATCGGCATAACGGATTTTTATGAAATTTTTTAGAGAGAAGCTTCTAAAAACTTTAAAAAACATTGCTTTACAAAAACTATTTATTTTTTTTTTTTTTGAGTTTTGAAAAAAAAAAATCTATTTTTTTTTCTTGGAAAATTCAATATCTCAAAAACAGCTCAATAATTTTTTTTGTAAATTTAATTTTTATTCGAACAATACAAAAAAATTTGAATTGGTCTACCAAAATTTTTTCTTAAAAATGTTTTAAAATTTTTTTTTTATATAAAACCATATTTTTTTAAGAAACAACTACAAAGACTTATAATTTTTGTTATTGCATAAACCTATATTTGCTTGAATCACATGACATCCTATTTTTACCTCCAACTACTAAAGAAGTTGTTTCAGTCATTTACAAATTAATTTTATACTTATGAACAGTTTTTCTCTAATAACATTCATTTTTGAAATTCTTAGTCTATTACATAGGACATAGGAGCAAGTTCGTGCGACCCAGTCGTCCATTTTATTTTTATTGTAGTAAGCATTGCCACATGTAAATTCTGCAACATGCATGAGGAAGCAACGGACCACATACTAAGAAAATGTTTAATTAATAAAATTGAACAATAACGATGACTCTAATAATTGAAAATTAATTTAAATGAAAAAACACCATTAAATTTGAGTCAACTAATAAATTGTTTGTTTATTTATTTATTTTTTACTTTTTTAATTAATTTGAATGCATTTCGACCAATGTATCGGTCATCTTCAGCAACACGACTGAGTAATATAGTTGTCACTTACATAAAACAGAAAGCATTATTATACTGAATTATGTAATATATAAAAAATGTGGTGGAACAGTACAGATATAAACAATAATTATGTAAATTACATGTAAGTGAATAGACAGACTATTTTGTAAATGATTTTTAATTTTTAAAGTGAAGAGTAAAAGAGAAAATAAGTTAAACACAATTGAACAAATCTGATTCTATATTTCCTTTATCTGCATTTAATGCAGAGTTGTCTATTTGTATATAATAGCTTTCGATGGCATCAAGCTTATTATTGTCTGAGCTGCTGGCGAGGAGGCGAACATCATTTAAAGTAATTGGGAAATGTTGTTCTTGTAATATATGTGCTGCTATTGCAGATTTTTTCGGATCATTGTTTTTTATATAGTTTTGATGGTCTTTAAATCTTGTTAAAATTGATCTTTTAGTTTGACCGTAATATTTTAGTCCACATTTGCATTTTATTTCATAAACTCCAGATTTTTCTAAGTTGTCTTTTTTGTCTTTGACACTTGTTAATTTGTTTTTTTAGTTTGAATTTATTCGAAAATGTTAAAATCATTTTGTTGCGTTGTAACACTGTTTTTAGTCCATTCGTTATATCTGGTGCGAAGGTCATTGACACTCGACTCCTGTCAATAAGAAAATGTTGTCCACTCGTACACCAAAGGAAAAACCCTCTGGGACAATACCAGGTGAAAGAGAGCGACCCATCCTCTCTGAAGGTGCCCCAAATACTTGGATTCCAAAGAGCAATAAATTTGGTGAAAGAACTGTAAGATGAGCAATCTCAGCCATATTCAACTGGGGGCACAATAGATTTCCAGGTGGCAGTGCAACACCCCCAATATATAATTCATTCATTATTGATACATCTGTTTACTAAGCTCCTTAGCTCAGCAATCATTATCAGTCCCGAAATCATGCCTTAGACTCGCAATTGAAATTCTAAATAGGAGGTGTTCGTCAATTTAAAACAAAAAAAAATACAATAAAATGAGCAAGGTGGTCTCGTATAATTCTATCTTTCGCACGAACGCCCAAGGGTTGAAATTCCTTAAACTACGCTTTTAGGAACATTCGCTATAGTGGACTTGATATAAGGTTTAAAAACATTTTTAAGAAAAAATGTTGTACATCAATTTAAAGTTTTTATAAGCAGATAAAAGTGTGATTAAAAAAAAATTCATTGACACGTTTTTGAGATATCGAATTGTCAAAAAAATTCCAATTCAAAGAAAATCTAGGTGCCGTTTTTAAAAATAATACGACTTTCGAAAACCATTTTTAAACATTTGTATGCTAGGTAACGTTCTGTTTCGTTAAGAGACAATTTTCTTCTTACATCTTGCAGAGGGTGTTAAAAAAAACTGTTGATTGTCAAGTTTTAAAAATATCGAGAAGTTGGTTTTCGAAATATTTCGTTTTCAAATATATATTTTGAAATTTTCTTAAAAATCCAAAATAAAAAACAATACCATCTAAATTTCTTTAGCATACAAAAATTGATCAAAATCAGTTGCACCGTTCTTGAGAAAATTAAAAAAACCGTTCTGTAGAAGGTACCATTAACAACCATTTTTTGATTTTTTTTTTCAAACGTACATAAGCAACATATTTTGAACTTATTTTAAGTCTGCGGAACAGTTTTTGATTAAAAGAAAATATTTTCTAAGGCTTGGAAATAAATTGTACCGTTATTTTTGGCCTTAAACAAAAAAAAATCGTGTCAGGGGAAAATATTACAGTACCATGCCATATTATTAGGCCCAAGCGAAAAAAAATAATTAAACGGAAACACGGAAAGTGTTACTACTCTTTATTGTTGAGACTGCTTTTTAACTGTAAAATAAGTTTCATGCTTTAAAGCTTACACCAAATGCAACACGCCACATTTCTTTCATGGAGGTCATTTTGTGCGTTTATAGGAAAATTTAATAGAGTGATTTAATTTTTAAGCTGTTTTATAGTACAATTTCTACAAATTTATGGCAAGTATGAGTGCTTAAATCTTTTGTAATTTATTTTTATTTAAATTAAAAAAAAAAAAACTATTTATTGTTTAAAGATGGGAAGTGCGTCTGACCTCTCTCCAAAGAATGTTGGCCAAGTAGCTGGACTTTTAAAGGCTACTAACCTATCCCAATATGAAATTGCGATCACAGTCGGAGTTTCGAGAAGTTCTGTAAGAAATTAAAAAAAAAAGATTTACGTAGGGATGACCTTAAATCCCCGAAGAAAAGGTTGCTGTGGTCGACCACGACATACATTTCAAAGAACAGATCACAAAATCAGGGTTGATTGCCTTAAAAACAGAAAATTTACAGTGCGTTTGCTCACGAAAAGTTCAAAGACGCTTCGCATAAATGAATTTTATCGCCATGAAACCTGCTCGAAAGCCAAGACTAACACCTGCAATGATTCAGAAAATCCTCGAAAGGGCTCATAAGTACAAACATTCAACTGTAGAAGATTGGAATAAGCTATTGTTATTAACGTTTTCTTTTGCTTCAAAAAATGCAACCAAAAAAATCAATCAAAATGCATTTTTCCCAGGTTTGCTTTTCGGATGAATCGTTTTTCCAAGTTTTGACTGAAAAGACGAAATTTGTGCGTAGAAGACCTGGCGAGCAGAACAAACCAGAGCACATTATTCCAACAATCAAGCACCCCCTATCCATAATTGTTTGGTTTTTAATATCAGGGAAAGGAGTAGGTTTACTTTGAGTTGTGGAAAATACCATGAGGCAGGACCAGTACAAGAAAGTGCTTGAAACCGTTTTGTTGCCACAAATTCGGATGTGGTTTTTGAGCCATGAAGGTCCAATATTCATGCACGACGGTGCTTCCTGCCATAAAGCCAAGAGTATTACGGCTTTTCTCAATTGAAAAAAAATAAATATTGGACTGGCCTAGATATTCTTCGGATATGAATCCCATAGAAAGCGCTTGCGAGCTTCTTAAGCTCAAAGTTGGAAAACCCCCTATAACAACCAACACTGAGCTTGTGGAAAAACCTTATTCTAAGTGGCAGAATAATAGCAAGCTTAAAATTACAATTCAAGCGTGTATTAACAATATGTCCCGAAGAATAAAAGCGCTTGTTTCAGCAAAAGGTCAACACACAAAATATTATAATAAAGATGGTTTCTGCTGCAGTTTGATTCGGCAACCTAAGAGCTTCACTTGGCATGCTTGCTTACGCACGGCTAGGTGACGTCGGATTGGGGAGTGGTTCTTGCTCTAGGCTTACCAATTGCATCAAATGAAAAATCAACTTCATGCCAAGATTTGATATTTCTGGACTGCGGACGGACATCTTCTTCTCACTAGCCTGACTTCACGGGCGACAGGTGTCGTGGTCGCCTAAGGTACTTTGCTCCCTCCCTATACCTGCTTTCGCAGACGCCTTGACAGTTTTCGTACCCTGTTATCATCGCTAAACTGTCCCTGACTTTACTTAAATATCTTCGTCACACAAAGTTAACTTCCTCGGCACCACAATCTTCCCCACTTACCCCCATGATTATCTCAATTTAAAACATGGTTGTTATGATTTTCATGATTTAATATTATTTAATGAAATGAAATCTTAAAGACATTCTCGGAGATTAATATGTATAAAAATAATTATCTAAGTAGTGCATGATGTTAATTCAATTTTCACGGTACTAAAATTCTTATTTCTTTTTCTAGTATCTCAACTTCTAGTAGACTTGTAGGCTTTCTTTTTAATCTAGGTAAATATTTACTTAATTTGTAATCTAATTTTTTCGTAGTTCAATTTTGGTTAAGTTTTAGATTAAGTAGTTAAATATTTCAATAGTTTAAGTAGGTAAATTTTTGTAGTATAGCTAGGTTAATTTTTTATAAAAAAATGTAAACAAATGTTATTCGAAGTTTAGTGGTAGTTTGGCCTGTGGAAGAGAGAAAGAATATTTTGTTTCTTTTGGACACTTACCGCTTACTGGATACTGTGCACACTTTCCAATGGGTTTCCAATTGAGTTGAATTATGAGAGAGATCATCGGCAGCCAAACTAACACTATCACAATTTCTCTTTCTATTTAAGCTTTATATTATATACGATTTTTTTGTATAACTGTAGGAAAAGATAAGCTTACTCCTTTATTTTAAAGATAACAATGCACTCACTAATCTCTATATCTTTAATCTTTATGTACCGAGTATGCGCAAATATGATGAAATTATGGGTTTAGAGTGATAAAAAACTATATAGTAGCTTTTTATAAAACTTGAGCGAAGGCCCAAAATTAGCACAAACAAAAATCCGCCGATCTCCTCGAACCGCGCTATACCGCACCTCGCCGTTCCTGGGACGTAGCTTTTGCCAACCGACACGCTTGCTGACCTTCACTGAACTGAGTTCTATTTAAGAGAAATTCGTGGTTGGACTCGATGGGTTGCTCAGCGAAAGATGCTGTTATCTGGCTAGCTGAATCGGCAAGTGCTACCGTTTCTGGAAGTGGGGAAATACCTTGGCCTTGAACTTGATCTTGAATTATTTTTTCCAAGTTCCTCTTTGTTGTTCGACTTTTCCTTTCTTTTGCTTCTTCCCCTTTTTGTTCAATGACCAAGGCCACAGGTGCACGTAGTGCAAGTGTCAGAAGTCGGCCAGTTGATGTTCTGCACAGTGGGATCTGAGCACCTTTTGGCGAAATTTGAGGACTTGGCTAGGCAGATAATCTTATATTTTGAACACGAGCTAAGATTTCTATGCTCTTCTTTTAGGGATTTATTTTCTTAGGGAACGGAAGCGCTAAAACAATAGTGGAGTCTGAGTTATAAAACGTATTTTCGGAAGAATTTAGTTTTAAGATTCTTTCCTACCTTTTGGTTTGGTTCCTACCCGTCTGGTGGTCGAAAAGAAAAGACCAATCTAAAATTTTATTGCCACGCTTTTACCCTATACTAGGTTGGTACTCACTGCTTCCTGGGTTCATTCAGCGAGCCAAAAAAAATGTTTCGAAGTTCGAATTCCATACACAAAACTAACAGGGTGCAATGAAATTTAAATTTTTTTTGAGAAAGTGTTAGATTCGTAACATTTCTCTTAATCAAAAATTCTATTGATCTTTATTTTTATTTTATTTCAGCAATAATTATATATGTATGCTAATAATAAAAATAAACAGATATGAGCAAAAAATGTAAGCTTTTTAAAAAAAAATATTAAAAATAAAACAAAGTAAACAAAAATGTTGCATTTTTTCGCTTGGGCCTAATAATATGACAAGGTACTGTAAAATTCTGAAAGTTAACGTTCCATTTTTTACACTTTATATCATATTTTATCGGTTGTGCACTCAGCCATTTTCAGATTGAGTAAAACAGTAGCTTTGGTGTGAATGGTTTATCTGCATATGGTGTCTATGGTCAATCTACCGGCCTTGAAGTCAAAATATTACCTGTCTCTTGTAGGTAGTATTGCAGAACGAAAGTGCTGATTAGTGAAGCTAAAGACTAATCTTGACAAGATCAAATTCCTCTCATATATCTATGTCTTTTAAATTGGGCAGAAAGTTGAAATTATCTACCATTACTGCCGTCTAAAAGTACAAACACATAAAATTTAGAATGAAAGAAAATAGGTGCTGGACCTCAAGTTCAAGATTTGATGCATGCACGGTATGAAAACATCACCTCTAATCATTAGCAGCAACCAACAGCTTTGTATGTGCTAAGCCTTATACAATTAGGTTGCAGTACTGATTGTTCATTAACTGGAATCGGGGTATCGTCTTGTCTTATCAATCGATCTTTTTTATGTCCACATTAAGGGGCTGTTGGAAATGCTCCTTAGGTTAGGTTAGGTAAGTGGGCTGACAGTTGATCTTGTTACTGTCACACTTAGATCAATGTAGATCCATTGTGATACCCTAGGGTTTGTGACCCCTTTTATTGAAACCTATGATAATCCTACGTCGATCAAGACCGTTAAGGGTATGGATGTGTTAAAGCAAGCTTTAGCCTTAAATGTCAGAGGGTATTTCTAAAGTGTTGAAATTTCTAACGTCACATAATAGCATAGCTAGGAGTGGCAACCGCAAGTGTATAGGCGAGGTGCCCATTCTCCGTTGGTGCTGCTCTCACAAGAAACACGTGCGTCGTTGTCATTTACGTTCGTACTACACTGTCGTACTGTAGTTGAAGGCGGTTTTCATAGATCAGGAATTCTCAAGCCATTTGGTATCATTAACAAATTTTAATATGATTTTGCTTGGAATGTCAGAGAGCTCCTCTAAGTCGTTGAAGAAGTGCCTCCCTAGATGTCTGTTTCTTTGATGATATAGCGCAGGACAGTGACACAGGTAGTGAGGAGTGTCCCCATGTATCTCTTCGTCACCGCATCTTCTGCATAAGTTGTCCAAACTGAGTTTCATCTTTTTCTTATGATAACCGAGTTGGTTGTGACCTGTGATAATGCTCACGAGAAGAGAGAGAGACTTTTTATTCAGTTGGATGATAATTTCGGTCTTTTGTTTACTGAAACTAGGCCATAATTTTCTGGTTGTAAGACAGGAATCGAGAGACATCCGTCTCTTGTTTGCTAAAGCTAGAATTTTACTCTTGATTACCTGTTTAAGATTGCAGGGTGGGATTTGAACTGTTTTGTCTGCTTGATTAGGATCAAGTGTTGATCCTATTCTTGCCAGCTCGTCAGCGCTTTCATTTCCTGGGACACCACTGTGACCAGGAACCCAGCAGAGTCTAATGTTGTGCTGTGTACCAAGAACCCTAAGCTCTTCGCGACAGCAAGTTAAAAGCTTCGATTTGAT
Organism: Philhelius festivus; assembly: GCA_963931855.1. Classification (NCBI taxonomy): domain Eukaryota; kingdom Metazoa; phylum Arthropoda; class Insecta; order Diptera; family Syrphidae; genus Philhelius; species Philhelius festivus. The sequence continues at coordinate 39,075,424 of OZ007556.1, read as the reverse complement.
TTCAATGGCAGAAATCGCTTTTATTGCCGCTTGGCTATCAATGAAAAAGGTGATATCAGCTTGTGGTATTGCCATCATTGAGACTTGTTTCGCAGCTTTCGTCACTGCCAGGACCTCAGCTTGAAAGACACTGCTGTAGTCAGGAAGTCTGAATGAGCTGGATAGTCCAAGGGTTTCTGAAAAGAATACTGCACCAACACCAGTTTCCATCTTCGAACCGTCGGTATATATAGATATCATCGATTCGCAGGTAAATGGCTAGTTGATTTTCCAGTCCTCTCTGCTAGGAAAGACGGTCTTGAACGGTTTGTAAAAGTCTAAGCTGGGTGTTATGTAGTTAGTACATACCCTATTTCCTATGTATTTCTGTAAAATCTGCGCATGACCTATCGCACTATGTCGCCAGTTACGCGTCTGGCTAAGTCGAAGTGCGCTATTGGCTGCTGATTCTTGTGTAAATAGATCTAGATCTTGTTCTATCCTTAATGTTGAGACTCCAGTTTAATTTCTTATCCAGGATCACGCCGAGATATTTAGCGTGATCGGAGATTTTGAGTTAGGTCCCTTCAATTAGGGGAATTTTAAAAGTCGGTAGTTTCCTTTTGTTCGTAAAAAGAACCAGTTCGGTTTTTTGCGGATTAACCGCTAGACCGCAGTTTTTAGTCCACTATAGATAAGGCATTCTCTATCTGTTCGCTAATTGTGGAGAGAAATTTACCTGTCGCTAGTAATGCTAAGTCATCAGCATAAGCAATTACTTGGACTCCACTATATTTAAGTCTCATTAGAACTGCGTTCATCACGAGTGTCCAGAGAAGCGGAGAAAGCACTCCACCTTGTGGAGTCCCTCTAGAAGTAGACACTTTAATCTGTACTTCTCCTAGCTCCGAGTTGATCTGTCTGTTTTTTAACATACACATTATCCATCTGATGATGGTATTATGCACATTAAGATTTACGAGCGCTACTTCAACGGCCTCGTTTCGGACATTGTTAAAGGCTCCTTCAATGTCTAAGAAGGCAGCAAGGGTGTATTCCTTGTTTTTGAGCGTTCTTTCAATCGTGTAGACGACACTATGAAGTGCTCTCTCAACACTTTTTCCTTTAGTATAAGCATGCTGGGCTGGAGATATGACCTTTGGGCTCAGTGTGCTACGTATATGTATGTCTATTAGTCTTTCAAACGTTTTTAAGAGAAAAGATGTTAGACTAATGGGTCTGAAGTCTTTAGCATTCGTGTGGCTAGGCTTTCCAGCTTTCGGAATAAATACCACTTTGACTTCTCGCCACGCTTTAGGCACATATCCCCAATTCAGGCTGCTTAGGAATATGTTTTTTAAGTGTGGGATGACATGATCTTTACATTTTTGTAACATCATGGGGAAGACACCATCCAAGCCAGGTGATTTATACGGTGAAAAGGAGTTTATAGCGTTTGGCTCTTTGTGTTTCCATCTTGAAATTCTTTTGACTGGACTTGTACGTTTCCCAGTCAGTTTCTGCTCTTGTGCGCTTGGCAACATTAAAAATGCTCCTTAAAAACATATTCTATTTGCTGTTTCGAAAAGCGCATGCGTTCCAGTTTTAAGCCAAATAGTCAGTTTATTTCACTTTTTTGTATAAAACAATAGCTTATTGTTCTGACAGCTAGGCTCTTTGATCACATTCATCTATGAGTAACCCTTCTCCTCTCTTCTTCTGGCACGTTACTCTTGTTTTCCCATTTGAAGCACATTCACAGGTGCATTTTCTGTCACGTTTTCTGGCGTACCAGTATACGTTACATAACATCATCATAGCAAGGGTCCTTTCTTTGGAGTGGCGGATCTAGGACTTCATAAAATTGCTCCTTGATAAAGTCTTCAGTTTCATCAGTATGGGCGTAATGTTTTTCTTTTGTTGCTGGGTAGCTGAACATTTTTCAAATTCCCACGAACAATTCGTTTACCGAAATCAGATAAGTCATTGTTAATATATCGCATGACATTACATAAGGATTGCTTCCAAGTGATGTCAAAAATAGTAAAATATCTTGAAAAATGAAGCCATTTGACATCGATTTGTCAAAGTTCACCAAATCAGTAGTGCACCACTGTGCATACGAGTATCAAACTTCCATTCAAAAAGTGAACAATTACATCCATCGGACTTGACATACGATTACTATCTTTCCGGTTATCCTAGTTTGAAATGAAAAATAAAACAGGAAGTTTCCATAAATCTTCTTGGAGCAAAGGCAAATATCCAAACAATTTAAATGTCCATCTAAATAGTTGCACTTTCAATTCACTCAATCAGCATCACACACTATGTGAATCTTTAAAACATTTTGCATATTCACTTTTCGAACTCGCATCCAAGAGCATCGTATATCCAATTCCATATATGAACATTCCATCCACTCAACTGAATGCATAGTCAAATTGAAAAATCCATTTACGGATTGTTTCATCAATATTATTCCTTCGCATCCTTTGACAAAGAAGTGGCAATCAAAATTGCCATCGCACAAGTTCGAGGCACTTGAACTGATGCGACGAACGGACGCAATGGGGACAGTGGCAGTTTTTATGTGGAGCTTTGTTGCTCTCCTCGATGGAATCTTCTTTTTGGCCAACAATAATGCAAGAAGAACAATTTTTCTATTCACTCGGGGAATCAATTTTCTTGCCGTTCTGGCAGTAGCAGCCATTTTCTGGAAAATCGCATCAATGTGCACGAATAGACTCGGCGCGGTGGTGGTGGCGTTGGCGGACGGATGCACCCACTGGCTAGAAATTTGACACACAGTGTACGGGGTTGTATTTGAAAATATTGCAAAAAGGCGCCATTCACATTTTGTCATCTTTGTATGATTTTATTTTTTTTTTTTTGATAAAATAATATAGATTTGGGGGACTTTGGTCTGGAAATAGGTTAAAACTTATAAGTTGTACCTATGGAAGATAATTTTGAAATGTGCACACGAACTTTGAGTTGGTTAAAAACTAAATTAAATTTAATGGTACAACAGCTCGAAGAGAAACAGGACCTAGTGACTTACAACTCTCAACCACTGCTGTTTGCGTGTTACCAGGAATGGAGGGGACCTAAAATTTTTTAGCTGATTCCGGCTAATGACCAGCAGTTTTTATGACAAGACATACTCATACAGGATTGTTAATTCCTCGTAAAAGTACACTCCTGAGAAACTTTTTTGGACCAGCTGAGAAACAAACCCAAGACGTTCTGCATGACAGTCTAACGCACTAACCATTATGTCAAGGGGTAGTATTTGAGTAGGTTAGCGTCCTTATTAAAATATTGAAGAAAACATTGAGGTCTAGGGAAGTCTTGGGGGTTTTATCATCTTCAGTTCTATACCCATTGAACATATTCGACAAATAAAAATGGCAGACCTTTAAAAATTGAATCGTGATTTGCCAAGCGCCTCTTAGTAAGTAATGTTGCTCAAGAGAAACAATTTTGAAGTATGATTTTGGATAACAGCCAATAACTGAATATATTTCGTCATATAGTGGTATTGAGTCTTCGTTAACATCTTTCCTACGCTCGTTTTCAATGACACTCCTTATGTCAGCTCACAAGAAAAAGCCAATTTGCCTGCAGCACAGTTTGCTGTCAATTCGACGCCTGATAGTGCCATAATTGCTCCTGCAATTGAGGGCGTGAATGATTTTATGGGACAAATCTTCTTTCGCACTTGTACAGTTGCAAAAGTACTGAAGTATCTCGATATACGCAAATTTGCTGGCCTGGATAGTATCGCCCCAATTGTTCTGAAGAGGTGTTCTTCAAAGCTGGAAAAAGCATCACGTAAGCATTTCCATCTGTCTTATTCTACTGGTCTCTTTCGGAGTGGATGGAAAACGGCATTTATCCAGCCTGTCATTAAAAAAGGCGAATCTTCTTCCCCCTCTAACTATGGTCCAATTTCCATGACCTTCTTTCTAAGGTCATGGAAACGCTGATAAACTCTCAGCTCAGGAAATATCTTGAAGAACGAAAGCTTCTTAATGATAGAGTTTGGCATCAAGCTCTCTTATCGAAAATGCTTGTATTTAGTATTGATAAATCTCTTCTTCGATGGATTAGAAACTACCTTTCGAACCGCTCAATACAAGTTGTATTGGATGGTTTTAAATCTGAAGTCCATAAAATAAATGCTTGTGTGCCACAGGGCTTCGTTTTGTGTCCGCGTCTCTTTCTGATATTCATCAATGATGTTTTGTCTGAAACTTCTAATCCATTAAATTGTTTTGCTGCTTTTCATATTCTTTTCCAGATACATGTCCTTGTTCTTCGGATGTGGATCTAGAACAGCAGCTTCAAAAACTCAATGTTGTCTCTTGTCGCTAAAGCGGAACGAAATTTGGACCAACTTAAAAAGGTTAATTTTAAAGTTCGCATTCCAGCTGAGCCATTTGATTTTATTTTCAATGCGAGCTTTTGTCCAAAGGAAATACGAGTGAAACTCCTTAAACTCTTTGACAGTAATTCAGACGCAACGTACGGGGAGCAGGCATTAACTGATGTACTATTTGCACTTTTTACGGGAACATGTGTAAGTCTTTCACTAAATTCGCTGTAGGGTCCTTCTGGTGATGACCAGATGTTTCTTTATTTTCAGCGACATCGACAGCCATAGCCGCGATATTTTCGGCCGAATGACCAGCCTGGTGGTGGCCACGCCCTGCATGGTCTCCTATGGTGCCAAGCTGTTCGAGCTAAGTGCCGCCGGAACGTTTGCCCAGTTTACGAGACACGATTAGGATATCGAAGTCGAAATTCACACTGCGCTAACACCACCGGCCGATTATTGGTTAAAAAATATCGACACAATTATTCCACGCTCTTGCGGAGTATAGCGCTCCAATGCTTGTCTGTTTGTATACCGCACAAATGTCAAATATAATTCACGTACGACGCCATTTGCTAAAATTATAACATTACATCGAGTCGAATTAGTAAAAATTGGACAAAATAAATCGGAATTAATCTCGAATTGCTCAGGAGCTCCTCAAGGAAGTCATCTGGGTCCATTCTTGTTTTTACTTTTTGTTAATGACTTAAATACCTATCTGTGTTATAGACTCACACTGCCTTTCATTTGCTGATGATTTTAAAATACATACAGAGCAATCCATTCAACTTCGGCTTATATGCAACTCCAAAAAGATGTAACTTGCTTGTCAAAATCGTGGTTGTCAAATAGGCTACAATTAAAAAAAAAAGTATTATCAAATTTGCTAGCTCCTTCAGTACGATTTTATTTGACTGCTGTATGTCCGAGAAAATTCTTCAAAAAGTTTTAAATCACTAGGATTTGGAAGTTGTATTCGATTCCGGACAGGATTTCTGAATGCATGTTGATTATATCGTGTCCAGAGCCAATTCTATGTTTGGATGTTAGCTAAGAATTTCTAAGGAATTTAAGTGTCCTCATAAAATTAAATCACTTTTTGTTAGTTTTGTTCTTCCGATTGGCACTGATGTGTAGTTGGGTCTCCTTAATACAGAAAGAAAAGATTTACGGATATTCGATTCATACACTTGAATGGGCCCTTCTTTTACCAACATATAAAGATCAGTTGGTAAAAAAACAAAAATTCATAGAGAACTTCTAATACATGACCAATATGATCGCCATCCCTCTTTTTCAACATTCTGAATAAATACAAATTGCAGTCACTTGGCAGGGCTCTTGTAAGCTAACATCCACCCCTGTTTATATATGCTTTCTTATAAAATATAGACATTGCTCCTTTTGCATTCAGCTGGGAGTACAATAAATGTAATGAGACCCAACGATAGATAGCTGACTTAGCCGCCTCTGTGGGCTTCTCCCAGTTGGCCATTCTGTCTGCTATATCGGTTTGATTGATTCCCTATATTTATTCGTTTCTTTCTCAACGATAAAGATGACGAAGACGACGGACGATCGCCAGGAGGGGTGGAAATATTTTTTTGTTCAATTCCATTGCTACGAGTATATTGATGCTCAAGAGTCAAGACCAAGGATGAGATTCAAAAGTCGGTCAGGCTCTTCCTCTTAAGCCGAACATAGAGTACACTTACCAACTACATAATAGTGGAGTGTTTCTTTCAGGAATTTTATTTTTCTCTGCCATATCTTCGTTTAAGAAATGCTTGTGTCCTGTGATCATCCCTAAAAAAAATACAAAAAAAAAGTTTCATTTTTCCCCAAGGACAAATCTAGTGGAATAATAAAAAATAACGAAAAATGGGCTGGGAATTGCCAAAGATTGAGTGTTTGCGTTCTTTAGAAATATTTTAAAACATTTTCCAAACGAAGCTATTTTTGAATGAAAAAAAAAACTAAAACCTGAAGGAATAAGGAGAGATAAACGTATTGGATGAGGAAAAAAGGACATCATCCGGAAGTGTATAAAAGTAAACACAACAAAAAAAAATGTGAAGTCCAACACTTGGTTATAAGTTTAACTTATATTCGATTTAGATGTCTTTGTTTGCTCTATGTGCACTGAAGTATGGCTAAGGTGTTGCTTTTAAATGAAGCATAAGGGTTTTGAAATGTTTGTGTTAGGATATAGACATAATGTCCAGAACGTAAAATGAATATATAATTTGACTAATATTTTAAACTGACAAATAAATATGAACAAAAAATTAAGCAATATTAAAGCTTTCATTTGGCATTTTAATTACATTTTTAGAACTCACAGACTACGAAATGGTGAACAGGGGCATATTCTGAAGTGAGGTTAGGCAAAACCTTACCTGATTAGGTTGAATTAGCTGTCAGCGTCGCAGCTCACACACTTAGACCAGAACCACCATGAACCACCACATGAATCTAGAAATGTGAGGTTAGACATTTTCACCTTCTCACCAAGCTTTTCAAATCAGCTAAAGTTCACTTGATTAGATATAATTGCTGCAATTGTACGGAAATCTCAAATCAGTACTAGAGCTAAAATTTCTCAAAAGTTCGTTAATTAACTTGCTTACGCTTATTCTAAATTAACTTCCCACGAGAACGAAGTGAATGGAAGGCTGCAAATACCCGTGTTTCTTCTGGCTAAGAAAAACATGTTAGCAGAAAAGTCCTTTATCGGGAACTTTTGTATGAGCATTATTATGAAACTTCATGAAGCCTGGCTGTCTAATTTTGATCGAATGATTATTTCTCTGATATTCGGACCACCAGATATGTATGGATAAATTATTCTGCAGACTAATCAATTTTGGAATCTACGAGGCAAAAATTAAATGTTTTAAGTGCAGGTGCTAATTTCGGTAAAAATATTTCTATTATCATTATTATAAGCTTAATAAAAGAAAGTGACATAGCAACTTAAAACTAGAATAACAATTAAGATCTTAACACTAAATTTAAACTAAGGAGCCAGGAAATAAGGACATAACAGACTTAGGATTAAGTTAGGAGATCGAGTAGAAGGTAGGATTTGGTGAGATTAAGATCGAAAATGGTTGAGATATTAGCTTTCCGAAGCATACCAGTAATAGGCTCTTTCTTGCCGTATTCAGTTCGATGGAAAAGGAATACATAAAAGTGGTAGGGTTCTCAAATGACGTTGGCTTACGTTCCATTTGATTTTTTCATAAAGAGCTGAACAATCGATGCCATTTATCAATAGTGTGTAAAAATTATTTCTGCATTTACTACGTGCGTCGCACAGTGGAACGAATGTATGAGAAAAACGGCAAAATTAATATCCTGTGAATAAGATAAGGAATTCAACCAATTATGTTTGAAATAATATTTTAGCACTTATATCTATGATTTTTACCTAAAAACAAAGAAATTGATACACTAAAACTGGAAATAAAAAGCAATTTTCTTTGAAATTCGCAAAAATTTGAAGTTTTGGTCAATACTTGTACTTACTTAAACAGGGATATTAATTAAATTATAAAGTAGGAACAAAAGTAAACAACTTTATTTATATTACTCGTATATTCATACCACAATTTCTTTAAATGTCTAGTAAAGTATGCAATAAGTAACTATAAGTATTTAAATAAAAAATAGCCATATGAATGTTTTTATACCCCCGTGTCACAAGGAAATCGTTTTGAAATTTCCCCCCACAGGTTTTTTCTATTTTTTTAGACCAAAAATAACGGTACCTACCTATACGATTTTTTTCGAAATTTTATAAATGTTTTTTTTTTTTCTCAAAAACTGTCCAACAGAGTTTAAAAAAAAATTCAGAAAATGTCATTGAGTTTAATATAGGTAATGGTTGAAAAATAGTTATTTTTTGAAAGCCCCAAAATTTTTGTACCTATAAATAAAAATACCCACCATACAAATATAAAAATATGTTTTCGAAGATCGTATTTTTTTCAAAAAACAGCTCCGAAAATTTTCATACAGTTTTTTTATTTCGATTAATTTTTATGGTTTATAATTTAATAAAACAAATATTAAAATTAAAATATAACTGACTGTACCTACCATGAATCGTTTTTTCGAATTTTGAATTTCTAATTATAGGCAGAACGGATTTGAATGAAATTTTTCATGGATAAGCTTCTAAAAAGTTTAAAAAACATTGCATTTAAAAATTCGTTATCTTAAAAACGGCTCAATATTTTTTTTTTTTGGAAATTTATTTTATATTCGTACAATAATGAATACTACAAGTTGGTGTTTCTTAAAAATGTTTTAAGAATTTTGTAGATATTTTTTAAAAAAACACTATGACTTATAATTTTTGTTCTTGCACATGGCATCCTGTTTGTAGCTCCAACAAAGGAAAAAAAAGAATTTGAATGTTTATGAACAATTTTTCTCTAATACCTAACATTAAATTTTGAAATTCTTTGTCTTGATTATAGTGTTGCTGTGTCCTTATACATCCTTATATGATTGCAAAAGTACAAGTTATGACTTCACGTATTAATATATTCCGAATTTAGTTTTGTGGAACTAATTAAAATTCTATTTTTAGCTGTGGCGTAGCGTAGGGGGACGGTGGGGGCGGTCCGCCCGGGCGGCAGGCCTAGGGGGGCGGCAAAATGTCGCAGGTGATGACGGTAGAGTAGAAATCAAATGTTTCATGACAGATCGTTTGACAAGTCAACAAACAACAATGATATAAATTTGAAATTTGCCACCCTATCTGTGGTTCGTCGTTGACCGCTGACCGTTGATCGTTGACCGTTGAGTAGGGCCGTAAGAGTGCATTCCGTATTGTCGCGCGACTCGCGAAACTTAAACAAAACGTTCCGAAACTCTCGCGAAACATATGATATGCATATGCGAGATATGATAAGATAACTAGGATTCGACGGAAACGTTATTCTAGTCTCAGACAGCTCAATGTTTTTGTTCACTCCCGCATCACAGAAAGTTATTTCGATTGTGTTGTTTATAGTTTAAATACTGTTGAATCTTCTAAAACTAAACACTTAGTACTTCACTCAACCTTTGAACTAGTTTTTGAATATGAAAATAGTTAAAGGAAGCGGCGCGGAATACGCAAGAAAAAGGCTAAGAAAGAAGCAGACTTGAAGACGTTCTGGTTCAAAAGCTACGTTAACGTCTTCGGCGGCATCCAGCAGCAGCTGAAAATATTCCAATGTAAGTAAGATTCTTCCATCTACTGCAGAGCTGCAGAACTACCTGAAGAAGATGACGCACAAATTTACCTGCAGCAGCGTGGACTGAGTGTGGATAAGTGTGCTCAGAAACTCTGCGTTTTAAAAGTTCTCCTAGTGGAGAACTCTGGGAAAAAACCTCAGAATCGAGCTCAAAACGAAAAGAATTCGCAGGAAAAACGCATGCATGGCGATGAATCCGCAGATGCAGCTTTGTCTCACGAGACTCATTCGTAAGGCCCGTAGAATCCGTTTATGAAACCGTATTTTCCAACTTTTGGTAACATTATTCAAATATGCCAAATAGGTATCCGTTGCAACCTCCTTATATATGATGTTTTGTTTTTGAGATTAGCTGTATGAATTTGTTGCAAAAGTCCCTATAACTATGAGCCAATATTGTTTAGTAATAACATATTTATGTTAATAACAATAAAGATTATGTAATTAACAAGTACCTACAGCATAGTAATAAAATAATATACATATTTATAAAAATCTCATTTTTTTTTCAAAAACCCCTCTGAAATTATTTTCTGCGTCCGCCCCTGCTTGCTTCCAACGCTTCTTCAGAAAGAACACCTATATAGGTAGATCAAAAAACCTTATTATGTCTTTTGCATGAAGCAAAAGTTTATGTATCTACACTACTAGGCATCTAGTATACCAGCTGTACTTCGAAAGGTTTAGGTTTCTTGTTTCAAGAATAAGTTCTTCAAACGTGTCCATATTTATTTCTCGACCAGCAGCGAGTGTTCTCAAAAGTAAACCAAATTTGAAGATGAGATCCTTATCTACACCGGTTATTTCCGAACTCAACTCTAGATTCGAAAAAAAACGTCGCGAAGTATTGCCATCATTTGTTGTACCATAACCAGAAGACCCATTTTTAGCTTAAAGTTTTCTTGAATAATTTTTTTTCTTTCATCGAACAAAATCTAATCTTCTTGTCTACGAACTTGCCAAGTTTTAAATGGGATTCTGTATGATATGTGGAGAAGGCACTCAAAACACCGTATCCAATAGTGGAGAGATGAGAGGCCGAATTTATAAATCTTAACGTTTGGTGTTCGTTCTTCAAGAGATGGTAGATTCATTTGTGAAGGTTTTCTCCACAAATATAGCAGTTCTGAGCTGCATTCGCTCCACTCAATGTATTAATCGCACTTCCATCTAGTATGGTTAAAAACATTTACCATCAACATCCATGGCTAAGTTTTCTAGCTCTGAAATAGTTCTTTTCAAATTTTTGTTGCTCATTTGTAACGAGGCTACTATTTGCTTTTGAACATATTAGTTTCATGGGTCTGCAGTAAGACGTAGAACCTGGTCTTGAATTAAGTATATAATTAAGTATCAACAAGCTTCAAAAGCACTAGAGCTGTTACAAATAAAAAGCTGTCGGTAGTTTCTCTGGCGACAAAAGTTTGCTTGTAATTGCTGTGGCCTGAACTGCCATCGAATCCCCACATGCAAATAAAGTCAAATACTTTGCGCTGTCTTATTCAAAAGGGATTGTTTTATGGTAGGCACAATCAGCAGATAAAATGAACATTTTTTCTCTTTTAATTGTTAAGTTTAAAAAAATCGAGCATGGGGTTTTCTAAATATTGAGTTTTGAAAAAAATATTTTTAAAATATTTTTAAAAATTCCAAAACAAAAATTATTCAAAATTTGGATACATACAGAACACAAAAAAAATGATCAGAAACCGGTTCCACCGTTAATAAGAATGCTACCACCATTTTTCGTACCTCGAGGAGAACAAGGATCTAGTGACTTAAAACTCTCAACCATTGCTGCGTGCGTATTACCAGGAATCGGGGGGACCTACAATTTTCTGCCGATTCGGCTAATGAGCAAAACTTTTCATGCCAAGAGATACTCTTGGAGGATTAGTCATTTCCTTGTAAGAGGCAGTACACCCCTAAAAAGCTTTCTTGCAGCAGCTGAGAAGCGAACCCAAGACCTTCTGCATGACAGTCCAACACTGAAAAAAGTTTTTTACATAGATTTTATGATCGGCGATCATCAACTGAAAATCATCAAATCTATGCGCAAAATCATAAATTTGATGGAAGAATCATCAGTTTTATTTTTGCAATTGATGTCAAAATCATAAAATTGATGATTTCACAATCATCAAAATTCTCTCCATATAGTTGTTGTTGTAAGCAAAGTTTGATGCCACCGTACATCAGCGTATGAAAAAATCATCAACGCTACATCAGTGCTTTTTGCATCAACTGTATGAAAAAAGTCTTAACTTTTATGCAACCTCTTTCATAAAAATATTTTACTTAAGAATTGTTGTTGGAAAATCCACTTGATGATTATAGTCATAAAACGTATGAAATATTAAGACAATATGAAATCCGAACTTCATGATAATGATGAAACGTTTCATACGTTGTATGAAAAAATCATATTATGTGTGAAAGGGGATCATCAAAATATTCACCTGAATATTTTTAGGGGAAATTTGAAATTTGATGATCTAAATCATAAAAAATATGTAAAAGTGTTCACGAAGTTTGATGAAGGATTACTTCAAATGCATGCAATTTTACATAGCTTTTAGGTCAACTATAATTTTGAAATTATAGGTTTAAAATAGAAGTAGAAAAGGTTATGTAATCTAACATTTGATTTATGAAACTTTTCATACGAATTTCAATGTGAAGATTGATGTCACGTTACATCAAATGCATGAAATTTTACAATTCTTTTATGCAAAAATGTCTTTATTGAAATTGTGGGTTTAAAAAAAATCATGAAGGTTATGTAATATAACATTTGATTTATGAAACTTTTCATACGAATTTCAATGTGAAGATTGATGTCACGTTACATCAAATGCATGAAATTTTACAATTCTTTTATGCAAAAAATTGTCTTTATTGAAATTGTGGGTTTAAAAAAAATCAAGAAGGTTATGTAATCTAACATTTGATTTATGAAACTTTTCATACGAATTTCAATGTGAAGATTGATGTCACGTTACATCAAATGCATGAAATTTTACAATTCTTTTATGCAAAAATGTCTTTATTGAAATTGTGGGTTTAAAAAAAATCATGAAGGTTATGTAATATAACATTTGATTTATGAAACTTTTCATACGAACTTCAATGTGAAGATTGATGTCACGTTACATCAAATGCATGAAATTTTACAATTCTTTTATGCAAACAATTGTTTTTATTGAAATTGTTGGTTAAAAATACAAGTCCAAAGGTGATGACGACTTACAACATGATTTATGACACTTTTCATACGAATTTTAATGTGAAAACTATCAAAAACGTTTGAAATTGTTGCAAAAATAGTAAAAACTTTTAAAAAAGTGTGATATTTTCATTGATTATAATATGTTCTGCAAGAAAATCCTTAAAATAATTTAATTTAATGACTTATTTACTCTTATCATCATAAAATTTTCAAGATTTTCTTTCAAAAACTTGTTAAAAAATGTTGCAATTTACCATACGTAATTATTTTTGGGTTTTTAATAAACATCCTGAAAAATAAAAGTGTCATTAATATATGCCTGAATTTTTTTTTGTCATTTACGACATCCCAGTGTAAGTGCAGGGTTAATCTACGTAGCCCAATTTCATTGGATACCGCCAAAACCAACGCTGTCTGGATTCAACTCAATTTGTGTTGCCAACCCACCATTTGAAGATTAGAATCATAAAATGTATGCAATTTTACATACAGAATATGTTTGATGTTTCCATTTGATGACAAACTTTCTTCAAAATGATGTTTTTCATATTTTGTATGCAATATAACAATATTCTGTATGTAAAATGCCATAACATTTATGAAAAATTTCATCAAACGCAAAATCGAAACAGTAATTTTTTGTTTGCAAGTAAAATCTTACAAACTAAGGCTGATAACACACCGGATCAAAAAAAAGTTAATGATTCAATAGTCAAAATAACATTTTTTATTTGAACACACACCAAGCGAAACAGAATAAAACAAAACACAACAAAACGTTATGTGCTTTTGTTTCGTTTGGTGTGCGTTGAAATGAAACAAAATACGAACTATCGTAAAAGCTTAACTCCGGCTGAAAGATTATAACTCTACGGCAAGTAAATACAAATGACAATTTTGTGTTTACAAAATAGACATTATGGAGTTATTTATAAGAAAAGAGAAAAGCTTTTAATCTTGCCAATCTCCAGATGTCATAGTAGGAAGTAGCAATCCACAGCTTATCAATAGTAAGTTTATTGGCATGTTCCTTATCTTTATAAATATAGATAGCGCTTCTTGCCTCAATTAAAAAAAATGAACTTTTCTCCATCTACGTTCATATTAATTTAAAATTTGCGCACAGAGTAAACGTAGAAGTAAATAATTCAAACGGAATCAAAATTTTGTTTTGCAAAAAACAACAGGTCAGTTATCGGCAACGAAACATATTTTTCTGTTTTGCTTTGGTTTTTATGTTTCGTTTCATTCGGTGTGTTCTCTTGATTTACAAAACAAAAAAACACGTTTTGCTTTATCCGGTGTGTTTTCAGCCTAACTAAGTTTCAATATATCTATTAAAAGATTGTACCTACGAAACTTTTGTGAAAATCTCAGGATTTTCATCGATTGTTTGTTTTTCTGCAAGTTTGAGTAGCGCTTGCATGTATATATAAAAGTATTTACTTTTATCAAAATTTATTCTCAAGATTTCAACTAAAAAAGTTGTACAAACCAAAATGAAAATCAAGCATTCTTTAATGATGTTTTATTCCATTCAAGTTCAAACTTGAATAACACTACTTTTGTGAATTTCTTTCATTAATCAAAACCAATTTACAAGATTCTTATCGAAGAAACTTTTATAAACCGCGCAATTGTATTGAATGTTTCTGTTTTCTAAGAAAATAACTTCTTTTATTAGTAATTTTCTTCTATCAAAACAAATTTCCAAAATTTCTTTTGCAAAACTTGTAAAAAACCTGTGCGAAAATCTTGCGAATTGTACTAATTGTTTTTCGTTTTGTAAAAAAATCCTGAAAATAACTTAATTTAATGAGTTATTCAGTTTAACATTATAAATTTTCAAGGTTTTGATTGCAAGACATGTTAAAAAATTAAAGTCATATTCATGCAACTCACATTTAATAATTATTTTCAATAAAAAGCCTGAAAATAAAAATGTCATAAATATATCTTTGGCAATTTTTTTTCATGTCTGAAAAATTTACGAAATCCCAGTGTAAGTGCAGGGTTAATCCACGTATCCCAATTTGATTGGCTACCGCCAAAACCAACGCTGTCTGGATTCAACTCAATTTTTGTTGCCAACCCGCCATTTGAAGATTAGAATCATAAAATGTATGCAATTTTACATACAGAATATGTTTGATGTTTCCATTTGATGACAAACTTTCTTCAAAATGATGTTTTTCATATTTTGTATGCAATATAACAATATTCTGTATGTAAAATGCCATAACATTTATGAAAAATTTCATCAAACGCAAAATCAAAACAATAAACTGTGCAACTTGATATACACAAGAGTCAAGACATTTGTATGTCTGAACATGACCATCGGCAGGAAGCTAGTCGACCGAACATCAATGAATGTTTACATGTCACATTCGTTTAGTTCAAACCAATTTCAACTTGAGTAAGTATGGTGTCGCTTCGGCGTCGTTTCAAGAATGAGATCATTTTCATTGTTCTGTGTCTGTGGCCATTTGTAAAAGATTGTCTGTTGCTGCTGCTGCGCGTTTGTCTCGTTTGTCTCGTTTGTCCTTCGCCATAATTTTATTAAAATTAAAATAAAAAAGTCGTCGTGGTTGCTAATAGTGTGAAATAAAGAAAACCAAACATAAAAAAAGAAGAATTAACATTTAAAAAGGTAAGTTCTCAAAATTCTATTTGTACTTATGTACGTATGTACTTACATATATATACGATAATATAATTCTTTCAAGGAAGGAATTTTGTGGGTAGTCTGTACCTACAAAATTCTTTTTTTTGCAATTAGTTTTTATTAAAATAAGCAATTTAACCAGTATATTTGATCAGTATTGCTTATTTCTTAAAAGTCTTAAATTTTAATCCCATTTAAACAAAAAAAAAATTTAGAGTTAAGCACGTGGTATCAAAAAAATATAATTGCACAAAAATATTTTGTACGTGTTGAAAACAATTTTTATATTTTACAAATAATAATTTTATCTTTTTTTCTTTTCATGTATTCTTAAAATTTCAATCAAAACGTTAACTGGAGGTACTCAGATCACAAGCAGATACCTAACCTGTTGATCATTTTTTACAGGAGCACCTACATATATTTTCGAAAAATCTTCAAATCAAGCTGTTCAAAATTCATCTTATTTCTGTTTAAGGAGCACCTATATAAATTGTCATCAGATTGAGGGTGAGTGTATTTAACAAAAATAAATTTAATTTCTTTAGAATATGATAAGTTTTTATTTTTATTATAAAGAATGCTCGTTGCATTTATATGTACCTACATAAGTAGGAACGTAAAAAAACATTTTGAAAACAATATACTTTATAAAACTAAGCATTACCAATATTGCGTTGATTGGTTTTGCTAGTTTTACGAAATAACGAAAAAAAAAAAATACTTTGCTAGTCAGTCAAAAACATTTTTCTTATCAGATTATTGAGTAGATAGATCTTATAATTTCAGAAATAATCCATGTCAATCGAGTTTTAAGCGAAGCTACAAGGAAGTTCAAACATACTTTTCTACTTTTATATACAACATAAATACTTTCATCAATACAAATAGTTTTAAAACACATTCATTTTTGTTTAAGTAAGTTAGTAATTTTTCCAATTTTTTTTTTTTCTTAAATTTCGTGATCTGGAGGTACTCAGACCACAAGCAGAGGCCTAACCGGTTGATCATTTTGTTACAGGAGGGCCAATATGTTCTAAAAATCTTAAAACCCAGTTGTTCAATATTCATCTCTTTTTCTGTTTAGAGGGCATCTATACAAATTGTCATTGAATTGAGGATGAGCGTATTTACCATAACTTTTAATTTCTTTAAAATATGATAAGTTCTTATTTTTATTATAAAAAATGCTCTTTGCATTTATATATACCTGCATAAGTAGAAACGTAAAAAAATACATATTTTAAAAACATTTTTAAACAAAAATAAACATTATCAATATTCCGTTGATTGGTTTTACTTGTTTTACGAATTTTTTTTTCCAGTATAGCTGAAATCATTTGTTATAGATCTTGTAATTTTACCAATCTTCTATGCATATCCATTTTTTAACGAATTTTCGAGTTAGTTAAAACTTCCCTACTTACTTTTTTGCCAACATTTATAAATATGTATATGAAAAGTAATTATTATTTGATTTTCAATTTTTTTCAACACATATGTATGTATTGAGTTCTTGTAATTTTATATTTATTTTCAAATTTCAATAAAAAATTGAATTGTAGGTATAAATCATAAGTTTAACTTTTCCTAAGAAGAATGGATGTAGGTATTTAAGTTCAAACATATACTCGTATATATGTACATATATTTAAATCCTTTCAAAGAATGAACATGATTAAAATTCATTTATGGCTAGTATGTAACAAAATTCTTTTTATTTGGAAAGGATTCTGTATAAAATAAATCATGTCAACCAAAATATTAAATCGGTTTTTCTTATATCAAAAATTTATAAGAGGAGTAGGTGGTAGCACTTATCTTATTCTTGATTACGTGTAGGAAAAAATTAAGCGTACACATGAGAAAACATTTTTTGAAAATATCTCTATACAAAACTATTCATTTTAGTAAACAAAAGCAGTACGTAAATATAAGATGGTATGATCACAATTCTTCCTTTTTTTACGGCATGATTGATTGTAAGATGCCCAGTCAGATACATACGAGTAGCATTTCTTATCGGATCATAAGACTTGTCATTTTAAGAATCTTCTTGTTAATAGAGCTGCGAGCTCTTTTTCAAAATAAAATTAACCTTTAATACATTTTTTAAGATTTAAACTTTTATTTTCTTCGTTTTATGCCTCACAAATTATTTACATTCATCTGATTAATTTTTTTTATCGTCCTTGAACATTCGCGTTGGCAATAAATTAGTTTAATAATTTAATGAAATAAGCTCCGATACGAATTGCAACCAAAAATTGCTTTTGTACTTGGAATAGATGGACCCAGCGCGTGCGGTATCTGGGGGGAAAGAGGCGTGGGATTATTTATTCAAAGTAGTAATTTTTTTATTTTATTTTTTTTTTACGAAAATGCGATCTGCCAGCACATCATTAATTTTAAATTAATTTAAGAAAGTTTGTTTTTTTATTTAATTCAATCTAACTTGTTGGATAAAGCAGTAACTTAAAAAGAAACAAATGCACGTATGAACGCTATCATCGGTTTTGCTTGTGTTTTATAATTTCTTAATTTCTACTTCTATATGCAACCTTTATATTGTATTCTTTTTTTATCGTCTACCTCTAAAAACCTTGGGTGTTGGTTTTTTAATTAATGAAAATTTTTAGAAAATTTTCGACTTTTGACATTCTCGGAAACAATTTGATTAATTTTTTTGTTTAGACTAACGCTAATTTCAAAAGAATTAGGCATGATTCAATAAGAATATGTTGCGAATTTCTGTTTTATAGTCATCTACTCAAGAACGTTGCTGTATCTATAGTTTAAAAAATTACCTAGTTACCGAGTTACCTAGTTCTTGTAATCAGGTAACGATAGCTATAATAGTTACACATTGTGTGTTTCATTATATGTTACTTCCTACCGAACAAGTCATTAACCTCTAAAAATATTTCAGATATTTTATAATGTCGTGCTTCGTTTGCAAAAAAGAGTTTGACCACATTGATATTCTTATGCATCATCTTCGAAAAAAGCATGACTTGAATTCCAACAGTACTTTTCGTTGTTTTGACAAAAAATGTTCCCTATTGTTCATGAGTTCCTCCAGTTACAAGAGACATATAAGACGCTTACATGTTAAAGCATTCAAACCTACAGAAGTTGAAAAACAAATAACGCCTAATGCTGAAAAGATAAATGAAAGCTCCGTCTTGATTCAAAATGAAATCATACTTGATAGTTCTTTAGCGAATTCAGCTTCAACAGAAATAAATTGTGGCAAAGAAAAAGTATTTGAAAAAGAAATTGCGATAAAAAAGCTTTTGGAAAGCGCACTCAAATGGTCAATATCATTACACTCGAATGACAATTTTTCAAGGAAAGATGTTTACGAAATACAGAAAGGTTCCTTAAATTTCATTATCAAACCACTTCTAGAAATTTTTGATAGCTTTGCTAGGTGCAAACTACAGTCAAATGAAGTCATTTTAAATGAAATATGTAGTGTGATTAATGCATGTACAAATCCATTCGAAAAATGTGATTCAGATTATCTTTTAACTCAATGTCTTAGAAAGGGTGGATACATGGACGATGTAAATGAGTTTGTGATTAATAATGAAATAAATATCAATCATCGTAATGGGGAGTTAAATTTGCAGGAAGTTATTAACAAAGCCGTTGTATTACCGCTTCGTTCACAATTCAGAGCATTATTTGAAACTGAAAACTTTCTTTCTAATATGTTAAGTTACATGAAATCTTTGGAAAAAAGTAATCAGTTCATTAATTTTGTTCAGGCAGAACTGTGGAAAACAAAGTGTAAATTGTACCCAAACAAAATACTTGTTCCATATTATTTGTATGCAGACGAATTTGAAATTAACAACCCCCTCGGATCTCATTCCTCAATACACTCTATCTGCAACTTTTATTATTCATTTGCATGTATGCCCCTTAATGAAGCAAAACTAGAAAACATATTTTTAGCAGCAGCAATCAAATCGAAAGACATTAAAAAATACGGGAACGAAAAATGTTTGCAACCCCTCATAAATGAGTTAAAATTTCTTGAAGAAGAAGGTATCCTTGTAAGGCCACCCGATGGGGATACATTCCACGTTCACTTTATTTTGGGTCTTATACTTGGTGATAACTTAGGCCTTAACACATTACTGGGTTTCAGCAAGTCGTTTTCTGGAACATTTTGTCGATTTTGTCGCTTGAATAAAGATGAATGCAGTGAAACTTGTACGGAAAATTCTGATAAACGGAGAAATATAAGTAACTACAACTTTGACCTACAAAAAAATAATCCCAAAGAAACTGGTATTAACAGTGAATGCTGTTTTAATGACATCCCCTCATTCCATGTTGTTGAAAACTTCAGCGTGGATGTTATGCATGACATTTTTGAAGGAATATGCCATTACGATCTTTGTCACGTAATAATTCATTTCACTCAAATAAAAAAATATTTTTCATTAGAAACCTTAAACAAAAGAAAACAAACATTTGAATACGGTCCTATAGAAATAGGAAATGCTTCGAATGAAATACATCCAACTCATTTAAAAAAGCGCCATCTACGAATGTCAGCAAGGGAAATGCTTACTTTTGCTCAGTTGCTGCCTCTTATGGTAGGAGATATGGTGCCATTAAAAGATGACGTTTGGAACTTTCTCTTAAACCTTCTAGAAATAATTAATATAGTACTATTCTTTGAGATCTCAGATGAGTCGATATCAACATTGAGGAGCAAAATAAAAACGCATAATGAACAATATCTTCAACTTTTCCAAGACAAATTAAAACCCAAATTCCATATTATTACACACTATCCAACAATATTACAAAAATCAGGACCATTAAGAAAATATTGGTGTTTTAAATATGAAGCGAAGCACAAAAGCTTTAAATTATATGCCCATGCTATAACTTCCAGAAAAAATATATGCCTTACATTAGCAAAAAAATTTCAGCTTAAGTTTGCCAATAGAATTTTAAATTTTAAATATAACACCGTTAAATGTGTAGTTTGGAAGAAACACAACACGCCTAGTGGCTTGATTTCATTAATAAGCAACAAATTGGAGGTTCAGAAAGAACGACTGAACTTTTGGTGTGAAGCAGAATACAATGGCATTGAATATAAAAGCGGTTATTACGTGTCCAGATTAACTAATGATTATAATATATACGTAATTATAAATTTCGTTCAAAACGAAGAAGACATTAGTTTATTCTGTCAAAAATTAAATGAAATTCACTACCGACCACACTACATGGCGTTTGAAGTCGATGCTTCTTTTCTGGGTGAATATTTTATTTTACACTTTGAGGAATTAATTGGACCTCCAGCAACAGTAATAAAAACTCCGAAAGGGAAAACTATGATGCACATAAAAGAATACTTTCTACCATAAGAAAGTTGAAGGAACTTGAAATAAAATGTGTTAATAGTAATTGTGTGGGTTTTCAAAATTTCATTATTATACAAACATTTGTATACTTTCAGTTCCTTTCACTCGACAAGAAAATCATTTAATTAAACAATGAATGAAAGCATAGAAGGCAAAAAAAGCCCTAATCAATCCCAAACCTACTTGTACATAGAAAATTCACCAACTTATGGAAGACCCACAGTAGATATTGTTGAAAACATATCTTTTAACAGCTCAGAGAACAATTTACTCGGATCACTTCAATGCTTCAATCAACAAGAAAGAAAGTGCAATATAACGTCCCTAAAACACAACGACGGTCAGGATTTAACTTCTTCTAATCTGCAATTCGACCATTCTCAAGATGCTTTGCGAAAACTTCTCAAGTCATGGAATTTAGATCATTTAACAGAATTCTTAATATGTGAGTCTACTTTATCACTTTAAAGCATAATATGTAAAACTATCACACAATAGCTATCAATTATCACTTATGCAAGTAAATTAAAAAAAAACTCCGTAAAACTTGATTTAGTTTTAGAATGAAAATCAAAATTGTTGACTTAGTTTTCAAAGGTTAATATTATAAATATATAGTAATAATAATTCATTATCATAATAATTGTATCAAATCTGTACACACGCTTTTGTTGAATCATTTATGAATCCTGCACCTTCTGAAATTCTAATTTTTTTAAAAATTATTTTAAATATAGCTGAAAAAATCACCATCGGCATTTTGGAAGTAATCAAACGAAACCACATAAATATGCTTTTCAAAGACCAAAAAATTGGTGATCTAGTGGTGTTCGAAGAAAATTTAATAGAATGGCGTTCAAGATCATCCTTGTTTGTAGACGAAGAGGATAGTGAATGTAGTAGTTCTTTAAAAAGAAATCTGAGTTCTGTATCACCCATCACACCATCTAGCTCAAGAGGACCTACTTCACCAGAAGCCATAGAAGTGTCAGTACATTTATCAGACATATTGAATGATTCCAATAAATCAAGTATTATGACGCGTTACTATGAGCGGCATTCTAAGTTACTGGCAGAACACAGATCTATATTGATAAGCATAATATGCTGTTATTTTGAAGAAAATAATCTTCACATGTCCTTGAAAACCAGTTATAGATTAGAAAATGAAATTCTTAATCGTTTTCCTGGAGAAAAACTGGAATACTACCGTGTGGGAAGACGGGGAAAAATATATGCCAAAGCTTGTAATGACAAGAGGAGTTATCGGTCGCTTCTTAAACGGACATTAGCTTTGGATGCGGATGCGTCTGACAGCCCTGATGTTGAACCACCAAACCCACGTAATAAACAGTTCTGTAAGTAACTTTAAAGCACGTTTTAATACAAGAACTTTGCTTAAACTTTAGACAAATTTTAAAACCATTCAACCCTACCACTTAAAGTTAAATTTACTTTAATTTAAATAAAATTGATAAAACTTACTGCAAGAAATATGTAGTTTCATAATATGAGAAATCAAATTTCCGAATAAATATGTTCAAACATAACTATAAACAATCAAGCATACTAATTAAATGAAATAATTGTACTTCTTTTTTCCTAAAAAGCCATAAAAAAGGCCGAATGCGGAAAAAAAGAGTATTGTCAAATTGACAATTTCGAGTTCAAATTAAATTCCTATTTATGAGAAAATTCAATTTAAATTAAGGAGTTACTGAATTATTAGCTATTGCATAGATCCATTCTTACTACTTAGCACTCTTTTATGTTTTTATGTTCTATGTATAAAATTAAGTACCTATCCCAAAATTTGCAAATAAACATGAGAATATAATCTAAATATTATTAACCAACAGGTCCAGAAACTGATGCAAAGGAGTGCATACGTAGCTTAAAGTATGACAACTTATCAGTTGCGGAATTTGACAGCTGTTGGCAGGCATGCAGTCAATATAGGATGCAAAACGTGCAGCAAGCAAGTTCTTTGCATGATATTTTTGCAAAATGGCCGGAGTATAAGACCCCAACTGGTTTTCGATTAGTAAGTTTTATTTGAATTATAAAAACCATATATATGTATTTATATTTTAAAATACCGCTAAGTATTCAAATATTTACTAAACTAATTCAAAATAACAGTATTTAAACAAGTAAAACGTAAGAAAAGTACTTGAAACTCTTTTTTTATAAAAAAATATCGAAAAAAGCGAAGTAAAACGGAAATAGACAAACACTTTACTTTATATTTAAATTGAAAGCAATACAAAAATATTGGATCTGTGCTTCGATTAAATTAAGTTCTTTTATATAAAAAATTTTATTTAATCAACAATTTAAATTTCAATTAATATACATATATAGGTATGTATACTTTGATACAAAAAATTAGATTCGTAACGAAAAAGAAATCCTGAAATGTTCTTTCCTCTTTCCTACCCAAAAATCTGTGAAAAAAGACAACTGCGGAAAGAAGAGTGTTGTCAAATTCACAGTATCAAGTTCACATCAGGCATTCTTATTTATGGGTAAATACGAGTACATACAGCATATCTTTTTTGAAGAGCAAAGGTAAAAGCATTCAGCCGTTTATGCTTGGTTTAGGTGACAGCGACTCAGAAAATATATTAAACTTTTATATATATGTAGATGGAGTTAAGTTTCTTTTCAACTGCTTCTTAAGGCTCAACAAAACACACCGGATCAAGCAAAACGTTTTTGATTCTATAGTCAAAAAAACATTTTTTATTTGAACCATACCAAGCGAAACAGAATAAAACAAAACAAAACGTTTTGTGCTTTTGTTTCCTTTGGTGTGCGTTGAAATAAAACAAAATACGAACTACGAGTATCGTAAAAGCTTAACTCCGGCTGAAAGATAATAACTCTACGGCAAGTAAATACAAACAACAATTTTGTGTTTACAAAATAGACATTATGGAGTTATTTATAAGAAAAGAGAAAAGCTTTTAATCTTGCCAATCTCCAAGTGACATAGTAGGAAGTAGCAATCCACAGCTTATCAATAGTAAGTTTATTGGCATGTCCTTATCTTTATAAATATAGATAGGGCTTCTTGCCTCAATTAAAAAAATGAACATATACTTTCATATTAATTTAAAATTTGCGCACAGAGTAAACGTAGAAGCAAATAATTTAAACGGAAATAAAATTTTGTTTTGCAAAAAACAACAGGTCAGCTATCGGCAACGAAACATATTTTTCTGTTTGCTTTGGTTTTTATGTTTCGTTTCATTCGGTGTGTTTTGCGCCACAAGAAAGTAGGCAATTATCGTCAACGACCCTTGTTCGAAACAGTTTTGTTGCATTCGGTGTATGTTGCTCTCATACAATGGCATGTACTCGTATTTTCGACAACCACCACCGAAACTCTTCAAAACAAAAACGTGTGTTTTGTTTGGTGTGTGTAGTCTCATATGAAACAATGTTCTCTTGATTCACAAAACAAAAAAACACGTTTTGCTTTATCCGGTGTGTTTTCAGCCTAAGAGTAGTTGATATTTGTTTTAAGACTTTCCATTTGTTTAATTTAGAATATGCTCCTGCCTGCTCTCAATTTTGGGCATTTATAGAAAATCACTTTTATGATATGAAAATTACAAAAAATATATCATCTAAAATGTTTGTACTTTCACTAAACAAACAAGTTAAGCGTAAAAAAAGTACTTGAAACTCTTTTATTAATAAAAATCATCAAAAAAAGCGAAGTAAAACGGAAATAGACAAACACTTTTTACTTTACATTTAAATTGAAAGCAATACAAAAATATTGGATCTGTGCTTCGATTAAATTAAGTTCTTTTATACAAAAAAATTTATTTAATCAACAATTTAAATTTCAATTAATATATGTACATACATAGGTATGTATACTTTGATACAAAAAATTAGATTCGTAAGGAAAAAGAAATCCTGAAATGTTTTTCGTGATTCTGTCCCAAACCCATATGTTTCAAATATTCCTTAAGAAACCGTCAATTTAAGGTTTTAAAAACTCAAGTACCTTAATTAACCTACATATACTTTTTTCTCATACATATCTATAGTCTGATGTATATATATCGAATTTTACATGATTTAAATTTTATTAATTAATTCTCCAGATTGACAAGGATTTTGCAACAATTTATGGAAGTCGTCCGGGAATACTTGGTAGATGGCCAGAACAAGCTAGTTCATTAATAAATTTTCTCTTGAAGCAAACCCAATCGAGAGATAAAAAAATGAGAGCAATTTTGGAATCGATAAATCAAGAAGATGTTAACAGCGGTAATTAGTTTTCTTTATTTTTTCCTTTATAAGTATTTGGTTGAGCAAAACATAAATTCTCGTCCGCAGAAATTATGTTATGTTTACCTCTAATACTTTTAACTATGCTAGGTATTCCGTTTAGAATAAAATTAGGTTAAGAACTAACAACTTTTTATCTTACTTTACCATTAATTTATAAAAAAAAATTTCTTAATTCTATTTCCAGATGCAACAGCAGTCAAATTATTATGGTGCCTGCACTTTTTCCTCTTTCCTACCCAAAAATCTGTGAAAAAAGACAACTGTGGAAAGAAGAGTGTTGTCAAATTCACAGTTTCAAGTTCACAGCAGGCATTCCTATTTATGGGTAAATCCATACAGGAGATTGATGACCACATATCTTTTTTGAAGAGCAAAGGTGAAAACATTCAGCCGTTTATGCTTGGTTTAGGTGACAGCGACTTAGAAAATATATTAAACTTTTATGTATATGTAGATGGAGTTAAGTTTCTTTTCAACTCCTTCTTAAGAGCAGTTGATATTTGTTTTAAGACCTTCCATTTATTTAATTTAGAATATCCTCCTGCCTGCTCTCAATTTTGGGCATTTATAGAAAATCACTTTTATGATATGAAAATTACAAAAAATATATCATCTAAAATGTTTGTACTTTCAGAACAATTGAATCACCAATTGGAAGAAGGAGATATATATATCTGATTTAATTGTTGGGAAAACGCAAAAAACTGAATAATTTATTTGTGTTCTAAGATGCTTTTATAAATTCACCATCGGCCTAACCAATGGGTCTAGATATACAGATGACATTTGCATCAAAATGTCATTTTTGGAAATTTTTGCACTTATTCCCTTGTTCCAATTGGTGATTCAATTGAAGAGTCCTTCAGCTTAAATCTTGTGCGTTGATCGTAGATTTTAATATGTTTGACAATCATTTTTTATTCAGCTATACCGTGTTGTACCGGTAATGTACATAAAATTGATGAATATGTTAATCAAGCATTAGTCTTAAGCCATTAATGTAAATACTAAATTTGACGAAAATAATAAGTTTAAAATTGATAAAAAGTATTGTTTTCAATGAAATATTTAAGCTTTTCAGGAAATCGAAAAGAAGAAGAAATGGAACTATTTCGAAGATACATTTTGAAAGTCGGTATGGGTAAGCTAACAAAATTTACATATATTTTATATAATCTTTCATGAAATACATACATGCATACACATACTTTAATATAAAATAATAACCTAATTATTTTCTATATAATCTTTTCTTTCAAGTAATCTATGATTGAAAACATGCGGATTATGAATATTTTATGGTTGTGTGTCTTATTTCATAGAATTTCTGCATCCTTTCTTATTTCGTATGAAAAATTACAACAAAACTGTTATTTACCATACGAAGTATGAAAAACTGCATTAATTTTATGAAATAATGCATATCTAAATCGTGCGAAAATATTCATATTTCATATGATTGCATTCATAGATTTCACGAAATTTCATTCATATGATGCATTTATTTTTTCATACATTCTATGAAAAAAAATAATGCATCGTATGAAAGAAAACATACATTGTATGTAACTATTCATACGATGTATTACAAGTTTCATATGTTCTATGAAGACAATAATGCATCGTATGTATGATTACATACAATTTATGTAACTTTTTATGCGTTCCATAACAAATTTCATAGATTCTATGCAAAAAATCATAAATTGTATGCCTGTATTCATAGATTTCATGCAAAATTACATAAATTGTATGTAACTTTTCATACGATGCATTACACATTCTATGCAAAAAATCATAAATCGTATGAATATATTCATAGATTTCATGCAAAATTACATAAATTGTATGTAACTTTTCATACGATGCATTACACATTCTATGCAAAAAATCATAAATCGTATGAATATATTCATAGATTTCATGCAAAATTACATAAATTGTATGTAACTTTTCATACGATGCATTACACATTTCATAGATTCTATGCAAAAAATCATAAATCGTATGAATATATTCATAGATTTCATGCAAAATTACATAAATTGTATGTAACTTTTCATACGATGCATTAAACTTTTCATAGATTCTATGCAAAAAATCATAAATCGTATGAATATATTCATAGATTTCATGCAAAATTACATAAATTGTATGTAACTTTTCATACGATGCATTAAACTTTTCATAGATTCTATGCAAAAAATCATAAATCGTATGAATATATTCATAGATTTCATGCAAAATTATATAAATTGTATGTAACTTTTCATACGATGCATTACACATTCTATGCAAAAAATCATAAATCGTATGAATATATTCATAGATTTCATGCAAAATTACATAAATTGTATGTAACTTTTCATACGATGCATTACACATTCTATGCAAAAAATCATAAATCGTATGAATATATTCATAGATTTCATGCAAAATTACATAAATTGTATGTAACTTTTCATACGATGCATTACACATTCCATGCAAAAAATCATAAATCGTATGAATATATTCATAGATTTCATGCAAAATTACATAAATTGTATGTAACTTTTCATACGATACATTACAAATTTCATAGATTCTATGCAAAAAATAAAAAATTGTATGCCTGTATTCATAAATTGTATGCAAAGTTACATCAATTGTATGTAATTTTTCATACGATGCATCACAAATTTGATATATTCGTATGAACATATTCATAATTCCTATGCCTGTATTCATAAAGTTTATCCAAGATTACATGCGAATCTTATGTATATATTGCATACATCTTATGAAACTTTACAACAATCATATGAAAGAAAACATCAAAAAGGAGGGGAAATGGAATTTTTCACGTGATGTAACTATTTCATACATTTTATGATTTCTGTCATACGATGATGATTGCTGTCATACGATGATGAAATGGAAATCATAAATCGTATGAAATCGGTCATCAGCTCAAATCTAATGCAAAAATTCATCAATCGTATGCCATTTTTCATTGGATTGATGGACATATTTTTTTCGGTGAACCCACTAAACATTATGCCAAGGGGTACTACTTTTTTAGCATTAAATAATTCGTCTGTCAGGAACCATTATTTAGCCTTTAAAAATTTTTAAATTCTATGTACCAAGTTTAATGAAAATTGGCCGAGTCGTTTAGGCTTTCGTCGAACAGACAACTTTTCTCGTCTTCCCTATCATAACTTGCCATATAAGCCAAAAGGCTTATGAAAATATTGTTCATACATAAACGAAATGCATTCTTTTATTCAAATCAAATACCCATTAATCTTTTTCTCCAACCTTTTGCCATTTTAATGCCTGATTAATTTTTTCAACTCCAGCTGTGATTCCGATTTAAATGTCTCCTATCATAAGCAGAAATAAAGCTTTTCAACCGCTCAAAGTTACAAATAAACAAAAGAAAAGAATCGTGTATACATATCAGATCAAAATTTCCAAATCCCGCATCATCATCAGGCTTCAGACTTCTAGAGGTTAACTGTCGCTGTAGCTGAAAAGTAGGTATCAACTTCCATCGCCCGCCGCCACTGTGTCGTATTATATGATGGCAGGTAACCTCTTGAAATCTGATAGCTTATGACATTTTGACTTTCCATCGTGCTTGTTACACATTGCAAGCTGTTGACTCATCTCTCAATTGAATTTACCTCTTATACTTATATATGTATCTTATTCGCTAAGTCCCCGCACTTAGCGAAGCTCTTAGTCTCTGTGACTATGCGATGTAACTCTTTCCATTCAAGTTCCGAAAATCAAATTCGCAATCATCTTATCCATTTAAATTCCATATAAACCCTACTTTTCCTGCCAGCAAGGCGAACACAAGACTTAAACACAGGAATAACGAGGAACAGTACGAATGACAGGATAATAAAAAAAAATATATCAACCCCGAAATGTAAACCCCTTTCGCTGTCCTTATATTCCCAAGCATCAGAAACCATGACTAAGTGACTATAACAAAAAAAACAAGTCGGGTCGGAATGGAGTAAAGGAGCATGAACTTTCATCCTGCTTATGGATGATGACATTTTGATTCCTGTCTTTTTATTTTCTTGGTCTTTGTTTTTTTTTTATTTTGCTCCTGCTGATCCTTTTTGGAGGATTTATATTTCATTCCATTTTTCCTTTGATTTTTTTTTTTATTTTGTTACATTGTCGCGGCGCTGTTTCATTTTTACATACAGATCCTGTCGTATATTCGTTTTGGATTTCAAGAATGTGTTGAGGGAAAGCAAATCGTAGGAGTTCCGGCTGGTGGCAAGCACAATATTATCCTTTGAGTGGATTGGGAAGGATTAAAGTAACTCTGAAGAGTGCAGAGATGTCAACGTAGAGAAAAATAAGTATGTAGGTATCTCAATGAATAGTGAAGGCTGAAAGTTTAAAGTTCTTAATACATACAACAGGACTGTCCAAAACCAAGCTTAAGCTTGTCTTACAAATTATCAGTTACGATAAACAGTGTGCTTCAAATTATCCCTAAAAGAAAAAAGAAATTCTTCTAAGAGTTTCCTATTACAACAGTACTAAAAAGCCATTGATTCGGCTTTTGCATCTTCTAAATTTTTCCAGCAATGCAGGGGTGGGCTTGTGAGCCTGAACTGAACATGTACCTAAATGTCACTGTTATCAGATTTCCGCCACACAGTAGAATAGAGGGAAATGAACCTTCTGACGAGCTAGCCAGGCAAGCTCGAGCGCTTCATGGACAAATATTCTCAATTTTTCTCATAAAATCCAAACGCAGGTGGCGCAGGTTAACCAACTTCGTTATACTTAGAAAGATGTATCCTATGTATAATAAGTCCGGAGCAAATGACCTAATACTTATATTTATTATATTTAGGTAAAACATAGCCAGGGTAGTTGCCACATACACTGGGCACTACCCAATAGGGAAACATGCAGTGAATCTGGGCATTCCTCACAATCCTCATTAGCCGCGTTTTATTATCGCCAATGATCCATATAGATTAATACTACGTTTTCACCAAAGATAAATCCGGAATTTACACCCCGACTCCACAGGAGATAAATTCTCTCAGGATGCTCATCATGATATGAAATCTCCAATGGAGACGCGATATTTCCTCTTATGATGGGATGTCAGCGATCTATGTCAGCGGTTTTGTCTTGATATAGATGTCTGATATGAAATTTGACAGATGGTTTTTTTCGTACTTTTGTCTCATTATTTCGTGTCTTCTCATTTGGTTGGTTCTTGTCAAGTACTCCGTCGGCAAATATTTTTTTTTTATTTTGTAAGTAAATACATTAATGTGTCATGTTATTCATTTGTTCGTGCGTTAAGTTATGTTTGGTGTTATTTATTTATACTTTAGGTAGATGCGCATTCTTTTCTTTGCAAATAGTATATATAATTTTTGTTAGTTTTACGTTTTGCTAATTTCTGTTGTCCGCACAAAACACATCCCGTGCAGTAGGGATAGAAATGAAAAATCATGACATAATTTGCCCAGCGAAGCAATAAGAAAATGTAGAGATAGAGATATCAGACATTGAGTTGGAGAGACAGATATCTTGTGGAGTCGGGGTGTTAAGTGGATTTACCATAAATCTCAATAAATATACATACATATACATACATCTCTAGCGGATTTACTCTTGGTGAAAACGTAGTATAACCCTCGAAAATAAAACGATATGGATCAAAGTGACAGTTGTGTTGTATGCTCATCTCCCTCTTGCTTATGATTGTTGATTTTCAAATGTGTCTTGTCTTTTTTCTTTACACTGTAGTTTACACTACCTTACCATAAAAAGCCATCTACTCGCCAGAAAAAGAACTAATTTCAGGATCTTTAAAATAGATCCAGATAGAGAACAGGATCCCAAATTGTTTTTGTAATACATGTTAAAAATTAATCCAGATCCGGAACCACATAAAGGAATATGAAACAGTCATTTATTTTCAAAAGTAAATATCCAATCCAGACAGAATGAGAGCTTAACTATTCGAAAAATTATTCTTCGGTGACTTTAAAGAACTATCTGAACTAAAGATCAAATACTTGATCTTTTATCTTAAAACGACGACGTGACTCTTAGACAAAACTCGATGACTTCTGTAATGGGTACTTTTCGATCTTTTCTTGAATAGCAAGAAATCGGTTTCTGAATTAATAAAATGCTCGACTGGAAAGCACGTATGTACGTAGAATTATCGATTAAAATAAATCATGTCAACAGTTTGACAGTATGGCAATGTTACAGTTGGACGGAAACTTTCGTTTTAAAGTGTAAAAGCATGTAAGATTGACAGTTCGATAAGATTCTAAATTTAACTTGATTCTAAATTTTTGAAAAATTTTTCCAACGATCTTTTTTGATTATTGAATTAAATATTAAAAATCATATTTTAGAAAAGTAAAACTCTATAACAATTTCAAACTTTCGTTACTGTACTCTCAAATTACCATTCATTCACTCATTGGCACTATTACACTTTCAAAATGTCAAACTGTCAATTTAACACTCTGAGCCTAATAATAGTTGAGAATTCCCATAAAGTACATACAAAATGGTTTTCATTAAGCGTTTTTTATTAATGGCAGCCAATTTGACAGATGCAACTTCTGCAATATGGCCGCATTCACATGTCATTTTATTAGTTTCTTTGACGGTGTTTACATTGGACTCACTCCGCCGACTTATTTTGACGTCTCTGTGTTTTTTCTCATTCGCACTTCATTGTAAGAAAGAGACGAGAAAGTGAGGCAGGATTTTTAAAACAAATTAAAAATTAATGGATTTTTTTTTACATTTGTTTTGGTGACATCTGACACGGCAGTGAACACCGTTGTTTATTTATTAATTATTGGTTTGTGTTTTGAGTTGAAATTCATTTTAAATGTTATTAAATTTTGTAAACATTGTCAATTATGAAAACTATAAGACGTCAAAGTGAGTCTGGAGTGTTCACACTACTTTTGTGTCTGAACACGACAGGGTGGCCTTACGTCAAAATAAATCTTACAAATCGGTTGAGTAAGTCCAATGTGAATACCGTCTCTCAAGTCACTTCTATACGTACTTTCTTCAAATTTGTTTGGTATTAATATGGCATCTAGGTTGGAAGGTTTTGATTACTTGAGGATGCGTTTGGTGATATTTGTTCATTTAAGGCCAGGCGCGCACATTCAATTTTTAGTTTCGCAATTGTTTGGTTGCTAAAATAAAACATAAGGGTTTATATGGGACACCGCGCACTTAGAGCAACTCGATTCGAGCAACTAAAAAGTTTCAGCCTTATTTATTAACTTGTTTTAGCGACGGAGTAAAGTTACTTCGACTTTACAACGGCTCTAAACCTGAAACCTTATTTATAATGAAAATGCACGAGGAATAGCGGTGGAATAAGCTAAAACTGGTTCATAGAAGGTTTAAGGCCGTTTTAGTATCTAAATGTCATTTTGAGATGACATCTTGTGAAATTTACAAAAAGGAGTGTAAGCAATTTTTTTTTTCGTTTCTTACTAAGACAAAAAGGATAGATATTTTGCATAAATTATTTATATTTTCCAAACGCTCTAACAGTTGTACGGTGTTGGGAACGCAATGTGGTTTGGTTGGTACATTCATTTATTGGATTTGAACTTTAAGCGCGGAACAGATGGAACCATCACCAGCAACAGCACCGTCAACAGCAACAGCGGCCGCCATTATTTTAGAGCCAATGTATTTCAATTGTTCAACACACATAAGAACAGCAACAGCAACGCCAACAGCGTCGTTAGGCCAAAGTCCTAAATTTGCTGTTGCTGGTGCAGTGTTGTCAACTTTTCCACTGCAATATTCAGTGGCACCACAATGAAAAATTTTTTTTTCGATATGAAATGTCAAACAAATGAAATGACGTTGCTGGTGGCAATGTGTTTGAGAAATTTTTGCTGGTCAGCGTGCGGTTGACGATGCTGGTGCTGTTGGCAGTTTAATCTGTTTCGCGCATTATACAATCCAATTTGAAATGTATCCAATTTCCAATAGGCATACAATGATAATAAAACGAATAATAATTTAAATCAGCTGGGGTAGCTGGGGTTTTTGTGTTTGTATAATAACCAGAGTTTTAGATTTGTGACTTTTTTCCCAGTATATTTGACATAAGGAAGGCATACCTAATACGGCTAAGAAAATATATAATAAATAAGGATTTGTTTGACGTGGCGTAAGCTCGAAGTAAGCGCTTCGGCTCGGTTTGACTATTCCGAGGTTAAACCCAGTATTAGTGAAAAATAATAAATAAGGCTGTTTGTGTTGACACAAACTAAACGATTGCCTTTGCAACAGTTGAGCTGTTTTCTATAAACGCAAGAGAGAAAAGAGTGTGAGCGTGAGTAAAGAGTTGCCAGTGCGCGGTTCTCTTTCAACTGGTGATTAAACTATTTGATTGCAATGACAGTTGCCAGTGCGCTACTAGCCTAATGGTTTGTTTTCACTAGAGCCAAAATTATGTTGTTTGAAATATTAATCTACGATAAGATGGTAAATGTTAATAGTCATTGGTCACAATGCTGTCTCTTAATGCGTTAGTGAGTAATATCTGTCAAAGTGTTAACGTATCTGGTTTCGAATCCGAAATCAAATAAAGATGTATGTTCCCTGTTATTTGATATTCTGTATATACATATATACATTCCATTAAAGTTTGATTTTATTTATAATTTTGCCATTTGTTTGACAGAAATTTTTTCCAGCACAAACCATATCTTTACGTTCACAGTGAATTAATGATTTTGACATTTTTTTACCAAACATTGTCTAAAACAAATTTATAACTTAAGCGATGTTTTTGAGAATTTTATTTTTCACCTACTAAATACATATTTCAACTTGAAATACAATAGCGTATACTTTTCCCACGCATCCTTAAGCTTATTTGTAGGTAAATATTTCATCTATGAAGATATGAAAATTATTTCGGTTTAAGTGGAGTGATTGAATTTAATTCAATTGAAAGCTCAAGTGACCTCTTTTATATTTATGTGTTAAGGAAATGAAATTCAAGCTTTCAACTTATTAAATTTATAATTCAAGATTTATTGATACATACATTATATGTACTTACATATAAAATACATCTTACTTTTAGAATAGGTATAAGCAGCAAAGAAGGATTCCATTAATTCCAAAATGGATCATAGTAGAAAATATATAGATTGGTATAATCATTAAATTCTACCAACATTTACAATTCAATTAAGGTATTACTAATCCCTGATTATATGTTAAGTACACTTATGTACAATATAAATACACTACAACCTCAACTCCAAGGTGCGTTTCGCCCAGGTACGACAGTGGGCTCATCAGTTAGATTTCATTTATTTAATTTAATCAAATTCCCCTAGAGAAATAAAATTCACAGTCTATTAATGCTGTAAATTTTATAAGAGTCGGTTTACAACGACCAACATTTGCGTCTTAGAAGGGTACGGCAGCATCTAACTAGCCCACTGTCGTACCTGAGCGAAACGCACCTTGGAGTTGAGGTCACTTGAACTTGGAATTGAATTAAATATTTCATCTTTCGTTTTCGTTTGCTTTTACTTTGTTCACTTAATGACTCTGAAATGAAAAGTCAGATGGCAATAAAGATGATGATTAATATTCTAATCTTATGTAGCATATTTGAAACTTCAAAAGTTGGCCATAGAGATCTTAAACATTGAAGAGCCGAAATATAAGGAAATTCGACATGTTTAAAAAAAACATGTTTGATTACAAATCGAATAAATAGTCCATACAAGTAAAACAAAGAAATAATTCCAGACTTCTGAAATCCTTAAAAAAATATAAAATACTATTAAAAGGTTATATCCATTAAGAAATTGCCTTAAAGTTGACTGTTTTTTTAACTGTGGTTTCGAACAACTGTTTGTATAAATACATACTCAATTGAAGTGAAGTATATACCATCGACATAAGGACGGCTCACATCAAGCCATCATTGACAATTTGCACGGTCATAAATCAAGATCGCGGCCGCTCGATGAAATGGCTGCCATTAAAATGCATTTGTTCCAAGTGCTATTTGATATAGGGAGACAAAAATAACATAACGATGACGGCGAAGTACAATGGGACTGTTTATCGGCCATAGTTAGGATAAATTCATAAAAAGTATGATGAACAAACGATAATATCTAGAAGATTTGTAAACTTAAAAGAGTGAATCTTCTTATTTTCTAGAGCTCCGTTCATCAGCTAGTTAAGAGTTAATTGCAGATTTAAATTGACTTTAAGATATCTTCAGGAGTTAACTCGAATTTAACTTCAAAATTAGATCTTAACATATCCTAAATTTAATGATTATGCCAATTTCCATTGGGTTGTAATGGTTTTTTAAATGTCATTTAAATGACTTCAAACGTGTATTTTCGGTGGTTGTGCGTTCCTGATACTTACGGATAAACATTTGCAAGCATTTATTCAGCTTAACACCAAGAGATAATAATTATTTTATTAGCTCAGTATGTTTCACGTAATTCCATCTCTGCTGATTTTCTTTTGCAAATTTACTACTGTGTACATGGGCGCCTTGAACTTTCAAAATCTGCAAATTGGAAATATTTTTACACCTTTAACGTTTAGGTTAGTTTTCAACTACAGGAACAAGTTCGTGCAATCCAAGGACAAACACAAATATTTAAAGTTTAACTTTCTCGATAAACAGGCTGAGTTCCTGAATTATATTCGAATTTAAGACAAATCGGTCCCACTGTTAGACGTTACGAAACAGTCGAACATTGCAATGCGTAATACGTAACTCATCACATTGTGTGCAAATACTTTGCTGATTTTTTTTGTTTTTTTTTTCAGAATAAAAAAAGGAAAAAAGGAGCAGCGCAGTTATCGATGATGGTGAGGCAAATGAAAAACTACTCTGTGTGACCTTAAAGTGGAAAATATTTTCCATTCACAAGAGTCCTAGGAAAATATTTACCTCTGCAGTGCTACAGCCTGGCACTGTAGATTTTGGAATATCAACCCAAAAGCTTTGGCATCTGTACCAAACGGAGAGCATTGTGTTGTTGTCATTGTCGTAGTTGGTGGCTTGTCGATGATAAATGACTGCATGCGAATCACAAGAACGCCATATCGTCACACATAACCAATCGGATGCACATATTGGAAGATAACCATAACGCGACCAACAGGCGCTTTTCATGATATAAATTCTAGTCTTTATTTTGTTTGCAGTGTATTTTCGTTATTTGGATAAAAGTTTTCAATCAGATGTGGAACGAAAAATATATATGTAATATCTACTCGCATGATCCATAAATAGAGAAGCGTCAACATGATTTTTGACTTACGGATTGTGCTTTGTCGTTAAGCTTTAAAGTAGGTGTAATATGTTGGTAAGTGTAGAGACAAATTTTTACTATAACAAGAGGAATTGTAAGGGTCCTTGTTCTTTCTTTATGTATGCTTTAGCGTCCATTTTATAAAAATTTAAACGAACAATTCAAACTGTGGTTTTTTTCTAATCTGATTTAAATCAATGCTTGTTTGTCTACTGACCAAAAAGCTTTTATATTTGGTATATTTAAATTTCTGTTTTAAAAATGGTTTTATGCTTCTCCATTTTTCCCACAGGAATTCATCTTAACTCCTATTCTATTTGCGCTGTTTACTGATGATTTACCTGATATTCTTCTGTAGCCTTGGCCGGAAATGTTAGAAATGTCCTATATTATGCTGATGTGAGGATTGAATGTTGCTAGTGGACAACGTCATGAAAACGAAAGTTATGGTCATTGAAAACCATCAGGCAGGAAGACTACGTGAAGTGACATACCATTTAAGTAACGAGCTGATAGATTCAATTGGCGTGGGTAGATTTCAGTGGCCTGTGGCTGTCATGCATGTTGTGTTGGTGACATCTGTTAAATCACTTCCTAATACCAAATAACCCTAGTAAGTAACACGATTGAATAGCACATACAAATACTGAAACTTGATTATCCAAATGAATGTTCGTTAGTAATAAGAATAACGTTGGGCGCATTGTGCCAATTTTGACGTGGTGGCCCTTCATATTCGACTCTTCAACGATTGGTGGCCAAATTTGAGATGACCGGTTCGGTAATCAATCATCCAACATTCAAAGAAATGCAAGATCTGCCGAGAACAACGCTGTGGTCCGTAAAAGTGTACAGCAGAACCTGGCCTTTACAGACTTTTTGTCGAATTTTGCATCGGGACTTGGACCTACAGGCGTAGAAGTTCCAACTGAACCAGGAGCTCAAAGTTCATGACCATAAACAACGCCGTTTATTTATATCTAGCGACGAGGAGCTTTTTTTGGATGAATGCCTGTGTGTTGGTGACGACTTCACGGTTATACAAAATTTTTTCTACGAACATTAATTTTTTAGTCTTTTACATAATATCAAGTTGTGCATTTTATTTTTAACGCTACTCTCAAGACTTGTATGTGTTATTGCGCGCAGACTTTCAGAGCCTTTTTGATGAATTCCGTTAACAGAAAACACATCCGACCCATGATTATAATATGTACATGTCGAATGTGGCTTACAACCCATCTACATGCGTATCTTTTTGAATTTCAAAATTCATTCAAACTATTTAACTAGAATTATGAAAGTAATTGCAAAACCATGCTTCTTCATTCAGGAAATGGGACCAGGCAACTAGCTGACTTTATCTAACGATATGCCTATCCCCTAATATGTCAAAGATAATTTCGGAAATTATTCTTGGATTTATTCTGAAAAACAAATCGCTCTCTTGTAAGAGTCTATCTCCAATGTTGATATCATTAATCAAGGATTTAAGAAAAATCTTACATGGTACACCGAAACCCTGATGCCAACGATCCAGATAGATTATCCCTTGAAAATAAAACGATATGGATCATAGTGACAGTAGTGTTATATGCCCATCTCTTTTATTCTTATGTTGTTTTTCAATTATTTATTGTCCTTTTTCTTTACACTGTAGCTTACACTACCTTACCATAAAAGGTCATCCACCCGCCAGAGTAAGAACTAATTTTTGGATCTTTGAAATACATCCAGATAGAGAAAGGGATCCCAAATTGTTTCTGTAGTATTAGCTCAAAATTAATCCAGATCCATATAGATCCGTAGAATTTTAATATTTTTTTTTTTTTTTTTTTTGATTCGCTCAATTTTGAAGATCTATAATTCAATAAAAAAAAATTTAAATTAAGACTGGCTCCATTACTGCCAGTACCTACCATAGCACAATTTTTTTTATTTTGAATTTCTCATTATGTGCGTTTTATTATTTACGGAAATATAGGTGCGTTTTATTATTCACAAATCTATCTGGATCCGGATCTGGATTAAGTTTTAACATGTATTACAAAAACAATTTGGGATCCTGTTTTTTATCGGAATCTATTTCAAAGATCCAAAAATTAGTTCTTTCTCTGAAGAGTAGATGGCTTTTTATGGTAAGGTAGTGTAAACTACAGTGTAAAGAAAAAAGCCAAGAACAAATTGAAAATCCACAAACATAAGAGAGAGATGAGCATACAACACAACTGTCACTATGATCCGTATCGTTTTACTTTCGAGGGTTAATCTATACGGATCTTTGGCGAAAAAAAAAAAAAGGTTTTTGCGATTTTGTCTTCGTTTTTTTCCGTGGTCCCAGAGATCCACACTACCTCCATATTCTCACAGACTCTTGCTTATAAACCTCCCATCACTTTCACAACATAGACAGTATCTCCAGCTTTGTTTTATTGTAAAATTAATAAATGGTTCAATAATATCTCCATCAGCTCTGCATCGTCTAAATTTTAGCTATAGTCAAACTAGCATAAGAAGGCAGTTGCCTTTATGTCCGATTTTCAGCAGAACAAACTATGGTGCGAACAGCCCTCTAAATCAATTGATTTCAGTTTTCAATAAATATTATTTTTTAATTACTTCTATAAACGACAATGTCAAAAGTAAAAAATTTAAAGAAAACTTTTTTAACACTCTAATATTGTAGTTATATATACATATTTATTTATTTGTAGATAAATTATTTTTTAAATTAAAATATATGTAATTAGCTATAAGTTTTTTTAACGTTAGACCATTAACGAATTAAATAAATAATCAAACGTGGCTATTATACACTTAAGCGATTTTAAATAACTTTTGTTGTGCAAAAGGTTTTTAAAAGTTAAAAAAAAATATTATCAAAACAATAAAAAAAATATTTTTTGGATTTTTGAGATTCAATTTTTTTTGTTTTGAAAATTCGAGATCTGAAAAACTGATGATTAAATTTTCTTAAACTTAATTTTCGCTTGCAATATAAGAAATAATTCAAATAGGTGTACCAACATTTTTTTAAATGTATGAAAAATATATTTATTCATAGATAAAAGCTTATTTAAAAAAAAAACCGTTAGAAGGATTTATTTTTTTATTTTTGGATAAATTCGAATGGTTGGCATTGTTGGAGTTGTTTACTTACTAATATTTTTCGGTAATTCCTCAGAGGAGAAATTGATTTTTTTTAGCTCCAAAACTAACTTCCATACAGCCGTTATGCAAAATCTTATTTATCTCGAGAACAGCTGTTACGGTTTTATTAAAAAAAAAAAAAATACGCTATGGCATGGACTAAATGTTGGTCAAAAAAGTTTCAGGCAAAAGTGTTATTAACGGTAGCTGTAATGTAACTGCTTTTTTTTATTTTCTTTCTCGCTCTAGCGATTTTGATAACACAATTTTATACAGGAGCTCCTTCAATTTTAGAATAATATTGTATATAAAAATATTCGAACATTTCTTTTTGGTTTGAAAAATCAATATCTTTAAAACAAGTGAAAGATTATAGTTTTTGAAATTATATCCTAAAATCTATATTATTAAATACTTAAAATTAGTATGCCAACTTTTTTTTTCCAGAAAAATTTTAAAGAAATTTGTTGTGCTGAAATTTACCGACTACCTATTAATTTATACCCATTTTCCATTTGCAGCTCCAAAATGCTTGTAGAGATCAGTTGAGTCAGAGTCCTCCTCTTAAGTATTTTGGAAAAGCAACCGAAATAATTGCGTGTGTGACAGATGGTTCCCGCATTCACTATATTTCAGTGACAAACAGGTAATCTGGTCAGCACCGATTCTAAAAGTAGCACGGGCGATATTTTGTTCCCTGATGCTGATGTTACCTCATGTGAGAATGGTTGTTGCACAACCTCTTACTTTTATTAAATAATTTTATTTCCAAGATGAAACGTTAACGCGAATCCCCAATTCCCCAAATCTGCGCGAAAGCCCTACGATGTTAGAGTAAAATCGCGAAACAGAAATATCTGCCAATCTCTCCTCTCCGAAATTTAAAATTGAAGTTCGCCAGTGTTGCCGCAAGCCAAAAAAAAGAGTCGCTAGATCGACCTTAAAAATCCGCTAGATATGCTAAAATTTTGAAAAAAGTCACTAGACAAAAATTTCAGTACACATATCAAAAAAAAATATATTCAGTTATAACAAAAAAATTATTTTGAATAGTAAAGAAAAACTTATAAACATTAAGATAACATAAAAAATCTAAAAAAAAAAACAAAAACAAATTCAGTCTAGAAAATATTACTACTTTTCATTTTTTAAATGAAAAGTAAAGAAGTTTTAATAATATCTTCAAACACCTATTATAAAAATAATCAATCACAAATAATTATAGCCATTATAGTATCTTCATCAATTTCATTGACTTCAATATCTAAAGCATTATTGAAATTTTTTGAAAACAAGTATAAATATACTTACAAAAAAAGTTAAGTTTACTCCCGAAATCTCCACTTTGGCCGATTCGACAAAACCAAACAAAAACAATTACAGTTAAAATTGTACACAAAATAAATCATGTAAACGAAATGATCAGGTAGTCTAGTTTCTAAAACATATACCCGCTCACTCGCAATCACACTCCTTTTGGTCTTATTTTGTGTGGTGAAGTTTCAAATTCAGTTCAGTGGTCGTGGTAAAACGAGAGTCAATCGAACATATGTAAGTGCCAAACTCGAATGCCAGGGATGTAACATCATCACATGTTCTTCCAAAAAGTCACTAGAAAAGTCGCTAGAATTATCTAGTGACAAAAAATAATTTTTTGTCGCTAGACTTTTGAAAATTCCGCTAAATATAGTGACAAAGTCACTAAAACGGCAGCACTGAAGTTCGCTTCTCACCAATTTTCCAACTGTGATTGTATGTATATTACATTCGAAAAAATGAAAACGGTCTAAGATTTGAGTATCTTTTTAAGTTTCCGAAACTTTCATTTAAAAAATTAAGTGCGTGTAAATAGGGTGGCTGAATGCACCCATTGAATTGCCGCCCACTGAAAGTCATATCAGATTCGGCGATGACAGTGCATAAAGCTGGAGTGTAAGGTGCGAGTAGGATAGGTGGTGGGGTCTCAACTGCATTCGCTCATTCCCGCAAATATGCAGGGTGTAGCTGAAAAAAAGTTAAGCCATTAAAATTCTTCTTTTAATACTTGCATAGTCATTCTTACGCTCCAAAAGGTTTATGATTTCGAGATTCGATCAATTAAAACCCACACATAGCTGAGCTCAACCGTTCACTGAGCTATTAGATTGAAGTAGTCTAATTAAACGCACGCATTTCGTTTGACATTAGTTTGTCATTCAACTAGTGGTCGTTGCGGCGTGCGTCGTTTTTGTTTTTACATTCGAGTTAATTTTATCGTTTAATATTGTTTTTTTTTTTTTATTTACTCTAAATGAAAAATTAGTATAAAATTGCGCAAAATAATTTCATAACAAATTTCTTATATACAAAATTAATTTAATAATAACACAATTTTTTAAACTTGGTTTTCATAAATTCATACTTTTCTAAAAATCAGACAACAATTTTATTTTATTTTATTTAAAAAAAAAAATTTTCTAATTAAATCCACGTTCTTATATTTATGAACAATTTTTAAATTCCAAAATACTCTTACATAAGAGGAAGTACGTGCGATTCAGTCGTGCATTTTATTTGTTTGTTAAATTAGAACTTTTTCGTAAAATTTGCAAAATCTATAAACCTGAACCCAATACCCATTGGCATAATGGTTAGTGCGTTGGATTCTCTGCTTTTTCTGTTCAGGTTAATGTGCATCATTAAAATTAGGATGCGTCAAGAAACTCTTGACTTTGTCAGAACTTTCTCTTTTGTATGACTTATGACTTTGCGTCGATTCCGGAGACGGTACAATCATGAATTGTACGCAATCTACCTAGAAGCAGATATCGTGACAAAAATTAAGCTCGGTAGACTTCGGTGGGCAGGGCACCTAGCTCGCATGAGCGAAGAGGAACCTGCTCGGAAAGTTCTTTGTGGTACATTCTATGGTAGACGACAGCGTGGTAGACCATGCTTGCGCTGGAGAGATGGCGTAGACCAGGACGCCCGAAGCCTTGGGGTGCGCAACTGGATGGCGTCGGCTAGAGACCGGGATAGGTGGAGAGACTTGTTGAAAGAGGCCAGGACCGGAACCCGGTTGTCGAGCCGATGATGATGATGATGACTTTGCGTCAACTACGCATCTGATGCATTTTGGAACTCAGCCAACAGACTGAACGACGATGACGTGATATTCAAAGAAAATCTATACTGTTGGAAAGGGCACATTCGTGTAGTTCGGCTAAAGAAAAAATGTACGACTGGAAAGCACGAACTTGATCTTGAGGTTAAAGGCTATAACTTGATTCAACACTGGTGATTTATTAAAATGACTGGAAGTTTAATGACCTTATCAAAGAGAAAATGTTAAAAAGCAAAAGTAGAAAAAATAAAATGCGATAATTCTTCTTTCAGTTATTGTTTATAAGGACTTTCGATAAAATTTAGTTTTAGATGTGTTTAACAAAAAATCGAAAATTTTGCACGAAATATGAAGCTGTGCAGTGTCTTTTGTTGTTTTTATTTTAAGAAAAATAACATTTGACAGAACAAAGCCATATCTTACATCAGTTCTCTTGTTGATAAATTTTTCTAAAGTAGGTGCTTATATACTTTGAACTCAAGTACAATCAATTGAATGTCATTAAAACCACTTAGATTTGAGAAATTGATTTATTTATATTTCAATTAATCATCACCTTGTAAAACATGGTCTTGGAGTGGCATTAATACCGCCATCTATGTATTGACAAACTCGTTTATTTGTTATTTTTCTGTTGAGTGATAAGACACTCTACTGCTATTTCTATTCAACTTGAATATTGTGGACTTATTTTAACTTAAACTATATCAAAACCTTCCATACTACAAAGAATAACAAGAGTAATTTTAAAGCTGTCGGCGTTGCATTCGCGGCTGAATTAAGAACTATAGAGAACTCCTTAGCCATATTAATTCCAGGTTTTGTTATTGATATAGCTTTCTCGTATGGAACAACTTGAAGCTGACGTGATATATTGTCGACTAACAGTGTGGCCGATTTGGGAGACTTATCAAGACCAGCAATGATGACCCTTTCTAAAGTTGAACTCGTCTTAAAATTAGGCTTCGATGCAAATGAATTCTTTAAAATATTTCCACTAAATTCAAATTTTACATAAATGAATTTTCCGTGTCGATAGTCATAAGATTTCTCATCATCAATAAACAATGTGCCATTAGCATTACCATCTTTGTTCAAACACACCACCAAGGTATATGGATCGTCTTTCATAAGAATAGCAGAACGTCGAATAGTTTCTTTCTTTGGAATTATTGATCCTCCACGTTGGTAGACTGGGAGCTGAAAAAACATATACAAATAAGACTAACATAATCTTTCCTAACCGATATCATCACTTACTATATGATAATCAACTTGGATAGTTTGGTTTCCAACCTTATCGAACTTTGCGAAATTATCTATATCGAACCAAAGATCACCACTTTGTCCACCATCGATTGAGGGAAAGTAAACATTAACGGTGCTAACAGCTCTCTCCATTACTGGACGAACCAACAAGTGATCATGAAGTAAATAT
Source organism: Philhelius festivus (assembly GCA_963931855.1). NCBI lineage: Eukaryota > Metazoa > Arthropoda > Insecta > Diptera > Syrphidae > Philhelius > Philhelius festivus. The sequence continues at coordinate 39,031,154 of OZ007556.1, read as the reverse complement.
TCGTAATCGATTTTAAAGCTATTAGAGTCTTTTGGATAGTGAGCAAGAATTGGCCTCATAACTGGATAGCCTAACTTTTCGTGCTCGTAGAACATGGTGTACCACATGGGAATATAGCTATAGCGCTTTCGAATTGCATCTCGAATAATCAAACGAGTCTTCTCGGGGTAAAGCCATGGTTCTCTGCGTTTAGTACCCATATTTGCATGACCTCTGTAAAAAGGAATGAAAGAAGCAGATTGATACCAACGCTCGACCAACTCAATCTCTGGATCATTGAAGAACCCTCCAACATCTGCTCCACAAAATGAAAATCCCGAAACAGCCTCTGACAAACACATCTTGATTGAGTGTTGCAAATAAGGCCAGTCATCAGTGTTGTCTCCAGTCCAAATAATGGCATACCTTTGAGAGCCCGCAAAATGCGATCGACTTAAAATAAAAGGCCGCTGATTCGAATCCCTTTGGAGTAGGCCTTGGAAAGTAGCCATCAACTGGTGATGGCCGAATATATTGTGGACATCCCTATGCTCCCATCCGCCAAAGTGAATATTATCCTTCATCATGGTCACTTCGGGGCCATCGAAAACCGATGGCTCGTTCATATCATTCCAGATCATGACATCTGCTGTCGTGGTCCGAAAGTTACTTAATAAAAACTGGCTGGAATAATATTGGCGAACTGCTGGATTGAAGAAATCCGGATAACTAGATGTACCTGGCCAACATTGACCAATGAAATCACTGCCATTTGCAAACTTTACATAGAACCGATTGTTTGTACAGTAGTTGTGGAAGAAATATGTACTATCACGTTTGTAGTGTGGATCTATAATAATTGTCAAATGACGACCTGAATTTGTCAAATTCGTAATCATTTCTAGTGGATGGGAAAAATTAACTGGGTCCCAAGTGAAATACTTTTTCTCGTCAGTATATTCGATGTCCAGCCACATGGTATCCATAGGAATATCATAGTTATCGAATTGGGCAGCAACTGTCTTCACATCGGTCTCATTGTCATAGTTCCAACGGCATTGATGATAACCCAACGTAAAGAGTTGAGGTAGTCCTGCTGTTCCAGTCAAATCAGAGTATTGTTTAAAAGTATCGAGCGGTGATGGTCCTGGGAGTATGAAAACATCTACGATGCCACTCTCTGACATGAAACGTGCCGTTGGTGGATCCGGCTTGCGTGATCCTGAGAAAAAATCAATTCAATCCCAAATTAAGGAACGAACAGTAAAAATGTACACATTCTGTTTAAAGTTCAAATATTTCCCGGGCGCCAATTAACGAAAATTCTTAATATCTCTTGCAAAGAGTTTTATTAGATATCACAAAACTTCTTACCTGAAATATCAACCCAAGTCTCTGCTGAATTGTGCCAAAAGACTCCAGCGGAACGTTGAGGTCTGTTAACATAAAATCATTAAACAAATATCGCCCTTTCTTCCATTAGCCCTTACCCGTGTCCATATATAACTGGCACTGATCCATACAATCCCATTTTGCTGTCGACCTCATAATAAGCCGTATCCAAATTATAAAGACGATACGGGTCAGTGCCTTGAGTTTGTTTCAAGGCAAACGAATCAGCATGTTCGGGAATTCCAAAGAGTACCTCTGCTTCGGGAAATGTAAAATCCATGGCAATAGCTTCGGGTCCATTCGGCTTTGAGTCACGATGCGAATTAAATTCCTCCTCCCATGATTCTGGATCTTCCAATGGTTCCCCTTGCGATTTCTGTTGAAGATGTTCGAAACGCATCAAACCTTTTCCATTGACAGACACCGAAAGAACATCATTTTGATAGAAATCGATTTTCAGGGGATCCTTTTGGATTTGAGCTTTGCTTTTACCCGAAGTGATAATTAAATTCGAGGAACTCTCAACTGCTGATATTTCTCTGTTAGAATAATAATTTTATTAATTCTCTAATAAAATAAAAGATTTATTGCAATTTGGCTTACGTAGCTATTCTGGGCGAGGGCTTCAATGACTCAGTAACTCTGTAACGTGGTTTTAATGGGTATTTCTCATCAATTGTTATGTGAAACGTACCACCCTGTTGAAAATTAAAAATACACTATTTTATTCTGAATACGAGTATTATACTACATATTTGATACCATACCTCGAGAATTTCCACTCTAGCCACCAAGGATACCTGACTTTTATCCTTGTTATAAATGTCAAACGTTACGAAATCCGAGTATGTTATTAATGAATTCGCAACATATGCGAATTTCGAATTCCCTGGCTGATCTTTTCGGCAACGCCTTTTAAACGAGGAAGAGTTAATAAATTGACTTAAGCATCAGCTTCAAACACACTAACCTGCAGAAACTGCTCTGTTGACAAGTCTTGTACTGTGTCCGATCAACGGACGATCCATAGTGAATGGAACAGAGAGTAAAGAGAACGACTATGAGCGAATAATGCATTTTCGATATTGAGCAGAGATATCAGAAATATTTTGAATTTATAGAAACTTCTTATATCTTAAATTTTATCGAAAGGTAAAGAGCTGCTTAAGTAGTTTTAGTTGCTTAACAATTTAAACAAATAAACTATCTCATAACTATTCGATAACGTTATTAAATAAGAACAGGCTACTTTTGTCATGGGTAGTTTACATTTTGATCTATTTTGGTTTGATAAAATGTTGTTTGTTTTTATAAATCAGGTAGAAACAATTTTTAAGAAAATTCAGTCGATTATTGTCCATTTACACTATTAATATTTTTTTATAAATAAGTAGAAGATGGTAAACGGAATTCCTTTTGTCCATTTGCGAGGCTAGGCTGATAAATCTAAGCTCTTGTACCAACAAGTATCGCCCAGTGTCTGAAATTTGTCCAACAAAAACTTAAACATGTTTCCATTTTGCGGTAGACTTGCTGACCTTTTACATTCGACTCTTTAAAGTTTGGTGGCCAAATTTGAGACGATCGGTTCGGTAATCAATCAGCCAACATTCGCACGTCAAAGGAATGCGCGGTCGGTAAAAGTGTATAGCAAAACTAGAGGTAGCCGATTCCCCACGCCGCCGCCGCCGCCGTGAACAAGAACTTGGCCTTTCGCAGACAACTGACCCAGGAGCTCAAAATTAATGACCATATGACCATAGCTAACGCTATTTATTGCTGACTGGGCTTTGGAGAGCTTGGAAGAGGAACCCAATGTTGGCCGTCTAAGCAAAAGGCGCATAATTTTGGATAAATAGCTGTGTTAACAAGCCAAATTGCCGACAACTCCAACCCACACGACATTTACCAGGTGACAATGCATCCTCAAAAAGTTACGGTTTGAGCCGGCGACGTACTTTTTCGGAAACGACATGGTGAGGCGGTCACCGTCATTCGCAAGCACTACAGTACAAAGATAACCAATTTCTTATGGCCCAAATTGTAGCACAAGGACCTAGACGACAGGCGGTTCAGGCTGGATCAGCGCCAGTTATTTATGGACACGGGTTAGGGCTAATGGAAAGGTGATATTTGGTTAATGATTTAACAGACACTCACCGTTGCAGCCAGTGTTGCCTATTCAAAAAAAAATGTTCATGATTTTTTAGAAATCTCATGATAAAAAATCATTGCTTGGGCTCTTAGAATAATCTCTTTTACAATTATTCACGACTGGGTCACACGAACTTGCTCCTATGTAATAGACTAAGAATCTCAAAAATTAATGTTATTAGAGAAAAACTGTTCATAAGCATAAAAATTAATTTTTTAAACGACTAAAACAACTTCTTTAGTAGTTGGAGGTAAAAATAGAATGCCATGTGATTCAAGCAAATATAGGTTCCTACAAGAACAAAAGTTATAAGTCTTTGTAGTGGTTTCTTAAAAAAATAAGCTTTTATATATAAAATTTTTAAAACATTTTTAAGAAAAAATTCTGGCACGCCAATTTAAAGTTTTTATTATTGTTTGAATAAAAATTAAATTTACAAAAGAAATATTAAGCCGTTTTCGAGATATTGAATTTTCAAAAAAAAAAAAGATTTTTTATTCAAAATTCAAAAAAAATATTTTTCTTAAAGTTTTGAAATGCAATATTTTTTAAACTTTTTAGAAGCTTCCCTCTAAAAAATTTCATTAAAATCCATTATGCCGATAATGAGAAATTCAAAATTTTAAAAAATCACTCTATGGTAGGTACAGTCAGTAATATCCTGTTTTCAAATGAGCATGCGGTTTTCGAAATATTGAGTTTTAAAAAAAAATTTTGAATTTTTTTTAAAAATCCAAAAAATTTTTTTTTGAAAATTTCAATACACAATAATATTGAAACTACTGGGGAGCCTTAACATAAAAAAAATGATCAAAATTGGTAGTACCGTTTTAGAGAAAATCAAAAACAAAAAAAAATGGTTCCAAGGGGGGTACCAAAAATAACCATTTTTTGGAATACTAAAAGAAATTTTATGAATTTTTTTTTAGAAAATCTGTGGGGCAGTTTTTGAGAAAAAAAATATTTATAAAATTTCGAAAAAAATTCGTATGGCAGGTACCGTTATTTTTGGTCTTAAAAATCAAATCAAAAAACATTCGGGGAAGTTCCAAAATTTAAAAGCTTCCTATCATAGGACTAAAAAAAGAAATAAACTAAGCGGTAGAGAGGTTTCTTCATAGGATTACTTCCATCAGTTCGATGAAGTTTATGGATCTCAACACAATTTTGAACTTCCTCCAGAGCTAATGGCTGAAAGGTTCTCTTATTAAAAAATGTTTTCTTTCGTCTCAAGTTTTTTAATTTTTTATTTTTTACCAATTTTCCTCCCATGTTTTCAAAATTGGTTCCTTCCGAAAGACTAATGACAATGAGCTTTAAAATTATATTTTAACGACCCAATTTTAAAATACCATTAGACAACCAAATAAAAGTTCATGAAAAATAGTAAATACTAGCCGACCCAGCTCTTGAAATTCGAGTGCCAATTTATTTATTTAATTCATTATCATTCAATAAAAGACAGAGAATTCATGATTTTTTTAAATTGTTGAATGCAATGAGAAGTACCTACTAAGCACTCAATCCTGGAGTCCAAAGGAAAACAGTTAATGGTAACCAAATTTCAAACCTATACACATTTCTGACATATTGCAGATTTTTGACACGTTGCAGATTGGTTGTTGATGTTGTAGGCAGCAAAAACAATTGTTGGGTTGAACTGATATTATTTGATGTATCAGAATCCGGTATGTTTCTTAATCCATCGACATCGAAGCCATCCTTTGATGGAATTTGACAGTTTATGGCTTGACGAATAGAGGACGAATTCAGTTATGACGTTCAAAAAGTATTTCGTACAAAATGTTAGCCGAAAGCCCTAAAATTGCTCTTCATCGGAGCAACAAATAAAATACCTTTTTTTGGATATTTATAGACGTTTTTTAATCCATCGAAATCTTATCCATCCTTTGATGGAATTTGACAGTTTATGACTTGACAAATAGATAATTCAGCTTTGACGTACAAAGTGTATTTCGTACAAAATGTTAGCCGAAAACTTTTTTGACACTTTTTAATCCATGTACAAAGTAGGCATCTATCGATGTTATTTGGCAATTTATGGCTTACAATAAAAGATTATTTTGTGAGAACTATCAAAGCCATAAGTTAATCTTATCATCGAAATCGAAATTAAAATCGAATAGGAACAGTATTGAATCATTTCAGTGAAATGAAAATGATCGAATAATCGGTTGGTTGAAATGATCGGTGCATTTTCGTAATCGATTGTTGAACGATTCAATCATTTGAATTGAACGATTTACTCAGCTCTAATTCAAATTTGATATTTTGTTTATTTGTTAACGCATTCTTGTCAAACCAGGGGGATATTTTATTTTCAGGGAAGATTTGAAAACGCATAGAATAAAGCTAGGACTACATGCTCTCTTTTTCCAACTCATTTCAAATTTCTATCTTCCATCTCGAAAAACACAAAAAGTAAAAGTTTAAATGGTTCTTAATTTCACTTTTTCACTTTTTGAAAACATTAAGGCTAGGCGCGCACATTCAATTTTTAGTTTCGCAACTGCTTGGTTCGAGCAACTAAGAAGTTTGTGTTTTGACACAAACTAAACGATTGTCCAAAAAGAGTTCGCTATTTTGTGTAACATATAATTATATACACCTGCGCGGACATTCAACCAAATAGTTCATCTGTTTTCTATAAGCAACGAAACAGCTGTGCAACTAAAATTGAATGTGCGCGCCTAGACTAACATGGAAATTGACTTAACTACATTCAACTTCAAAGAGTGAAAAGTGAACAAAATGTGCTGTATTTTTCCAAACAAAAGCAAAAGTTAAAATGGTTCTAACTTTTACTAAACTTAAACCACAGATAATTATATATATACAGGCGAATCTATAAACAAATCTTAAAGGTTACTTAACTTTAAAATACCTCTAAGCAGCTCTTAAGTATGAAATCGGTATCTATAATCAATTTTCACATTTAAGTAACGTTACTTAAAGGCCTCTTAACTTAAACGCCATCAACCGCGTTTAAGGGTCACTTAAAGGCATTTTAAAATGTATTTTGACATCTCGATTGTCATCTTTGAAATTTTGAAGTTTCAAATTGTGAGTTTGTAGGTATTGTTTGTTGTGATATTATATTAGAACTATAAAGTGCAACGATTTAAGAAACATAAAATTTGTATTGATTGAAGTATGTCTACGCGCAAAGAAATTTCGTCCACGCTTCCCTCTTAGCCTTTGAAGTGTTTGTATCGACACTTTCTTCCTCGTTGTTGGAAGAGAATAGGCGTTTTCCTAAATGTAGTGTTGCAGCGCATCGTGGATTTTGATGCCCTTGCAACGTTTTTCTTCACTCTGAAATTTACTTTTACAATTCATTAAAAAAAAACTCTAAAATTTAGAATTCGTATATAATAACGTTATTTTATTGAAGCAAGTGAATAAAAAAAAACATCAAAATTCATGATGCGCTGCAACACTGCATTTAGGAAAACGCCCAATCTGTGCATAAAATAATTCTGTTTTGTAGTGTATTATTGCAAATTTTTAAATAAAAAAGTTTCCTTGTAGGAGGCATCCCAATTTTCAGATCTTTTTCTTTTATTTGTGGCGGCGAGTGTGGGTGTGTGTTCGATAGCCATTTTTTTTTTTTGATTTCACAAATAAAAAAATGTGTCTTCCAATTATTTACTGAAAGAAGGTGTCACAAAACAGCTGTGTTGTATAAAATGAAGCAGCATTTGTTTTTTTTCTGTACTAGATTTTCACATTCTTTTACGTTACGTGACACAACCATTGTTTAGTTAAGTACCAATGAAAAATCGATTATAGATACGAATTGAAGTTTCGTCATTTAAAGCCAAATTAAATATTTAAGTATGCTTAACTAAATAACCTCTAAGATGCAGTTTAAGAAAATCTTATAGATACGGCTGATAATGTATGACAGTAACTGTATGACAGTATAGTGTAAATGTATGCTCTTTTCAGCAACAGATGTCGCTAGTCGATAATTGTCTGTGCTAGAACTGTATGACAGTATAGTGTAAATGTATGCTCTATTCAGCAACAGGTGTCCGGGCATTTTTTTGCAAAGTCGACTTGGAGAAAGGTAACTCTCATCAAAATATAATCGGCGGATTTCCTGCAGTATAGGACAAATGGCAATAAAATGGTTTATATCTTCATTGTCTCGTCTGTTGCAAAGGTTACAGATTTGGGGTAGGTCAGCTCGATGAGGCATAAAGTTTAAGTTAAAAACTTCAACACGTGCTCTAAAAAAGTTAGTACGATAGAGAATAAATGGAATAAAAAAAGTAGAATTCTGATACTGTAAAGCGAATTTTTCGCCAACCATGATGTTTTTCGCTATTATTGGGCATTTTTATAAAACTTCCTTTATTTTGGGGTCTACTAATCTCATCGAAAGGGGACAATATTGTCATTTCAGTGAAACACAATTGCAATTAATGTTTGCTCTAATTGTAATCTTCGTTTCCATATACTACCTAAGCCCCATATTTTACAGCCTTGTGTCCAAAGAAAAAATGATGTACTAGGGCTAAGCTTCCAAAGGATATATATAAAATGCCCATTCTCCTTTATTATAAAAATTACATTAAAACACTTAAGAATTGATTTGGAAGAGCAAATTTTTAACTCACCTTTTCCACTTGGCTAAACTCAACTATTGTAAAAAAGAAGAGCTGCAGGTTGAATAGGTATTTTTAAATTATAATAAAGAAGTTGAATGGGCTGATTAGAATGGGCTAAGGCGTTGCACCCATTGGACAACTTAGTTGCCTGCAACTTAAAGTTGCCACAGTTGCTCAAAGCGATATCCAAGTTGCTTTTATTAAGGAAGAATTCAAAAATCGTGAGATTTTCAGTGAATTCATGATTTCATGAGAAGAGAGTCAAAAATCATGAGAATCATGATAAATCATGAGATTCGGCAACACTTGGTTTCAGCAGAGACACGGTTTTTAAATTAAGCAAAAACTGTTTGCAAGAGAAAATGTATTTATAATTTTCGTTTATGGGCGCCCGGGAAATATTTGAACTTCAATCAAATATTGTTCATTTGACTTTTTGTTCCTTAATTCGGAATTGAAATTATTTTTTCTCAGGATCACACAAGCCGTCAATGTTGGCTTGTTACATCTAGTTATCCGGATTTTTTCAATCCTGCAGTTTGTCAATATTATTCCAATCAGCTTAGATTAAGTAACTTTTGGACCACGACAGCAGATGCCATTATCTAGAATTATAAGAACGAACCATGCTTTCATCATGATGCATCAGTAGCATCATGTCTAATGGTTTAAACAGATGTGCAGTATTTCTGCAAGCATCGATGCATACAACGCAGCACCTGTAACATATGATTTCTGACATTTGGCAAAAATGGCCGACAAAATAAATAGCTCAGTCGTAATATACATTTGAAATGCCAAGTATAACCCAAAAGATCAACTTAGTTATTTGGAAAAAAAAAACAATAGTTCCTAATCCTCCGAGAATAGCGGAATAAATGCAAGCTTTCCGCATTCATCATCATCATCGGCTCGACAACCGGGTTCCGGTCCTGGCCTCTTTCAACAAGTCTCTCCACCTATCCCGGTCTCTAGCCGACGCCATCCAGTTGCGCACCCCAAGGCTTCGGGCGTCCTGGTCTACGCCATCTCTCCAGCGCAAGCATGGTCTACCACGCTGTCGTCTACCATAGAATGTACCACAAAGCTTTCCGCATTGCTTGTGGTAAATTCACAACAATCTTATATTGTTCATTCAGAATGGGTTGCAGGTCACAGTGGTATTGAAAGAAATTTGCGGACTGACGATCTGGCCAGGTAAGAATCAATAGCTCAATTACGGAAAGGATCAATATTGCTCCTGGGGTCACGAAACGTAAAATTTACTCAACCAAATATATAATACATATAGAAAGATGTGATACATATAATAAGTCGCCTAAACCTAGCCAGAGTAGTTGCAATATTCACTGGATACTGGTCAATAGGCGAACATGCTGCAAAACTTGATATTCCTTGAAATTCTCATTGTCGTAGTCTAGAGAACCAACTCGAAAAAGAAAAAAAAAATGATTTTTTTTAAAATCTCACACTAAGCTTGTTTTTATTCTATTTCAACATCCAACTAAATAGGAAGATGTGGTCCACATTTAATAAGTCCCTAATATGCAGACCCAGACGAAACACAGCAAGAGTAGCAACATGCCCTGGACTGGACAGTAGCGAAATTGCGTATTTCTTACAATTCTCACTTAAAGATCAAAGACTTGATCTCTTTTCTCAACGCAACCAAGTGGCTCCGTGACTACTAAAACTGTAGAGAAAACCTAATAATCTAATCGAATTTAATCCACAGGTCAATTGAGCTTATGGTAGGTATCGTAACGGCGCACTCCAGCACTAATTCGGTCAGGATGACTGCTTGTCGCCGCCATTTCTACCCGCCTATCTAACTTTAGTTTTTTAATTTTGGTAACCAATTTGCACTCGACGCCATCTTTCGGAATCGAAGACTTCTTCCGGATTATCTATAAAAAACGCTACAAATTTTTTTTTTCAAACAGACTTTATTTTGTCATACATATATTTTTTTTCTTTCTTTTTTCCATTTAAATTTGAATCTATTTGAATTTTGTTTGATGCTGATCTTCGAAAAAATTTTTAATTATTACATGTAAATTGTAACGTTCCATGTACAAAGGCGATGTATTCAATGTAATTTTCTTAAAAATTATTTTCTGTGTAAATATGAGTACTCTAATATAGAGAAAAAGTAATAAGATTACTTTAATGACTGGGGGGGGGCATGCCTTCTTGAAGAGATCACTTTTTGGAATTATCGTTTATCCTTCCTTTAAAAATTCCTTTAGTAAATTCCGGCAAGAAGCAACCAATGCTGATCGATTTGCCCGTCGGCGACGGGCTGGAGTTGGTACTCGTACTGGTTCCTGATTAATTCGCAATTGACCTAACATCAATAAGCCGAGAGCTGCTTCGATTTCTTGACGAGTATGACCACTAGCTACGTAGGGTGCTGCAAATAAATATTTATATTTATAATTTTATTAAAAAACATATATATTAAATATATAAAAAAAATATATATATACCGTGAGATGGTTCGACATGATTTGTGGACGATGTCATGATATTTTCTCTACTCGATGAAGCTCTGAAATAAACACTCAAAACCGACTGTCCAGGATCTTATATACTGATTTGTTCCTAACGTAACTTAAAATACCTGCCCCGGTGTTCAAAAAAAGGTACATCCGTCAATTAGTTTTCAATTCGCAAAAATGATTAGCCCAATCTACCTGGCAATAGCGGTTAGAAATATTATTACGCGGTGCTTAATTATTTTATTTTATACAAAGTCCTTTTATGACCAATGTTCAAAAAGGAGAAGGAGGTGTTTGCATAATTTATTTAGGTCATTAAATTTTGTGTAGAAGCGACCATTTTACAGTAGTTATGAACTCAGTAGAGAGACAGAAAGAGTTTAACAATTTTCACATACGAAAAATGATTTTTGAATATGACCTTGCAGACTTGAATAAACGGCATAGATTTCGAATACATTCGTACATACATATATATTTGGTTTCTCGGAAACGGCTCAAAATATTTGGATAATATTTTTGTGCTAAGATAATATTTAAACTTCCAAGATTATATAGATAGATAGGTGGCATCTTTAGGAAAACCCCATGAAGTACGGTAAAAAGGGCTAAGTTTTAGTTTATGCCGAAATCTATTTCCTTAACGTAAAGTGATATAATTTTTTTTAATCAAAAGATGGGGAAATTATAGGATAAAATGAGGTATCGATGAACCGTGAGCCGGTTATTCCATTTGAATGTTGTTCGACTAAAAAAGGAATCTATGTATTTGACGGTATGTCGAAAATAAGACCCAAAAGTTAACTGATGACACATTTCGGTGGTGATAGTTCTGTTTCCTATCAGTCTTAACGTTTTGTTCTGAATTTTATCCAGTAAATGAAGACAAATTTGGGCAGCACCTGCCCTAAGATGTAAGTTTACTCGAGTCTTGGACGTTTAAAAGCCTTATAAATTCTAGCCTGATCAGAGGGGCGAAAAAACTATTACGCGGATATAGGAATCCTAAGCAATTAGCAGCGTTTCTGGCAGTCTCGAGAAAGTGATGATTCCAACGAAGATCACCGTTGACACACATACATAATACTGAGAGCTTTTCGGATTCTTCGATGAAAGTGCCATTTAGGGATAAGGGTATCAGACCAAAAAAACATAAATGTTAAAAAAAGAGCCAAGTTCTTCTATACAAAAACCTTTGTGTAACAAGTCAGCCGTGAAAAGTAGTAAGATCTAAAAGTACCCCAAGTTCTTACTTCATGACGGTTTAATAATAATATTTAAAGTAGAATAATATTGAAACAGCTACAAAGTAATAGACAAATTTTATTATTTAATGATTAATTACTGACTAAAATTTGATGGGCTTGACCAGTAAGCTTTCAAAACCTTTTGAATTGGGCATAAAAAAAAACTTGCCAAGTAAGCCCATCAAATTTTTCCCTCTGATTGCATGACAAGACAAGACCTACCGTTGTGCAAAATTTCAAGATTCTACGAAGTCGGGAAGTGCTCCATAATTTTGATGATCTGTCAATCAGTCAGTCAGTTACGGTTTTTGTGATTTTTAAGGCCTTATATTTCAGGAACCGCTTATGCTAGAAAGTTGATATTTGGTGAGGCGCCTGTGCCTGACTAGCTTAGCATAATATTCGGAGTTTTAAGTATCTGACTTCATTGGTACTGAAGATAGGAAGCGGTCAAAAATCGCCTGAGTTTGTTCCTGTAAAAAGGGTGTAGTGCCAGAACTTGGCTGGGCACTACCGTGCCCTTTGATAGAGGGTTCATTTTGCTTCGACGACAATAGACAGCATTGAGTTTTCGAAGCATTAAACTGAACACGATTTTATATACCCCATGTAACAATGCTGTAGAGATCGGACTTTAATGAGCTTATCATACGGTACCATTGCAATTCCACTTCCAAAAGAGATGGACGTGAATTTGAGAACAAGTATAAGAAGCTGAGAGTAGAGTCGTCGGCGAAACAATAAAGTGGATTAGAAGTTTCAGACAAGAGATCATTTATAAAAATAAGGAAGAGAGTCGGGGACAAAATGGAGCCTTAGGGAACACCTGCATTTATTTTGTGAAGATCAGACTTAAAACCGTCGAATACAACATGTATTGAACGACCTAGAAGGTAATTTCTAATCAAAAGAATAAGGGTTTCGATGATACCAAACGCACGCATATCCGATAAGAAACCCTGATGTCAAGCTCTATCAAATGCCTTAGATATATCAAGCACAATAATCTTACAATCTTACTTTCTCCAAATAATGTAAGGATCTGTTCTATTCTTCAGTGAGATATGCCATCAGATCACTAGTGGGACTGGTGATTGCTTAGTGATTCCATAACCTTTGTGGGAAGGACGTAAGTGCAATTTGTCGGGAGGAAGGCTTGCCCTTTTTAGTAACAGGCTGCAACAGGTTTTCCATCTTCTAGGGAAGATTACAGATCAGAAGGACAATACGCAATGATTTTTCCAGCGAGGAAGACCACCTACTATATATAAGCTGATAGTAGATTTGCCTTATCTGAAGAGCTACTTATCGGGTTGTCATTGTAGATAAGCGTTTGAACCGAAGGTGAATTTGAATTTTGTACGTTCTTGTGAAATGACCAGAAATTCCTACTGCCTTTGGGACATGATTTTTTGCCTTAATTTCTGGTCATGTAAGAATTTGGTTTTTTTTTATAACAGCGTTGCAATGGTTTCTGTCCAAAGAGGAAGAATGTGAGTCAGAAAACGAATATGAAAAGCTAAGAGTACTATCGTCAGCGAAACAATTAATTGGATTAGAAGTTGTAGACAGGAGATCATTAATAAAAATGAGGAAGAGGGTCGGGGACAAAACCGAGCCCAGGGCACACCAGCATTTATATTGTGGGTTTCAGACTTGAATCCGTCCAATACAACTAGTATTGAACGGTTCGAAAGAAAATTTCTAATCCAAAGAAGTAAGGATTCGTCGGTGTCGAAAGCACGCATTTTCGATAAAAGTGCAAGATGCCAGACTTTATCAAATGCCTTTGAAATATCAGTAGTACCCCTTGGCTTAATGGTTTGTGCGTTGGACTGTCATGCGGAAGGTCTCGAGTTCGATTCTCAACCGCTGCAAGAAAGTTTTTTTCAGGGGTGTACTGGCTCTTGCGAGGAATTGACAAATCCTCCAAGAGTATCTCTTGTCATGGAAAGTGCTGCTCATTAGCCGTTCGGAATCGACAGAAAATTGTAGGTCCCCTCCATTCCTGGTAATACGCACACAGGAATGGTTGAGAGTTGTAAGTCACTAGGTCCTGGTTCACTTCGAGCTGTTGCACCACCAATTTTTTTTTATTTTATTTATTTATTTGAAATATCGAGTACAATAATCTTACTTTCTCCGAAACAATGTAAAGATTTGTTCCACTTTTCGGTTAGATAAACCATCAAATCACCTGTGGACCTATTGCTATGAAAGCCATACTGCCGGCCATTAAGAAGCTTTCGTTTCTCAAGATATTTCTTAAACTGATAATTAATCAGCGTTTCCATGACCTTGGAAAGAAGGAAAGTTAGTGCGATCGGTCGATAATTAGAGGGAGAAGAAGATTCGCCTTTTTGGGGAATTGGCTGAACAAATGCAGTTTTCCAACCACTCGGAACGAGCCCTGAAGGATAGGGCAGATGGAAAAGCTTACGCAGGGGTTTTGTTAGCGTAGAAGAACACCTCTTCAAAATAATAGCGGGGATACCATCCGGGCCAGCGGATCTATGAAAGTTGAGATCTTTCAGGACTCTTGCTACGATACGAGTACGAAAAAAGATTTGTCCCATAATGTCACTAACGCGCTCAAGAATTGGGAGAGTCATGACACTATCCGGCACTACGTCACTATCGAGGAAGCATAGTGACCAGTTAAAGATCCTGAAAAAGTTATTCAAACCGTTCCAGTTGGCTTTCTCGTACTGCCATACGGTTCTTCTAGCAACTCTTTCTCTAACTGGGTTTGTTTGACACGAGACATTTGCAGATATAACACTATGGTCAGATGTGCCTAGAGGCGTCAATACACTTATTGTGTATTTATCAGGGTCAGAGGTAAGAAACAAGTCAAGAGTATTTTCTGCTCGGCCATTAACGTCCGATATTCGAGTAGGCTCGTTGACAAGCTGAGTAAGATGGTTAAACTCAGCAAAAATCTCAACACACATTCCTTCGGGTGTTGTCTGGCCCGAATGGAGAAGCTTCGATAAAGAAAACAATAGTGAATGATGTGCTTATTAATGGAAAATTTAAGCCACATAAAATTGAAGAAATAGTTTGTGCAGCGACCATATTGTGGTAAGAACTGATATGCAACATTATTCCTAATGTAAATGGCGAGACCATGGTGGTAAAAGAATATTGGTACCAAGCTATACCCATGAATAAAAAATTCAGCAGGATCGGAATCCTCACCTACTTGGGTTTCACTCAGTGCCAAAACAGCTGGCCTGTTAGAAACAGTGTGGATATACGCAGCCAGAAAATTCGCTCTCAGCCCGCGAATATTACAATGGTCTACTCTAAAATAACCAGCCATTGCAACATAAAAAAATAACAAAAACCAAAACAGACGAAATCTTAGAAAATCACTGTATAAGACTAATTAAAAAGTCGTTTCAACAAAACATCACTAAAAAGTGTTATGCCTTTAGTAGTGACGTTGAATCGATCCGAACCCTACCAAACAGAACAGTAATTCTCTGTACATCTGTTATCAAAGAATTTGGTTCTTTTTATAACAGCGTTGCAATGGTTTCTGACGTGTTTATGCTTTTTTTCCTCAGTTGGAAAGGCATTGTAATAGCGGTTTTATAACCTTAATTCTGTTAGAAATAAAAGTACGCATCCCAAGAAAAATCACTTATGTGGTCATATAGATACTGGAATCAACGTCACTATCGAGGAAAGTTATTTAGACCATCCCAGTTGACTTTCTCGTATTTCTCGCCAAAAGGTTCTAGTTGTATGTTGAGACACAAAAAGGTGGCTGATATTACACATGTTGAAATATTTAACATTCAAACACTTTAAGTTTGATCACTTGTTATCAATTATAGTGATAACAAAATTATCACATTGAAATATGTTTCATTAAATTATTATTATTAAATATTTTCATAATCAGAAAAGGCTGTTTATTTTATTCTTCAGTAAAGAACATAACCACTGTTGAAGATTATTTTACAATAGGTTATGGGCCCAGACAACGGTTTAAGAATAATTTAAACTTCGATATGGCAAATTATAAAGAAAAATTTGAAAAGTTGAATAATTCAAATTTTATGATATGGAAATTCAAGATGGAGCTCTTATTGAAAAAGGAGCTTCTGTGGGCAACGTTGACTAAGGAAAGACCCATAAATTTACCAGTAACTGCAAAAGATCCAGAAAAAGCAGAGAGGCAACGGATACAAGAAGAATGGGACCGGATCGATGAACAGGCTTTTTCCTTGATTGGTTTGTCGATTGAAGATGACCAAATCGTTCATATTCGCAGTTCAATTACAGCGCTCGGTGCTTGGAACAATTTAAAGCAGTACCACGAAAAAGCAACACTGAGCAATAAAGTTCACTTGATGCGAATGATTTGTTCATTGAAGATGGATGAAAATGGTAGAATTACAGAGCATATAAATGAGATGCGAAATTTATTTGTAAAACTCAAGGACATAAGCAATGAAGATTTATCAGAGCCCTGGAGCGTAGCGATGTTGCTAAGCAGTTTGCCAAAGAGTTACGACACTCTTATTATTGCACTTGAGGCTAGAAATGAGGATGATCTGACATTTGGATTTGTACAACAAAAGTTAATTGCGGAATATGAGCGGCGTGTTCATTCAGAAGGAGATTCGAGTTCTGAGGTGATGCTGAAAGTTTGTGAAAAGAACAAAGGCACTGGAATAACATGTTTTTTCTGCAAAAAGCAAAACCATATGAAGAAGGACTGTCTGGAGTATAAAAAGTGGATTGCCAAAAAACAAGGATATGGACCAAATAAGAAGAAACATGCTGATAAAGTCAACTCAGTAAGTTCAGATCAAAACGATTTTGTTTTTTCAGTAAACCAGAAGAGCAAGGACAGTTGGTTGCTTGATTCGGGAGCAACTAGACATGTGACCAACAACAAGCAATTTTTCAAGTCTATGGATGATTCTTATAAGGCTACTATTGAAGTTGGAAACGGAGAAAAGGTAAATGTTGTTGGGATTGGTAGCGGAAATGTGCATTTTTTGAATCAGAGCGGAGAAGCCCAGAAAGTTTTAGCACATGAGGTTTTATTTGCACCACAACTTGTTGGTAACGTTTTGTCGATTGGGAAATTAGCCGACAATGGGTTTGAAATAGTATTCAAGAAAAATAACTGCGTTATATCCAAGAATAACGTTAACATGGCAGTAGTAGACCGAATACATAATTTGTACGAGCTGCGGACACCAGATAAGGTCAAGAGTGTTGAATTGGCACATAATGCAAATTGCATTCATAGCTGGCATAAAGCTTTAGGCCATAGGGATCCTGAAGCGATCCGAAAGATGGCTAAAAAAAATCTTGTAGATGGCATTAAGATTACGGAATGTGGTATTATAGAGTTGTGTGATACGTGTACAAAAGGAAAAATGACAAGGCAACCATTTCCAAAGGAATCCCAAAGTAGAACACGAGCTTTGTTAGACCTTGTGCATTCAGATGTTTGTGGACCTATGCAAACGGCTACTCCTAGTGGAAAAAGGTACATCTTAACATTTATAGATGATTTTTCGCGGTTCACTGTAATAAAATTATTGACCCATAAACACGAAGTAGAAAAATCTATAAAAGAATTTGTTGAGATGACAAAAACATTATTTGAAAAGAAACCGAAAATTCTACGTTCGGATCGAGGAGGAGAATACACAGGAAATCAGATCAAGGAATATCTAAAAGCAGAAGGAATCACAACTCAACTAACAGCTGCGTATTCGCCTCAACAAAACGGAGTTGCTGAAAGAAAAAATCGGACAATTATGGAAATGGCTCGCTGCATGTTAATTGACGCTGGACTCCCAAATTCTTTTTGGGGTGAAGCAGTGTCAACGGCAGTCTTCCTTCAAAATCGTAGTATAACAAGATCGACAAATTCAATACCGTAGCTCGTACGGTGGAGCGGAAGCAGAGCAACGTTTGAAAATGTTCATGTTTTTGGAAGCAAATGTTTTGTCCACGTGCCTGCAGAAAAGAGAAAGAAACTTGACCAGACAGGAAAGGAAATGATTTTTCTCGGATATGATACCAATTCAAAAGCTTTTCGATGTTACGATGCAGTAGCACGCAGACTAGAAATAAGTCGTGACGTCAGATTTGTGAATAAAATTGAAAGGACTAAAGATATTGAAGTAGATTTAAAATCTCACGTAAGGAAAAATATGCGAAATCAACAAAGAGATCAAACAGAAAACGATATTGTCACATGTACAGAAGACGCAGACATATTAGAAGATAACGAAGAACAAATCCCATTACTTAAGAGGGTCTCAACAAGGACAACTAAAGGAAAACCCCCTAAAAAATTGATCGACGAAATAAATTTTACTGTTGAAGAAACTCAAGAGCCCAAAAACTTCGAAGAGGCAATGTCCTGTAAAGACAAAACCAAATGGATATCAGCAATGCAAGAGGAAATGGAGACACTTAAAAATAACAATACATGGGAACTAACTGATCTACCAGAAAAAAGACAAGCCATTGGAAGTAAATGGGTATTCAAATTAAAAAAGGACGAAAAAGGAAATATCAAAAAATATAAAGCAAGACTTGTAGCCCAAGGATTTTCACAAAAATTTGGGATAGATTTTAACGAAGTTTTTGCACCAGTTGTTCGTCAATCTACCCTGAGAACTTTGCTCTCTGTTGCAGGAAAAAGAGGATTAATCGTTCATCATTTGGATGCCAAAGCAGCTTTTCTCAATGGAACTTTGGAGGAAACTATTTACATGAAACAGGCTCCAGGTTTCAATTTTGGGAATCCAAGCAAAGTATGCCTGCTCAAGAAAAGTATCTATGGGCTCAAACAAGCTGCTAGGACTTGGAATGAAAAAGTAAGAGTGACTTTGATCGACTGTGGATTCGTTCAAGGGAAGGCAGACCCGTGCTTGTATTCCAGAAAAATTGAAGGTAATTGGTGTTATGTACTTATCTATGTTGATGATGTCGTGGTTGCCTGCAAAAATAAAAAAGATGTGAAAACCATAGAGGACATAATGCAAGCTAAATTTGAAATGGAAGACCTTGGGGAAATAAAGCATTACCTTGGAATAGAAGTAACAAGAGACAAACAAGGAAATTTCGAACTGTGTCAATCGAAATATATTCATCAAGTTGCTAAGATGTTCGGACTACAAGATGCAAAAGAACCAAATACACCAATGGAAATAGGATACTACAAATCATCTTTGGATGCAAACACAATGATCAGTAACACTAATTATCAAAAACTATTGGGGTGTCTTTTGTACATTTCAATAAATACCAGACCGGACGTAACAGCAAGTGTGAACATATTAGCTCAGAAAACTTCGAGTCCAAATCAAGAAGATTGGGAGCAACTCAAACGCGTGGTTAAGTATCTGAAAGGAACCTCAAAACTGAAGTTGAAGCTAAGTGACAACGATAGCGACAGCAAGGAACTGATTGGATATTCGGATGCAAATTGGGCAGAAGATAAACAGACACGGAAATCAAACAGCGGCTACGTTTTCTTTTTAAATGGAGGAATTATTAATTGGGCGTGCAGAAAGCAAACGTGTGTATCATTGTCATCAACTGAAGCGGAATTTATCGCCTTATCTGATACATGCCAAGAAGCGATTTGGCTTCAAAGATTATTAGAAGACATGCACGAGGGAGTTCAAAATCCGACGACCATATTCGAGGACAATCAAAGCTGCTTGAAAATCATCAAAGAAGAAAAATTTAGTAATCGCACAAAACATATAGATACAAAATTCCATTTTGTAAAGGATCACATTGATAAAAACCGTATCACCTGCAAGTTTTGTCCAACAGAAGAAATGATCGCGGATATTTTCACGAAACCCTTGCCACCAGCCAGACACATAAAATTGAGAACAAATTGTAAGATTATTTAAAGGTTTGAACGAGGAGGAGTGTTGAAATATTTAACATTCAAACACTTTAAGTTTGATCACTTGTTATCAATTATAGTGATAACAAAATTATCACATTGAAATATGTTTCATTAAATTATTATTATTAAATATTTTCATAATCAGAAAAGGCTGTTTATTTTATTCTTCAGTAAAGAACATAACCACTGTTGAAGATTATTTTACAATAACACAATGGTCTGCAGTGCCGAAACGAGAGTTTAACGTTATGGTAAAGTTATCATGTAGCGTAATTTGAAGTTCTATGTAACAGAACAAAACTAATTGTGACAAGTCTGTGTAAGAACTTAATAAAGTTGTTGAACGATCTGGCAAAGACGTTCATATACCCGGATTCACTCTGGATTCTTAAAAATGTCAACTATACCAATTTCCTGCAAAACTCGATTTTGCCAAGACAGTATACAAAGGTCAAAGCAAGACTTTTGAGTATTATTAGTAAACTGGAAAGACACCGAGCAAAGCTCTGTTACTAAGGTACTAACTTCAGGCGCAGGGACTTATGTCCCAGTGAAGTGGGACTTATGCCCCACGTGTATATTTTTTCTAATTTTGCATATATAAACAGTGAACTATGTATGCAACCACCCTGCTTGGGCTCACTATAGGATTTGGGCTAGGTGCGAGGTTGGGTCGACTCAAAGTTTCTTTTGCATTAACAGTATATGAATTTAAAGATACTTTGAATTCATAAATACACAATATACACATGTATAAACTTAGCCTTAAGGATCGCAAGTTTTATGCTTAGTATATGAACATTTACATGTAACAAAATAATGTGTATACAATTATTTCTGTTTTATTTGGGACTTATGTCCCATTTTCAACAAAAAAAATTCGGGATTTATGTCTCAGTACGGTGGGACATAAGTCCCGAAAAAAAAATTCGGGACTTAGTATTAGTATGTCCCTGCGCCCTAACTTTAGTTTATTGTACTGGAAGTACAACGGAAATCAGCTATATCAGATGTATCTTAATTTTGTTAGACTAAACTAAAAGTCCCTATAATTTCGTTTTCGCTCAACTAAAAGCCAAACTTATGTATTTATAACTTGAAGATTCATATAATTTCAAATATGTTTTATAAATTTTGATTATGATATATGTACATAAAACTAAAATTTTATTTTTATAACTTTTATTTTAATATTTAAGTATAATATTGTTTTCAACATATTAATCCAACCCATAAAAATGATTGTCATACTCTTCCTCTAGAAAATAACTTCAATTTATGTATAAATTTAAAAAACAATTTATTATAAATATTAATTATTATTATATACAAAGAATAGTTTTTAAAGTCAATCAGACAGACTGTAACGCCATAGCCTTTTATTTTATTTTTTATTCTTTTATATTATGTATTAAAAGCTAAAATTAATTGGAAGAAAAATAAAAATCTAATCTAATCTACAAAATGTTATTGAAGACCATCCGCTTAACCATGATAAAAACTAACCCTATCTAGCTTACCCCAGGATATCCGATGAAAGCGCACACTGCATTTGTCCTTTAAACCAAGACACGAGGTTTCTATTTGGATTACAAATTACCACTGCCGGAAGATTCAAAACCAACTCAAGCGTATAACAATAAACCACAGGATTTGAATTGTCTACCAAACCCTCCCTCGCCACCGACATACTATCTTATTACAAGAAAGCTCACTGACCTGTTTGTCTCGACAAACTTTCACAATAGAATAGCATTTATAATAATCTCCATGCAAATGCCCATGACCATAGAGCTACCAACCCCCACTAAACCTTGTCCAACAACTCCCACATCCTTCCTAATAATATTAATAAAAAGAATCAAACCAATTGAGTTAGTAATTTACTTGATTCTTGAACCTAATTTCTTGGACTCATTATTAAATAATTATTGATCGAAGAGCAAGAAAAATGTCGGAGAACTTAATAACCACCAAAAGAACATGAATAACTTAACAAAGCTCTGACAAAGACTGATAATCCCTTGAGATGGTATGATGATAACAACAACGATAATTTTCTTCCCTTAACCATTACCCTAAAAGACTTAACCACAAGTCACGCAAATCATTTTCAACTATCAAAAGCCCTTGTCGTTCTTATCAATATAATGAGACGCGCAAAAGAAAGGGATTTTGTTCGTCTACCACTCACTTCATCCTTATTGAGTGAAAAAGTACTGACAATTATTAGATATATCTTATCTGGTCGAAAAAAGTTCATTAAATATTTAAGGAAGTGCTTGCCTTATCGTGAGGTTCGCGCTCTAATAGCTCGACACTTCTTCCGTTTCAGGACGGTTGAAAAACAAGACCAAGGATTCCCTTCTTCCAACTTCGATAAAAAATATATCGCAGTTTTCAATCAGTAAGCGTGTTTCCTAACATCGCAGGGTCATAATTGATTTGAATGGAATATACCCCACCCATAGTCCCACGCTGGGCGCCATTTAAATAGAATGTTTTACAAATTGAATTCACGCGATGAAAGAGGCCAACACCTCTTACTAAGGACTTAATAAAGTTATATAAAAAATATTCTGGCGCGTGTGAATTTGTTGCATGCCACAACATTTTTTAACCATTCCTTCTTGCATCTCATTTTCAGGAGTCTGATGCCTGATACGAAATAAATGTACTGTTTGGCTGTGTTCAAACAATCCTTCCTTAAGGACATAAATCCAACAACTGAAACATTTGTCCCATTTCTCCGTATTTTAAACTTTTATCCTGCGGATTCCAATTACCGAAATGGATAACATGCGTACTTTGGACCTAAACTTGATTATTTTTTTCCAGCTGGAAGGGGCGTGTCTGCTGGAAGTAATATAAAAAAATTAATAATAACAATGACTTTCCAATGGAAATATCAATCTGCAAGAACGATGGCAGCCCACACTAAGAACAGTATACAAGTATCCTTTTCTATCGCCAAAAAATCATATAGTTTAATATGATAATGTGTCCTTTGGGAAGGATGGATGAGTATTTGACAGGGATGAGTTCGTGGGAAACGCGAAAAGGGTTAGATTTGGAATTTTGTCTGCTTATTTTTTTTTTCTTTTCGAGGAAAGAGAGCAATAATTGTGTTTGGAAGAGACGGAAGAGAAAGTAAAGTAAAAGTAGGTCTTTGGTCGGAAGTACTGATATAAAGGACGTTTATTTTTTTTTTATATAAGCATATATAGGTGCATATAGCGTGTGTATCTATATACATAGTCATGTATTTTACTTACTTCTTTTTTTCTGCAATTCTTTTGAGAGATTCGATTAAGTTTAAGATATGAATAATCAGAAAGTTTTCTTCTGAATCTGCAATCTGAAAAAAAGTTTTGACACGCCGCATTTGTTAAAGGGTTTGGAATTTAATCAGTGAAATTGAGGCTTTACAAGGTGCATGGTGGATTGTCTTTGTAGAGTGAATTACTGATATAATTACTTTTGAATTTGTAAAAGGTTATTTCTTCTGTGCGTTGATTATGCCACATCATGTGCCAATTATTGGAAAATTGCAGAAGTAATTGTTATACCTAGGCAAGGTAAGGTACCAATCGAAGTAACATCTTACATACCTATATCGCTTATACCAATCATGGAAAAAGTTTTCGATAAACTGGCTTTCGATAAACTTCTACCTGAGCGTCGAACTTGTCGAGTTGTAGAAGCTGAGTAGGGTCAATGATTCTCGAGATGTCATCTCCAGAAGAGTCCTGAAACCAAAGGACGCTCATCATCCTCTTACACATCCTTGTATCCCTCCATCTCCCACATTGGAAATGCGAAAAGCTATCCAAAGTTACCAGCTCCTCTATTACCCTTAACGTCCTTCTTTTCAGAACGGTGCTTACTGTCTGATTCCCCGCCCACTCTCTCCTTTTCCTATTTTTGCAACTTCCCAATTGGGCTGGATTCAAGGTGTTATACGACCCGTGCCGATGATCAGCCTGGCTGAGGGCCCAATCAAAAAACTAGCTCAGTCGCTAACGGAGTATCCGGATACCAGGCGACCTCCGGATTAACTAGCCTTATCTGCATATACGGATCTCTGTGCAGATGGACCACCCTTTCTCCGTTACTCGTGGGATCTTTTATGGAAAATTTAAATAAAAAAGATGGTGGAAAGTCCTGGTCTTTGAGACAGGCCAGCAGTGCGACTGAAAAGCCGTCTGCTGTTTCTCCGGCTTGCGCTGGAAGTAGTAGTACTGTGGATTCTCACAGTCCTATTGCCGAAAGCAAAAGCAGGAGTAAAATGGTAGAAATACCTCCTTCCAGTAACAGGGGGGCTGTGAAGCATGGCCCTTCTATTACTACTTCAGAGAGTAAACCTCTCCAAACTTCGACACCGCGGTTCAGTGGTAGTAAGATTGTGAAGCATGATCCTGCTACCACTAAGGAGAGTAAACCTCCCCGAACTTCTTTGCCTCATTCCAGCGGTGGTAGGACTGTGAAGCATGGTCCCTCCACCTCTAACAACTCCACAAATCCTAAAGAAGGCCCTGGGGGGAGCGGACGTAAGCCCAACCCTTCTAGGACACTCTACAAGGACATTCGCAATGCTAAGAGGATACTCAGGGTGTATGGTGAACAACCTGGCGCCGGGGGGAACTCTCAGCATGATGCAAAAATCAAGTGGGCTAAAAGCTTTTTAGCTAATAATAGCGTCCAGGCCAGCGGAGACTCCACGTCGAAGCGTCAAAGGTCTATGGAGGGCACAATTTCAGTACCCAAACGCCCCAAAGTGCACAACATCAGCGCTCCATCACATCCCTGTGGAGGGAATAAGACCTTCAGTGATGTGGTTAAAAACAAAATCGTGGTCGCGATCATTGACGGGAACGACGTCGATGGCACGATCTCTGCGGAAAATTGGCAGGTGGTCAAGGGGAAGCTCCAGTTGAGCTTCATGAGTATCATGATGGAGAACCCTGGACCACCTCCAATCACAAACGATGGAGGCTGGCATCAAGGACATGTTAAGCTCATGGTTTGTGACGATCAGAGGTCGTGTGATCTTCTATCGTTGGCCGTTAGCCGGTTAGGGGAAGTCTGGCCTGGTGCTAAGCTCGAGGTTGTTGCTAAGGAGAAAATCCCGTGCAGACCAAGAGCTCGCGCCATGGTTACAGCCGAACTCTCCAGCATGGATGTAATACTCCAGATGATCCGGCTATCGAACCCATCCCTTCCTACTCACAACTGGAAAGTTGCGAAACTGGAGGAGAAAAAGGGACCCTACAGAGGTGCAATTATTGTACTAAATAAGGAGTCCCTTGCTCCTCTGGCGCAGACCAAAGGTGTGATTAGGTTTGGGTTTGAGACCATCACACTGAAGGTGTATAAAAAGGACGCGGATGTTACTGGTGCATCCACTTCCTCCAACGTAGTCGAAACTGCTGCTGCAGACCCTGGTGCATCTATCACCTTCCCATCACTGGAAGAGGAAGAGGCATCCAGGTCATCTTCGGCAACAGTGGAGACAATAAAAACAGTCAGCGACATGGAGATCGATGACCACAGCAATGAAGATCTTCTGAGTGAGGACGCTCTTCTGGGCTCAACCTCGGAATCGGAAGACTCCAACGTCACCGTGTTGGAGGTTGATCGGGAGGGTTGTAGCAAAGATGCTGCGATTTCTTCAGATTAATCTCCAACACTCTATCAAGGCCTCGGCCTCCCTGCTTCTTCGTCTATCCAGCAGCGGAGAAGACATCGTCCTAATCCAAGAACCCTGGATTGTGAAATCCATCGTTCGGGGACTAAGGACTCCAAACTACTACTTGCTGTATGCATTAGATAAAGGTGAACCCAGATCTTGCATACTAGTTAAAAGTAGCCTAAATGTATTTTTACTACCTAATTTCAGTGATCGAGATGTAACCGTCGCAAGACTGGAAACAGCCAAAGGAACTTTTTGGCTGGCGTCGGCATATCTAGGCCATGACCACCTTGGCCCTCTCCCAGGAGACACTCTGAGGAGGCTTATCACTGATGCAGATAGGCAGAAGACTGACCTCATTATTGGAAGTGATGCTAACGCCCATCATACAGTGTGGGGTAGCACGAATATAAACGACAGAGGTGAGTCTCTTTTCGATTATATTTTGAACACTAACCTAACAATATGTAACGTTGGAAATGAACCCACATTTGTTACTAAAAACAGACAGGAAGTACTTGACATAACTCTTGTCTCAGATAAAATTTATCATACTATCTCGAATTGGAAAGTATCAAATGATCATTCTTTCTCTGATCATAGATACATACAATTCGAAATAATGGACGAACCTCCTAGCCAACCTTCCTTCCGTAACCATCGGAAAACAGATTGGCTTCTATATAGGGCAACTCTATTAAGGTCAATCAGGCCTGAGTTATATAGCATACCCTTCAACACTGAGGATCTTGATATTAAAGTCAATGACCTCACAGCAGCCCTCAACAAATCTCTGGAAACTGCCTGCCCTCTTATACAAATAAGAGGTAAAAAGAAACCACACTGGTGGTACTCGGGGCTGGATCCACTAAGAAAAGAATGCAGGAAACTCTTTAATAGAGCGAAAACCTCCAGAGAAGCTTCTGATTGGGATTCATATAAAGACTCCCTCAAGTTATATAAAAAAGAACTGAGGAAAACCAAGCGTATGTCCTGGAGAACTTTCTGTAACAATATAGAAGGCAACTCAGAGGCATCAAGGTTAAGAAAAATCCTCTCCAAAAATCCAGTAATGCCAAGTTGCCTAAAAAACAATGACGGTTCCTGGACAAACTCAAGCGAAGAATCGCTCAATCTGCTCCTGGATGTACATTTTCCAGACAGCTCTCCTTACGTTAATAGCACTGATCCTGATCCTAACAACATACTCAGTAGCTTAACTCCTCCACAAGGTCTGATTACAGAGGAAAAATTAAAATGGGCAATAAACAGCTTCAATCCATACAAATCTCCTGGGCCAGATGGAATAATTCCAGCGGAATTACAGGAAAATTCCGATATTCTGATACCCATTCTGGTAAACATCTTAAATGGTTGTATCGCTCTGGCTCACATTCCTTTGTCATGGAGAGAAGTAAATGTTATTTTCATCCCCAAAGCTGGCAAACCTAGCCATGTTAATCCTAAAGATCTAAGACCTATTAGCCTTTCATCATTCCTACTTAAAACATTTGAACGTCTGATTGAAATCCATTTGAGGGCAAACATTGATAAGTCCTTACTATCCAATGCTCAACATGCTTATAACAAAGGGAAATCTGTAGAAACCGCTCTACATACGCTGGTTCGTACTATCGAACACTCCCTTCATCATAAGGAGTTCACCTTAGTCGCTTTCCTGGATATAGAAGGAGCTTTTAACAATGTCGACGCATCCGCAATCACATCTGCGCTGTCATCTCTAAAGGTGGATAAGTCAATCAGTAATTTGATAAATCATATGCTGATAAGCAGGATTATTAATTCAAAACTGGGCGATTTTACTACTCGAAGGACTGTCAGTAGGGGTACGCCGCAAGGCGGCGTCCTCTCTCCTCTCCTTTGGAACCTAGTCGTAAATGAACTACTAGTGATTCTTGAAGGGGAGGGGCACAGGGTGATTGCCTATGCGGACGATGTTGCGATAGCGATATCTGGTAAGCATCCTAATACTCTGAAGGAACTCCTACAAAATGCTCTAAACAAGCTTACTAACTGGGCAGATCAATGTGGACTCGGTGTCAACCCCCACAAAACTGAACTTGTCCTATTTACCAGGAAATATAAAATCCCACACATAGACCCTCCCCTCATCAAAGGTATACCGCTTAAATTCTCAGACAAAGCAAAATATCTGGGTCTTATTTTGGACAAGAAATTAAGCTGGAAGCCCAATATCCAAGAGAGAGTCAACAAAGCCAACATAGCTCTTTTCTCTTGCAAAAAAGCCGTAGGTAATAAATGGGGTCTACAAACTCATATAACACACTGGCTATACATCTCAGTCATTAGACCGATACTTACATATGGAGTGACAGTATGGTGGACTGCGCTGGAAACAGCAACTAACCGCGATAAGCTCAGCAAAGTCCAACGAACAGCCTGTTTAATCATGGGTGGAACTCTCCGCTCAACTCCTTCTGCTGCACTTGATGTTCTTTTTCATCTCATACCGCTAGATATTTTTAGCAAACAATCGGCCGCTAACATAGCCATTCGACTTAAAGCCTCCTCGCAGTGGATCAATAATGATATTGGTCACTCTACTATACTGAACTCGTTCAGTAGTCTACCTAGTAACGTCGATTACACCACCCCTCATCCAAAATTTGATAAAAATTTTCAAGTATCCATCCCTTCCAGGTCTTCATGGGAAAATGAGTCGTTTTTGATAGACGAAGCAATTCATTTCTATACAGATGGATCTAAAACCGATGACGGGGTCGGTGGAGGCGTATACTCCGAAAAATTAAATCTTTGTCTATCTTTTCGTCTTCCCAATCACTGTAGCGTGTTCCAGGCAGAGCTTTTAGCAATAAAAGAAGTCCTCTCTTGGCTAAAAGAAAACGTTATATCGACAACCGATATACGTATCTTCTCAGACAGTCAAGCTGCCTTAAAGTCACTGGACTCTGTCTCCATTAACTCACAAACAGCCCAAAATTGTCGATCATCTCTGGTGGAGATGTCAAAACAGTTCAACATTCACCTTACATGGGTGCCGGGGCATAGAGACATTCCAGGAAATTGTAAAGCTGACGAACTTGCAAAAAACGGAACAATATTACCTTTGTTGGATAGCAAATCTAACATCGGTATACCCCTAGCTACTTGTAAACTTATGCTAAAGCAAGATACCATAAAGAAAGCCAACCACAGGTGGACCAGCACCCCAACTTGCCGGTCTACTAAACTGATTTGGCCATTGTTTGATGCCAAACGCTCAAAACAACTAATTTCTATTGGTAGATTGCATATTAGCTCCATTATAGGTGTCCTTACTGGGCACTGCCTAATAGGAAGACATGCTTCTCGTCTTGGAGTTCCTGCAAATGACTTTTGCAGAAGCTGCATGGATGAAGAAGAAGAGGAGTCAATTCCCCACCTTCTATGCTCTTGTCCTGCCCTAGCGCAAAGACGTAGACTCCACTTGGGAGACTACTACTATAACGATCCTAGTGATCTAAATAATTCCGACATTCACTGTCTCAAACGCTTCATTATTAGCTCAAAATGGTTTAACGAGTAAGGGGGATTTTTGAAATCCTTGTGGTATCACAACGGACCAAATATTGGTCTAAGTGTGCTGTCCTTTTCCGGTCAGCAGCCACTTTAACCTAACCTAACCTAACTGGCTCCTGCAAAGTTTTAGCAAGATAATAGAAAAAAGAAGACTAATACTGAACCATCAGGTTGGATTTAGAAATAAACATTCTACGATATAACAAGTCCATCGAATAACGAATATTGTAGAAAAGCACATGAAGAAAATCAACTAAGTTCAGCCCTGTTCTTATATGTTGCTCAAGCATTTGAGAGAAGGTTTGGCATTTGGGACTCCTGGACCTTCCCAGGCATAATACTGAAATACTGAGATCCTACATTACGAACCGACTCTTTAGAGTACGGTACGACCAAAATAACTCGAAAGTAAAGAAATTTAAACCCTATGTACCCTGATAAATCTGTTACGAAGGCTATAGAAAAACTTTAAAATGCAGTATATAAAGTAAGAGATTGAACGCAACGATGGCATAAACGAAACAAAATTGACGCATATAAACTTTACAAGCAAAAGACTAAATAATGTTCCAATTTGTATCAACGCGTTAGCTGTACCTTACGCCAATTCTGCAAAATACTTTGGAATGACTTTGGGTGCAAA
This sequence comes from Philhelius festivus, assembly GCA_963931855.1. NCBI lineage: Eukaryota > Metazoa > Arthropoda > Insecta > Diptera > Syrphidae > Philhelius > Philhelius festivus. The sequence goes on along the minus strand of OZ007556.1, from coordinate 39,001,435 downwards.
TCTAATATGGAAAGAACATACCAAAAAGAAAGGAAAAGAACTGAACGTTACTAGGACAGAACTCTGGCGTAGCTTTTCAGAACGAAATAATGTTATACAAACAAGCAAGTGCTGAAAGCCGTTTTTACGTATGATAAATACAAAATAGCGATCTACATCGTAACCTTCAAATAAAAAAGTCGTCTCAACTTCGAAATGGAAACAGTATTAAATGTAAGAGACAATATTCGGGGACTTAGAAGAACCAAACCTCCATGAGCTGATGGTCTATAAGCTAATGGGAAAGTATTAAAAGTTTAAACTTCCTTCAGTGTGATTTTAAAGAAAAATCATTTGTCGATCTTTCATAGATTACTTCTGATCCCGGTGGTTTTCGTGCGTTATGAGTCCCAGACTACTTGCTACCGAATATTACCAGGTGTGGTTTGAAGATTTCCACCGACAAATAAATATATATAAATATTATAAGAATTACAATTTTGTTGATACTTTTGGTTAATTGCTTTGCTTTAATCAAAGTCAGACAATTCCGATTGCATATCTTCCTGTCTTAGTGCTTGTCAAATAAAGCTCTCGATAAACCCGTATGTTTTATTAAGTAACAGTTGATTAATAAGGATACTGGATTTTGTTTTGTTAAACCAATTTATACAATAATACAAGATTTTGGACTCTAAAGTTGATAAACGAAACCACATCGATTTTCAAGCCAAATTCAAGCTTTTGAGTTCAAATTATTATTTTTTTTTTTTTTTTTTTTTTGAATTTGATGCAAACAAGATATTTTTTAACAAAAAAATATTAAAATCCACGTACATATGTAATCTCAAAATAATGGTGTTTTCGTTTTCAATTTAAATATTTGAGAGATTAAGTTTTTTTCCAAAAAACAATAAAAACGAAATCGGTATCATAGGATATTCGGTGATTCCCTAGAGAAAAAATTAAGATTTTTATTTTAATCTCCAAAATTAACTGTACCTGCCATACACTTATTATGTAAAATCTTATTTATCTCGACAACAGCTGTAAGGATTTGATAAGAAATAAAATGCACGACTGGGTCGCACGAACTTGCTCCTATGTAATGAACTAGGAATTCTATGTTATTGTTATTAGAGAAAACTGTTCCTAAGGATAAAATTATTGTTTTTAAATTCTTTTAGTAGTAAGAGACGAAAACAGAATGCTATGCAAATATGAATTTATGCAAGAACAAAAATTATAAGTCGTTTTAGTGGTTTCTTAAAAAAAAAGCTTTTATATTCAAACTTTTTAAAAGATTTTTAAGAAAAAATTTTGGAACAAAAATTCGAAAAAAATGGTTCTATGGTAGGTGCAAGCTATAATATCTTAATTTCAAAATTTTTTTTATTAAATTAAAGATCGTAAAAATTAATTTTCGAGAAAAATACGATTTTTGAAAACCATTTTTTTAATTTTTTAGCATTTGTATGGTTGGTACCTTTATTTTTAAGTAAAATAATTTTTTTTTCTCACATCTTATAGACTATATTGAGAAACTTTTATTTATCAAGTTTAAAAAAAATCAAGCATGGGGTTTTCGAAATATTGAGTTTTGAAAAAAAAAAATTTGAAGTTTTTTTTTTTAAATCCAAAAAAAAAATTTTTGAAAATTTGAGTACACAATTCTATTTATGTTTTTGGGAAGCTTTAGCAAAAAAAAAAATGATCAAAATCGATTGTACCGTTTTTGAGAAAATCCATGGGGGGTACCCTCAACTTTGATCAAAATCTCGAGTTCGATTTTTTTTACGAATGCACAACTTGCCTTATAGTACCTATAAGTCGCAAGTAAAAATGGTAGTGTAATAGATTTTGCTTGAGTACATTTTTTTATTTTGCCGAAAATGCAATAGATTTTTTGCCATTACAAAAAAGTAATAAATAAATAAATAAAATAAAATAAATAAATTAAATTCCTACTTGTCATGTTCGTTAAGACTTCAATAAAAATTTTAAGATTAAAATACAGGTACGTAACCCATATTTAAATAAAATGACGACCGGGTCGCACGTACTCTTATATAAAAGTACTTTAGAATTTAAAAATTGTTTAGGTCCATAAATTATCCATGAATCGTCTTACAAACGAACAACGCCTGCAAATTATTGAATATGATTATCAAAATGCGCTCTGTTAAGAAAGTTCATCGCGCTCTTCATCCATTTTATGGTCAGTTTAATCGATCTACTGCTATTCGGGCTGTTGTGTTGTGACTAACTTTCGCACCAAATTTACATTGTTGGACATTAAACCACCAACACGCTTACGTAGAGAGCGAACTGAGGAAAATATCGCAGCTGTATCGGCCAGTGTTAGTGATGACCGTGAATTTATCGATTCGGCGCCATTCGCAGCAATTGGAACTCTGTTAATATACTACGTGGAAAATTTTGCGGAAGGACTTAGGTGTGAAGCCTTTCAAAATACAGCTTGTGCAAGAATAGAAGCCGAACAACCTACCACAATGTTTGGTGAATGGGCTCTTGAAAAGTTGGCAGAATTCGCAGAATTTTACTCCCGATGAGTTGATTCGATCCGTTGACCTTTCGCATCCGCTGTAAAACTGAATTATGAAATTCGCCGGATGAACTACATTGTCGATTCCTAAAATTACCTTATCATTTATGAAGTTTCGTATCGACACTGTCAGCTACAGACATTTAGTTAACGGCCTAGACTTTAATAATATCATCGCTATCAATCAACGAAATCAAGCATCATTGTGCGTGGTTAGTACTTGGATGGAGTACCATTCAATACCAACCGTGTGCTTTCTTTTTCTTAGATTTCTGGTTCTCCGGTTCCGTTATTAGTTGTGCGTTTTCTATTAAAATTTTTTAAACAAACACTTAAACATTCAGTATGATAAGCTTTTGACTTACATTTTTGTGCTTTCCATTGTTTATTGTTGTTTTTATTTTTCGTTTAATCAAAAATTCACTTCAGATTCGTCTCGAAATTGGTGCGAATGTAAAATGATGGAAATTGTATGGAGTGGGAATGGATTGCGAATTCAGTAAAACCATATAACTTGAACAAAATGTCGGTGGTGCAGGGATTGTTACCGACATTCGTTCAACTTTTATTCGTCGGATTCAGTAATAGCAAAAGTTTGGAAATTAATTGAAACTGTCACTTTAGCTCATTCGCCGAATTCTGTAATAGGTGTGAATATCATTTTGGCATTACCGTTTTTATCACGACATAGATTAAGTCTCGAAAATTATCTGGAATTAGCTAAGTCCGTATAGACTTAAGTAGTCGTTGTATTTACATGTAAAGCGCTTAGTCCCGTCGTTTTTTCTACAATTCCTTATGAAATTGCAAAAAAACACGCCTATTACGCCAAGAGTACTACAACCATAAAGAAAAACTAATTTATCTAAAAAACCGTTCGAACAATTTTGATAAAAATAAATTCTATGAATGAATTATTAAACTATTATTAATGGCATACTTGCCATAAAACGATTTTTGAAAAATATACATATACTACATATGATTTTTTTTGAAAACTAAATGTTTCGAAATCCACGATTTATTTTTTTGAAACTTTTCGCCTAACAGTCGGTCTTAAGAACTTTTATAAAATTGTTTTTTTTTTTATTTCAGCACCTAGCTTAACAAACGTGAATGAGGCGCATTTGAAAATGGGAAAATATGTTGGCGTACCATGTATGTCTTTAGCATACATAAATCCTGTTACCGTATTCCGCGCTCTATGAACAGAAGCTACGAAAAGTTTTTTTTTTCAAAATGAAACAAATATTTTAAAATATTAATTAAATCTGTCAGTTTTTATTAGCTTTTTTCTTCTTTGTTTTGTTTAGTAATTCAGCTTAATCACAAATTCCTTAGCTATATTAACTCCAGGATTCTTAACAGCTATAGCTTTATCATGTGACACAACCTCTAAGTCCCGGGATTTTCCATCATACTGAATTGTTGCAGATTTCGGAGTATTCTCCAGACCAGCAATGATAACCTTTTCTAATGTCGAAGCAGTTTGATAGTCGGGCTTCGTTATAAAAGAGTTCTTCAGAGTATTTTCACTAAAATCAAATTGTTCATAGATGAATTTTCCCTTCCGATAATCGAATGATTTCTCATCATCAATGTACAAAGTGCCCTTTGATGTTCCATTCTTATCCAAGCACACCACCAAGGTGTAGGGATCATCCTTCATTAGCGTTGCTGTTCGACGAATATTTTCCTTCTTGGGAATTATTGAGCCTCCTCGCTGATAAACTGGAGTCTTCTTATAATCAACTTCGATAGTTTCGTAACCAACTTTGTCATATTTCTGGAAATTATCCGTATCATACCAAATGTCACCAACTTTTTTCCCATCCTTTGATGGGAAGTAAACATTGACTTTAGTGACTCCTTTCTCCAACACGGGACAAACTAGAAGATTATCATGGAGCATGTACTGTGATTCGATTCTATAGGTCTCCTTATCCTTGGGATACTGGGCCAAAAGTGGTCTCATAACAGGCAGACCGAACTTTTCATGCTCATAGAACATCGTATACCACATTGGCAGGTAGCTATAACGTTTTCGAATTGCATCCCGGATTACCAAACGAGTCTTCTCAGTGAATAACCATGGTTCTCTGCGTAGTGTGTCTTTGTTAGCATGAGCTCTGAAAAATGGAGTATATGTTCCAGTCTGATACCAACGTTCAACCAGTTCAGGTTCTGGATTACCAAAGAAACCTCCCACATCCGATCCACAAAAGGAAAATCCTGCAACCGCTTCAGATAGACACATTTTAATGGAGTTCTGCAAATGGTCCCAGGCAGCAGTATTATCTCCCATCCAAACTATTGCATACTTTTGGGATCCAGCAAAATGCGATCGTGTTAGAATGAAAGGTCTTTGATTGGGATCACGCTCAAGCAAACCTTGGAAAGTTCCCATAACTTGCATGTGCCCAAACAAATTATGAACATCACGATGCTCCCAGCCACCATAATGGATATTGTCCTTGGGCATAGTTTTCTCGGGTCCATTGAAAACTGATGGTTCGTTCATGTCATTCCAGATCATTACATCTGCTGTTGTTGTATTGAATTTGCTCACAACAAACTGATCAGCGTAGTATTGGCGAACGGCTGGGTTGAAAAAATCAGGATAACTTGCTGGTCCCGGCCAACATGAACCTTCATAGTCCTTGCCAGTCACATTCTTCGTATAGTAACCCTTCTTTTCGCATTCCTTATGAAAGAAATAATTTTCATCTCGTTTGTAATGTGGATCAATAATAATCGTTAGATGGCGATTGGAGTCTGTCAAATTCTTGATCATATGCAACGGATCAGGGAAATGCTTTAAATCCCAGGTGAAGTACATCTTTTGATCGGTATACTCGATATCAAGCCACATAGTATCCATGGGAATATCGTATTTATCGAAATTAGCAGAAACTTCTACGACATCGGTTGAGTTGTCGTAGTTCCAGCGACACTGATGATGACCAAGGGTAAAGAGCTGTGGCAGATTGGCAGTACCGGTGAGATCTGTGTACTGCTTGAATGCGTCTAATGGCGTTGGTCCGAGTAAAATAAAAGCATCAACAATACCACTTTCTGATATAAAGCGTGCAGCTGGAGCTTCGAATTTTCGAGATCCTGAAAGAAAAAATAAGAAGATAAAAAAGGGATTCCATATTCGACCACTAAAGTGAGCGTAGAAATGTAGATATCTCTCCGATCCCAAGATCGCGTAAGACTCAAACGATCGTCGTTTTAGACAATCCATTTTAGTGATCCTCCGATCACTGGGCACCATGAGCTTCGCTCAAAAAATAATTTGACGGAGAACACAGTAGAGATCAAGATCAGTCGAAAAAACAATGATCATTTAATTTACTGATCGTTTAAGTCTTATGCCATCTGGGGCTTGAACTGGTTAGATAGAAACAAGCATTTTAAAAATGTTATCTTAACAGCTTTCAACAGTTTGTAAATCCTTACCTGTAAGTAGGTCTACAACAGATGGAACATCATTTTTAGACGCCCAAATATCAACCCATGTTTCAGCCGCATTCTGCCAAAAAACTCCAGCTGATCGCTCAGGTCTGTAATGAAGAAAGTATTTTGGTTAATATTACTTGATTTTTGAAAACTCCTATTAAAATATTTTACCCATGGCCATAAATTACAGGAACACTTCCATACAGTGCCATTTTACTCTCCAACTCATAATTTGCTGTATCCAAATTATACAATCGATAGGGATCATCACCTTCTGTTGACTTCAAAATAAACGATTCAGCGTGTTGGGGAATTCCAAAAAGAACATCTGCTTGAGGGAATGAAAAATCTAATGCGATAGCTTCTGGACCATTGGGCTTCGAATCAAGGAAACCATCGAACTTCTCCTCCCACGCCTCAGGGTCATCGGTAGGTTCGCCTTGTGATTTTTGGCGAATGTGTTCGAACCGCATTAATCTCTTGGCATTAACGGACACTGAAAGTACTTCGTTTTGATAGAAATCGATTCTGAAGGGATCATATGTAAGAATGGCCTTATTTGACTCCGAAGTGATGAGAAGTTCAGATCCGCCACGGGTTTCAACATTTAATCTTTAAAAAACAAAAAAAATTGACAAAGTTTGGTTATGTTATTTCACTTGATATGCTATGTTTTAAGGTACTTACGTTCCACTTTTCAGTGAGGCCTGAAGAACTTCAGTCACCCTATAACGGGGTTTTAACGGAGCTTTTTCGTCAATCAGAACTCGAAACATATTACCCTGTCAAAAAAAAGTCAATACATTGTTTTCTAAGATCCGTAAAAACCTCTATGATAACATACATCTAAAGCTTCTAATCTCATAAGAAACAGATGACCATTTTCTTTGTTGACCAAATCTAGTTCGACAAATTCCGTCAATGTCTTTAGTGTATCCGGAAGAATGGCGAACTTTGAGCTTCCTGGTGCATCTTTTCGAGTTCGTCTTAAAAATCAATTAATTTATTTAACGTACGAGTAATTTAAAAAACTTAATCAAATTAACTTACCTGCAGAAACTACTTTGATCGCATGTTTTAAAGATTTTTCTGTCAACACCCGAGCCATAATGATGGAGGGTGAAAAGTATTAATACTACTAATGTTAAACGCATATTTCTTTAGATTGTACAAGTTTACCTCCAATGACTTCGTATTTATATGAATTCTGAAATGTTGTAAAAGTTTTAATCAGACCCACAGAAGCTAAAACGTGGTATGCTATGTTTTAAATTTTTTTTACCGGTATCTTTATAACTATTCAAATTATTCCAAATTGTTATTATCAAATCAATAACAAATTTAAACAATAAATTCAAACAGGGGTGGTGTACTATACCAAAATGAGGCGTGTGCCAGATTAAATTCGAGGGGCTCCTGGATAAACTTACATTTTTTTACTAACGCCCGCACTGTGTGTCTCTTTCTATTCGCTCTCGATTGAAAACAATATCACCCAAATCAATTTAGGTAGTTTAGTGGCGGATTATCTTTTAGTTCTGGATTTAGTGCAAAATTTCATTAAAAAGTCTAAATATCAGGTTAGTGACGTTTATTAACTGCGATTAAGCTTAACCACCAAAGAAGGTGGATTACCGATGGAATAAGAAATAGAATTGTCAATCTTCTTTTTTTCATTGATCTACTAAAAATACTTTGTCCCTTAGTGTACCAACAGAGTGTAGCGGTGAGTGAGTCAGACCAAAGAGTAAAGAGCAAAGCGATGAAATCAAACACGTATAGTGTAGTGAAAGTGTGCAGTGTCACACAGAGTACAGTGACAATTGTCGTGTGTTTAATTTCCCTCCTTTACTCATCATTCTTCGTGCTATTATATCGTCAATCGGATTATTTGATAAGATTAAAAGATATGAAGGAATTAGGTAGGTAGTAATATGTCTTATTCTAAATATGAAGCTCCCTGGTGGTGTTTTTTTTTAAATGATTCAGTGATTTATATCAAACCTGCGGTCATCCAGTTCACGGTTATATTATGTTTTTCCATTCGGCCCCTCGACTCGATCAAATACCCATCGAAGATTTTTTCTTTCGAAAAGGTTAGTGAGGGGCCATCTATCAGGAAAAAGGAAAACGTTACGATTGATGATAAATCACTTGAAATATTTTGGCGCCGTAAAGTATGACTGGTAAAGCATGCATTTCGTCTTATTGTAAGAAGTAACGGGTAATTCTTCATCGGATCTTTACTAAGGTAGAGTTAGTTGAATTAACATTAACTTAGAGTTAGATAAACTCCTTCGAAGTTGTTGTTATCAATAGTAGTGTTTTTTCTTTGTCGATGGACAGACGTTTGTTTGTTGGTTCATAGCATGTACTTGATCTTGTTCTTTTCAAGATCAACTAACCAACCGTGAAGTACACTATTAAATAATTTTGGCAATGGCAGATGATGCCGATATCATCCGCATAATTGTTGAGCAGATTTGTTAATAATAGTGTCCTCTTTAACGTCTGCCATGAACACCGTTTGTTCCACAATTAGACTGAAGAAGTTACAAGATATCGCATCTTCTTGCCGAAATCCTTTGCATATTTTAAAAAGTTCGCAAGAACAATTCCTTCGTTGCACTTATGTTTACACCGCGTAGGTATATGCTATGCGGCACAGTTGGATCAGTTTTCTTGATATCCCGAATTCGGCTATCGCCATAAACATAGATGCTATCATACTTGACTTGAAATTTCTTGGTCTTTTTCAAGGATTTGCTTCCATCAATATGAAGATTTAGTGTATGGGCAGTCTTCCGGGTAGAAAACCATACTGAAAAACTTACCGACTATATAAAATATAAATAAATTAGAGGCCAATACGGCTCGTAGAAACCTTTTACCTATTGACTTACAACTCTTAACCATTCCTGTCTGTGTACGTGCTAACAGGAATGGAGGGAATCTACAATTTTCTGCCGATTCCAGAGAGCACTTTCCATAACAATAAATACTCTTGAAGGATTTGTCAATCCCTCGCATGAGCCCGTCACATTTTTTCAGCAGCTTAACAGTGTTGCAGAATGGCTTAAGACGCTCAGCCAGCACATTGTATATGACATTTATCAGGGACATACTTTGTTTGTTCTTGCAAGTCATAGGATATTATTTTTGTACATAGGGTATATGGAGCTGAATGTCCAATCATCGGGCATGCTTTTATGCCAGAATATCACATCCTTATTTAAAGAGCTCTAAAGATAAGCTATCAGACCCGGCAGCCTTATTTTTTTTAACTTTTTCATAGCTTAGCCTTCAAATTATATACTGGGTGTTGAAATTGGTTCATCATTGAATATAACTGGGTTGTCTTCCATTTCACTCGCCCATTTTACAGTTGATTCGTTGGTCCCTCGAAATGTACTCTTATCTAAAATGTTCTCTGCGTTGGATTAGCAAATAGACGATTTAATTGGCAGTTCGACCGTATGGAAAGCGCCAGGTTGCTTTGTGTATGTTTAGGTTTCAGAACCTTGTGATACTTAATACTGTGAAACGAGCTGCAGCAAAGCCTTTTAGTCGGAACCCGTTACCTATTGTCGTTTCATGAAGGCTGTCCTTACCGAATAATTCTTTGAAGGTACCTTCCTTTCCCAACAAATTTTCAAAAACTGTTGTTAACGGTACCTGTCATAGTACCGTTTTTACTTTTAACTTAATCGCTAATTGCTTAATCGATTTCGATAAAAAAAATGTATACAGGAGCTTCTCTAAATATTTTATTATTCATTTAAAATAATCTATATTTTTTTTGTAAATTATTTTTTTTTTGAAAACGAGTAAACGAACATTGGGGGTGGCCGTGGATGTGTGCTCGCCTGTCAACCTCATGATGACAGGTTCGATCCCTGCCGTCGTCTATGTCGCTTTAATTCCATTAAAAACCTTCTAAAAATTGTCATCAATGGGTTGCTGGTTTACTCATTACATGTTGTTCAAGCATAACACTAACAACACGTAATTGAGTTAAACTAGTATGCCCAACAAGGATGAACACGAATAAAATAATGTGAATTATAAGCGACATAGAAATAAGACACGGCATTCTCCGCTTTAGTTCAGCCGCCATCCCTGGAGATAAAATATCTTAAAAAACAACCTTCAGTCTCAGAACATCGTGCCACACATCTTTCCTATCCTTCTTTCTCTTCCTTAACTTCACGCCCGCGCTGTGTTCAAACATTTAAAGGGTAATCATAATCCCTTAAACGCGTGTAGATTATAACAAAAAAAAATTAAGAAATAATGGGGCAAAATTGTAAGCAACCTATTCTAGCTTTTCGAAAATTTTAATCCTTTTTTTTTTATTAACTTATAAAATATTAATTCCCTTTTGCTAAAAATGGTGCATCTAAACATGACAGTTCGAGAAAAAAAAAACAAATTAAACAAACCTTAAAATGGAGAACGGACCTTATAATTTAAAATGTCAGAAACTCAGAAGTCAAAGTGACAACCTACAACGTATTCTTTTATTTGTTTATTTATGACTGGACATTGACCATTTCATGCAGTGCTCCTATAAGATTAATGATTCTACAACGGTACATATGTACGTATATATCCTTTATGTTCCATTAGGAAGTTAACTTACCAATATCAGCCTGATCGATATTTCTCCCAAAAAAGCCCACGGTTTCTGATTCGGTCTTGAATGTTTAAATTTTCAACCGAGAACCGAATTGTTGCCTTGGCAAACCTTTACATTGAGTAAAATTCTCATGGTCCAGCTCTTCAAAAGGATTTTTTTGGAAATTAAAAACAAATCGCACTTTTCTGCACAAAGGTGAGTCTTCAAATATATCCAAATATTTTTCTTCCGAAAATATTGTATATTATATTACTTTATTTAAGTACTTTGAAAAACAATAAGCTCACGAATTGGAGAAAAAAACACAATTTAACTCTTTAAAATAAAAGGTTTGTATGTTGGGCCCTGAAGTCACCCTTGGGTCGCCCTAAATGGTTTTTTTTTTTTTTTTTTGAAAAACCTGAACTTAAACTGGTGACGAAATTCTATTTTCTGAGATCTTGAGTCGCCCTAAAGTAAATCTAGGTACGAGTATTTTGATGCAGCGAGTTCAGGTAACGACCAAACTGTCAAGCGTCACATATTTCATATGTATCTATTTCTTTTGTTGTCGTTTGTCGACTTGTGTGTTGCATGTTATTGTTTATATTTGCAAATAAAGCTAAAGCTAATCGGCCTCATCAGATGAAATATTCAATAACAACGCAAAATTGTTTTTGTTTTTATAACAAATTTAAAGTTTTTTCAAAATACAGAATTATTTCTTTTTTATTTTAGTTGTCAACAAAATAATTGCCAGCTCTTTGGTGTTTTTTTACAACTCTCAGAATTATTCTATTAGTCTACCTTTTTATTTAAAAAAAAAATTGTTGACCCATAAATTGAATCCAAATGTTTATTTAATCTTAGAGGTAAATTTTCGTTCAACCAGAGATAAGTTAATCAATTATTTGTTTGTCGTAAAAGTCAAACAAGTTGTACCTAGTTCCTGGAGAAAAACAAACAATTCCGTTATTTAAATAACCCTGCATCAATAAATATTTTATGATATTTATCGATCAAATTAACTGTTATGGTTTAAAATTGCCTAAAAAACACAATAAAAAGATTTTTTATTGAACAGTTGGATCCCAATGAAGTTTACAATAAGTAGTCAAAGAATGTGGAACTTTTTACTTTTTTTAAGATTCAAAAAGTAAGATCAAATTGATAGCCGAATTATTTTTTTGCGCAAAATTTTAGTCACTATATTAAAACGACGCGTTTGTAAATTTTAATCGCATACAACATCATATTTCAATCTTAAACAAAGAATAACATTTGCCAATCGATGTTATAAGAACCTAAGCAAAATGACCTTTAGAATGCACTAATCCTTATGGTCCCGCTGTATAATATACATATGTAGAGGCTTGAACTTTGGCGTAAGTAGGATCAGGGGGGCTTTAGATTGTTTCAAAAGGAAAATTTGTAAATTTGTTTTTTTTTTTTTTGAAAAAAGTTTTGTTGTAGTTGCACCATAGACGATGAGTGGAGGAAAAAAATACAACAGGAAACTGAATGGGTTGTCCAGGGACAACTGAAGGCAGTAAGCTAGGACTGATCTAGATTATTTTTATTATATCAGTGTTTTATTAGTAATCTTTAGCTAGCGCAGTAATACGCACCAAAAGAACGCTTTATTCACTCACCCTTCTATAACCGTTAATATAACTCCCAAAGTTGGTATTCGTGTATTATATGTCAACATCTTACTATTATTGAATTAACTTACACGGATGTGTTCAAAAGATTTGTATATCTCGTTTTTAAGCTGAAAATTCAGATCGAGTTGAAATATTCATGAAAATGCAGATTGAATTGATTTAGAGTTTTTCTCACTATTGAATTTGCGCAAACCCTTTGAAATTTTGCAAAATTGACTACATTATGCTTACAAAAGAATTTAAAATATATCTTTTCTCTACAATCTATTAATTTTCGTATCTCTAATTTTACTTTTGTATTTCTTGAGCTATTACGTTTGTAAAAAAAAAAAAACAAAAAACAATAATTATATTTGCTTTCTATTGAATTCTCTTGAGTGTTGGAGAAAGACAAAAACACAATATATATTTATAAAGACATTTTGTCAATTGTCATATAAATTCAGGATAATTTACACGAAATTTCTGAACGAATGCCAGTGTACTGATAAAATATACTAATCGAGCTATTCGCCTTAGTGAAAATTGATTGATTTATTCAATATTTTCTGTCAAAATTAATGGTAGTGTTAGTAGTATAAAAACTGAATTGTACTATGGATTACAATTTTGCATTTGAAAAATATTTGTGCTGTTAATTGCGAAGCGATAACATTTTCGACTAGTGAAGGCAAAGTAAAAGAAAATAAATACCAATGAACACGCTTTCCAGCATGCCAACATATATTTTTCCGGAAACCATCTAAACACATCCTACGTTCCGAACTTCCGTTACTCCATCTTCACTAAAATATTCTTGTCCATTAATAATTACTAACTAATTTGTCTACACTAATCGTTTGTTGTTTTTTTTATGTTAAATTTTGCAATGCAGCATATCCACTTAATAGTACACGGCTTATATTATATTATTATTATATTATCGGCATAATGATAATGCGATATACGAATGAACCACATATCTGTCAGGGTATACCACGGTAACACCAGCCGAGCAAAATGGTATGAGTTATAAGCATAGTATCTTTTATTTCGTGGTATAATCTTCTCCTTAGCGAAAACAGCGCCATTTTTCTAAACTGGATAATAGTTTTACTTAAACTCATTGTCATATTGTTTATTATAATTTTCGAATATTTTCAAATTTGTGATTTGAAAATGGCAACAAATTTAAAAAACAGAAAGTTCTTGGCAGCGACCAAATTGCCAACAATTTTAATATTTGGAGGGAAATTATCGACAGATTAGAGGAGAATATAAAAAATGCCCATATTTATTACAAAAAAACAAGCTCTCAAACCATACTACGTTCTGGAGTAGTATTATATTTGTATATAAAACTTATAGTACTATCAAGAAGACGAAAGATTGTGGCGACATCTTAAGGCTAGGGACTGCAATTGCTAGATTTGTCTTTGCTAAATTTAATAATAAAATATTCTCTTTTTTACTACTTGTTTTGTACGTTATCCTACTCTCCACTGTAAAAGCGTGCGCTAATTTCTGCGCCACCACCAGGCTAGCGTTAGCGTTGTATAGAGAATCTTCTAAAAAGTTTGAAAAATATTGCATTTGAAAACTTAAAAAAAAATATTTTTTGAATAAAGAAATCAATTTTTTTTTTGAAAATTCGATATATCAAAAATGGCTCAATACTTTTTTTTAAATGTAATTATTATTCGTAATAATAAAAATTTAAATTTTTCGTTCTAAATTTTTTTCTTAAAAATTTTTAAAAAACCGGTACAAGGATTTATAATTTTTGTTATTACATAAACTAATGTCTTAATTTTTAAAATTTTTAGTCTTTTACAAAAGAGCAAGTTGAAACTCTTTTTTTTTTATTCTGATGTTTTTGTTTCGTTGTATTTGTGAAACGTCAAATGCAGATGTCAAATTGAAGTTGTTTTTATTGTTCAACACCGAATCCATCATCATCACCTGAAAATGACAATTATAAGAAAGATGAAATGCTTGGGTTACCATAGCTGGGCATTAACTCGTTAATCCGTTAATCATTAATTAACGAAGTTAACATTTTGATTAACGGATTAACTTTTAAGTTAACTTTTAAAAATGTTAACGGACACGTTAAATCCGTTAATCCACGTTAAGTCCGTTAATCGTTAATCCAATGCCTACTATTTACCGCGCGGCGCGAAAAACAGGTTCAGACAAGTATGAGACAAGTGCCGTGCGGCGCGTTGATCAACTGCGTTTTCGATATTGTTGCTCAACCAGTTGATGAAAGAGTTGTTACCTTCGTACATTTAACCAAGGATCACTCGGTGGGGAACGCGTTGAACGCACCACGATAAACAAAAAACTCAAACGTCAAACCTGAAATAATTTTGACTTCAGTTCGGTACATACATACATTTATTGTCGACGCACGCCTTCGCTTTAAAATATTCTTAAATTTGTTCCGTATGAGTATGATTTCCTCTAAGAAAAAAAAGTGGCTGCCGCATTAATAATATTAGAAAATAAACGACAAAGGAAGAAAAAACAGCTAGACGATTCTGGGTAGATGATTTTTTCTTAAGTCGCGAAGAAAATTGTTTTTTCAATGAAATAAATGAGAAATTAAAATCAATTGATCCCACCGCGCCCGTGAATTCGAATTCAAAGTTTAGGCAATTGCATTTTCGAGGAAATTTGAGACCAAGCCAATTCCCTGGCATCTCGATTTTTATAAGAGGGGCTCTTAATGTCCCATATATTGGGCTTTTCCTTAATTGCTGAAATCATTTGCAAAATTAATTCCGTGGTCCACTCTGATTTTTTATCACCTTCCATGACGAACAACTAAAATAAAGTACAGTTTGCAAGTTGCAACAACTGCAAGTTCACGGCAACGCAATACTTCAACCACGTATAGACACATTTCACTGCAGCCAACGCAACGCAACGCAACACAATATTACGTGAAGAAATCCAAAAAAAAAAATAAAAAGTTGATCAACGCGTTGAACAAATAATGTGCAACACATTATCTTGAAAATGTTCAAGTTGCTCAACGTGTTGATCGAACATTTTCAAGGAGCAACACGAGCTCGTACACTACCCGTACAATTGTTGCACAATTCCTTGAGCAACGGCCAACAACTAGATCCAACCCGTTGGTTGAACAGAATTGAAGGCACCGTACATTAGAGTTGAATGCGTTGAATTCGAAATTTGTGCGTTGATCGCCTAGTGGTCGACCGGCATTACTTAGCACCGGTGCTCAGAGTAAAAAAAATATATAAAAAATGCAATTTTTATCACATGTTAACGGATTAACGATTAACGTTAACTTGCGTTAATTCTTCCGAAATTTAACGCTTTAACGTTTAACGAAGCTAACTTTTTTAGTAGCGGATTAACGATTAACGAAGTTAACTGTTTGATTAACGGTGCCCAGCTATGTGGGTTACAATCAATGACGAATATAAGACCATCTCATATAAGAAAATCTCGCTTATGAGACACTTTTTCTAACACACGAAGCACACATCTCCATAAGATTAAATCTTTAAATATATTTTTGTTAATAACACGCTATAACTTTAATTAAAGTTTTTGAAGCTTAGCTGTGGCATACATATATTGTATAGTTGATAATAACTAAATAAGATCCAGCAGATACAAAATAAAGAGAACACGGTTCGATTCACTAATCAAAATTTCAATTAATAATTCCAAATAAAACCACTGCAACAGATACATATAAAACACCAAATTTCTGTGTGCCCTAAAAAAGTATTTTTAAAAAGTAAATTTAATTTTAAATTAAATTATCATACTCGTATAACTGTAATAAACTTGTTTTCTTCAATTAACGGAATCATAAATCAATCTAAATGCTTGGTTGGTATATTTCCATTTCTAAATATTAAATAATTATTTGCTTACGTAGTTAATTCATATCTGTGTATCAATTTAACCAAAGGTCGTTAAGTGTGGTTTGATAAGAATTGGTAATAATAAGTTAATATTCAAATAAAAAAAAATTATAATATTTATGACACATCCAAATGTTATGTTGTTATTAGAAGCAAAGCTTATCATCTATTAGGATTGACGTTAAAACACCAAATACGAGAAAAATTATTTGAGAGCTGCAAGTTTTATTTCTGAATAAGTTATGTGTACGTTGGACTGGCCAAGAGAGCAGAAAAGTCTTAGTCTCTTCTCGGCCTCATCGATGCAGTGAGAGACGATACATTATTGAAAGCATCAAAAGCGAGACCCCCCGAGGCAGAAAAGATTAAAATTAAAGAATTGTAAATATTTTACAACTTTTAATTCAAACCCTAGTTCGACAAACATATACGATATAATATGGATCATAGATATCCTGCTCTTCATAGAGATCACTGGAGGGCTGTACTTGAAAACGTAAATAATTCAATGGGACAGATATATTTTCGGAATCCTACAGTTGTAAGAGCCTTCGAGATCTCGATATAAACAAATTCGCTGACCCTGATGGTATAGCCCCCATTCATCTTAACAGGTGTTCTTTAAAGCTGGACAACCATTGCATGAGCTTCTTCCCTAGAAGATGGAAAACAGTATTTGTCAAGTTTGTTCCTAATAATGGTGACCCATCCTCCTATCGACCAATTACTCAAACGTGCTTTTTTTTCAAAGGTCATGAAATCATACATGTTGTATTGGACGGTTTTAAGTCTGATCTTCACAAAATAAATACTAGTGTTCTCCAGGGCTCCGTTTTGTCTCCGACACTCTTCCTCATTTTTATAAATGATCTCTTGTCTGAAACTTCTAATCCACTTCATTGTTTTGCAGAAGACTCTACTATCAGCTTCTCATAATCGTTCTCAAATTCACGTCCATCTCCTTCGGAAGTGGAATTGCAACGGTATCGTATGATAAGCTCATTAAACTCCAATCTTTACAGCATTGTTAAATCGGGTATACAAAAATAGTGTGGAGTTTAATGCTTCGAAAACTCAATATTGTCTATTGTCGTTGAAGCAAAGTCTAACCCTTATTGCAATTGTCCTTGAATGGTACTTTAATCGAAGTAGTCGAAGCTCTCAGTGCTCGGCATGTGAGTCAACGTAGATCTTCCACATTCTTGAGACCGCCAAAAATGCTGCTAAATGCTTAGGATTTCTATATGTATAGATGTAAGAAATTTTTCACCCCGTCTGATCAGGCTATCATTTATAAGGCTATCATGGATTCATCCCCATCTCTTAAGCACCGTTAGAATGTTTTATGTATTTTGTTGGTTTATCGCTTCTTTCACAGGTAATGCTCACACTAAGTAGCCAGTTGCATTCCACCCCTCAATCAGTTCACCCGTGATACCCGTTTTTCTAGGAATGCTCATCAGTATAACTTCGAGCCTCATTTTGGTCGTATTGTCAAATTTATAGAGATTCGGTTTTTAGTCGCACAACACGATTATGGAATAATTTACCCGTCACAGTTTTCCCCTACCATTTCAATTTGCTAAAATTCATGACCCAGATTCATCGACACCACCTTTTGCTCCATCCTCACCCCCTTATTTCCCCATCACTCGTGCTGTGATTAACATTATAAAGGTCTATCAATAAACCTTTGAGTGCTTGTGAATTATAAAATAAAAAGCGTTTCATGATCCAAAAATACGGGAGCAAGACACTTAAGCATAGATTCACACCATTGTGCCGAAATCGATTACACAAGACCAGATTTTAAAACGTCCTGTCTGGTTTTGTGGCAAGACTTTATGATACGTAACATATGAACAGAGATTTTTAATATTGTTTAGAACAAAAATAAAGCCCGTGGGAATAATGTACATAAATATGTTTCGTACGTTTTATTTTTATTTAGGTTATTTAGGATGTAAGTCAATTTAATCTTGTCTTAAGCACATAGGCGCAAAATTTTTGCTCTAAATCAATTTTAGAATGGGAGTCGACTCTAAATATAATGTATGTATAAAACGAGAGCTGACTTTTTGTTATTTTTAAATCGCATAAACTATACAAAACGTTAAAGGGCTTGTCTTACTTTAACATTAGCAATTACCTACTTAAACTTTTAAAAGTATACCTTATCCATATTGACAATGCTCATTTCCTACCTAAGCAAATCGAAGTAAAAATGGCTACTGATGTTTCATTTGATTGATTTTTTATAAGATGTGCTTTCTAAATAGAATGAATATTAAAAATGCGAAACAATCATTCAAAAGTGCTCTACGATCTTTAATTTTGCAATATTGTGGACCCGTCGCACCGACAGCTTTCTCATGCCCAAAATTTAAAGGAGGATATGACCCACGTGGTCTTTTAAGATGTGTAATGTTTCAGCTATCTCACGCACCTTCAATCGGCGGTCTGCCAATACGAGATCGTGGATTTTTGACACGCTATCCTCGGTGGTAGCCATTTTCGGGGCAACTGGGCGGGGCTCTGGGTCGGACCCACTTTTTTCGTCTTCGCTATCATCGTAATGTCAACTTTGATCAAAATCTCGAGTTCGATTTTTTTTCCAAATGCAGAACTTGCCCTATAGTAGCTATATCGCAAGTAAAAATGTACTAAACGATAGTAAATCTCTCTTGCGATACTGGCACCGTCAGGCGGTAAGGCTAAGCACTTATCGGACCGCCCTCGTAAAATGTACATTTCTCGGCGAAAAACTATTTGGTTTGAAGTTGTTTGCGTTCTTTTTAACTTTTTTTTTTTTTGTGTAGTTGTGTTTGAGTTCTTTATCTGTGAAATTAAGGGTTATTCAGCGTAAATCCGCTTATGTTCTATTGCGAAACCCACATTAGTTAGAAGAGTTATCTAACATGTTTTAAATTATGAAAAAGTTAGACAAGGTCTACAAACTAAAGGACTGTGTTAAGTAGTGCCGGTTTTATTCCTTAAACGAGCAACGTTTAAAATATTGCGCCATAGACATGCAGACACAAATAGGCCAGCGGACATCATACAAAAATTACACATTTCATCCTTTAGACACAAGACGTTTCAATTGAAAAACTTCAACTTTCTAGTGCGTTTCCGAAGTAAAACTGTAAATATCATGATTTTTGAGTTGATTTTATTTACAACCAATTTTTGAACATTTCCGCTGCCGATGAGAATAAGGAAAATCAGCGAAATCATCTAGTTTTCGATTTTTTAAGACACAAACTAACATTAATTTTTAATTGCGATAAATGTACAAATAAAGGTACATACATATCTCGAAAGTGACTTTACGATTTTAGTAATCATAATTATTCCGATAGTCGTTGAACTAAAATGCCAGTTAAACGACAGGAATCCAGAAATGACAATTGATGTTTAATAAAATGGAAAATTCAGCGTTCTCTTCTGCAATAGAAATTTTTCTTTGATTTTCGACTTATTCATTAACTGGGTCTAATTCGCCGAGTTGAAGTTTGTGAAAAGCAGAGTTCTTATGCACGGCGATGAATCGAATGTCTCGAGATCTGCTGTACGATTTCACGGACCGCCGCCGATCTTATGTTCTTTTAAGGTACGAATGTTGGATGATTGATAACCGAACAGGTCGTCTTAAATTTGACCACCAAAAATATGAGTGACGGGCAGAACGTTTGTACTAACGAACACTCATTTTGATAATGACGCTTTATCATTTTAACATGCTACTCAATCGTGTGACTTACCAGAATGATTTGGCATCAGTAACTCAATAACAAACAACAGTTTTGACAGATGTCACCAAAACAAAATGGCCGCCAAAATCTAACCACGCCAATTGAAGCCCCATTCATTTTGATCCACATTTTTACTTGCGATATATAGGTACTATAGGGCAAGTTCTGCATTTGGAAAAAAAATCGAGTTCGAGATTTTGATCAAAGTTGACATTACGATGATAGCGAAGACGAATAAAGTGAGACCGACAATTCCGTCTGTCTGTCTGTATGTCTGTCTGTATGTATATATGTCTGTACCTCGAACTACAGCCTAAACCACTAGACCTATGTTCTTCAATCCCGGTAGTTAAGGGTCTTCGGTGATTCCCTAGAGGAGAAATTAAAATTTTTTTTTAGCTCCAAAACTAACGGTACCCCCCATACACCCGTAGTGCATAATCTTATTTATCTCGAAAACGGCTCTAACGATTTTGATAAGAAAAATTATGTGTGATATTATGGACATGGACTACATTTTTGTAAAAAAAAAGGGGCAAAATGTTATTAATGGTACCTGTCATAGAACCGTTGTTTTTTATTTTCGACTTTCTCAGGAGCCCCCTTAAGTTTAAAATAATATTGTATATAAAAATATTTATTTTGTTTTTTGAAAAAATAAATTCCAATTTATTTTTTGAAAAATCAATATCTTGAAAACGTGTGACCGATTATTTTTTGAAACTACATATTTCCTAAAATCTATATTACCAAACACTTAAAATTGGCATCCCAAATTTTGTTCTTGAAAAATTTGAAAGGAATTCGTTATATAAATAATTACTTTAATAAAACGATTTTTAAACTTTATTTGCGTAAATTCATACTTTTCCGGAAATCAGACGGCAGTAAAATGTATTTTAAATCCCAAAGTACTTTTATATAAGAGCAAGTTCGTGCGATCCAATCCATTTTATTTTTAAGGCAGTTCCTTTGAATTCAAAACAGTATCGAAAATGAAAATTTTTGAAAAACAAAATTATACAAATAGAGTTGCAATAGCCAGAACAAATTACACAATTAATTCCTACATGATGCTTGGTAATGAAATATATGCTTTTTAAGAACCTCGGATAACGATAAAACTTTTAAACCAGGCGTTTACCTAATCCAATTTCTAAACCTCCTCGCTGCTAATTTCCGTTAGAAAAAAACTTTGAAAATTTTGTATAAATCAGTTCAGTACTTTCCGTTCCTACAAGATACAAAAGTTACAAGATTGACAGTAATTGATATACAAATATTGTTCTTTCAAAAGCTTTCTTATAATTGCGCCACCATAAAGAATGAAGAAACGCTTTTGAAACGAATTGATCTTTCAAATTGAAATAGTGATAATGATTTCAAATCTTATATTTCACTTACACTTAAAGCGATTCACACAAATTATACAGTCTGTTATCACAATTAATTAATTTCTAATTTGATTTTACATTTTTGTTTAACAAAATCGGAACTAAGTCGTATATTTGTCTAACGTTACTTCCCAACTGAAGTTCAATTGAAGAATGTGTTGATTTTGAGCATCCAAATTATAGCCCTGTTTGAAAAAGTTGTTACTCTTCATTCGTAAAAAAATATTGTTGTTTAATCAATTACAAAACAATACTGATACTGCCATCAAAACTTGTCAGCAATAAAAAAATTTTAATTATTCAATTACTCGTGCTTTCAGTAATTTATTAAACATCTATTCGGATCTCATTTAACCATATAGGGTGTTCTATTTTTATTTAAACAGAATTTCTAAAAAAAAAATGCACAACTCAATCGCATGAGCGTGATTTGATGGCTAAAACGTATTTACTGAAGAACGGATTCGTTCTTTGATTTTTTTTAATTATGTTTGTGAAATTATGGAATGTAATCTCAATCGAATTCTACTTAGAAGTACGCAATAAGATCATTCCCATCTCTTGCACCATCGGAATATTTCATTGTTAAATGCTTTTTTCACAAATTGTGCTCCCTAGAAGTAGCCACATGCATTCCTCCTCTCAATCAGTTCACTTGTAGTACCCGTTTCGCTAAGAATGCTCATTAGTTCGCCTTCGAGCCTAACTTTGGATTTGGACGCACCATTAAATACAGAAATTCGTTCTTTAGTCGCACAAAACGATCATGGAATAGTATACCCGGGACGGTTTTTCCTTGCCATTTCAATTTACAAACTTTATGTTTATGGAAACTACCGTTCTCTACCTCTCTAATCTTCCATCGCTTGTGCTGTGTTTAACATTATAAAGATCTCAACAAACCCTTACATTTAAGGCTAGTGAAGATACTTTTTAGTAAAGAACAAACGGGTTAATACTACGCTTTCACCAAGAAACAATCCTGGATTTAAAAGGATTCATCATAATTCTTCTTCAACTCTTGAAGATTTATCATACAAATTTATTTTTATATTAATATATTATTTATTATAATAGAAATTAATCTTGTTGAATGTTCATTGGATTGATTGTTTCATAATTCGAACTGACCTTTATCCATATCATGCTAAAGTATCTCGATGATTTTTCATCGTTTGGCACAAATGAAACTTTCTTTCTCTCACTTTCACTTTATAACAAAACATGAATTAAACACCGTTAGATAAGCGCTGTCAAAGTTAATCTTCTTTTAAATTTTTTTAGTGCTGTTGCATTAAATCTAGGATTATCTTTTGATGAAAACGTAGTTGTGTTTGTTGTTTGGAATCTAATACTAAGTTTTCACCAAAAGATAATCCAAAATTTAAGGAAAGAGATTTATGTAGTGTTCCCACCGCAATAGAAGATTAAAAAGAAGATTAAATTTGACAGAACCTATCAGGATGCAAATGTTCTTTCAATTTGTCTTATAAAGTGGAAACGAGAAAAGTCATCGAGATAATTAAGCACGATATGGATATAGGTCAGTTCGAGTTATAGAACAATATGTACCAATGAGTATTTAACGAGATTAATTTTTAATCTACAATAACGAAATAAATTTGTATTATAAATCTTCGAGATTTGAAGAAGATTTATGGTAAATCGAATTGAATCCAGAATTATCTCTTGGTGAAAACGTAGTATTAGCTAGATTAAGCCATAAAATGTTGCTAAATTCACCCATGCGCATCTTATAGAATGGTGAACCTGGAGTGGAATCGGCTAAGGTGATTGGTGATTGTCATATTTATGAAAATCAAATGTGATCAAATTAAATACTCCGTCGGAGTGAGGTGATCACCAAAAATTATTAAAAATTTGGCAGCCTTTTAAGAGACAAGTATTATTTTATTTTTTTTTTGTCTGAAAACTGTTGTGTTTTGTATTCAATTACATTTGTAAGCGCTAATTTTTATAAATAAAAAGAACTGAATTAATGTTGAGGATATAAGTTTGTGTATACATACATATGTAAGTACACACATAAAAATGTTTATTTACTTTGAATTTCGTAATTCTAAAATATTTAATTCATTTCTGGGGTTTTTTTCCAAATTCGGGCTATCCTATTGTGATTATAGTTTTAATTTTCCTCACTTTTAAGTCGTACAAATAAATTCAGAGGGACGAACGTGTTCATTTTTCTTGCAATCACAGAAATTTATACCACAATTGTGAATTTCAAGTGAAAATGGCAAAACAATAGGTGTCACAAGAAAAAATCACAAAAATGTGATTTTCACATGTGAAATTTTTTTGATTTGTAATTTAATTGTTTAATTATTTGTTATAATTTAATAGTGTCTTAAATTATAGCCGTATGCAGTAATTTCAATTAATTATCAGATGAGACTAGTTATTTGAATTTAATGGCACTCTCTCGTGTTGTTATTCCGGCCAACCTATTATTTTAAATTGATCAAGCGTACGCATAAAAGTCTAGTTGCAAATTTTATAATTTTTTTTGTATTGCCATTAACATTCATAAACTTCGGTTCACTGGGGCGTATACGTAACGTTTCTTTATGATTATTTGCAGTTCTGTTTTCTCACTTAATAAAACTTATAATATGAATGTGTATTTGCTTGACCAAAAGGGCCAATTTCTACTAATTTAGGGCCCTATTATGGATATATTTGTTCTAGTTAATGGAATATTTTGTTTACTGTTGAAAAAGTTAAATACATAAACATAATAAAATATGATTAGTCTTGATTTGTTTTTCGAAGACGAAGATTAATAGAGAGATGTGAAGACTGAGAAGAATACGAGATAGTTACAACCCACTTCAAGTTCCAGATAATTTGTTAAGAAAAAAAATCATTAATTATTTTTCAGTCCAACTCAATTTTCGTTTTAGTTTTTCGACCGATGCAGAAAAAAGTTTCTCTCATGTCTCCGTTTGTTTTCGGAGTAGCTTCACTCGTTCATCAAAACTTCTCTATGCTATGGACTGACGACATTTTTGACGTCTACTTCCACTTCGACATGTCGTTCTTACACTTCAGCAGGACGAGCCAAATGGGCCAATCACCAAGTTAGATCGCCGCCGTGACGAAACGGCAATTTTTTGTGAACTAAAGGCCATTTAAAACTATTTTGAATCTATTATTAACTTTATTAAGTGAGAATTCATAGAAAAAGATTAACATTTCATATGTCAACTTTCGGAATAAAAATACATGTTTGTTTTATTTCATTTTGGGTTCATACATCCTGTTCTATCCTACTAATCGAGAGATTAACGGTTTGAACTCGGCAGAAAATTGTTGGTCTCCTTCATTTATTCCAGAAACACACACACCGGAATGGTTGAAAGTTGTAAGTCACTATGGGCTAATGTTCTCTCTTCTAATTCAAAAAAATTTAATTGAATTTAAATTTCAGCCTGTATGTACATATATATATGTATGTATGTTTAAAATATTTATTGAAATATTAAAATTTTAAATTCAACTTTAATTCCCATTATCTTTTGAACAATTACTTTTATCAGCATGATCTTTTATATACAAAGTCTAATTTTCTATGAAAGTATATCAAACAAATGGTTAGTTAATTAAGGGACTTAAAACCATTTTTTCCCTGTAATGTGGATATGATTTACAAGTTTCTTGCAATTTTATTTAAATATTTATTTGAAATTTTTATTAAATATGTATTTCAGTCAACTTTTATTCACGTTTACTTTCAGGGCAATTGTATGCACGATATCATACAAGAGAATAAACCTCATGTTCATTATGCACATATAAATATATTCAACCCTAATAAAAATGCGACGCGACACAATCGGCACTTCAAAGTCGTTTCTCACTTTTATCACTCGTTTTGTTGTCGTATGTAAACATCAAACGTCGTTTAACGCTTTCGTTCTGTAAGACGACTATGAAAAAAAACACGGTATCATTCGTTTAAAAATGTACACACGACAGAAGAATGGAAGGTTTAAAAACTGTATTCGAACAAACTGAATTCAAAAATGGAATGAAATACCATAGCTGAACAGCTGAAAAACCAGTTGCAAGTTTTATATCTACTGGAAGCGGCTGTAGCAAATTTGCTAATTATAAAAAGTTAAAATCTTTTGGATTTTTAATTAAATATATAAAAAGTCGTTGAACCCAAGTGGAACTCCAATATTAAAGCAGGCACTCCACTTTGATATTTTAAATACGGAAGATAGTTCCGCCGAATTTTAGGGTGAAGTTCTGGAGCAACAACATCATGGACAACAACAGGGCCCGTATCGCTTAAGAGTAAAGTGATCACTAAATTAATTGATTTTCGTGTTGACAATCGCTCTCTCTCTCTATATTTCTTTATTGATATTATAGAGACAGCTATAGTCAAAATGACAATCAAAAAATTGATAATCAACTATCACCTTAGCCGATTCCACCCCAGGAACATCGGCATTAAATTGAAGAGCCAGTAAATAACGAAACTATAAAAAAAATAGAAGGATATACGAACGAAGTAGAGAGGTACATAAAAAAGTAACACAAATTAAAGGACACAACAAAAACTTCATTATTACAATATGCTACGTCTATGCCCCATGACCATAACAGATTCGTCGTCAGTTACTTTCAAAAGCGCTGTGGAAAACAACTGTTTTCTTTTTCCAAAAACTCGGATCTAACTCAATTGAAATTTCGGTTTTATTGATGATAAATTTTATGCTGGTTTCTAAGTTTTTCTATAGCAAAAAAGGTAGAATATAGATAACTCTATTTTTAAAAGAATCGTAACCAACGTATATATCAAAGGAAAATATATTCAGACACATGGAGTATTTTTTTTCATGCAGACATTCACTTTACAGCTGCTGAACAGCTGAAAAACCAGTTGCAAGTTTTATATCTACTGGAAGAGGCTGTAGCAAATTTGCTAATTATAAAAAGTTAAAATCTTTTGGATTTTTAATTAAATATATAAAAAGTCGTTGAACCCAAGTGGAACTCCAATATTAAAGCAGGCACTCCACTTTGATATTTTAAATACGGAAGATAGTTCCGCCGAATTTTAGGGTGAAGTTCTGGAGCAACAACATCATGGACAACAACAGGGCCCGTATCGCTTAAGAGTAAAGTGATCACTAAATTAATTGATTTTCGTTTTGACAATCGCTCTCTCTCTCTATATTTCTTTATTGATATTATAGAGACAGCTATAGTCAAAATTACAATCAAAAAATTGATAATCAACTATCACCTTAGCCGATTCCACCCCAGGAACATCGGCATTAAATTGAAGAGCCAGTAAATAACGAAACTATAAAAAAAATAGAAGGATATACGAACGAAGTAGAGAGGTACATAAAAAAGTAACACAAATTAAAGGACACAACAAAAACTTCATTATTACAATATGCTACGTCTATGCCCCATGACCATAACAGATTCGTCGTCAGTTACTTTCAAAAGCGCTGTGGAAAACAACTGTTTTCTTTTTCCAAAAACTCGGATCTAACTCAATTGAAATTTCGGTTTTATTGATGATAAATTTTATGCTGGTTTCTAAGTTTTTCTATAGCAAAAAAGGTAGAATATAGATAACTCTATTTTTAAAATAATCGTAACCAACGTATATATCAAAGGAAAATATATTCAGACACATGGAGTATTTTTTTTTCATGCAGACATTCACTTTACAGCTGCTGAACAGCTGAAAAACCAGTTGCAAGTTTTATATCTACTGGAAGAGGCTGTAGCAAATTTGCTAATTATAAAAAGTTAAAATCTTTTGGATTTTCCATTGCACACAATTGTTTTCTTTAAAGACTTTAATTAAATATAAACAGACATTCACTTTACGAAAAAACAAATATTTTGTTTTCTTACTTTAATTTACAAACATGATTTTCAGTTTTGCATACAAAGAAAATTACATTTTTATGGATGATAGTAAGCTATTCTTATTTCATGATGTGTACTAATTGGATATAGAAAAAAAATCAAAAGATTGTGTCTTCTTAAGCTTAAATGAAATTAATAACTAATACTAAACAAATATATCGATTTGCTTGGAGTTTTAGTAATTAAGCTTAATCACAAACTTTTTAGCCATATTGACACCTGGCTTACGAACAGCAATAGCTTTTTCGTGTGGCAAAATATCCAACTCCTCTGATTTACCATTATGGTACAGCGTTGCTGATTTGGGAGTCTTATCAAGTCCAGCAATCACAACACGTTCTAACCATGATTTGGTATCGTAATTTGGTTTTGTTTCAAAGAAATTCTTCAGTGTTTGTTCCTTAAATTCAAATTGAGTATAGATGTACTTTCCAGCACGATATTCGTATGATTTTTCATCGTCAATGTATAAACTTCCTTTAGCTGTACCATCTTTGTCTAAACAAACCACCAGAGTATAAGGATCGTCCTTCATGAGTGTTGCCGCACGGCGAATGCGTTCCTTTTTAGGGATAATTGAGCCACCACGCTGGAATACTGGAATCTGAAAAAGTGAAGAACACTCATTAATAATATTAATCATTGATTTTGGAAGATTTCAAGTTTACCTTGTTATCATCGACTGCGATTGTTTCATAGCCAACCTTTTCATGCTTTTGGAAATTATCGACATCGAACCAAACTTCTCCGTTCTTCTGCTCATCCTTGGCTGGGAAATATACATCAACCTTGCTCACACCTTTCTCCATTACAGGACGCACCAAGAGATGATTGTGCAGCAAGAACTCAGAGTCTACTGAAAAGGCATCCTTATCTCTGGGATAATGAGCCAAAAGTGGCCTCATAACTGGATGTCCGTGCTTTTCATGCTCATAGAACATAGTATACCAAAATGGCAGGTAGCTATAACGCTTGCGAATTGCATTCCGAATTACCAAACGTGTCTTTTCAGGGAACAACCATGGTTCTCTGCGTTTTGTATCAATATGGGCATGAGCTCTAAAGAATGGAAGGAACGCTCCAGTTTGATACCAACGTTCAAGCAGATCAACTTCCGGATTACCAAAGAAACCTCCTACATCTGCTCCACAGAATGAAAAACCTGCAACAGCCTCACTCAAACACATCTTGATAGAGTGCTGTAAATGGCCCCAATCCGCGAGGTTATCACCAGTCCAGATGATTGCATACCTCTGGGATCCAGCAAAATGAGCACGAGTAAGAATGAAAGGTCTCTGAGTTGGATCTCTTTTAATCATTCCTTCGAACGTTCCTATCAATTGCATGTGTCCGTACAAGTTGTGCACATCTCGATGCTCCCAGCCACCATGATGAACTAGGTCTTTAAGCATAGTCACCTCGGGTCCATTAAATACCGAAGGTTCATTCATGTCATTCCAGAACATAACATCCGCGGTGCTGGTTTTAAAGTTGCTCAGCAAATACTGATCGGAGTAGTACTCCCGCACGATTGGATTGAAGAAATCCGGATAGCTAGCTGCACCCGGCCAACACCAACCCTCGTAATCCTTACCATCGGCTGTCTTTGTGTAGTAACCATTGTCAGTACAGTAATTATGGAAGAAATACCCACTGTCTCGCTTTATATGAGGATCAATGATGATAGTCAAATGACGACCTAGATCTGTAAGATTCTTGATCATGGCTAGGGGATTGGGGAATTTAAAGGCGTCCCAAGTAAAATATTTCTTGCCATCGGTGTACTCAATGTCCAACCACATTGTATCCATTGGAATGTCATATTCATCGAATTTGGCCGAAACAGTTTCGACATCCTTGTCATCATTGTAGTTCCATCGACATTGGTGGTAAGCCAGAGTAAACAGCTGCGGCAGATTGGCAGGGCCGGTCAAATCGGTGTATTGTTTGAAAGCATCCAAGGGAGTTGGTCCGAGCAAGATGAATGCATCAACAATGCCACTCTCCGACATGAAATGGGCAGTCGGTGGATCCGATTTGCGAGATCCTGGAATAGGTAATTTGTTTAATTTATTATTACATATAAAGCTCTATCCGGCTGTAGACGCTTACAGATCAAGGCATTATATGAGTACTCACCTGAAACGAAGTTCACAATAGACGACACAACATTCTTTTCAGTAGTCAAAATATCGACCCAAGTTTCTGCAGCATTTTGCCAGTAAACCCCAGCAGTACGTTGTGGCCTTAAAAATACAAAATATTATTTTTAAATCAAGGCAAATACAGCGTATTGAACTTACCCATGACCATAGATAACTGGAACCGATCCATACAAAGCCATTTTACTATCAAGCACATATTCGAAAACATCCAAATTATAAAGCCTGTACGGATCTGTTCCTTGTGTGGATTTCAAGACAAAAGAATCAGCATGCTCTGGGATTCCAAAAAGTACATCAGCTTCTGGGAAGGAGAAATCCAATGCAATAGCTTCAGGACCGCGTGGTTTTGAGTCGTGATGAGATTTGAAATTTTCTTCCCATGATCCGGGATCATCGTCTTCGATTGTTTTAGGAGCTTCTGGGATTTCACCATCAACTTCATTGTTACCTGCAACCTCAGGATGAGTTTTTTGTCTCAAATGTTCGAAATGCATTAGGCCTTTAGCATTTACAGATACTGATAGTACATCGTTCTGATAGAAATCGATTTTAAAAGGATCTGCATGGATGACGGCTTTGTTGATGCCAGTGGTAACGCCCAGCTGATTTTCATTTAGCTCTTGAACCTTTATCCTAAAGATGAGGAAATATAAGTTGCATATTGAAGTTAGTTTATTAGTATAAAAAAAAATATATGTCGATTGTAGAGGGCATCAACAAACGTCTAAGTTTGATATGATGTAATAGATTAAACCTGTTAATTTTGTCGTTGTTTTAAAACTCTAGTTTTATCTACTTGGGTTTCTCTGGAATTCGTTTGTTCGAATTAAAATGTTTTTGAATTCAAGTCCTTTTCTATTGGTCGTCTAGAAGTCTTCTGGTTTCGATGGAGAAACATTTCTCCCCTTTAAAAAAGAAAACTAGCATTTGTTCAAGACTCCTGGAAGACCAGAGAAAAATGGCATCTGTTTTCTTAAGAGTAACGGAGGGAATCCTTAATATAAAGAACACATAAAATAATGTATGTTATGTTATTATGTTAACTTGACTAAGCTTGTTCACGAGCCTACTGGAATTCCTGACGTTGCAGGTCAATCTTCCAACACTCTTCTTAGACTTGTTTCTTACCGAGACAAATACACTATAAATATTTTATCACCACTAGGCATATCCGAAAATTGTTTCATATCTGCACAATTAATTTCTCATGCCGACAAGACCCAGTTAGAGAAATAATTCTCTCAAGAGAACCGTTTGGCAATACGAGAAAATCAACTGAGATGGTCCCAACGATTTCTTCAGGAATTTTAACTGGTCACTATGCTATTTGAAAGATGATTTTAAGTCTGAGATCAATAAACTAAATGCTGGTATGCCACAGAGTTCCGTTTTATCTCCGACTCTCTGATATTCATCAATGATATTTTGTCTGAAACTTCTAATCCATTAAATTGTATTGCTGACGACAGTACGTTCAGCTTCTCTTATTCTTCTTTGAAATTGGATCTAGAACCGCAACGTATAATAAGCTCATTAAATTCTGGGGTGGAATCGGCTAAGGTGATAGTTGATTGTCAATTTTTTGATTGTCGTTTCGACTATAGCTGTCTCTATCATATCAATAAAGAAATATAGACAGAGCGATTGTCAAAATGACAATCAATTAATTGAGTGATCACTTTACTCTTACGCGATACGGGCCCTGATCTGGATAGCATTGTCAAATAGGGAACTATAAACAGCGTAGGATATGGTGCTTCAAAAACTCAATGCTGCCTTCTGTCGTTAAAGCGCAACCCAACTCCATGCCGCTATCCATGAGCGGCACTTACAAGGAGGAAATCGAACAGCTTACGGCCACCTTGTGTGGACGACGCCGACGCACAGTGCGTTGATTCAGTGCAATTTAAGGAAAAAATTCAAAACAGCTTGATTTTAATATATTTTTTTCTTAAATATTTGTTTTTTATTTCAACTTAAGCAAATATTGTTTAAGTAATATAAATAACCTTAAAAAAATGTTTTTGTTTGATTGTTCACATTTGTTTCATAGTAAGAGTGGAAATGATCGAGCCAATCCTCATTTTTTTCCATAAATCGAAAACGGTTATTATAACACTTTTGTCAGCGTTTATTAATATTTGCACACAGATTTGAAACATGTTTGTTCAAAATTTGCTCTTGGTCCGGCTCCAAACTAATGATAATTCTAAATTTATTTCGTATAAATTCTAATAAAACAGAAAATCGGTCGTTTGGATTAGAAAACCACATCTCAAACAGTTCCCTATTCGTACACATTTATCTATAAAAAGACGAGAAATAAACAGTTGTTACAAGGGGGGACGTGGACGGACGTGGATGAATGTTACCTTTTTGGAAAGATCGTATTTCCCACTTTATATCCTACTAACTTTTTTGATGAATACAAGTGAATAAAACGTGATGCTGCAGTTTGAAAATAAGCTGTTTTGGGAGAAATAAACCGTTACTTAACCGTTTTTAAAACGATCGAAGGGTTTCGAGTGCAAAAAAAAAACAATAAAATATGTTTGGCTTACCCTTCTAAAGAGTATCCAATTAAAAACCGGTTTATTTGGAGCAATTTAGCTCCGTGGTGCAGCGCTTCGTAGATCATCACTAAATGGCCTGCTTTTGACATGTTACCTTTAAGAGGTTGTATAGCTTGCTGTAGTTGCATTTTACAGCAAAATTTTTTACAGTTCATCTAGTTAAAGTTCTGGCTATAATTTTGCATTTTTCAAAACCGGTTTTAGAAGGTCATATTTTTTGACTTTTTTCCACTGGTCGCCACACTGTGCGACGTCGCCAAAACCGCTGCTAAGTGGTTAGGTTTCCTTCGACAATGCAAGAAATTTGTTACCCCTTCTGATCTGGCTGTAATCTATAAAGCCTATATTCCTCCAATGCTCGAGCTTGGGCAGGTGCTCTAATAAATCACTTGAGTCACTTGAATAGAATCCAACAAAGAGCTTTAAAAATGATAGGTGATAGAAGTATAACAGAATGTTTCTTGTCTTTCATTATTTTACCGTTATTTTTATAAACAGTGTTCTAGTGAAATAGCCTGTTGCTTTCCTACCCTTAAACAATTTTACCGTAGTATTCGCGCTTAAAGGAGAGTCCATCAGTTAACCCAACTTCGTACGTACTGTAAAATACACGAATGTGGAATGCTCTACCCGGCTCTTTATTTCCCTCCCATTACGATATTCAGACATTCGAAAACAATGTGCATCGGTACCTCCTTTTAAATTCTCTTTAACTTCCCTTTAGTGCGTACATTATAAAAAAAAAAAAGAATTATATTTAAAAACATGCGACTGTACAAAAGGGACCAACCTTATAAAGACTCATTTTACCGTCATTGTTGGATTGTGATCACTTTTTGTTTTTAAGTCGAAGATTTGTCCAACGGTCCGGCTATTCATTATAAATATGCAATTAATGTTAAGGAGTTACATATAGAATACATATAGATAATTAGAAAAAAAAATGGTGCAAGTGTTTTTGCTAATTTTCAAAAAATCTCTGATTTGACTGGACTTTGTGAAATATTGTGCCAATAAATAAATAAATTTGAAGAGC
Organism: Philhelius festivus; assembly: GCA_963931855.1. Lineage (NCBI taxonomy): Eukaryota > Metazoa > Arthropoda > Insecta > Diptera > Syrphidae > Philhelius > Philhelius festivus. The sequence continues at coordinate 38,968,408 of OZ007556.1, read as the reverse complement.
AAGAGTAAGTACCGCAGATGCTAAATATTTAGTTAGTCATCTCAAACATTCTTCACAAATATAACAACAAGACTATTAATATGTATAACAAGCAAAATTAAACGAAAAAAGACGAAAAATAACAAATTATGACCGCAATTAATACCGCGTAATATGATTTCTCGATTTATGGTCTACCTTAATTCTGTATCAAAAGCCAAGAGTATTGGTTTTTGATATACTTATGCAGTTAAATATAATTTTTCCCCTCACAAGTTCTATTTTCACAAGCGATTTGATACAATTTACATAAACATAAACAAAAATAAATATATTTTGGTTTCCTTTAGCTCCAAGTCTGTTACGAACAACGATTTGTCAGCAGTCAATAATATGGAACCAAGGATAGAAACAAGTATTTCTGTTTATAGTCAAGTCACATCAAATATAAAGAAATAAATTCTGTTATACAACTTACGTTCCACTTTTCGGAATTCCTTTAAGAGCATCAGTTACTCTATAACGCGGTTGCAAGGGAGTCTTCTCATCGATGACTACATGAAAAATATCACCCTAAGAAAACAAAAATCAAAACATTTAACACTCGCATTTAATCATCTCTTTGTACCTCAAGAGCTTCGACTTTTAGAACGAAAAGATGGTTATTCTCTTTGTTGATAAGGTCAACTGTTATTGAGTCAGAGTATGTGTTGAGGGTGCCAGGTAGAAGTCCAAATTTTGTATTACCAGGCTGGACATTGCGACAACGTCTGAAACAAGCAATAAGCAACAAATTCAAAAAATTAAAATTAAAATATACGAGTGCAAACTGTTGAGGAAAAGAACTTACCTGCAAAAACTACTTTCGTTGCATGTTTTGAAATTTTTTGGATCCACGCCAGAACCATAGTGGAAGGTGCAGAAAATTAATAAAAATATTGCCAAACGCATTTTCGATTCTGCAAAAGATGAAAATAAAAACTTATAAGAAAAAAACAAAATAAATTTTGGCAGCATCAAGGTAAAGATCAAGAAAATATATTTTGTTTGCTAACTGTGACATAGAAGACGTAATAAACATAAAATCAGCAGCAGCTGAACAAGCTTTTAATTTTTTCAATTGTTCAAATTAATTAAAAATTAAAATTTGAAAATGAAGAAGAGTTGAATGCTCAAGTGGTGATAAGACTCACAGTTTTGTATTTATCCAAACCACGTCATTTATTACGATTTCTATTTAGTTTTCAAAACGTGCTGATTATTTAACAAGCAATGAGTATTTTAATAATAATGAGCTTTTTGGAATCTTTTATAACAAATTAATCAGGACATAGTTTTATTTTTTTAGGCAAAGATGGAAGACATTTAAAAAAGCGAGATCATGTTATTCCTTTTTGCGTAATAAAACAGATAAATAATGAGAATTTGTATTAAATATTAGATTGCTTTTATTTTAAATACTTAAACTTTGACGGTAATTTTGTTTTAAATAATTAAAAAGGAAATTTATATAAATTTTACCGGCCGCAAAAATTCAACTTACTCATTCAGAGTTAAAATTTCCGATGAATGGACGGCGGATTGGTGAACGAACAAGAGAGAAACGTCAACGTCACCCCCAAAATGAAGGCAAAATGGAATGTCATATATTTGTTAGATCGGTAAGGTAGTTTTCGAGCAGTTGTTAGGGTGCTAAAGATTTATCGAACTTAAATACTTTTGTCGTGCGTTGGGCTAAGAATCCCTATTCTGGTATCTTGTAATAATAACCTTGATTTTGCGAGATTTTGGTATTCTGGCAGCAAGCTCACCAAAAATTACCGAGGCTTTGATCTCTCTTTAAGAAGATTATAACTAAAATGTAACATTTGCTTATTTTTAAGGGGAGGTTCTCCTTTTTCAGTGTCAAAAATGACACTTTTTCATATTTTTTTTTTGTATGGAAGGAATGATCAATTTATTTTTTTTTACTTGTTTATTATCATATTAAGCTTAGTACGTAGATCGGGAAGAATTTTGTCTCCCATACATTTTTTGTCCTGGGACAAATTTTGTCTTGGATATTTTTCCGAGCAGTACGCAGTTCGCGAGCAAAATTCATACTTTTATGCATTGCTGTACAAAATGTCTCCACTAAATTTTGCTAGGAAAAAGAATGATACAAGCATTATTTTGCGGGACAAATTTTGACAGCAACCATATTTCCGAAAGTGATTTTTGTCAATACTGGTTTTATGTAAAAGGTGCTGATGCTTGTCTTGAGAGTATCAAGAGGAGATTCCAAAAAGGTATGAACGACTTTTGCAAGACAACCCGTTCCAGAGATACACTAAAAAATAAATTAAATTAGATTTCATCTCTCCAACTTCAAACTTTTGAGCGAGATTTGGAAAAGTTTTGTAGAGATTAAAATTGTAGAGATAAAATTTGTCTTGTCTCGATCTGCGTACTAGGCTTTAAGTACAAAAAATAAGTTTTTGATATATCAGCCTGATTTTAGTCTAGACTCCAATAAATTTAATAAATTTTAAAACAAAAAAAAATTATGACAATCCCTCAAGTAGTTTTAAAATAATCGTAGCCAACAGTTGGAATAAAGCGCGGAACAGATTGAACCAGCAACAGCACCGTCAACAGCAACAGCGGCCGCCATTAATTTAGAACGAATGTATTTCAATTGTTCAACACACATTAGAGCAGCAACAGCAACGCCAACAGTGTTGTTAGGGCAAAGTCCTAAATTTGCTGTGGCTGGTGCAGTGTTGTCAACTTTCCCACTGCAATATTCAGTAGCACCACAATGAAAAGCTTTTTTTCTATATGAAATGTCAAGCAGATGAAATGACGTTGCTGGTGGCAATGTGTTTGAGAAATTTTTGCTGGTCAGCGTGCTGTTGAAGTGTTGACGATGCTGATGCTGTTGCTGGTTTTAATCTGTTTCGCGCATAACGTGGTTTTGGTTTCGAGAAAAGAGAAAAATGCGATTAAAGTTTTTTTTCTAATCATGGCTCATGTGTCGACACCTGGTGGTTCATGTCTCATGTGTCTAAGTGTCGACATGTATCGACACCTGGTGGCCCATATGGTACACCTCTGTTTACCATGGTATGGATATATAGGCGCAAAATTCAAAAATATTTATGTAAAACATGCTACGCTCAAAATACCGCTAAATGTCAATTTTCGAGACAAAAAGGTAAGTCTCGTTTTTGTTCTATAAATTAAAAAAAAAGTATTCGGACAAACGGTTTTAGCTACATATTCTACACATATTTTACTAGAAAAAAATGGAAAAAACAAAAAATGCATCTTTGGTCGCCGAAAAAGGAGAACCTCCCCTTAATTTGTATTAAATTCTAACAGCCTAATTTACGAACTCGTTTTATCGACGGAGTAAATTAAAGTTAATTCCACTTTACAAAGATTTAAATCCTGAAAAGCTTATTTATAAAAAAAAATACACTAGGAATAGAGGAGGATTAAGCTAAGACTGGTTCATATTAATTTTAAAGTCGTTGTAATACATAAATGTCATTTTGACATGACATCGAATACTAATGGAAATCAGCTGGGGTTTGCTTACGTGTATAATAAATAATAGATTGGTGACTTTTTTTGATAGTATATTTGACGTAAGGAAGGCGTAGCTAAAACGACTAAGAAAATATAATATAAATAAGGATTTGTTTGACGTGGCGTAAAACCGAAGTAAGTGTTTCGGCTCGGTTTAACTATTCCGAGGTTGAACCCATTATTAGTGAAAAATAATAAATACGGCTGATAAAGCTTTCTTTCAAACGCTCCGAAGTTCAGTCAGCAAACAAACGGTGTTTGTCTATTGCCAGGAATTTAGAGCTCCTGAGTCAGTTGTCGAATTCGCGAGTTGAAGTCTGCCAAAAGCTGAGTTGTTGTTAGGTGGTTAGGTTAGGTTAAAGTGGCTGCTGACCGGAAAAGGACAGCACACTTAGACCAATATTTGGTCCGTTGTGATACCACAAGGATTTCAAAAATCCCCCTTACTCGTTAAACCATTTTGAGCTAATAATGAAGCGTTTGAGACAGTGAATGTCGGAATTATTTAGATCACTAGGATCGTTATAGTAGTAGTCTCCCAAGTGGAGTCTACGTCTTTGCGCTAGGGCAGGACAAGAGCATAGAAGGTGGGGAATTGACTCCTCTTCTTCTTCATCCATGCAGCTTCTGCAAAAGTCATTTGCAGGAACTCCAAGACGAGAAGCATGTCTTCCTATTAGGCAGTGCCCAGTAAGGACACCTATAATGGAGCTAATATGCAATCTACCAATAGAAATTAGTTGTTTTGAGCGTTTGGCATCAAACAATGGCCAAATCAGTTTAGTAGACCGGCAAGTTGGGGTGCTGGTCCACCTGTGGTTGGCTTTCTTTATGGTATCTTGCTTTAGCATAAGTTTACAAGTAGCTAGGGGTATACCGATGTTAGATTTGCTATCCAACAAAGGTAATATTGTTCCGTTTTTTGCAAGTTCGTCAGCTTTACAATTTCCTGGAATGTCTCTATGCCCCGGCACCCATGTAAGGTGAATGTTGAACTGTTTTGACATCTCCACCAGAGATGATCGACAATTTTGGGCTGTTTGTGAGTTAATGGAGACAGAGTCCAGTGACTTTAAGGCAGCTTGACTGTCTGAGAAGATACGTATATCGGTTGACGATATAACGTTTTCTTTTAGCCAAGAGAGGACTTCTTTTATTGCTAAAAGCTCTGCCTGGAACACGCTACAGTGATTGGGAAGACGAAAAGATAGACAAAGATTTAATTTTTCGGAGTATACGCCTCCACCGACCCCGTCATCGGTTTTAGATCCATCTGTATAGAAATGAATTGCTTCGTCTATCAAAAACGACTCATTTTCCCATGAAGACCTGGAAGGGATGGATACTTGAAAATTTTTATCAAATTTTGGATGAGGGGTGGTGTAATCGACGTTACTAGGTAGACTACTGAACGAGTTCAGTATAGTAGAGTGACCAATATCATTATTGATCCACTGCGAGGAGGCTTTAAGTCGAATGGCTATGTTAGCGGCCGATTGTTTGCTAAAAATATCTAGCGGTATGAGATGAAAAAGAACATCAAGTGCAGCAGAAGGAGTTGAGCGGAGAGTTCCACCCATGATTAAACAGGCTGTTCGTTGGACTTTGCTGAGCTTATCGCGGTTAGTTGCTGTTTCCAGCGCAGTCCACCATACTGTCACTCCATATGTAAGTATCGGTCTAATGACTGAGATGTATAGCCAGTGTGTTATATGAGTTTGTAGACCCCATTTATTACCTACGGCTTTTTTGCAAGAGAAAAGAGCTATGTTGGCTTTGTTGACTCTCTCTTGGATATTGGGCTTCCAGCTTAATTTCTTGTCCAAAATAAGACCCAGATATTTTGCTTTGTCTGAGAATTTAAGCGGTATACCTTTGATGAGGGGAGGGTCTATGTGTGGGATTTTATATTTCCTGGTAAATAGGACAAGTTCAGTTTTGTGGGGGTTGACACCGAGTCCACATTGATCTGCCCAGTTAGTAAGCTTGTTTAGAGCATTTTGTAGGAGTTCCTTCAGAGTATTAGGATGCTTACCAGATATCGCTATCGCAACATCGTCCGCATAGGCAATCACCCTGTGCCCCTCCCCTTCAAGAATCACTAGTAGTTCATTTACGACTAGGTTCCAAAGGAGAGGAGAGAGGACGCCGCCTTGCGGCGTACCCCTACTGACAGTCCTTCGAGTAGTAAAATCGCCCAGTTTTGAATTAATAATCCTGCTTATCAGCATATGATTTATCAAATTACTGATTGACTTATCCACCTTTAGAGATGACAGCGCAGATGTGATCGCGGATGCGTCGACATTGTTAAAAGCTCCTTCTATATCCAGGAAAGCGACTAAGGTGAACTCCTTATGATGAAGGGAGTGTTCGATAGTACGAACCAGCGTATGTAGAGCGGTTTCTACAGATTTCCCTTTGTTATAAGCATGTTGAGCATTGGATAGTAAGGACTTATCAATGTTTGCCCTCAAATGGATTTCAATCAGACGTTCAAATGTTTTAAGTAGGAATGATGAAAGGCTAATAGGTCTTAGATCTTTGGGATTAACATGGCTAGGTTTGCCAGCTTTGGGGATGAAAATAACATTTACTTCTCTCCATGACAAAGGAATGTGAGCCAGAGCGATACAACCATTTAAGATGTTTACCAGAATGGGTATCAGAATATCGGAATTTTCCTGTAATTCCGCTGGAATTATTCCATCTGGCCCAGGAGATTTGTATGGATTGAAGCTGTTTATTGCCCATTTTAATTTTTCCTCTGTAATCAGACCTTGTGGAGGAGTTATGCTACTGAGTATGTTGTTAGGATCAGGATCAGTGCTATTAACGTAAGGAGAGCTGTCTGGAAAATGTACATCCAGGAGCAGATTGAGCGATTCTTCGCTTGAGTTTGTCCAGGAACCGTCATTGTTTTTTAGGCAACTTGGCATTACTGGATTTTTGGAGAGGATTTTTCTTAACCTTGATGCCTCTGAGTTGCCTTCTATATTGTTACAGAAAGTTCTCCAGGACATACGCTTGGTTTTCCTCAGTTCTTTTTTATATAACTTGAGGGAGTCTTTATATGAATCCCAATCAGAAGCTTCTCTGGAGGTTTTCGCTCTATTAAAGAGTTTCCTGCATTCTTTTCTTAGTGGATCCAGCCCCGAGTACCACCAGTGTGGTTTCTTTTTACCTCTTATTTGTATAAGAGGGCAGGCAGTTTCCAGAGATTTGTTGAGGGCTGCTGTGAGGTCATTGACTTTAATATCAAGATCCTCAGTGTTGAAGGGTATGCTATATAACTCAGGCCTGATTGACCTTAATAGAGTTGCCCTATATAGAAGCCAATCTGTTTTCCGATGGTTACGGAAGGAAGGTTGGCTAGGAGGTTCGTCCATTATTTCGAATTGTATGTATCTATGATCAGAGAAAGAATGATCATTTGATACTTTCCAATTCGAGATAGTATGATAAATTTTATCTGAGACAAGAGTTATGTCAAGTACTTCCTGTCTGTTTTTAGTAACAAATGTGGGTTCATTTCCAACGTTACATATTGTTAGGTTAGTGTTCAAAATATAATCGAAAAGAGACTCACCTCTGTCGTTTATATTCGTGCTACCCCACACTGTATGATGGGCGTTAGCATCACTTCCAATAATGAGGTCAGTCTTCTGCCTATCTGCATCAGTGATAAGCCTCCTCAGAGTGTCTCCTGGGAGAGGGCCAAGGTGGTCATGGCCTAGATATGCCGACGCCAGCCAGAAAGTTCCTTTGGCTGTTTCCAGTCTTGCGACGGTTACATCTCGATCACTGAAATTAGGTAGTAAAAATACATTTAGGCTACTTTTAACTAGTATGCAAGATCTGGGTTCACCTTTATCTAATGCATACAGCAAGTAGTAGTTTGGAGTCCTTAGTCCCCGAACGATGGATTTCACAATCCAGGGTTCTTGGATTAGGACGATGTCTTCTCCGCTGCTGGATAGACGAAGAAGCAGGGAGGCCGAGGCCTTGATAGAGTGTTGGAGATTAATCTGAAGAAATCGCAGCATCTTTGCTACAACCCTCCCGATCAACCTCCAACACGGTGACGTTGGAGTCTTCCGATTCCGAGGTTGAGCCCAGAAGAGCGTCCTCACTCAGAAGATCTTCATTGCTGTGGTCATCGATCTCCATGTCGCTGACTGTTTTTATTGTCTCCACTGTTGCCGAAGATGACCTGGATGCCTCTTCCTCTTCCAGTGATGGGAAGGTGATAGATGCACCAGGGTCTGCAGCAGCAGTTTCGACTACGTTGGAGGAAGTGGATGCACCAGTAACATCCGCGTCCTTTTTATACACCTTCAGTGTGATGGTCTCAAACCCAAACCTAATCACACCTTTGGTCTGCGCCAGAGGAGCAAGGGACTCCTTATTTAGTACAATAATTGCACCTCTGTAGGGTCCCTTTTTCTCCTCCAGTTTCGCAACTTTCCAGTTGTGAGTAGGAAGGGATGGGTTCGATAGCCGGATCATCTGGAGTATTACATCCATGCTGGAGAGTTCGGCTGTAACCATGGCGCGAGCTCTTGGTCTGCACGGGATTTTCTCCTTAGCAACAACCTCGAGCTTAGCACCAGGCCAGACTTCCCCTAACCGGCTAACGGCCAACGATAGAAGATCACACGATCTCTGATCGTCACAAACCATGAGCTTAACATGTCCTTGATGCCAGCCTCCATCGTTTGTGATTGGAGGTGGTCCAGGGTTCTCCATCATGATACTCATGAAGCTCAACTGGAGCTTCCCCTTGACCACCTGCCAATTTTCCGCAGAGATCGTGCCATCGACGTCGTTCCCGTCAATGATCGCGACCACGATTTTGTTTTTAACCACATCACTGAAGGTCTTATTCCCTCCACAGGGATGTGATGGAGCGCTGATGTTGTGCACTTTGGGGCGTTTGGGTACTGAAATTGTGCCCTCCATAGACCTTTGACGCTTCGACGTGGAGTCTCCGCTGGCCTGGACGCTATTATTAGCTAAAAAGCTTTTAGCCCACTTGATTTTTGCATCATGCTGAGAGTTCCCCCCGGCGCCAGGTTGTTCACCATACACCCTGAGTATCCTCTTAGCATTGCGAATGTCCTTGTAGAGTGTCCTAGAAGGGTTGGGCTTACGTCCGCTCCCCCCAGGGCCTTCTTTAGGATTTGTGGAGTTGTTAGAGGTGGAGGGACCATGCTTCACAGTCCTACCACCGCTGGAATGAGGCAAAGAAGTTCGGGGAGGTTTACTCTCCTTAGTGGTAGCAGGATCATGCTTCACAATCTTACTACCACTGAACCGCGGTGTCGAAGTTTGGAGAGGTTTACTCTCTGAAGTAGTAATAGAAGGGCCATGCTTCACAGCCCCCCTGTTACTGGAAGGAGGTATTTCTACCATTTTACTCCTGCTTTTGCTTTCGGCAATAGGACTGTGAGAATCCACAGTACTACTACTTCCAGCGCAAGCCGGAGAAACAGCAGACGGCTTTTCAGTCGCACTGCTGGCCTGTCTCAAAGACCAGGACTTTCCACCATCTTTTTTATTTAAATTTTCCATAAAAGATCCCACGAGTAACGGAGAAAGGGTGGTCCATCTGCACAGAGATCCGTATATGCAGATAAGGCTAGTTAATCCGGAGGTCGCCTGGTATCCGGATACTCCGTTAGCGACTGAGCTAGTTTTTTGATTGGGCCCTCAGCCAGGCTGATCATCGGCACGGGTCGTATAACACCTTGAATCCAGCCCAATTGGGAAGTTGCAAAAATAGGAAAAGGAGAGAGTGGGCGGGGAATCAGACAGTAAGCACCGTTCTGAAAAGAAGGACGTTAAGGGTAATAGAGGAGCTGGTAACTTTGGATAGCTTTTCGCATTTCCAATGTGGGAGATGGAGGGATACAAGGATGTGTAAGAGGATGATGAGCGTCCTTTGGTTTCAGGACTCTTCTGGAGATGACATCTCGAGAATCATTGACCCTACTCAGCTTCTACAACTCGACAAGTTCGACGCTCAGGTAGAAGTGAGTTGTTGTACACTGCGAAGAATCAACTGCCTCAGTTTCTGCTGTACACTTTCACGGACAGCGACAATATTCTCCCTCGATCTTGTGTTCCTTTGACGTACGAATGTTGGCTGATTGATTACTGAACTGAACGTCTCGAATTTGGCCTTCAAATGTTGAAGATTCGACTGTTATCACGTTATCACGTCTACCACAAACTGGGCGCAATGTGTGCAACTTTTGTACTAACGAAATCTCGTTTTGGTAATAAAGTTTTACCACGTGCTATTTAAAAGCGGACCTGGCCATGGTGAATTGACATCAGTAACTGAATAATAAACAGCAGATTTGACAGATGTTACCAAAACAACATGCCCGCCATAGGCGAATGAAAAATCCTTTTCCAACTCATCTTCCTCTGTATCTGTTCGGTACAAGTGGTAATCGATTTCCAACATACTTCCCTATTAGATAAATTATATTAAACATACCTAAGAAATGAATGACAACACGTTTGCTTAAGTTACAAATTCTGGATCATTCGGTGCCGATGTGATTATTATTCTTACCGTTTTTATCAATCGGTTCACACTATCAGGAATATCCGAATGTGAAACGAGTTTTGGTGAAGATTTCAGGCATAATTTATGAGTCCTCTTTTCGTTTTCTGGCCGGGGTCTTCGCGCCCTTACTAGATATTTATGTTTCAGGTCAATTTTATGACGAAGCACATTTCGGCTTGGTTGCTTTTATTAAAAAAAAAAATAGATCCCTGAAAATCCTCGATTGATACACCAAAGACCATTACACACCTTAGTATATTTACTGTATGGGTGCGCAATTTGGACCGGTGGTGCTATATTTCTTTGAGGATGCCATAGGTAATACTATTACATAGTAAATGGTAACAACTATCGGGAAATATTTTTAAGAAAAATAGTAAGGGTACTCATAAAACGAGATAATTTTCCGCTTTGTAGAAAGATATAACTTTCCGCAACATGTTTTCATGAACATCCCCAAAAAATACTTGCGTAAATTTAGGAAATATTTTGTGAAATGTCAAATTAAACTCAGAATCCATATTTCTTTAGTTTATCAGGTTTATTTATTCACTTTCCGCATCAAATTGGTGAGATAATTTTATCAGATTTGCAGAAAGTTTTTCCCATACAAATTTTGACAGCTCGTAGTTTGTCTGAAAAGTAGGGATGTTTACTGGGATATTTATTTCCCCAACCTCCTTCTTGCTAGTAGTAGTAGTAGTAGTTAATTGAAGAGGTACATTATTCCTAATTTGCGCCTGGACCATAGCAACTACACCTTATTAAGAGAATTGCTGCAAAAATATAATAAAAAGTCTGCTGCCAACTTCGGATTAAGAAACGAGGAAGAAAGGATTCAAATTTGTAAAACCAACGGAAACGGGTGCCATTCGCCTTTTGATACAAATTTAAATTATAACTATAAGTTATTTTTAAAACCAATCATGTCTACTACATATATATTATATACTATTATATGCACATAGATATCTGGAGATGAAAATGTTCAAATGCATGGAATTGCCGTCTGATTTCCCGAAAAGTATGAATTTACGCAAACAAAGTTTAAAAATGGTTTTATTAAAGTAATTTTTTCTATAACAAATTTCTTTCTAATTTTTCTAGAACAAAATTTGGTATGCCAATTTTAAGTGTTTAATAATATAGATTTTAGGAAATAATTTCAAAAAATAATCGTTCACACGTTTTCAAGATACTGATTTTTCAAAAAATAAATTGGAATTTATTTTTTTCAAAAAAAAACTAAAATATATTTTGCAATACGGCTGTATGGGGGGTACCGTTAGTTTTGGAGCTAAAAAAAAATTCAATTTCCCCTCTAGGGAATCACCGAAGACCCTTAACTACCGGGATTGAAGAACATAGGTCCAGTTGTTTAGGCTGTAGGGAGAGGTACAGATATACAGACACACTGAAACGTGTTTTTTGTGTACCTACTTAATTTTCCTTAAAATTTTTATAAAAAAAATTGATATGCAAATTATTAGTATTCAATAAAATACATTTTATAACGTAACTTAAAAATTTATTCGTGTATCCGTTTTCAAGATATTGAATTTTCAAAAAAAAAATTAGTATTATTTTTTTTTAAATCCGAACACTATTTTTTCAAAAAAAATTTTTAGATTTTCAAATGCATAGGAGCTTCTGCTTAAAATTTTTGGTAAGAATCGTTAGAGCCGTTGATGGGAAATTCGAAAATCAAAAAACTTTCTATGACAGGTACCGCTAATAACATTTCCCACCAAAATTTTTTTTTACCAAAATGTAGTTCATGTCCCTAATATTACACCAAATTTTTTTAATCAAAATCGTTAGAGGCGTTTTCGAGATAAATAAGATTAAGCATTACGGGTGTATGGGGGGTATCGTTAGTTTTGGAACTAAAAAAAAATTTCAATTTCTCCTCTAGGGAATCACCGAAGACCCTTAAGTACCGAGTTTGAAGAAAATAAGTCAAGTGGCTTAGGCTCTAGATCGAGGTACAGACATACAGACGGAATTGTCGGACCCACTTTATTCGTCTTCGCTATCATCGTAATGTCAACTTTGATCAAAATCCCGAGTAAATAAAATGCACGACTGGGTCGCACGAACTTGCTTCTATGTAATAGACTAGGAATTTTAAAAACGAATGTTATTAGAGAGAACTGTCCATAAGGATGAGATTAAATTTTTAAATTCTTTTAGTAGTAAAAGATAAAAATAGAATGCTATGCAAATATGAATTTATGCCAGAACAAAAATTATAAGTCGTTGTAGTGGTTTCTTTAAAAAAAAAATATGCTTTCATATACAAATTTGCCAACTTTAAGTTTTTATTACTGTACGAATGAAAATTAAATTTTCAAAAAAAAATACTGAGCCGGTTTTGAGATATCGAATTTTTAAAAAAAAAAGAAAATAGATTTTTTTTTTTCAAAAATTCAAAAAATATTTATTTTTAAGTTTTGAAATACAATGTGTTTTAAACTTTTTAGAAGCATCTCTATACAAAAATTTCATTAAGATCCGTTATGTGGATAATGAGAAATTCAAAATTCGAAAAAATGGTTCTAAGATAGGTACAAGCTGTAATATCTTAATTCCGAAATTTGTTCTATTCAATTTAAGATCATGAAAATTAATTGAAAGAAAACAAATTTTATCAAAATTCTAGGTGTCGTTTTCGAGAAAAATACGATTTTTTAAAACTATTTTTTGAAATTTTTTAACATTATGGTGGGTACCTTTATTTTTAGGTAAAATAATTTTTTTTTCTCACATCTTGTAAACTATATTAATAAACTTTTATTTATCAAGTTAAAAAAAAAATCTAGCAGGGGGTTTTGGAAATATTGAGTTTTGAAAAAAAAAATTGAATTTTTTTTTAAATCCAAAAACTATTTTTTGGAAAATTTGAATACACAATTTTTGGGGAGCTTTAGCAAAAAAAATATCAAAATCGGTTGAACCGTTTTTGAGAAAATAAAAAAAAATGGTTCCATGGGGGGGTACCCTCAATAACCATATTTCGGAAAAAAATTTTTTAACCATTACCTAGCTTTGACTAAATGAAATTTTTTTGTGTTTTTATTTTTTAAATCTGTCGAACAGTTTTTGAGAAAAAAAAATATTTATAAAATTTCGGTACCGTTATTTTTGGTCTTAAAAAAAAAAGAAAAAAAAGTGTGGGGGGAAAAAATTAAAAACGATATCTACCAAGTTTAACGAAAATCGGCCCAGCCATTTAGGCTGTAGACGAACAGACAGACAGAATTGCGAGACCCACTTTTTTAGTCTTCTTTTTTTAGTCAACTTTGATCAAAATCTCGAGTTCTATTTTTTTTCACGAATGCATAACTTGCCTTATAGTAGGAAAGATCTGCGAAACAATCAAAACCGATTCGGTGGAGCGACGATTTTGTAGCAGGAGATTTTCGTCAAACATTACCAGTTATTCCACGGTATATAGCAGCGGATGAACTGAATGCATGTTTGAAGTCCTCCATTTTATGGAAAAAAATTAAGATACTAAATTTGATCGATAATATGCGTGTCGAATTGCAAAATGATCAATCTGGAGAAATATTTTTAAAACAACTCATTGACATTGGTAATGGTATCCCTGTAGATGTTACGACAGGCTACATTACATTTCCTGTCAATTTTTGTCAGTTTACAGAATCAAAAACTGAGCTTATAGAAAAGGTGTTCCCAAACGTCGCTCAAAATTATAGAGATCATTGTTGGTTGAGTGAACGAGCTATATTAGCTGCCAAAAACACGGATGTAAATGAAATAAATTGCAAAATTCAAAATGAAATTGCCAGTGAAATATGTTTATTACTGCGAATGGCCAATAACTTTTGACAGAACAAAGTCTGTCGGGGAAGAACTAATAACATAAAAAATCAGTGAGGAAATAGGGCAGAACAACGTCTGCCGGGGCAGCTAGTGTTTTCATAGTTTTAAACAAGTTAGACAACTCTTCTAACTGTTGTGAGTTTCACAACAGACCCTAAGCAAATTTACATTGAACAACCCTTAATTTGACAGACAAAGAACTCAAACAAGGTAAATGCATACAAACATACATATGTATGTATGTATATTTATAGGTACAGATTTTTTGTCCATCGCCTGCCGCAATATTGCAAAATTAAAAATCGAAAAGCACGTTGTGCGATTGTTTCCCATTTTTAATATTCAGTCTAATTACGAAGCACGTCTTTTAAAAACCAACTAAAACATCAGTAAACATTTGTACTTCGATTTTCTTTGGTATGAAATGACCATTTTCAATCTGGATAAAGTATACTCTTAAAAAGATAATTGCTACTGTTAAAGTTAGAGCAGCTCTTTACTTACTTACTTACTTAAGGTGGCGCTACAGTCCGGGGTGGACCAGGGTCTCAACCAACAAGCTTCTCCAGCTAGCTCGGTCCCTAGCTAGCTGTCTCCAGTTTCGCACGCCAAGTTGGTTGAGGTCCTCCCCCACTTGTGTGCGCCACCTGAGCCGCGGTCTTCCTCTACTTCGCCGTCCCTCGGGGTTTGATTCGAAGACTTTCCGGGCCGGAGCATTCGGGTCCATTTGCTCTACATAACCAAGCCATCTCAGTCGCTGGACTTTTATACGTTTGACAAGGTCAGTTTCCCTGTACAGCCCGTACAGTTCGTGGTTAAATCTTCTCCTTCACTCCCCATCTATGCAGACGGTACCAAAAATCACACGAAGAATTTTCCTCTCGAAACAGCCTAAAGCGCTCTCATCCACCTTCGACAAAGTCCATGCCTCTGCACCATAGACAAGGACCGGGATGATAAGCGTCTTATAGAGGGACACTTTAGTTGCTCGAGAGAGGACTTTGCTACTCAATTGCCTTCTTAGTCCAAAGAAACAGCGATTGGCAAGAGTTATTCTCCGTTTGATTTCAGCACTGGTGTTGTGTTCAGAGTTTATAGCGGCGCCTAGGTATATGAAGTCCTTCACTACCTCAAAGTTATAGCTGTCTATAATGACGTTTTGTCCAAGACGTCGGTGTTGTGTGTCCTTTCTTGATGACAGCATATACTTGGTCTTGCCCTCATTTACCGCTAAACCCATCTTCTTCGCTTCCGTCTCAATGTTCACAAAAGCGCCACTGACATCACGCTTTGTTCTTCCAATAATGTCGTCGGCGTATCCGAGTAAATGGACGGACTTTTGAAAGATTGTGCCTCTTGTGTTGACGCGTGAGTTTTGGACTATTCTTTCAAGAACTATGTTGAAGAAGTCGCACGATAAAGTATCGCCTTGCCTAAAACCAGCTCTTTAACGTTAAAAAAAGTTTATGTCGTTTAAAATTAACAAAAAAGTCGGTTATCATTTTATGCATAATATTAAGAGTCGACTTCTATTCTATAATTGATTTAGGGCAGGTTTTAAATTTTTAAAATTTTGCGCCTCTATTGCTAAATATTTAAAATTGGCATCCCGAATTTTTTTTCTTGAAAGATTTTAAAGAAATTTGTTACATAAAAATTAATTTTGTATTAACATTTTTATCGATTTTGAATCCATGTTTAATATTTATTTATAAACAATTTTTAAATTCCAAAGTTCTTTACCAGAAGAGCAAGTACGTGCGATCCAGTCATGCAGTTTATTTTAAATCGTTAGATAGTTTTAAAAAATAGTTTTGTGCTAAGTTATAGAACAAATTAAATTTTTTGATTTTTTTATTAAAAACCAAAAAACATATAAATTGTACTTGAATAACGTTGGGAAATATTGAAAACTTATTTCCAAAGTGAGTGCTGTGTAGCCCAAACTGTGGGCCTTTTGAAAAGGAGTTTTGGCCGAAATGAAGCACATGAATGCGATTGTATTCCATAATTAATAAGAATGTTTGAAAGGTATAATACATGTACAAAATTTAATCAATTTTTTAACTATACCTACCTATGTATATTCAGTGTGGTTATTTTTGGATAAGAACTAATTTTTCCAGATTTTTTGGATATGTCTAAAAATATATGAGTTGTGAAGTTTAAAACAAAAACATCGAACATGTGGTTTTGAAAAATATTGAGTTTTCAAAGAAAAATTAAATTTTTTAAATCTATACTATCCAAACTTTTTAGAAGCTTAAGCATACAAAATTTATCAAAATCAGTTTTGATGTGTTTTTGAGAAAATCGAAAACATAGAAGATAGTTTTTTTAACACATATGTAAGTTATATTTTACTAAAAGAAATTTAAAAAAAATAATTTCAGGACAGATTTTGAGATTTTCAAAAATTTCGAAAAAAAAAATTATTACATACACATGTATACTGATATTTTTAGTCTTCAAAAAAAATACGCTGTTGAGGATTGAGGTAATTTAGTATTTTTAAAATGAGACGTTCTTGAGATATTAGTTAAAATGCGGTTTTAGATTTAGATAATGCGGTGGCTATTTCTGCGTCATGCTTAATAATGAGCAATAATATAGTCTGTTGTACAAGAATGACATCATATGACGACGCTGATGAAAATAATTTGTAGAGTAAAGGCATTTATTTGCTATTTTCTTTGGTGCAAACTTTTACAAAATGTTGGTCCTATTTTTACAACTTTTATTTAAAAAACTATCGTGGGATTTAAAACCACAAATAGATGCAAACCCAGTCGTGCGTTCTATTTTCATGTTTTTTTTCTTCAATTCAATTCTTCAATTTTTATTATAATTTTTTTTTTCATGGCAAAATATGTACAACATGAAGTTCGAAAGATTTATTGGATGAGGTTATAAATAAATGAAATAAAAACTTGCAACGTATGGACGTTCTATAAAAACAACACAAAAAAATCGCATGCAATACTCGTAGTTTTATGTGATGTGTGTGCGCAGTGCATCATATTTCCTTGAACTCAGTTTGCAGCAAGTTAGAAAGATTAAATGTTCGTGTGCTCTCTTTGTGTGGATCTGATGGACTGATGTGGCTTATAATGAAGGAAATCTTTCTTGAAGGAAGCATGGAAGTTATGGTTTTTGTTATATTTCTGGGGTGCTGTAGAAATAAATGGATTTAGTTGGAAAATTTCGCTTAATTTACTTTATTCTACTTTATGAGAATAGTTTTTTGTTTAACTTTTTTTTTTAAATTTTGTTGGCCATACAATTTTGCTTAGGGAAAAATGAAAATTTCTTATAAAAACTATAAAACCCACACAGCAACTTTTCCTTGGAAGAACCTTGAAAGAATCATGTTCACGGCCCTAAGCACTTTTACCGATAATACTACTGAACATAAATGCCTGTAATAGTCAATGTCACTTGATTAAAAAACGAATTTGCAAACTTTGCTCCCTCTAAGACCGGTCTCTTAGTTTTTAATTTGAAATGCAACTTTTCAGTATATTGCTTTCAGAAGGCACACGTGATAAATTGTCTACTTTTTTAAATATTTAGTTTCGTACGTTATTTACAAATGACCAAAAATTTGTAAAACCTTTGGGACATAATATTATTTTTTGTCGTAAGTTTTGGTCGTGTAAAAATTTAATTCGTCGGATATGAACATAACAGGTCTTTCTAGCTTGTTTGTAGCTATTCCGGTTTTCCTCAGTAGGGTTGGCTTTAAAACTACGGAAACTTACTTGTCTAAGTCATGTGGCTGTTAATAGCCGCCTTCCGGTTCTGGCTTGGACGTTGTTTAAGTACATTGTACCATGTTTCCCTGATAGGCAGTAATTCAGCTTGAAAAACACTAGGAAAGTCGGGTAGCCTTTACGACCTATATACATATATTCATAGCCTGAACTAACACCAAACTCCAGTCTTTCGTCACAACGTCATTATCACAGTCCTTTCTTGATGGGAACATAACCTTAAAATCTTTACTGATGCCCATACTGATGCTCCCCTGATATGCATATGATAGTCAATGGGAGTCAAAAAAATCTCTATTGAAATCCACTCCGTAATATCATTCTAAAGCTAACAAATGCAAATTTTCAGTCTGCATTAAGGCCCCCGTACTTATATAAATAAAATGCACGACTGGGTCGCACGAACTTGCTCCATGTAATAGACTCGAAATTTTAAAAACGAATGTTATTAGAGAAAACTGTTCATAAGGATGAAATTATTATAATTTTTTAGATTCTTTTAGTAGACAAAAACAGAATGCTATGCAAATATGAATTTATGCAAAAACAAAAATTATTAGTCGTTGTAGTGGTTTCTTAATAAAATAAGATTTTATATAAACAACATACAACTTGGGGTTTCTATTATTGTCCGAATGAAAATTAAATTTCCAAAAGAAATATTGACCCATTTTTGAGATATCGAATTTTCCCAAAAAAAATGATTTTTTTTTTGTTAATATTTTTTTTTTAAAGTTTTGAAATGCAATTTCTTGAACTTTTTCATTAAAATCCGTTATGTCGATAATGAGTAATTCAAAATTTGAAAAAATGATTCTATGTTAGGTATAAGCTGTAATATCTTAATTTCAAATTTTTTTTATTAAATTAAAGATCGTAAAAATTAATTAAAAGAAAAATTATAATCAAAATTCTAGGCGCCGTTTTCGAGAAAAATACGATTTTTGAAAACCATTTTTTAACATTTGTATGTCGGGTACCTTTATTTTTAGGTAAAATATTTTTCTTTTCTCACATCTTGTAGATTATATTGAGAAACTTTTATTTATCTAGTAAATGTTTCCTTTCTTCGTGACCTTTTTTTTTAATTTTATTTATCAAGTTTAAAAAAAATCTAGCATGTGGTTTTTGAAAAATTTAGTTTTGAAAAAAAAAATTTGAATTTTTTTTAAGTCCAAAAATTTTTTTTTTTTTTTGAAAATTTGAATACACAATTCTATTCAAGTTCTTGGAGAGCTTTAGCAAACAAAAAAAAATGAATAAAATCGGTCGAACCGTTTTCGAAAAATCAAAAACAAACAAAATGGTTCCATGGGGGTACCCTCAATAACCATTTTTCGGGAAAAATTTTTCTACCATTACCTAGCTTCAACTAAATGAAATTTTCTTGTATTTTTATTTTTTTAATCTGTCGAACAGTTTTTGAGAAAAAAAATATCTACAAAATTTCGAAAAAAAATCGTATGGTAGGTACCGTTATTTTTGGTCTTAAAAAAAATTAAATGCACGACTGGATAGCACGAACTTGCTCTTATGTAAAAGTACTTTGGAATTTAAGATACATTTTATAAATATAAAACAAGGATTTAATGAGATAATAATGTTCAAATGCATAAAATTGCCGTCTGATTTCTAGAAAATTATGAATTTATGCAAATAAACTTTAAAAAATCGTTTATTATTAAATAAATTTTTTATATAAGAAATTTTTTTAAAATTGTTCAAGAAAAAAATAATCGTTCATAGGTTTTGAAGATATTGATTTTTTAAAAAAAAATTTTTTTTTTTTCAAAAAAACAACAAATATTTTTTCGAATATTTTTATATACAATATTATTTTAAACTTAAGGGGACTCCTGCTGAAAATTTTTGGTTAAAATCCTTAGAGCCGTTAATGAGAAAGTCGAAAATAAAAAAAAAAACGGTTCTATGACAGGTACCGTTAACAACATTTTGTCCCAAAATTTTGTTTGACCTAAATGTAGTCAATGTCCATAATATCACACCTAAAAATAAAAAAAAATATTTATATGCAAATTATTAGTATTCAATAATATACATTTTAAAAAATAATTTAGAAATTTAATTGTGTATCCGTTTTCAAGATATTGAATTTTCAAAAAAAAAAAAATTGTATTATTTTTTTAAAAATCCAAAAACTATTTTTTCGAAAAAATTTATATTTAATATTTTTTTCAAATTCAAAGCATCTCCTGCATAAAAATTAAAAATTTTGGTTATATCGTTAGAGCCGTTGGTGAGAAATTCGAAAATCAAAAAGACCGTTCTATGACAGGTACCCCTAATAACATTTCCCCCCAATTTTTTTTTGACCAAAATATAGTTCATGTCCATAAAATTACACAAAATTTTTTTATCAAAATCGTTAGAGCCGTTTTCGAGATAAATAAGATTTGTATTACGGGTTTATGGGGGGTACCGTTAGTTTTGGAGCTAAAAAAAATTTTTAATTTCTCCTCTAGGGAATCACCAAAGACCCTTAAGTACCGAGCTTGAAGAAAATACCTCTAGTAGTTTAGGCTGTAGATCGAGGTACAGACATACAGACATACAGACATACAGACGGAATTGCCGGACCCACTTTTTTCGTCTTCGCTATCATCGTAATGTCAACTTTGATCAAAATCTCGAGTTCGATTTTTTTTCCAAATGCAGAACTTGCCCTATAGTACCTACATATATCGCAAGTAAAAAATGGTCCAAGTCATTTACAATTCCATTTGAAATGTTAACTTCCGGTTTTCTACCAAACAAAACAATTTCCGATTTCATAATTAAAAAGAAGATCTACTTATCTTTATTGTAGCAACACCTTGGTATTATCTGAAGGCAGGCCCTCTAAAAATAAGCCAGTACCTTTGTTATCCTCAACTTCTTCGAAAACTACCCCAAAAGCAAACAAAAGTTCACCAAACATCTGTCTAGAATCGCTTCTTTAATATCCATCTATACTTTTAAACTCGTTGCAAAAAAAAAAATTAAAAACAAAATTGAAATAAAAAAAAAAAACTGAAAGTATTTTTGCCTTATCCTCTCCGAATCGCAAAATATATTTCGAAAACTTTTTTTTTCTTAAAATAGAAAACAATACAAGAAATTAATCTAAAAATAGTTAATTATTGCAGAAATGCCCCCCATCAATCTCACCCCAAAAATACCATTAATTCCATTGTTCTTCATCATCGTATTGTTTCTTTTTTTTATTTCCTTGTTGATTCAAAAAATGATTGTGCCAAATTACATCAATCTCATGGCACTGAGTGCATTTAAGTAAACAATAATTTGTGACGTTGTTTTGGCGCCTACTTTGGGGGAATTGGGGTTAGAAAAACCACTCCCCTAATTCTTAAACAAATTTTTTGAACATGAGTTATCTGATTGGAACGCGCGAAAATCGATAGATAATGGCAAGCACGCGGTTGCATCTAGTTGCTGTTCAACTTTAAATTATCAATCATTGATTGATTTGATATTTAAGAAATAGAATAATATTTAATATGCGATTAGATAGCAGCGATAAATATCCCCACTTATGAAGTAAGCGAAGATATAAATAATGATTCCACCATTTTATGTTGAATGAATTCATTGAAAAAATGTCAATCCAATTGGACATTCCAATTGACAAAATAAACTCATTTACGTTTTCACTTTTCTGCGATTATAAAATCGTGGTCGTAGCATACTTCGACGTACTTGTATTTTCTGTCGTGTTATCAAAATTTAAAAACAATCACCTTTTAATATGAATGGTCTCCTATACTTCAAAGAAATCGCGAAGTATTAGTATTCGCTCTTGCGATTTTCTGTCGCACGATTATACAGTGGGAAAATATAGAACACATAAGGTTTAGGCCAGGAACAGCCATTCGATTTCGATCGCGGTACTATTCAAGCGGTACTAAAACAACATTTTAGGAACCATGTGTTCAGTCACATTTTTACTCCTGTGATCTATTTTCTGCAACTTAAGAATCGTGCGACAGGAAATCGCAAATCACAAGTGCGTTCCTTGTTTTGATTAGAATGAACACATGTGATACCAATAAAATATCATACTTGAATCCAAAGGCCACTCTGTGGCGCGATTTTTTTTACAAACAAACAAAAATAACATGTCGTAAGTGCGTGAAAGCTGACTTAATTTCATTTGATCAATTTATTTCTGCGACAAAGAAAATACTTTGAGAAATACATAGAGCTGATTGCTGCTATTTTTTTAAGTCGCATAAAATAGATTACGAGTAGGTGAGTTTTCACATTAAAAGCCGCATGTCTCATTACTGATGGTAAAAATCGTGCCATTGAAAACTACAAATATGCCTTATTGCGACCGCAACTGCGATTTCTTAGTCGTAGGAGTGAGCACAAACGTTTAAATTAGTTTAATTGCTTTTAGCTTGCGGCAATCGCATCGCCGGAAAAATAGAAGAATAGGATAAGATTAAGGCTAGGAACGCACTTGCGATTTTTTGTCGAGACGATTAAAAAATCGCGGTCGCCACAAATTATTATCATGCACTCACATGTGATTTTTTTTCCGCGCAATTATTTAATCGCAAACAAATAAAACACATTACTTTTAAGTCTAGGAACGCACTTGCGATTTCAATCGCGCGGTTTTTTAGTCGCAAAAATAAAACACATGAATTTAAATGAGAATGTACGCACTTGATATCAACAAATCGTCACGATTTAAAGGTCACAATTTATTTAATATTTCTTGCGATGCGAAATGGGCATGCACGCACTTGTGATTTTCAATCGCACAATTTTTTAGCAACATGAAATAGGACATATGGCGTTAAATGTGAATGCACGCACATGCGACTCAAAAATTGTAGCAATTATAAAAATGAAACAAGTTCTATTTTTTCAAGCGTTTTTTTTGTCGCAAAGCTAAATAGATCAAATGGATTTAAATAATCCCACACATGGATGAATTATACAAGCTCCTCTCCTAAACTTATGAGGAATGTCCCAAGTATTACATTAAAATATTTCTGAGAGATTTTAATGCCAAAATTGGTAAAGAACACATCTTCGGAAGGACAGCTTCCGGAAACGAAATTAGGCTTATAGATTTCGTAGCGAGAAGAAACATGTAGCACTAGATTTCATTCACATTCAGAAAGGCACACAAAAGTCTCTCATCGGCTGGGCTCACTGACTGAGTCCATGGAAGCTCGTAGGCGAACATCAACTATGAGGAGGAAAATCAAAGTTGGAAGACTGCAACCAGATGAAACCGCCATAGCCGATGCCGACCAAGTTTCCCTAGAGTTCGCGATTAACCCTACCACCAGAAGACAAGCCATGAGAAATGATGCAAAAAGATACTAGGATTCCCATGCAGCCGAGGAACCTCTGGTTTGACTCCGAATGTGCTCAAGCAAACGGAGGCTTATAGGTTGAGGAAGCTCTTTTGGAAAGGTTTCTCATCAGCTCTACGTTTACAAGAAAAAAGGATAAAAAGCACTTTCTCAAAAAAAAAGAAAAGTAACATGAGCAGCGAGAAGGCGAGGAGATACAGAAATGCCTTAAGATTCAAAAAGAACACAACATTTCTTCACTAGAAGGCCTGGAGCCTGCAAGTATAGGGAAGAAAATACCATTGCAGAAATGCAAGCGATGTTAAAAATCTAGAGAGATCACTTCAACCAGCTATTTAAAGGCGATGAAAATGAAGATCCCGTCAATGAGAAAGCCCCTTCAAGTCAATTTGGAGCTGAAGTTTCACCCAGTCGACCTAAATGCGATCAAGGTAGAAATCACTACGCAAAAATAGAATAAAAAGCAGCCAGTGACGATGATCTAGAGGCGGAGCTTTTTAAGATGATCTGATAAGGAGCACCAACTCACAAACAAAATTTGGTCGGAGGAAAATATGCCTGACGAGTGGAACCTTAGCACCATTTGCCCGATCCATAAAAAAGGTGATCGCCTTCTCTGCTTTAACTACAGAGGGATTCACAAGATTCTGTCAAGCGTATTATATCAATGACTGAAGCCATTTACTGACGAAATGATTGGCTCTTATCAGTGTGGTTTCAGGCCTGGAAAGTTGAACATCGGCCAAATTTTCACATTACGCCAAATCCTTAAAAATACCCAAATCCTAATTTGATATCCACAAATAGCACATTTTCGATTTCAAAAAAGGTTATGGTAGGGTTGAGTCGTACAGTCTCATGTGGAGTTTTCAAAATCCTGTAAAGCTTACATACGTCTTATCACGTTGACGTTGGAGAATTCTTGTTGCTGCTTTAAAACAAGAAGAGACTCTACCGAAGCCATCGTTGCGGTCTTGCTCTATGGTGCAGAAGCATAAAGCCTCTCCACAGCAGATAAAAGCTCTCTTGATGCTTGTCTTTGAGAAGAACACTATGCACGATTTGTGGTCCGGTTTATGACCAGAGGTTAAATAACACCTAACAAAGACGATGCAATCAATAACTTTACGAGACGAACAGCGAAGTGTTCCTGGTCAAAAGACTACCCGCTCAATGGTTAAGATGGCAAGGACACCTAAAACGAATGAACATCCACGTCAGAGCAAACGACAAACTGAGATAGCCCTTATCTCCGGTAGAGTGACCAAGTTGAGGGAGATATACGGCAACAAGCTAGTGATTGAGAAAACTGAAGAGGTCTATTATCTAGCCCAGGAGCCAGCTGCACCAACTTAAGCAAGTAAATTTTGCTTAAGAAAAAGATATTAGCTGTGAATGGTTCCCATATCACCCCAACTTTACCCTAACTTTAACTTATGTTTAGTAAACGAAAAGTTTGTCAGAATAGTTTGAAAACCAAAGTGGTGTCAGAAAAGGCTTCCTGTTGGTGATAAGATAAGCGATGTACTCAAGGCAGTTTTGTCGCATGGAAATGGAGGAATTCAGTGTAGTATGCTATTGCACCTCAATCATCTTGTTTATGATGTTGAATTATGCTTACTCTCTCATAAGGATCTTCAACAAATTGCAACAAGGGTGGAGAAGCAAATCGTAAAACTAAAGATCAATGGCGTAAGAACACAAAAAGGATCATCCCTGGAAGTGGAATATTTTTGGACAACCGGTAGAAATGGTAGAGAATTTTCTTAGAAGTTTTGTTTCTGCTGATAGTTGGACCGAACTGAATATAAGCAGTCGAATCAGGAACGCAATTATTGCGTCCGGAATGATGTGCAAAACATGGAGAAACTACTCTATAAGCTCAAAAAGCAAGCAGTGACTGTTTCGCTGAAATGTTAAATTCGTTCCTTCTGTATGGATTCAACCCTTGGAAAGTCATATTCAGTGTCACAAGAACGCTGCAAGCGTTCGTGAATAGTTACCCACAAAAACATCTTGAAAATTTTCTTGCTATGATAAACGGGTCAGAAACCCATTAGCTTTATTATAGGAAGAGGTGAGTGGTAGTGAATTATTCAAACGCTTCGAAAGGGTAACGAGTGCATTGCAAATCAAGCGATGGAATAATAAAAATCGCTTCCAACGTAAAGCAGAAGATTGGGCCGACCGAAGTACTATACGAAGAACGGTCGAAGAAGAATCAGTACAATTGAGGAAGAGTTGCCAAGAGCTGAGATATTTTACACGATGGAGCGCGCAGTAGTAGTGAAGGCCGAGGACCTAAGAAAAGAACGATAGGAGAAAAAATTAAGAAAAAAACAATAACAGTGTGGGATATAAAATTGATTCTGGCTTTTTTTTTTGGAGCTACATTCATGCCATCAGGTATGGAATAGCACATCATTCAAATGGCCGATCTTCTTTCCTTGGCTGTGTTTCAAACAGTCGGGTCGGCCTAGTTTTTAATGACTTGCGAAATAACGTCTTGAATGTTGATCTCGAGCTCGTCCAAAGTGGATGGCTTGTAAGTGTAGACTAAGGGCTAAGAAATATTCAAGCGATCAACTGTTTAGCATGTAGAGAAGTCTAGTTCGAAGCAAAGATTAGACAATTCGATGTCGTTGTGCTCTGGCCACAGAAAGTTGATTAACATAACTTTTTAACCAACACCATTGACGGTAACGGTGACTTCTTTCTCATTTCAAAAGAAATAAGGCCCGATGATACCACCATGTCATACACCATACCAAACATTCAATCTTTTTGATGCATTGATGATTGGTCAATATTTTTCGACTATGGTCGCTCCAAAAACGGTAAAAATGGGACTCTTTCGAGAAGATGATTAATTTTTTGCAAAAATTTTGAACTTTTAAGTGAACTTACGGCGTTGTCTATGGTCATCCGGATGAAATTGCGAACATGTCATTCGTGACTTTGACAGCTGCTGAAATGAAGCAATTGGGAAATATAACAATTGGAAAAGCTATCGTTGTTATCTAGTTACCCCATAATATATCTTGTCTAATGGTTGATTGTAAAATCAAATAGAATTGTTTCTTCAATTTGATAACTGGCCTTTATACCTAGAGCTATGTTTTCTTCCTTTGTTTTTTTTTTTTTTTATATCCAATGGTTGTGATAATTGGAATTATTCAAGGTTCGTGCGAAAATTTACACTCCAGTTCTTAACCCTTCCAGGTGGAATGTGTCAGTGAACTTTTTAACCTGTGATTTTTTTTAACTTGTTTTACTTTTTTACCGTTTGCAATTTATAGGTAAGGCGTGTTTGTTTTAATAAATCTTGTTTGAGATTTCTACTTCGTTTACTAAAATATATGGAAGCTTTCCCTGGCATGACTTACTATAGGTATGGCAGGTGGGGTTGAATACTCTGAAACATGACAGTTGATTGAAAGGACAGAGTGAGTGCGATACAATGTTGTCTATGTTACGTTGTGTTACATGTGATTAAATTATACATTTTGTATAAAACAAACTTAAGTATACATAAATAGATACATAGTTGGTTTAACCTTATAGTAAGTGAACTATAAAGAGAATATACATGTGTATATATGATGGGTACAGCAGAGTTATCCGGTTAAGTTTGTTTTGAAAATTTATGGCTATTGATATAGTTTGACAGGTGATGTGACTTTTGAATTCTATTTGACAGCTTGTCAGGGAATGAAGCACATTTGATCGATGAAAGGGAAACCACTTCGTTGATTTGATGATGGTTTCAATGAAATTCATATACAGACGGCAAATCACATTAGTTTATAGATTTCTAATAAATGTTCAATTGCACTCGCACTTATCTTTAGAAGACTGATTGTAATATTTTTGATTCAAGAAATCACGGGAACTTTTGACAGCCGTGTTTGTGAGAAAAAGTGTTAAGCGCAAAAAAGAAAACAACAAAACCAAAAGTGAATACAATCTAAGTCATCAATGAGAGTGAACATAAAGTGAATTCAGATTGTTGAAATAATGAGAGTTTAGATGGCGCTTAATTCAATTGCGCCGTGAAATGTGACATATAAGTCAGAGATTTTGAAATCGCTGGTTACAAGTTACACTCAAACACTCAATAATTCATGGTTGCCTGTTTCTTTACATACTTCCATTAGATTATGCAGTGACGTCTTTCATGTGTCGAATACAACATTCAGCAATTCCTCAATAATAAGGATATATCGTATGTAAGAAGTGCTGTTTGTATAGGGTTTGCGGCAAAAAGGAACTATTTATCAATAATACTCGTATACATTTTGAGAGAAGTTAAATATTTCAATAAATTAGATCCCGTCTTCATGCAACACATGAATATTCTTTTAATTCCCAAATTACACTTGTAACACAGCTTAAATTAATCCAGCAGCTAAGAAAATCTTTTTTTAATAGTCTAATAACTTATCTAAAAGAATTCATCTTTTTTTATATATTATTCAAGTTTGATTAGTTAGTTTAGAATATTTTGTAGATTTTGTATAATACCCTTATGAAAGTTCCAAAACTGAACATTCCAAAATAGGCTTTTGAAAAATACTTAACAATTATTAATCAAAGTAGGTTTCATTAAATTGAAATAAATTCTACAGCTAGAAAATAATTTTTTAAACATTAAAATTAATGGTTCCATGACCGATTCATCCAACATTCGTAGGGCAAAGAAAAGCGAGAACCACGATTGGCTTTTGCATGAACGATTTGAGGGTAAGGATATCTCTGGCAGAGGTGACTTGAATTGACAATAACGGTCATGTGATTTGACACCACTGGACATTTTTTTTTTTTGTTTAACATTTTATCAGGTAAAATGCATCAACTCTCTTTTTCATATTAATCAATGATCAGACAATTGTCTGAAATTGGGAATGAAAAACAGCGGAGAATTAAATGCTTCAAAAACTCAATGCTCCTGTCTCCTGTCGTCAAAGCGCAACACACACCCAATGTCGCTATTCTTGAGCGGTACTTGCATTTAGGAAACAGAACAATTTTCAGTTCTCCCTATGTGCATTACAGACCACCTTGTCTGGAATTACCACATATTTGACGTCTACAAAAACCCCTTTTGATATGGTTGTAATCTAAAAGAACTTTAAAAATGATAGGTGGTTATAGAAGTCCCCTGTGCAGGGACGGGTTAGAATATTCCTGCAGCGCCTCCCCGCTTGTCGTAAAAGGCGACTAAAGGAGTAAATACATCTAGGCCACAAACAGCAAGGTGAACCTAGCGACACGTAACACCTATAAACTTTCCCAAAAGTGTGCATGCCAGTCCCTGGGTTGGCACGACTGGAGATCACCGGTGCCGTAAAAGAGAGATCAAATACAAAACTGGAGCATGCACACGTCGATACTTACAACGAATTTTGTGAATTCAAGCATTATGGAAGTACTCGTCCGAAATGACACTACCCCGCCAGGCACTACCATTGTTACACATGGTACTGATCCTGGACCGAGCAGCAATGCTCGGGTCAGAGCTAGACGGATTCCGGGGGCTAGCAAAGTAATGCCGCAGATTATACAAAATCTGAGAGTTGCGAGTTGGAACATTGGCAGTATGACAGGTCGAAGCTTCGAGCTGGAAGAGATGATGAAAAGAAGGCGAGTGGACATCTTATGTGTTCAAGAAACAAAATGGCGAAACACGGGAAACAGGGCCCGTTTCTTGGATACGAGGACAAAAAACTATAAGATGTTCTACTATGGAACGGAAAAGGGTAAAAACGGAATCGGAATCATCCTTGCAAAACATCTATTAGGCAGCGTATTGACCATTTCGAAATCCAGCGATCGTTTGATGTCCCTTAAATTGGTGATTAAAGGAAAGTTGTGGAATATTGTCACTGCATATGCTCCCCAAATTGGATGTGAGCAGGTGGAAAAAGATGCATTTTGGCTAGACTTTCACAATCTACTTAAGGACATCCCAAAGGAAGAGTTTTTGTTCGTGGGCGGAGATTTGAACGGACATGTCGGCAAGACAAACGAAGACTATGAAGATTGCCATGGAGGCCTCGGATACGGCACCAGGAACCCTCCTGGTGAAGACATCCTGAGCATGTGCAAAACATACGGTCTTATCGTACTAAATACCATGTTCGTCAAACAAAGCCGACACCTGGTCACTTACAGCAGTGGTGGAAATGAAACCCAGATTGATTACCATTTGGTATCTAGTTTCATGAAACCCCGGGTAAAAGATTGCAAAGTGATACTAGGAGAAGCGATCGCCCACCAACACCGTCTCCTACTGACAGAATTTTTTATGGAGACAGTGAACGACAACAAACATACAAAAACTTTTGGGAAGATCAAATGGTATAATCTGGATAAGGAAAAAGGCGAAGCTTTCATTTCGAATATGCAAAACGTTCTGTATAACAACACCGATATAGTTCGAAATGAAGAGAGTACAGCACAAAGTATGTGGGATCTCCTACAGAGAACTTGCAAAGAAAAAGCCAAAACACTGTTAGGGGTTTCAAAAGGACACAACCAACAAGGCAAAGAAACATGGTGGTGGAATGATGAAGCTAAATCAGTTATAAGTAAGAAGAAAATGGCTTTCAAGGCTTGGTCGAAGTGCCCCTCTAATGATACAGAGCAAAAGTCACGCCTCGAAGTGGAATATAGGAACTGCAAGAAAGAAGCGAAGAAGAAGTGCGCCCAAATTCAAGCAAAGAATACAGAAAACTAGGCTTGTGTAGTTCGCGAACGAACTAGTTCAATGAACTAGTTCATTTAAGTGAACTAGTGAACTTAGTTCATATACTTAGTTCACTAGTTCATTTAGTTCTCGAAGAACGGGAAAGTATATTTTTCGATTTCACATTTTTCTTCTATTTAATAACATTTATGTGGACCCATTTATAGACAGAGACAACAGAAGTCATTTATGACATGGCAGAACGCAGAACTGCTCATACTCACCTAACTCAATAATCTTTTTTTATGTTTTCTGTGGATGAAATAAGTTCCTATCTATAGGAAATTGCCATCATTTGTCGTTTGTTCTTGTCTTCTTTCTAGAAATGGATCCTCTCAAATGGTGGGACGACCGGCCGGCGGCGTACTAATTATATCCTCATACATATATACAATTACGTTTTAAAAAGATTTTGTATTCAAGCTACTTCGGTTCAATGCGTGTTCCATGTTTTCTCAGCAATTGGCCAAATAATTAATGACAGACGAACATTGGTGAACTCAGAGAATGTCAAAATTTTGGTATTTTTGCATTCAAAAAAGTAGATTATTTATAGCCGTGTTTTTTTCGCAACTCCATGTAGAATTGTAGAAAAAACGACATCGGGATTAAGGAGCTTTTT
The DNA here is from genome assembly GCA_963931855.1 of Philhelius festivus. Classification (NCBI taxonomy): domain Eukaryota; kingdom Metazoa; phylum Arthropoda; class Insecta; order Diptera; family Syrphidae; genus Philhelius; species Philhelius festivus. Next base: position 38,937,930 of record OZ007556.1, on the reverse strand, counting down.
TCCAAGTAGCTGGAAGCACAGTGTACGATATGGCATTTGTCAGCTGTATTGACATAGCATCAACCAGCATCCAAAAACGTCACTTTTGACTTCTCTGAACAAATTATCGATAAACATATGTATAGATAATATTTTTTTTTTTCATCGCCATTTTTATCGGGTCTTAGATTAAGTCTCGAAAATTATCTGGTCTTAGCTAATTCTGTATAGATTTAAGTAGTTGTTGCGTTTGCATGTAAAGCGCTTAGTCCCGATGTCGTTTTTTTCTACAACTCTATATGGACTTGCGAAAAAAAAAACACGCCTAATAATAGATAGCATTTTTCAATATAATAATATGATGAAGTACATATTGTGATACAAAACAAATTGTTTATGTATATTTTTGTTTATGGGAAATAAAATATTTATTTTTATTAACTTGGTGTTTGGCTTAAATGTAAAATCCTTCAATTTAACTCAAATTTGGATGCAGTTTTCGCAAGCTAAGGTTTCGTTCTTATTCTTTATAAAATGGACTATTTTGAACTAAACTGAACTAAAATGAACGAACTAGTTCAGTAGCGTGATTTGAACTAAATTGATCGATCACTCAAATGAACTAAATTGCCCAACTCTACAGAAAACCTGTATCGGGAGCTGGATGAAATTTCTACCCCGACAGCTGGTGCTATTCAAGAGCTACGGCAAAACACGAATAAGGGCGCAACTATCTTCAAAATAGCCGCTCAAAGAAGAAGAAATGCCCAGGAGATTTGTTCGCCAAAGTTCATTAACAATGCTCAAGGCCAACTTCTTGTGGAAGACAACGAAATTCTTCACAGGTGGCGACAGTATTGTGACGGACTTCTAAACGAACAATTTCCAAGGCTGTACTTTCCAATAGCTTCACCTAACTTAAGCGAAGTATCCGACGTCACAGTCGAAGAAGTTAGTGAGGCGGTAAAATACTCCAAAAAGGGAAAAGCTGTTGGCCCAGACGAAATACCCTCAGAGTTTTGGAAAAAGATGGGAGACATCGGGTTTAGATGGCTCATGATTCTTGTCTCCAAACTTATACGAGGTGATCGCATGCCTAATCAATGGAGGGAAAGTTACCTTCTTCCAATTTATAAAGGAAAGGGTGATACTCGAAGCTGTGATAATTACCGTTCGATTAAGCTGATGTCACACACCATGAAGATCGTTGAGCGAGTCTTGGGCAGCCGACTGCGAAAAATAATTAGGCTATCTGATGACCAGTGCGGGTTTGTCGGGGGTAAGTCAACCACGGATGCAATCCAGAGTATAAGAATAATTATGGAAAAACATCGGGATTCTTTGGAGGATTTGCATGTCGTATTGGTTGATTTTGAAAAAGCATTCGATCGGCAACCACGAGATCTAATATGGGTGGCCCTCAGGCAACGAGGAGTTCCAGAAACCTATGTGCGGATAATTATGGACATGTATGATGGAGCAGTTACTAAAGTAAGATGCGCAGCTGGAGTCACCGAAGAATTCGAAATCACAGTAGGTGTACACCAGGGAAGTGTCTTGAGTCCCCTGCTCTTTATTACAGTTCTTGATTACCTGCTTGAAGGCAAAGTGACGGATCCAAAAGTGCATCAGTTATTCTTTGCTGACGATGGAGCCATCATAAGTGAAGACCCGATATCCCTACAACGAGCACTTGACGTATGGGTGGATGTTCTAGAAGGAAGTGGGTACCGCATAAGCGCGAAAAAGACAGAATACCTATGCTGCCCATTTTCTGATCCACACAGGCCTATTCCAGACATTTATTTGAATGGAGTAGTGCTTCCCAAGTGTGAAAAGTTTAAATATCTGGGGTCTATGATAAATAACGAAGCTACTTGTGATGACGATATCAATCATCGCGTAAGCGTAGGGTGGATGAAGTGGCGGGAAAATTCTGCTATCTTCTGTGACCGAAAAATGCCCCCTAAGCTGATAGGAAAGCTCTACACTTCAGTTGTGCGTCCAGCACTCACATACGGTTCACAATGTTGGACAATGTACAAAAAGTATGAGAGTAAGCTAACGGCAGCTGAGATGAAGATGCTTCGTATGACAGCAGGAGTTACAAAGCTTGATCGAATTAGAAGTACGAAGATCCGAGGAAGCCTTCATGTTAAGAATACCATTTCCCAAAAAATTGAACACGACCGACTCAGTTGGTATTGCCATGTTCAAAGGAGAGATCCTGAGAACCCCGTCAAAAAGGCAATATCATACAACGTTCCAATTCGAAATAAAAAGAAAGGTAGGCCTAAACACTCCTGGTACAAACAAATGCAAAAACACCAGCATTCAGTTGGCCTCAGAAATGGAACAATACAAAACCGGGAGGCTTGCCGCCGATTTCTGAGGTCAACCCAGCGAACCCCACAGGCGGATCACTAGTGTGAAGCAGATACGTGGGAGAGTTATGATCCCCTCGACATCGAGATCATAACAGCGCCGAAGAAAAAGGAAGGAAGATATCTGTCAAAAAACAACACGATTTTTGTATAATTCCAATCTATGTATTTTTTATTACTTGTTATAATAATTTTATTCAATATTATTAAAAAACAAGGGGAACAACGTATTTTTTAGTTTCTAATACTTTATTAAATTATCCACCGGAAATGAACGTCTCATGCCCATACATTTCTCCCGGTCAATAAAAAGTGCATTGACCTTTCTCCTCAAATCAGCTTCCAAACTAGCACGAGTTTTGAGAAGCTGCTGATGCTGACTCTCAGCTTCTTGTAGTTTTCTATGCAAATTGGTAACAATATCTTGCAGATCATGAACTTCTTGAACCAAGCGCATCTGAGCAAAGTCTCTGAAATTAATTTAAATATCCAATTTAAAGTATTTTCAAAGGGTCATAGGATTATTTAAGTTTATTACTTGCAAAGCTCAACACCTTCACGATGAGTTCGAGCTTCTAGACGAGTTTGAGCCACCTTCAAAGGATAAGATTTATCCTGAATGGCTTTTTGCAACAATCCAATATGCTTCTCTAAGTCAAACAACTCCTGCTGAACTTTGAACAAATGAAGTTGTACCTTGCTCTTTGCCTCAGACATCTCTTGTGATCGCCTGTCCAGAGCATTGTTTGAATTGCTCCAACAGTCCCAAACATTAGTGGCAGTTTGGTTAATCATAGTTTCTATGTCACTTCGAAGCTGAGTTGATTTTGCACGTTCAGTTTGAGATCTAATAATTTAAGCTGATAGTTTTTTTTCAATGAAAAAAATAGTGAAATGTATAACATACTTATTAACCCTTTGACTGCTAGATTGAGCCCATGATTCTTGAGTACTGATGGTGGGATCATACTTCTCAACACCTCCATAATAGCTGATTCCTCGACTGTAATTGTTTAACTGATGGCATACCGAATCAATTCCTAACGTCGATTCCTTGTGAACGACATCGTCTTCAAGTAAATACTGAGCTGCACGTAATTCTTGCAGTTGATTCATTACCCTGTCGTACAAGTTTCTAAGTTTTTCCTGGCTAGAACGTAAATTGGAGACTTCCAGCAAAAGGCTCTTTTCAACATGATCGTGAACTTTTTCAATTTCCTGACGACCTTCCCGATGGTAGAGGCATTCTTGGGCAATGTGCAATGGAGACTCTAGGTCTTGAATGGCTTTTGACAATGTACCCTTATAGCTTGCCAACGAATTGGTCTCAAAAATGAGCTTTTCAAGCTCATTGCTAAGCTCATTTCTCCAGAAGGTGATATCGGTTAAGCGTTCACCCAACCGTCTGCCAGCATCCCGCTGGCCCTGGGCAGTCTTTTCATCGGTCTCACGCATAATACGTATTGCCTCGTTTCGCAATCTCTCTGATTGATTTCTTTTTTAAAACCAAATTAAAAATTAACCTTGCATATACGTTTATATAAAGCATATCACCTATTTGCATTTGACTCCGCATATTTAGACAAACAGTTATTAGTCCACTCGCCAGGAGTGTAACGGGTATAAAGTGCTGTCCTTGCAGCATGCTGTGGATTTCTCTCAAACCCTGTTACTAAGTTGGGAAATGTCAAGGGCTCAGTTGACATTCCAGCTGGAGTAAAACATGGTTTCACTAGTTGATTTGTTATTGGTTGCTCCGCTACTGAATTGACCTCAATCATATCGTAGGCAAGAGTCGGTCGCCATGGATGTGGTCGAGTTGTCTAAAAAACAAAATACCACCCTCGTTACACAATTAAGAAGGTTTTTATATCTTCATAGAGAGTACCTGAAATGATGAACCTCTTGGAGGAATTGATGAACTCGTAGCAGGCTCCATACATGGCGGACCACCAGCTGTACTCCATGGCTGCAATTTTGAATTTTTAAGAATTTGATCGAATTTGAAAGCCATTTATTTAAAGAATTTGAACTTAAAAAAAAATTATTGAAAAGCATAAAACGAAATATCAAAATTTTAAATTTTGTGAAATTACGAGTATATATGTATCTACATGAGGTAATGAGTTTTAAGGTGCTGTGCAAAAAATGTACGAAAATAAACATATGATCCATCTAACGTATGATTCCACGAGATTGCGATAGTCCTTTCTCTCAACATATTGCCCAGCTCCTTCACAGGACCACTTATCAAGTAGATTATCCTTAACCAGACGCGAATCGAAGACTCTGTTCTCGAGATATGAATTTGCGTGCCATTTCATTACTGTGAAATCGTTTTACTTGCACTCACAATTGGAATACTAGACTTTAAAAGGGTTTGTTTTAAGCTTCTTGGATTATCGATGGGAGCACAGACTGGATAACGTTTTTGAAGGTATGAGTCTTCGTTTCTCCAGCAAAGCATTTAAAATTTAAATATTTTGAATTCCTTTCTTATAAATATTACTTCTGAGTTGCGTTCTATGCAAGAAACTAATTCCAACTGTAGTGGAATGCTACAAGAAATTCCTATAGACGAATTGAATATCGATCAAACTATTATACATGAATGTTTTTGTCGTGTCAATGAATTGTGCTGAGAAATATCTATTGATTAAAAGAAAATTGTTTGCCTGATGCCTAAGACAATGTCAAAGAAACAGTAACAAACTATTGCTTAATGAGCTTGAGCAAACTAGCAGATTTGCAAACAGTTGCATATTTAAACTCAATACTCCCTAAAATATCTCATGCGAGTAAACTATAAAGGCAGAAGACTATCATTCAAGAAATAACACTAGTTTACAAATTTTCGGTTTTTGGCGAGTACCTCAACAAAAAAGTATTTTCTAGACTAATTTTGGCTCTCTGAACACGAAAATGGCAATCATTTATTTTTCCAAAGAAGCGTTTTCGAGATATGACCAAAAAACGTGTTTTTCTGCTCCTTTTCCATGTATAAGCCTAATTCTCAAAAACGGTTGAACTAATTAACATATACTTTATAGTTTTGAACAGATATTTTGTTTGTCTTTCCAACAGTATACGACTTGTGTAAATCGGCCCAACAATCATCAAGAAAATGCCGTTCAAAGTTTCAAAAAACACAATTTTTCGCCGTTTTTTGAAAATCGCTTGTTTTAAGTCATTCCGTAAGGATAGAAAAAAAATATTTAAAATAGTTTTAAGATCTCAGGTGGAAGATATTGTTTTTACAAAGCTAAAACGCACAATATCAATGAAATCAGATAATAAATGTGGAAGTTATAAAACATTACGTGAAGGCAGATCATTTCAGGTTTTTTTCTTTTTTTCATAATTTTTATTGAAAATATGAAGTATTGTTTACACTTCTTCTTTTATGTGGCGTTGAATCTTTTCCATGATAGCAAGATCCTGGTGGAATCTTTCACCTTGTTTAGTGCTTTCAGCTCCTAAATTCGAGGGAAAAGTTTCCAAATGGCTGCGCAGGAAGTGCATTTTCAAAGACATGCGAGCACCTGAAAGGAATACAAATATTTAAATTTTAGTTGTCAATAGAATTCATTGTTTTTGAAACACTAATCTGCTAAATACTCACCAATAGCATGAAATGTAATCATCATTTTTTCGATCAATTGACGATAGTTTGGACTTCTGTAGTTTCCCAAAAATCCATGAACTACGTCTTGAAAAGCATTCCATGCTCTTTTCTCGTTTTTTTAGACAATTCAAAAATCCGGTGTCACTAAACAATTTTTTTTATCTGTGGACCAACGAATATACCCGCCTTAATTTTTTCGGTCGACAGTTTGGGAAACTTTGTTTGCAAATATGTTAATCCTTTGTTTTTGGGATCTTTTGCTAAGGCTTTTACAAAATTTTTCATAATGCCGAGTTTTATGTGCAATGATGGAAGTATTACATTTTGTTTTTCAACAAGTGCTTTTTCAGCAACGTTGCTCTTTCCTACTACATGATTTTCACGAAGTGGTCAATTTCGTTGGATGAAATGCTTTTTATCTGCTCTGCTATCCCAAAAACACATAAAACAGTAGTATTTTGTGTAGCCACCCTGCAGGCCAGTAAGAAGTAAAGCCACGACTTTTAAATCACAGCAGATTTTCCAGTTATAGGAATTGTATTTCACAAGTTGAAGAAGTTTTTCCGTGGTCTTGTAGTCCTCTTTTACATTTGTGGAGTGACCAATCGGGATTGATGGTTTCGTGTTCCCTTTATGAAGTAAGACAGCCTTCACGCTATACTTGCTACCGTCGATAAAAAGCCGCCAATCCTTAGCTTCGTGGTGTTCTCCAAATTCAGCAAATAATCCTGTCACATCATTGCAATACTCGTAACAAAAGTCACCCGTTTTTGAATAATACCTTTCGAATTTCTTATTCCGATTTCTGTAATAAGTGACTTTTGTGTCTGCTTCCAAGAGTTAAATTCCTGCAATCTCGAAGCGAGCAACTCAGACTTCTCTTAAGATAAGTTGAAATCGCGGCATAAATCATTGAGTTGGAATTGATAGCTTTAGTTTTGGACTTTCAATTTCCAAACTGCTGATGATACTGGAATTCAAATCTGATACTTCTCCGGCTGTTATTTTTGTTCCTGGTGGTTCTTGTTTTGGATACCGAGAAGAATGTGGCGCCGTCTTTGTTACTGATTGCACTTCGAGATAAAAAGCTTTCCGAAATTTCCCTCCTTGTATTTTAGTTAAGCAGAAGTAACAGTCAGTCACATGATCAATAAATTGGGTTTCTCCATTCAACTGGCTTTCCAAACGATAAATACTTCCTATTTCCGTTTCCAAATGCAATTAACCTCACAAAGCACGTAGCACAGGTTGACAATATAGCATTACTTCCACATTTATTATTCGATTTCATTGATCTTATGCGTTTTAGCTTTGTAAAAACAATATCTTTCACCTGAGATCTTAAAACTATTTTAAAAAAATTTTTTTTCTATCCTTACGGAATGACTTAAAACAATCGATTTTCAAAAAACGGCGAAAAATTGTGTTTTTTGAAACTTTGAACGGTTATTTCTTGATGATTGTTGGGCCGATTTACACAAGTGGTATATTGTTGGAAAGGCAAACAAAATATCTGTTCCAAACTATAAAGTATATGTTAATTAGTTCAACCGTTTTTGAGAATTAGGCTTATACATGGAAAAGGAGCAGAAAAACACGTTTTTTAGCCATATCTCGAAAACGCTTCTTTGGAAAAATAAATGATTGCCATTTTCGTGTTCAGAGAGCCAAAATTAGTCTAGAAAATACTTTTTTGTTGAGGTACTTTTTTTGTGTAAACTAGTGTAATCGTTTGGGAAACATATCATGCGGGATATTTTAATTTAGGTTACTCTACCCTTTTATTTTTATTAATTTAATTGATTTGTAGGTAAATTGAGAGTTGACTATTCTAACATTCGGATTAAAAAAGAGCTTTCGTGTTATGTAACTTACTTATACACTGTTATTAATAGACCATCAGGGGTGGGACTGGGATTGCTTAAATTTTTTTTCATCATGCAGGCGACCTGGCTTGAAGTAACATCTTTGTCATTGAGGAATCAAAAACAAGGATGTATCGTGTATTTTAAAATTTAAAGTGCATTAAATAAAACTGAAAAATTAAAATGGGTAAACTAAAAACTAGGTTTACGAGTACAAAAAACTGGCCTTGTGGACGAGGCCTGTAAAATACAGTCTACCAGAATCCGCTACGGAATTGTTCTTACTTTGAGATAGAATACTTTTAATTGAATATATTATTGTTTCTGATATTAGGCAGTTCAATATATTGTCTGCCCTGGAAGTTAATTTGCAATCATTAAAATTAAACCAGTTTATGTTTGTTGAATGTTGCGGGATTAAGAAAAAATTGTTTACCCTAATTCTTAAAAATCGAGCTGTACTGTATGGTCTAAACAACAATACTAAAGGTGGACAATTGATATGTCCCGTCACAATATCTCTCGCAAAAGAAACGAGGAAGTAAACACTTCTTGCCTCAAAACTTTGTAGGTCAATTATGCTAATCAATTTATTAATATAATATTTTATTTGTAAAGAATTGTTAAAAATGTTTATTCATACATTATCTAATTATTTATACATATACATATATCTATCCATTAACTTATTTCCACAACAAGGCTTAATTATCTTAAAGATGCAAAAGATGCAAAAAGGGTTGCAAAAAGCTTAAGTCACTTTTTAGCTTAAGCTTGGCTTTAATTCACAAGCTAGTGGATGACTTATGAATTAAGAAAAATGTACTTCAGCAGCTAGTTACTGACTTATGAATTAAAAAAATTTAATTCATAAGTCAGTTGGTGACTTGTGAATTAAAAAAATTTAAATCATAAGCTTCTAAGTGACTTATGAATTAAAACAAATTAATTCAGAACCTACTAAGTTACTTATGAATTAAAAAAAAATTAAGTCATGAGAAAGTAAGTGACTTATGAATTAAAAAAAAAATAATTCACAACCTACCAAGTGACTTATGAATTAAAAAAATTTAAGTCATGAGCAAGTAAGTGACTTAAGAATTAAAAAAAAATTAATTCAAAAATTACCTAGTGACTTATGAATTAAAAAAAATTTAATTCATAAGCTAATGAATAAATTCTGATTAAAAAATGATTAATTCGAAAATTTATAAGCTAGCATGATAATTTTATGACACACAAAAGCTTGAAATCTACTTTCGTTAATAATTAAATAATTATGTAGTCAAAACAAGCTTTAACATTTCCAATTTACTAACTAGCTTATGAATTAAATTTTTTTTAATCATAAGTCACTAACTAACTTATGAATTAATTTTTTTTTTTTAATTCACAAATCATCTACAGACTTATGACTTATGGTTTTTTTAATTCAAAAATTCGCAAACCTGATTTTAATATTAAGTTCTAATATTAACAATTTTAAAAATATAAATTATTAAAACATAATTTAAAATTCACTATTTTATATCTAATTTTCCATAAATGAATATTTTTCCCAAAATATTATTTACCTTTAAAATTTGTTATTTACAAACAAAACAAATCACAAGTTGAAAACAGACACAAGCAGTTGACAATTAATTTAGATAGGCATATGATATGAAGAGAAAAATCTTACTTATTGTAGTTTTTATAAACGCGTCGCTTTAGGATTCCAGAAACTTTCCATTTTTATGTTGATGTAAAAGTATAAGTCGGAACTTAACACCTTTTTCATGTTTTAGTAAAAACGTGAAAGAGATGTGGAATAAGATTTGTTTGTTATTATACTCTGTTCAATTTATATTTGCAGTACAGGGAAGATAGGATATTTGCCTTTCAGTCTGAACATTATGGATTTCAATAAGCTATCTTTAATTTGAAGCTCTTACAGGATTGCCGTAGGAGCATTAAAAATTGCCGCAAATCTCAGAAAAATATTTTCTACCAAAAGCTCGAAAAAGCTTAAATTCTGAAAGTTATATAGCACAAACCAAAGAAAATGCCATATGAATTTCTATCAACTTGGCAATGGTAACTCTGACTTAGTGTTTTTTTTTATTAAACACAATATAAAGGTTGGTTGCAAATTGGCGATCAGTCTCCTTTCACTCAGTGTTGCCGAATCTCATGATTTATCATGATTCCCATGATTTCTGACCTCTTCTCATGAAATCATGAATTCACTGAAAATCTCATGATTTCTTAATTTTTCCTTAATAATAGCAACTTGGTTACTCGCTTGGAGCAATTGTGGCAACTTAAGGTTGCAGGCAACCAATGGGTGCAACGCCTTAGCCCATTATAATCAGCCAATGCAACTTCTTTATTATATACTACGTTTATATGCAGTATCGAAAGATCGGGTTGGATTAGGGTCGGATTTTCGACCCAGGTTTTTCATCATTTGAGTTGAGAGCTCGATTTGGAGTTGAGTTGAAATGGTGTTGAGCGATTCTGAAACATTTTGTTAAGCCAACTCCTCGACCCAGGTTTTTCGTCTCATATTTCAACTCGACACCGCTGAGCGAGTGAGATCGAGTCGAACAAAGCTCATTTTAATTCAATACCCGTTTACAAAGGGTCGAGAGAGCTTCAAGCTCGCTTCAATACCTCATATAAACGTAGTAATAATTTAAGAATACCTATTCAACCTGCAGAAATTCTTAAGTGTTTTAGTGCATTTTTTATAATAAAAGAGAATGGGCATTTTATATCGTTTGAAAGCTTAGCCCTAGTACATAATTTTTTCTATGGACACAAAGCTATAAACCATGGGGTTTAGGTAGTATATGGCAAGGAAGATTACAATTAGAGCAAACATTAATCGCCATAGTGTTTCACTGAAATTACATTATTTTTCACTTTCGATGAGATTAGTAGACCCCAAAATAAAGGAAGTTTTATAAAAATGGCCAATAAAAGCGAAAAACATCATGGTTGGCGAATAATTCACTTAACAGTATCAGAATTTTACTTTTTTTATTCCATTTATTTTCTATCGTACTAACTTTTTTGTTTAAGGTGAGTTAAGTTTAAGTTGTACTTGCACGTCATATCCATTTTGTTGTATTTATGTTGGGTGTTGGGTCCGATAACAAACTATATTCATATTCGTAATTTTTGATGAAATTAAATCGTATAGTAAGTACATACTTATCGGGACAGTATTGTCATCAGCACTTATTCATGTTTAATTCAATCTTTACTTAGCAATAATTGTGGGATTAAATTTATTTATCATATATACAGTGGCGGTCAAAATAAGTATTGTAGTGTAAATAAAATGATTGGTAAGTCTCTGAATTTTCATGCTTTTGTGGAGGAATATTCTGTGGTCAGACGTGTCCAGGATTGTGTTATATGGTGGAATCTCGGTAATATGTAAGAAGGCCTCCAAACACAGAATATAATACATGCTTCACAGCCAAGACATTATGGAGGATCCAGCATAATGGTTTGAGCATGTTTTTCCTTCCATGGTGTTAGTCCCATATACCGGGTTGCAGGCATTATGGATCAACATCTTTATGTGAAGATCATGGAGAAAGTTATGTTGCCATAATGCTGAATATGAAATGAAACTGAAATGGGTCTTTCATCAAGACAACGACCCCAAGTATACAAGTAAACTTGCGAAGCAGTGGTTCCAAGAAAAGAGGGTTATAATGTGATAGATTGGCCTGCGCAGTCCCCAGACCTCAACCCTATAGAAAATCTTTGGTGTGATATGTCAAGAAGTATGTTGCTAGTTATGAGCCAACTACTAACACAGCCCTTTTGGAATTCCATATCTATAGAAAGATGTAAAAATTTCATTAATTCGATGCAATGTCGATGCGCTACTATTATTTCTAAGAAGGGACATACAACTAAATATTAATTTAAGGTTCAAACACTCAACTATCACTTCTGGTAGAAATTGTCTATTAACTTTCCTTTTTTGTAATATTTGAAGGTGAATTTTGAATGCGCTACTATTTTTTTGACCGCTGTTTTTCTATATGACTTGGATGGATTTGAAATCAACAACTAATTTATAGAATTTGAAAATAATTTTTTCCTGAAATTAGAAGCCTAAAAAACATAATTTTTAAAAACAAGAGGACTATTTATTTCTTTAAAATTAGTAGATTAATTAATTTTAGTTTTTGTTGTGTCAAAAGGTTCACTACTATTATTTTGACCACAGCTGTACATATATTATTTCGTAAGTACGTCTCCCTTTTCCGACTCTCAGAGTGAACACAGTTTAATAAATGAGGTGTCAAAAGGAAGATAGTCTGAAGACTATGCGAACTGTATTTTTCTTAAAGTAAAAATATGAAATACTTGGAAAATAATTTGTTTTTGCTTACTTGAACGAATTAATCAAAACACAACCCATTAATTTCGATAAATTAGTTTTCCAGTATATTTTTTGTGCTGAGTTCTGGCTTACTTTATGACCATGTCCTAGGATGAGCTAAGCCAGGGATGAACCGTGCGGAATATTTTGTCTCGTGGCCTAGCCAATTTGTGGGAAAACTACTAGAGCGGAAATTTTAGTTTTCAAGCCAGACAAATGCCAAAAAATAATAAGTGTTTGCATATTAAAAATTAATTTTTGACCAAAAATTTAACTTTATAGTTTATAAAAGGCGATCGGTTGCGACAGTTGTTGATCAAGCCTTGCAACGCAAGAAAAACGATTTACACAAAATTTGAGACACATGATTAATTTTGAATACTAATAACTTCAATTTGCAACATTTGCTTGCGAGAGTTCCCGTATGGGTACGCTAGTTAAATCTAATTTTTGTAGGGATTTTTTCTATTCAAAGAAATCTTTCCGATTTAACAAAAGTCGACAGTTATTTTCGATCTCTGGTATATATTATTAAGCCAACGTCAAATATGTACACACTGCCATGAAAATTTTCTTTTATTATGTAAGTAAGAAATAAGGTACTCGTATAATTAAATGTTATTTTTAATGCTTAATAAAATGAAATGGAATGTCATATGTATTTTTTTACTTATTTTTTTCAAAAAAATTTGTGAATCATTGTAAAAGAGATTATTCTAAGAGCCCAGGCAATCTCATGATTTTTTAGAAATCTCATGATAAAAAATCATGGAAAATTTTTTTTTGAATCGGCAACACTGCTTTCACCCATGGAGCAGATAGGTCGTGGTGGGCTGTACGTGAGCTCAAACAAGATTACACAAACAATTTTAATGTAACTCAGTGATTCTCTTTCTTATTTCAGTGGCAATTTCTTAAGTTAAGGTGCCGTGCAAAAAACAGCAGGAGGCACCAGTGTTTCTGAAAAAGCTCTCCCATAAGGCCTGTACTGCAAATATAAATTGAACAGAGTATAGTGTATTACTGCCTCTAGATACATGAAGCCATTTTACATTTTCCGATACCTTAGAAAACGATATCGACGCATGACATAGAAAAGAATTACAGTTAACAATTGTGCGCGTGTTAGTGTTACTAGAAATGAAAGGGAGAGGATTTTTCGATCCATTACACTACTTAACAACAGTTAAGTCAGTTTTAATATTGCTTCTTTCCTACTTTACTGATATTTTTAGTACGATATTCACTTCTGCAATCTTCTATTCGTAAAAATTCATTATATTATGAGCTTAGATCGATCTGTGTTCCATTCCTTTTTAAGAGATTCCCTATCCTTAATTAACGGGCTGCGAATTGTAACCGAACACAGCTAATAAGGTAACATTTTTGGTTCTCCTGGATCTGGGTATATCAAAGGAATTTCATATGGTCTACTACGTCAGAGATTTAATTTCCATTTCATTTTCCATGTTTATATTCTCGTAACAGAATAATTAAAAAACTGCGAGAACTGCAAAACTTTATGAAACAAAATTCAACTTTGACTAAAATCTCCAAAAATTCGCCCTGGTAGTTAAATATTACAAAGCAAGCCCCATTGTTCCCCCATTATGTTAAATAAAAGCAATATACAAAGGATTTGCTGAAGAGAACATACAAATTTCAAAAAAAAATGTTGGTTTCACGATTAATATTCATATCATGTTGTTGTATTTCATGAAATATTGATAGTAAGAAAAATATTAATATGTAAAACTTGTAGACTTCCTTTTCACAAGCAAAATCAATTACCCTGCCAGATTTTGCGTTCCTTCACTAAAAAAAATTACTTTTTTTACAGTAATCAAAATTTTCAAATCCATATTTGAAGAAAGATTTTACTTGCACACACAACATACTTACGATTAGGTAACGAAATCCCTAGCGCGTAAAGAAAATTGACATTTAACAGCCGAATCTATAAAGAAATTTAAAGAGAGCATCAGGCGAATCTATAAACAAATCTTAAAGGTTACTTAACTTTAAAATACCTCTAAACAGCTCTTAAGTATGAAATCGGTATCTATAATCAATTTTCACATTTAAGTAACGTTACTTAAAGGCCTCTTAACTTAAACGCCATCAAACGCGTTTAAGGGTCACTTAAAGGCATTTTAAAATGTATTTTGAAATATCGATTGTCATCTTTGAAATTTTGAAGTTTCAAATTGAGAGTGATATTATATTAGAATTATAAAGTGCAACGATTTAAGAAACATAAAATTTGTATTGATTAAAGTATGTGTACGCGCAAAGAAATTTCGTCCACGCTTCCCGCTTAGCCTTTGAAGTGTTTGTATCGACACTTTCTTCCTCGTTGTTGGAAGAGAATCTGTGCATAAAATAATTCTGTTTTGTAGTATATTATTGCAAATTCTAAAATAAAAAAGTTTCCTGGTAGGAGGCATCCCAATTTTCAGATCTTTTTCTTTTATTTGTGGCGGCGGGTGTGGGTGTGGGTGTGTGTTCGATAGCCATTTTTTTTATTTCACAAGTAAAAAAATGTGTCTTCCAATTATTTACTGAAAGAAGGTGTCACAAAACAGCTGTGTTGTATAAAATGAAGCAGCATTTGTTTTTTTTCTGTACTAGATTTTCACATTCTTTTACGTTACGTGACACAACCATTGTTTAGTTAAGTACCAATGAAAAATCGATTATAGATACGAATTGAAGTCTCGTCATTTAAAGCCAAATTAAATATTTAAGTATGCTTAACTAAATAACCTCTAAGATGCAGTTTAAGAAAATCTTATAGATACGGCTGCATATCTTTAAAATACCTGAAAACAGATCTTAAGTATAAAGTCGGAATCTATAATCAATTTAAGTAACGTTACTTAAATGCCTCTTAACTCAAACGCCATCCACCGCGTTTAAAAGGTCAATTAAAGACATTTTAAAATTTATTTTGGCATATCATTTGTCATCTGTTAAATTTAGAAGTTTCAAGTTATGAGTTTGTGTCTTCTGTTGTGTGATATTTCAGAATTGTAAAATGTAAAGAACTTAAATACGTGTACGAGAATTTTCTCCCTGTGAATAGAAATGATTCTTTTTTAAAGTTTATTATGGCATATTTTAAAAGAATCATCCCAATTTTCAAATCTTTTTTCTTTTTTTGTGGCGACGGGGGTGGTTGTGTGTTCCTTAAGCCTAGTACGCAGATCGGGAAAAATTTTGTCTCCCATACATTTTTTGTCCTGGGAAAAATTTTGTCTCGGATATTTTTCCGAGCAGTACGCAGTTCGCGCGCAAAATTCATACTTTTGTGCATTGCTGTACAAAATGTCTCCACTAAATTTTGCCAGGAAAAAGAATGATACAAGCATTATTTTGCGGGACAAATTTTGACAGCCACTGTATTTCCAAAACTGATTTTTGCCAATACTGGAGATTCCAAAAAGGTATGAACGACTTTTGTAAGACAACCCGTTCCAGATAATATACACTAAAAAACACATTAAATTAGATTTCATCTCTCCAACTTCAAACTTTTGCGCGAGATTTGGAAAAGTTTTGTAGAGATTAAAATTGTAGAGATAAAATTTGTCTTGTCTCGATCTGCGTAATAGGCTTTAATTTCACAGAATCACAGGCTATCACAAAACAGCTATTTTGTTTAAAATAAAGTAGCATTTGCATTTTTTTGTATTAGATAAGTAGATTCTCTACGTGACACAAATATCGTTTAGTTCAGAACCAATGCAAAACCGGTTACAGATACAAATTGAATTTTCGTCAATTAAAGGCAAATCAAATATTTAAGTATGCTTAACTAAATAACCTCGAAGAAACAGTCTAAGAAAATCGTATAGATACGGCTGTAAAACTGTTTCCAATAATCCCATTACCCTGTATACATTTGAACTACATCTTCCAAACTGCACGAAAGATCTCAATCTGCAATATCGACACTTTCCGAAATTATACCCAAAAACAAAAACATTACAAACTGTCAAAAAACGCCACAGCACGCAAAGAAAGCACAAAAAAGAATACGAAACCAAGAGGAAATAACCAAATTATTTTCTTTAGAAAAAAAACTTATTTTTGGAATGTTATTAACATTGGAATCAAAAACGACACAAGGATTTTCAAAATGACCGAAAATAATTCACCAGAATCCAGTCCGTATAACTCGTCTACACCAGCGAGTGAAAATGCCGAGGAAGTTGCTCGCAACGAACGCCAGGAAGTCCTCAACTTTGTCACAGACTTGAAATCAAAAATATCAGCAAAATCCCAGCTTCGAAATGGAAACTTGAAACGTGTTCTCCCAGGAGAGGAACATTTCGCTCGACTCGATTCGAGTTTAAAGAAAAACACAGCATTTGTGAAGAAACTGAAACAATTCACTGCTGCGCAATTGGATTCCCTTACCAAGGATATGAATGGTCTCAATTTAAGCAAATACATTTCGGAGATTTGCACGGCTCTATCGGATGCAAAGATTAAAATGACAGATGTACCCTCTGTTGTGTGTTTATGTTCCCATTTGCATCAGACGTACGTCGATTTCGATGCCCAGTTTCTGGAAGCTTGGCAAAAGTCCTTGACCATCAGGCCCGGTGAGAGAATTTCGAATCCTAGCAAACTGCGTGTTGATCTGAGGCTTTTTGCAGAACTAGTAAGTTCAGGAGTTATTGGCGGAAAGCAAGGACTTTCTCTACTGGGCAGCGTTCTGATGAATATCATTTCCCAGGACAAGGAGGACCACAGCAACTTCTCCATTATTCTGTCTTTCTGTCGCCATTGTGGCGAAGAATACGCCGGTCTGATTCCAAAGAAGATCGTCATCCTTGCTGAGAGGTACGGCATTGAGATTCCCAAGTCGGATTTCCTGCCCGCCGACAAGCAGCAGAACCTCCGCACTCTGCTAAAGGATTACTTCAAAAATTTATGCAAGCATCTCGTGTCGGAACAAGCCGAACTTATGACCATGACAAAAAACATTCGTCGAATTATGGAGTCCAAGGGGGAGATCTCCAACGACAAAAAAGAGAAGTGTGAACTAATGCAGGCCAATTTTGACAAACTGCTTTCCTCCGCACAGACGTTATCCGATCTCTTAGATGAACCACTGCCAGAGCTAGCTAAGGAGACTGAAAACGGCAATTCCGGGACCGTTCTTGAGAGTCTTCTTGAGGAATCCACTATGGGTGATTTGGATCCATGGGGAGATGATGAGACAAAGGCCTTTTACACAGATCTTCCCGACTTGAGGCAATTCTTACCTAACTTCTCAGCTCCGAAGCAAGACTTGGAACCCCTCGAAGAAGCCATTGAAATGACAGAGGAATCATTAGATGTTGATATTGATGGCGATGTAGATGGTGATGATCCACCATCATCCACATCCGATCCGTCTAACGATGCTGAGACCCAAGCCGAGGAAGTGGCCTCCGCTTCAGCTGCTGCCACTGAATCTGTTCTGCCGGAAAAAATTGGCTCGGCGCTAATGGAAGCCGGAAGAATAACCAACGCAGGGACCAACATCAAACAGCAATTCGAGCAGTTCTTAACGAACCTTAACAATTGCGTCAACAAGGAGCTTATCGACTCCGCAGCAATCGAGTTTCTCTTGAACTACAATACCAAGAACAACAGAAAAAAGCTGACCAAGTCAATTTTTGGAGTTCAGAGGTAAAATGACTTCTTGACTTGCCAAACTTTCAAGAACTTTAAATTTCTTCTTGTTTTTGTAACGATTCATAATTCGTATGATTCACTTTGTTTTACAGAACTCGTTTGGATCTCTTGCCGTTCCTATCGCGCTTTGTAGCCATTGTGAACTTGGTCAATACTGACATCGCCGTAGATCTCTCAGAGATGCTGCGCAAAGAATTCAAGTGGCACATTCGCAAAAAGAACCAACTTAACATCGAATCTAAAATAAAAATTGTTCGTTTCATTGGTGAGATGGTGAAATTCGGTCTATGCAAGAAATTCGATGCTTTGGCTTGCTTAAAAATGCTTCTGCGTGACTTCCATCATCATCAGATAGAAATGGCTTGCGCTTTCATTGAAGTTGCCGGAGTGTATCTCTACAATTGTAAAGAATCTCGGTTGCTGACAAATGTATTTCTCGATCAAATGATCCGAATGAAAACCAATACAGCGCTTGATTCTAGACATGCGGCGCAAGTGGAGAGCGTATACTATCTCGTCAAACCACCAGATTCGGTGAAATTGGAAAAGAAACTGCGTCCTCCAATTCACGAATACATTCGTCACTTGATATTTGAAGAACTTTGCAAACAAAATGTTGATAAATGCATCAAAATGATGCGGCGCATCAAATGGGATGATCCCGATATTAGTAGCTATGCGATTAAGTGCCTTTCAAAGGCGTATCTATTGCGTTTCCCGTTGATAAGGTTCTTGGCTGACCTGGTGTCGGGACTGAGTTCTTATCAAGAAAAAGCTGTCACTATGGTTATTGATAATGTATTCGAAGACATTCGAGCTGGTCTAGAGATACATTCACCGAAGCTTGCACAAAGACGGATTGCAATGGCAAAGTACTTGGGGGAATTGTACAACTATAAGTTAATCGAGTCGGCAAACGTACTGAATACTCTTTATTCTATTATATCACTGGGGGTGTCAACAGAGGAGGGCGTTATATCACCATTAGATCCACCTGATAGTCTTTTTAGGTTGAAGCTGGCCTGTGTACTGTTGGATACTTGCGGCCAGTATTTTACTAGTGCCTTGAGCCGCAAGAAGTAACTATACTCTGATTATTTGAATATTCTATTGCATATTTCATACTGTACTCCCGTTTTTTCTCTAGGTTGGATTATTTTTTGGTATTCTTCCAGCACTACTATTGGTACAAAAAAAGTAATCCCATCTTTAGCAAAGAGGACACTTCAGACTTGTTCCCAATATTGGTAGACCACATGTATAGAGATTGTCTGGCTAACGTCAGACCGAAGTTGAAGGTAAAAATACCTCCATATCCTATTACTGATTAATTTGTTGTCTGCCTTTTAGCTCTACAAGAGTTTAGAGAAAGCAAAAGAAGCAATAGAGAATCTCAAAGCTGAGCTCTATCCTTCATTAGCTGCACAAGCAACCAGCCAAGATGTAGCAGCTGGCGATAGCGGCCCCTCAGTAGAGGTGGAATTAGATCCAATTCGAGAAGACAGTGAATTTGATGAAGTTGTAAGTTCACTTAGTATGTTAGATAAAGCTCAATCATTGAATTGTTTTTTGTTTTAGCTAAGTGAGGATTCCTCTGAATCCGATGAAGATGAGAAAAAGGAACGTCGGCGTGACGAAGATGAAGATGATATTTCCGGTTTAGAAAATATGAATCCAAACTGGAACGATGAACCAGTTGAAGATAATATCGACGATGTCATTGAAAAATCAAAGGAAGATCTTGAATTCGAACAGATGTTTGAAAAAATGGCTGCCGACAGCTACCAGGAACGTTTGAAAGAAACCATCAAACCCAATACCAAGGATATTCCAGTTCCAATGATGGCAAAAAATAGCAAGAAATCCTACGATCAAATACAGTGCAGTGGAAGCAACGCTGCCAGCAACTTGAATTCTAACGAATTCAAAGACAATGCTGTCCCATTTGTATTAATGGTTCGTGGTGGAAAGGGCAAACAGCAGTTCAAAACTTTCGTAGCTCCCTCTGATAGTCATTTGGCGATTAATTTGAAACTTCAAGAACAAAAAATTCGTGAAGAGAATGAAAAAGTCAAAAGACTTACACTCAACATTACCGAACGCATCGAAGAGGAAGACTACCAAGAGTCTCTGTTGCAATCGCAAAAAAATCAATCTCAAAATTACTATCAACGTCAAAACCGTCCCAAATTTAAGCATCAGAAAGGTGCTCCAGATGCTGACTTGATATTCAATTGAATGATATATAAAACATGGCAACACGCACGAGAATACTACGTGATGTAGATTAAAGCGCAATAACTCGTGTACCTCTCTTGGACAAGAAAATAAACGAGTAGACGACAATCACTCTCACATTACAACCTAACATCCATCGATTGATGAAGTCACATAAAGTTCTTAAAGCAACCGGGTTGCCCTTGATGCTGATGAGGAAGTCTTTAAGGTTTTTCTTTGTTAATCCTCAAAATGAAACATAAAAGTGCCGAAAAAAAAGAAATTAAAAATAAAAAGGAAATAAGTAAACAAAAAACAGATTTTTGCTTTGGTTTTAGATCAAATGAATAAAGATTGTTATTGGCAAGTATTTAAAAATGTTTTTCTATTCCTATTCTTATATCACACATGAATCTAGTACAACAATGAGAAAGTAGACAAATTTCCAACATTTTCTGCCACATTTTGATTGGCAGGTACTAGTGTCGCTTCCGGACCGCAGGTCGACAATAGACCAAATCTTAAGACTGCTACGCATGACATTTAAAATCACACAGAGCAATGTGAAACTAAGTGCATATTTGGCGAACAATTACCCTAGTAAATAGTTTGTTCTGTTCTGGACCCCTTTTACCTTGAATTACTCCTGGGAAAATGTTAAGATTCACACCCCTCCTCTTCATTTGTTGTCTTAAAACATTAATAATATTGTTCAAAATTTTGAAACTGAATTATCTTGATTGCCGTCATGAAATCTAACCTACAAATTCCATCGTCCTGGAGACTTAAGACACTGTACCAAAATAATTGCGTCCGCAATTTCATTACTTTGGCTTTTGTTAAATTTGCCTTTTAATAAAATTGTCGTTATTCGGAACTCTAGTTTTCAAAACTTTGTAAGAATTTCGAAATCGACATGATATTCGAACAAGTATCACGGTACTGATAGCTACTTTTGCATCATATTTTTTCCCTATATTTGTTGGTTAATAACAAACACATCAATTTGGTTCGCTTATCATACGCGGATCAGCATAAGCTGGAAACCTAATATGAAGTAAAGAGTAAAAAAGCCACAGTGGCACTACTCTCGTGCAAAAAAATGTATTGGAAACAAATGGGCCAGCAACCACTCTTTACTCGCTGGCTATATACTTCAGTAATCACACCTATTCTTACTTATGGTGTAGCACTATGGTGGGCCTCTGTAGATAAGACTGTTAATTGTGACAAGGTAAGCCTGTGCCTAAGCGCAGCATTGCGAAAGATCCCCACTGCCTCACTAGATGTTCTGTTCCATTTGCCATACTTCGATATTTTCAGCAAACAGTCGGTGGCGATCAAAGTTGCCCGCCCAAAAGCTTTTTCACAATTGATCAATAACGAAATTGGCCATTCTGAACTCACTCGGATCACTTCCAAGTCACATTCAGCCCTATCACGAATTCCATCGTAATCGGAAACTTGTTACGAATCCCGAAAAAAACTATCACAAAATCCATTGTATAGTGGAAAATCTCATACAAATTATCATTACGAACGGATTTGGTGATAGCTGATTACGGGATTCATAAAAATTTCCGATTACGAAGGAATTCGTGATAGGGCTAATTTGATTGCATTAGCCCAAAGCAACATTTGGGCAAAATCTTCCAAGTTATCATTCCTTCAAAATATTTCTGGGAGGATATGAGTTTATATCGACGGTTTGAAAACTGATGATGGGTGTGTACCCAGATGTAATCTCTTTCCGCCTTTCTTATCATTATAATGTGTTCCATGCAGAACTTATGAAAATGTGTTATCAACTACTGATTTCTGCATCTTTTTGCATAGTAAGGCAGCTATTTAATCTCGGGGCTCAATCTCTACTTACTATGCAACAGCCCTTAACTGCCGTTTATATCTTATTGGAAATGGCACAGCAGTTCAATATTCACCTGTAGGGACATTCCAGGGAACTGTAAGGCTGACGAACTCGCCAAATGTGGTACAACATTGCCTGTTAAGGATAAATTGGTATACCCATTGCTACATGTAAGCTTATGCTGAAACAAGATGCTATAGAGAGGACAAACCTAAGATGGATCAATTTAACCAGCTCTGTGATGACAAAACCGATCAGACCAAGGCTTGATCTGAAACGCCAAAGACACTGACTTATAGGCCAGTACGCAACGAGACTTGGCGTTTTTTCAAACTATTTTTGCAGAGGCTGCATGGATGAAGAGGCAAAACCGAACATGCCCTGCTCTGTCCCATAGACATTCGCTCCACTTTGGAGTTTTTTTTTCGATGAGAAAATCTCTGCATTCATGTAGTACCACAATGGACCAACTCTAGTCTAAGGCTCGTATTCACCGAGCGCTCCTAAACGGCTCTTAACTTTACGAGGCTCTTAACTTGAAATTTCTGTGGGGTATTCACCAACCACTCGCAAGTGTTTTTCGAAGTTCGAAAATGAGAGCCACTCTCTCTTGTTCAGGCATACCCAAACTGTGAAATGTTGTGGAATGTTGGTCTTGCTCTTGACATCAAATGGATACTCTTCTACTTGGCATTTGCTCACATGGATTCGAGTCAAATGCGTGCGTGGCACACGCACAAGCGAACAAACTTTCGAAGAGAGCGCTCGTAAGTTAGGAGTGGTCGGGACCACTCCTAACTTTTAAGAGCGCTCGTAGATCTTCACTAATATTGCTTGGTGAATAGGTTTATGAGCTTCTTAAGTTATGAGCGCTCGGTGAATACCGGCCTAAGTGTGTCAGCTGCGATGACGCTGGCAGCCACTTCAACCTAACCTACGTCCTAGATATGTTCAATTGGATGCAGATCAGTAGAACAGGGTCCGTTTCGCGTAAGACTAAAGCGATCGCTCAATAATTGATAGTCGTTTTGACAATCCCTCTTTCTATATTTCTTTACTGGGCCCGTATTACAGATTACGAAACGAAAGGCAAAAAAACGATACCCTTGAAAACGATAGTCAACACATGGACCGATTATGGTTTACGATAATGGATGCATCAAAATATTGCCCTATAAAATAAAAAAAAATCTATTTTTTTAAGCGCATCCAACTTCATTCTTTTATATTTCTGTCAAAAATAGTACATGTGTCAAAACAATGAAATACGAGTGCCAAAAGCAGTCGTAAGAGAAAACGATTATCGTTTAAAAAAAACGAGTATCGTAAAACGTAATCGCAACTTAACGATAACGAGGGATTTTAAACGATAATCGTAATTCGTAATACGGGCCCTGATAAGATAAAGACAGCTTTAGTCAAAACGACAAGCAAATATTGAGCGATCGCTTTAGTCTTACGCGATACGGGCCCAGGTTGGCCAGTCTACGGCGGGTCTCTAACATACTCCGCAACTCTGTTTTCGGTACACGGACATATTGAACAATTTCAGTTTAGGAGGATACTCAAACATTTCGCACTTTCAAAATCTGTTCCTAGCCTCAACTAACGTCACATACCTGTTTCTGAAGCCATGGGATACACTAAATGGGTCGTCTGTTTGCTTCGTGACCTTTGTCTTACATTATCCATAATTCCTTTTCGTTTCAAAAAACAACTTATTTTTGTACAATAAGAGTTAAGTCTATTTCACGGCACGAATTTCCATTGTCAAACATGCAGCACGCACGGGCTAATGAACTTCACTTTAATTTAGAATTTTTACTTAAATTCTTTTTCCAACAAAACTGCGATAAGGTAAATCGGAAGATTACCTGTAATTTTAAAATATCTAGAAAAATGAAATATGAGTTAAAATAATAAGAGGCGCAAAAATTAAAATTATTTTAGTGTGATATAGACGATTTTGGTAATTTCAATCGAATTTACATCAAGATATCTCTGAAGTTTTATTTTTTCAGTTAAAATGGCATTTTTACCTTGTTAGTTTACTTTATATTTACTTACTTTATATGACACTTCCAGATGTAAAAAAATTCTGTTTAGTTATGGTGGTTTACATTTGTAAAATAAATAAATTTTGAAAACAAATTTATTTTTCGATTTAATATCAATTTTGAAAATCTAAATTTGTCGACAGACTATATATGATAAGAAAATTGATGTGTATCTATTTTGTTGATATCCGTAATACCATGTCTATCAAAAAAAATCATTCACAGTAATGATAAAATCTAATAAAATTCAGTCGATAAAAAATGTTGATAGGTGAGTCTTGCAATTTGTTAAAATGTATCAAGTATCTATACTCTGTCCAACAAAAATTGTCAGTACAGGGAAGATAGGACGTTTGTCTCTCATTCTGGTTGCATTGCCATGTCGCCTTGTAAAGCTCTCACAGGGATTCCGTAGCTTACATTATAAATCGCCGCAAATGATAGTAAAAAACGCGTAGGGCTACCGTCTGCCGACTCAAAACAATATTCAATTTACCTTTTCCCACAACACCAAGCGGTAAGATAATATGCGCGTTTTTTTTTTTTAAGTTGAAAAGCAATGTGACAACACTCAACATACTCATCTTTTTAAAATGTGCTCTCAAAAGCTTCAAATCCCAAAAGCTCCTTAATAAAAACCACTGAAAAAGCTCCTTGCTTGCAATTGAGAATGATAATGGTAACTCTGTTTTGATGTAGATAAAGAGCGCACGATCGTATTGAGTGACACTTGACACTCTTGGGTCTTGACAGTATCTCATCAGCAGTGGGATACGACGGTCGTGTTGGGGTGTACAACTTTTTGCAAAGAATTCCAACAACAATTCCTTAAGAAAACTCAGTGGCTTGCGCTTTTTTTAGTGTCATTTTTCCTAACGCATTGTAGTGAGGGTGCATCAGGCGCCACTGCTTCAGAAAAAGCTCTCCCATAAGGCCTGTACTGACAATTTTTGTTGGACAGAGTATAGTTGATAGCTACGAGTATAATAGGGCTGGTTTTGCATTTATCGAATAATTAGGGCATTTATCGAATAAAATATCCCTCTGAATTGTCAACTTGAATAATGTCGGAATTTATTGATATCGGGAATTTAGTTTCATAGGGGCTTTGGCTCTCATTTCAAAAGTTCAGCCGCCAGCTTACAGTGAAAAGTGCTGAAGTATTGTCGTTGTCAATTTTCGAAAATGGGAAAAATTCCGAGGGAAATTTTGTTCACGATAGCCCCCAATACCACATTTTTCTGATTTTCAATGGCCACCGTCCGTCTTTCCTCAGTTTATCAGCTCCAGATTTTTTTCTTTTGGGAAAGCTAAAACGTAAGGTGTATACCAATAAAAAAACAGCTTAAAATGCTCTGGAAAGAGCACGTCAGGTCGAAAAAACAGTGGACACCATTTGAGAGATATTATCTTGAAAACATAATGTGAACATATTTCTAAATTATAATCTAAATTTTAATAAATGCCAAAGTTAAATAAAATCAGATAGAAAATTGTTATTCATCAAATAAATCATTACGTTACTTATGCCCTGTATTAGGTGTTCAGAAGCGAGTAATTAAAAAAATACCTTCAGTACGATACTAGTTAGAAAAAGCTTATAAGTTAGAAATTTATTAAGTATAATAATAATATCTTACCACAAGGCTGTTCAAAATATTGCGCCAGAAATTTCAAATTAAATAAGACGCTGAATAATTTTCTAATGTTAATATTATTTTATTAACTACTTTTTTTAAATGATTTTCCACGTGTGTTCAAATTTATTAACTAAATTTTATTTATCATGTTATTAATTTTGTGCGTGTTTTTCGTTTTAATATTTTTAAAAGCCTTTTATCTTATAATAAAATATAAACAAATAATGTATGCATGTATTAAAAAGACATTGCATTTTGATCAATCGGAAAAAAATATCTCTAAATATAATATGTAGATAAAATGTTAAATGTTAAAATAAAAAAAAAATCAGTACAGTTACAAAAAACAATATTTATATTAATCATTTATGTATATGTATATAAATTAAAAACAAACAAAAAATCTTACAAACTATAATTAAAATCCAAAATGTTGCTTAAAATTTTAAAATAATTCTTAGAAAATACAAATATATTCCTGGAATATTATTCCTTCGTTTATTTTTTGGAGAATTAATTGCTTCTTGATAAATTCTATAAATCTAAAGTTATATTAATTTGGCTATACAATATTTTTTTTTATTTTATCTTATTCTTTTGACTATCTCGCCAATAAGGCAAAGATCATTAATAGGCACAAAATTGTTTTGATTATAATCTGGTTTTTCTAGTC
The DNA here is from genome assembly GCA_963931855.1 of Philhelius festivus. Taxonomy (NCBI): domain Eukaryota; kingdom Metazoa; phylum Arthropoda; class Insecta; order Diptera; family Syrphidae; genus Philhelius; species Philhelius festivus. The sequence goes on along the minus strand of OZ007556.1, from coordinate 38,911,542 downwards.
TTTAAAAACACTAAGTTCATCTGCTTTTTTGTATAAAAGTATAAATATGCTTAATTTATCTGTTGGAAACACCAAAAAAAGAAATTAAAAACATTCCTATCGGTGGACATTTTTAATGTTCATATTAAAACAAAAACTGTCTATTTTATTTAAGTAGACAGAATGACTCAAACTGCAGTTGATAAATCATATGTGTTCGTTTTTAGCTTAAAAAATATTTTAAATTATTTTATACATAAAATATTTATGTAAGTAGCAGGCACACATATTTGTTTTCTTAAGACACAGATTTTGTTTATAATTTTATCATTTAGTTCGTTAAAAAAGAAATACCGTCATGTTGCGCAAATTTAATGTAAGATACTGGATTTGACTCGTTGAAGTAAAAGTTAATAGGGAAGACTTTAATAATGGTAAAACACTAAATGGCATGATAACTTACGGCAGTTTGAAAATTATTTTTTTTGAATACTTTAATTAAAAAATTCGTACTACAAAACGACGGTATTCGGAGAAAAAAATATCTTCCAAAATCGAGTATAAAATATGTTTACTTTCCAGCGTACGTGGGGTTCTTAAACGTCGTCGTAGCTTGCTTGTAAATTGGATTCTCACCCTGAAAAAATAGAAATAATTAGTATTTTTCCACAAATAAACACGTTTTCACTTACAGCATCCCACTTTGCAGCCATACGTTCCTTTTCAAACCGAGCAAACTCTCGCCGATCATGAATAGTTGTGAGCAACTTCCATAGCAACAAAATAGCCAAACCAACCAACACAATAGCTGCAATAACACCCAATACAATTCCCAACATAAATACTTTGGGTGGGCATTCGCGCTCATGCTGGACGTATACTTCGATTCGGCCATCTATTTCCGTGTATTTGAATTTGAATCTGCAATCATCTTCGTCGTAATACGAACAAGGGATGCGAGTTCCATTTTCGTCGTTAACATTTTTCTCTTCATCAATTGGTACAAACAGTGTGCAATTAGCGGCACACGCAGCTTCATCTTTAAGCGGTCCAGTCTTCCACATTTGACATTGAACACAATCCTTAAGATCAAGGCAACGGGGGGTGCATGTGGGGCAATTTTCACAATATTTACCAGAGTAACGACCTTCATCAGATACTACGCACCTATAATGAAAATTTATCTATATAAATCTACATACAGGATATTTTAAAAGAAATAGTTTACTAGACAAAAAAAAATGTATCCGTGAAGTTAAGAACAAACTGTAACTTAAATCATATATGTTTATGTAGATTTTTGTTATATTACAACATTAATTGTTGTGTATTTAAATAAGCGATCCAGTTTTATGTATATAAAATTGAAAGAAAAAATACATCTGGGGGTTGAAATTAATTTTTTTTTTCAACTAATTTGTTTTCCGTTTCTTGAACGTAAAAGTAAACAGAAGAATTTCTATAACAAGTAACACTTATACTTACTTGCAAACACCACATTCGCACTCGCCGTGACCTGAACAAATTTCTCCACCATTGAGTTTACAGGTATCATTCGATGCTAAACAATCACATGCTGATCCAGTCCATCCCGGTTTGCAACTACAAACACCACAATTGCATGTACCCTGATCTGGACCCGAGCACAACAATTGATTATGCCGATCACACGAGAAGTTGTCACACTCGCAGTATTTTCCTGAATACACTTCTTCAGGGTTCGGCCGCTTATCGCATTCACAAATACCACACACGCAACTACCTCGTGAGCTGCATTCAACATCAGTGACATTGTCGGCTTTGCAAATGAAAGCATCATTTTCGGTGTGTACATTTGAATTTGAACATTCGCAAGTGCGTCCGAAAACCGAATCGTTACAGTCACAAATACCGCACATGTAATTTCCTTGATAATGACATTGGGCTGAAGCTTTTTCGAACGTTGGATGGTTCTCATTTTCACATGGACAGCTGCAAAGCATTTCCAAATCAACTATTAGAGTTTCATTGATACCAACTGGATAGATTTGAATTTGTTGTTTCCATTCTTTGGGATCAGATGGACACTCGGTGACTGTTATTTCAGCAGTGAAACTAACAATACTACCGAGTTTGATTTCATCACACTTGTTTGTTGGACTTGGACTAGATTGGTTATTCAAACAATTCGAATAGTAATTGATTTTGACATAGCTATTAGCATTGTCTTTCATTTCGATGGAGGATGAAATTTTCTACACAAACCGAAAAGTAGTGGTTATAATAAATAATGGGAAAATTTTAATTTTTTATACTAGTTATTTAAACTTACTCTATATTCATCCCTCACTAATTCAACCACGTTAGATGAATCATCCGACAACACGGCACTCGATGATCCTTCAATATGTTGCGAAAGCTGTTTATACACATTAATCTGAGATTGGGTAACGGCGAAAATAACGTTGATCGAATTCTTCTTGACATGGTGATTGATCTGAGAGATACTAGGATAGTCCTGAAGGGTTGAGTGAGTATACATACCCCTATTATCTAAATGACAATGTCCGTCGTTCGGTTCAATAACTCCACCGAGCTATTAAATAATCAAATTTCAAAATTAAAAAAATAATTTTGTCGTTTAAATTAACTTACTTTGCCATCACCAGCGTAATGGAATCCGGCATCTGTTGAAAAGACCAATAGGCGACGAGCTTGATCTCTCCAGCCAATGCTATCACGACAAACAATAGCTTGCATAATTGCATCAAAACCACCTTCGGGTGCGTCCAAGTTTCCTGATACAGCAGCATTATGTACCTCTTCCTATAATTTTTTGTTTTATATTTTGAATTTTTTGTTTTATATAATATTCTAAATATAATGAGATGAGAAGGTGTGAATATGGAACCCTTTATTTGTATCTGCGGTCAATTTGATTTTTTTATGTACGTGACAAAGGACTGCTGAATCGACTAATGTTGCAACTAGACCAAACAATTGTCGTCAATTTGACTAAAACCGAGCCAGTAGGTTTTGAATATTTTTTTTTTTTTTCAAAATGAGTGAAATATAGTAACAGAGCAGAGTATAAAATGATACTTTGGTTTACAATATATTTTATTAAAATGTAAATGTTGATTTCGCGAACCTTATACAACAAGAGCTAGAGAGCGATTTATTCACCTCATTCAAATATATGTGTAATTGCAAGTTTAACACTTCCGTTACCTGAATGAGATGATCATATTACGTGCATTATATTTCACGCTCACCTTTTAATATATATTTTTCAGTCTTCAGAACCATGTTTTATCTTGGCATCCCTGCCAAAACTTGTTCAATTAGAAGAGATCAAGATAAAGTAAGTTCGCTGCTCCGTGTCGCAAGGAATACTATCGAACCCTTTGATATCAATAATAAAACCGCCTATAATTAAGGATTCTGGCAACCCGGATGCTGGGATTAAGAGGCTTTGGAATTAAAAAGTAGTCTGGTTATTTTATTTCTTTCTTGATTCGATCCAACCTTCACGCCCGAGGTTGTTGACGCTTTTTATGCGAATCATCATCATCCTGTTCAAGCGATTGAAACATATTTCTACGTATGGAATAAGGTAAAACTTCAAAATTAAAATATAAAGTTTTCATTGACAGAACCAGAGTGTTAGACTTGAATTTAGAATGTTTCTTTAGCTTTTTTTTATTATCAGATAGGATTCATATAGATCATAAAAAAAATCATTATCTTAATCGGTATTAAGTTCATAATCCCAAAATAATGTTTACTCTGACGGAAAGATAGTTATTAGTAAAAGGCGATAAATTCATAAAAATAAACAAACACACGAATTAGAGAGATAGATATAATTTGACGATGCCTGTGGATCATTCGCGATAGTAAAATACGGCTTTTTTACTGAGTTACTGATATGATGATTTTAGGGCTGTGCTACATCTTTTGATGAATTGACAAGTCCTCCGAGAGTACTTGTTGTCATTAGAAGTGCTGCTTATTACCCGTTCGGCATCGGCAGAGTCACTAGGTTTAGGATTTCTATGCCGTCTTGGCCTCTAATTTATTTTTTATTCATTTAAACTTCTTTGTGTACTTATTAAAGCATTGGACTGTCAAACCAGAGATGTGAGGATAGAATTCCAGTCATTCTGCCATAGCTTTGTTTCTTTAATCTTTCCATCATGAAAAATAATGTATATTTTTTGTACTTATCGGATATACACACATAAAATATTTCTTTGCCGATTTGAAAGAAAAAAAATCTTAGCCTTCATTGCGAAAATCAAGAAACGCGTAGGTTCCATATTCTTACCTTCTACTTGAATTTTTAAAAGATACAGTATTCGATGAGTACACTTTTGTCGACACTCTGTTGAATCTTTTTGAAATTACAAAAAAAAAACGATGAATTAGTAATGGTGTTCTATATTTAATTTGGCTTTTTAACCTTTACATTGCTGACTTTGTACAAAAATGACATAGTGAAGTGCTAGGCAACAGGTCCCAAACTAAAGTTGCTAAGATCTACAGTTTAATAGTTCATAGTTCAATAGTTCTTTGTAACTAGTATTGTACTTAGGCTTTTTTAATGGATTGCTTTTAGATAAACACCTAATTGTTCGAATTTTGTTCAAAAAAACTAAACAATAAATATTTCTTGATTTTTCGGGGTCATACAGTCATATTAAGTTGACACGATACTGAAAAGATTAAATACCTATTCGATGAGAAATTCGATTTAATATTGCAAAATCGTCTGATTGAGTCAGTATCATAATAAAATTAGTTCTAACATCAAACTAATTCGACTAAAATTTTAGTGTTTAAGACATATACTAGGACTTGGAAGATTTCATTGAGTCTAGAACACAAAGAAATGGCGAAATTATAAGACACTGCCTCTTTCAATTTGGTGGATAAGATAACAATAATGGTTCGTGGAGTAAGAAAATATCTTTAAGATATGTTATGTTGAACCTTCAGTTTTACTTAATTTTCTTCACTAAAATGAATGGATGTCGATTTCAGGAGTATACATTGTCTCAAAGGTGAAGATTCTTTTTTGTAGTTTTAGATTTTGACTTTAGATATTTTTGTAATGCATTCAATATTTTGATCAAACTTCAATAGAATCCTCTTTATATGGCAACGTTGGAATATTGGAGAAGGAAAAGGCAGATGCAATAGCACGGAAAGCCATTAAAATGCCAAGACACGGAGATTTGATGAAACAAGTGTAATTCTTTGTTCAAAAAGACACAACATTAAGACGGGTAATTTTCCTCGAAAGATGTACTTAAAACCAAGCCATCAATGTGCAATGTACGCTTCAAACTATTTTTAAATATAAATATGTACATGAATGGAAAGTGGCTCTCACGACTAATCGGACACAGAAAAATAAAATGCACGACTGGGTCGCACGAACTTGCTCCTATGTAATCGACTGGGAATTTTAAAAACGAATGTTATTAGAGAAAACTGTTCATAAGGATAAAATTAATTTTTAAATTCTTTTTTAGTCTTTAACAAAAATTATAAGTCCTTGAAGTGGTTTCTTTAAAGAAGCTTTTATATACAAACTTTTTAAAAGCTTTTTAAGAAAAAATTTTGGTACGCTAGTTTAAAGTTTTTATTATTGTTCGAATAAAAATTAAATTTACGAAAAGAAATATTGACCCGTTTCGGAGATATCGAATTTTCAAAAAAAAGAAAAAAAAATTGATTTTTTTTTTCAAAAATTGAAAAAATATTTATTTTAAAGTTTTGAAATGCAATGTGTTTTAGACTTTCTAGAAGCTTCTCTATAAAAATGTTCATTAAGATCCGTTATGTGGATAATGAGAAATTCAAAATTCGAAAAAAATGGTTCTATGGTAGGTACAAGCTGTAATATCTTAATTTCAAAATTTTTTTTATTAAATTAAAGATCGTAAAAATTAATTGAAAGAAAAAAAATTTTATCAAAATTCTAGGTGCCGTTTTCGAGAAAAATTCGATTTTTGAAAACCATTTTTTTTAATTTTTTAGCATTTGTATGGTAGGTACCTTTATTTTTAGATAAAATAAAAATTTTGTTCTCACATTTTGTAGATTATATTGAGAAACTTTTATTTATCAAGTTTAAAAAAAATCTAGCATGGGGTTTTCGAAATATTGAGTTTTGAAAAAAAAATTTTGAAGTTTTTTTCAAAAATCCAAAAAAAAATTTTTTGAAAATTTGAGTACACAATTCGATTCGTATTTTTGGGGAGCTTTAGCAAAAAAAAAATGATCAAAATCGGTTGAACCGTTTTTAAGAAAATCAAAAACAAAAAAATTGGTTCCATGGGGGGTACCCTCAGTAACCATTTTTCGGAAAATTTTTTTCAACCAATACCTAGATTTAATTAAATGAAATTTTTCTGTATCTTTATTTTTAAAATCTGTCGAACAGTTTTTGAGAAAAAAAATGTTTATAAAATTTCGAAAAAAATTCGTATGGGGGGTACCGTTATTTTTGGTCTTAAAAAAAAAAAGAAAAAACGTGTGGGGGGAAAAAATTAAAACACATATCTACCAAGTTTGAAGAAAATCGGCCGAGTCGTTTAGCCTGTAGTCGAACAGACAGACAGACAGACAGACAGACAGACAGACAGACAGACAGACAAACAGACAGACAGACAGACAGAATTGCGAGACCCACTTTTTTAGTCTTCGCTATTATCGTAATGTCAACTTTGATCAAAATCTCGAGTTCGATTTTTTTTACGAATGCATAACTTGCCTTATAGTACCTATAAGTCGCAAGTAAAAAGGATTGACCATTAAACGTATGGAGGGTATAGACAATTACAATCATTTTATAACACAAGAAAACGCAAATTTATTTTAAATAAATAAACATAATATTTTAAACTATTATACAGCAGGGAAATACCAAAAACAAAAACAACTCTATAAATTAACCTTGCACATTATCGGAGTATTTAATACTTTTATCATTTTGATTTGATTACTTTCTCAAGCCGTCGAACCATCGAAGAAACAAGTTTAGAACATATTTTTTGCAATTCTTCTTGAAGAGTCGTCTTAAGCTCTTGAATATTTCTAAAAGTCTTTTAGGCGACTCGACATCACAGTTCATCCCATATATGCTCGATTGCATAAGGCCAGGTAATTGCGCGGGGGTTTTAAACACTTTGGGACAGTTATACAACAACCACGACCTCGCTCTCTAAGACGTGTGCTTTGGATTGTTGTCCGAATAGATATTATCTTGTATTCCAAGCTTACTGACACGTGGCACCAAATTGTTGATTCAAAATGTTAATGTATCCTTTTTGATCCAAAATGTGAGTTTCCAACTACAGAACTCAAAATACATCCCACTACCATGGCGACCCACCGCCATATTTTACAGTAGATCGTGTATGCTTATGAGAAAATTCTTCAATTGCTGTTCGTTCGTCTGAACCTTTAGATTAAATTTTCTTTCATCCGTCAAAAAAACCTAATTTATACTGTTATTGTGTCCAATGGTACACTAACAATAAAAATATGTACTAATAATTTTACATTATTTCAGAACGACATATCCATTGTTAAATGTTCCTTATCAAATTAAATCTTTCTTTTCTTCTTTCACTTATTTAGGACTTCTTTCGAACTACGAGTACATGGCTATACCGATCATGTTTTGTAAGAAATCTTCGGATTGTTTCGTTGCTTACTTCCTTATTCTTGGTCTCTTTCAAAAAACCTTTAGAGATTCCAAGGATATGAAAGGATTTTCTTTGATTTGCCGGAGAAGTAGCTTCTCATCATCATCTCCTCCTATTTTTACTTGCCCTTTTCTGCTCACATTATGGATCCTATTTTCATTTTTAAAATCGTGAAATTATATCTTGAACTGTGGAATGGCGTCGTTGCACAATTTTATCTATTTCACAAACTGATTTTCTGGCCTGACTATGCGATAAAACTAATGTTCTTATTTCCACGGACGTTTGTTTACCTTTTGGTGTCATTGCAATGTGTACCAGATAACTTATCAAAAAGTAACTGAATATTTGTTGCAATATTACAATCCTTTCATATTTGAAAAGTGCTATTTCACTACATACACTACAGTGCATCAACAGCTACTGTCCGATTAAGTGTGAGAGGTAAAATTGTTGAGTTGTGTTTGTTTTTTTCTCTAATTTTTTTTGTTATATAATTTTACATGCGATTTTGTTAATTTAAAATAAATTTGAGTTTTCCTTTGTTACAAAAAGATGGTAAATTTCTACACCTTTCAAAATCTTTTTGAAGAAATTTAATGGCGAACATTTTTCTTTTCAGTGTCCGTCGTTGGAGCCACTGTATATGTATTGATGTAGCGTAACATGGTCTCATTACCCAAATGCAGTAACTTTTAAGGAGTTTGTAAATTATTTTATAAGCTTCTTTGTAAATAAAAAAATTTAAAACATTTACATTAAATGTTTAATACATTTACATAATACAGATTCAATAGTGTGACGTCGAAAGTGTTCAACAATATCATTTAAAGCTACGTAATTTATTGATTTTTAATGTGTTTTTAGTATTAAAAGAAGAACATTAAGCAAAAACAAACAACAGCAAACATTCAGTAATCTGAACGAATTTTAAACACCTCCACCCATACACATAATATCAAACATACAAACACAATCAAATAGTCATATAGATATGTATTTACATCCAATTAACTTACACAAAATTTAGATGTGTTCGAGCTTAAACCCATATTATTAATGAAGCCGTAAGGTGAAGAAAAGAATGGATACAAAACACTAAATAAATGAAAAAATAAGTTATATGAGTATGTTATTTTTCGTATTAGCCTGGGGGGCGATAGTTTCGTTTTGCGCGATTCATATTCATGAACGAGTTTAATAAATAATAAATGATGTTTAACTATGGGAAATTGTTATTGCAATTAAATTACATTTGTTATATTAAACCTAATATACATAGAAATAGCACACTTATGAAATGATTTACAAAGTTATAGTTTATTTCTTTCATTCACTACTCGTTTTCATTAATGCAGGCAAATCTAGTAGCGAGTCATGGACTTAAACGAAAACGTTTCCATTGTTTTTTTTTAGAATGTTTAGAGGTGCAAACATATACACCCTGCCATCAAGGAACTGACTTTATGTTATGCAAATACGCTTTAGACCACCACGCTTTTTACTCGATGCTTAACAGCCTTCAGAGTGCGTTTAAAGTAAAAAAAAAGCAGGACTTTCGGGTGATAAAGTCATCTGGATAACCTTTATTGTTCCGTAGTACTTGCTTGAAATATTTAACTTCTTTATTTTGATCAATGTTAGCAAAACATCAAACAGACTTTGATATTTGGTATAGATTGGAAACGGTTTTTTTTTGTGCTGACTCAAATACTCAGCTGAACATTATTAAGACATTTTCTACAAATACTACTCGAGATATTAACACAAAGATGTTGGTCAATATTATCCGAGGGATATAAAAGAATCGCACTCAATTTGTATGTCTTGAATGCGTTCTTGTTTCAAAGCCTGTATCGGTTTACACGAAAAATAACATTGCAAACTATATGTCCAGTGATTTGATAAATGAAAATTTATAACATAAATTAAATTTTAGCAAGCAATGTGCCTAAAATAGAACTTAAGGAAAATCCGGTAAGTTCCGAAAAACTTTATCTATTTAACATGAATAACGTTCGCGAAAAGATAAACTTAAAATCTCATATTAAGGAAAATTCTTCAAAATAAACAATATGCGTGATATTTCTTTGTCGATAGCTGTAGGGGTCATATTTTTATATTTGTATGGATGGCATATAAATAGTGCCCGTCATTAATATTCGTTTTTTTTTTAACAACTTTTTATTTAGATCCCTTGATTGTCTCTACAGTAGTATGTTTACCACATTTTTCAGCTAAAATATTTTTCCTTGGATTTTATTAGATCCTGTTACGAGTTATAAACCTAACCAAACACTATTTGAGTACAAGAAAGGTTAAGAAATAAACAAATAAAATCATAAAAGAAATACGCACTCCATTAATACTGGGTTTTTTTCTCATTTTTTATTAAAATTGTTGAAGAGTGCATATTAGTAATTGGTTACTTATCCGTTGTTTGTTATTATGGCTGCAGTCTTAATTCTAATGGACATGCACTTTCCCATCATGCTTTAGTGTTGCCATGAAATGTTTGTTTTTGAGCTCTAAATTTTTAATTTAAGTTTCTAGTGAAAATTATTAATAATAAATATAAAATAAACAAGAAAGCTTTTACCATAACCCATATTAAATCTACAAAACACAAAATTGAACCAAAAAAACTTAATCTAATAAAGCATTATAAAACGTGAAGTGTGTTACGTAAAGGTTGTAACAATCATAAGAACAGAATTAAATGAAATTATAGACAGAGAAAAATAATGTGTGCGCAAAAGAAAGGTTTAGTTGAATAGAGATGCATAAAATTAACATTTAAAAGAACTATAGACGATAAGTGGATGGAAAGTAGTCTTATTTTTGTTTTTTAATAAAATTGAATTCTTTCCTTACAGCAAATTTCTTTGTGTCTACGTTCAAGGTCATGTGATTGCGATAGCCATAGGGAGCTTTACAACCATCGCATGGTTGTTCCAGTCTTTTTTTGTAAATTTTGAAAAAAAAAAAATAAATAAATATAAATTGTAAATATCAATATAAAATAAATAAATATATAAACTATATACTATAATAAAAAATATTTGTATATTGAAGTTGCAATAACTTTTCAGATTGAAAATTATTGGCAAAATATAAATTCTGTGTGGAAGGAAAACAAATACACTTCAACAAAGAACAATAATTTATTTGAAAGTGTTGGTATTTAACAACACAATACATAAAAACTAATAACACTGTTAAATTACAACAGCTTATTTGATACAAGATGATCAGTCTTAGAAATAACTAAAAGTTATTAGGTGGCCCTTTCAATATTTTGTGTGGTATCATTTGGCATTTTCAAGAGCCTGAAGTCTATTTGACATGGAATCAACAAGCTTCTTTGTGATATCTGGTTTAATTTTTGATATTCTTCTACAAGTAATGTAATTTTTGATGAAGATTTGGTGTTCTCAGATATTCTTGTCCAACAGAACCCACAAATTTTATATCATATTCATGTCAGGTGACTGCGCCAGAGGTGTCATTGATTCAGTGCAGTTCCATACTAGCCTTGTCTGGACAATTTCGGTAGAACCAGAAATTTGAACGAACACGAATTTAATATAGTGAAGTACATATACAAGTACATAACGCTTCCTCCGCCATGCTTCGCAGTTGATTTCAGGTTCTCCATTTTAAGCTTTGTATTTGGATACCGCTATTCATAGAGAATCCTATGAGAGCCAAAAATATTGAACTTCGATATATATATTAGGGCGTTTCAAAAAAAAAAAAACATTATTTTTTCTCGGAACCACCCTCAAAAGTTTCGTTTGCATGCCAAAATAGGCCTCTGAAAATATGAGCCCTTAATATTAAGATTTAGGTTGTCCGCATCGCACTTTTCGATTTCCCATAAGAATAACACAGGAAAAACTCATGAACGATAAATTGCATTGCAATACCCTTTATGTATTTTGTAGAGAATTTAACGCTCTACAAAAAAAGTATAGTCATTTTTCGATAAATCAACTCAGTCAAAAGTTATTCAAGGTCAAAGTTTAATTTTCCCTTAATTTAGCCGTTTTTCTGAATGATTTGGCAAAATATCATGTTTTTAGAAAAAAATTGACCAACAAATTTTACAAAATATAACTAATTATAAATTAAAAATCAAGAAAGTTCTTCACCAATGCGTCAACGAAATCAAATTAACGAACAAAATCTAGAATCTTTATTGCAAAAAGATTTGAGTGACTTCGTCTCCGAAAATTCCGTAGATCTGTTCAAAAAATGGTTTAGAATGTTTAGAATGTTTCAACAAATTAAAAGTGACAAATGATGTAGCTGAACGAGGGGTTGCTTTGATTGAGGAATACAACAACTGCCTGACAAAAGATAAAGAACAACTGCAATACTTATTGCAAGTAGTTTGCGAACATCGTCTGAGATATCCTAACTACAATAAGACAACTCTTCAGCAAGATCAATTTAATGTAAATGCGTAAAAATTATTTTTAGATGAAGAAATTTCGAATTTATTAGAAGTAAAATATTTTTATTTGGTTATAAGTAATGAAAACTTGATAACACTGATAACTTTTCAGGCCATGTAAAAAATTTCAGCTATTTTCGAGCGCAAATTATTTAAAACTATTTTTTAAATAAAATTTCAGCAATCTTTGAGGGCAAAAGACAATAGTTCTATTTTTTTTCAACTCTAAGAGCTTAGAAATGAACTTTCAGTTTGTTTTAAAACCTGTAAAATTATAAATTTAAGAGTATTGTAAAGAAAACAGCTAAATTGAGGGTAAATTAAACTTTGACCTTGAATAACTTTTGACTGAGTTGATTAATCGAAAAATGACATTTACATTTTTTGTAGAGCGTTCAATCCTCTACAAAATACATAAAGGGTATTGCAATGCAATTTATCGTTCATGAGTTATAAAAATCAGAAGAAAAAAAAAATTTTTTCCTGTGTTATTCTTATGGGAAATCGAAAAGTGCGATGCGGACAACCTAAATCTTAATATTAAGGGCTCATATTTTCAGAGGCCTATTTTGGCATGCAAACGAAACTTTTGAGCGTGGTTCCGAGAAAAAATAATGTTTTTTTTTTTTTTTGAAACGCCCTAATATATATACATATATTCTTAGGGTCTTTCTTCTAACCGAATTAGTCCATAAGCTTTATGTAGTTTTCCATTGGTAAAATAAACAATTTTACTTTCGATTCAAATCTGTCAAAATTCTGATTTTGGCAATATTTGCATTTCATTGGGCAGAAAATTGATTTATTTTTGGATTTAAAATTAATTTGGCAAATCAAAATTTTTCGACAAATTGTAGGTTTATTTAATTTATTTCAATTGTAAAAATTCAAACTATTTCTAGTTAAAAATGGAAGCAATTTAAAATGATTTGATAAATTCCTCAAGCTCATAATATCTGTACTGAAAGTAAATTAAGGATGAAGATTACCACACAAAAATCAATTTAAAATCACATTCAATTTTTGATTGAAATGTGAGTTTGTAAGTGAAAAACCTCATTAGATGATCCAATCAGAAGGATAATAAATGGTGAATAGCAGTTTTATAGCCATTTTTTTAACTCAAAGTTGAACGCAACTTGAGCGATTTTTTTTATTTTGTTTTATGCATTCAAAGTTGACAGCTTCCGATTTTCAACTCAGTTTATTAAACTTTTGATTTTCTCAATTACCGAAGTAGAAGTTGGTCGAGCAAACTTGAGTTTGTCCATCAGAATTTAGATTATTGTTCTTTATTATTGTTTTATCAAGTTTGGTTCGATTTCACAATATAGAGTAAATTGAAACCATTTTTGTAAAGAACATAATAACGATTCCAATTAATTTCTTTGTTATGGCAAACCAATAACATAAACTTTAACAAAATTGCCATTATGCTATTTTGTAATATCACTTTTAGTACTTAAATAATTTTATTAGTCATCAGTTAAATAAATTATTGCTTAACAAAAGAAATATTAAATTGTAACAAAAAAACTTACTTTGATGGAATAGTTGAAACATAAGGCATAAGAACCTTATCTACAAACGAACCGAAACCCAATTTAAAGTTAGATGTTATGTTCTTCATTGTCTCCGACAACGAATCACCAAGCGATGAAAGTCGCTGTTTGTCGTCTTCCATAGATTTAGACAAGTCCATAAGATAATAAAGATCGATTGGGTAGTCTTTAGCTTGTGAGTATCGGAAATTTAATTTATATGGTTCATCTGTTGGAAAAACATATTATTTATTAAAATATAAAAATACAAATGCACAAGCAAAAAATTACTTATTCTCAATTTAAGATCCACTCTTTGTGGACTTAATTGTACAATAGATCCACTTGATGCACTAAAACTTCCTGAAGAACTGCTCGATCCTCTCGATGAAGCTCCATACTCTGATGATTGATAAGATGATCCACTTGAGCTATGAGAAGATCCAGCTTCATAACTTCCTCCAGATACCATCTGTCCACCTCTACTAGTGCCGGCTATTGTAAGTTCAAGATCGCTTGTAATCTTTCTTTCAGAACTTGGATTATAAGTGAATATTTCTGGGCAGATATCATAGGGCGGAATGCTGGGCTGAAAGCATCTCGGTTTGTCAGTAAAATTGGCCATCATACACCAGGCACAGCTTCTCGTCTGTATACATTCATGGCAAGTGCGTTTGTTAACACATGGATTTTGGGTGAATTTTTCTGCAATTTCTGCTTCAGCAAGGATAAGCACAGTGCCAATTAACACAAAAAGTACTAATATATCTAGTATTCTACTAGTTCGAGTCATGTTTGTGGCTTTTAAGATAATCTATAAATTATTCTGAAAATAAAACGAAAGTTTTATACTAACATAAATTAAATCAAAGCAACCGAAATTTTATGAGACCTAAAAAGAACTTAAAACTGGAACAACGAACAGTTCATATCAAAGTATAGTAATGCTTTTCTATAAAGCATTATTTTGATTGAAGTGTGTCGAAATTTCGCACGTGTAAATTAAATGCTATAATACAATACGTACATATATCCTTGCTTGTATTGAATTAAACCCGAATTGATATTTAAAACTCTTTTAAAACATAAAAAAATGTGTATGCAAAACTACTTCAAGTTAAAAGGAGCTACTGCATAAAAATGTTGGTTGAAATCGGTGCAGCCGTTAGTGAGATTCGAAAACCCAAAAAAACGTTTCCATGGCAGGTACATACCAATAGTAAAATTGTTTTTTAACAACCTTATTTACTCACTCGTTTTATCGACGGAGTAAAGTTACTTCGACTTTACAACGACTCTAATTGAAGTTTATTCATAAAAAAACACACTAGGAATATACATAGGTGGAATAAGCTAAAACTAGTTCATAGGAGGTTTAAAGCCATTTTAGTATCTATGTCATTTTGACATGACATCCTGTGAAATTTACAAAAAAGGAGTATAAACAATTTTGTTTCGTTAGTTACTAAGATAAAAATGGTTAGATATTTTGCATTAATAAATGATTTACATTTTTCAAACGCTCTATTGGGGACGCAATGGTACATTCATTTATAGGATTTGAACTTTATACAATCCAATTTTAAATATATCCAATTTCCAATATGAATAAAACGAATAATAATGGCAATCAGCTGGGGTTTGCTTACGTTGATAATAACCAGAGTTTTAGATTGGTGACTTTTTTTGATAGTGTCTACCTAATAAGGAAGGCGTAGCTAAGACGGTTAAGAAAAAAATTTTTTTTTTCTTCGTTTATTTGGCAAAATTTTGCCATTTAAAAATTCATAACAATATTTTTACATTCTACATGTCTTTAAATAAATCTATTCTTGACATAATCAACTAAAATGTTTTTGAATTTTCGTAAATTATTAAAATAAGGATTTGTTTGACATAGCGTAGACCCGAAGTGCTTCGGCTCGGTTAACCTATTCCGAGGTTGAACCGACTAATAAATAAGGCTGTAAATGTTGAAGAAGAGGAAGCCAAACCCTCAAAAAAAGGTTTCAAAACACGTACAAAAGGGTCTCGAACTAACACCTTCATGTCAGTTAACCCAGTACTTCAACCCAACATTTTAAAAATGTGCCCTTGCCAGATAAAGGTCTCCTCCATCTCGAATCTTATGAGGATAACGTGTCTACATATTCTAGCCCTGATGTCAACCTGCTCAAAATATATTGACAGCCATAAGATGGCCAACAGCTTACCCAAGCAGGCACATAGAAAATAAGAGTCCTGCAGAATGATATAAACAGCTTTCATCTTACTATCGATGAATTGAAAATGAATTGGTTCTTAGGAATCATGTTAAATCTTTCCATACATTCCCTTTGGTCTGATTTATGGAGTCTCAATATTTGTAAACTTGCAATGGCACGAAATCGTTTTTGCAAGCCGATGTGAGAGAGTGAAAACTGATTAATTTGCACTATTTTCGCTAATTTGTAAAATTCCATTACCTTTTATAAGCCTGGTGCATTTATTACAACCGATAAGCAGCTATTACCAAGAAAGGCAAGATGTCCGCTTATCCAATTTATTGCAACAAAACCAGACAAATTTGGAGGTATGGGTTAGCGGTGGATAAGAAACTAAATATGTAGTGAATGACTTCCCTTACACAGAAAAGGATAAAGCGCGTGTTTCTGGACGGCATCAGATCAAGTTGTTTTGAGTCGTTTGCAGCCATACTTAGGAGAAGGTAGAAATATTAAAACTGACAATATTATTTCACTTCTTTGAATCTAGCAAAAACTTTAACTGAGGTTGTCACTGTAAACAAAGTTCGGAGACAGATTCCTGATGAATTAAAAACAAAAACTATTGCATATTTGAATATTAATTGGAGAGGTCATGTTTATTATATTTGAATGTTATAGTTACAAATGCTTCCTTGAATTATTTTTCACTTAGGAACGATCAAAGTTAAAAGTATGGTTCATTTGTCAAAAAAATTGAATAAGTAATCAAAGGAAGTTTCTGATTGCATTAAATTTATTGAAAAAAAAAAATATTAGCACTTAAAACATAAAATTAGCAAATCGAATTCTTTGTTATACTATTTTTGTTCAAAATTGTATAGTTAAGCATAGTTGATAAAATTTACCAATAATAATAATTAGTTTAATAATAGAGTAGCTGATCCTTAGATCAGTGCCCAAATGGTTGCCTTCTTAGCAAGGTAAAGGCAGTGATCCTCAAATTATAAAATTATTATTATCGCTCAAGAAGAATATACAAAAATGAGTACGATAAGGTGTTTAGTATCATTTCGACGAGCTTAGTTCTAAAGATTTGTTTCCAAATTCCTAAAGAAAAAACCGGTTGTACTGTTTAATTATAAAAGTTTAAACATATGCATCAGAAAATTCGTCATCAAAATCCATCACAAATTACTCACGGCGATCATCAAAAATACTTTGGAAATATATTTGTCATCGGAACCACCTTCAGGCTTATGTCAACAAACACTTGTATGCATACATAGATGTAAACCTTACAAATAATTCATCTAATTGAATGAATTTCAGCGTACCCATCTTCTCTGCAGACTCCAAATAACACAAATCATTTTCTTAATTTAAATACAATTAATATAAAACACCATATAACAAACCCAATTTCCAGATGTGGTGAAAAAATGAAGAACCACGACTGCAAATTCATTATGTAAAAAAAACTCGATACTATTCCAAACTTGGTGAAACGAAGATGATGATGTCAGCGACCGAACCAGCGACAACCAAGGTAAACAAAAGCTGTATGTTCAATATTTATCTTTTTTTTACTCAAAAATTTCAACGCTTTATCCTTATCCTGTCGAAAACGAACAATGAAATCATTTCTTTGGTTGGTTTTGAAGAAGATAACAAGAAATATTGTGGCAGTTCTCTGAAAAGAGTACTTTTCTACAAAAATTCAGTCACAAATGAATCAAATAGACTCACTATGTGGTTGAAAATGGCACTAAATTAAATACTGAAAGTGAAATCAGTAAAATAAAGTGACTCATCGACAGATAGGTACGTAAATATCAGATCTGAGGAAACACCAAGAAAATCAAAATACACACTCGAGTGTTGGTTGCGCTTCGAGGTGAGGGAAATGAGTATGGGTCAGGCGCTTTGTAAGCGAATAGCGGAAGCTGAGGGTGCGAGGAGCCTCTACCGTAGACAGGCATAAGACAATGTTGTCACTGGCGAGTTCTAATGAGCTGAACTGAGAAAAGGCGAGGTGATCTCAGGAAGTCAACGCTGACGGAATATTGATTTAGTTTGTCAGCAGAACCAATGCATCATAAAGAATTATATGATTGCATTACAAGATAAAAGTAAACAGTGATAATAACGTAGGTAGGAAGAGAATTTAGAACCACTTTCAGAGACAAAAAAAAAAACAAATTGCGTGGGCAGAATGAAAATTTCCAACTAGACACAGGCTTCCGATTTAAATGGAGAGTTCAACTTATGGCCATCACTGCACTTGAAAAAAAGTCCAATTATCAAAGTTTATTTATAGAAATTACTTATCGAAGTATAACTCATAAATTCTGTCGATGGATGAAAAGAAAAAATAAAACAACGTAAAAGGGGAGTCGCCAGCAATACAAGGGCTATCTCGAATCACAAAAAAATACACTTTAATGTGGGAAAAATAATAAAACTTTAACAATTTAATTGAATTTATCACTTACATTATAATGTGGAAGATAAAGAAAATATATGTGGTAAAGATTTCTTGCGGTTTATGTGGTTTTTATTTCCATCAGGGAGAAACTAAATTTGAAATAATATATATTTTATTCTCGGACTACCGTCGTCCGATCGTCACCGAATGTCGAAGAGTTTTGAGACTGAGCGAAAAAAATAAATTTATTTTAGTGGCAGATGTAGTACGTTCTATTTCTCTAAGAAGTTAACTTTCCCCGTTCTTTTATTCGAAAATATTTTGTTGTTGATTTTATTTTTAATAGTTTTCTGTTTTGTTTTTGCTTATGAATTTAATTTTCGGGGCGACTTTCCTTTAAGGTCGCACGAGTATAGTGTTGATTTTTTTTTTACAGTTAGGTATGGGTCTCAATAGAACAGGGTTAAAATATTAGAGTGAGGAAACCCCCCTAAATCCTAAAAAAAAATATTTTCTTTTCGGTTTTAACCTCACTTTTTGTTTGACTCAATTTTTTTGGCGAAATTGTAAATTAAAGTGCTTAATTGGTTTATGTATTCAATGTTACTATCTATTCTGAATCGAACACAAAAAACCGAATGATTTTATGTCTTTTAGTTCTTGAGAAAATTGAAAATTACTAAGACTACTTTTTGTTTTTTGCTTACATACTTACATAAATGCATCAGTGCTAGCATCCAGCATTATGGCGCATAAACAGTGAGATATGTATGGGGGGCATGCTGCCCCCCTGCAACCCCCCTGCTTGGGCTCACTATAGGATTTGGGGTAGGTGCGAGGTTGGGTGCCCGCAAAGTTTTTTTTGTACTTCATAATTTCAATACAAGTACAATAAATTTCAAGAATATCCCAAAAAAACAGCGCGTATAAAATCACTGAACCAAAGAAAGAGAGGAAAAACGTCAAAATAAAGCAAAAAAAAAGTTTTTCATGTGCATCGCATCCATTATTGTGTTCAATTTGTATGAAAAAGTGAAACTTTAAAAATTAATTAAAAATAGTTATAAATGTTTCCTCACTTTAAGATTGCGATATTTGTTGTTTATAAGTGCTAATCTATCAAATAAAACTATCCGCGTGTGAAAATTCGTGCGACCTTAAAGGAAAGTTGAGCCAGTTTCTTTAATTTTCTCTCAACCAATTTCAAAAAATTTTTTAACTTAAGCCTAGTATACAGTTCTTTTTGAAGAAAAAAAAAATGAGTGGTGAAAAAAAAATTTTGTTCTCATGAAAAAATTTCTGTAAGTTTTTTCCGTCAAAACAATGGGATGCACATTGTTTTGCGTGAAAAAAAATCGTGGTGAGTGTAAATTTTTTTTTCGATTTTGGTTTACAGTTTGGTGAAATGAAAAAAGTTTTTTTTCGGGAAAAAACTCTCCCATAAGAAATGCATTGGTTTTTTTTTTTTAGAAGAACTGTATACTAGGCTTTAATGAAAAATATCTAAACGTTAATTTGTAACAACGAAATTCAAACTTTTTTTTGACACTTCAATCACAGTTTTCTTTTGTATAGAAAAAGAACGCACCATTGAAAAATTGTCTATTCGATTTCGAAGACTATTTCCAGCGAAGTGCGAAAACATTCTGTAAGAAGGAGTGAGATAGTTAACGAATACGATTTCTTTTGTTTCGCTTTTATCTTTGTTCGAAATTATGATCGAGAACTGGGCGAAAAATTGGCCACGTTCAGTATTAGTACAATGTTAAAGTGGTTTTATTAGGGTATTCATGTAAACGCAAAAAATTCAGATAAGCTTCAGAAACGCAAAAAAAATTCAAAAACGAGATAATTAGGCCTATTCGGCGAGATTTTTTATTCTTCTATTCTGTTATTCTGCTATTAATTTCGATACAAAAGTTTGAGCTGTCAACAAATCTTGTATGAATTATAATTTTGGTATTCGGTATGCTAAAATCTGTTATAAAATCTGCTAAGAAAACTTTTATGAACTGTCAAACTGCTTTTAAGCAAAGCAATATCATCTTGCGATTTTTAACCCCCTAGGAGATAGACGTGTGTGGTGGCAGGGGAACAAAAAAATGTTTGAAGTTGGAAAAATTGCAGAGTTATCGGTCTTTCTTCTTTGTGGTTTTCTTTACTTCTCATGTATGTTTTATTTCTATTTGGCGTTCGCTCAACGAACTTTGATTACCTAGCTAGCGGAGAGATGACTCCTTTCCAATAGAACAAAGTTAACTTTTATTAAAAATGTGTTTAAAAGCATCCATGCAATCGAAAGGAAGCCCAAAAAGAAATAAAGATTAAAAATCGCTTTCGTGTAAAACCAGTCTTACGAATCGCTTTTTATGTATTCAGCATGCTAAAATCTGTTATGAAATCTGTTAAAAATCATAAAAGAATAAAAGACAAACTTCTTTGACTTTCATCATAAAAGATTTCAATAGCCGTGTTTTGTTGGAAAATTTATCCGTAGTACAGTAAGATTTTATATGAATAACAAATACAACATCCGCAGTAGGATCACTGCATGGCCGTAGCTAGGGGGGGGGGGGGCATTAGGGGGCAATGCCATACCTTGAAACCTCCAATGCCCTACCTTAAAAATCAACTATCGTATCGTAATGCCACTGATTCCAAAACTGGTTTTCCAAAACACGAAAAATTCATTTCCCATTACCAAGCTATGGCAATGTGGCAGGATAAATTAAATAGAGTCTCTAAAACTAGCAGTGTTGGAACGTTGATACATCAAAAAGCTTTAGAGAGATAGAGGTACTACGTTAAGTCTATTATTGAGGTTATACAATTTGTCAACGAATTAGTTATGTGTGGGAATTATATTTTAGAGGAAGAAAAAGAACAAGGATTATTTCAGAATTTGTTTGAATACACTTGCATGAATGATCCAAATTTGAAAGAGTGTCTTACTCATATACACAAATTGCAACATATCGTTCACCTGAAATTCAAAATCAAATAATTCAAGCAATGATTATAGCAGTACGAAGTTCCATTGTTAAAGATATTAATGAATCGGAACCAAACTGATGGTTTACTATAATGGAAGATGGTACGAGAGATAAAAATAACCGCAAAAATATTGCAATAGCTATACGCTACGTTAAAGATATAATTGTGAATGAGTCGTTGCTGACAGTTACTACTACTGAAAATCTATTTGATTTATTTGAGAGACTGCTTCAGAAAAAAATTAACTCTTACATCAATACCAATAATTTGCTTTCTCTAATGCAATCTGGGTATAGGAAGCACCACAGCTGTATTTTTGCAGTTATTGACGTTGTGGACAATATTAGGGGGTTTATAAATGAGGACAAAATAACATTTTTGGTTTTACTGGATTTTTCGAAGGCCTTCGACACGGTTGACCATTCCAACCTTTGTAACAAACTTTTGACGCTATTTGGTTTCTCAAAGTCTGCAGTTAAACTCATTTCATCTTATCTGAAGTCTAGAACACAAGCTATCTCGTTAGGTAATGAAATTTCCAGCTTTCTATCTAATCTAATAGTATAGGGGTTCCAAAAGGCTCCATACTTGGACCTCTACTGTTTTCATTATATGTTAATGAAATTCCGTCTTTAGTATCCTCTTCGCTACAAATGTACGCCGATGATGTCCAATTGTATAAGAGTTGCCCCCTTGGCTTGCTAGAGGACTGCGCAAATACAATTAATACTGACTTAGATAAGATCTCCGCCTGATCTGAGAAGAATGGGCTTTTTCTTAACCCACTAAAAACAAAATGCATAGTCATTAGCAAGAAACCATTAGACCTTTCCTACTTCCCCGAAATCTCCTTTCAGGGCTCAAAAATGGAATATGTTGAGACCATATGAAATCTAGGAATGGTTTTTAATAGGATACTGACATGGAATAATCATATCAATGAAGCTGTTGGGAAAGTCTATGGAATACTTTGCCAGCTTTGGATGTTCCACCAATTTACCCCTCCAAAGAACACGTATGTTGTTAGCAAAAACACTCATTATTCCTAATCTTAACTATGGCTGTGAAATTTTTGGAAATCGTGGTTCTATTAGCAGGAGAAAACTTAACATTGCTTTTAACAACATCGCACGTTACGTATTTAACGTAAGACGTTTCGATCGGATATCTCACTTCTCCAAACTACTTTATAATATGTCATATGATCATCTTATTCGTTACAGATCTCTTATCCTGCTCTCTAATATAATTCTAACTAATCAGCCTAGTTACCTATTTAACAAGATACGTTATAGTACCTCAATGAGATCCCGTCAACTTATCCAACCTCGTTTATCTTGTCTTACATCCGAACGGAAGTTTTTTGTTAACTCTATTCGTTTATGAAATTCTTTACCAAGACATGTTCGTGGTTTCGGTGGCACCAATAGGTTTAGGTTGGAGCTTAGGTCTTTTTTCACTCAAAACACTGGCTAATTGTTGTATGCTATTTTCTCTTTTTCTCCTTTTCTCTTTTTCTTTTTTTCCTCTTCTTTTGTCTATTTGTACTATTTTTCCTAATTATAAATGGAGAGCTTGAATTTAAATTGTTAAATGCATCTTTAAGCATCACTATCTATAAGATTGTACTTCTTAATGTGAATGCCTTCAAATAAATAAATAAATAAATAAATCTTGATGCAGCCAATTTTACTGAACGTTAAATAACATAACCAGAATAGAAAATAAATTGGGCCGAAAAATCCCTAACGTCCACTGCTTTAACCATCGCTTGCATTTTGTACTTATTAGGATTATCTCGAAAATGACTTTCATTTGTTTAGTTTTTGAACAATGCATCATGTTACATGAATTTTTTCAGCATGGAAAAAAAGCTGAGTTGTATGGTGAAAAAGGATTTCCCAGCTCTTAGAACAGAGTTGGTCAGGACACTTGGCCGTAACAAAAGTTGTACACGATAATTATTCATTGATTTTGACGACTTTGGATGAAGTTAAAAATGGCAGATTTAAGGGTGATGACGTCGCCAAGAGTGTGGACATTAAAAAAGTGATGCTCAATTTGGAATTCCGAATGGCCTTGAGTGTGTCCAAAAAAATATCCATGCTCCAGCCTTCAGACGCAGCTTTAAAATCCCGAAGTGCATGATTGAAAGACGCCATAACAATCATTAAACTCAAAATAAAATAAGTAAACTTAGATCAGAAATTTATCATCAAATTTTGGAAGAAGCAAAGTCTATGATAAGAGACGATTCCGAAAAAAAGACTCGTACTCAAAGAGGCAAATCAAAAAATCAAATCGGACGCATGACTACTTTGTATATATGGCTCTTCCTGATCCTCTGCAAGACAAAATATAGAACATCAGAACGTTCATCCATTTAAGTCTGAGTATTTCAAAACGTTGGTTAATGAGTCAGTTAATCTGGATGAAGTTCTTCGTATTTTTTATATATGGCGAATCAAAGAATTCAGTTATTTTAATGAAAGAACTTTGCATTGCTGTCTATGTAGGTATACTAAATATAATATGTTAAGAGAAATAATATTATAAACCATTATATAAATGAATGTTTAGCACTTATTTATCACCCCTTCCCTACAATTGAGTACCACCTCTACCAAATGAGATCATATTTCATATCAAGTAAAATTTTTACTTCCGCCCTACATGTTATCACCGATGCCCTACCTTGAATTCAACTCTAGCTACGGCCCTGGATCACTGCCGATAAAAGAAGTGAAATCCTGCTGCGGATAGAGATTTGACGATTATTCGAGTATCGGCAGTGATCCTACTGTGGATGTTGTATTTGTTTTTCATATAAAATCCTACTGTACTACGGATAACTTTACCAAAAAAACACGGCTAATAAGTACACAGGTATATCAAGCAAAAATGGATATTTATTTTTAAGCTCAAGTGACCTCAACTCCAATTGAATTTCATTCAATCACTCCACTTAAACAGAAATAATTTTCTATCTTAATTTATTTATTTTTTATTTCGTTAACGAAATGTTCTTAAAAGGAGAAAAAATTAAGAAAATATATTAGAGTAATTCACGATCTAATGCAACAGGTCTAGTAACATTGTAAAAATGCAGAAGTGTAAAATCTGACAACACTACAACAACAAAATATATGGAGTGCAATTTTGCAATAGTGTCGCACTTTAGCTATACCCGAAATTTATTGCAACAGTAAAATACAACGGTGTAAAATTTGCAGTCGTATTTTTGACAGCTCAGCAAGATCCACTAGCTTTTAAATTTAAAAGTCTTTGGAAGCCGAAAGAAATATCTTATTGTTCATTTCATTTTATTAAATTATGATTTTTTATGATTTTCGGGCTGAATTTTATTTGATACCTTCGATCCACATAATTTTATATACAGCATCTTCTATTAAAAATTCTGTGATATTTTTAAAAGTTTTACAGCCCGATTCTCCCCAAAGTCAGTGATGTCTCACAAGTCACAAGATGAGGTGAAATTGATTTTGTGACTTTTTCGAATTCTGCCGCTCAGTCACAACTTGTGAGAGTCACAAAAATAATCGAAACTGTGATCTCCTTCAGAGCAGGTCACAACTCATAAATTTTTAAAGTTTCTTGGATTGATTCAGTATATTTTGTAAAAAAAATTTCTAGATTTGTGAATAATTGTGAGTACCTACACAAAAATGGAAGTGGACTTTGTTCTAGTGAATATTATTGCTAATCTTTCCCACGAAAATGAAAAGTAATATTTTTACATAAACAAACATTTTTTTAAGAAACTAATCGTATCAAGAAGTTTGCAGCGTCGACAAGGCTTTTAAAAACTTTGATAGATACAAATGATCCATTGCCATTCGCTCTCCAAAACAATACATTTATAAAGAAATTTCTTCGTTTTGAATAATCAGCTGTTCAAATAATGACACTTAAAAATCTCACTATGCTATGGTGAGTTTTGTTGTGAGTTTTCTTGTGACGATTAGGGGGAGAATACCAAAATGTTAGCGAATCACAACAATCCTCACAAGGAATAGTCACAAGAGCTTGTGACTCCTCACAAGGGGGAGAATCGAGCTGTTAAATATTATTCAATTTCAAATTAAAA
The DNA here is from genome assembly GCA_963931855.1 of Philhelius festivus. Classification (NCBI taxonomy): domain Eukaryota; kingdom Metazoa; phylum Arthropoda; class Insecta; order Diptera; family Syrphidae; genus Philhelius; species Philhelius festivus. Next base: position 38,886,129 of record OZ007556.1, on the reverse strand, counting down.
TTGAAATTAGGCTCGAGAAAAATGTGCCAGACAATTATTTCGTGCGCTAAATTTTGACAGATAAGTTATGTACAGTTCGAAGAGAAATTTTAATTTTTGAGCCTAGTACGCAGATCGGGAAAAATTTTGTCTCCCATACATTTTTTTTCCTGGGACAAATTTTGTTTCGGATATTTTTCCGAGCAGTACGCAGTTCGCGCGCAAAATTCATACTATTGTGAATTGCTCTACAAAATGTGTCCACTAAATTTTGCCAGGAAAAAGAATGATTATTTTGCGGGACAAATTTTGACAGCCACCGTATTTCCGAAAGTGATTTTTGTCAAAACTGGTTTTATGTAAAAGGTGCTGATGCTTCTCTTGAAAGCATCGGGAGGAGATTCCAAAAAGGTATGAACGACTTTTGTAAGACAACCCGTTCCAGAGATAAGCCTAGTACGCAGATCGCGCTAAATTTTATCTCCCATACAAAATTCTCTCCAAAATTTAGCCAAGCTAAAATTATGTCAAGCATTTTAGCCGAGAGGTACGCTGCTCCAGCTAAAAAATCAAAATTTCTCTTCGAACTGTACATAACTTATCTGTCAAAATTTAGCGCACGAAATAATTGTCTGGCACATTTATTCTCGAGCTAAATTTCAATTTCAATTTGAAATGGAATAATATTTAGAAGAATATTTGGTGACGGGAGTCTTATAAGATTTTCGACAACAAAAATCACTCATAATTCATAATTCTCGTTCGTTCTCATTCATAATTCTTAAAAAATCATACTTTAAAACAAATGCTTTTAAATCTTTGAAAAAAATTCATTTAGAGAACAGCTGTTTTCTGTGACATATTCTCCACAAAGTTCTTATGTCAAAATTTAGCTTGGATTTTAGCTGATGTTTGGAGAAAAATGTGGGAGATAAAATTTAGCGCGATCTGCGTACTAGGCTATACACTAAAAAACACATTAAATTAGTTTTATTCTCTCCAACTTAAAACTTTTGCGTGAGATTTGGAAAAGTTTTGTAGAGATTAAAATTGTAAAGATAAAAATTGTCTTGTCTCGATCTGCGTACTAGGCTTTAAGCTGGAGTAGCGTACACCTCTGCTAAAATGCTTGACATAATTTTAGCTTGTCTAAATTTTGGAGAGAATTTTTCTGGAAGTTGCATACAAACTTTTAAAAAAGTCCGAACTTCTGAATACCAATCATAAAAGATCTTTAAGGTAGAAATCTTCTATGATTCATAATAGGGGTATTCATGTAAGCGCGGAAAACCCTCCTAAACCTCGTGAACCAGATAATTTTATCTTCGCAGAAACGAGCTGTCAAAATTTGTATGGGAAAAAGTTTCTGCAAATCGCATAAAATTATCTCACAAATTTGCTGCGGAAAGTGCAGAAATAAACCTCGTAAACTAAAGAAGTATGGATTCTGACTTTTAATTTGACATTTCACAAAATATTTCGCACATTTACGCAAGTATTTCTTAGGGGGTGTTCATGAAAACATGCTGTGGAAAGTTATATCTTTCTACAAAGCGGAAAATTATCTCGTTACATGAATACCCTTAATAGAAAATCTAAAGCAGAATAACATGTGGCAGAATAGGCCTAAATATCTTCCAACACTTCATTACCTCCACAAGTACAAAAACCATTCCAACCAAATTATCGAAAGAAAAACACTGGTCTGGCAGTATCTTACTGCGAAACTGTCAACTTTGTTCACAACTTTCCACATCTCCACTGTCACTTTCCTAGTTCCAACACAGTTCCAGGTTCCACATCGCACTCTAGTGTGCTGTTTGCAAGCGCCATATAAAAATTTCTATCCATCAACCATATCGAATGCAAAACGTGAATAGTAAAATAATGTTTTTTATCGCAAAACAGTGACTATTTTTATTGAATTTTATCAAAAGAAGTTAGTATAAACATTCATTTTTGCAATTTAATACATTTCAATTTATATAAAACTTTAATTTTAAGTGAAAAATTGACAAAAAAAAAAAGGAAAACCCTAAAACAGTCAGAAGGAAAAGAAAAAACTTAAAATATGTGTGGTGTGGTTTTAGTAGTGTAGTTAAGTTGGTGCTGCTTTGCCCTGGTAACTCATCGGAACGGTAGTTTCCTCACACCTCCCAATCCAATCAATTCCACCTTTTTCAAATACAGTATTTCCTTTTATTTTATTTTGTATTTTATCATTTTATGCCTTTCGAATTTTTATAACTTCTGGTGGCACGACTCTCTCTCTCTCTCTGTCTGTCTGTCTGTGTCCGCGCCGCTGAGTGCTCTTGCAGTGTGGATCTGAGCTGGGAATCATCCGTCGTCGTCGTTTGCTTCGCCATCGTTGTTGTCGTCGTCGTCGCCGTGCTGCAGTCGTTTTGAGAAATTTTTCGCACAAGACCAAAAGTTTTCCTCCTCTTGATTCCACGAACCACACGACCACGATCCCATTGCCATTTTTATTTTTTCTCGTTCTGTAAGTTTTTTGCCTTTTCCTTGTACTTTTTGGCCAATTTCTTGGTTCCTGTTTTACATTCCTGTTTGGTGGCTGTTGTGCTGTAAAAAAGTGAAATTTCTCTAAGTTTAAACTTAATTTTTTCCGTCTTAATGTTTTTTTTTTTAATTAACAATCGAACTTAGTGACGAGATTTCGTTGGCCATAAAGTTACGAAATCAATTTTTATTTTCCCTTCATTTCCTAATTGAGTTTGTATCGAGTGAGTGAACGAATGTGGCTATAGTATCTCGGTTTGGCCTGTTGGGGGAGAACATTATTTGGGGAGGGAAAGTTCCTGTTTCCTCCACGCAAAAGTCGAGTCGCTTCGTTGTGCTGTGCGTCACTATTTTCACGTTTTGTATAACAGCAAATGACCGTGGAAGAAGGATTTTTCCACATCAATTTGATTAATGGACAAGATTTAGAAATCATCAATAGCTGGAAGAAAAAATGAGAAACTAAGGGGAGTTCGCATCAACCTTCTTTTAAGTGGGATAACGAATTACATTGCAAAAGGTCGCGATACTCTAATTCCTTCTATTTACCCAACTTCATTCATTTTAACCAACCAACCAACCAATCATAAAAAAGAACAACAACAAAAACGTCTACACGTCCGTGGTCCGTCTCAACGACGAGTTAATTAAAACAAACATTTTTATATATATTTTATAGTTATTTGGAAAGAGAGTGAGTAGAGAGAAGCGGAAGAAAATCATAAAAGAAAAAAAAAAAAAAACAAAAATTATTATGTTTCGCAACGCGGCAAGTGGCAGTCACAGAATTCAATATAAAAGTTTTTTTTTTGTTACTTCTTTTTCTTTTGGTAAGTAATTTTATTTGTACATTCATATTTGTTTCAATTACATTACTTATTGGATAAATTTTGTTTTGATTTATTGGCGGTGCTTTTTACCTTTTCTTTTTGGCCAATACAAGATGTAGACAGACACAAGGTCTATGATGTTTTCTGAGTAGTTATTATATTTGGTATCAAATTGAGTTTCTGATCTTGTTTCACGAAGATGAAGTCATTTATAATACGAGTAGTTCCAATTTGTATTTTTATTATTATTAGCGATAAATCATTGGTATAGGTGATTCTATTTATTATAGAGGAAATTTGGTAATTTTAAAACTCGAAATGTTATTAAAACCTGAAGTTACAGTGCTATAGCACCTCGATGCCGTCTGTAGGCATGCATGTACTGTACATCCAACTCCAGTCAAAGCCGTTGAAGTATTTTTTCTCAGCAATACAAAAGGATTCTGTTTGGTAAAATTGAAATGTTTACGAGTCGACTGATCAAAAGAGTTTCATATTAAATAATCATTTATGTAACTGTATATTTACATACATATGTACATTCCACTCCACTTGAATAGAAACTAACTTTTTGTTTTACTATCAGAGCGTGTAGCGCTTTAGTAAATTTATAAATTCACCTTTTTGTTTAAGTTCTTTAAAGAGGGATAGATTGCGAATAAAACTGCATGGGCAGAATAATTCAGAAAAATACCATTCGGTTATTTTTTTACCACTTTTCTTATTACTTCATTTGAAACACTGTTGTTTTTTTTTGCACCATGGGGCGGAGTGTATTTTATTTGTGCATTTTACATTATAGTGTCAAAGCTAATTTTGATTTGTTCGGGCATCTACTTGACACTATTTCTTAAACCGCCAGACTTATTTGAAACGAAAAAACTTCAGCTGCGGACGTAATAACATTTCTTGAGTAAGGTTCTTTGGTTTATTCTTTTCACCTGTATCAACTGGAGATCTTTACAACATAAAAAACGACTTTAACATACGTTTGTTTGTTGGTTTGTTTGTTTGTTTTATATTATGTATAACTGATTAAATATAATTTAAATTTTAATAAACATGAGCACTAGCTGCCTCTAACTTCTGAATCTTAGGTTAAAAACTTAAGTTTATATTATATTTGTGTGGCATTGATGGTAATGAACGGGCGGACGAGCTGGCCAGGAAAGGATCAACCCTTCTTTACTCACTTGCTCCGCTCGGAGTTATGAAGGGCTAAAATTCTCTTAATTTTTTTAGCGAATCAAACCGTAGGTGGAGCAGTTTAACTAACTGCATTATATCTAGAAAGATTTGGCCCACCTACATATATAATAAATCCTGAACACTTGATCTGATATACAGACTCAGGCAAGACCTAGCCAGGATTGTAGCTACCTGTAGCGGACACTGCCCAGTAGAAGAGCATGTAAAGAAGCTAGGTATTCCTCACAACACTCACTGTCATAGCTGTGGGGACTAGCGGAAAAAGGAAACAGTCCTCCACTTCCTCTGCAAATGCCCTGCTCTGGCCAAATTTAGAGCGCAATCATTAGGAAGAGCGTTTTTTTGATGACATAGACGAACTTTCCGAAATGAAGGTAAAAGACTTGATCTCTTTTCTCAACGCGACTTCGGCTACTACTGTGCCGTGCCCTCCGTTTGACTCCTTATATCCCGAGTTAGTCGACTGAGAGCTTTGACGGAGGCTTACAGTTCAGATGGCCGGATGATCACTCAATCAGATTGGCTACTGTTTCAGCACCAGTCAACAAGCTGCCTAGCTTGCACAGTGTAGAAGGAGTCGGATGAGTGTGGTGGTTCGGCTGATTAAGTGATCCAATTCCAGATGATTGTGCAAAAACAAACACACAATAAGAGACAAGAGACATCAAAAACTACTAGATTCATATTTTTGAACTTAATCCAAACTGATTTGAATTGACTCAATGAGAATGTCCACAATTTTCCATATCAATTCCATCTACTGGTTCATACGAGTTATGGTGTCAAAATGGCGCACTTCAGCGCTAATTGGGCCACAAGGCTAGTTGGCCGCTGGTCGCCATTTCTACCTACCTATTATATTCTTTAAAATTTGTATTTTGTGTATTTTACTCGAAGGTGCTTAGATTTTGAATTTATGTGAATTTATAAAATTTTATATCTTTTTCACGCTGGTATTTGTTGGAAATCGAAACTTTGGTTACATTTATACCTAGCATGTGTTGTATGTTTTTCATTGATTGGTGTGTAAGGGTTGTTTAATGGTTGGCCAGATCGATCGAGATTTGTCAAAATTGATACATTTTTTTGTGCGCTCATAATTTTTTAAGACAGTAAATTTTTATTCCATAATTTTGTTTTTAAGTTGACTTTTTATTAGAGATGTAATCGATTCGACTGGATTTAGAGCATTTGCAAATTTATCAGCATTCTAGATGGTCTATGGCTACACTGATATGGGCTGGTTGTTGACGAATGTAGATAAACAATTTAAGAAGGCTGATACTTTTAGATATTTAAATACAATTTTTTATTTATGTGCAAGATTATGTTTTACAAATGAAATTGTACTTTCTTCAAATTAAGTCATTGCTCACTGTTTTAAAGGACTCTTCTTACTTTGTTAGAGTTAACATATAACAATATTCTTTCGTTCAGGTTGGGTGGCCGGCATTATGGGTCTAGATCTTTTAAGTTGAATGGTTAGGGACAAAACTTTAATCTTCGTTCAATATCGCCAATTTTTAAGTTGTCCCGCTTATGTAGCAAATGAGCAATATACATGCATATAAAGAACTTTAACCATTGTAACATGGGTTCTGGAAAATTTTATTCATTTTAATAAAAGTGGTTTTATACGTTAAATGTAGTAGTAAGTGTAGTACCCATTGCTATAATGGTTAGTGCGTTGGACTGTCATGCAGAAGGTGTCGGCGTGGGGTTCGATTCTCAGCCGCTGCAAACAAGATTTTCAGGGTTGTACTATCTCTTGCGAGGAATTGACAAATCTTTAAAGAGAATCTCTTGTTAGCCGTTCGGGATCGGCAGAAAATCGTAGGTCCCGTACATTCTTGGTAACACGCAAACAGAAATGGTTGAGAGTTTTAAGTCACTAGGTCTTGGTTATCTTCGAGCTTTTGCACCAAATTTAATTTATACGTGAAATATTGATAGCTCTGTTTGGTGAGGTTAAACTGGCTCTTGAACCGAAAAACACAACAAGAACCGATTTTTCTGTAACCTGTGAAAGCTGTTCAATCTTCTGTACTATAAATATGAAGTGATGTTCATTGGTAAGCGCATACCTTGAGAACTATTGGAGAGATTTGGCTATTTTTGGTTTAAAATCATTCGTAATAGCTCGAATTACGTTTTTAAAAACAAATATGGCAAAAGAACTTTTTGTTATGGGGTTTTTGTATAAACTTAAAACAATAATTCACGATTCAAACGATGGATATAGGTACGTAATTCGTTTTTGTTTTGTTATGGCCATAGGTAGTTAGTTATCAGCATAAATATATAGGAACCTCAAACTCAATACATATAGAAAAAAAAGTTATATAAAAGTAATAATAATAGCTGAGAAATGATATTTGGTCTTTATTTTTAAGATTTTCACAAATTTAAACAACAATTACAAACAAAATTTCTTCGGCCTTACACAAACATAATAATATGCCTTGTCTACACTATAAAAAAAAGAATGATTAATTACAATTAATTATTCGTTGTTAGTAAGATTTAATTTATTTATTTAATCATGTTGTTTGAGAAAACATCTTGCGTAATGGCAAAGCTGACATCATTTTAATAAAAATAACAAAACCTAACAATGGCCAGTTATTTTTGAACTTCACGAATCAAACCTTGCTAATACAAAGTATAAGTTAATATTAGGCAATGATTAGACAGAAAAAAACTTTATATCTATTTGAATTCAATTCGGAAGAGTGAAGCAAAGGGAAACAAAACAAACAAATAAAAAATATGAACCCACAAAAATAAACAAACAAATAACAATGCATACAAACAAAAATAACCCTATTCTCGGAGTTTTATTCTCTGGAGGGCAGCAGACTTTACGGAAACAAACGAAATTACCTTCGAACTAGTTTTGTCTTTAAGAATGGAAATGAAAATATGGGAACATTACGCTGAAGTAGGTGGAACTGTAATAATTTAATACAAACTAATAAAAAAACAAACTCGTATTTATGACGCCTACTATAGCTTTGCCAACGGTCAGACACACAAATATGCCACCTCAAGAACAAGTGGTTTTGTTTTTTTTTTCGAATTTGTAATCAAATCAAATATACTATGAGAGTCTGAGGCTTTTATGTTATGACCAAAACCGCGTCACTTTTGTCGAACCGGGAGTAGCCGTAGTTGCAGTATGAAAATAAATGTGTGTAAATCTAATTTGCATTGCATGGAATTGAAACGCAAGGTGATTCGTAAATGTGATATCATCACGAAGAACGCAGTCCCATCAAAGTTTGATGTAATGAATGAAACAATGAAACCAAGTCATATGCTATAATTAGGTTTTGTTTTGTATATTAATTTGATTATACTGTTTTTTTATTATTATTTTTGAAGTGGGTGTAAAAATAGTTATTCGAATTGAATATACCTAGGCACAAAAATGTTTTGTTGGAACTAAATCCTATTAAGTCAAATAGGACACCAAAGTTTTTTTGGGTCAACTTATAATCATGTTAGTGATCAATATTGATTTCAATGTTAGGAATTAGGGATCGTAGTACAGTCTGTTTGTACACTAACAGCCCGATTCTCCCCCTTGTGAGGAGTCACAAGTCACAAGCTCTTGTGACTATTCCTTGTGAGGATTGTTGTGATTCGATAACATTTTGGTATTCTCACCCTAATCTTCACAAGAAAACTCACAACGAAACTCACCACAGCATGGTGAGATTTTTAAGTGTCATTATTTGAACAGCTGATTATTATTCAAAACGAAGAAATTACTTTATAAATGTATTGTTTTGGAGAGCGAATGGATCATTTGTATCTCTCAAAGTTTTAGAAAGCCGTCGGCGCTGCAAACTTCTTGATACGATTAGTTTCTTAAAAAAAATTGTTTATGTGAAAATGTTACTTTTCATTTTCGTGGGAAAGATCAGCAATAATATTCACTAGAACAAAGCCCACTTCCATTTTTGTATACTCACGATTATTCACAAATCTAGAAAATTTTCTTAAAAAATATACTGAATGTCAATCCAAGAAACTTTAAAAATTTATGTGAACTGCTCTGAAGGAGATCACAGTTTCGATTGTTTTTGTGACTCTCACAAGTTAGGCGTTTTTCTTTTTTAGCCCCGAGCAGGGCACAGAGCGGGGCCTGAGCGCTTAGAGCTCGCTCCGAACCGAGCGTGACCTGAGCGCTCTGAGTTAATTAAGAAACACATCTGAGCACCGAATTGTCATTGTATCATTTTTCAAATAAACCAAATGCCAAATTTATCTCCAGCGAAATTTCCTGGAACGCTATTTTTTTCACTGCGGTGTCTATCCGCAACTTGTTCCTTTTTAATGATTATATCAAGAACAACATCATCTGTTTCGTCCCCTTCGAAAACAAAAAATATTATACTCTGCTCATAATTAAATATATTTATTTTTCCTTACCTTCACTGGGAGAACAACCAGCTTCGCCCGCCATTTCCATTGTTTTGATTTTGTATTTCTTTTTTTCTTTTACTATCATCCCTTCCAAAAAAATTTAATGAAGTTAGCCGCGCTCAGCTTTTTGCTCCGTCTGCTCGGTCATTTATTATCGAGCTCATCGAGCGAGCCCCGTTCGAGCTCTGAGCTAAAAAAGAAATGCAATTTGAGCGCTCAGGGCGCTCTGGGTTAAAAAAGTAACATAGTTCTTTTTTTGACAGTTCAGTGCCCCGCTCGGAGCTAAAAAAGAAAAACGCCTGTTGTGACTGAGCGGCAGAATTCGAAAAAGTCACAAAATCAATTTCACCTCTTCTTGTGACCTTGTGAGGCATCACTGACTTTGGGGAGAATCGGGCTGTAAATGTACATGACAAAAACTGTTAGCATGCTATAATTTACTGATCCTTAAAGTCTAAAATAAAGGGTGGCTCACGAATCGTGCTACATTTAGACATTCAAATAGGTTTTTTTAATCAGTATTTCATTTATTATTATCATTATGATGTATTAGCAAGTAATTAAAATTACATGATAATAAAAATGTTTTTTATTTCTTTAGGAATGCAGTGATAACTTCAATATTTGTATTATTAATGGGGGCTATCGTGAATAAAATTTCCCTGTTTTCGAAAAATCTCGATCGTCAATTAGTTCGAAATATTCCCGCGTAATTTATGGCTATCGTGATTTTCTTCCATTTCTGAGGGATTTTAATGTTATTGGAAGCCTTAAAACTACACATACCTAATTCAAAGGTGTTTTTTTCGACAACAGATGTATGGTACTTCTTTTTATCGGAGGGGAAAAGTTTCGAGGGAGATTCACGATTAACGAAAAAAATTCCGTGGGAAACAAAATTTCCAAAGATGTTTTTGATGATGTCTTCGATCATTGAAAGCAAGGTTCCAGCCATCTGCCCTTAATTCCGATTAGATTCTAGCAAACATTTTGACGATACTTTGTGTTAGTAGTATATTTTTTTCTATGACTTGCTAGGGTTAGTATTAGAGATTCTGAATTAATAGACCAGATTAAGTAGCATGGGTGGTGCTCTGAAGATGATAGACCGTAAATGAGAACCACGCGACACTTGACTAGAAGATTATGATCGGTTCAATTATCGTTTTAATCGACTACTTCAATTCATGTCAAATTCCTTTGTTCAGTTTTGTACACCTCTTGTTCCATCTTACTGGAAGCAAATTAAAGGGATACGTTTTCGGTGTAGTTTTGGCAAAAAAAACTTCTTTAACATATTTAAATAACGAAATATGGCCCCATAATGCACCTTAATGAAACTTCACACCACACAGTGACTAGTTCTGGGTGCAGTTCTGTCTTACGGAGCATTTCTGGATTAGAGTCACTCCATATACGGAATTTTGCTTCTCTACATTGCTGTTAAGATCAAAATGAGCCTCATTAGACATAAACATGCAATTTTTCAAGATGTTGTCTTCTTCGGCTATTTCAATCATTTTTTAACAAAATTCCAGGCGAATAGGCAAATCCAGAGGATTTGTACCGAAATAAATTTGAGTCATCATAAATTATCCGTTGTAATGATTGTCTGCCAACTCTCATTTGCGCGGATAAGTTTCGATTGGAAACGATTAGAATTGCCTGTATTGACGAGGCTACAGGTGCGATTCTGTCCAGAGCCCGAACATAGGGATCTCCATGCTAAGGTTTTCGTGTGTTGCTTCCAGATTCGTAAAACATGTTTAAGCCTTATAATGGTCCATCTACTCGGAGCAGTGTCGCCAAACTCTCGCTTAGATTCTATTTTAATGTAAATGACGGACTGTAAAGCATGGTCCCGCTGCACTATCCAAATCTTCGTTTCTTTATCGTTTTGTTTTTGTAGCAAGATTCGTGCGCCGTCCTGTATAAAAAACTGTAGACAGAAAATGTTAACTTTCTAAATATTTCTTGTTCCAGGTCGAACTTTTTAGTTAATGCCCAGTAAGATAGACTGCAGAAGGGTTCTCAGTTTTATTTTTTACTTTTCTTTTGTAAAGTTTCAATTTAAACTCTCGATATATGTAAAGGGTGGGCCAAATAGAAGTTTCTTTTTAAAATGCAATAAAATGAAAAAAAAATATTTTTTTCCATGTATTATGCGTAAAGCGACTCATTTCGTAACGCGGAGGTATGATACTGTCTTTCTATCAAGAATGTATGTACATATATGTACATCCCGGATCTCTCTCCGATCCGGGATCCCAACCGAACACTTTCTTTGATTCTGACGATTCTGAAGTTTGATGTGATTGTATTATGTGGAACATCAAATGTGGACAATAATTTTATCTTTCAACATTTATATTTATTCTTGATTTTCATTATTGTCCACATTTGATATTTCATAGCGCACGCTTGTCTAATGTGATTTGACAAATTCGGCCAAAATACCGTGTCCCGAGGAAAATCAAAAATAATGTTTGTTGAAAGAAAATCACTTCGCACGATTAGGATACAAAAAATCACAACTGTTTAGTTTGACGTTTAAGTATATAAATGTGTAAGTGGTTCTGGTTTCGATTCTGATTTCAAATCCAGAAACAAATTTCTCTTCTTTTCAGAATCAGACCTGTCATTTTTCCTAAAGTGAGCACATTCAGAAGAGTTTAGAAAGCCTTCCGGATTGCCAAATAAAAACGACATAAGAAAGCTTTTTTTCACTCTAGATATCTGCAAATGCTTTCCTGTTCACCAATTTATCTCATGAAACCAAAGCTGATTGATATTCAATTACAATTTATTCTTTCTGCTTTTTAGAGCATTTCCCTTGTAATTTTTCCCGTTTCCTTTCAAAACAATCCATAATGCCAATTTGAGTGGTATCGAAAAATATGTAAATGTATACATTATGTGTGTGTTCCTGTAAGATATTTCATTTCCTTTAATTTCAATTATTTCAACACGTAAGCTAAATAACTTTTTTCAGTTCTTAAACAATAATTTTATTTTTACCTTTGTGTCCAATAACTTGTTTGTTTATCGCAAATCAAAATAAACTTACTTGAGCACAATAACTGACATACTACGTGCTGGAATCATCTGTACGGGTTTTGCGTCGCCTTTATGTTTTGAAATGACAGTTTTTTTTTTTTAACCTAAAGTGCCTCTCGCCAGAAAGTCTATTACTCAACATGAAGTGTGTTTGTGAAGATTGCTCTTAGGCAGTACAAATTAAATTATGAAGTAATTTTTAAGTGCATTTAAGAATTACTAATTTTCCAAAATTTGATAAACAACAGGTGACGTAGTGCACTCGATGTATTTATTTTCTTGACAACAACGACTTAGGCGTACTTTTTATATCAATCATAATAGTTATTTCTATTTTTGAAATAAATACTAATTGGATCAAGATCAAGAGCATGTAATTAAAATTCGAAATGCATATTTTTTTGTATGTAGGTATGTATGCACGTACATATGTGTGTTTTGCTGTATTAAAGCCAACTTAAGTACTCTTAAAAAAATCAAATCGAAGAGTGATCGAACATCACAATAATGCATTTCTAGGTAGAAACGGTTAGAATAAGGAGTTTATATCATACAAGTTGCCAAGGTGCACAAGCTGGTATTTCGGAATTTTTACAGTTTATAGAGCTTTTCACCAAACGTCCAATTCCTTCCTGCTTTGTTGGGACTAACATTCGGAGGCAGCTATGGAGGAGTGGCAATTTCGACTTACCTACCTCGGTGAGCCATTTAGCCCTAAGATGCTCCGTTTTGATACCGTAGCTTGATGGTTTTGGTGATATAATAAGGATGCAATAAGTAAACATAGTAAATGAGGTCTTGGTGGAGGTCGCAGTACCGACATGACGCCTAACGTAGTGTTGTTAATGGATTTAGGCTGTGAGAAGTAAATGTGTGTTCTTCAAATTCAGGATTTTTTAAAATCATCAGGAGGGTGAGTAGGATCGATGAACACTCACTTACCTAGATTGTGATCCGCACCTGACAAAATCTACACCGTGGCTTACTTGGCAGCTTATTGAATGACACTGGTACCATGACCTTTCAATACCCACAGTCTGGTTGTAACGGGTGATTTTTTAAGAGCTTCAGAACTTTTTTTTAAAAAAAAACGCATAAAATTTGCAAAATCTCATCGATTCTTTATTTGAAACGTTAGATTGGTCCATGACATTTACTTTTTGAAGATAATTTCATTTAAATGTTGACCGCGGCTGCGTCTTTGGTGGTCCATTCGGAAAGTCCAATTTTGGGTAACTTTTTCGAGCATTTCGGCCGGAATAGCCCGAATTTCTTCGGAAATGTTGTCTTCCAAAGCTGGAATAGTTGCTGGCTTATTTGTGTAGACTTTAGACTTGACGTAGCCCCACAAAAAATAGTCTAAAGGCGTCAAATCGCATGATCTTGGTGGCCAACTTACCGGTCCATTCCTTGAGATGAATTGTTCTCCGAAGTTTTCCCTCAAAATGGCCATAGAATCGCGAGCTGTGTGGCATGTAGCGCCATCTTGTTGAAACCACATGTCAACCAAGTTCAGTTCTTCCATTTTTGGCAACAAAAAGTTTGTTAGCATTGAACGATAGCGATCGCCATTCACCGTAACGTTGCGTCCAACAGCATCTTTGAAAAAATACGGTCCAATGATTCCACCAGCGTACAAACCACACCAAACAGTGCATTTTTCGGGATGCATGGGCAGTTCTTGAACGGCTTCTGGTTGCTCTTCACTCCAAATGCGGCAATTTTGCTTATTTACATAGCCATTCAACCAGAAATGAGCCTCATCGCTGAACAAAATTTGTCGATAAAAAAGCGGATTTTCTGCCAACTTTTCTAGGGCCCATTCACTGAAAATTCGACGTTGTGGCAGATCGTTCGGCTTCAGTTCTTGCACGAGCTGTATTTTATACGGTTTTACACCAAGATCTTTGCGTAAAATCTTCCATGTGGTCGAATAACACAAACCCAATTGCTGCGAACGGCGACGAATCGACATTTCACGGTCTTCAGCAACACTCTCAGAAACAGACGCAATATTCTCTTCTGTACGCACTGTACGCATTCGTGTGGTTGGTTTAATGTCCAATAAAGTAAACTGAGTGCGAAACTTGGTCACAATCGCATTAATTGTTTGCTCACTTGGTCGATTATGTAGACCATAAATCGGACGTAAAGCGCGAAACACATTTCGAACCGAACACTGATTTTGGTAATAAAATTCAATGATTTGCAAGCGTTGCTCGTTAGTTAGTCTATTCATGATGAAATGTCAAAGCATACTGAGCATCTTTCTCTTTGACACCATGTCTGAAATCCCGCGTGATCTGTCAAATACTAATGCATGAAAATCCTAACCTCAAAAAAATCACCCGTTATGATTTTGTTTTGTTTTATTTATTTGTAATAAAAACAGGGTGAGTCACGGGAATACGGTTAAAAATAGATGGTACCGTAACAACTCCCGAAAATACGGAAAGGATACGAACAGCTGTTCTCCAAACTCCACTACACTCGGTGCGCAAACAAGCTCGGGCTTTACAAATTAATTGTTCTTCTGTTCGACGTATCGTCAAGCGTTGAATTTCCATCCTTATAAGTTGACAATTGTTCAACAGTTTAACCCACTGATTCCCACTAACGTTCACAATTTGAAATGGAGATGCTCTGGTTATTTCAGGTGCATGACGATATCCTGTTATTTATGAGTGATGAAGTGCATTTTCACCTGGACTGTTTTGTAAATAAGCAAAACTGCTTTTGTTATGGTGCAGAAAACCCTTAAAGCCTCCACAGCTCCAAAGTGATTGTTTGATGTGCAGCTTAAAAAAAAATGATCATTGATCCCTACTTTTTTAAGGAACAAGGAAACACGGTGACTGTCAATAGTGCCCTTTAAATTGAAATGCTTAATAATTTTTTTAAAATCTGAGTTGCGTAGAAAGAGATGAACAATGAACATCGTACGCGAGATGTTTCCCGGCTGCCTCATTTCACGTTGTGGAGATACGCATTGGTCTCCTGGGTCACCTGAGTTGACGGTGTGCGATTTTTTCCTTTGGGGGTATCTGAAGTCAAGTCAAAATCCCGCACATTAGGCGGTTTTTTTTTTTTATAATACACTCGCGCTCAAGGGTATGTTACGAGACCCTTATAATGTTTTAGCACAGCACGGGCGAGGGGGAAATTAGGATGGGAGAGAAAGGAGGTGTCGATGAACATTGGTTTTGAATGTTTGCAAATTGAAATGGCAAGGGAAAACTGTGCCGGGTAAGTTATTCCATAATCGTGTTGTGCGACTAAAAAACGAATCTCTATATTTAACGGTACGACCAAAGTTAGGCTCAAGGGTGAACTGATGAGCATTCCTAGCAAAGCGGGTATCACGGGTGAATTGATAAAGGGGAGGAATGCAACTGGCTACTTCGAGTGAGCATTGCTTGTGAAAGAAGCGATAAAACAGGGAAATACATGAAACATTCCGACGGTGTTCAAGAGATGGGAATGAATCCATTATAGCTCTATTTCCGATCAGTTTTAACGCTCTGTTTTGAATTCTATCCAATAAATGGAGAGAAGATTGAGCAGCGCCTGCCCAAAGGTGTGAATTATACTCAAGTTTTGGACGTATATACGCCTTATAAATGGTAGCCAGATCAGAAGGGGTAAAAAATTTCTTACATCGATATAGAAATCCTAAGCATTTAGCAGCATTCTTGGCGGTCTCGTGTATGTGATCATTCCAACGAAGATCGTCGTTAACACACATACCGAGTACTGAGAGCTTTTCGGTTTCTTCGATGCAAGTGCCATTTAAGGACAATGGCATAGGGGGTATATTTTGCTTCAACGACAATAGACAGCATTGAGTTTTCGAAGCATTAAACTCCACACGGTTTTTTGTACCCCATTTAACAATGCTGTAAAGATCGGAGTTTAATGAACTTATCATACGGTACCGTTGCAAATTCAGAGTATGAAAAGCTGAGAGTGGAGTCGTCGGCAAAACAATGAAGTGGATTAGAAGTTTCAGACAAGAGATCATTTATAAAAATGAGGAAGAGAGTCGGAGACAAAACGGAGCCTTGGGGAACACCAGCATTTATTTTGTGAAGATCAGACTTAAAACCGTCCAATACAACATGTATTGAACGATCTAGAAGGTAATTTCTAATCCAACGAATAAGGGTTTCGTTGATGCCAAACGCACGCATTTTCGATAAGAGAGCCTGGTGCCAAACTCTATCAAATGCCTTAGAAATATCTAGCGCAATAATCTTACTTTCTCCAAAACAATGTAAAGATCTGTTCCACTCTTCGGTGAGACATGCCATCAGATCACCAGTGGAACGATTGCTGCGAAAGCCGTGTTGCCGGTCATTAAGAAGCTTTCGATCTTCGAGATATTTCTTGAGCTGATGATTTATCAGCGATTCCATGACCTTGGAAAGAAGGGACGTAAGTGCGATTGGTCGATAGGACGAGGGGGAGGAAGGGTCACCTTTTTTAGGAACAGGCTGGACAAATGCTGTTTTCCATCTTCTAGGGAAGATTCCAGAACAGTAGGAGCGATGGAAAAGCTTACGCAATGGTTTTGCCAGCGATGAAGAACACCTCTTCAGAAGAATGGGGGGTATACCATCAGGACCAGCGGATTTGTTTATATCAAGATCTCGAAGGGCTCTTGCAACTGTACGAGTGCGGAAATATACCTGTCCCATTGAATGATTTACGTTCTCAAGTACAGGAGGGGCAATGTTGCTAACAGGCAACGTAGAGTTAGCAGCAAAATGAGCTGCAAGTACATTTGCCTTCTCTAAAGAGCTAGTTATCGGTTTTTCTTTGTAGATGAGCGTTGGAACCGAAGATGAAATTGAATTTTTTATGTTCTTGACAAATGACCAGAAATTTCTACTGCCTTTGGGACATTGCAGGATTTTTTGCCTTAATTTCTGTTCATGTAAGAATTTGGTTCTCTTTATAACAGCGTTGCATTGGTTTCTGACTTGTTTAAACTTTTTCCGATTTTCCTCGGTTGGGTTGGCTTTGTAAGAGCGGAAACTTACTTCTCTCGACCTGATAGCTTCCTTACAGCTTGTATCGAACCAAGACTTTTCTTTCGATTTTATACTCTTAATTCTGTAAGGAATAAAGGTACGCATCCCAAGAAAAATCACTTCTGTGATCATATCAGCACTGGCATCAACGTCACTATCGAGGAAACATAGTGACCAGTTAAAAATTCTAAAAAAGTTATTCAGACCGTCCCAGTTGGCTTTCTCGTATTGCCAAACGGTCCTAGTTGGATGCTTCTCTTTAACTGGATGAATGGGACACAAGAAATTAGCTGATATTACACAATGGTCCGAAGTGCCGAATGGAGATTTAACCGTTATGGTATACTTATCAGGGTTAGAAGTAAGAAACAAATCAAGAGTGTGAGCGTTTTGCCCAGCAACATCTGGTATACGGGTGGGCTCATCTACCAGCTGAGTAAGTTGGTGCATCTCAGCAAAGATCTCAACATATCTTCCTTCGGGTGTTGTCTGTCCTGAATGGCGGAGCCAATTTGAATTGTGTACATTGAAGTCGCCCGCAATAACGACTTCAGTGTGAGGGTACAGGGAAACAATTCGGGAAATGGAATCAGACAGCGCATCAAACTCATTAAGAGTTGAATTTCTGTCCAGATTCGGACTCCTATAAATAAAACAATAATGGATGATGTGTTTGCGGACAGTAAATTTGAGCCACATGAAATTAAAGTTCGTATTAGAACAATGTCCGTATTGAGGAAGACTCTGGCAAGCAACATCATGTCTAACGTAGACTAAAAGGCCGTGATGGCGAAAGAGTAAAGGCATTAGGTTATAGCCAGGCAGGCTAAATTCTGAAAGATCAGTATTTGCACCAACCTGTGTTTCACCTAATGCCAAAACAGCTGGTCTGTACTTAACAGAATGGCCGTACACGTCAAAGAAATTTCTTCTTAGCCCACGAATATTGGTAAACACAACACAAAAATCACTCACCATGTCAAAAATCACAAACATGTAATGTATGTATGTATGTAATAAAAATGGAGATTGCATTAATATACGAAAACTTGCTTCAACGCGTTCATTCAATTTTTTTGGACCGACTTTCTTTGTGCTACGAACAAGATGGATGTCATATGCTCGATGCTCTTTTTAAATAAAATAATTTATATGCGTTTTTGTTCCTATTCCCGTGAACCACCATGTTCTTTCGAAATCGGCAGACATTCGTAGGTCCCCTCCATTTCTGCTAACATGATAACAGAAATACATAGTTGAGTGTTTTAAGTCACTAGATTTAATTTTAATTAATAGAAACGTTGCAATGTACATCGTCTATTGAAATTTCCTCGTTACTTTTAAAACCTCTGAGTCAAGGAATTATAAAACAACTTTAAAAGTTTTTCAATTTGTTATCAGACGCGTAGAGAAACTTACAACCTTACTTCGAGTCTGAATAATAATTAATAACGTGTATAAGTCAACGGCGGCGGGTATAAATACTTTCTTCATCAAACTTTAAGCCCCGTTGTATCTTACATTAATTTGTAACAAGAACAATTTCGTGCGACCCATTTGTGTATTTAATTTTGTTCAAACACGTGTGCTCTGGATTGTAAATGTGATCACCAGGAACACGCAGATTATGACTATTGCTGAGGTCCCATCCAGCGGCATGTTGAAACTGATGCCATCAGCCACCCACTCATTCGCCCCTCATTTTCGGCGTGATTTCTCACCAATTGTTGTTCCATTAATACACATCATTAGGATTAAAAATACGATTTGTTTTCTAATTCGTTTTGTTTCGGCGAGCACACCGGCCGCAACGCCAATCATTGCCAGAGGCATGGTGGTGCAAACTATTCTTCTGCTGCCACAAACATTTGTGTATCTTCTTTGAAAAGCAAAAAAATATATAAATGTATATTAACTTGCAATAAATCTAGACAGATATACGAATGGATCGCGGGGCGTACACCTATGTATATATTTTCGCATTTTATTTATTTAGCTAGCTGTTTATTTATTTTGAAAGAATTTTATCTGTCTGTTTGTTGGAGCATTAAAAGATACAGATAAAAAAAATATAGCCATGAATTTTAAAATAATAGATAAAGTTTTTTTTTTTCTTCTAGCTAAAGAGACTATATAGGAAAGTATTTGTTTCTTGTTTATTAAAAAAAACAAGATTTTTATCAAAAAGTAAGACATAACGTTGATGAATGGAAAACACTTTTTAACTTTACCTGGTATCTTATCGCTTGTTATTCAAAATTTTAGGATAGAGCAATGCAAAAAGGTGTCTCACACACGAAAGTTTTGAAATGTTATTATCTTTTATATTTTTTTTTAACAAAAGTAAGCTGTCATTTAATGTTATGTTTTGATCAGGCTTTGCGTATTAAATAAAGTTAATAATACATAGTTGGGACTTGTTTTATATACATACATAATCAAAATAAAATGTAACTGAAGTTGCCACAGCTTTACATTCTATACTCTGTCCAACAAAAATATGCAGTGTGGGCAAGATAGGACGTTTGCCTCGCATTCTGGCTACAGTGGATTGCATAAATCTGTCCTTCATTAAAGCTCTCACAGGGTTGTCGTGGTTTTAATTTTAAACGGACCCTTTTTTAAAGCTCTAAAATCAAAAGCACCTCAACAGAAACCCAAGGAAAAAAAACTGAACAAGTTAGCAAATGAACAAGGGTAACTCTGAATGCACATCAATATTTAATGGGGGTTGAAATTGAATATCACCAACAGCCATAGGCCACAGCAATTCAGTGCACACTGCACACTCAGATGTGCGGTCAATAGGATGTCGGGTCTGCGTCAGATGCGATCGAAAATTTATGGGCGCACAAACACTTTTTTATGGAGGAGTTCTTTCAATTTAGTATGGTGCAAAAATATAGCACGCTACTGATTTTGAAAAAGCTCTCCCATAAGACGTGTACTGTATATTTTTGTTAAATGAAGTATAGTGTATTAAACTATTTTCGTACCTCAGCTTTGACAGTAATACGAACTACATCCATTGGGTTCAGAAAGGCAACAGTTCAAAAATTAGTTTAAGTTCGAAGTAATTTGTCCTAGCCAGGTCTTGACTGAATGGCATAACTTAATAAATTTACATAGTCCTGCCATAAGTTCTGTCCCTAACAAAAACTTGTTTTATTTAAAAAATAAAAAAGCAATCAAAATTCTTTTTACGTCATTTATTAAGTATTAAATTTACAACATAAATATATAAGAAATTATTCAAAATGCCCGCCCTTAGCCTTCAAACACTTTCTTAAACGATCCGGCCACTCGTCTACGCCGCACGCACGGCTTCCAGTGGAACTTTGAATAATTTCTTATATACTCGTATTTATATTGTAAATTTAATACTTAATAAATGACGTAAAAAGAATTTTGATTGCTTTTTTATTTTTTAAATAAAACGTGTTTTTGTTAGGAACAGAACTTGTGGCAGGACTACGTATAAGGCAAGTTATGCATTCGTAAAAAAATCGAACTCGAGATTTTGATCAAAGTTGACATTACGATGAAAGCGAAGACCAAAAAAGTAGGTCTCATAATTCTGCCTGTCTGCCTAAAAGGGTCGGCCGATTTTCTTTAAACTTGGTAGATATGATTTTTTAATTTTTTCCTCCCACACGTTTTTTCTTTAAATAACGGTACCTGCCATACGATTTTTTTTTCGAAATTTTATAAACATTTTTTTTTCTCAAAAACTGTCCCACAGAAATTAAAAAAAAAATTGAAAAATTTCATTTGGTTAAAACTAGATAATGGTTGAAAAAAAATTTCCAAAAAATTGTTATTTTTGGTAGCCCCCCTGGGTCCATTTTTTTTTTTTTGTTTTTGATTTTCTCGAAAACGGTTTAGCCGATTTAAATCAGTTTTTTTATGCTAAAGCTCCTCCAAAGTTTGAATATTATTACGTATTAAAATTTTCAATTTTTTATTTTTTGGATTTAAAAAAAAAAATTCATCATTTTTTTTGGAAACTCAATATTTTGAAAACCCCATGCCCGATTTTTTTCAAACTTGGCAAATAAAAGTTTCTCAACATAATCTACAAGATTTGAGAAATAAAAATTTGTTTTATCTAAAACTAACGGTACCTTCCATACAAATGTTAAAAAATGGTTTTCGAAAATCGTATTTTTATCGAAAACGGTTTCTAGAATTTTGCTTAAATTTTATTTCTTTTGATTAATTCTTACGATCTATAATTTAATAAAAAAAATTTGAAATCTAGATATTACTGACTGTACCTACCATATAACCATTTTTTCTAATTTTGAATTTCTCATTATCGGCATAACGGATTTTAATGAATTTTTTTTATAGAGAATCTTCTAAAAAGTTTAAAAAACATTGCATTTCAAAACTTGAAAAAAAAAATAATTTAAAAAATTTTTTTTTTTTGGAAAATTCGATATCTAAAGAACGGCTTAATATATATCTTGGAAATTTAACTCTCAATAGTACAATAATAAAAACTAAAAGGTTGGCGTACCAAAATTTTTTCTTAAAAATGTTTTAAAAATTTTGTACATTTTTTTTATAATCACACATAAAGCTTTATAATCACTACAACGACTTATAATTTTTGTTCTTGCATAAATTCATATTTGCATAGCATTCTGTTTTTATCTCTTACTACTAAATGAATTTCAAAAATTAATTTTATCCTTACTGCCTCTTGCGAGGAATTGACAAATTCTCCAAGAGTATCTTGTCATGGAAACTGCTGCTCATAAGCCGTTCGGAATCGGCATAAAATTGTAGGTCCCCTCTGTTCCTAGTAACACGCACACAGGAATGGTTGAGAGTTGTAAGTCACTAGGTCCTGATTCACTCCGAGCTGTTGCACCACCAATTTTTTTTTTTTTAGTCTATTACATAGGAGCAAGTTCGTGCGACCAAGTCGTTCATTTTATTTTGTATGTTATAACTTTTACTAAAGGAATAAAAACAAAACATTTTATATTCAATAAGTTTTGAAAAAAAACAGAAGTGTGCCAATAATTTTGTCCGTGTGTATATACATACACATGAGTATATCTGCATGTTTGTTTGGCTTTTAAGCTCGAACTACTTTAGTGATTTTGATGAAATTTGGTGCAAGGATAGGTTTATCTCCGGAAATTAAAATATACTACAAGGTTTTCAAATTGTTTATCGCTTTTTAAAATATTTCAATCAAAATGTGAAGCGGTCGAGAAATCAGTCATTAATCCAAATAGTTACACGATAAAAGCAAGTTTTTACCATAAAGCTTGCCCATATTACAATTATCCTTTTGAACTATAAGCACTCAAAAAACAAGTACATGTGATCAAACCAGACAAGTATATTTTATTAAGTTGTTTTATTTTGTCTTCCTTTCATTTTTATAGCCATATAATAAATATACGCAACGACAAAAACAAAAAAATCTTCATGAAATATGATGCAAAATAAGTTAAAAAAAATTAAAAAAAAAAAAAACAGAACAAAACAAAGGAGAGTAAAACCCCATAAAATAATATGTAAATAGGAAGAAGAACATGTAATTCTCCTTGAAGTAGCAAGGAATCAAGGTATAAAAAGGGTATAACCACTTCAAAAGTCACCGACTCCATCATCATCGTTGTTGTAGTCATTGTCGTCACACACCATTGTGAGTGGTGTTAAGCATTGCTGTCGAAAGTGCTACTATAGTAACATTTTGATCCTACTGTACGAGTATGTAATTATATGCGTAAAGTTAGTACTACGATGCTACTCATCCGAGTCTTCTGGTAATAAATAAATAAATTAGAACAGAATACCTGCGCTATCCAAGTACTAAGTACTAAACGTATATTCGTTTTTGTTGATTCTCACAATCTGCAGAGATATTTTTCGAATCAACACTAATTTATTTTCAACTCATTACTCAAATGATGAAGTACCTACCGAAAATGTGTTACCCTTGAAATATAAAAAACGACAGCGCTGGCAGTAAGACCAGCTAGCAGGAAAGCTATGTTGCATTGTCGGTACTTAAATATCGATCGATACCAGAACCCCAAACCAGAGACCAAATCAAGCAACCAACCGGCCAACAATTCTCTCTCTCTCTCTCTTTCAGACGCTCAGACTTTTGTTAACTGGCTGTTTTGTTGGCGCAGTGGGTCCTTGAACTGAGTTTGATATGAATTAATAATAAACGCAGCAGAAGCAGCATAAATGTCAACTTGTCTGTTGGCTTCACCCTGGTTTGGTTTCGGTTTTTTTTTTTTTTTTTTCTTCAAAATTTTGTTTGGTGATGAATTTTGATTGTTTTTGTGGCTGGTCCTGCTTTTTATTATTTTCTCAGGCGAAATTAATTCGTATTAAGGTTAATCAAACCATTAATAACACATTTAAACAAAAACAAATGCCTTTGTGTTCCCCATCATCATAATCATCATCTCGTCATGTTGTTGTGCGCTTTAATCTGATGTAACAATAGTTTCAATTTGTTTTTCATTTTATTTTTTCCGACACGATTGGACAATCCTTCCTTTCTCTTCTAGGGATTGGCGTATAATCAAGGTCATTTTGTGTTTGGCTTTAGGGTAGTGCACAAATTTAATTCGATTCATCATCATTTTTTATGACTCAATATTGTAAAGCACCTTCCTCCTTAGTTAAGTTGATTTTTTTTTTTATTATTTTACTTTAGGGCAAGTATTGGTTTCATGTGGAAAAATTAAGGTTGTTTAATCGAACATACAATTAGGTGTTTATATGTTTTTGTCTATAGTCTATAACGAGACCCTGAAGATTTGTGTCTGGGCTGAAATGATTTTTGATTCGGTAACACAGTAGGTACGTTATTATTTCACGTGTAAGTGCTAACACGTGTTGGGAGAGTTGAGAGATATGTTTGAACTGTATCCGGAAAATTATAATGACGAATCAAATGATTTTTTTATGTTAGTATTTTCCGTGTGTATTTATTATCGTTCTTTTAAGAACTTTTTAAGAATAATCCTTGATTAACATATGTACTGGTAATGGTTTTAAATGCCATACACTTTTCAGTATAATCGCTATTTTTTAAAATATTGTGGCAGCCAATTCGAAAAAAAAATTAGTTTTTAGAAAAAAATGTTTGAAAGGTGAAAATGCTGACCCTCAGTTTCACAGTAGGAGCCTAATTAATTAGATTTCACTAATTCTC
Organism: Philhelius festivus; assembly: GCA_963931855.1. NCBI lineage: Eukaryota > Metazoa > Arthropoda > Insecta > Diptera > Syrphidae > Philhelius > Philhelius festivus. The sequence continues at coordinate 38,861,875 of OZ007556.1, read as the reverse complement.
GGTCCAACATAGGAATGATAAACCGAGTCGAAGCACTTACTCCGGGCTTACGCCACGTCAAACATATCACTGTTTATACAATAATTTCTTAGCCGTTTTAGCTAAGCCTTCCTTATGTAAACTATAAATATTATCAACAAAACTCACCAATCTACAACTCTGGTTATTATAAACGTTTATTGTCGTTGACCTTGTGGAAGTAACCTATCCTGATTTACTTCCACTTGGGGAATGAAATCAGCATTAACTTTGAGAAACTTAATAATCAATTTTTTTAAAACTTTGACTAGTACCTATAGATGAAAGTTCGTCCTTCAAATCGATGGCCAAGTTCAGCAAAACTTCCAATGCATTTTTGGCATTTTCTAGTGAACATCTCATACCTGTTAATAAAATTCGAAATTTCTGCTTCTTAACTCCAAAGCACCTTTCTTTCGTTTTCCGAGTTATGTGCGCAACTTATATCGAATATCGGCTTCGGTGCGTGGATTCAAAAGAGCGGTGAACAAAATTTCGCTACAATCATCCCCACGCAGACGACCTTTGAATTCGACTTTTCCTAAAAATACGAGAGTCATGTGTGCTACTTCTTCAACGACATACAATCTATGTAATTTTTAAAGTTGCATTGCAAACCACTCAAGTTGTTTCAAGGGGTTGTATACTTTTCTGCTTACATAGAACTGTCCTGAGTCCACTGATTTTTGGGACACGAATGTGCAATCAATTGCGCCGATGACTTGGTACAATCCACGTTTACGTTTGCATATCTGACAAAGAGTGGGTTGACTAAATCCATGGATATCCGCTCCATCGTCTTGAATCTTCAAATATAGGAAGGTTCCACGAAGAAAATTGGATAAATATAAAATTGGATAATATAAAGTTCAAATCCTATAAATGAATGTACTTACATCATTGTGTTCTCAACACTGTATAGCTGCCATCAATATCATATGCCCTTCTCTTATATCATTCGAGCGAAAATCTTCATTCCTCAGTGCTATGGGATTAAAAAGAGTTTTGTTCTGCGTTTAAACAATTTAAATTATTAATCAATGCAAAATAACTATCCATTTTGTCTTTGTAGCAAAAAGAAAAAATAAAAACATTGTTTTGACTCCTTTTTGTAAATTTCACACAATGTCATGTCAAAATGACATTTAGATACTAAATCAGCTTTAGTCCGGCTTTAAACCTGCTATGAACTAGTTTTAGCGTACTCCGCCTCTATTCCTCGTGTATTTTTTACTTGCGACTTTTAGGTACTATAAGGCAAGTTATGCATTCGTAAAAAAAATCGAACTCGAGATTTCGATCAAAGTTGACATTACGATGATAGCGAAGACTAAAAAAGTGGGTCTCGCAATTCTGTCTGTCTGTTCGACTACAGCCTAAACGGCTGGGCCGATTTTCTTTAAACTTGGTAGATATCATTTTTAATTTTTTCCCCCACACGTTTTTTTCTTTTTTTTTCGAAATTTTATAATCATTTTTTTTTTTTCTCAAAAACTGTTCGACAGATTTCAAAAATAAAAATACAGAAAAATTTCATTTAATTAAAGCTAGGTAATGGTTGAAAAAATTTTTCCGAAAAATGGTTATTGAACCAAGGAACCATATTTTTTGTTTTTGATTTTCTCAAAAACGGTTCAACCGATTTTGATCATTTTTTTTTTGCTAAAGCTCCCCAAAAACATAAATAAAATTATGTACTCAAATTTTCAAAAAAAATTTTTTTGGATTTTTAAAAAAAACTTCAAAAATTTTTTTTAAAAACTCAATATTTCGAAAACCCCATGCTAGATTTTTTTTTAAATTGATAAATAAAAGTTTCTCAATATAATCTACAAAATGTGAGAAAAAAATTTATATTTTACCTAAAAATAAAGGTACCTACCATACAAATGCTAAAAAATTAAAAAAAATGGTTTTCAAAAATCGTATTTTTCTCGAAAACGGCACCTAGAATTTTGATAAAATTTTTTTTCTTTCAATTAATTTTTATGATCTTTAATTTAATAAAAAAAAATTTAAAATTAAAATATTACAGCTTGTACCTACCATAGAACCATTTTTTCGAATTTTGAATTTCTCATTATCCACATAACGGATCTTAATGAACATTTTTATAGAGAATCTTCTAAAAAGTCTAAAACACATTGCATTTCAAAACTTTAAAATAAATATTTTTTGAATTTTTGAAAAAAAAATCTATTTTTTTCTTTTTTTTTTTAAAGTTCGATATCTCCGAAACGGGTCAATATTTCTTTTCGTAAATTTAATTTTTATTCGTACAATAATAAAAACTTTAAATAAGCGTACCAAAATTTTTTCTTAAAAAGCTTCTTTTGAAGAAACCACTACAAGGACTTATAATTTTTGTTTTTCAATAAATTCATGTTTGCATAGCATTCTGTTACTACTAAAAGAATTTAAAAACTAATTTTATCCTTATGAACAGTTTTCTCAAATAACATTCGTTTTTAAAATTCCTAGTCGATTACATAGGCGCAAGTTCGTGCGACCCAGTCGTGCATTTTATTTTTTATAAATAAGCTTTTCAGAATTAGAGTCGGATTAAGAACTTAAGACGATCAATTGAAGATCGTTCTATACCAAATTCAAAGCTTACGTGATTAAGATGTTAAGACACAATTTTATGGGAAAATTGTTAAAACGACAGAACTCAGGATTGCAACGAGAACAGCTATAATTGCAAAAAGAAATATTGGCTTGTCTGTTAAAGAAACCAGCACATAGAATATTTCAAGTTAAACTGTGTACCTACTATCAACTAAATAAACCTCAGAATACAAATTCCATTCAAAATCTACCTCAAACCGGTAGAAAATACCCTGCCCCCACCCAACCTCTTAAAGTATTAAATTAAAATTGAAATCCCGTTAGCGAAAGAACAATTGAAAGAGGTCTGAAAAAAGTAGTTTTTGTACTTTAACGTCCAGCAAATACTGTATATACGAGTAACACCAAAAAATGAAATGAAATGTCAAAATAATTATGCCAACCACTCCATATCCAGCTGAATTTGAACTTGAGTTTAAACTTGAAGTTTAACTCGTAAGATTAATCTGGGCCTTCATCGCGTAAGACGACGATAGTTTGACGACGTCGTTTGAACGATTGAAATGCTTCGTGTAACAAACTTGAATCGTCTGGACGATGTTGTTAAGACGATTCAACTTTAGCTTCATTTAGCTTGATGAACTGTCAAATATGGTCGACTGAACGATTGCGATTGAACGATTGATATTTTACAATCATCTCATACATTTTGTGTATTTTTTGAATTTTTAAAAGTTAACTAAAAAAATGTTACGACATTACAATTTGTTATTTTTCGATGATAATGAAAGCGAATCAACTATCGAATTAATGCGAATGCGAAGGACACTAATGTCGATTTTCTTTTTTAACACACTAGGGATTTCGATCTCGGATAATTTTTTGTCTTTTTTTCATGTAAATCACTCTTCATATAAGGATTCGAGGATTTTGATCTCTGTCAAAAAAAAAATCAATTTTTTTGGTGTTAAGGAACGTAAAATCTGTCGAGAGATCGAAATCTTCACACAAAAATTGATTTCTCATGTGTAAAGGAAATCGACATAAGGAATACATCATATACATAAGCAATACATCCTCACCAAACCAAAACTTTAGTTTAATTACAACCAGACAGCGCAAATAATATTTGATGTTCTCAAATTGTGGACGATGGACGACACGACCGAACGATGCGATTGAAACTTTACACGAAGCAAACTTTTGACGACGTCGTGTTCGACAATCGTTTGGACGACGATCGTCTTAAAAATTACGCGATGAGGGCCCTGAACTTTAGTTCAATTGAACGTAGTTAAGCTAAATTGTATATGAATAAAAGTTGGCAGCATTGTTCGTAGCTTATTTGTCATATGAAGAGTGCTCGTAATGTAAACATTACGTATAGTTTTTACGACGTTTTCTCTTTCTGTCTATGAAATATGAACGACGCTAAACAACAACAAATATTTCGTGTAGTTCACAATCGGGGGAAGTTTGCTTGGAAGTTAAAACTGTTCAACAGTAGAAGCGAATTTGTTGATGGATTGACGATAAGCCAATTGTAGAAAATAAAAAGACTATTAAAGTACGATTGAAAGAAATGACTTTGAATATTGATATATTCTTTTAATAGCCGTGTTGTTATCGTCAATGATCCCTTGTATTTTTTCTTTACACTGGAGCTTACACTACCTTAACATAAAAAGCCATCTACCCGCTAGAGTAAGGACTCATTTTTGGATCTTTAAAATGTATCCAGATAGAGAACAGAATCCCAAATTGTTTTTGAAGTACGTGTTAAAAATTAATCCCGATCCAGATCCATATAGTTTTACAAATCGAACTTAACTGTCTAATCGCTGAACGCATTCATTGAAAAATATATTTGTTATGCGCAAAACAGATTAAACCAGCAACAGCACCAGCATCGTCAACAGCAAACAGCACGCTGACCAGCAAATATTTCTCAAACACATTGCCACCAGCAACGTCATTTCATCTGTTTGCAATTTCATATCGAAAAAAAGTATCGTTTCTATTTTGTTTTGCATTGTGGTGTCACTGAATATTACAGTGGGAAAGTTGACAACACTGCACCAGCAACAGCAAATTTAGGACTTTGGCCTAACGACCGACGCTGTTGGCGTTGCTGTTGCTGTTCTTAAGTGTGTTGAACAATTGAAATACATTAGTTCTAAATTAATGGCAGCCGCTGTTGCTGTTGACGGTGCTGTTACTGGTTCAATTTGTTCCGCGCTTTATGCTTCGTTTGACACAAGTGAAACTTTTATCTCATTTTCACTTCATACGAGTAAGAAAAATTAAACGCCATTTGCATTTTGAAATGTACTGTCAAAGTTAATAAAGGTGAAGCACGGAATGGATCATTATGTATTGTACTGGACACATTGGTTCATTGTAATGCGCGAAACGGATATTCAAACCTTCAGAATCGATATTTTTGAAGTAAGTTTTCACAATTTTGACAGGTTCAGCGGTTTATAAACTGACAAATCTCATACAAACATCTACGGCCACAGTCTTGGATGACAGTTCGGTTTGTTGTATGTCAAATCCAAACCAATATTTGGATGATTGATGACCGTAGAAATATGAAATTACATATTTGATAAAATAACTTTTTACTATAGTTTAAATATCAGTTTTGAGACTGTTTTATGCAAGTTTTGGGCTTATCGAATTGATTTTTTTTTTGTTCGTTTAACCGACAGCATCTATATCTCTTGATATCATTCATAACTTCTGAATGTAATTTAGACATTGTAATGTTATTGAATGACCATCTAACTTGTTCAATAAAAAATAAGAAGGACAAATTTGAATCTATACGTTTAACGCCAACAATCACTCAAAATGTTTCCTAATCAAAACTTTTCATATTTTATAAAGTTAATCCTTACAAGTGACAATTTTTAACAACTCAATAGCCTTGAGCAAGTACACGGGACTTAGTCGTGCATATATTTATTTTTTGCAATTATTTAGAGCTTATCAAACTTCTTTCTTTTTTTTTTCTTCTTTGTTTGCAATATATTCACATGACAGGAGATTGTTAATTAATGACTTTTTTTTTTATATTTTATCAAACGTGTTATTTATTATAAGAGTGTGTGAGAAATTACGAACGACAACGATAACTTAACTGTCGAGTTTTGAATTTCGATAGCAAAATAGTAATAAGTAGAGAGTTGTTTTTAATAAACTCTACTGATAGATAGGATGGGATTTGCATTTTAAATATAAATGTTGAATACTTAAAATTAATAACCAACTAAGAGAAGAGAAGGCGTTAATGCATTTTACAAATAAAGTGTCAACAAAAATTAACACGTACTAAGTTGTCGTGTGTAGTTGTTCAAAATTGGCTCTGTGATAGGTTATTATTATTTTTTTTTTTGAATAAGTCTAGACATAGTTGTTGGAAAGTTTTAAGTATCAAAGCGTCAATGCACATGTAGTAGAGGAAGAGCGCAACTCAGGTGATAAACTTACATGGAAGAGCACATTAAACAATCTGGCGTGCGAAACTGGAGACAGCTTGCTGAGAACCGATTTGGTCTTGGTTCTAACCGAATTGTAGCGCCACCTTAAGTAATTAAATTATATTTTAGTTTAAATTATAAAATTATATTTAGACCGATTTTGGCAACAAGTAAGAAAATCTATTTCTGTATCGAATTGAAAGCGATTTTTTTTTCGTAAATATCAAAATCAATTCGAACTGTCAAAAAGTCGGTAGTTATATTTCCATTTAAGAAATTATGTTCTGATTGTCCTTTTCTAAAACTTTAAATAGTATAACAAACTATAATAATAGAGAGAGTTGCCAAAAATCTGTTTTTTTTTTAGTTCTCAAAATGCACACAACGATAGTCGATTGTGTTTTTGACACTTAAACTGCAACAGCCAAATTAATAAAAAATGTTTATTCTACGATTTAACTAAATCTGACTTAAGTCCCGACTCATACTTACTGTAAATAGTAATGTGAAGTTTATAAAAAATCTACTACAATAAGTTAGAATTATCTTCTTTATATTCCATGTCTTTATAAATTAGTTCCCAATTGCATGTATTGTGTCTATTTCTAACTTGTGGTTAATTTTGTTCTTAAATAAAAGAAAATAACTAACTATATCACAAAAATAACGTTAAAGTAGTGAAAACTAGAATTTAAATTCTATTTCTTATTAAGCGGAGATGGTGAATCTTATCTAACTCTAGCTGTATTTGAAGAACTCTTAAACAAACACACTGATATGATAACTAATCAAAAAATGGATGAGCTTTAAAATCGTCTATGTTTAACTGCCAAATGCAAAAACCCCACACTGAAGAATATCTTTCGCTCCCGCCCACGAAATCTTAAGAGCCATTGTTTCACTGCAAGTATGCTACTGCTACATAAAACAACAACAGCACCATCAACTCCCACTTCGAGACTTGGAAAAAGAGTCCGACAACGCTTGTTTCTCGAATGAAAGCCTTACCAAAAATACTCTTACTCTTCCTCACCTTTCAAAACCCTTCTTGCTAGGCATACGACTCCACCTTGGTTGAATGGAGACATCTCTGCTCTGATCTGATGTTACGACGAAATATCATCTACAGTCAATGGAGCATTACAAACTGGAGCACTACTTCCCCAAATCGTATTGCAGGCAAGTTGTAATGATCAGAACGCAAAAAAAAATATGCTACGAAAATTAACTTAACCCCTTAAGTCCCTTAACCTCTGCCAGAAAATTACTGAAAAAGCTAGTTGGAGACATCAATTGCGTTGCACACAACAAAGAGTTCACGTCAATACCATCACCCTTAAACAAACTATTCTGAAGCAAGTTCAAAAATATCTAGCGATCAACAACCTGTTAAGTATACCTTTCGGTCTGATTTTCTACCAAAACGCAGCTGCAAATCTGCCTTTCTTTTTGCCACTGAGGAAATTAGAATGGCAATGCAAACGCTGTTAGATTATTCAAAACGTTTTGACACTTATCCACTCAATTCTATGAAGAAAGCTGCGAAATCACTTTGGGTTTTCTTTAGGAGTCGTTCGTAGCGGAAGGCACAAATGCATAGTGTGGCTAATGGACAATCGTCTACCATTCTCAATGTTTTAGGTGGAGTGCCACAGGGATCTGTCATTGAACCGATCCTCTTCTTACATAAATGAGTTACCTTATAGCCCGGTCAAAATAGACATTCAAGGTTACATTAACTCGCACAAAGCTGAAAATTGGCATGAATGTTGAGAACACTATTACAAACAATTTGTCAAAAGTCCCCATCGATCCGACGTGTGCAAAAAAAATTATTCAAGGTCAAATATTGCAAATTTCGGTTTTTTGCATTTTTCAGCTGAACGGCAAGTTTTATCATAAAATAGGTGAGACAAAAATTATTCATCATGCAATTATCTAAAGAAATTGTCTTAACACTTTTTCTCCTAAGAATCACTATTTTGGAGATATAGCGAATCAAAAAGTTGAAAAAAAATTATTCAAGGTCAAATGTTGCAAAAATCGTTTTTTTTTTGCATTTTTCAGCTGAACGGCAAGTTTTATCATAAGATAGGTGAGACAAAAATTATTCATCATGCAATTATCTATTAAAATCGTCTTAACACTTTTTCTCCTAAGAATCACCATTTTGGAGATACAGCGATGTTGAAAAATTTGTGTTCTTCATAATATGTATGTCAATTACCGTTATATACATTACACAACGGTAATGCAAGTAAAAATATTAGTTTTCGTGGCGTATAGATACATATTATACAATTCTAAAGCCAGATATACACTGTTCAAATGCATGACAAGCACGCGCAAGTGTATTGGTGAAAAAATCACACGTATAGATTGGATTTAGGATTAAAGCAAAATGAAAATCTTTTGAGTTTCTTTCAATCTAGCGTCCTGCATTGAAGTAGTGTATATGCAAGATTGATGATTGACCATGCATTTATTGGTTCATTTGCGTATAGTTCGTTGAAGAGATGAGAACACAGTACAACATAAGCACTGACTGAAATATTAAAATAGTAAACAAAAAATGTATGATGAAATGGACAGACAAAATAAAACAAATTACCTACTCGGATAAAATTGAAAAAATCTCAAAGACGTTCTTATATTCACAATTTCGCCGAAAAAAACTCACAAAGCGCAACGTCCTCTCACCACACCGTCCATGTTAAAATAAAAGATTGAAGACTCATGCTTGGTGTGTGTATATGCAACTTTAATCCGAATTTTCGAATACACTTGCACAATGTATATTTGGCTTAAGAATATAAACTCGAAAGAAAACCCAGTCCCTCATTTTATGTGACCGTACGGCCTTGAACAGCATCTGTCTGCGACGCTCGTATACCAGCTCCGTTTCTAAGGGCCCAAACAAAATAGTATTAGTCCCAAGCGTTCCTTCGTAGTAAGAACAAGTAGTTATTGCAAACAGAATTTGTGCAGTTTCTTGTTTGTAAGAGAAATGTATCAATTTTGCTTTATTTGTAGTAAACATTTGGCGGAAAAAGTACACTCGGAAGAGTACCATTACCGTAGTTAAAAGACGTCACGAACAAGAACAAGCTGGTACATCAATAATAAGTCCTCCTCGTACTAGAGCACGCGTAAATGAATCAGTTTTTTGTTTAGGTTACATTACCTTAGGTTAAGGTGGCTGCTGACCGGAAAAGCCAAAACACTTAGACCAATATTTGGTCCGTTGTGATACTACAGGTTTTCAAAAATCAATCTTACTCGTTAAACCATTAACAATGAAGCATTTGAGACAGTGAATGTCAGAATTGTTTTTTGTTTAAAAGAGTCCTGTTTATTCTGTGGCAATGAATTGAATAAAGCGTTTGAAATGAAAAAAAGCACTGCAATATCGGCGTCAAATTTGTAATGTAATTAGGTGCTTAGATAAGTTTTGGTACTTATCTTTTGTAAAAAATACTCATAATCGCTTTCGTCATTTCCAATAGTAGTATTTTTCAATTAGATACAAAATTTTCAACTCAATAGGACCACAATAGATCGTTGAATAGGCCTACCGGGAAAGCCACCTTTAAAAAAACGCGCCAAGTGTACTACTTCACGGGTGGCGCGGAACCGTGTGCATATTATGAAGAATACAACTTTTTCAACTTTTTGCTTCGCTATATCTCCAAAATGGTGATTCTTAGGAGAAAAAGTGTTAAGACAATTTCTATAGATAATTGCATGATGAATAATTTTTGTCTCACCTATTTTATGATGAAACTTGCCGATCAGCTGAAAAATGCAAAAAACCGATTTTTGCAACATTTGACCTTGAATAATTTTTTTTCAACTTTTTGCTTCGCTATATCTCCAAAATGGTGATTCTTAGGAGAAAAAGTGTTAAGACAATTTCTTTAGATAATTGCATGATGAATAACTTTTGTCTCACCTATCTTATGATAAAACTTGCCGTTCAGCTGAAAAATGCAAAAAACCGATTTTTGCAACATTTGACCTTGAATAATTTTTTTTGCACACGTCGGATCGATGGGGACTTTTGACAAATTGTTTGTAATAGTGTTCTCAACATTCATGCCAATTTTCAGCTTTGTGCGAATTAATGTAACCTTACCCTTGTTTTTGAAGCTAATTTGACCGGGCTATTAAGTTTCTAAAAATTGTTTGCTTCATCTTTACGCTGATGACGTGCAGGTTTTGATAAGAAAACCTTTCGTGTCGAAAATTGACGTAGCTTTAATGAATGAAGATCTGCTCATCATTTCACAGTGGTCTAAAAAAACGCTCTCCGCCTAAATATTGTGAAACCAACATCCCTCCCATAAAAAAAATCGCAAAAACTTTTGTTTTTGGATTTTAAGTTCTTGATGACGAAATCATTGAGTATGTTGGTAATGCTAAAAATCTAGGAATACTATTCAATCGTACTCTCACTTGGGACGACCGCCTTAATAGTCATTGGGAAAGTCTATGGTATTCTCCGCCTTCTTCAAGTCACTTGAAATTTCGTCCCGACAAAAACTAAACTGCTACTTCCTTAAGCCCTTTAACTACCTATCATGAAAGTGAAATCTTTTGCAACTTAGACTTTGTAACTAACCACAAATTGAATGCTGCTTATAAAAATATTGCCCACTATAATATATACGCATTTCTGGTTGTAGCCTAGACAATCAAATAGACTTGGTTCTCTGAGTTACCTACATGAAATAATTCAAACTCATGAGCTGAATTTCCATCATTCAAAAAAGTCTTTTGCTCTTATATTATGCCGATAGAGGTTGAACATTTTTCTAAGACTCCATAAGAACACCTTTCTGATTTAAAAAAAAACCTTTCTAATTGTTTGCATCTTAAATATACGTATGTATGTACATTCTGGGCTAATAGCCGATATATCAAATTCTGCTTGTCCGTACCTCTATAACATTATGTGAAAACATTTCGTTGAGAAAATGAAAATTTACAGCTGTGGACAATTAAATATTAACAAATGAATTCATCAAACGCAGAGTTTTCGTTCTTTAAAAATATATAAACTATATTCTCGTAGAAATTATTCTAATTTAACTTGAAATCAATAACAAAAGAAATTGCCGTATTCGCGGGTCTAATTGCCCAAATCAATTGATCGATCAATTCGCCGCTATTTCTTTACATATAAAAGAAAATTATTTAACAAAAAATAAAAAAGCAAATAAAAAACACGCTTAAATGCCATGACCTGGCATATCATATAAAGCCCTCCGCTTTGGTGTTCTAATTTATTTGACAAAATATATGCGAGCTAATAATTCGCAATCATCACTCACAGTCACACACGGCATAAATCTATCAAAAATATAAGCTTCTATTCATTCAAGACGGATGACAACCGACAATATTATTATGGAGAATAGCTCTGTAGTCCAGAATTAAGACAGTAGGGCAAAATATATTTAAAATTGGATAATTAAATCAACGAGAAAAGATAGCAAAAAAAAAGTTGAAACTTTTAAGATTCAATTCATGATTATAAGAAATCATAGATCTTTACAAATAAACGTATCAATAAACAGAACTCCACTTAAATGTCTATCACGAAATTCACTACTTTGCAGAGATATGGTAAAACTCTACCTTACTACTGAAAAAAAAAACGAAATAAATGGGGCCTATCGTGAATAAAATTTCAAAACAATCGTTCCCAACTTTCAAACTTATCATCTCGAATAATGTCGAAAGTTGCCCTTGGAATTTATTGATATTGGGAATTAAGTTTCATAGTGACTTTGGCTCTCATTTAAAAAGGCCAGTCGCCAGCTTACAATGAACAGTGCAGAAGTATTGAGCTTTCCAATTTTCGAAGATGGGGAAAATTCCGAGAGAAATTTTGTTCACGATAGACCCTATATAAATATCACAGTTAAATAAATGGAAACATTGAAGGAAAAAGCTTAAGCAAAGTGACAGCTTGATAACGCCGTGTTTTTTTATCGCCAATGATCCAAATGAATCATCTCTTGAAAATAAAACGATACGCATTATAGTGACAGCAGTGTTATGTGGTAATCTCTTTCTGCCTATGTTCCTAGATTTTCAATTATTTCTTGGCTTTTTTCTTAACACTGTAGTTACATAACATTACCATCTTGAAGCTATCTATCCGCCAGAATAAGAACTAAAAAAGATCAAAAAAATAGATTGTGCAGAATTCCAAATTGTTTTTTGATACTTGTTAAAAATTAATCCAGATCCAATAGTTTAATAAATTTAAATCAGTTGAACACTCTAACTGTTATGTTGACAGTTCTTTCAAAAAAAAAAAAAAAACTAAGTAAAAGAAAATCTTTTTTGATATTCTTAAATGTCAAAAAGTTTCATGAAAAAGATAAAGTAGGTTTCGAATACTTTAAATTCAATAAAATGTTATTATGTTGCGCAATTCGATTTAAATTTGACAAAATATCTTTTTAACTTAGTTTCAAACTAAAATATTTTTAATAATTCGACTAAAGTTTTTTTTTAATAATTTTTGTTTCGTTTTATGTTGATTTGGTTTCATTTTCGGCCGATACTTTGTCCTACTGTTTGGCAACGCATAATAAAGATCTTATTTTTTAATTGAAAGACGAACTTTTTCAATTTAAAAATCTAATTTATAATATTATTCATTTTAATTTCTATACATTAGTATGTACAATTTTACATACATACATAAATAAAATCTAAACAATTTTTTTTTCAGATTTATCAAATAAAAAATATATACAAGACTAGATCCCACGGATGTTCTAGAGGTTCAAGGCTAAAAGACGATAAAAGTCACAAGTTCTTTAAAATTATGTTTACTTGGTCGAGCAGTTGTTTTACAATTACTTTTACATAATAGGTTAGAAATGTAATCAAAATTTTTTAAAGCTGTTTTCGAGAAATTTAAAACAAATCGTTTTTGAGAAAGTAAGATTCAAAAGAATTTGATTGAGTTTGGCATCAAGCTCTCTTTATCGAAAATGCTTTCATTTGGTATTGATAAATCTCTTTTCTGTTGGATTAGAAATTATCTTTGGAACCACTCTATACAAGTTGCATTGGATGGTTTTAAGTCGGTTATTCATAAATTTAATTCTGGTGTGCCGCAGGGCTCCGTTTTGTCTCCGACTCTCTTTCTTATATTCAATCTTTTGTCTGAAACTTCTAATCCATTAAATGACGATAGCACTCTCAGCTTCTCATACATATATACACTTCGCTTCAACTGAATAAGCATACAAATTTTCTGTGCTATGTTGTCCATTTTTTCATAACTTTGAGCTTTAATGTATTATTTGATGATGCTTACCGTTTGCTTGTGATTTTGAGAAAACAAATCAGAAAGAATAATTCAAAAAGTACCGCTATTTTTTACTTGCGATATAGGTACTATAGGGCAAGTTCTGCATTTGGAAAAAAAATCGAACTCGAGATTTTGATCAAAGTTGACATTACGATGATAGCGAAGACGAATAAAGTGGGTCCGGCAATTCCGTCTGTCTGTCTGTCTGTCTGTCTGTCTGTCTGTCTGTCTGTCTGTCTGTCTGTCTGTATGTCTGTACCTCGATCTAGAGCCTAAGCCACTGGACCTATTTTCTTCAAACTCGGTAGTTATGGGTCTTCGGTGATTCCCTAGAGGGGAAATTGAAATTTTTTTTTTAGCTCTAAAACTAACGGTACCCCCCATACACCCGTAATGCAAAATCTTATTTATCTCGAAAACGGCTCTAACGATTTTGATAAAAAAAATTAGGTGTGATATTATGGACATGGACTACGTTTTGGTAAAAAAAAAATTTGGGGCAAAATGTTATTAACGGTACCTGTCATAGAACCGTTTTTTTGATTTTCGACTTTCTCATTAACGGCTCTACCGATTTGAACCAAAAATTTTCAGCAGGAGTCTCCCTAAGTTTAAAATAATATTGTATATAAAAATATTCGAAAAATTATTTTTTGGGTTTTTTTGAAAAAAAAATTTTTTTGAAAAATCAATATCTTCAAAACCTATGAACGATTATTTTTTGAAATTATTTCCAAAAATCAATATTATTAAATACTTAAAATTCGCATCCCACATTTTTTTCTTGAAAAATTTTAAAGAAATTTCTTATATAAAAAATTTATTTATTTAATAATGAAACGATTTTTTAAAGTTTGTTTGCATAAATTCACACTTTTCTAGAAATCAGACGGCAATTTAATTTTAAATTCATGTTTTATAATTATAAAATGTATCTTAAACTCCAAAGTACTTTTACCTAAGAGCAAGTTCGTGCGATCCAGTCGTGCATTTTATTTTTCTCGCTCTTGCAAAGCGTTCCATATGGAAAAATGCAGATATTTTTTCGTCAACGGAATAGTTTTCAGGTTTAACAACGGGTGAATTCGGTAAACTCATTTAATTCTGATCCGATAGCATTGTTAAACGTAGAATTTAATGCTTCAAAAATTAAATGCTGTCTTCTATAATTTAAGCGCAACTCAATCCCAATGACGCTATTCATGAATAGGAATTCCATTAAGGAAAGCGAACGGCTCTCAGTTCTCGGTATGTGCATAACAGACCACCTTGTGTAGAATGACCACATAATCGACGTCACCAAAAACGCTCTCCGACGTTGCAAGAAGTTATTCACTCCTTCTGATCTGGCTGTTTTCTATAAGGCCTATGTATATTTGCCCAAAACTCGATAGTACAATTCCCATATTTGGTCAGGTTCTAAAATAACCCACTTGAGTGTCTTGGATAGAATCCAAAAAAGAACTTTAAAAATGAAACTATAACAGAAACATTTGAATCTCCCAAACATCGCCGCAATGTTTCTTTTCTTTCACATTTTTACCGTTATTTCTATAACAGTGTTCTAGTGAAATAGCCAGTTGAATTCCTCCCTGTAAACAATTTAAACGTAATACTCGCGCTTCATGGAATGTCCCTCAGCTTACTTTTGAGCCCAACTTCGGACGTACTATTTAATTCAGAGATTCTTTCTTTAGCCGCACTACACGAATGTAGAATGCCTTACCCGGCTCAATATGTTCTTCACAGTATGATACTCAGACATTCAAAACCAATGTACCAATGAGGTATCTCCTTTGAAATCCTCTCAAACTTTCAAGGGCAGTCAGAATTTCTTTATGAAAAAAAACACAAAATTAAGGGCAGTTCTAATTTCTCGTCTAGTGAATCACAACAAAAACTCTATATCAAATTTGAAGCAAATCGGTCCAACTATTTAGGTTATAGCTTGATGTACTGTGGGTGTTCCAACGCACTAACCGACAGAAGGTATATACATATGACGATAACCAATTCTTTGGATATCTCAATCATCGTAATGCTAAGTTTTAAATTTGTTTTTCACACGAAACCAACACTTGTCCAATGGAGCAAGTACAATTTAATGAATAACCACATACAACCCTGACGATTGTTGTGAATAACTACCGCAGTCGAGTCCGTGGAATGTGATGCCACTTATTTCTCACATTTGTATCATGTAACAAATATACACAATCACTTTAATTGTTATCAGCCCAACAGCAAGCTCGTCGCGTCCATAAGCCACTTGAATCACATGGTCAGGCAGAAAACAATTCATTTCAAGTCCAACTGAATTCATTGCATTTGCAATGCGAATGTTGATTATGCAGTTGCAAACTTTTGTGTGTTTCCATTTCGTGAAATTCGAATATGAGGCGGCTTCGGTTAAGCTCGCCAATGTCAGCCAGAATTTTGCGGTCGGTTCAAATATTTAAATGCAGTCTAAGTTGCAAGACTCATAGAAGTGGGGCAGGCACGTAGCAAAACGGGCCGGAGAATTGATATACGATCTACAATACGTCTGCAATAAATGTAGTGCTCAACCTTTTGGAAGGAGATTGATAAATTGGCACAAAAATTTGTTGAGATTTATATAAAAAAAATCGTTCACGATAATGGAAGGATATAGAAGCATCGCCAGCCTGGTTAAATGGAAATATAAAAAGAAAGAATACTTGTCTGCTTGATCATTTTTCTTATTAATAAACGTATTTTTGCTTCAGATCATTGTTCTAGTCTTGTCATTAGCGAAAATACAGAAATGGAACATTGTAATGGATGTGTCAAACGTAGTCTTGAAGTATGAAATGGTTCAATCAATTGAATGCGTTTTATAAGAATTTTTCAGTTACTGTGGCTTGAACATTGATTTTGGAGAGTTTAAAACTCGTCAATCATTGGGCAAAAC
This sequence comes from Philhelius festivus, assembly GCA_963931855.1. Classification (NCBI taxonomy): domain Eukaryota; kingdom Metazoa; phylum Arthropoda; class Insecta; order Diptera; family Syrphidae; genus Philhelius; species Philhelius festivus. The sequence goes on along the minus strand of OZ007556.1, from coordinate 38,845,536 downwards.
ACGTCAGCAGTGTCTGCATCTCCCTGATTAAAAAAAGAGAGACTTGTAATACCTCCGGCGAGAATTGGACATCACAGTCCAATTTTTAGACAGTGCAAACATTTTTTATGACAGCTGTCCTTTCTCCTACTTACGCCTCCACACCCAATAGTACATGTCAAAAAATCGAACATGCAATGGAAATTTTTCAATGAAATAAATTATTTCGTGAAATAGAATCCAATTTTTTTTTTCTCTTACCATCTCTGGCAATAAATGAAGAAATAGTTTCACGTTTGACGTCCGTTTGAGTGACATTTTTGCTGGTTTTCACATTTATATGCAGATTAAGAGGTTTAGTTGGAATTCCAGATGGGGAATTTTGATGTTTTTTTTTCAAGATTGTAGAACAATGTTAAATATTTTTTTTTGGAATAATTTTTGATGGAATCTGAATTTGTAAATGGGAAACCTCTTTAGTTTTTAATCTGACGGATAGATGGCTATTTAAGCGGCTTTGCAATATTTTTAAATAGTTTATTGTGGACATTCTCACGGAGTCATCCAGTTTGGAATGAGTTTAAAAAGAAGAAAAGATCTAGTAGGTTTTGATGTCTCTTATTATGTTTGCTATTGCACAATCATCCGGAATTTGGATCACTCACTCAACCGGACCACCATCCTCATCCTACGCCATCTACACTGCCAAGCTAGGTAGTTTGTTGACTGGTCCTGAAACAGTAACCAATCCGATTGAGTGATCATACGCCACCCGCACCGGCAGTCTCCTAGCTCGGGATCTAAAGAATCAAACGGAAGGCTCGGCACAGAAGTAACCGAAGTTCGTCCTAGAGCCATTTCGTCGCGTCTTCATTTCAGAAAGATCGTCAATATCGTCAAAAAATGCCGTTGATAATGATTGTGTTCTAAATTTGGCCAAACCAGGGCATTTGTAGAGAAAATGGGGTACTGTTTTCTTTTTCCGCTGGTCTCCACAGCTATGACAGTTAGTGTTTGAAAAAAATGCCTAGCTCCTCTGCATGCTCTCCTACATATTGGTCAGTGTCCGCTACAGGCAGCTGCGATCCTGGATATGTCTTGCCTGGTTCTGCATATCAGATCCAGCGTTTGGGATTTATTATAGGTGAGCCACATCTTTCTAGATATGGGCAAATCTCAGAAACTTTTGACTTTAGACTTTTGAAAACGCGTAAAGAGAAAATAACTAAGCACACCTTTAAAATTAAGTTTATAGCACCATTGTTACATCAGAAAATATAATTGATGGTGTTCCTCTTTTATTAACGAATGCTTAAGAAATTCTCACTCATTTTCCGGCGACGCACTGGGACCAAATGGTGCAAACCATCTCAAAAATCCATAACTTTTTCGTTTCTCAATATTTTTTTTTTGAAATTTTGCACACTTATACTTGTATAACTAAGAATTTAAAATATTAAAACATTTCAGATAGAAATAAATTATTTTATTTTTTTTTTTAATAAAATAAAATAACAAATTTGTAGATTTTGTTTCATTTATATGGGAAAAATTTGTTGGAGCAAGAATTATTGCAACAATTTGGATGAAATTTGTTTTCTTCTTTTATCGGTGAAAACATTTGAAAGTAGTTTTTTGTAAAATCCGCCCACTACCATGTTTTTCAGATTTTTGTTATTTTCTTATTTTTAGTGAACAGGAAGCCGAAAATTTGTTTTTAAGGTTTTTTAAACTTAAGACATCGCATGTATATTTTTTCTGCCCACTTTCCCGCCTACTTTCACTCCCTTTATTTTATTTTCAGCTTAAAGTTCATTAAGAGCAGGCATTTTTTAAATTAAGTTTTATATGAAGAAGTGAGTTTATGAAAAGTGTTATTTATTTTTAGTAAAATCCGTGTACTGCCACGCCCCTTTTTGATATATGAAAGTTTTTCGCCCTTAAGACAAAAAAAAAGGAATTCAAAAGTACACCTTATTACTAGGTATATTAATTAATGTCTAAAAGTTCTTAAGCCTCGTCAAACAATGTTTGTGTTATTTATAACTATGTACCTACATTTGTATTATATGCAACCATAAACCACACACCCCCTCCCACCCTCAAATGCTTGGCATTTATTTTTATTTAATTATGATTTTTTTTAATATAAATATGAGTAAGGAAGTTTAAAATTGGAAAACAAAAAATATTTTATTCTAAAAATAAAATTTAGAATTTTAATAATATTGGAAATAAATGATAAAAACTTATAAATTTTGTGGAAACATAGTCACTTATATGATGTTTATGAAAATGTGTTGCACTGCACCTTACTCATTTTTTTTTATTAATTTACTGGTAAACTTAATTAAAAAAATATAACTGTTTTGTAAAGAAGAAGGCTTGGGCTTTTCAAAAAGGTATAATACTTATACATTCTGTCCAGAAAAATACGAAATAATTGACTTCAAACTCTCACTTCCAATAATTCTAAAAAATAAAAATATCGAAATGTCATTTTTAACGGTAATTTTAGGTACCTAGAACAAAAGTAAGATACAAAAAATTTACTGTGTTAGGAAGAACCCTATTTCTAGTATATAATCCCATCATTAGATTTTTCAAATTACGAAATTCACCAAAACCATTTTTGAGATGGATTTCATCATTTGGTCCCATAGTGCGACGTTGAACTATCGAAACAGTAACACGAAACGACTTTACGTGGCCGAGTCACAAAGACTACTGATACCATAATAACGTTCGACGTAAGTTGTTTATACCTATGTTTATAAGACTGTTATTGATAAGGATAATTTTTTTTTAACTTTTCTCACTGCCCTAGCTTGCATTCGTTAATATTTGAACTATAGAAATTATGTGAGTGCAAAATTTTAAATTAATATAGAAATTTTTAATTTTTTATAACAAATGATAAAAAATTAACTTATGATTTATATTTAAGTAAAAGTTTGTTCACTTTTCTAAATATGTACATTTTATAGTGAAGCTTTTAATTAAAAATAACACGTAATTTTACTAAAAATTTTTATCAATCAAATTTTTCTCTGCTTAAAAAGTAATGTATGAAAAATATCAATGATTTTTCTTTGTAATTAACTACTGAATTTTAAAGATCCATAAAATATGTAGCGTCAGCGACAAAACGTACACTTCTTAGTATGATTTAGAAGAAGGAACAATAGTTAAGAACGGGAAATATTGCTTTTTTTTAGAGTGCTAACTGAAAATGTCTTGAAAAAAAAAAGTTTCGCACTCTTTTAATTCAGTATAAGCTAATTTTAACCAGGTTGCGATTTTAGCACACACCTCTACCAAAGCTTAATTTATTCATTTTTGTCTATAGAAAATGAATATGTAATTTAGAAATCGGTGCAAAGCATGCTGTGTAAATGATAATAGACGTACCAGATTTTAATGATTTTTTCGGAATTGTAGTACCGAAACTTCTGACAAACACTGTCATAAATCTAAGCAAAGCACATAATTTTTTCATACAAAATTTTGATTTTCAAAGTTTCTTATGAACCCCATTTGAGTTTAACAAACTAAAATCAGATGCTTCAATCGTAAGAACATTAAACTTTTTAAATATTTTAATAGTAACATATAAAATTTTGTATTTTTCTTATACTTTTTGCCTTTTACTCGTTCTATAGGTAAAAAAAAATTCTTAATGTGGAAAATAACTTTTTTTATACTGTAATACTATATTTTCGAAAAAATTATCAGAGATAGAGTAAAAAAATATGACTATGAAGTAACTTAATTTCAAAGTTACACGAAAGTCAAAAGTTTCTGAGATTTGCCCATATAACGCAGTTAGTTAAACTGCTCCTTCTACGATTTGATTGGTTAAGAAAAATTGAGAGAATATTTCTGAGCGAAATTTTGACTCTGCGTAAATGACTTATGATTTATGAAGTGAAGGATAAGAGTGAAATGGAAGTTAATATTGAGGCTAGCAAGTTCATTCCGGCATTGCTAGACCAATTTGGAGGATGATGTACTTGAATTTATGTCTGTAATATAACTTGAGCAACATGTTTTACCGTCGTTTATGGTCCCGCATGATTTTCATCAACCGTACTTCAAAAATGTTTTCCATTAGTAAAATAAATCAATCAATTTTTAATTTAGATCTGTCAAAATACCGCTTTTGGAAATTTGGCAAAGAAGTCGATTTGTTAAAAAATTTCAAATCTAAATTTTGCGGCAGATTTAACCCTCCGTGTACTAATACCAAGTCGATTTTCAGCTTGACTACATCCCTGAAGATGACTTTTTAGTTCTTAAAAATTGCAAAATTATCTAATGCGAATGTCATTTTTTTTAATCTTTTGTTAATTTTCAATTTGTCATGCATTCACTTCTCATGATGGATATGAGAGCAATGAAACTCGCGTGCAATGCAAAAAGAGTTTTTTTTTTATTATACTTTTATAATAATTATTATTATATCTAGTATGGTTTATTAAATTATAGGCAATGATGCCTATGATGAAGAACATTATGTTGATATTTTAATTAACTTTGAAATTAAATAAACTGACCTTTTGCTGTGTGGAACGACAAGTCATCGACCTGCAACGGACGACTTTCATTTTGCTACTTGCAAAATATGATGCTTACATAAAAAAAACGTACCTTTTATTTTGTAATTTTTCTGATGGGTATTGTTTTTTTTTTTAAATCAGGTAAATTTTAATGGAGTAAGGAAACAAATTAATTGGATGTTTCACAATTTAATAATTCAGAAACTTATTTTAATTGCTTCAAAGATTGCGAGAAATATTTATCATGGCTAAAGGTAGACTTTAACTATAGGTAAACCGGTGTGGTAAATTTGAAAAAAAAAAAAAAATATCATAAAACGAACGGGTTTGTGTGGGGTAGACGTTTTTGAAATTGGTATTATTCGTTTGTTCTTAACAAGTGTTGCATAGCAATTGTTAAATAAAGACATCGGAGTTGGAAGTTGACCATCATGCATCACTAAATGCGGGTAACAATGGTACAAAGGATGTTTTGCTTGCCTGGTACTTTAAGTTCGAGTGCCTCACAGGCGTTCCTCTGTTAAATTTTAGCGACAAAAATTTATTATTTTCTTATGATATGATTTAATGGTCCTGAATTCAGTGTCTCATTTAGTATTTTTGCATGTTCAAAATAAGGGTTTCAAAATAAGGATAAGAATACATTACGAAATTTCAAAATAAAAAAAAAGCTTGCATAAAAGTATCCATGCTAGTCATGAATTTAGGCAAATTTATATATGTATGTATTTCTGAAATGTCTTCGAATTTGTGTTAAAATCATTCTTTAATTGAAAGTAGAGGGAGCGTTTTATGTTCCAGGATGATATTTTTCTTCCAATAACTTTTTAATAAAATACAATTTTATAATTTATTTTTAATTGATTGGTTAGATGGCCTTTAACACTATTTTTGGAATATGATGAATATGATGTCTTGGTGGAACCACATGTTCTGCAGGCCTAATTGATCCAATTCTGACAGAGAATTTAAAATGTTTGATTCGTTGACATAAAATTTGGTTGGGAATTTTTATCTAAATTCACCGTTTCGTTAATATTCGTCAACAAAAGGCCTTCAACGCCTTTGAAAGTGCTCCAATGTCTTTCATAAATAAATCGGAGAGCTCTGATCATACTCTGCTGAGAGCGTAATTAACATGCTCGAGGCTCAAGCTCTGGTCAGTGTCAGTGCTCTGCTCAGAGTTAAAAAAGAAATATGCCTAAAGAGACTACTGTGTCCCATTAGGAAGGAGCTCATGAGATAAAAAACAATTTATTTTTAATCACTGCCAGCAAAATCATGTTGCAATCCTAGTTTTCATCATTATTATTGAGACGGGGTGTTTTAATGATAAAAACACAGTACAGGCAGTACAGTATAATTAAAGTTTTCAAATTGTGCCCAAAGCTGTCAGTCTGGTGCATTGGGCATATTTTTTAAATAAGAATTTTTATTTTGAATTACTGAGGTGATATTTACAACCATATGTACATAAATTATATTTTGATTTGGAATTAATGTATTTAAATGGCGTTTTCGAATTTTTCCTTTATAAACCCTTCAGAATTGCAATTCTTCTCTGAAAATAGAACAAGAATATACAAATCAAAAGTATTATAGTTTTAACTTTGAATCTTCACTGGAGAAAGTTGCATTTTCTGCAGCAAAAAAGTAAATAATTATGAAACGGTTGACATCGAAGCCATTAGGCGTTTTTCTTTTTTAGTTCAATATAGAGCTCTGAACAGAGTCCAAGCATGTTCCGAACATTCTCTGAACCAAGCGTGCTCTGAGCGCTCTGAGTATATTTTGAAACACACCTGAACACTTATGTAGCTGTCGCCATTTTTTTTTTTAATTTCCATCTGTCAAATGCTTGTGTTAAGCATTTTATACTACGTTTTCACCAAGAGTAAATCCGCTAGAGATTTAAAATAAATCTTGAAGTGTTTTCACCAAAGAAACTGAGATTTATTTGACGTTTTCACTCTGTCTTGTCATTCAATTGTAAATTTGGACAAGAGAAAAAAAAAATTTCAGTTGGATAGTAAACAGGAAAAAACAGATATTTCTATTTTGTGTTGATTCTCAATGAAGAAAGGTGCGTTCATAGGTGCGTTCTACAAAATAAGGTTTGTTTGTTTTGCAAATCTTCTGATTGTGGGAAGATTTCAAGGAGATTTATTTTAAATCTTCATTTGAGGTGATTTATATTTGTATGGTAAATCTACGAGATTTAAAGGAGATTTATGCTAAATCCACTTAAATCCCGGATTTAGCTTTGGTGAAAACGTAGTATTACTCTGCTCAGTTATTTTATTCTGAGCTCATAGAGCGCACTCTGAACACGCTCAGAACATGCTCAGAACGAAAAAAGAAACACATTTTCGAAACTCTGAACTAAAAAAGAAACACAATTTATTTTTTGACAACTCAGGTTCTGTTCTGAACTAAAAAAGAAAAACGCCTATTATGTGATGGAATTTGACACATTATGGCTTGACTATATTTATGGCTTTTTCGATTGACAATTCGGAAGAACTCTCCGATCCGGGATGTCAATAAAACAAACAGACCCAATTCGATTCTGGAGCTTTAATTTAGTTGTGTTTGACTGCTTTTACAGAAAAGCGATTTTTAATCCTTGTTTCTCTTATGCTTTTAAACACAAGAGTTGTGTTCAACCACGAAAAGGCCAGTGTAGAGTAGTGTAGTGCAGTGCAAGTTTATGAAAACTGTCAGTGCAAACTCAAGCAAAAACGTCATACGTCACATGTTGAAAACAAGAAAAAAAATAATTAAATTCAACTTATTCGTTTACAAAATATAATCGAATAATGACATCTGCTGATTTTGACAGTTTTCACAAACCTGCACTAGCTCAAAAGGTAGTGCAAGATTTTCTGAACTGGTGTACACTAGTTCAGCTCAATGAACGCTAATCAGTGTAAGTCAGTGCAGAAATTTTTTCAATGAACACCAAAAAGCTACACTTTTCTGCCCAGAGTAGTCCAGTGCAGCTGGTTGAACACAACTAAGGTGACAATGCATAGTTTTACTGGCTGAACACAATAGAATGCTGCAACTGGAGCTGCAGCTGCAACTGGAAGAGCTGTCAAAAAGTGTCGTACGTACTTTTTTTTATGTGCCCACAATGAGGCTGTACAGCTTTCATTGTTTTGTTGTCATTTGTTGGGTCAGGTGTTGAATCTTTGGCAAATTGTAAATATTTTAAGTAATTGAAACTATAAAATGGACACTGAAATTGAAGATTTTCGTCCATTATTTTAATTAAAATTTAACCACGAAATCACAATACAACAAAACAACACTTAAAATCACAGACAGATATATAAAATTTGAAATGTCAAAAATGCTGCACGAAAAAGTTAAAAGTTCGCCAACTCTTGCAGCACCGACTGCAGCACCGACTGCAGTTGCGTTGTGTTGTGTTCGTAACATTGAATTTACGTGCATTGAATATTTTGACAGCTATTCCAGTTGCAGCTCCAGTTGCAGCTCTGTCTGTGATTTTAAGTGTTGTTTTGTTGTATTGTGATTTCGTGGTTAAATTTTAATTAAAATAATGGACGAAAATCTTCAATTTCAGTGTCCATTTTATAGTTTCAATTACTTAAAATATTTACAATTTGCCAAAGATTCAACACCTGACCCAACAAATGACAACAAAACAATGAAAGCTGTACAGCCTCATTGTGGGCACATAAAAAAAAGTACGTACGACACTTTTTGACAGCTCTTCCAGTTGCAGCTGCAGCTCCAGTTGCAGCATTCTATTGTGTTCAGCCAGTTAAGCGGATTTTGTGACACTTCGTTTGTAACCATATCATCATTGCTTGATGATAATGAAGAGGTTGATTGAAAGTCACTAGCAGACATCTTGTTTATGTTCATTTTACCTTGTTTTAAACTTATTTATTTCAACTTTAAACTATTCCAATAAATTTGCAATTATTGCCACTTCCGAGTATTTGCAAAATTATCTCAAATTTGGAATTTAAACTTGAAGCTGTGTTTACCTACAATACACAACTTTGTGTGCTAGTGTGTGTGTTTAATTCTGGTTTCGATTCCGAAATTAATATCAAAACCATTTTCTCTTCTTTTCGTGAGAGAAATGCCAACATGAACGTTTGTGGATTGCCAATCGAAAAATCGTCCCAAATATAACTCAAAAATCTTTAAAATTTATTTTTTAAGGCTTTCTTTGAGGGCCAAATTGAACTCAGCGCATCAAAAACACTTGATAGTTTAAAAGAATAAGCAATATTTTCTGCACTAAAAACTGTCTTAACCTTAGTTATATGTACATAGGTGTATAAACAATTTTTTTTTTAAATCATCGTCGTGTCGTTTCTATTTTTTCTGAAGTATTTTGTTCACCATGTTGTATCTACATTATACGCCTTAGGACATAGACAGAAAATATACTCTTACTTTGTTTAGTTCGTCTGCTCGAATAAGTCAATGAAAGTAACCTCGTAAATTATTAAATATGAGTGAGGATACATCGTGTGACAAATGTGAAAATTGTTCATAGAATAAATTTGCCAACGTTAAGCTCCTCTCGTTTCGTCTATCGTTACACAAATTATTCATGAATTTTATAATGGATATGTCCCTGGTATATGTAGTGTTTTATTATTCAAGAAACTTCTGCATTTGTCTTTATTATTCTTCATATCTTTTGTCTATATAAAATTTACTTTTGAAACAGCAGATATGTACATATATGTATGTATTGTATTTCTTTGTTATTTACGAGTTAACAACAATTTTAACTTCATAAATATTGAAGAATAATTAAAACAAATATTTATTCTAAAATTTAAAAAAATTCCATTAGTTTGTATTGACAAAATAGCTTATGTTTTTATATTGTTTTTAATTTGAAGTACGGTAGTGCGTATTATCAATCAAGGCCTTTTTTTATAACTCGCACGCGCTCAAGGGTTTATTGTGAGACCTCTCAACATAAACATATCACCAGCGATGGGGAAATGATGGAGAAATGAGAGGGTGAGAGAGAGAAAGAGGTTGTCGATGAACATTTAGCCGTCCCGGGTAAATTATTTCATAATCCTATTGCGACTAAAAAACGAATCTCTGTATTTGACTGAATGTCCAAAATTAAGTTCGATGGCGAAACGGGTATCACGGGTGAAATTAAGGGCGGGAGGAATGCAACTTCGAGTGAACATTGCTTGAGAAAGAAGCGATAAAGCAATGAAAGAAATGAAACATTCCGACGGTGTTCAAGAGATGGGAATGATTCCATGATAATTCAAACTCCTGCTAATTTTAACACTATGTTCTGAATTTTATCCAATCAATGAAGGCAAGTTTGGGCTGCACCTGTCCCAAAGATGTGAGTTTTGGATGTATAAACGCCTAATAAATTGCAGAGAGATCAGAAGAAATTTCTTACACCGATACAGAGATCCTATGCATTTAGCAGCGTTTTTACTGGTCTCGAGAATGTGGTCATTCTAGCGCAGATCGTCGTATAATCCACTTTGAAGATTTGAACCTTGTTACTCAAGAATTAATGAAATCAAAAGCACTTAAATGTAAATAGCGTATTATGTACTTGTAAGATTCGTAAGGCGCCACCGCCTCTAAAAAATATTGATTATAAACAAATCTCCTTTTTGGCCTTTTCTTTCGGAAAATAGACTTTTTACTTAAACTTATACTTTTTTACACCATTGAACCTTGAAATAAAAAAAAATTCTTCTTGTTAAGTTCCGACTCTATTTGTATTACAGCCTAATTATTCCTCCAGAGTTACCTGACACCACAAAATAGCAGAACAATTGAACTACTTGATATTCATTGTAACACCAACATTAGTTTTCTTTTGTATTTTAGCTTACAAGGTATCGAAAAGCACGATTTTATAGTAATAATAAATTATTTTTATTTAATGTAAACGGATCGTGAATCATAAAATTGCAGCGAGAGTGTAAAAGGATGACATAATCCAGAACTATACAATTTTGTATTATTATTTATGATTACCCATTTCATACCACGATAGTATCTTTCTTTTTTATAAATAATATATGTAAATGCATATGTACTTGTATTTTGTATGTAGCAACAAATCTTAAAACATACAATGAATTTTTTTGATTTAACACACCATAATAATAGACAAGAAAACTTTTTTCTATTAATCCTCTTCAATTTGTCTATTTTGTGTCATGTTAAGTAGATTCTTGTCTTAAAAAAACTGGACATTAAGTTGTTTTTTTATAATTATACAGGTTATACTAATTAACACCAAGTAGAATGAGCTCAAAAGTTTCTTATTTGAAAGGTAATTCAGTTAAAACTTGACCAAAAAGAATTATATTTCATTTTCTTCAATTCAATTCTTCATCCTCATTAATAGTTGGTTTAAACTGTGAGAAAAAAGGTTATTCAAACTTGAAAGTAAAATTAGTTTTTGTTAAAACGTACGCTTGATATTGCGAATAAACCTCAAATAGTTAGCTTACTCCATAATGGGAATGGGAATTTCGAAACATATCGTCTGCGTATTCGATCCATTTGATTATCTTTTCTGTGCACATCCTTTCTATAAATTGATTCAGTTTTCTTTTCTCTTATTTCTTCATCTTACCCTACCAAGATAGAAACATAACCTAAATAACGTGATTTTTTTTTTCAATTTCACTATCTAGAATCAATTAGTATAATACTTCTATGATTCTATATTCGGTTGATGATATTGTACTTCCTGTCGATCGGTTTCTTCTTTACTCGATCCTATAGTTAATTAGTAAATGCTACTTCCTCTCTTTATTAAGAACCCTGTGTGTGTATTATATGGTAACGGGATTGTTAAATTATTATCAATATTCGTTGAAGAACGGCATTATGATTTATTATATGTAATGATATTACGTATTTTTATTTTACACAAATATGGTATCATACAATTTTTATTTATAATTTGTTTTCTATTTTAGAATGAAGGCCAACTTTCAATGTGATAAAAATGCTTAAATAGGCGGAAACTAATTAATTTATATAACTAAATTCGCAATAAGCAGACAGACGAAACGACGGAAGTCCCAATTACTTACAAAATGCTGCAAAACTCAAATACAATCCAACCGAAAGTTGTTGTGATAAGGCGTAGACCGAATCAGGGATTTGGTTTTACGTTACGTCACTTCATAGCTTATCCCCCAGAAGACGATCCCTCCTGGCCGGTAACTTTGAAATATGGAATATTTTAAGTTTAAATAAATATCTAATTCTGTTATATTTTATTTTTTAGGAAACTTCCAATTCATACCAAAGAAAAGCAATGGAAACAATATTTATTAAAGAAGTCCAGGCGACCGGACCGGCATGTTTTGCAGGCTTACAAACCGGGGATCGTGTCCTAATGGTGAATAACATTCCGATAGCTGGGATCTCGTACAGTTTAATTGTTTCTATGATAAAGCAAACACCAACGGTTCTAACACTTCATGTTGTTCCGAAGGAATGCGATGTTTTGCAAATGGTATTTTATTTTCTTCACATACATTAATAGTGTATATAATATTTAAATTTATATTTTTCCCTAACAGCACTATACAATAGCACACACACCGGAGTCAAATCGTTTGGCGAAAACTGCTGCTATTGCTTTGCCTGGTAGTGGTGTTGCTGCTGCGTGTTCTTCACCATCACATAAATCCATTCATCAACAGATGATCTCATATCCCGTTGGTTCTAGCCGTTCCAAACAAAATTCAAAATCTATATTGAGCAATGAGGACTATCACGATCTGGGAGGTCGTTTTAGTCCTTTGCTTATGCATGGGGACAATGCTTTTTCACGGTAAGTTTGTATTTAAAAGTAGCAGTATATTTTCTATAATCAAAAGTAATCTAATTATTTGGCAAAATTAAATTTAAAAAGAAGGCTGCAAAAATTAGAGGTCCATAGCCATTCTTTTGAGATTGTGTGTTTTACTAGTTAAATGAAAGTTACTTAGAAAGATTATTAAAGTGAAATACCATTTTAACTGTTGTCTTATTTTTGAACAAATAACACAAAAACCATTTTATTTTTTATAAAACAACAACAATTATGTTTAAATTAAAAAAGACATAACAGATGTAGATAACAACTTCTTTCTCATCTTAAAAGACAGCAAGCGGGTTGTGGTCAAAATTGTGTGTGTATATCATAATTTAGCCATTGAATAAATCAGTTCTTAGCCGTTCGAACTCGTCAGAAAATTATTGTGGGTCCCCTCTTTTCTTCTTGGCAATTTGAACACAAGACTGGTTGAGAGTTTCACCCCGGTTGGTGACCAAAATATCGGTCGATATGGAGTATCTTTGTGCATACTAATTTACATATGTATATGTATGTACATAACGTATTCGCCTAACTAAAAATAGTCGGTATGACCCTTAAGTTCCAATGCTCGTATCTTCAAGACTAAGGTTTTAAATTGAAGTCAAGTAAATATATGGAACTATAAGTATAAAAGTTATTGCGTTTTCATTTTTCAAAATTAAGTTGATGAAAAATTTCACAAATTTGTATCCAATATTTGACAAAATTATTGTCCTTTTTTTTAAATGACAGAGCTTTTAAATGAAAGAGTGTAAGAGGCATCAAGAGGCTAAGAAATTTAAATTGATATAATATATCGGTTTAGTTTGAATGTTACGAGTAGACAATAATTCAATGTCAAACAAAACAAATTAAAACTTGAGGCGTCCATGGAGAAAAAAATCCATTCGGTTCTTGGTATTCATAATACAAAAGTTGATGAAAAATGAATATCCGAACTTTTAAAAACTACTAAGAGTAAAATCAGTTGGGGAAACCTGATTCAAAAGCTCGGGTTTTTAAAAAAACTTTCATTAGATCAGAAATCAGGGGCCAAATTACCGCATCAGTTATCGAGTAATACGTGACTGAATTATGTGAGTTTGGCATTACCGCTTACGTTATCGAGCAATAAATTACTCCAATTTGACATTTTCATTCGATCACTGATGGGACTCACTCACTCGTCACTGAAGCGGTAATTCGGCCCCAGTTTTGGGTTAAATTGTATCAACATTCAAGTTTGTTTGAGAAAAACCAGCATCAACTATAACTAATAGAGAAATAACGAAAGAAAGCAACTTAACAGTGTTTCATGCTTTAGATCTTAAAAATATGTTGAAATTTTATTTAAAAAAAAAACGAAAAGAATTATTTTATTAAAAAAACTTTCTGAATATTTTGATATAGGTACTTTTATGCAACTCATCCATTTTGGTGCAGGGTCTGTTGGCCGAAAGGCTGGTAACTCATAACTTAAAAATCAATGCTTATACTTATGTATAATAAATGAGTAATCTTGCAAATGCTCCAAACTTATTTGTATTGTTTTTATTTTCAAAGTGTCTTACCAATTTCAGTAAAGCAATGTAAATTACATATTTGGAATCTTGGCTTTCAAAATGATAGTATTGTACATACTTGCTTGAAATTATGAACAAGACATTTTTGAAGGGCATTAAAAAGGAATATTTGATAGGGGGAAATCAAGAAGAGCAAAGTATTCCACATTCTAGTAGTAGAAAGGAAGAACCTCTATATTTGACAGTGCGCCCGAATTTAGTCTCATTGACTGATGTACATTGAGGGGAGATAGCATTATTGATAGAAAAAGCGATAAAATAATGAAAGACAGACGGTGTTCAAGAGAGTCAAAAGCTTACATAATTGATGAGTCTCCTAGGAGTTTTAAGGCTCTGTTCTGGGTTCTATCCAACAGTTCAAATGAGTAATGGAGCCACCAACCCAGATATGAGAGTTATACTCAAGTTTTGGGCGGATATATATATATGCCTTATAGTTGGGAGCTAGATTAGAAGGGGAAACAAATCTTTTTAGACAACCTAAGCAATTCGCTAGGGTTTTAGCTACGTCGAATATATGATCATTCCATAAGAGATGGTCATTAAAACACATGTCGACTATTGAAAGTATTTCAGTTTCTTTGATTCAAGTGCCACTCGTGGATAATGGTTATTGTGGTATATTTCGTTTGGCCGACAAAAGACAGCTTTGTGTTTTCGAAGCATTAAATTCGACACGGTTTTTAATTTCCCATTGTACTATAATGCTGTCGAGATCAAAATCTAATGAGCTTAGCATACGCTGGCGTTTCAGATCTGAAACCTAAGAGCAGGGTTGTGAGTCTGGAAACGAATATGAAAAGCTGAGTGTGCTGTCGTCAGCGAAACTATGAAACAAAAGAAGTTTTTTATATAAAAAATGATTAAAGTGACAGTTGAACATTTTTTGAATGATAACTTACAATTGTCAAATCTTTTTCCCATAAAGAATTTGACAAACTTATGACTGACAGATTTGTACTGATAATTTTTGTATGAAGCAAAAAAATATAAAATTTACATATTTGTCAGTAGATAGTTAGATGACAAGTTCGTGTATAAATGATGAATACATTATTTTCCAGTGAAAATGGTGAAAATGAAGCTTCGTGTAATACGACTTTTACATTAAGAATCAATAACACAGCTCAAAAAAATATTTTTTTTGGTAACCTGTTTAAATGGCGAATTTCTCTTTCTTTTATAAATAATGTTTTTTTTTAAAGATTGTTCCTGTACTTTTACACATATAAATAAATATTATATTTTGTCGATGACCAGTATAAAGTTCCAATTTTATAAACAAAAACTAAAAGCGCTTTTATCAAAAATCCACTTAAAGTTTATTGGACTCTTAATCTTTTTTGTTTCACCAATCTATAAAAGGGAAGTTAAAGGGAAATTTTTGTTAAAATTGAGTTGTCTTCACAAACCTGCAAAAAGAATTTTTTTTTTTATAGGCAAAATGTATGAGAAACAGTGAGAAAGTATTATGTGTTGAAACAAATGTAAAGAAATGCAAACAAAAGAATTTAGAAAGATCCTGTGGGATAAAATCATAAAGTAATAACAGTAACCACTTGATTAAGGGCACTGACGGGTTTGGTTAGTTTTAGCTTCCATTGTTACAAATGACGACCAAACAAATTCAACAACTGATCCAGAGATGCTTTGGAAAGTCGGAACCTCATTTTGATGACAATATCGTCATAGTCGGAGAATGGATTTCTGTGAACTCGGAATACTCTTGCACGGCGAATTACTACTATGTGTCGCTCTTCATTATCGGATGAAGACGCCCAATTTGTTGTTCTAAATCAAAACCAAATGATTAACATAAAAAAGTCATGAGTTGCTGCAAAGTAGGGTTTTTCCTTAAATACACAATATTAAACTTTTAGCTATAAAATCAAACTTTTTCAGGTAAAAGTAATTTATAATTAGTAAGTAATATGGAAGAAACAAAAAACTATATCCAGAACCCAGAAACAAAAACAGTGTTGACCCATGTAATCATGTAATGACTTTATTGCGGAATATGTTTTATCGAAAATTGGTGGACATCTACAATAGCCCACAGAAAAGATCACTCTCTAAATGGTAAAACTTGTGTTGTTGACATTGTAGTTGGCGAATGAAGCCATCGGTTATCGATTTTGTGTCCGCAAATCTTTTGAATTTATTTTTGAGATCACAATTTGCAATTTGTTTTGTATTAATTTTATTAAATTTTTGTTTGCAATTGCTGAATTTATGAAAAAAGAGACCAAGGCTGCTTTTGATTTTTTGAGGGAAAAATGTTTTTTAGCTTTCTCCCCCTGTCTATTGCCTTTACGAACCTGACTTAACAAAATTTCATTCTTTTGCCAACATGGCTAAAGAAAAAATTATAATATCAAATTTGTCTTGCAATGACAAAATTTTCATGATAAATTATTCATTGGCCCTGAGTAATAGATCCGAATCTAGCCTAAGTTCGATTTTAACCAAACATTCGTAGAAATAAAACAAATTTCAAGTATAAATACTTAAAAGCGGCTTTCCTGTAACTAAGTTGAATTTAAAATGATAGAATCACAATAGAACTTTACGAATCTGGTTAAAACAATAACGAAATTATGAAAATGAGTCACAATTATTGGTATAAATAAGACTTTTGTAAATTTGATCTGTTACTACAAAATTTTAAAAGCAACTTTTCTACATCTAACAAAAAGTGACTTTAAAACCGATTCTATGAATATCTATTACTAAGGGCCATTGTATTTAACTAACTATTATAATATCACCTGTCTAAGACCCATGCTGAAGCAGAACTCAAATATTTAAGTTCAACTAATGTTGACAGTTTACACAGATGAAAAAGTAGCACATAAACGTTTAATTGGAAGTAAAATTTGTAGACCTTTCGTGAATTTCGTTTGTTAATCGATAAACGACTTCAATTATCGCATATTATTGTTACTGTATCAGATTGCCATCAGCTGTGTTATGACAACTAGTCACAACATCATTAAGCTATTGAAATAGCTTTGGGTACAAATTTAACGCTTCCAACGTTCTGATACGATCAAATCAATCGTATCAGGAAACGGCCCTAAAAAACTTTCAGATCTTATCAACAATGAAAATAATATAACTTTTTCTTAGGAAACTGGGCCAGTGGTAGACAAAGTGAGTTTAGCTTAATGTCTTCCTCGTCATTTCTGCCTCCGAAAAGGTTTTCTTCAAGCTAAATCCTCTTTTAGCTTACTATGTTCAGTTTTTGCGCAAACCGAAGTATTGTCTATCGTTTTTGGATCACACACATATTTAAACAATATTTTTCAAATAATTTGGTTTCTCAAATACATTAGCCACAACTGTAGGTTTATTTATTTCAAAAACACATGGGGTAGAAATTTTTAATTTCATAAAGCCTTTGCCATCCATTAATTGTATTTCCTAAAAACAAATGTTTTGAATTACCCATAATAATCTTCAGTATGAATCATATCTCTACCCGATATTTAATATCTGAGTATAATGTGTTCTTCTAAAGAATGAAATTCAAAATTATTAACATGACAAAAGACTCGTGCGCGGCTCACGTTCCTTTTCCATTTAAGCTTATTTCTTAAACTAAAACCTCAAACTTTTCAAGCCTAATTTACGAAATATACCTCTTACGGAACCTGTCAAGTTAAAGCAGCCATATGTGCATTGCAATTTATCTATTATTAAAATTCTTCATTTAGCTTGTAGTGGGTATGGGTGCATCTGGGAATTACGACGCTGGGTCTCGGACTTAGACATAGACTAAACTTGCTCGCGAAAATTAAAGAGAGTACTTGAAAAACATTACTATTTTTATTTAAATGTCACAGTATGTGGTACCATTCATACATTGGATAGGTTTTTGTGCGCTCCATGTTTTTATGGAGCTCGATGTTCGATGTGGGTGCTTGGGCAGTGAGTCCGCTCGCACACCACCATCGCCGCATTCCTATTAAATAAAACCATCCAACAACAAGAGCTTAGGCAATGAAACATCTTTATTGCTATACAAAAAATAAATAAATATAAATACAAAACGAAAACGAAAACCGCGAATGTGAAGCTGCTGCTGCTGCCTGACTGACTGGCTATTCGGACATAACACGTAAAAATACGTAAAGTCTGACAGAGACTACTTCGCATTGCATTGCATTACTTCGCTCTTAGTACCTTCTCCACCTCAATTATTAATTTCAATTTTTTTTGATTGATAGGATGATGATGTTGTAGATGACGACGACGATTATCACGATGATAGTAGTACCTATAGTTAAAAAGACAACAATAAAGAAGCTTCTCTTCTCTTAGTTTGACGACATTTCTGTTTCTGTGTGTCGTCTTCTGATGATAAAATTTTGTATTCTAGTGGCTGCGAAAGCAACGAAGCGCGGCACGGGGCAACAGCGAGGTTGAAAATCCGCAAACAAGCAACAACTATGAAGACGATGTTGTTAACAATAACGGTGTACTCCTCTTCGATTGATAACACACGAATTATTGCTCGACGCGACGACGACGAACGAACGAAGAAGGAAGTGGCTCCTCTCTCTCTATGTCTCTTTACAATTATTGTTGATAGTGTTAATAGTGGTTTTTACTCTCAACGTTGATTAACCAATCGCTTAGTGTAATTTACTATTTAGTTTTTGTTTTTTCAAAAAAGTAAAAATAAGAGTGGACAAGCTACCCCACACGATAGTGATTACTAATGACAACCCCACCCCTAAACTGATTTACTGCTGTATTACACGTTATGGTATCTCTATTATAATAATTGTTTAACAATCGTTTATTCGCTTGCGAACATTTATCTAAAATTACATCTACTTTCAACTGTGAGCGGTGTTGTTTTGCAAATTGAAAACTTGTAAAGAGCACACTTGGTGTTAATTTGATAAGACATTCGTAGTCGTCGTGCGTCGGCTGTTTGAACACTGTTTTCAAAAAATTTCTTCAAAAAGTTACAAACAAAAATTGGATTAAATGAAAAGATACTCAGAAGATACACAACGGTAAGGTTGATTATATGAAGGTTAAGTTGTTCATAGAACTTACTTACTTTTTTGTACTTTTATATACTTATCTTAGTCAAGCAGTTGATAAAACTATGAAGCCTTTTTGAGCATAAGCCCTACTCATCATTCAGTCACTCAAACGTTAAAATCAAATGTCTGTTTCGCATTTGTACTTTTTTTTTCATTTCACTTTCTTGTGTCATCGTCTCTACTAATATAACAACTCTATTGTAACATTTTCGTTTTTACATTGTTTGGTCGTGCTTTATGTAACACTTTGAATACCTTCGCATTTAATACAAAAGGGCATCGCGCGTCACGCTCGAAACGAAGAAGACGTCCAGCAGACTGTAAAACAGTGAAGGTTGAAATAAATGAATGATATTTATTAACTTTAATTTTATGCCTGGCTTTTATTTGGCCACATCAAATTATGTCTGAAAATACAAACAATTCAAAAAGGTTTTTTTTTGTTTGTGTGATAACATACTTGCTACAAACCAACAATTATGTTATCTTCAATTATTTTATACACTTGCTTGGAGGACACTCAGTTGTTGAGCCTCATTAAACTTATAAATTGAATCATTCAATATTGTTCACTCTTACATTTCGTTTGTTGTTTCAAATCCAGTTCAACTTTACACACGGACCAGAGTTAAACCAATTGAATTTATATTCTTAAGCTGCGCTTAGACTTTTAATTTTATGACCTGTTTAGGTTGTTGATCGTACTTAAGGCAATGGAAGTCTAGATGATCATACCAAAACTGATTTTAATAATGTACACCGAATAAAACACGAAAATTCAAATCGAGCTTTACACAGAGTTCAACTTTGGATTATTGGAACCCAAAGAAATAATTATTGAAAAGGACTCGGAATTATGAAGGGAATAAGTAAAGCAGAGTCGGTAGTGGATAAATAAAATGAACTTAGTAGATGAAACATGGATCACCATTGAATAACGCGATATAATTTTATTTTATTTTAAAACTTGCAAGGTAAATTCTTTTCGACTTTACATACACCCGTAATGTTTCGCATTGCAACTTGGCGATTACAAATGCAAACTACTCTTTTTAATTGGAGAAACACTTAAGAAGGAGACATAAGGGCTGCAACAAGAAAGTGATTGAAAAAGTGATCATTTTTACGTACACTAGGTTAAAAAAGTAATATTTTAAACGCACAGAAAAGACTTACAAATTCGGATTATTCCTTTGTAGTTTGCACATTTTCGAACATATTCTTCCTTGTGTATGGCTCCTCATGGGCAGTGGAAATCTCCTCGCAATATTCATTGTTTAAGGGTCACATTAGAATGCGATTCCATTCATCGGGCATAATTTCATCCGAACAAATTTTATGGATAAGTATGCTGCGTACCATGCTTAATTTTACTACTTTGAATATATCATAACACCCACAGTAGGCTCCACCACCCGCTTTTCTTTTACTCTCGCTTTTATTCCTCCTTAAAAAGAGGTATTCCTAAACTGTTTTTGGTGAGGTGTGAGAAAGAACAATAGTTTTGTATAGTCAGTTTTTATTGGAATAATAAAGGGATAAATGATTGTTTGCAAATTAAACTATATTTTTTAAAATCCTGTAATGTAATGAAAGAAATTTTCCATGATTTCAAAAATGCATCTATGCGGAAGGACTCACTTGCGTCTCTTTAAAAACAAAACGAGATATTTAGTCAGAATCTAGTTTATCTTATCCCAAACTCGAAAATTCAATTTTCTATTGCCAAAATGAGAATAATTTCCGAATGTTCCACATACAACAATTTCATGATTATCAACGATACTTTATCCGTGATGTCATTAAATATGATTGAAAAGCACAGATGGGTAAAATAAAGATAAGCTTGAAAGAAATTTGCGAATCTGTCATTACTGATCACATTCCCAATCCAAGAAAGTTGCTTAAAATCGAAGGCAATGTGTCATTCGCGGATCCAATGTTAGCAATTGCACTTAAGCGTAAAGCGTTTCATTTATAAGCTTGCTCAAGTCTTGCGAATCGAATCACCCCTTCATTTAAAACTCTCCTCGATGTTTGTACTTTTCTTATTATACTGAATACTACTGTCTTTTTATCTGAAATTTTTTCGGCAAATTTTAATCTTTTTATAGTCTTCTAATAATTACTGACCGCTACTGTTCTCATAATGAGGGTATTATTAAAAAAAACACACATTTCGCATAGTGTGTGTGAGTATGTGTTTGATTGCGCTTCTCTTTTTATTTGATTTTGAGACATTCATGTCATTGCATTATATCATGTGTGATTGATACAACAATGGAAGTGCGATGATGGCATTCCATTCCAACGACAACGATGGACGCATTACACTGCTTCTGGATTCGAAAATCCCATTGCTCCAATGTAACCATACTAAACCAAAGTGAACAATTCACGTTTGATGTAAGCTTGAAAGTCCATACAATACAATAAAATTAGAAAAAAACATACATATTTTTAAATCAATTTTGCAATTTTTGCTATCCATGTTGCTTCGTTTTTATTGTTAATACTTATTCAAATCAAAATTAATTAATAATATTAATGCGTACACCAAATTCATATCCGTTTTTGGTAAACCAAACCAAAACAATGATTCCACATACAATTATATTGGCTCAACGAATAATCAAACTTCGTTGTCGTCATCTTTTGTCTCGAAAAGCTATGTTCAGAGTAGCTATGATGATGGGGCCAGTCACATTGTGTGACAGCGTCAACGATCGACGTTGTCAGTGTCGAAATTTATTCGTCACAGACCCCACCTTGTGGAAACACTCGATAGGAAAAATTCTTTTATTATACCTGAACTAATGGAACTTTAGGGAAAATGGTTAAAATGACTGCATTTAGTGCGGTCTTTGATTGCTTTTGTCATCCTTGCTTTTCGCCTTGCAGCAGGCAAGTCTATTTGGACAAAGTTATCAAAAACTGACGAGATATTTATTTGTTCTGTTTTTCTTGCAGCTCTAAAGCTCCACCTAATTTATCAGTATTACCGAGAACCGCTGCAGACAATGACCTGATGATCCGACTGCGAGAAAGCATCAAGCAGAAGGAAGAATTCCTCAAGTCACCACTGCCGCACACACAGCCGAATTTTTTCCATTCCCAGCAGCCAATGACGATGTCGGCTCGCGGTCAAGTGGCGGCGAAAATGTCAGCCAAACAACCAATAACAAGAGATCTCCTGCCGGCTAGTTGTGATATGCAAAATTTCTATGCGAAAAATCTACCACCGAATTTGGCCGATAGCATGAGAACGAACAGCAATAATCGTGGTGATTTTATGAAAACAACGATAATGCGATATCGGAATATGTCCAGCACCGGTAGCAGTGGGAGTATGAGTGGTGCAAGCAGTAGTAGTAGTACAATGAAAGAAAAATTCCACAAGGAATTGGAATATCTGGAATCCCTACCTGAAATGGGTGTGACCAATCAAGTGTAATTAAAAATAAAAAACTACTTTATTAATTTGGTCTTTATAGTGATTTTAATTTTGTTTAAAGGTTTGAAAGGAAGTTGGTTTCAACACGAGCGAAAGGAGGATTTGATCCATTCAAGCCACTGACGATCAACACATCCCTAGATGGTAGTAGTGTTAGCGTGCTTAAGAAGCCGATCATTTACGATACGGTGCAGCACTGCGTGGTTGATGGACAGCAGAGTAGTAAAATGGAAATCTATAAGGCGAATGTGGCATCTGCTGGAATGGATGAATACCACGTGCCAAATAGTAAGTTCTAATAACTCATCTTTAGATTGAATTTATTAAGGTTTCGCTCTAATTTTAGAATACTCCTCTTCAAAAACTATTGATAAACATCGTACAGAATCGAAGAAGTCGCTGACTGATATAGCAGAAGCTGGCGATATGCCAAGCATACCAGGTAAGAATCCATCAGTGGTTATTGATTTTCATAAAAAAAAAAAACAACATATCTCAATTTTTTAGCTCCTTCGGAGGTCATTCGGCGATATAAGCCAATTAATATTGACGATAATAAACCGATGCGTAGGATATCATATTTGCGGGCCACCAACAACGAAAACGAATACAGCACAGATGTGACGACAACAACAGCAAGTGAAGTTTCAGATGCCGAAAGTAAGCGCACATCGATAAATAGTGAAATACGCGATAGGTGTGTTATTTTTTGTTCTTATTCTATTGGTAGATTATTACTTTGTATTCTTTTTTTTAAGCATTCACATAGAGAATGTTCCTGAAATGAATGGAAAACTTGAAACAAAAGATGTGGCAACTGAAGTTGAAGTTTTTGAAACCGAAATGGAAGTCAAATCGTCGTGCATTTATGGAAAGGTAAAATTGATAGATAAATTTAAAAGTCCACATCCCACTGATTTTTTTTTTACAAAAACCGGGTTTATTTTATTTTTTATGCAAAAACAATAATGAAATGAAATTTCTTTCTGAACACAATTACTTTTTCTCGTTCTACTGATTACAGAAACTGTAGAAGATTTATTACTTTATGTTATTAACGATTGCCTTCTTTTGCATTCGATGACCTATTCTTATCGTCAGTTTTACTTACAAAAATCTGTGTTTTTGAATACACATAGAAGAAAACTAACATGTATTCATTTTAACAAAAACAAATTATTAGAAAACAAATTCAATTAGACTAAGTGTATATAGATGCTGCGATTAAAACATTCTTTTTAATGTGCATCTTACCAGTTATACAATAAGAAACCGGTCAACTCTTGGCTAAGGAAACCAATCTTAAGGCCATGACAAAAATTCAGACTGGCATGAGTCGGCACAACAAGTATCATGAGTACTACGCCAATTGCAGCCCTAGAAACTTTCCTTTCTCTTGCCCCACTCGTTGGCGGCCAAAAGTGCTCAAAGAGTGTAAAAATTGAAAAAGGGGCCGCAGTGGTCACTGAACCATTGTAAACTTCACTGACAAGGACAAACCAGTCGTACTAACAAATATTCCAACAAGGGAGATATAGATGGAAAACCGGGTCCTAAACAAACATCATGTATCGGTCTTTACAGACGTTTCCAAAGCGAAAGCTGGGGTAGGATCAGGCATCTTCTCAGACAACCCACCCATAAATAGATCATTAAAGCTCCGAAATTGTTGCAGTGTTTTCCAAGCGGAAGTGCTTTATCTTTCCACATGTGAACTGACGAACAAGCACATTGATATTTTCATAGATATCCAGGTGGAAAAATATAGAATTCACCAATTTTTCCTTAAGACCACAATGGATAACTGTCTGGTTTCAAGGAATCTTTGGCCAGATATTTCAAAGAAAGAAACAGAGTCTCTACTTAAGCTTAGCAGACCTCAATTGTCACTCTTGGTTGGAATCCTTAGGTGTCACAATTCAATGGGAGCCCACCTGAGCAGAAAGGGCATTAGAACATCTGACTTATGCGGAGGGTTTCAAGACGAAGTGGTGGAAGGGGTCTCATCTCACTCATCTCACTTTGTGAATGGCCTAACCAGTACTAGGAAAGATGCCCTCGGAGAATACTTTTTCGACGAACTGGGCGACGTCTCGTTTTTGCCACTAAAAATCATCCTTAACTACCCCATACCTAAGACTTCCGCGTAAATCCTTCCTCTTACTCTTCCCATTCCTACATTACCTACACCCTGGGGACCACAGTGGATCCATTGAGAAATGAGTGAGGTAATACGGCTTGACGCATCATCACCTCACCTAACTTAATCCTCTTCATTTAATCATGCTAAGGCTTCATAGCCAGCAGATTAACCTTACCAAGAACTCATTTTCAATAGTGTCCTCATCCAAAAACGTCAGAATATCTAATTTAGACATATTTGGGTTAAAATCCTTGGGATGTGTTTCTTACTTCATGCCTTGAGCAGGGATTCGGCTATATATAGCGTTCAAGCCGCTGATGCTAGACTGCATTTTCATTTCATTGTAGAAAAAGAAATTAAAAAAAAAACAGTAATCTCACTCTACAGTACGTTCTATTTGATTTTCTTCATAGCGAATGTCAGAATACCGGTCCTGGAGACAGGTGAAAATCGAAATCAAAGGTGATATCCTAAAAATATACTCAGGCCGCAGTTCTAAATCGGAAACCAATGTAAGTCAAAGAAATTTAAACAAATTCTTCGAATTTAACTACAAAAACAAAAAACCTAAACGTCTTCCTTATTTTAGGTGATAGAACTTGATGTAAGAAATTTCAATATCGTCGACGAATCGGCTGATAAGAAAAAATATGTATTCCGCCTGCAATCTAAGCCTCGAGTACAAAACAATCTAACAACCTCTTCGTCGTCATCATCATCAGCTTCGGTACCAGCATCAGGAAATACCGATTTACTATATGATGAAACTCAAGAAAAACTATCCTCCTCCTCTTCTTCGACAGCAACCAACAATTCAGAACATACAGAAATTGTATTCAAGACAAAAAGTGCTACGGAGATGAAACGCATTTTCAATTTACTCCGAGAGAAGTGTAATCTGAATAATAGCGATACCGTAAGTTTAAATTGAAAAGAATATAACATAGGTTCCAGAGTAAATTTACTGTTTATCTATCGGCAGGATCTCAAAGAAAAGCAGCTAGCTGAACCGCAAAAAACTGCAGCTACAACTTCAATGCCAACAATAACGTACTGTGATGATAACGTACAACAACAACAACAAGAGTATTCACCTCAGAGTTCAACTTCACGCGGTGGTGATATAGAAATCGAATCTATATCTCCCGTAATGAAATCAAGAAAATCCCAACACAAGAACCTTCCTGATAAGGATCTTGGTTCACCGAAGGCGAAAAACTGGAAAGATTTACTCTTTCGACGGAACCATGGCACTAGTGCTGATATTTCACCATCAACGCTGGCGTCGAGTTCCAAAACAACTGGTTCTATTGGAGTGCCTCTAAGAACATGTCCAATGGTATATTTCGTTAAATTAGTATAATTGCCTCAATCAATTTTTTTTTTAATTTAGTCTAAAAACAACGAATACGTTCCACTGATCGTAGATGTTTGCACAAATATTGTTGAAACCAAGGGTCTAAGTGTGATCGGTATTTACAGGATACCTGGCAACAAGGCTGCCATTTCCGAACTAAAGGACCAGGTGAATAAAACCGATTTCTCGTGGGATCGCTGCAACACCGATGTCAGGTGGGAAGATGTAAATGTTGTGTCAAGTTTGTTGAAGCTGTTCATTAGAAGTCTGCCTGATGCATTGCTGCCAAGTAATTTTTACAATCACTTCATCGAAGCCGATAAAAAAATCGGTTTGCTTCGATTACGTGAGCTGAAAGATTTGTTGCGTTCGCTGCCACGTAATTCCTATGAAACCATGAAGCATTTGATTAGGCATTTAAGTCGTGTGAGTAAGAATTGTCACATTAATCTGATGGAGCCAAAGAATTTGGCTATTATCTTTGGCCCATCGATAATTCGAACGCCCAATGAAACACTCGAAATCGCTGTCAAGGATATGAAACATCAGTGCAGAATCGTCGAGCTTTTGCTGACGCAGGTAAGAATGGAAATGTATTTAAAATTGAGAAATATAATCAAACTTTAAAATTTCGCAGTATGACTACTTTTTTGAGGACGGTGAATTACCCGAAATTGAAACTAATGTTGCTAGTATAACATCCTCATCGACGTCATCCTCGCATCAAGATCAGACAAGCCTCCTACTAGATAATGTTTCAAAAATTGAACGCCTTAACGACCGGGAATCATTAACTTCTCGGCTTATTCCTCATCTTCGTCGGCGAACACATTCAAAACGAAGTGCTGTCAGCTCTGACACGTACTCGGGTGAAAGTGTTTTGGTAAGACGAACTATAGATGACAGTGAATATATTGATATCGGGATTAAATTGCGTGTCCAATTTCAGTCTCTGGAATATGGCAACAAGAAGGCGTCAGATTCTCCACCTGCTGCAAGCACACCCACCTCCAAGGAACAGCAGTCTATTGAGAATGCCAGTAAAGATCGCAGTGCTGTGGATAATGTATCAATTTTGACAGATGAGGAGTCCAGCAACAGTCGCATTAGTGATAGTGGTGAGCTAGAAATCGAAAGGAATCCATTGAAGGGGGTGTTGCTTATGATTTGATGTTACATTTCAGGTTCAATGTCGTTGACAACAATCACAGACACATTGGATTCAAAGCTACGAAATCTTCGCAGTGGTTCGGAATCCAATGATGAAAATGGTAGTCCGAATCGCCAACGCGATAGCTTTGCCAAACGACATCATTTCGGCCAGCCACTGATTCTTCACGAGAACATTCCCTATGCCGATGAATCGCCCGAACGGCATAATCACAACGAAATGACAAATTTTAAGACTTTTGCCTCGCGAAATAGCGCCATTGTACGTGAATTTCCCAAAAACATTCGATTTTCTTCGGTATACGAAGCAGCGTGTTCGGATGACTCTGAAGGTTCCACCACCAGTGACCCCAAAGAGGCATTGATTATCTCGTCGCCGTCGTTTTTTCTCGAGCGCTACAAGAAACGACGTGATCACCGGCTCTTTCGTTCTGCCTCCTTCAATTGCCGAAACTACTCGAACCGTAGCGCTGCAGGGGGAGGAGGAGTCGGTGGTGGTGGAGGTGGAGGAGGAGGCGGCACCGTAGGTTGCAATAATTCCGCATTAACTAAAGATGAAAAGACTGATATGAATTTGACGAAGAAACGACAAATCCAGAATAAACAGAATCGCTCCATTAAGCGACGGCATACGGTGGGTGGACCGCATGACTATACCGCAACCACAGTGGTAAGGCGAGCTGCTGCTCCCCCATCGCAGCTGGCCTCTGGTGCCGTCGTTGTGCCTTCAAATGGCAGTGGCAATGTTGCCGATCATGTTTTAGAAGTAGGAATTCGAATAAAGAATGTAAATAGAAGATATTGATACTGATAAAAGCGAACCACATACAGCAGCTAATTTACATATATATATTTTTTTTATTCATGAGAAGCAAACAGATCAGAAGTTAAATGAATGAAGCAACAATTTTATATTTCTATACACAAAGTAAATAAGATCGCAGCACGCATAATACATTTTTTACAATATTTTTCAATAATAATTATTTTTTGCATGCCAACACACACATAAGTAAAATATAATTCATACAGAAACGATATAAAACCACACACAAAACTGAGTAGAAACGCATGAATGTGCATATGAGAGTAGTATTTATATAAAGAATATATATATATTTGTATTTTAGTATAAAACTGTGTTTAATTGAATAATGTACTATTCAATGGTGTAGCACAAGATTGCGATATATAATGCTTTTATTATATACGTCTCTTTATACATAGCTATATTTTTTTAAATGTTTTTGTTTTACATATTTTTTTTATTTGATTTTATTATTATTATTTTAATAATTGTATTTGTATTATTCATTATATTATATAATATTAATATAAATTATATATAAACATTTAAATACATATATACATATAAATTATGTATACAATGTTGCATGTGAGATAAAATAAAATAAAAAATAAATGAGGTTTAAAATTATTGTAATTAATATTGTGTATTAAATATTAAAGTGTTTAGGAAAGATAAAACAAATATACAGGCATGTAGTGAAGTAAAATTAAATAAGAACAAAAAATAAATATACGAAACAATGCGACATTTTATGCAAATGGATTTGTGTTTATTTTTTTAATGAAAACTTTAAAGGCCGATGTGCAGTTGATGATTTTATTTTCCATCGGAATTTCGCCAACTCTATTTAAAATTCTTAAGATCTTTATTTAGAGGTTATGGAGCTCAATATAGTATGTATGGGCAACACAATACATGTTGATGCGTTCTGAACATCATTTTCATAGGAAAATATTTGACAAGTTCTGCAATACGATTCGGGGTTAAGGCAGGAGGGAAATTTTTCGACAGGAAACGAAGTTCCTTACGTTTTTTTTCAACTCGGAATGTAACTCGTATTAAAATTGGTATATTTTTTAATCTTAAAAGTTTAATTTATTATTTTATGAAAAACATTTAGTTATTTAAAATTAGATATGTATACATAAATTAAAATAAATGTATGTACTTAAATCTTGTGATCTTATTGCATCATAAATATTATTGGTTTGCGGTAACTAAAATAAGATACATATGTTTCAGATTCAATTTCAAGTATTTTGAAAAAACAGCATCAACTGTAGTACATTTTTTTTGTTGTGAACTGCGCTGGATCATTAGTCAAATTAAATGTATTTAATAAAAAGAATGTGAGTGCTTCAAACTTTTATTTTCTATTGAAGTCCAGCTAATATGAGTGGAAGTATATGAAAATTTTCTTTAAGTAATTTAAAACCTTCATCGGCACATTCCAACAGCGATCGATAAATAAATAATATAACATCTAATAAAATTTTTTGACCAAAATTTAGTCCATGCTTATAATCGCACTCTTAATTATTTTTTATCACAATAGAGCCCTTCGAGATAAATAAGATTTTGCATAACGGCTGTATGTGAGGTACCGTTAGTTTTGGAGCTAAACAAAATTCTCCTCTAGGGAATCACAAAAGAACCTTAAGGCCCGGTACACACATGCGTTCTTTTAACGCTCGGTACCGCTGCCTGCGAGTCTTTCCATTGTATATATAAACTATAGTACTCTCATGAAGAGGAACGAACGATGCGGCACCATACGAGCGTATTCCATAATTTTTTACGTAGAGTTGTGGAGAGTAAGGACAGACGATAATCAGGAAGGGGTGATAATATTTTCGGTAAAAGCAAACCGAAGGTGCAGAACAAAGCGACGACAAGAAAGCTATTTTCTGTTTTCTTTTTATCAATTTTCTATACAAATAAGTATGAGGTGGTATTTTTTGCTTCACGCATAGAGAAAAACGGTATATTGTTGGAATGAAGGTTTTATTTTTTTCGTTCGCTGTGTTGTATCTATACGATTACCACTCAGAACAATTTTTTTTATAGGTAGTTAGATCATTATTTTTGTAAGCAGATTTTTAAAATGCAGAATTTCGAGAATTAGAGTATTAGAGTTCTGAAATAGGTACAGAAAAATTATGTTGAAAGCTAAAATTTTGAAGAGTAGAATTTTGGAATGCAGATTTTTGGGAAATGAAATTTTGAAATGCATAAAACTTAATAAGTAAAATTTTGAACAACAGAAGTTTGAAAAAGGAATTTTGAAATGCAGAAAGCTTAGCACCTAAGTAAAATTTTAAAAAGCAAAACTTTGAAATTCAGAAATTTAGAAAATAAAATTTTGAAATGCAGAATTTTAGGAAATAAAATTTTGAAATGCAAAATTTTGGGAAATATAATTTTGAAAAATGTACTTTGAGCAGTAGAATTCTGAAATACAGAAAACTTAATAAGTAAAATTTGGAAAAGCAGAATTTTGAAAAAGAAATTTTGAGAAGTAGAATTTTGGAATGCAGATTTTTGGGAAATGAAATTTTGAAATGCACAAAACTTAGTAAGTAAAATTTGGAAATGCAGAATTTTGAGAAGTAGAATTTTGAAATGCACAATTTTGAGAAGTAGAGTTTCAAAATGCAGAATTTTGAAAACTTTAATTTTGACAAGTAGTATATCGAAAAATAAAATTTTATCAATTAGAATCTTGAAATTCAAAATTTTGAGAAGTAGAATTTTGAAATGTAAAATAACAAAAAAAAATCATGTGGTACATCACTCCCTACATCACGAGTATGCAGTTTTTAACTCGCTAAGATGCCTAGTTTAGCCAGAAATCACGTTTGAAAAAGTCAACTTTTGGGGGTCTACGGAGCTCCGTTTAGTCGCAAATCGCATTTAAAGATAAACATTTGTTTTTCGCTACATGCGATACGTGGATTGAAAGGTGGCACTCCCTAGATCATGAATATGCAATTTTTAACTCGCTGAGATAGTGAGATGCCTAGTTTAGCCAGAAATCATATGTAAAAGTACATTGGGTGGCCCGCCCTGCAGGACTTAAGAATTTTAAGTCTCTTTTTCGGGGACACACCCTTTCACGCGACTCCATCGCTCCGCTTAGGGTATGTTAAGCCACCTGGCAGGCGCCAATGTAAACAATGTATGAAAAATCAAAATTTCTTCAATTTTTAAAATAAATATTTCAAAACTCAATATTTCGAAAACCCCATGCTAGATTTTTTAAAACTTGATAAATAAAAGTTTATCAATATAATCTAGAAGATGTGAGAAAAAAAATTTATTTTACCTTAAAATAAAGGTACCCACCATACAAATGTAAAAAAAAAATTAAAAATGGTTTTAAAAATCGTATTTTTCTCGAAAACGGCGCCTGGAATTTTGATAAATTTTTTTTTGTATGATCTTTAATTTAATAAAACAAATTTTGAAATTAAGATATTACAGCTTGTGCCTACCATAGAACCATTTTTCCAAATTTTGACATTTGACAATTTTCTCATTATGGAAATTTTTTATATAGATGCTTCCAAAAAGTTTAAAAACATTGCGTCTCAAAGCTTTCAAAAAAAATATTTTTTTTAATTTTTGGAAAAAAAGTATTTTTTTTCTTGGAAAATTCGATATCTCAAAAACGGCTCAATATTTTTATGTGGAAAAAATTTAACTCGAGATTTTGATCAAAGTTGACTTTACGATAATAGAGAACACGAAAAAATATTTTTTTATCTAAAAAAATTGTTTTTGAAAAATCAATGTCTTGAAAAAGTTTGAGCGATTAATTTTTGAAAATATTTCCTAGAATCTTTATTTTTAAATACTTAAAATTAATATCCCAAATTTTTTTCTAGAACAATTTTAAAGAAATTTCTTATATTTAAAATTACTTTAATAATAAAAGGTTTTTAAAACTTTGTTTGCATAAACTCGTACTTTTTGTATTTATATTAACAAAATACAAAAAAAAAAACAAAATTTTTATTTTAATGAATTAATAATTTCGAAATTTGATGAAAATTCGTAGACAAACATTAAAAGAAATATTTGTTTGTTCAAAATTCGCAGGGCAAATATCTTATTTTTTTACAAAATATATGGATAAAAACTATTTTTATAAAAAAACGTTTATTTTTATTTTCAAAGTTTTTCATGTGGGGTGCATCAATAATTTTTTTTTTTAAATTGACACCATATTTCATTTTTTTTTAATTTTTCTAAAATTGCTTATTGGCAATATGTAAATGCATACAACATATTTTTTCCAAGAAAGGTATCTGATTTTTTTAAAATTTTATGTCAATAATAATTTTATTCTATTTATTCAAATTTTTTTTTAATTAATCTAAGTTTTCTAAAATTATTTTTTTCTCGAAAAACTTATTAGATTTTTTTTCACAATTGCTTTATGTGAATATTTATACATTTCTGAAATTGTTTATATAAACATAAAAAGTATTAGGTAAACATTTTCTATATTTTTTGCAAACAAAGTTTATATGAATAAATTTTAAAAACTGGTCTATACCTATATCAAATTTCTTTTTTTTATTTTTAATTATATACATACCTATGAACGCATAAAAATATTTTTTTTGTAATCAAAATATAGGTATGTACATATGTAAAAGCTATTTTCTCTAATAAAAATATAGGTAAAGGTATACCTATTAGATTTGCTTAAAGAAATAGTTTTATACCTATATATGTACATAACTATATTAATTGCAAAAAAAACAATTTCCACTACCTTACCACCCACTGCATCTAATGTAGGCAGTTAAAATAGTTGATTGCAAATATTATTTTTGTTCTTCAAAATTACACCAATTATTATACTTTTGAATAACAAAAATAATAATAATTGCAATCAACATAGGTAAGTTACCTAATATATTAAGATAAAGTTCCTATGTAGATATACTAAAATTCAAAAAAAGCCTAATCCTATCAAGAATCAATTTTCAAAATTATTCCTACTTAAATCTATTCAAATAGGTATGTGTGTCCATACAAATAAAAAGCAACGTTGAATTTTGGTTAGATATGCCGAAATTGAACAACGTTGCTTTGTTGCGTATGAAAATAGCAAAAACAAAACAAATATTCTTGACAAAAAAATATAACAACAAAACACACAGAAGATCCCTCAAAAGGAAAATGATACAAAACAAATTTTATTTTCTCTTTCTCGTCTTTCTCATTGCCAGAGCTGATAAAATTTTCTCGCTCTTCCTCAATTACTACCCCACCCTAAATCAAAAGTCTCCACGACAATATTTTCCTACGACAGCGCCCTCGGTAGAGTGTATTCCATAACACTTTTTTCTGTTCCATGAGAGTACTATAGTTTATATATACAATGGTCTTTCTACAGGCAAAATAACGCGCGATGCCGCAGCGTCATCGCACTTGTGTGTGCACCACTCAATTCATTTGTGAGTACTGTAAGACGCAAAGGCGGTGACGCTGCGGTACCGCACGTCAAAAGAATGCTTGTGTGCACCGGGCCTAAATACGAGTTTGAAGGAAATCGCTTTAGCAGTTTAGGCTGTAAGTCGAGCTACAGACAGACAGACGTAATGTCAACTTTGATCAAAATCTCGGGTTCGTTTTTTTTCCAAATGGAAAATAGCCCTATTGTACCTAAATGGCATAATTAATTCCTCTGTATATGCTTCAGAGACCACTTGTGAGGATCTACCACATACATACATATCCGATGTCACAAAAAAAGCAGCTTAGTGATTAGATTTCCAGACGATGCAAGGAATGTCACCCCTTCTGATCTGACTGAAATATATAAAGGCAATATTCGTTTAAAGCTTGAGTAAAATTCTCTATTTAAGCAGATGCTCAAATAACTTTGAGCACAACTTTTGACGTACAACACGAATGTTGAAAGCCATATCCGGCTCAATTTTTTGCTGCCACTGCGATTTTCATAAATTCAAAACCAATGGGCGCATTTACTAACCTAGTCACTACGTAGTCAAAAAGTCAACTAGCTTTGTGAATGCAAAATTGCACTACAAAGTTAGTCAATTCAAACTGTCATATTAATGACAGATGTAAACATATAAAATAAGAAAAAATGTGTTTTGAGAACTTTAAATAAACTTTTTTTACAGTTTAAATTAAATGACATCAAATATAAGATATAATAGGTGCGTTTTATTATTCACAAATCTATCTGGATCCGGATCTGGATTAAGTATTAACATGTATTACAAAAACAATTTGGGATCCTGTTTTCTATCGGGATCTATTTCAAAGATCCGAAAATTAGTTATTACACTGGCGAGTAGATGGCTTTTTATGGTAAGGTAGTGTAAGCTATAGTGTAAAGAAAAAAGACAAGACGTAATTTAAAATTTCCAAACCCAAGGATAAAAGAGACGGGCTTATAACACTGCTGTCACTAAGATCCGTATCGTTTTATTTTTAATAAAAACAGTATCACAAAACAATATCACAGTTATACATGAATGAAAGCGGTAATAGTGTTTTTTTTAATAAATTTATTTTTAGCGAGTAGTCACAAAAAAGCACACCTCTACCCATCTCTTTTTATTTTTCAAGAACTTATTGTATTTCTTATATTCAACTGACATTAGTATTTTTTAAATATCAGATTTTATCCATACAAACCTTGCTAACAAAATTTTTATGATCCAAAAATTAGTTTTTACTCTGACGGATGAATAGCCATTTAGTTTTGATAACGGTTTCATCAGTCAGAACATATAGGGCAATCACGATCCGTTATAACCTATCTTGTGTTATTGTAAATGTGTAACATTTTCTTACACTCCTTACACATTATAAAATAGACAACAAGTTCTTGAAAAAGAGATGGCTATATAAAAAAGGGTTTACGTGTTTCTGCATCTGCAAAATGCAGAAAAGTAGAGAGAGGCATATGTATGTCGAAACCCGAAAGTGGTAGAGAATACACAGGTGGTAATTCTTTTTTACTTCCTATTTTCCTACTTTCCATTTCGATTTAATGTTTTCTTTCATATCATGCGCCCGTCAAAAAAAAAATATAGAAAATGTGAAAATGTTGCAAATTTACAAAATGCAGACATGTTCGTCTTTACTATAATCTTGACTTCTGAATTTCTCGAATTTCTTACAATGTAGAAATGAAGTTTTTCTGCATTCTGCTTTTTTCTCTCTATCTAACAAATATGAATTCTGTATTTGGCATCCATAACACTTCTATCACTTTGATTGTATCGTTTTTGATGATCCATATGAATCGTTAGTAATATAAGGCGTTTTTTTATCAAATATGATCCATATAAAAAAAATGCATTATAACAACAACGTGATAGGTCTCGTTCTTTATGGGGACTACGTTTCTTGATCCAGAAATTTGTTTTTTTTTTTTTTCCTGACGGCTGTTAGTGTTACAAATGGCGTCAGTAGTGCATAGAAAAAACACAAACAACTCTCAAAAAATAATTAAACAGACGGAAAAAGGGATATGGCTATATAAAATTGCTGTTACTCCGTTCTGTATTGCTTATATTTTGATTTGTAATCTATATGGATCATAAATACGGCTAGTAAAAAGCAGGACTATTATTTGCAAAAATAAATAGCCATCTAAACGTCAGTGACCGAAGTTTTTTGATTCAATTATTCAATTTCTTTTTTGCAGTTAATCAAAATATCAGGCGAATGTGAATTGATAAAGCCCTGACTTCCAAGTTTTCCGAATATTTTGCATGCAAAATGGTTCCGAAGCTTACTACCTTAATATCTATGGTGTATTTAAAAAATAAAGACTGGCAGTACCATATAATCCGTGGTGAACTTAACAACATAAAGTGGTAGATTTTCATAAATGCGCCAAATAACTGTCAAATCCAGTGTTTCTGTTGTTTTATTAAACATTTGTTATTTGTTTTATTTTTTTTAAAGTTCATATTCAACCACAAAATATGTTAACTGATGGGGACAAAACTACACGAATGCCTTGGTATGTATTTACATTATATTAAAATCACATTGAATTTATCTGACAATAATTAACAGGGTTGAAAAGTACCGCCCGGCAAAACTCGACGATCTCATATCGCACGATGAAATTATTTCCACGAGTATGTTTTTTAAACTCAGTACCTTCTATTCTATGAATATCTAATGACAATTTTTTGCAGTAAATAGATTCATTGAAAAGAAACAACTTCCCCATTTACTTTTCTATGGGCCTCCTGGAACAGGTAAAACCAGTACAATCTTGGCATGTGCGAAGCAGCTCTACACACCGGCCCAGTTCAAATCTATGGTTTTGGAATTGAATGCCTCTGATGATCGAGGAATAAACATAGTACGAGGACAAATACTTAATTTCGCATCAACTAGAACTATCTTCAGTGGAACGTTCAAGTTGATTATATTAGATGAAGCCGATGCCATGACAAACGATGCACAAAACGCTTTGAGAAGAAGTAAGTAAGAGCTTGCTTGCGTTAGAAATTGATGTTCCATTTAGTTTTGTTTAGTCATTGAAAAGTACACCGAAAATGTTCGTTTCTGTGTCATTTGTAATTATCTGAGCAAAATCATTCCCGCTGTTCAATCGAGATGTACAAGATTTCGATTTGCTCCTCTATCGCCTGAACAGATTCTGCCCCGTTTAGATAAGATTATTGAGTTCGAAGGGTTTGTACACAAAACACACAATCTTAGACAATTTCAAAGTATTATTTCCCTTAGACTGAAGGTCACTCCGGATGGCAAACAATCTCTGATGGTTCTCTCCAAGGGAGACATGCGCAAAGTACTCAACGTTTTGCAAAGTACATCGATGGCATTTGATATTGTCAACGAGGATAATGTCTACACATGTGTTGGCCACCCACTTAGAAAAGATATAGAAAGAGTTCTGGAAACTCTGATGTCCACAGAGAGTTTTGAAAAGGCCTACGATGGTAACTAACGCAAAAATATCTACACATTTTTATCATTCAAACTTTATTATAAATGTTCAATTTAGAGATTCAAAAGGTTAAAAATGCAAAAGGTTTGGCTCTTGAGGATATCCTAACCGAACTGCATTTGTTTGTTATGAGAAGTACGAATTTTATTTTCTTGCAAAATTTCCAGCTTATTAGTTTCGGTGTATTCTTTATTTTAGTTGAGCTACCAATGAGTGTTATGAATAAAATTATCATAAAAATGGCTGATATCGAAGAGAGACTAGCCAAAGGTTGCACCGAGGGAACACAAACGACGGCTTTAATTGCAGCGTTTTTCATTTGCCGTGATATGGTTACATTGGAATCTTAATACCGGTTTATATTAATAGATGATGTTAGTTTCCTTCTCATAATAATTAATAAGTGCCTGAAATATGGTACATTTTTAAATCTTCATAAACTGTTAATAAAAATGTCTCCTCTCAATATAAAACAACCGATAAAGATTTATTTAATCCAATGGATATTTTCATTTGATTATTTTGATTTGTACCTATCTTTTTTTTAGCCCCGTTTGGTCTTAATATTGTTAGAGAACAAGGGGTGAAGTTGAATGTAAGAGAAACTTGCCAACAGCCAGGATATTTCTAGCTTTTGTTCCTATTGGTTTATACTCAGAGCCTCAAGTGCTAGAAATACAAGTGAGCCAAAAGTATTTGTATATGTTTTTTAATTTTTAATTGGAAGAATTGTGAACATTGGAAAATCATCCAAAATTGAATACTAAAAAGCTACAAATGTCAGGAAAAAATGAAAATGAATGAAAAAGGTCCCAAGAAATACCATTCTGCCCTAGATGAAAACAGGGCCCGTATCGCGTAGACTAAAGCGATTGCTCAATCAATTGATTGTCGTTTTGACAATCGCTCTCTATCTTTCTTTATCGATATGATAACGACAGCTTTAGTCAAAACGAAAACGGCCCAGCATTATTTTGTGACAATAAAAAGGTAAGTGGAAAGTGAAAGCAGAAAGTTTGCGCAAATCTTCAAAAGATATTGATACTAGTCATTGAAATAAATGATATATATTTAATGATTTACAATAAAAAAAACCTAATTTCAAAACAATTCATCAAACGGCAGTAATTGGATGGTGATCAGCGATATATGTACTTTTCAAAAAGATAAAGTCCTCATAAATACCACATCCAAATACAAAGAGCAGAATGTATAGCACGTTACTTGATAGAATCGAGTTTATTCGATACAATCGCTTATAGGTAGATCCTGATACGGCTTAATCGATAGTTTACTAAACTGCATACTCTCGATTTTGTCGTTCAAATTCGATCCCCAGAAGTCAAAGCCAAAATTTATCCACTTCATCACCATGGGAACATGTGAGGATTGATGACTTCGAAAGGAGTTACTGCCCTTTGCGAGGAAGTAGCAAAACCTCCAAAAGTATCTTTTGGCATGAGAAGCACAGAAATGGTTTCGAGTTGTTAGTCACTAGGTTTATGTTCTCCACGAGTCGTTGGACCCTATTTTCGTTTTCTTTTTTTGAAGCAACTTCAAAATTTAAGAAAATCCTACTTTCTTTGATTAGAAAAGCATTCAAAATCATACCTACTTTCATCTGGATTCGAATGGAAACTCCGATTTACTTGAATGTCTCGTTTGAATTACTTCAAAAGAGTTTTTATATCTTCTTTTGAATGTGAACTGTTGTCTATTTACTTTTTAAATTCTCAAGAGAATTTATTTGTTTAAATTTAATTTTATTTGCACCCACTTTGTTTGATTTTGGAACAATTTTCCCTGTGACGGATTGCAAGAAAGAAAGAAAATTCTGGATTTATTGTGTTGTGTTGATTACAACAAACGCTGGCACAAAACTGAATGTATCATCTTTAACCTACATACATGCGCCAATGCATTTGTGTATTATTATTCTTTCCGATAGGATACCTCGAAAGCAATTTTAACCTCCTACAAAGTATGCGTTGCGGACAAACTTCCGCTCCGAACGGATACCTCGCTGGGGCTGAATATGTAGCTTTCCAATTTATAATATTCTCAAATTCAAAAGCAATCTGCATCGGTATCTAATACTGTAGATATTTTAATGTTAGTGATGGTACGCTGAATGAGAACATTTGAAGATACAAAAAAAAAAGAGACCCAAAAGATAAAGATTTTCAAATCCAAAAATAAATTTGCGCTGTTATGTACCTATTTGTGTCGCAGATATGACTTTTTTATTTAAAACTGTAACCAACCAATTTTTTACTTAAAATAAGTTTCCCTTAAATATTCATAGCTTGGATTGAGCGCTAGCCATTTTATTTAAATATTTGTGCGCAGTCTCGTAATAAGGATTTGTTTCCTTCCGAACTTTGTCAATCCATTCTTTGATTTTTGGATATTTATCAGAAGCATCATAACCAGCAGCTCCTTAAATAATTAAAAAAAAAATACAAATCGATAATTATAGTGTAACTTGCTCATATTGTACTCACTTGTTTGTTCTATTTCGCAAGCAGCAAATATGTCTGCCACTGTGAGACGATCACCAGTTAAATAATTTCCCTTATCCAACCAGATTTTTTCAAAAATATCCAAATTTTCCTCCATATTTTCTTTTAGTTTTACCATTTTATCGGCATTTGGCTTTTGACCAGTCATTAAAGGCTCTAGAACTTTTTTTCTGAAGTACAGTGCGCATCCTAAACGAAGAGTAAGATGCTGCCATTCTAGAAACTCATCGACACGGGCTTGTTCCTTGATATCACTAGGATATAGAGCTGCAGAAATGCTGCCCTTCTGATTGAGATATCTAAAAGTCATAAACAAATAAAGGATTGAAACATATTTGTTTCGAATGCTACTTTTTTGTGTATCAAAATTGCTTAACCTTAAAATAGCAATACTTTCAGCCAATTTAAATCCATTATCGTTGATACAAGGAACCTTTTTAAAGCGATTGATATTCAGTTGGAATTCCTTAGACATATGCTCTCCTGTAACAATTTGATTGCATTTGTATTTTCTTGGAAAATAAGTTAGATTTTGAACTATACCTTTTCTTAATGCGACCGGACAGTCTTCGAAAGGTGTACCACTCATCTTTAAAATGATCCACATAGCCCTCGAGGGCTGGGACATTAAATCGTAGTAATAAGAAATTGGCCTTGCCATATTTTTCCGCAACTATTTAAGGATGTTAGGGAATTATATATATGCACTTTGTAAACAAATTAAGGCACACAGTCAAAGTCCGAAGATAAGATGATCTAATTGCTAAACCGATAAGCTAAATGAGGCAAAACAAAACTGACAGATAAAATTATAGTTTATAAAATAATTATTCTAAAGAACACGTGCGACTCTTCAAAAATTGGGCCTTGAATCAATTTTATTAAAACATCAAAAAAGAGAAGTGTACAATTTTTTCGCAAAAAACATAATGAACAAATTGCTATACACTTCCCCTTTTTACGACGATTCATATACACTGCAGAGTATACACTTTAATGCCTAATGTCAAAGAGAAATATTGAGTGAGCTCTACTTTGTATAGACGGGATAACTATAATAGAACCCTACACACGATTAATGTTTTTTTTTGTGAAAAGTAAATATTCGTTGAATATTTATCTTTCGTATTCTTTTGAATGGCATTGTAAATGAACATTGACGGCATTGGTGATAACCAAAATCGATTTGTTTTTGTTGAATGTTATTGTCAATAGTTTGATCGTGTGTTATGGGCAGTTTTAATATTTTTTGGTCGTTGGAAAAATTATGATTTATGGCTTAATTCTTGCGATTTAAAAATGAAACTAAAACAAACTGAAATAAAATTATTGTCAATATTCACTGATAGCTACGTATAGTGGCAATTGTTCATTGACAAAAAATTTCTTCAATACTTATTCTCAATGAATATTAATCCTTATCTTCCTCACGGAAAGAAATATTGAAAATACTGATTATTCATTACTGTGTTCATATCTGAGCACTGATTTTTAGGAATGCATTTAGGGGATGTTTTTTTAAAAGAAGTATGAACGAAATTGTTATCAATTTCTTTTCTGATTTCATTAATAGAAGAAGCGTCCGAAATGTCGACAAATTTAAAAAATTAAATTTGTGTTATGTACGTACGTAGTTTGTTAACTATTATAATATATTTTGAAAAAATAAGTAGATATTATATACTCTTAAGTTTTACATAATTTTCAAAGTCTTCAAAACTCTTCTTCTACGCTTGGTAGCATTTGGAGAAGTTTTTAGATTGATTATCTTTGTTCTTGTGTTCATTTGAGATCTAAGGAAAAGAGGAAGATTAACTGCTTCAAATCATGAAAAAGAATGTAATGAATTTACAGTTAGTGAATGTTCTCTTTGTCCATGGTTGTTATTTTATTTTTAAATTAAAGTAAACACTCACAATAAATTGATTAAAAACAGTTGAAAAACACGGAAAACCACGCACAACCGTTTTCTTTGACAAAAAAGACCTAATGAGCGTCTGCGAGAGGAGTTTTTATTGCACGTCAAAATCTTCCTGTCTTTTTCCTCTTAGCTCACGCAGAATATTTTGTCCAACAAACGAAGTTCGTGAAAAGATACATCCCTTTTCTCTATCGATTTCACCATAGTTTTGATTTATCGAAAGGTTGTTTAGTGATTTTCAATGCCGAAGAAAAGAAAGAGTTATTTACTCTTTCACGTGGTAGGCATTAAATATTATTATGTAGCGTTCAGCATTGTATTCATTAGAGATGGTAAACTACTGAACCATTGAATGACTTTCGACGAAAGAAAACCATGCAAACTTTCTACTCAATGAAAGTGCCACATGATTTCCACAAGGAATTCACCTTTATTTTTCATTTAGGAGCAAATTACCCACTGGGATACTGATAAGAAAATCCTAATTTTCTTACATGCGTCATATACTGTAAAAGAAAAAGTTGCGATAAAATTTTTAGTAATAGTTTAAAAATGTATCGAAAATTAAAGTACATTTACTAACTCCAAGGTAACGGATAAAACAATTTGTTGAGTTATTTAAATATTTATTTAAATTATTTAAATCGGCTGAGCTTGAGTGATAGCCTGTGTTATCACCTTAAGGGCATCTACCCGGGCCAATTGAAAAACCCTTTAGAAGATTTGTAGGAAGATTTTTCTCGTTTACTTTTTAACTCGGCTAGAAACAAAGCTAGGTAAAGACGGCGATAACAAACATTTCTATGTCAAAATAAACAAATTATTAGCTTAAGGCTAGATGCGCACTGGCAACTGTGACCGAAATCAATTGATCTAGCAACGTTCTCATGCCACACTTCCGTCACAATTACACTTCTCTCTCTTGGGCTTAAAGACAACAACTCAACTATTTAGTTGTTAAAATAGCGAACTGATTTAAGGCAATCGTTTAGTTTGTGTCAAGACACAAACTTTTTAGTTGCTCGAATCGAGTTGCTGTTTGTGGGTGGAGTTCCATATAAGCCCATAATATGTTTCATTTTAGCAACTAAACAGTTGCGAATTTAAAAATTGAATGTGCGCGCCTGACCTGGCGTAATACATCGTTTTTTTTTAATGGCGATAAATGAATAATGCAATGACAATACAGACCATGAGCTAGAAACGGATTTAATATGAATGAAAATATGGTCACAAAAAGATTTATGACCTTCAAATAAAAAACTTATTCACTTATTTAAAAATATACGAATAAAGACATATCCACCGTACTGGAGTGTAAAATTGCCGTTTTTTGGTTTATTCTTCTATGAACTGAGGAATGTCTTTGGGTTGTCCAAAAACATCCGGGATCATTCCAAATTTTGAATTTGAAGAAAGAATCAAAATGAAAAAAAAAATTTGAAATGTTATTTTTTGTTATGTAATGACCAATTCATCTTCATCCTTAGTGTCTTTAAGTGATGATGATAAATTTGCTGTGAAAAACTATTGTTGGATTCTTTTCGCAAGAAAACCACCAGAATCTAGACCAATCTATGAAAGATCGACAAATGATTTTTTTCCTTCTTAATTTAAGAATTCAAGACAATCAGCTCATGAGGCTTTAAAAATAAAACTGAAAAATGAAAACAACTTCAACTTAATATAATAATATAATGAGTAATAAGATATTTTTTAATTATATACATGATAAACATTTCATCATATTATTATTGAATTCTTCTGTCTCCTATAAGATACTCTTTAATTCATACATCTTCTTAATATTGACTCTTTCAGATGGATGAGCAAGGCTAACAGTTTTATTCTTAAGAAAGGTCATACTGTCCCCCTTATGCCAAAAGTATCAATGTGAAAATTAAAATTTTTTTAAGGTGATTTATTGTTTTGAAAATTTTGTCGATATTCAATGTTATTCAAATACTGTTAATGTGCGGATATCGATGAAAACATAATACATAATCATCTAGAAGATTTATATCACATTGATACTTCTGGCATAAAAGGGCAACATAAAACGATTAATTTATCTCGTTTCCCTGCACAACAATAAAATATTGCTCCCAGTTTTCGTACTTTGGCATAGTTATACCAATTAAAAATTAGCAAGGAAATCGTTTTCGAAAAAAATCTGACAGGCTGTTTCTAAAATAAA
Organism: Philhelius festivus; assembly: GCA_963931855.1. NCBI lineage: Eukaryota > Metazoa > Arthropoda > Insecta > Diptera > Syrphidae > Philhelius > Philhelius festivus. The sequence continues at coordinate 38,801,942 of OZ007556.1, read as the reverse complement.
AGATTCTCTTCCCGTCAATTTCAATTTATTTTTTTCAGTTAAGTTGAACAATGTAATCTTGAAGCTATTTCACATAAGATTTCTATAGTAAGATTTATAAACAGATCCGGTCTTGTTTTACTTTGAAAAAAGCTTTAAGATAAATTCAAAGCTTAACAAAAATATTTGCGTACACCACTTATCTCTTGCCAGCTTGTTTTTTTTTAGTTCTGCAAAAAAAGTTCGCATTCTTTTTTTTTTGATTAGCTGAACACTTTAGATTTATTTAAAAATACCATGTCCATTGGTTTGAAATTATATATTGATTTTATATCACCGCCATGTCGGTCGATTTACATTGTTCTTAAAAAAAGTGGTATCCCTTTTGAAAAAGTTTTAGTTGATTTGGCAAAAGGTAATAATTTTTTAAAATATTCATAAAATTGATTTTAAGAAAAATTAGTACTACATGTACAATGGATTTCAAAGGAGAACAATTAACCAATGAATACAGAAAGCTGAATCGATTTCAAAAAGTTCCATGTATCACAGAAGGAAATTTTGCACTGGCCGAATCTGTGGCTATACTTAGGTATTTTAGCCGATTGTAATACCAATTTTTTCTAATCAAAATAACTATATTAGATACCTTGCTTCAACAAATCGGATTACTAGAGAGCTTAATGGTGGTAATATACAAAAATGTGCTCGCATCGATGAGTATCTAGAATGGAACCACATCCTCGTCAATGAATGTCGCAATTTCTTTCATTTAAATTGGTTAGCCCCATTTCGAACTGGCAAACAAACACCAATAGATGAATTGCACGAAGCTACGAGAGCTATGGAAAGTGTTTTTGAAATCGTTGAAAAAACATGGTTGAATTCATCTAAATTTTTAACCGGCAATGAAATGACCGTTGCAGATATTTTTGGAGTTTCTGAAATTCAACAAACAAGTAAGGGCATATACATTCCATGGTCAATCAATAATAATTGCACTAAAATTTCTTAGTACTTTCGAAATTTGATATTGGAGAGAATTATCCAAAAATTGCTGAGTGGATTGAAAGTGTACGTGAAGAAACAAATCCACATTTTGATGATGCACATACAATTTTATATAAAATAGCTAAAAAATCGAAAGCTTAAATTAACTATAAAAGTTGCATTTATGAGAAATAAAATTTCCAGTTTCTACAAGACTAATAATCCTTTTCAAATGGAAGATAATTATCCCCCTTATTACCGCTGGCGAGTCGAACAAATAAACATGTGAGTGTGAGAAATTAGTATTACGGTTGGCGAATCGAGAACCTTTGATTCGACTTAAATGTCATATATTTGATATTTTTAATAAAAAATCAAGTTTCGAACTCGAATTGTAAAGTTCGCCAACCGTAGTATGTCGAATGTGTTAGTTCGCTAATGAAAAAACCTCACCTGGAACGTTCGATTCGCAAACCGTAATAGGGGCAAAACAATTTATTGGAGAGTTCCGTTTGTAATCTAACTACTAGGAGAATGAAAGTGTCAGCCCTTAATTCGGATGACCCAGTGATGTCATAAAATACACTTTTTTGTGTAATATCTGTACAGAAAAATGAGTTGATTATTCACACCTATAATAAACTTTAGGCGCAACAACTTTTGGAGAAACTAGCTGTTGTGACCTTCAATTCACAACCATTTATGTGCGTGTGTGTTGGCGGCAAGATTAGATGATACCTACCTGCAAATTTATGCTGATTCCCAACGGCTAAGATGAGAAGCACTTTTTAATGTAGAGATGAACATGAAAAACAAACGTTTTTTTCTTCCACTTAAAACAACTTCTTTTATTTTAAATAATTATTTAATTAAAACATTTGTATCCACAAAAAAATATTCCATAAACTCATTTACTATAAGGCAGCTTGGAGAAGTCCACTTCATCCTTTATTATACTTTTAATTTCTTTCTGCAACAGATCATGCAATGATTCGCCGGTATGTTTATAGATCCATTTCCCATCGTCCTTATGTGGTCCAACAAAATCATATCTCTTGGGGCCACTCGTTGGAGAACTGAGCCAAATTTGTTTGTTTGGAGATTGCCTATTAATCACATAAGTCCCATGTTCATCACCTAATTTAATTGTTAGTACACCATCCTTTGAAATAAAGCAAAGAGGTGCTTGTTAGATAGGAAAGCAAAAATAAAAGAAACAGTAATATTACGCTATATGTAACATCAGTTGATCCGAGATGAGCTGCTCCTTCAGTGATTTCTTCAAAATAATAACATAACGAATCTAAGGTTTCGGTGCAAACTTTATCATAAGAAGCAGCATCCAGTATTTCACTCTGAACTTCCTTGTTGGTAGAAAAGAACTGAGCCAAGCGGGATGGTGGTACTGTCAGATGATGATAGAATTTCCTTTTAATTTGAGATTTATTAGAAATTCAGATATTTACCTCTTCGATGTGGACATGTGGCTGTTATTAATGTATTTTTTAAAATACTTGCAAATAATCGAATTTTGAATGCCATAACTTGGGACTTTTCGAGAAGTGAATATTAACTGTCACTTTGACATTTGGAGTTTGCAGTCTGCAAATGTAACAAAACAGGTGTGCAGACATTTTTGCCGGGTTGCAGAATTTCGATAGTTTTTATTATAGAAGGAATTGCAATTAGATTTATTCTACTACAATTTGGTTTAATATTTAGGTTGAGTGTGCAAGGTTCGTTTTCTTTAAAATAGCTCTGAAGACGATTTCAATCGGTATTATCAGATTTCCCTCCGAAGACGGATATAGCTGCACAATTTCAATCGCTAGTTGCTTCGCTTCTATATTTTATCACTGCATCTATTCCATTCGCTGACTGGTGGGTTGTGGTGACTTATCTCTTTTTATGTTCTGTACATATTCGTTACCGGTGCCAAAACTAAAGACGTGCGTTTCAATTCATCCTGGTTAAAATCGCGATACGAACAAATGTTAAGTATGAATAGGTGCGTTTTATTATCTAAGGATCTATGTGGATCCGGATCTGGATTAATTTTTAACATGTATTACAAAAACAATTTGGGATCCTGTTCTCTATCTGGATCTATTTTAAAGATCCAGAAATTATTTTTTTTCTGGCGAGTAGATGATGGCTTTCTATGGCAAGGTAGTGTAAACTACAGTGTAAAGAAAAAAGACAAGACACATTTGAAAATCAACAATCATAAGCAAGAGGGAGATGAGCATACAACAGAACTGTCACTATGGTCCGTATCGTTTTATTTTCGAGGGTTAATCTATATGGATCATTGGCGATAATAAAACGCAGCTAATATTGAAGTTGATTTTGATATATTCCAGAAGCATATTGGCAAATGAACAGATTGAACCGATATCATTTTAAACTGTATGTTGTCTGTTTTATTATTAGGCTAGCCGCGCACTAGCAATTTTTAGTTACGAAACTGCTTGGTTCGAGCAACTAAAAAGTCTCAGGCGAATCTATAAACAAATCTTAAAGGTTACTTAACTTTAAAATACCTCTAAGTAGCTCTTAGGTATGAAATCGGTATCTATAATCAATTTTCACATTTAAGTAACGTTACTTAAAGGCCTCTTAACTTAAACGTCATCAACCGCGTTTAAGGGTCACTTAAAGGCATTTTAAAATGTATTTTGACATATCGATTGTCATCTTTGAAATTTTGAAGTTTCAAATTGTGAGTTTGTAGGTATTGTTTGTTGTGATATTATATTAGAACTATAAAGTGCAACGATTTAAGAAACATAAAATTTGTATTGATTAAAGTATGTGTACGCGCAAAGAAATTTCGTACACGCTTCCCTCTTAGCCTTTGAAGTGTTTGCATCGACACTTTCTTCCTCGTTGTTGGAAGAGAATAGGCGTTTTCCTAAATGCAGTGTTGCAGCGCATCGTGGATTTTGATGCCCATGCAACTTTTTTCTCCACTCTGAAATTTACTTTTACAATTCATTAAAAAAAACTCTAAAATTTAGAATTCGTATTTAATAACGTTATTTTATTGAAGCAAGTGAATAAAAAAAAGCATCAAAATTCATGATGCGCTGCAACACTGCATTTAGGAAAACGCCCAATCTGTGCATAAAATACATATAATTCTGTTTTGTAGTGTATTATTGCAAATTCTAAAATAAAAAAGTTTCCTTGTAGGAGGCATCCCAATTTTCAGATCTTTTTCTTTTATTTGTGGCGGCGGGTGTGGGTGTTTGTTCGATAGCCATTTTTTTTTGATTTCACAAATAAAAAAATGTGTCTTCCAATTATTTACTGAAGGAAGGTGTCACAAAATAGCTGTGTTGTATAAAATGAAGCAGCATTTGTTTTTTTTTTCTGTACTAGATTTTCACATTCTTTTACGTTACGTGACACAACCATTGTTTAGTTAAATACCAATGAAAAATCGATTATAGATACGAATTGAAGTTTCGTCATTTAAAGCCAAATTAAATATTTAAGTATGCTTAACTAAATAACCTCTAAGATGCATTTTAAGAAAATCTTATAGATACGGCTGTTTGTGTTTTGACACAAACTAAACGATTGCCTAAAATAAGTTCGCCATTTTTTATTGAACATATAATTATCTGCAAATTCACCGACATTCAACCAAACAGTTCATCTGTTTTCTATAAGTAACCAAACAGTTTCGCAACTAAAAATTGCTAGTGCGCGGTTAGCCTTAGGGGTATTCCCGATTTGGTGCAATGAGTCTAGTAAAAATGCGAAATTTTATTATTCTTTAGTAGACCGTGAACACACTTTTTCTCACCTGTTTGCAACACTGAAGTAAATGTCAAAATGAGTTTGGCATTTGTTTTTTGTTTTGAAAATTTAATTTTTAAAAGAATTGAAGTTTTTTCAAGTTTGTTAAAGATGCAAAAAAAAAAAAAAAAAAATATTACAGAATGTTTAATAGAAGATGCTGCAGATAAAATTATGTGGATCGAAGGTATCAAATAAAATTGAGGCCGAAAAAATATATTTTATTTTCAGAAAATGCAGAAAGTGAAGAAGAAGATGCTGTGGATAAAATCCTTAACGAATTGAACGGGGACCTTCTATTCGTCCTAGCATCTCGTCGTGGTTGGTCAAGATATTTTCTATAATAAATCTGTGCTGTAGGCTTCTGCGATATTAATAAATAGTTGGTGTTATTAAAAGTCTAAATATGAAACAAATCTCACAATTACCTCAAAATTTCCTGTTTCATGAATGAAATCTAGAATCATTATTATTATTTCCGATTCGCTCCACTTATTAACAGGGTTTTCTCTCCAGCGGCGCTTATTTTTTTCTTTTAGGTCCATTTAATTTTATAAAATGAATAGAAAAATAAGATATTTCTTTCGGCTTCCAAAGACTTTTAAATTTTCAAAGCTAGTGGCTCTTGTTGAGCTGTCAAAAATGCGACTGCAAATTTTACACCGTTGTATTTTGCAATAGGTTTCGGGTATAGCTAAAGTGCGACACTATTGCAAAATTGCACTCCATTTATTTTGTTGTTGTAGTGTTGTAAGATTTTACACTTCTGCATTTTTACAATGATACTAGACCTGTTGCATTAGATCGTGAATACCCCTATTAGTTAGTGAATTCATTATGCACTTCGGAAAGAAATCGGTAAGTGAAAACACAACTTATCTTATCTCATCATTAGGAATGTTTCTTTTATATTACAAAAAGTGCTCGTTTTTGTCCAATGGAAAACATCAATACATTTTTTGGAAACAAATAAAAAACGACTATTTTCATATCCACATTGCATTATCCTCTACTACATTTTCGCGGTAAATCTGCATAATAAACTGAACGAATACTCAACGTAGAATCGAACCGCAACCGACACATTTGGATTTAACGAGCTTTTTTGTAATGAGGTGTCACTTGACTTGTCCAAAAAACTAATTTTCAACTTCTTGTTCCTGTTTGTTGAATGAGTGAAGTGAAATCTTGAATTTTCCTTTAATTAATTTATATTAAATCGCATTTTAGTGATTTTACAGAGTTAATAATTAAAAACTTATCACCCTGTGAATGACAATAAGAAAATTAACATTGAACAAACAATTATTTCGGTGGTAATTTTCCAGTTTTGTTGGTCGTCTCGAATTTATGTGAATTATAGGCGACACGAGTAAAACCCGCGCGCCCTCCTTATCGGAATTTTTAAATAAAATTGCATTGCAAAGGTAAGGTTTTTTTTTTGTATGAAAATTAATTTTCTCTTTAAAATGTACAAAAAATTTATTGTTTATTGAAAATAAAAGTTGAATGATATTGTAGAGCATCTCAAGGTCTCACTTCTCTGTCCATGAGTCATTCAAAAAAGATATTTCACTTTTTCTGCCTTCATCTTTTGCAATATCACAACCAGCAGCAGAGGGAAAAGATGCAGGCAGGTTTCTTTTTGTTGTCTCGATTCGAAAATGTTGGAGCTTATGTAAAAATGGGAGAAGCACACACACCACAATTAAGAGAAAGAATATGTCGTCATACATTTCGACAACCGCACGATTCGCGGCAGCCGCCATCTCTTCTCCAGTGCACTTCTCTATCTATGTGCTGGTGCTCCGCTTGTGCCGGTGCTGTCCAGCCTTCTTTGGTGTCGTTGTAGTCAAATCATTTTTGTCGCTCGTCGTTCCTAGGCAGGGTGCTCTTGTTGCGTACGGTTGTCAACAAGTCGCATCGGTATTTTGTTTTTATTTTTAGAGAGCATAATTCGTGCTTTCGAACTGTTGGTTGTTTTGTTTGGTGTCCAGTTCAGACCCACTTTTATTGTTTCGTTGGGCCCAAACTTGAATAAGAGGATCCCCTTCGAACTGTTTGGTTTGTGATCGCATTATGCTTATGAGAGAACTTTCAGGTAGTCCCGGAGCGAAACTGTTGGCGAGTATTGATTTAAATTGGAGCATTATCACCATCATGGTTGAGTGATTATGCCTATGCGGGCAATTTTATTTCACTAGTATACAACGGAAATAAGGAAGCATATTAAAACAAAGGATAGATTGTTTTTTCAATGAAAATATGTCTGGTCTGATTTTCGTTCTGTAACTCTGTAGAACATTTTAGTATACAATTTTCTGACTTACTTTTGATTGAACACGTTATATAACTATCAAGACAGAATTTTTAAAATATCTTATAGATGTTCCATATCTTGTGTTCATATTTTTTTTATTAAACAGCCACTTTATCATTCATATGTACATATATTACAAAATTGTATTGTTTAATATAACGACGAAAATGAAATAGACATAATAATTGATGAGTAAAAATTAAATGTAAGTTTTAAGTATACTCCATATTGAGTACTTAAATGTCACTTATTGCGACTGTGAAATAGGCTCCTAATGACCGTACATTTTGAGACTTGTTCATATGAATCAACTCAGGTGATTGCGAAGAATTTAAACCTAATCGTAGAATACACAAAATAAGAAAAAGGGTGAGACTTTATGCATTCGGTTTTAGGTATTCGAATAAATTGTAAATGTTTTTGAAGATGATAGACCGTAAATGAACTCACGCTCATTTACGCATATTCGGCACCTGACCAGAAAATTATTCATTGCAGCCTGAAGGGTTGAAGTCGCCATCGCCTTAACTATCTTTTTAATCGACTGCTACAATTCCTTGTTTAAGTTTTGTACCCCATAAACAAAAATCTGGTGCAGTCAAGATCAGGTGACTATGTTTAGGAATTTTCGTTGCAGCTCCGCCATGACCTGTGTATTTGCTCCATCTTGTTGGAACCAAATCCTGCTGAAAGGGATACGTCTTCAGAGCGTTTTGGGTAAACATGACAGGGCTCCAGAGACCACATATTTATGTTTAAATAATACGAAAAAGGCAGCGTTCTTCACTTTTCTAAGCATTATAACGACAGTCGTTTCAAAAAAATTTCAATTGGCGTTTCTAGACGTTTTTGGTTTTACTGGCGTTTTAGTAAAACAACTATCGGAATAAGGGTGATTGTCTTTCAATATTCTACTATTATTTTTATAAAAAAGTCAGTTGTATTCCTCTCCGTAAACAATTTAACCGTTATACTCGCGTTTCAGGGCCTGCCCATCAGTTTACCCTTGATCACAAATTCGGACGTAATGATAAATTCAGAAATTCTTTTTACGCATTACGCGAATGTGGAATGCTTTACCCGACAAAATATTCTCCTCCTATTATGATATTCAGACATTTAAAAAAAATGCTCAAACATTTTAATGGTAGCCATAATCCCTTAGGTGCGCCCAAATTATAAAAATTATAAACATCAAAGTCAATCCACATACAAATATTTTGCTTGTTTACATCGCAGTTTAGTGAAAATGAGTCTTAACAAAGATAAACGAGCAATTTATCAAGTTGTAGTCTTCTTCGGCCTTCTCAGTCATTTTTTTGAGAAAGTTCCAGGCAAACAGGCAAATACGAAGGGTTAAACTTACTCGTAATTTAGAGTTTTGTACGGAAACAAGTTTAAGTCGTCACGAATTATCCGTTTTTATGACCGTCTGTCAACTCCCATTTGTGCGGATAAGTTTCGAAATTCTTGGATTTGCCTGTATTAACGAGGCTATAGATGCGATTGTGTCCTGAACCCGAACAACGTCTGGTTTTGACAAAAAACAATATCAGCAAATTCTATTCTAAACTATTTCAGCCGGACTCATTATTCATCAAATCAGAACATTCCATAACAGATTTTTTAATTGAATAGTAACATTTAAAAATGATAATGATCCTGAGAAAATAATTTTCGACACATATTGGGCCACAACTTTTCAAAGCCTCAAGAGTTTGTGAATTGTCCATCCTCATTATGACCCTATACATAATATAGAATTTGAAGAATGAATAACGCTTTACGGTATTTATGGTGCAATGGTAAGTGCGTCGGACTTTTACGTCGCATGTAGGTCTGGCAATCCTGGAAATCGTACAACAGATCTTCGCCGCCACTAAAGATGTAGTCTGATGACCTGGTTGGCTCAAGTTGTTGTTTTATTAAAAAACTTCAATGTTAATTTATGTTTGCTTCGCATTTTGCAATGTATTTGTTTTTCATTTACATACAAAACCGCCTTTAGTTATTATGTAATCATTAAATCAGCCCTTGGGTATATACTGATTTTGACTAGTTAGAGAATATTAACTACTGCTGTTAAAATTAATTTCCAATGACTCCTAGCTATTTTCTTTACAGTTTTGATTATTTTTCTGAATAAATATTATCTTCGTCGTTCATTGACAAACAACATTGGAAAAATAATGCATATTGAATTAAAAAAACTAAGTTGTGAAAGAATTTTTTCAAATTAAAATCTCCTAAATCCAAGCATTTACAAATTGATGCTAGTGAAAAGTCCCCTTCGAATGGAATATAGCGAAACAAAAAGTTGACGACAAAAGAGTTGACGATAATATCATGATAGGCTATTTAAGTTATCTTAGATTTCATCTTACTGACGCATACTAATTATTTAATCACAGTATTATACATTGACTGCGATAAATAAGTACTATGTACAACTACAACCCATCTATTATCTAGACAAATAATGAGCCAAACGCAAATACATTCAATGTGTCATCCATCACATCACAGAGGCCTAAAGGGGCAAAACTTTTACATGAACTTTTATTGATTCGTAAAGATACACAATATTTGAAAATTGATTACTTTGAAGAATTTTCCAAGCGGTAATATTACTTTAATTTAGTTTTTAAAAAGACATAAGTGGAAAAATCAAAATCATTTGTATCTACCTTTGTGAATTTAAGTTTATTTTTAAGAATCTAGGACAACGTTAAGACGTTGTGCTATTTATTACTTTTATCTTAGAGATGTTGGCGCAAATTCTTATCGCTGTACGCATTGGCGTTAAAATGCAAATGAATACAAATATTTAAAGAAACACATTTATAAAATTGTGTTCATGTGATGCAAGTCATACTTTTTTAATATGAAATACAGAAAAAATCATTGTTACTCACGCATCTACAAAAGGAACATTTTTGAAGACTTAGAAAAACTTCTCATTTTCCTCGGTTCAATAAAATAAAATAGTTTATGTATTGTAGGTTCTTGGGCTCGATTTTCAGCCGCTGCAAAAAAGTGTACTGCCCCTTGCGAGAAAGTGATGGTGATGAATACTTCAAGAGTATTTTTGTCATGAAAAGTACTGCGGTAGAAATTTAAGGTCCCCTATATTCGTGGTAACACGCACACAGGAATAGAGGAATAGTTGAGAGTTGTAAGTCAACATCAATTTTATTTGTATTTATTAATTTAAATACAATATTGAAACTCTGAAAAAGCTTTAAGAAACTAATGGTATGACAATGGACCAACTCTGGTCTAAGTATGTCAGCTGTGACGCTGGCGGCCACTCCAACCTAAGCTAACCTTGAAGAAACTATTGACTATTGAAAAACCCTTTATATTTGTATAAATGATAATACATTTCGTTTGATAAGAAGTTTTACATCATCTACCGATTTCCGATCGCTAGTTATCAACAGCATTTTTGTGGTCAAAACTGTCTGTGGTTCAGATAATAAGTATTTACTGACAAAATACGAGTATAAATTATTTTTATATAAAAATGCTTGTTGATAAAAAAAAAGTTTTAAAATTTATAAATGAAAGGCGAAATAAAATTTAAAAATATAAAACAATTGAAAGTTGTTATCTCAAGAACAAACAAACAATTTTTTATATTTAAATTAATTAAAAATATTTATTCAATATTTTCGATCGCGTAAAGTAGCCGATTTTGAAATCAGTCCACAGATACGATCGTTGTGAGTTTTAGACCCGTTTCGCGTAAGATTGAACTAATCGCTCTATTATTATTTGTTTATCGGCTTACGGATTTCTGTCTCTATTTTGTCTCAAACATATGATAGACTCAGCTGTGGTCAAAACGACAATCAACAAATTGAACTTAAACTATGGGCTTTGCTGATTCCACCATTGTGTCAGGTCGTTTCATTAACCGAGAGAATTGTAAAAAAATATTAAGGCCAACAAAATTTAAAAGATGAGTTCATCGCTTGATCGAGAATAAGCGAAACGAACAAAAAAACTATACATTTTACTTTCAAAGGGCAAATTTATAAAAAACAAGTATTCTGCTTATATTTTTTGACAGCATATAATAGTCATCCCAGAGCTTAAACGTTACACTTGTAAATGGAAGGTCTACATTGACTCAAGTGTCTTAGAATTTTCAACAATTCCAAGGTATTTCCTGTAAATTAGCCTTTAATTCTTTTTCATATTGATAACACAAAATTATGAGTGAAATATGTTGAATCCTTAGTTTTTTAGGTCTGTATATTCTCGCTATCAAGTTATCGGAAATATCTTGCTTTTGTAATCACATAATATATTACAAAAGTTATAAAAGATTGTTATTTAATATCAACACTCAAATCAAGTAATTTTTTCTTCGTTTGAGTTATCTTGCTTTATTAAATAAGAAACAATATAGTATAGAATTTGGCAAAGAACTTGGCATACAGCTCGCTTTACAATTAGTTCAAGAAGTTAAGATTATAGTTTTTTAACAATTCGTTATTTTATCTTGGACTTTTTAGCACATGAGCTTTTTTTTATTTAAATGCCACAGCCTTGGCCTCAAGAAACAAATTGTTCAATCACCTCTAACCTCAATTTATTTTTTTCTACGAAGCCATGCCCGTGCACAACAGTTTAAGTTGAATTCAAAAAATGTTTTGTTATTTATTTTACAATTGTTTTTATCTTATCTCGGAACAATTTATTTACTAAAAGCAGTACAACTGTATTTTTCTTTTCTTTTATGTACTTAAAGACAAAACCGCACCCAACTTTTGCCGATGAGCATCTCTGTTTTTTTTTTATTGAAAAGAAATAATTTGTTCGATGATAATGATCATTGATCAAAATAATAAAAGTATGATGGCCCTGTGAGCTGTGACTTTTTGGTCAAAGTCTATTGTAGTTGTAATTATCATTGTAGTTCTTTTATTTCATCTTCCACGTTTGCTTTGTCGCCCGATCACAAATTTGCAACTAAATACTGCAGTAATCGTGGAGCAAGCGCCGTGAAATTTTTTTTATTTTATTTATTTCTCTTTTTCTCTCCCTTGTGCTCTTAGTCTGTTTTATTCATTCACATTAGTCGTTGGTGTGTCATATCTCGTATATGGCAGCAAAATACACAATTGCTGAAACAACTCTTTGAGAAGATATAAAAAGTTTTGCATTTCCAAAACCCCCGGCCTTACACAGCAACATATATTTAGGTAATAAGGAACTGGTATTGGAGTCGAGAAAACTGAAAAATTTAAATTGTTTTGTAATAGTGTTTATGAAAACTATATTTTACCAAAAAAAATACATATGTACATACATAGTTAAATTTTTAACAGTTCTGTTTTGTAGGGATATAGTACATATTTCCTATTTAAAACTAGGAAATAGCTTTTTGTTTTGGTCAATCACTTGACAATATCACATGTTTGTGTTGTTTAAAAAAAGGTTGCATATTACAAAGGTTCTCATAATATCCACCGGATTCATTAGCTACTAATAGCATTATTCATATATCAGAGTAAATATTTATAGAACTCAGTCAAAATATAATGGTAATGCATTTCACTTCATGCAAAGCAGATTTGATATAGATTAAATGATTCGAAATGTGACAATTAAGAGGGGCATACATCCCAAATTCATGTTGTACTGCTGAAGAGAATATCTCTATATTTGAGAGTATGTCCGACAATTGATAATTTTGAGGGAGTTAAGGACTTTGTATATCTAGGCTCCGCTATAAATTCAGACAATCATACCTGCGCTGAAATCAAACAGAGAATAACTCTTGCCAATCGCTGCTTCTTTGGACTAAGAAGGCAATTGAGTAGCAAAGTCATCTCTCGACCAACTAAAGTGTCTCTATAAAACTCGCATCATCCCGGTTCTTACCTATGGTGCAGAGACATGGAATCTGTCGAAAGTGGATGAGAACGCTGTTTCGAGGTAACCGTCGTAGCGGAATTTTCTCAGCAACTTTTTTCAATCCACTAACATCCCTTTGTCTTGGTCCCAATGAATTCAGCTGATTGGCCAGATCATTCCAAAACACAGTCATAATTTCCGGTGTCCTTTTGGTGTGATTTTGTGCAATATCGGGACATTCGCTCAGCAGATTCACAATCCGCTCATATTGTTCGTTCTTCCTTGAAAACAAAGTCCATTGTAAATAGGTAACACAAGTTAACGCAATATTTCTTTATTACTTACATTTTAATTAACTATGTCTTTGAAAAGAAAATGCTTTCCGCAACAAAAATTTGTCGGAGGACTTCGGAGAAAATTTTGTTTGTATCTGTCAAAAATAAAACCATTAGAAGTACTTCATCGCAAAGAATTGCATACAAATGGCATGTGTTGAATTTCGTCGGACAGAATTTCCGATCAGCTGATCGGAGAACTACCTCGTAGCGAATTGTCTCCGATTCGGAGAAAATCGGAGAGGATTCCTCTCCGACGGTTACCTCGATAGGGCCGATAACCAGAAGTGTCCAGGCTGTACAGCGAAACTGACCCAGTAAAACCAATCAAAGTCCAACGACTGAAATGGCTATGTCATGTAGAGCGAATGGACCCAAATGCTCCGGCCCGGATAGTCTTCGAATCCAAGAGAAGAGATAATTTATGAAGATATGGAAAAGAATAGAAGATAAAGGTGAGCCACCATTATTTTTTGTTTGTATATTAGACAAAAACTATCCCTCGCTGAACGGTATGAACTCTGAAAGTTTATTTCAAATCCAACGAAGTAGTAAATTTGTATATACATTTTTATTTATTATTGAAATGATTTTTCAATGAGCATTATTGTACGACACAACGAAACACTTTGTTTTCCATTCGAACAAATGGCAAAGGGGGGATGGTGATGATCGCTATAGCACAACATGAAAAACAGCAACCGATAGCGGCTTTTAACGCCAACCGTAGTTTCAGTTTCTTTTCAGCTTCGCGCACAGTAAGTCCTTTTTTCGTTGGCCGTCGTCGACGCTTCGAAGAAGTTGAATTGTGAATCCAACAAAAAATATAAATAATAATACAAACAAAAAAAAAACTTATAAACTACAAAACTCGTTGTACTTGTTTCCGCTTCGGTGTGTGTGTGTAAGCTCCTCTCTCATACTCTCCATCTTTGTCGTCTCCAAATTTTCAACCGAACCTCCACTCCACATCGACATCAACATCGTGTGTGCTCCACCAAAAGCCTTTGCGCCGCCGTGTGTACTTAACCATCATCATAGACAGTGAGAGAAAAATCTTGTTATATTGTCGTCATTACCACCAGTTTTTTCTCTAAATATTTTTTTTATTGTTTCACAAAACACAATGCACAAATAGAAAATTTAATTGTTTGTTTAACAATCTCTTATATTTACTGTGTGACTTAAAAAAAAATATTAAATTGGAACTCACCTGCTAGAAGGAGGAGAACATATACGTCAAGGTAGTCCTAAGAGCATAGAGCTGAAGAAAGATTATACTACAGAAACAAGTACGTAAACCTAATCATACACGGGCGTGGAAAAGATAGGAAAAGGGGTCAGCATGAAGGGGAAGGGGGGGAAGAGGTACAATAGGTTCAAGTTGAATTGGATATGTATGTACATATTGTTATCGATATACATACGTATATCTTTGGTTTTGTTATTTAAAATTTTCTGAAAATATTCATGACATTATTAAATTTAAGTGCTTTGCTGATATGATTTTACTGTTTAATGGAAAAGAACAAAAGTCGGTCTTGATGAGTCTTACATGTTTCCCAACCCATCTAGTCTGTGTCTTTTTATGCCAAATGAGTCAGAACGAGAACGAGTTATGGAAACAAATCAACAATTTGAATACAAAAAAAATCCTTAATCGACAGAAATAATAATGATACAAAAAAATGTCTCCATGTGGTGTGTGAAGAGGTCAATTGGCACCGCGTTACTTAGAATGAAAACTCTCCAATATTTTTTTGGGGTTAAAAATGCGTGCCAGTCACTTTCGATTTATAATTTATGAACTTTTACTCAGATCGTCTAACATTTTTTTTCCATGTAGAGCCGGGCCCCGAAGACGAACTCAATTGGAGTTTTAAGTGGTTATGGAATGGTTATTGAAACCTTTTCGCTATTTGCAATCTCAAAGGTGATGTGATCATTGCGGTTAGTTATTTATTTGTTGGAATAGTGATAATGACAGTAGTTGATTGACCGAATACCTCAACCACTTGTTGTTTTCCTATTTCATTCTTACTTGTAGTTTTGTTGTTGCATATAATGCCTCATTGTAAGTGACATACTTTCTATAAAATTGCTTGGTTTTCCTTTTGGATTTGGATAATTTTGCTAACAGTATTGTTTTACTTTCATTCCATGTATTTTACATTACGTATTGTATGAATGTCGATTAATGCAACATATTTTGCATTCGAAAAAAAATCGAACTAAAGATTATAAACAAAACTGAGACTACATAGAGAAAACTAACAAAATTGCTTCTGAAATTCTATCTGCCCCGAACTACAGTCACTGAAATAATTTTCTTCAACATGTATAGATACTTGAGGCTTATGTAATTTTGTATAGGCGACAATTTTTTAGTTGCTCATATACCTGCCATATAATATATATTGTGGACAAAATTATTTTGCTCTAAATGAATCAAAAGCTTTATTAACTTGATATACATACATAACTTGAGAGGTAGTCTCAAAGGACTTGTTTATTTTTCGTTCGAATTTCTCGTTATTAGATTAATCAATTTCAATATAACTATTAAAATTTGAAATGAATTTTTTCTAAATCGATTTATATTTTAAAAACTGGTGGATTCCCAAGTGATGAATAAATATCAGTGATAGTGACTCAAAGCATCATCCCAAATAAGTTTTGAGAAGAAATTAATTCCAGATTATCACTCCAATCGAGTGTAATACTTGCGAACGCTTGCGGAGCTTCTTCTTAGCCTATGAACCTTCTGCCATTTTATAAAGTGAGGATTTGAACGATTTGACTTCGAAAAGTAAGGGAAGCAACGCAAGAAAGTGCTTATAAGTAATTCATTAAAATGAGTATCCCCAAGTTTTAAGTAGTTAGCCATAAACATCATGAATAATTAAGTGAAATGCGCATAATTAATCTTCTAACCGATAAATTTCTGATAAATCGCGTCTCCGGTTAATCTAATACCAGATAATCGAGAACCGATCGTGTATACTCAGAAAATACTCATAGTTGGTAGTTATTGTATTTGAAAATTGAAAAATATAACGCTTAATAGATTTTTTGGTTAGATTTTCGGTAAAGAATTTGTGGGAATTAAACCAGATTTTTTTTTAATCAATCGCTTAATTAATTAACTGGTGTTATCTAGCTTGCCATCATGTCAAAACAAAGGCTAATCTGGAAAATAAAATAATTTAACATCTGGCAAATGACAGTTATGTAAATTATGTGTCTGGCTAAGCAAATGTTCTAGCAGCCGTTTTACTCGTGATCATTTTTTTATACTTGTTTTTGAAAAAATCTTTAATTATGTTCAAACAGTCTTAATTGCTATTATGTATTCATACATATGTATGTATGTATTTTTCATTATATTGTTATACTAGGTTTAATTATTCTATCATGATAAATGTAACGGTTCTTCTATTTTCGAACACGTGATGGAGAAATGTGTTTTAAAATTTATAGCTATGAGTACACGGATAAGTATGTACGTCAAACCCGCTTACATTCACATCTTTTAAGACCAGCACATCCCTCTTAATATAATATAATACTCACGCTAGTTAAATTTTTTATTGATAAAAAACGAAGTGAAACTTATTATTATGTATATATATGTACATATGTAGCTCCTCCTTGTAATCACACATACAATTAATTGAATTAAGTTTATTTTGTTCGAATATAAAGTTTTTTTAAATATTAAAATACATTATTAATTATATCATTGAAATATTAAAAGTAATTTTATGTGAAAGGCTAAACCAAAATTAAATTTCTTTTGGCTAATAAATAAAAGCAATATTATATGGCATCTAACTAATAACTGATTTTAATTTCTAAATGTATGCAATCTTTAAATATTTAGTTTGAGTTTCAATTATAGCTATAACTGAAAGAATACCAAACTTTTTTTATACTTCTGTTTGTTGTTGACATTCAATTGTTTTTTTTTTTTTTACAAACCATATTTTCAAGATTGATACAAACACAAAGCCGATAAAAGTCAAATTTTTTGAGCTTTTTTCTTCATGTGACAATAAGTTGGTTTTACTGTATTAATGTTGGAGTTTATTAATTTGGATTTTAAGGATATTATTAAATATATGGATATTATAAAATATAATCAGAAATAGAGGAAAGATGTTTTAGAAAAACCACCTAGGTACTCGAAAAATCATGGTTATAATTTGAGTGATCGCTTTTCATGTGTAAATATGTATAGCGGAATCCTAGGAGAGTTGAGGTGCTATTTATCTTAAAAACACCCCGGGAACAGAAAAACGTCCGTATATTATTCGATGAAAGATTGGTAGACTGGTGGAGTGCGTTCAACCAATAAACTTTAAAAGGAAACTACAAAAAATCAGCTACATAACGTTTTATGTGAAAATAAATCAAAAACTTTTCAGCAATATGTTTACTCATATAACAAGGGACTATTTGTAAATTGTACTTGAAAAATAAGCCAAAGGTGAAACACAGAGATCAAAAGTAAATCGCAACCTTTTGAAAGGTCTCTTAAATTACTCTCACTTGTTGAGATTTACGAAAATGATCACTTAATAACCAGTTGACTTAAATTTTATTTTTTTCGGTTTCTCAGAGAGAAACTTTTATTTTGATTTTCTTTAGGTTTTGGTTAACCGGTGATCACTTATTGCTGAGAGAAAAAAATAAAAATAAATAAATAAATAAAGAATAAAAATAAATTCTTCTCTAAGTTTTATACTTAGTGAAAGAAGATACAATTTAAATTCAAAAACTTTTGGGAGTTTACTTTTAGTTAGGCTTAATACTTAAGAATTAACTGATTAGTGAAAGTGCCGAAACAAAATTTCAAGAATGGAAATAACACAAGTTTACTATCAAGTGTTAAAGGTTTTATTTTGTGTTTTACTTGCAACATAAAGAAAATAATATAATTTATCATTTTAACCATTTTTGATTTATTTTCTACGGAAAAGGTTTAAGGTTAACCATTCCATTTATTTTTAGTTAAATAAGTCAACAGATAAGAGATATTTGTGAACATAAATGATAAATCTCACCCAAAGACCTAAAAAATTTATTTTTAAAAATAAATCACAGACCAAGATCAAAATGAAATTGGCGAATTAAATAAATCTCAATGAGAAACCGATTGGAAATAAAGGTCAACGGTTATTTTGGATCTCTGGTGAAACATCAATTAAAAAAGCCTCAAAATCGTTAGATCAAAATTCAAAATCAGTTTAATATATACATATGTCAAAACAGACACCTCCTACATTTTGGTTTGTGAATTACTACTGGATGCATTCAGCGACATACGTTGATGTTTACACATCATCAGCATGGACTCAGTTTAGATTATGACTTTTCACAAATCTTCATGAGAACGGTTAGGAGCTATTCTCCCTTCACCGATTACGTTCGTTAAGTTTTTTTTTTTTTTGTTAAGATAAAGCGAGTTGTATATACATTTCAACAACAACAAATAAAAAAATCCAATCTCCGACGAATAATTCGCCAGTTGAATTCTGCGAAAGGCCAAATTCTTTTGCACGGCGAGCAATCGAGTGCCTCGGTTTTTTTTGTACACTTTCACGGCCGATCTTGCGTTCCTTTGATAGTATGTATGTTGACTGATTGATAACCGAACCAGTCTCAAATTTGGGCACCAAACCTTGAAGAGTCGACTGTGAAAGGCCACCACATCATCTATAGTAAAATGGGTGCAATACGCGCAACGTATATAACAAAGTGTTATCATTTGGACGTGCTGTTCAATAGTGTAACATGCCATGGTGATTTGGCATCAGTAACTGAATAATAAACAACAGATTTGACAGATGTCACCAAAACAACATGGCCGCCAATGAAAAATCCAAAACTACTACAAATATTAACTAAACTAATATACTATTTGTGAAGAATTCAACTACTTTGAGTATGAATAGAACGGAATACCTAAGAACTTAAACTATAGTTGAAGTGACCTGTTTGGTTATTATCAGCATTTATTTCAAGTCGAAAACTCTTTAAGTTAAGCAATTTAAGTAAAGAAATCATGCTTTTTTACATTTTTATGGAAAGGAAATTGATTAGGTACGATTATATATATATTATATATTGATTTTTTATAATCTTGATTATGAGTATTTAAACTTCTGACTAGGCGTGGCTATGTAAAAATAAGTCCAAATTAATAGTTCATTACTTAACTGACCGTTGTCGCCTGTTTTTTCTGATATGATAAAATTCCAGTCTCTCTAGAGAACAAAGTAACAACCAAACATGATTATATAGCAGTAAATAGCACCTACCGCAAAATGCGTGAATCACGACTTAGAACTTGGAAGTTCTTGACTGCACAAGCACATAGATCGCGGTGCTTGTACAAACAATCAGCAACCAGCACCAACATCAAACTTTATTTTTTTTTTAAATCATTCGTTGCTTGTTTTAATGTGGGACATGTTATTTGTTTCTCTTCTTTTTTTATATTCAATAGTATTTTTTCTTGTTTTGTAGGACGTCGTTATTCGTGTGATGTTCGATTTAATGTGGTTTCGTGTGCTTGTCAATGCTACTTCATGTTTTTTTTTTTTAAATATACTGTCATGTACCGAAAGTAATTACCGATCAGCGCACACCCATACACACTCACACTTTGCAATTAGTCAGAGTTCTAAGTTATTACTTTAAAAAGTTTTCAACTTAATCAATAGCTAAACCTCAAGTAAGAAGCTGTTGAGATGTGCATTTTGCATATAAATATAACGATAAGCACATTTTTTTCCACTGTAATACCTTTTATGTGAATTTGACGTTTTTCAAGTTTTCCAATTAAGTATATACATATTGATGCGGTTTTTTCTAAAAACAAAAAATCACGTAATCAAGGCATTTAAGAATTTTTACCTCAATTCTAAATTGGTTTTTAGTTATTGATGACAGTTCTATGGAGTTGTTATAGATAGCAGCTGCTGCACGGAATTATTATGCTAATGGCATATTATTTAAAATTATTTAATGCGTAGCACGTGTCAAATATTCAGAAAAACTCTAGACAAACTGACTTGCGCATCTTAGCTAATTTATATTGGAAAGCAAATGTTTATTGAGAACTTATTATTACGAGTATAAACGATATGATTGATATTGTGATTCGTACTTAACTTTCTTTTAGTTAAACTTTTGTATAAACCCACTTTTATATACATTTGTAGTGTTGGCCAAAAAAGTTTGATTGTCAATTATTTGCAGGGGGATGTTATTTTAGGCAATTTCGCTTGTTCAAAGATGTATTCTAAATTATTGCATTTCGTCCGATCAATTCTGTGATCTACAATTTCCCATAGATTCTGTATGGGGTTGAGATCAGGGATATGCTCAGGCCACTTCATAGCTGCAATACGGTTTTCTTTCAACCAAAACATCACAAGCAGGATTCGGACTTTACTTCGATCGAAGTACATCTACTTCGATTTTCAGAAGAAAAATTAATCTACTTCTCTACTTCTCTTTTTTAGGATCTACTTCTCTTTGAAAAAATTCCGCAACACATTTAAAGACAGCGATGGTCACTTTTTATTACATAATTCAAGGTGTATCTACTTTAAAACTAGTTGAGGCATTTCCTTTTCACAAATACTCTATCGAAATTTTAAATGATGAATGGAGGTCATTCCGCATTTACGATATTATTAAAATAGAATAAAGTGATTTGCCTAATTTTTGGTATTCTATAATGAATACAAAAAATATAATGAAAGAATTTGTTTTCAAAAATTTATCGGAGTACATTCTGAATTTAGCTGTTTTGCCTCACAGTAGCGCCGCAGCTGAAAGAAAACTTTAAGAAATGAATTTAGTAAAAAACAAGATTATCTACTTACAGATTACACTTACAAAACGTAAAGATATTTATGAGCCACCTTTCGAATTGATAAAATTCATACAAAAATACAAGTTTGTTGATGGAAAATTTATTTTAAAATAGTTATATTTAATTACTAATTTTAACAATTCTGAAGCCTGAATTTATTTATATATATTATGTTTATATAATTTTTTTTTAAGAAGTCTTTATGTATACTGTTATATATGTTATATTTAATTATACATTATTATTAAAAAAACGCAGCGTTTAAGATACACAGCATTCACTTTGGAAATAAGTTTTCAATATTTCCCAAAAGCCGTGTTTTATTGGTTAGTGAATACGCTACATCGCAAAATTTAACATAGAAAACAACATACAACAACAAACGATTAGTGAATAAAAATAAGCTAATAACTGAAAATAATATTTTAGTGAAGATTGAGTTTCGGATGTTGAAATGTAGGAGGTGTTTAGGTGGTGTCCGAAAAAATATATGTTGGTATTCTTCAGGGCGTGTTCGTTGGTATTTATTTTGTTAAACTTTGTCTTTAATAGTCCAAAGTGTGATCGCTCCCCAATTTACAGAATAAATATTTTTTCAAATGCAAAATTTTAATCCATACCATAATTCCGGTTTAACACTACTGCCATTAATTTTGTCACAAAATATTGAATACATTAACATGAAGGCGAATAGTTTCGATTGGTATGTTTTATCAGTGCACTGGTATTTGTTCAGAAATTTCGTGTAATTTCGGCAGTACGCTGAATTTATATGACAACTGACAACATTTGCACAAACATTTAGTTTAATTAATACGATGTTAAAGCTGTTTTAGTATAGAACTAGGTTAAGACAACGATTTTGGAAAACTTTAATCGAATACAACATTATACTTTCTATACCCCTTTCTAAAAGTTAAACTCATCGAATACCTATTTTTTTTTTTTTTTTAGTATCGTGCTTACTTCATATGACTCTTTGACATTTACAAACGTCAGAATAGGTCTGTTTACTTAGTTTTTAACACGAACTGTCATTGTTTTAGGTGTGCTCAGAAGCAATTTACTAAAACAAATTGTCTTCGTACGATCACAAATAATCAAGAAAATAGTTTTTTTTTTACAAATGTAAAAATTAAGAAATACTATAGTAACAATAGGGATACGAGAACATTTTGAGTAGATTGTAAAAAAAAGATATATTTTCGCACTTTTGTAAGTGTTAATGCAAAATTTAATAGTGAGAAAAACTCTAAATCAACTCGATCTGCATTTTCATGTATATTTCGACTCAATCTGCATTTTCATGAATATTTCAACTCCAGCTTAAAAACGAGATACAAATCTTTCGAACACATCCGTGTAAGTGAATTAAACAAGTACGAAGGTTTTGGCACATAATACACTGATACCAACTTTTGAAGATTATTAAGAATAAAGTGAATAAAGCGTTATTACTGCGCTAGATATAGATTACCAATAAAACACGCCTAATGTTGTTCAAACGTGAAGCGACTCCTTTCGTTCCGCGGAGGTATGATACTGACTTTCTGTCAAGATTTCGAGCGGAAAACAGCTGTCAATGTCAAAATAACCTATGATTGAAAAATAAACCACCTTTATATGTATGTATGTATGTATGTAATGTATAATTTTTTTTTTTATTTATTTTTGCACGAAAACCCTCCGTTTTGTGCCAAATACCTCGAACTTGAATTCATCGCTCCCATAAAACTCATTTAAAGTCTTCTTCGTCCAGCCTCTATGTTTTTTGACCCACTCTAGCCGTTTTACCTTGGTTTGTGCTTAAAAAGAGGTTTTTGAACAGCAACTCGTACAAATAAAATCCAACATGAATGAAGTCAGTTGACTACGTCTGACTTTTGGCCTGTAATGTATATACCATAAAACCAAACTTGCTGTAAAGCCCCATAAAGCCCGAACTGTGCTTGTTGATATAAGGTTGAGCTACTAGTTCTTAATAAACCTAAACCCAAGCAATTAGTTCCTGATAAATTATGTAGAAATCCACCGCTAAGCAATTAAAAAAAATACTATTGTAGTGGTGGTTACCACAAGTAACCACCTCATAATCCTACTATCCTACTAATATTATAAATGTGAATGTTACGATGTATGGATGTTTGTTACTCAATAACGCTTGAACAACTGAATGGATCTTGATAAAATTTAACACACAAAAAAGTTATAGTCTGGATTACCGTATAGGCTACTTTTTTTTTGTTATTATCAGGGGAGGTGCATTAGGTGGTCGAAACACCCCAAAATTATTTATCACTACTTATATCTTCGTATTGCACTGAAATGTAGTAGATATACATAAGTAGTTGCATTGAAATGCCATACTTTGGTGGTGAGGGCCCAGAGGAGGGGCATTGTTTGATTAATTTACCTAAGCAGTAAAGATAAAAACACTCAAAAAAGTTTTTAAAAAAAAATAAATCAAAAACAACATTCCGTACTTCACACAAGATTTCCATTTACACAAGATTTCCAATGCAAGAAAAACTGAGCGAATCTACAGAAACTTTTAGACACATAATTTATTTTGAAAAACTACAGTTGAAAAAAAAAAATTGCTTGCGGGAGTTCCCGCACGGGTACGCTAGTATTTTATAAATTAATTAATTTCTATATTATTTTAGGAAAAAAAAACATTACGATCAACGTTATAGCTTTGAACTTAAAGAGCAAGCTCGTACGATTCGGCCGTGTATATTATTTTTTGTGATTCTCACTTTAAAATCGCGTGATTTTTGCATTTTATATGTCTGAGCTTTACAAATATCAAAATATAATTTGTAAAATTAGTAGGTAAGCACAGGTTTGGGATTTTGTTTCATCTGTTCAAGTCTTACATAAATGTATGCAACTAGTCTCAGGTGACCCACATGCCGCTCTGAAATGGAGATTCTTATTTTTTTTTTGCAAACTCATTTGTATTCTCTTCTTGTTTTCTTAATTAGTTTCTTTTTTCTTGATAAATTGAATGCAAATTAAATAAGAAGTTGGGTATTTTCATGCCGCCTTCATTGCCGTCATCCCAAACAAATATTAGCATTTCCCCTATTTACCTATGAATAATACTCGCTTAAATCATATCAGATATGAAAAGAGAAAAAAAGATATTCTGGTTGGTAATTAGATGAAATCATTTTTATATTTTTAGCTAAAGGTGTGAGAAAATGGCTAGCAGCAATTGCAAAGGGCTTCTATTCGTCATTTTTGTTCTGTATTAAAAGCAGATGTACAATTTATGATTGCCGTGGTGACCATGATCAAGGAAAATTGTAATTGCGGGCTGTTTAGGCTAATAGCGTAATTGCTTTATTTTTTGTATATATTTTTTTATAAACTGTCAGTGTTTTTTCTGCCTTATTTTTAATCTCAACAAGGACAGTGTTCAAAAATTTAAAAACATATCAAACGGTTGAAAGGACTAACTAATTGCGAAATAAGTCCGATTTTTCGTTTTGTCTAATAGGCAGGATAAAAATCTAATATTTTTGTTTTCAATTCACTCGCTTTCAAGGGGTTATTGAGACCCTTATAATGTTAAAAACAGCACGTGCGATGATGACAATTATTTAGGGAGAGAAAGGCGTTGTAGATAAACACTAATTTTGAAAGTTTTGAAATTTAAATGGCAAGGAAAAACAGTGCCGGGTGAATTATTCCATAGTCGTTTTTTGCGACTCAGAATTGAATCTCAGTTTTTACCGATACGTCCAAAATCAGGCCCAAGTGTGAGTTTTCTAAAATGGGTATCACAGGTGAACTGGTTGAGGGGGCGAATGCAACTATCTAAAACTAGGAAGAAGTGAAACATTTCAGCGAGCGATGTTCAAGAGATGGGAATGATTCCGTGCTACTTCTGATTCCATTAGCTTTAACGCTTTGTTCTGAACTCTATCGTGTAAATGAAGAGATGTTTTGGCAGCACCTTCCTGCCCAAAGATGTGAGTTATACTCGAGTTTAGGAGACGTATAAACTCCTTATAAATTTTAGCCAGAACAGAAGGGGTAAACAATTTCTTACACCGGTATAAAAATACTACGCAGCGTTTTTAGCGGTCTCGAGGATCTGCTCGTTCCAACGAAGATCGTGGTTGACACACATACCGAGTTCTGACAACTTTTCGGTTTCTTCTATGAAAGTGCCATTCAGGGATAATGGGTACAACATTTTTCATCAACGACATTAAACATTATTGAGTTTTCGAAACATTAAACTCCACACGATTTTGTGTATACCTAATTTAATAATGCTATTTCTAAAGATCGCAGTTTAATGAGCTTATCATACGGTACCGTTGCAATTTCACTTCCGAAGGAGATGGACATGAATTTGAGAACGAGTATGAGGAGCTGAGATTAGAGTCGTCGGCAAAATAATGAAGTAGATTAGAAGTTTCAAGCATGAGATCATTTATAAAAATGAGGAAATGATTCGGGACCGTTGCAATTTCACCTCCGAAGGTGATGGACGTAAATTTGAGAGCGAGTATGAAAAGCTGAGAGTAGAGTCGTCTAAAGATCAGACTTGAAACCGCCCAACACAACTTGTACTGAATAATCCACAAGGTAATTTCTAATCCAAAGAACAAGGGTTTCATTGATACCAAACTCTTTAAAATTCCTTAAAAATATCAAGCGGAATTATCTTACTTTCTCCAAAACAATGTAAAGCTCTGTTCCACTCTACGGTGAGACATGTCTTCAGATTACCAGTGCAACGATTGAGCTGATGATTTATCAGTGAACAAATGTTGTTTTCCATCTTTCAGGGGATTTGCAAATTGGGGTACCCTAAGGTTCTTTCTCTGAGCTTTTGACTTTTGCGTATGTTTCGTTAATCCTTGAAGAATATCTCTTGTCATGAAAATTGGCTATTATCCCAGCCGGACGGACTGGGGAGACAATATTAGATCCCAACCACCTTAACCAAATTTAAAATTTATTTATTTATTGACGCGTACAAATTCCGATATCATAAGTTCGTGTCGATAACTCATGTCATCAGCTTTGTAATTAGGATAGGAACTGAAGCAATCAAGTAACAGTCAATATGGTGGTACATAAAAAAATCATATTCTACAACTTAAACTAAGGTAAATTCTTCGAAATGTGAAAATCTCAATGGCGTGTAAATGCTTTTGCTGATGTGTAAATCATTAAATTAATATCAAGCACCTGAAGTAGCACCAATCTATAAACCTACATTAGCAGAAACATAACGATTTTCAAAATGGTCTTACAATAATTTTCTACTAAATTAAACATCACACAAAATCACCGTCTCTATGATACGAGTAGATATCACTGTCTGGCTGTGTACGTACAATTGGAAGTAAACAACTTCCATTGAAACTTCCATTTCTCAACTGAAGCATCACGAAAATGAGGTTTTTAACACGCAATGTGATGAATCGGTTGATTGAGTTTTATTTGCTTTTTTTTTTTATTATTATTTCAAGGTTTATAGATTTAAAATGAAGATGCAACATCGAAACAATAAATGGATTTTAATTAAAAATGAAAAACAAACAGCAATTCATTAGGAAAAAATTTAAATTTATTTCATAGAAACAGACAGTTTTATTTTTGTATGTACTCGTATTAGTTGTTGTTGGAAAATATGTCTTTAAAGAGTCATGTGTCAAACACACATTGTTTTTTTTTTCATTTGTTTTTGATATGACATAAAATGGCGTAGCATATCCAACTGATAATACGGCTTTTAAACGAAGCAATATTACCTTGCGATTTTTAAGCCCGTTGGAGAGAGACGTGTGTGGTGGCGGGGTTACATAAGGCGGAAGATGACTCCAAAAGAGAAACTAAGATTAAAAATCGCTTCCGTGTAAAAGCAGTATAAGTGTATTTTCTTATTTCGTTCAGTACAGAACATGAGTTGTCAATAAAAGTTTGTGTTTCTTTTATTAGCTCAAAGCGTTCAGAACTTCGAATTCATTTTTTTTTGTTTCGTTCTGAACGCGCTCTGTGAGGAGTGAAAAATTGAACACCTCACTTTTGACACTTGGGGAATACAAAAAACCAAAACAATTAAAATGGTGGATGATGGTAGTCGCGCTGTTGCAGGAGGTAAAATAATTTTAAAAACATATTGTTTTAACATGACAGTTTGTGCTTAAGTACTTTCATAAATCAATCAGAGAGTGTCTGAACAAACTCTCTGCTCAGGGCTTACTCTTTGCTCAGAGCTAAAAAAGTGTAAACAATGTACATTCCAAAGGATGCTTTGTCACTCATAATTTGCTCTCAATTTTTTCACAAAATAGAAAAGTATTTTTTTTTATTGAGAACAGTTCTGTTCGAAACTGTTCTGATAGCTTGTCTGGAGCAGTTTAGAAAAAGAAAGTTCTTATTTGATTTAGATTTAGTTCAGCCTCTGCGGACTCTGCTGGGTGAGGCGCACCCCATAACTCTCGCGTGTAAATAAGGATGAATTTGATCAATGGCGTTGATTATGTTAACTTTAAGGGTATTGTATTGGCATACCCCACAAGAAGTCGTTACATATACGCTAAAATAAATTTTAGCTCATATGACATCAGGTGTACCTTCAACAATAAGGCCGCAATAACCTATCAAAGTTCGAAAATTTCTCTATTGGAAAACCCTTAAGATTTAATTGTCAAAATAAATTGTAGCCATTTTTCATTGTTTCATTTCTGTTCTAAATCTTTATTACACGCTTTAGTTTATGGCTCCTTTACACGTTGAGCCCCCGATGATCATCATGATTGTGACCTTCAGTTCTGAACGAACTACATTTTTCTTTAATAAATTACGTCTAGTCAAATAATAGCCGTGTTTTTTCGCAAGTCTACGAGTATATAGAATTGTAGAAAAAAACGACATCGGGATTTAGGAGCTTTTTTTCCAAATAGCTAGAAGCACTGTGTACGCTATGGCATTTGTCAGCTGTATTGACGACTAGCATCAACCAGCATCCAAAAACGTCACTTTTGACTTCTCTGAACAAATTATCGATAACATATAGATAATATTATTTTGGCATCACCATTTTTATCGGGTCTTAGATTAAGGCTCGTATTCCCCGAGCGCTCCTAAACGGCTCTTAACTTGAAATTTCTGTGGGGTATTCACCAACCTCTCGCAAGTGTTTTTCGAAGTTCGAAAATGAGAGCCACTCTCTCTTGTTCAGGCATACCCAAACTGTGAAATGTTGTGGAATGGAAATTTTAAGAGCGCTCGTAGATCTTCACTAATATTGCTTGGTGAATAGGTTTATGAGCTTCTTAAATTATGAGCGCTCGGTGAATACCGGCCTAAGTCTCGAAAATTATCTGGTCTTAGCTAACTCTGTATAGATTTAAGTAGTTGTTGCATTTGCATGTAAAGCGCTTAGTCCCGATGTCGTTTTTTTCTACAATTCTATAAGGACTTGCGAAGAAAACACCCCTAATGAGTAGTGTGGTACGTGTGGACGCGTACTGTCATTATTGTTCGTTTGATGTGCGAATGGAAAACCCATATCAACGCAATCCCAGCTCATCGCACTCCGCCTTAAGCCATCCGAAGCAAATAATTCATTTACACGATGGCCCATCGTTCTTGTGTGTTTTATCCTGCGTGACACTTTTTTATCTCTGGTTTGTTTATTTTGACATTTTATCTACCCCTTGCCGAAACAGGCAATTTTTATTTCATCTTTATTAATTAAATATAAAGAAATTTCATTTTCAGTTCAGTTGACATTTTCGTTGAAATATTTTAAAATTTACGATGCAATATAACCTTGCGATTTCTAAGTCTGCTTTCGAAAGAAGTATGTTGTGGCGGAGTGTAGACGAAATTACTGAAGTTGGTAAAATTACATAACATCGTTGTTTCTTTTTTATGGTTTTCCTAATTATTCCGATATGTTTCATTTTCCATTTGACATTCATGCTGTGAACTTCGCTAAAGAAGGTAGTGTGAATGGTGCGGTGAGAGTCATCTCTTCGCTTGAACGAATAAACCTTTCATTAAAAACGGTTATGTTTCATAGCATCAATGCAATCGGAAGGACAGCAAATGGGAAACAGAGATTAAAAATCAAAGATTTCGTGTAAAATGCATCGCCTAGAATTTCGAATCAATCTTAACTCTGCATGTATAGGTGATTATCAGTCCAACTGACATTTGAATATCAGTCAAATTATACCTTTATCGATTGTCACAAATTAATTTATTCCATCAAGTTTGTGGTGTCCATTGAAATCAGTGCTGCAAAATGAAAATTTCAAATCAGTAATTTAATACAAAGTACAAATATTTCATATCAGTTGTTTTTTAAAGAATGAACGAGTTGATTGTTCCCGAGTGTCAATTTTCCATGATTCATGAATCACCATAGAAGAGTAGATCTCGAACAATGTTATCTGCAAGACAAAATTAAAAAAAAATAAAAGACTTCTCTTGGAGCATCACATTTTGTCGGAGGAGCAACAGTACGCGTAAGCTAAATTTAAACTCGACTCGCCATCATAAACTGAATGAATTAGATGTTAGCCTCATTTTCGAAGCAAAATAAAAGAGACTTGTCCGGTTTGTCTGTCTATATAATAACAACGACGATGAGGACGACTTCTGATCCAAAAACAAGTTGCAAAAATTTTCTTTATCAAATCGATATAATTCTTTTTTTTTAACACTTTTTCTTGAAACAGGAAATCATATACGGAGAAGCCAATGATATTGTGCATATGGCTTAATCAATCAGTCTTAATAAGGCGAAAGCTGAATCTCTGCTAAAAGTATCGATTTACTTTTTCTCTCAAATTAATATATCGATAGATTTTATATCGGATTGGTGCTCTGGTTGTGACAAACGCAATTGATATATTATATTACTATATCATTGTTGTCTGATGTGTTGTGAAAAAGGGGCGCTCATAGAGGGGATATATAAGTGAACTAATTGTAGTAACGAACGCGATGTGAAGTAGGAAGAGAAAAAGTCACACAGCATGACTTTCTTTCTATACCCATTATCACAAGTTGGTCACAAACTTAAAGACGAAAGCTGATCATTTGCTCAGTAACAACCTCTAGCAAATACATACACACATAACGAGTAGTCTCTCTTTTACTATTTATTTATTCCCATCAGACAGTAAGCGATATGCGGCTTTTTGTTGAAGCTACAACAAGGCAACATCCAACTATCATCACACAATAACAATAAAGAAAAAGTGAATTGAAAAACTCTTGTCCACAATTTGAGTCGAGTCGACTTATGACGACTTTTTATTTGGACTTAATGATATCTGTGTCAAGTTTACTTAACAGATTTTAACATCATCTCTTAGCGAGACGTAGAAGAATAGTTATAATAGATCAACAAGCCTAGCTTGTTAAGGTGCAATGATTGACATTTTAAGGTTAGTGGGGTATAGTCTGGTCAATGGGGTTTGTATGATTTATACTTCGATTTCTACTTTGGAACACCTGTACAATTATTTATGAGATCCGGACTTTGTCCGCTGTGCAATTAAATAAATTTAGGTATAACCGTGGTTGTTGCAAACTTCCCTAATTAGTCCAAGTGCCACTTAATATGCAATATATGTTTATCAGATAAGAATGAAAGGAAAATAAATTTAAATAGAATAACAACAGTATAATAAATAAAATTGATTCTGGCTTTATTATCAAGCTATATTCATGTCATTTTTGTACAAGTAAGCCAAAGTAGGCCTTTAAATATTGAAGCTGTGAAGTGGTGTTGCTTAATGCCTAGATACCTGTCATCGACATAAGAATTTCGGAATGTCTCCGTTATGTTTGCTAAAAGTGCAAAATGATCTTACAACAGCTCGCTACTTAACTGGCATCATGTTAGACACAATATAATCAATCAATAAAATTGAAATTTTTTTAAAGTTATTGAAAAAAAACATCAACCAAGAACATAAAACGCACCCTGTATAAAACGAATTTTTCGTCGAATAGCTCAGTCTAATTGAAGTTTTTATGAATTTAATTTTTAAGAACTCTACTATATGGAAATAAAATATTTAAAAAACATCGACATGTATTCAACTGTAATCCAACTAGACCTGCGTGTAGAAGTTGATTTCAACTATAATATTATTACGGGTTTTTCAATAAAGGCGGGTAGATGTTGAAATGGAATAAAACAAGCTGAGTGTGACGTTCTCAATTGAAAATTGGGTCCTATTTCAAACGCTCCGAGCCCGGTCAGCTAAATAATGGCGTTGTCTATGGTCATGAGCTTTAAGCTCCTGGGTCAGTAGGATCTTCTACGGGTGTAGGCCCAAGTCCTGATGCAAAATTCGCAAATCGCAAAAATTGCAAGTTGAAGTTTACGAAAGGCCTAAAAATATCTCTTATCTCTTATTTTTTTTTCCAATAACACTACTTGACTATGAGTCTGAAAATTCTTGTTTGTTAACAGAAAATTTTAAAATAATCTATAATTTTAACTGTTTCGTTCCTTTATCCATTTTTGTTTTGTTTCCAAAGAATTATGTTCCTATGTACCCATTTCTTTTAATTCATTTCGGTGACAGGTATTTTGACATTGATATAAATGCCACGGTTACCAACTTTGAAATTTTAATTAAAATCGATTATACTCGTATCAGTTTATTCGGACTTGAAGGACTTAAACGTGCAGTAGGGCCGGAAATCTTTTTTTTAAACGAAGACAGGTTGAACATATTTACAATCGCTAGAGTATAAGAAGTCGTATATATGTTAATGTTTAAATTTCTGAATTCAAAAGATTTTTTTTAAGCGGAGTTAAGTTTTATTTATGTAAATTTTTGGCAAAATGAATTTGATTTTTTTTTTCTAAATTCAAAAGTTGATACAATAAACTCAGAATTTACCACAAAGTAATAAATTAGCGATAAGTCTAAACTCAGCTGCTATTCAAAAACGGAATAACAATTTATTGCATCATTTTAGTTTAAACAGAAAACTAATTTCCGGTGTGTCATGCAAAAGCTTCAGAAAAATATTCCCCCAAAATTAGCGACCTTAAACTTGTTTTTTTTTTTTTGGCAAACTTTTCTTTCTAACAAGTTGTACATAATAAGTGCTGCATACGTATGTTTGTATATATATTTGTAATCTTCTGCATGAATAGCTTTTGAAATATTAAAAAAAAAATCTAAATGTTCATTTCGAATGCCTACGAGTTCGCTCGCCCCCTATCTAGTTGGACACGCTTTTATTATTTATTTCTTTGAATGTCGGCCAAAAAAAAAAAACTACTCGTACAACTCATTTATTGCCCGTTAGGCATTAGTATCCCCCGCCTCGTCTACTTCCTCGTCCCAAATTTATCGCGTCAACAATTAATCGAAATAGCAATTAAAACAAATTGAAGGGGAAACCGAAAGTAAGAAGTATTTTATGAATGAAAACGTACGAATATATGTTCATAGATCCGAAGCAACATCTATTTTTAATCTAATGCCTCTAACCTTTAGCTGAAAAAAAGAGGGATGAATTTGAATATAGATAATCAGCAGATCGAGTCAGTATAGACGTTTGAAATTTCGCAGTTAGTCTATTTTTGTCAGTGATAAACCTAGTATTAACCTAGTGAAATTACGACAAAGCTGTTATCGCCTGCTTACAGGTGGTGTTTGTTCGGTCGGTCTTCCCGAAATAAATAATTATTTGGAAACGAATAAAAGTAGTTAGTTGGTAATGTGTTTTATTTTTATTTTTAAAGATTATCACTTCTTATATACACACTTATGACGGTTTAAAAATATAGACCTCAATCTTTGGAAAAATCTCATCCTTAGGACAGGGGCTACTACAAAATGATATAAACTTTAGTCTACCCAATTCAGAATAAGTGAATACATAGCAATAAATTAGACGACTTGCACGCACCAAACTGTTATATTTATGTATATGTGTTAGGTTGAGTTCTATACACTGTTTAAACTTATTGATATCGAATTTCTACAAAGTAATTCAAATTCCATTGACTTAACCAATCAAAGACGAAATGCCGACATTTTGTGTTTTGGAATAAAATTGTGAATCCTGTTTTGGTTAGGCAAAACTTGTTATAAAAAGACTACTCGGAGGCTGATTCATCGAGTTTAGCTCATAAAGGGTTTTTCAATTGGACCGGGTAGATTGTGAGCCATTATATTTTGGTGACATCTGTCAAATTTTTTGGTTTTTGTTTTATTCAGCTGTTACTGATTCCAATTTCCGTGGCAAGTTACACGACTGCATAGCGCGTCCAAATGATAAAACGCGAGTTGCTCCCGTTTTACCTTACACGTGGTGGACCTTCGCAGTCGACTCTTCAACTTTTGATGGAGGAATTTGAGACGACCGGTTCGGTAATAAATCAGAAATGTAAGATCAGCCGAGAACATTTACGCTGTCCGTGAAAATGTACAGCATAATCCGAGTCAGTCGATTCCTCGTCGTGTACAACAACTCGGCCTTTCGCAAACTTCAATTTGGCAAATTTTGCGTCGAGACTTGGACCTACACCCGTACCAAATCCAACGGACCCAAAAGCTCAAAGTTTATGACCATAGACAACGCCGTTTTTCGTAATAGAACCCCAATTTTGGCGGAAAAATCATCTTAAGCGACGAGGCGCATTTTTTTTTTTTAATAAATAACCATTTATCAAAAATGCGCCTCATTAACATAAAGAGAACGGCCCCACACGAGGTTAACCAGGTGACACTGCATGCATACTCAAAAATTTATCGTTTAGTGTGGGGTGGCGGCGTCATTGGTCCGAACTATTTTGAAAACGACGTTGGTGCGGTGGTCACCGTCAATGGTCAAATAGTACCTTTGGCCCTTTTCGAAAGCGTCATTTACGTCAAAACTGCAATTTCAAAATGTTCTTAAACTCAGACTGCAAAAGTCAACTACTCGAAAACCCAAAGCGAAATCTGTATGCAAAAGCATTATTTTCGATAAGGCAGTTTGCTAAAGTGAAATGTTCGATAACATCATTCGCGACACAACTCTGCAGTACAAAAATGAAGTTGAAGCCACAAATTTTGATAAGCCAGAGGACGTGTTCGTAAACGTAAAATGCTTTTGTAAGAAAAGTGATTGACGTTGATCAAACAGATTTTGTGCAATCAGGACGTTAGCATATTTGACAATATCTGCGTAAAAAAATGACGAGGATCAAATTGACGTTGATTTGAAGTTTTCTAAAGTGGCCAAAAAAAAGTTTAACCACCGTGGTTTTATAGAGCCAGACAATATATAGGACAGCTTATTTCAACATTTTGTTAAACACCGAAACTCCGAAACTAAAATTGTCCTAAAAATTGTGAATGAATTGTTCTATACTCTGTCCAACAAAAATTGTCAGTACAGACCTTATGGGAGAGCTTTTTCTAAAGCAGTGGCGCCTGATGCACCCTCACTACAATGCGTTAGGAAAAATGCCACTAAAAAAAGAGCAAGCCACTGAATTTTCTTAAGGAATTGTTGTTGTAATTCTTTGCAAAAAGTTGTACACCCCAACACGACCGTCGTATCCCACTGCTGATGAGATACTGTCAAGAGTGTCAACTGTCAAGTGTCACTCAATACGATCGTGCGCTCTTTATCTACATCAAAACAGAGTTACCATTATCATTCTCAATTGCAAGCAAAGAGCTTTTTCAGTGGTTTTTATTAAGGAGCTTTTGGGATTTGAAGCTTTTGAGAACACATTTTAAGAAGTTAAGTATGTTGAGTGTTGTCGTATTGCTTTTCAACCAAAAAAAAAACGCGCCTATTATCTTACCGCTTGGCGTTGTGGGAAAAGGTAAATTGAATATTGTTTTCAGTCGTTTTGAATCGGCAGACGGTAGCCCTACGCGTTTTTTACTCTCATTTGCGGCGATTTATAATTTAAACTACGGAATCCCTGTGATAGCTTTAAAAGGCGACACACTTATGCATGGCAATGCAACCAGAATGAGAGACAAACGTCCTATCTTCCCTGTACTGACAATTTTTGTTGGACAGAGTATAGAAATAAAAATTATTAAATTATTGTAACCGCAGCATTTTATGCTCCCGGATCTGCTAACACATTCTGTAAACAATTAATCATTATTTCAAGTTAAATTATTTTATTTAAATTCAACTTCCAGCTCAATTAACTTCCGTCCACACTTCAGCGTGCAAAAAAAAATAATTTATAAAAAATGTTCATGACAAAATACATTTTTCAATGAAACTTTTTTTTTTTAATTTTAATTCCCCTTGAAATATTTCAGCGTCCATTTAAACAACAATAATTGCAATGAGTCATATAATCGTTCAGTATGGTGAGCAAAAAAAAAGCAAAACTTTTTTTTTTGTTAAATATATTATCTAATCATTTTACTGAAAATAAAACTACATACAATGCCTTCATACTGTTAATGTTTATTTATTGACATAAACGAAATTGTTCGCAGGTAATAAATCATTGAAATAATAGTTTTATTAGTAAATTACATGGAATCACAATGGTAATATTGACAAAAGAAATTAAACTGATAGATATTATACGCTTAAGGTTGATAACACACTTAATTGAAAGTGAAATGAGTTTCGATTTCCTTCAATTTAGGTAGAAATACGTACATACATAAATATGTATATGTATTTGACAGAGTTGTCAAACTAATTATTTTTAAAATTAATTCTGTTCACGTACAGTTTGCAATCGTTTTAATCACTCAAAATCCGTTCACGTAGTTACTGCCAGCTGAAAAAAAAAAATGAAAAAGTTGTTTTGATAATTCTATAGTTAAATTTTTGGCCATTACAATGAAAATAAAGAAATTTCAAGAAAATGCAAAATTTTGCAAACTTTAAAAAAAAAAGCTAGAAAGTTGAAATTTTGCACAAACACTGTCGTTTCTCAAGTTGACTTAGAAAAAAGAAGTGACAGACTTAATCGTAACTGATTGATGGAAATGTACAATAACGACAAAATGCACACCCAAAAATTTGCATTTTTTTCACCTATCAAGAATACTTGACAGATGAGATGGCAGGCTCATGAATGTTGACAGCAATATATTGGCAATAATTTATGTCGTAACACTAGGTAGGAATGGTAACGTAATATGTAATTTCAAGACGGTTTTAGAATTTTTTATTTTATTTTGACTGACTCGCGTTATTACAATTTTAATTTTGTAGATTTATTTTCGTTATCTATATATTTTAATTATTTTTTTCGATTAATGTTCTCTGGTTTTTTGTATAATTATTGTTTTAATGATTTTTTTTTCTCGATGAATTGGCTGACGGCTTACTACTTACCCATGCTTTATAAATCTTAAATTTAAATTTTGGTTTTTCGTTCGTGAACTTCACCATGATGAAAATGTTGTTTTCACTGAACGTTTTGACATTTACAATATTGTCAATAATTTAAGGGTTCGTTCACAATGAAAGTTCACGTTGTAACGTTACAATTATTGGAAAACTTTGCAATGGATGTTCTTTATATGCGAAGAGTTTTAAATTGACAACACTGTTTTCTGGGACAGCGGATTAGAAATTTTTGTTTTTTTTTGTTTAGTTTGGCTTGAGAATTCAAATTTTAGCTTGTATACAATTTCAGGATTTCTTATTTTGTCTGATTGCACCGAATTTAACATCCCTGTTTTATTCACCTGCCTGAGTTCAAAATTTTTCACAGTAATTCGTCGTTTTGATCATGAACAGACTCAACCTGCGCCGGAGAAGCTTTTGCAAATTGTTCAAATTTATTTTGAAAAAACATGGTTCAATTCGAGAAAAAACATTTGTGCGTTTTATGGTGCTCATAATCGTCCATCCGAGCGATTAATTCGAGTAACTACGGATCGTTTTCGCAATACTCTAAACGATAGTACACATCCCGTGAGTCGTGTCGTACAGTGCATACGGATCAACATTCTTTATGTTTTATTTCAAATTTAAAGTTCTTCCACTCTAAAAAAAAATACTCTTTAATAATATTAATTTGCTTCGTTTTTCCGGTAGAAATAACAAAGAAGAATTCATCGTGTAATAGCAGATTTACCAATCGAATCGATAGTTCTCGATTGTATCGATTGGTTGTCGTTTTTGTTATTTTCAGAATCGATTGAACAATTCCCTATCGTGAATAAAGCACCAGAATACTGTGAATATTTAAATTTTGACAGTTGAACACCAAATAAAATATTAACAAGATAGTTTGTTTATATTTTAAAATTAGGGGAATTGACATTATCGCATGCTGAATGGAATACTGACCTAACTCGAAAAAACGATTTTTGGGAAGTTGCAAAAAAAGATCTTGCTATGAGGATTTGTCCTACTTGTTGACGGATAAAATTAAAACTAATTCATGAATTAATCATGAATACTGGTATTCTTAAAGTATGATAAACTATTGATGAGATCTGAGGCTTGCAAAAGCCTGTATCTGTACGTAACTCAATTTTGACCTATCCCCTAATGGGTCAGTATTCCATTAAGCATGCGATATATACTCGTATAGTTAATTGACACCGAACATATCCCTGAAATGGCCCAAAAAAGCCGATTTGTAAAGGATACTTCTAGTTCCTACTGTTTAGGAAAGAATTTAAAATTTATGGATCTAGTTTTTTATTTCCTGCAGTTTTTTGATAACACAAAAGTAAGCGAACATCTGGGGCCTATTGCACCATCTTACAAAATTGTGATTACAAGCATTTTTTTAACAAATTTGTAAAAATCGAGTTTTTTTCACATGTAATTTTTTTTAATCACAAATTTGTACTTGTATTTTGTAGTTGGTGTAATAGGCCCCTGTCCGTCTAGTCAGACTGGCAAATCATTAAGTGGATATCTCCATTTTCTTTAGAGAAACTTACAAATTTGTAAGTGACAGCTTTCTGCATTTTTTTTGTTTATTTAAATTGGATTGTGTAGGTTTACATATATGATTCACAATAAAGGATTATTTAAAAGTCACATGTCCATTGTTTTAACAAGACAATAATCTGTCATACTTGACTATGCATAATATTTTATTTGTTTTATTACGACTTTTTTTATGAATATGTGATGATGGAATATAATTTCATGTGAGGGCAGAGTAAACAAAATTAAAAAAAAAAGAAACCAAAAAGAAACCGGCAGACAGCCATGCTGTGTGTAGGCTTATTTGTGTTGTGAATCATTGCGCCCGTCAGACCAAGTGTTTAAAAATATTCCAAAGGTGATATAAGAACATTTCTATAAATGTCTGTGACTGATTGCTGTCATAATTAATTTTCCACTGATATTTTTGTTTTTTATCTTCAAAAAATCCGGATTTATTTAAAGCAATCTAGTTATCAAAAAAAATTAACATGTTCTTTCAAATCTATATATAATTAACATAAGAAGAAATAAAAAGTGACAACAAAAGAAATCAGCTCTTATTAGATCACTTTTAAAGAACTTGTTTAAATTTGTATATCAATTATAAATCAATTTTTGTATAGAATAAACACAATGAAATACATATTTCTATCAAATCAAATTCTTTTCAAAAACAATCATTATAAAATGAATTAGCCCCAACATCATTCAATGAAGTATGCATTTTTCAATTGAGTAAGAGTGATGTACATAAAGCGTAAAGCATGGTCTTACTAGCTTTAATTTCAAAAATATTATTTAGTATTGACTTAAACTATTAAAGAAATTAGAAGACTTTTAACACCAAACCAATAATTACCGTATAATAAAGCAAGTATAAAAAAGTAAAAGGACTTATAACTAGTTTTCCAATACCTTTTTTTGTGATTTCGTGTTTTAACTCTTAAACATGTTTTTTTTGTTCAGTCATTTAAATCCTGATTTAACGAGTGACTCTAAGTAAATAGGGACTTCTGACAGATGAGTGTCAAAAAACTATGAAATTGCGACACTATTGAAAGTGGCACACTTTGATTTTAATAGTTAAAGGGCGAATTACATAGTGCCGCATTTCGATTTCTACAGTTTTTTGGCTGTTTAAAAGTATAGTTAATCCCGCACTGAAAAACTGCATCATGAGCTAACTCCGGTCTTATTATTTTGCAGGATTATTTAACTCTCATCAAAATCAGAGTCAACTCACGACTTGCAAACAGAGGTACTCCCCTTTAATTTACTAATTTTCTTTTAGTTTTGAAAAACATGTTTTTTTTTTACAACAATGCGCCCCTATTTTCATACTTTAGTGTTTTGTCATTACAATCACACTTTGAAAGTATCTTATTTCCAGGGCTTCAATGTCAACAAAAAACACAGGGTCGCCATTTTTAATCAAGGTTTTAAGTACGTAAACAATAAAATATGTCGAAGATGTCAGATTTGGCGTTTTATGTC
Organism: Philhelius festivus; assembly: GCA_963931855.1. Taxonomy (NCBI): domain Eukaryota; kingdom Metazoa; phylum Arthropoda; class Insecta; order Diptera; family Syrphidae; genus Philhelius; species Philhelius festivus. The sequence goes on along the minus strand of OZ007556.1, from coordinate 38,762,365 downwards.
AAAATGATCGTTCATGAATCTATAACCTTCTCTATCATAAACTGTGTATATACTCTTATACAAACCAAAAACCTTTTCAACATTTCAACTCAAGTCGAATCCCCAAACCAAAACCAACCAGTTTTAATGTAATTCACCAAAAAAATGGCAAGGCTAAAAAGTCACGACATGTCGTATCATTCATTTAACCTACCCTGCGTACGTATGCACAAAACACAATTGAACATCGTTATAATCGTCAACGTCAATATCATCATCTCCCATCGTAACAGCCCGACGTCATTCATCTTGCAATTAAAGATACAGCAGAAAAATAAAAATATAGCAATAAATTTGATTTATATTCATATTCAACTGCTGCACTCATATGTTTATACTTGAACTCTCCATGTGTCCATTAAAATACTCATAAAAATTGTTTTCGATGAACGTATAAATTGCCATGTAAACACGAGCATCGTTTATATTTTTTGTATAGAAGGGGGTAAACCACTTGTCAAAGTTCTAACTTAAAATGTATTCAAATTTATAAAAAAAAAGTAAAAAAAAAACGGTAATTTAAATGACGGCAGCGTACCAGTAATAACAATTACTATTTTTATTATTTGACATTAAAAATGAATATTTTTATTCTGACATATTTGGTGCCAAGTGTCAAGGTGTTTGAAGTATTTCGAAAATAGTGAAATAGAACGGCCCGCAACGAATGAAATCAAGAGAAAATTCTTATATAATTCAGAACTTATGCATGTTATATTTTTTTTTTTTAGTAGTAGGATCAATTCTCAAAACAAGCTTTTATAAATGATGTCATTTTCACCACAAGAAATATACTCGTACTTAACTTCCAATATATGCTTGTGACTGGTGATTTTGTTTCTTTTTTTTTAGTTTTTAATTCTTAATTCATCTTGGTAACCAAAATGGAATAGTGAACATTTCTGTAGAAGTTGTCTGTCAGTTAAATAGTTCGAAGAATTTGACGTTTTACACACATAAAACCTATACAAAGTTTATCGCACACAATAAAACCGATTAAACTTGACACATATTCGAACATTCCACTTTGTGATTTATGTGAAGAAAACAATGCAATAAAAAAATGGAGAGTGGGGCAAACATCACCAATGAATTGAGAATGACGATGACAGTCGAAAACAAAAAGTGAGAATATGCCAGACACGATAAATGTCTATAAATAGATTCGAGAGGAAACCGTGAAAAATAGTCTTGCTGATTTTGGTGGAAGAATTATTTACAAATTAAGTGCTTCAAAAAAAAAGAGCAACGTCTTCTTAAGTGGCAGGAAGCGAAGAAGAAAGTGACATTGTCATTGTCTTTTCGAAGTTAAATCTCCCAAGACAAAAGTACAAATTCGAAATTAAACTGTCAACATCTTGAAATGTGAAAATATCAAAAACAAATGAAATAAATAAAACCAATTGATTAATGTGAAGCGCGTTGAAATAAAGTTATACCAATAATATGAAAATCCAGGGGGCAGCACTTAACTTCTACGGTTAAATCTGGGTTAAAAAGTATCTAATTGAAACTGGATTAGTTTAACTAAGCAAAAGTAATACAATTAAATGAAAGAGCGTCATGCATGTGATATTTTTCACACACTTTGAACACTCATTAAAATTTGGAAATTGTAAAATATTAACAAATAAATAGTTATTTATCTTATTTAGACAAAAATAAGGGAAGTTTATTTACGATTTCATTATTTCGGTAATGGATGAAGGTTATCTATCGTTCCACGTTCAATTCAGATTAATATTTATTATCTAGATTATTAAAGAAGATTGAAGGTAAATACAATTAGATATGATTAAAATAATACGTAATTGCAAATGAGGCCGAAAATAGGTCAAAGCACAATACTACAATTTTTTTTTTATATTTGCGTTGATGGTTATTTAATTGTTTCACCTGTTAAGATATAATAATTATTATATATTTTTCTTATGTGAGGAATAAGCATTGGAGATGTTGAACGAACCATAAACCAATCAATGATGAGTAAGGTTCAAGAATTTCCCTGCCACTTGTGCTATCTCAGGGTATATTTTCTACTTATACATGCACATATGAATGTATGTTTTTTTTTGTATCTATGTAGTATATCCTCATGTCGTTCTAAATGACTTCAATCTTGACTAATTACGTCATTAAACGTGTGTTTTTTTGCTCTTAACCAATTTTCTTGGGTTAACAGGTGTGAAATAATTCAGTTAAGTAACACGTTTTGAGTAATTATCTTGTCAAAAAACAAACTCTAATTAAATGAGCTTCAATTACTACTCGTTGGATACCGTTGTTATGTCACTTATAAGTCAGTCAGTTAAGAAGATTGAATCAACAACGACTTATTTTTAATAACACATAATACAACGTTACAAGAGATGTAAACAAAAAGCTTTAAGAACGAGTTTTCAATTTATGTATGTAAATTACCTAGGTATATGTGTGTAGGTATTACGGTTTTTTTTTTGTCGGTTAATATGAAAAATTAGTGTGTATGTTGTAACATAAAAGTGATAAAACAATGTGAGTAGAATACAAAAATAATACAGTTCAAGAACAGGTACATAGAACAATGTCTTGATGAATTTGACACCAAATTGTACCTATTACATAATCTTTTTTTTTTTGAATCATGAATACATTCATTTGGTGTATTATGGTTATGTTTGTTTACGTTTTTTTATTCTTTGTAGTTTGGGAAATAAGGAAGGACTGGATTTTGTAGAGCAAATAGCATAGTAATTTTGAGATTTAGAGTGATAATTATCGAGCAGTAATAAATTTATAAGGGTCGTAAAGATATCAACAAGCAATAAAAGTCAATATTTATAAGCGCTCATGAGACCTATTAAAAATAAAAGGCCCATTCTTAAGTTATGATTGGAATCTCCCGACAAATGAACTATTTGAGTTATCAGCCTCATGAACTTAAGAGCTCGCGATAACTACCGACCTTTAGAATGGCCTGCTATTATTTCAGTTATTAACTGTAATTAAAGCCTTATGTTATATTGCTTTTCTGAGAAAATTTAATTTCACCAAAACATACCATCTTTCATTGAAATTTTTCAATTTAATTGATATAGGCAGAACAATAAATGCACAACTAGATCGTCTGTACTTGCTTTTATACGTTAATTAAACATAAAAAAAATAATCTTATATTTAAGATTCTGAAAATGTGTGTATTCAGGGTCGCATGGAATTGCTCTTATTATTTAACATGCATAAAATTTAAAGGTTTTATATACATAAAACATAAGAGAAAATCCAAAGGCATGAAAATCCATCTGCAAATTGCTAAAAATTGAAAAATGGTGCCAAAAGTAGTTTTTTTTTGTAAAAGAGCAAATATAATTTAATTTTCGAAATCTACCTCTAAGCAAACCATTTATTGACCAATTTTTATCTGCCTGACCCGCTACGTGGGCTTTTAAGGATCTTCGCACCCTCTTTTGGTCATTAACTCCGTTTCTACGCTACGTTTAGGGTATGTTCAATTGCCAGGCAGGCGCCTTCTAAAATCATTCCATTGGAAAAAAAACTACTCTTCTGACGAATCTGAGAAGAGAATTTCGCTTCTCGATTTCAAATCAGAATCTAGTCAAGAAGCACTAATACTTACATACTGAAATGTCAGAAGGAAAAATCGGCAGCAGCATTCTTGTTTGATTTTGTTACTTTTGTGTTTGCTACAATTAAGTTCGGTCTTTATTCGGAATACCCCCCCCACCAAAATGGAATTCCGAATAAGGTCCTTAAGCTCGATCGGAAATTAATTTTTTAATACAGAATATACAAATAACAAATTATAAATAATCATCGCAGATTTTCACCAACACGACTATTAATTAATACAAAGACAAAAATTCAAAGTTAAGTAGAAGAAGTTAGCAGCGTTCCACTGCATTTCAGAATGAGTGCATCCTTGAGTGAAACCAATGAAATACGACATTCATTTTTATAAAATTTTCCCTCCATTGCAAATTCGCTGTTGATAAGTATTTTTTTAAGATTCTATTAATAAAAAAAAGACTTAAAAAAAGAAAATAGATTACAGCAAGTCATTATTCCAAGAGAGATACGGTATTCTTCGAACGCTTTCGAACTGCAGAAACAAACAAGATTAAAATCTTTTTTCAATTTAATTCAAAATGATAATTCGAGTTGATTTTTAAGAAAGCATTATCATCTCGAATTTTGTGGCTTGTACTACGTTTATATGGAAAATTGAATCAGGATTTAGCTCCGTGTATACCTGGATCGGATTGAAACAGGATTTCTTTATCCGATCCCAGTAAACGAGCTGAATCTAATCGAAAATATGCTTGTATACCTGAATCGAAGAATCGAGTGTGTGTACAACAAGAGATTGTCATTTCGATTCCATTTCAATTCGATCTCTGCCGCCATATACATGGATCGAAATCTCAATTCGGATTCGATTCGATTCCTCAATCTACTCTTGTAACCGAGGTATTGGTGCCATTTCTCTCACACCTTCTGCAGTGAAATTTGACCATTCAAGAATTCCACCAAAATTTATTTACAAAACACAAACGTCAAATTCAATAGAAGCTTTTCACAATAGGTTATTGCTTGTTATTCACAATTGATCAAAAATTTATCAATTTGGATTTATAATACACCGCTTGAATTTATTGATCTTCGGAAACCATAATAAATGTGAATTTCTTCCGCATACCTCAATAGTTGAACATATTTGTTGAATATAGTGCCCTCATTGTTAACGCATGGCCTTGGCACTATCTGCTTCAAATCGAAATTGAAGAAGTCACATGATGGGATATCTTCTTGCCGAAACCCTGCATACACTGCAGGCCAAAAGTTTGAGTCCACTCTCATTTTTCGAAGGAAAACCAAATTCTAGCACCGAAAAAAAACTTTTTAGTAAAAAATGAGTATGTAGAATTTATGAGGAGCATAAATAAAGACAAAATAGGGAGAAAAATATTTTCATTATGTTGTTTACAAATAGGAATTTATTTAAAGAAAGAAAAAATGATTTAAACCGATTTTTCGTCGAAAAAGCCTCCTTTACACTAGATTCCTTTTTTTACAATTCTTTGCAATCTACGTATAATTTTTGAATTTTTTCATTTGGTTTATTGTTCCAGCAATCCTGTAATGTATTCCACAACGCAGATTCCGATGAAGGCCATTGATCCCGGACCCTTCTATCCAGCTCCTCCCACAATAACTCTATAGGGTTTATATCCGTTGATTGCGGCGGCCACGTCATGACCTAAAATTTCTTCGTCTTCTCTCTGCTTTAGGTAATACTGGCAAAGTCTCGACGTGTGTTTAGGGTCATTGCCCTGATGGAATACGAATCCTTCACCAATCAATCTTAGTCCAGAGATCAAAGCGTTTTCTTCAAGTATCTTCTTATACGCCTCCTTTATCATTTTTTTCCAATAATTCGAGTCAAATTTCACACTCCACTTGAATAGAAACATCCCCAGACCATCACAGAACCACCTCCATGCTTGACGGTAGGAACTATACAGTCGGGTAGCATCTTTTGTTCAGCGCTGCGTCGAACGAAAACCCTCTGTTTTGTACCAAATGCCTTGAACTTGCATTTATCGCTCTATAAAACTCTATTAAATTCTTCTTCCGTCCAATCTCTATGGTTTTTGGCCCACTCTAAGGCTAGCCGCGCACTAGCAATTTTTAGTTGCGAAACTGTTTGGTTACTTATAGAAAACAGATGAACTGTTTGTTTGAATGTCGGTGAATTTGCAGATAATTATATGTTCAATAAAATGGCGAACTTATTTTAGGCAATCGTTTAGTTTGTGTCAAAACACAAGCTTTTTAGTTGCTCGAACCAAGCAGTTTCGCAACTAAAAATTGCTAGTGCGCGGCTAGCCTAACCGTTTCAGCTTGTTTTGTGGTCGAAAAAGGGGTTTTCGAACAGCAAATCGTCCAAATAGTCCAGCATCTCTTAGGCTCCGTTTGACGGTTGTCAAGGACAGCGGCTTATTCCGTGTTGTATTTATTTTAGCACGTATTTCCGGTGCTGTTTTTCGACTATTTGCAAATCCAGGTCTAAAATTTTTCGGTTTTGAAAACCTTTTTTATGTTCGGCTTCATAAAAAAGTGTTGAATCAACAATCAAAAGTCATAAAAATTTATAATTATGAAAAACCCAAATACGTCTCAATAATATATATAATCGGGTTTTCCACATTTATTAAAAAAACATCTTTTTAAAAAAAATCTGGATTAAAAATCCAACTTTTACTAGCTGAAGATGTTGCGTATTATTCAGGTAAAAAAAAAAATGGTAAAAAACCCAATCTTTAATTCAAAAAATCAACCCCCAGGCATTAATGAAGTCAGTTGGCTATTTTGGACTCAAACTTTTGGCCTGCAGTGTACATATTTCGAATAATTTGGAAGACCAATTTTTTAGTTGCACATTACACTGCGTGTTTTTCTGTGTCACGTGACACAGATGGATCAGTGTTCCCCAGATTCCTAGTTCGACCATCGTCATATACAGCTTCTGACGGAGAATGCTATCATATCCATCTTTGAATTCGATGAGAAGATGGCGAGTCTCAACGAGGTCCAAGATCTGTCTCAATATGAAGATTTGGTCTATAGTGGACATGGTACTTATCGACATATCCCAACAAAAAAAAAATCGAAAAAAGTTATCTGAAAATAACATTCAAAACTTGAATAAATTTTCCGGATAAGTGTTTTTACTTTGTTTAAAGAAAAAAAAATATACATTACGAAAAATCAATTTTATCTTCAAACTACGTGCTTAACTGAACTCAATAAATCGTTTTCTTTATGTGTAGTTGTTTATTAAATTTAGTAAAAAGCACACTTCACAACAATTATTAGTAATACTACCAGTTTTATATGTTTGTTTTATCAATATCAATAATATATAAATATTTGCACTATATATTGACTAATTCTAAATTTATTTTAATTTATTTCTAGGTTTAAACTTGGATAAAGGAAAAGAAACTGCATCAACATGAAGCCCAAATCATCATCTGTAAGTTGTTTTTTAAGTTTTTTTTTTCTGTTATGTACACAAATCATACAAATATCTTTATTCAAATTGATATATTAAATAGTTTAACGTAATGAATGAAATAGTGGCCTTCGTTTTATCATAAAGAGGGAGCGGTTCTTCCTTTAAAAGGACGTTAAGCATTGCAGCAAGACATATTTAAATGTTTTTCTTAATTTAGGTAGAACATATATACAAATTACTTGTGAAATAGAACACCCTTTATAAAAATAGATGATGTGATATACTTGTATTGAAAACTAGGAATTAATTTATCAAGCGTCTTGTGTAAGACAACTTAACTTTGTCACATGTTAGCTGACTTAGCAAGCCCAAGCTAAAAAGGCAATGAAGACGTCATTATACGCACGTTTTTCGTTAGAATATTCTCGCAAGCTAATTTAAAAATACAGGGAACCAGAACAAAACCTTTGTTTCGTATTTCCCGCCCTATCTGTACCTGGCACTTCATGTCTCTTAACCATACCCAACATGGACTTTATTGTCTTTTCTTAGTGAGTCATTATCAACAGTACGAAATTTACATTGTGGATATGTAGGTTTGTGCAGTATGAAGGTGTCAGTAGGCCAGTGGGCTTATAAGGTAAAAACAAAAAGAAAATAACACCCCTAACAAAGAGCCACCACCCCACACCTTTGCATGAAGTAACCTAAAAAAAATGAAAAAGAAAAAACCCGTAAAAATGCTAGCGTCCTATCTTTATTTAGTATGTCAAAGAAATACTTACAGAACGGTCGCAGCTCCGGAAGAAAATAACAATTTGTTTTGAAATCAATTTTATACGTAATTTTAATAAAATGGGTGTATATGAAAATAATCGAGTGCATATTCGATCGAGTGGAAGCTTAAAACATAAAACGGTTAGTTTTAAAAAGTAAAAAAAGGAAGTTAAAGCTAAGAACTATCTAATCTAGTATTTTTTTGTTTCCGGGCTTAGTAATGACCTAAATCCTAATTCAACTCCAACAATTAAAATAAAAACCTTTATTTGTTTGGATAATCTTGTAAACCGTTATTGTGTTTATAATATTGAACAAAACAAATTCGTCGTATGAGGATTATTTCACCATGAAGCTGTACAATCGAATATCCGGGCGTGGTGCAGACAACACTATTGTAAGCCGTTCCTGTGAAATAATTTAAACAAAATTTTTCACTTTTATTTTTAACTATACATATACTTATAAAAGTGAAAGTGAGCTCGTGCATTTGCCTGCTTTTCCTATTTGGTATATTGACTAATTTTTATGAGTTAATCTAAGGACAGACGATTTTCAGTTCTGAGAATATTGTCAAATATGTCAATGTCTGACAATGAGATTAAGAAGCTAAATTGTCAGCTCGCACTGTTGCCAGATTTTGTCCCAAAATTCTGACTTACAATGACTTTTATGACAACATTGTTAAGTTGAAAATTTTTCATTTCACACGGTTGGCAGATGTATTTTTATTCACAATTGTTCGATCCGTCAGGTATTGTGAAACAGATTCCAACTTTTTTTCATGGTGTTCACTAGAGAAAAGTATGAATAAGAAGTTTATGTTCTTGCACATCTAATGTCCCAAATTCTGCCTCGTGTTTAAATTTAAGAATATTTTCGTTGCATTTACTTTCAACTTTTTTTTCTAACGATTTTGCTTTCTTTTTTTTACCGGCCGGCGGGTGTCGGCGGGTCCAATCATTATTGGTGCGTCGTTTTCAATCTGATTACATCCTACCATAAAAACACCAAATTAATTTAAAAGTAGTAACATAATTTAATTTTCACCCAAATCAAAGAAGAATTTGTCAGTAATTGTCAGATACTGACAATTTCCTAAGAGCCTGGCAATGTCATACATGCCTGACAATAATAAAAATTTGTGTAACTAAACGATTTTCAAATGGCCCTGTGACAATGACGTTAGACAAAATTGTAAGTCCAAAAGAAAGTTTGACATATTTTGCACTGACAGATCTGACAATCGTCTCTACTTACCCTTGGAGTGGATTCAAAGAGGCACTTTGGAAGTACTCGAACTTAATTTTGTTAGTTGATTAATTAGTTTTGTCTTTGTTCAGTTCGGTAGAATTGAATTTAAAGTCGAATATAAATCTATAAAAATATACAATCTGCCACTCCGTTAAGTTTTAATAAAAACGTTAGATTACTGATGATAATGTTTGGCGAATTGCATTGATAATGGTGATGCCACCATATCGTTATATTGAAAAAGTTTTAGTACTCCTGGGATTTCTCAAATTTCGTAAAGTTAATCCCGGAATCACTTAAAATCCATCAATTAAACAAACCATAAGTGAATTTTTTCATTTTTTAACGTTTGAAAATAAAAATAAAATCCTTAAAACCCTTTTTTATCTTTTTCGTTTTGAACTAATTTCGCGTCAAACTTTGATATTTCCAAATGTCAAAAAAGGAGCGTTTCTTATGTTTTTTGCACGAATTTAGGTGCGTTCAGTGCTAGTTAAATTTTTTTTTAAATGAATAAAAAGTAAGTAAACTACTTTGAAATCACAAAATTGTTAAGTAGGATCATATCAATAAGTTTAACACTTAGACGTTTAAAATTTTGCGCCAATGTCATTAAATAATTTGACATACAAATGAGTCTTGCAACAACAACTACAGTCAATTGTTTGTGCTTTAAACAAGAAATATACCTGTGATGTCTCTTTTGATCGCCAATCTTGACAAGACTGATTTCCATAAACCATCGTCATCAGTGTTGGCCACCATCAACAATTGTAGCATTTTCTTAAATAAATGTTTTTGCTCAAAACAAAACAATATGATTTCACAATTTCAGAAAATAAAAATTTATTAAATTTATTAATATTAAACATTGTTTTTGAATCTTAACCAGATATCCATTATTGTGTTCGAACCTTAACTTCTTTAAGAGCACTTCTTGTGAACGCAGAGCATGATATTAAATTCATATCCTGCTACATGAAAATAAGGTGTGTTTTTTGCAAGCTCGAAGGTTTTTCTGACGCCATCACTACTACAAAGTGTATGCAAAATTTAACTAAAACTCATGCCTCATTTAAACAAAAAAAAATCACGTGTTGACAGTTATTCCGCGTAGTAACTGCAACAAAAGCGATCTGAAAGTCAATCATGAAATTCAATTTTAAAATACTGTTCGACCATATTGTTAAACACAACATTTTTGAGTGCACATATGTATATTCTCGGTAACCAAGTGATAATTCACGTCGGTAAATACATTTTTTAAAGTTAAGTTAAGTACAGACGACTGTCAGATTTGACAATTTTGTTCCAAAGTCTGATAATTTGATCAGGTGGTTGGCCTGATAATGTTGTTAGGTTTAAAATTTTCAATTCATACGGTTTAGAGAGCTGTAGGCAATTAATATTGAGAACTTAAGTATATACCTCAAGTTTCGTCACTTCTCAATTTCAATTTAAGACAATATTCGTTGGATCATCTACTTTCCAAGTACATACATATGTATTCTTTTTCATGACAGCGAACTCGGAGTTTGTGACTGCCACTTCCACTCACGACAAATTAGGAAATTTTCAGCAATTGACAAATACCATAAACAACGACATATAGAAGTTTCCAAGGACTCTGCCATTATCCAGATACTTGACAATTTCATTGTGAGATGGCCTTCTAATGGCCTGAAAGTAAAGTGTTTGACAATATTGAGACACGGTTGTAAGAATATTTGACATCGGGCATTTTCCTAAATGCAGTTTTGCAGCGCATCATGGATTTTTATGCCCTCGCAAGGTTTTATCTTTTCTCTGAAATCCAATATTTACTTTTAAAATTCATTGAAAAAAACTCTAAATTTAGAATTCGTATTTAATAACATTATTTTATTGAAGCAAGTGAATAAAAAAAGCATCAATCATTCACGATGCGCTGCAACACTGCATTTAGGAAAACGCCCATATTTTCTACCGAAATATGAATGCATATGACAATATTATCAAATCTAACAATCATCTGTACTTAGTTTAGTTATTTATAAATGGTAAATAACGATAATAAAGCAGAGAAAAACATCGATTATTTAAAACGCTCTAAGGTAAAAGTATCATCTTGAAGGAAATTCTCCTGTTCATTATGGGACCTTCCATGTTTAACATAACCTCTAACTTTAATAAAAAACACCTTGTAAAATATCAGGGACTTCGTCGTTTCAAGAAAAGTAAGACCTAATGAATACAACACAATTTAGTTAGTCACTTTTTGAACATGTAATGATGTCTCGTGAATAAGAAAAGGATTTCTCTGGCCCATATGGGCCAATTTTGTTTAATAATATATTATACGACTACCTATAGATGGGGAAGTCAACCTCTTCATCAGAGAGCAAGAAACTCTTCCTACTGCTCTAATATAAAATGTGGGTAAATTCTTCGCAATCCATGGGCCTTTGATTAACTTAATTTTATATTTTTGTTGCAAACTTCTTTTCGTTATTTCAGTTTTTATAAATAACAAGTAGCTCTGGACTAGAATACAACAAGATTAATTGATTTTGAACTTTTAAGTCAAAACCGGCTTCATATTATAGTCGGCTTAATTTATTTTATATACTCGTAGATTGGTTTTGTCTTTTTTTTAACTCAATCCACAAACAAATTTCATAATCAAATATGCCTGCTTCAAATGGAAGTTCGACTGTCGGCGTGGCCTTTATATTTGCTATCAATATAAATGCATATATGCAAAGTTCTGCTAAAATTTTAAAAAATCTGTCCGCTTGCATCGCATTACACTCCCCGCCGATGACGCCCACTATATGCACGATTCATTGAGCGTACATGTTTTTTTTGCTATGGCTTCTCATTGCCGCGTTCGCTTCGAATTTGTTATTTCTTTCTCGCGAAAACATTAACCCCAAAAGCTAATTGGATTTGGCAACCATCATGAGTTGTAGGTGCTAGGTGACCAAACTATCAATGCATTTTATACTGGCCAAAGTTAATTAGTTATTTTCGTCACAATTGTTATAATTACGAAAACTTCATTACCAATAAAATGCGCGTCTATTTCTAGTTCCTCTAATGAGAAATAGAAAACCTAACTTAGACATTATTTCCTATCACGTGCCAAGTAACCGTGACTGACTTTCTAGAGAGAGATGTTGATGATGATGATGATGTCCAACACAAGTAACCACACGACGGACGTAGGCTTAGAGGACGACGACAGTGACAAATGATAAACTGAGAAAGTTTTCTTTTTTGTATTTGGTAAAAAAAAATATCTACCACACCCATTGGTGCATATTTTTGTTTTCTTGACGCTGTTTTTATATTTGTTATGATAAATGAGCTAACAGATGATGACTATAACTTGAATCTGGAATTTCTAATCAGGGATTTATTTTTGCTTTGCAGCTAAATGTGCGAGTTACCACAATGGATGCGGAGCTGGAATTCGCCATACAGACGACTACCACCGGCAAACAGCTCTTCGATCAAGTTGTTAAGACAATTGGTCTACGTGAAGTTTGGTTCTTTGGATTGCAATATACCGATTCGAGAGGTGACTTAACATGGATCAAATTATACAAAAAGGTAAGAATAACTACAGAAATGTTATTTTTAATTTTAATTTTTTACTTATTTTTTTTTTTGTGATTTTACGAAATGAATAATAATAAGCTTAACAGGGTATCCTAGCTTAAGAATCATTTACCTACTTTGTTCTAAAACTGAAATCTATTAAAACAGAGACAAAATAACGAAATAGAAGCCGAACTATCAACTCATCACTAGATGGCTTTCCTACAGACACATCTGTCCGTAATGGTACACAGCAAGTCGATGTTCTGTCTCTCCCTTTTTGGGTCGTCGTGGTTAACGAACTACTCACATGTCTAAAAGCGGAGAGCTACAAAATGATTGCTTATGTAGATGAAGTTGGTTTTGCCTTTTTTATGTTAGAACGGTGGAAAATAGTTATGAATGAAATAACGAACTAAAAGATCGATGTGGACTGGTTGTCATCCCTTGGAAAAATGAACTTGTTCTCTTCTGCAGAAAATATAAAATTCTATACGAAGACACTTCTGCTATCAATAATGTCCCACTAACCATATCAAGCAAAGAAACATATTTGATACAAAAAATCCGCCACTGAGCTATCCAGTTGGTAGTTATGATTTGTTTTTATTTAGAGGGCCTTAACACTATTTCTTCCGCACACAGGAATGGTTGAAAGTTGTAAGTTACAAGGCACTTGTTCTCCATGAGCTGTTGCGCCTCAAATATATTTAAAATGGTCTGTTCCTTCTGACACTTCTTGATATATTTTGCAAACAAATGCCTACGATCATAGTATTTTGTCCTAAAGTAAAACAATAACAAGTTTTACTGGTTCGTTATTTGGAATTTCATGATCCCAGCTCACATTGACTACACTCTATCACACTGGGTTAGAGGAGGCGTGATCTTATTCCGAATACATTTAATTCACTCTTACGTATTTCTATTCTAGTTTAGAGAACTTCAGATATGTTTATGTACCTATCTTCATTGATTTAAAAGATTTTTGCAGAAATCGTGTGTAGGAGAAAAAAACCATTCCACACCTCTTTACATGTCTTGTTTTGTTTCAAGAATCAAAAATAGCTCCAAAGGTTTTTAAGGGTAGGGATGAAGGCTCGTAAATGTACATAAATATATATATGCATTCTTGCTGGCTTCTACTTCAACCATAAACTTAACCAAACCTATGTTGGAAAAGACTGCAATTGCCGTCAATTTTTATCAAACTGTTATTTGAGGAGTTCCTACATTGATTTTTTAATCTTTTGTGTGTGAAATCATCGATAAACGAAAGACAGTCCACCTTCAAAATGACACATTTATGTCCAGAACTCGTCGATTGTTCTAAATTCAAGAAAGGACTAGTCAAAATTTAGTTATTCCGATGTTCAATAAGAAAAACTCACCACATCAGACTAATCCTCATCACCCACCACTCATAAGTTAAATGTTAGGTTACATATAAATTAAGAACTCGATGTTTATTTCACAATTACAAGCAGCCAGATAGTGCGGTTTTAAAAACAATGAAATATCTAAAACGAGTTAAGAAATATGTGGACAAAAAAACAAACGACGAAACTGCAGAAAACGACGACGATACAGATACCGAGGATATGGTAAGACGATGACAACGGCTTATCAAACTCCAGATTGCTATCGCTAGAAGTAGGAACTAAATTAAAATTGCTAGAAATTGTTAGTAAAGCTTCCAAAATGTAGAAATAATAAAACAAAACAAAAAATATCATATTTATTGCACATGATTTTTTCATAACTCAATTTTTCCTTTTGTCATGCTTTCGATTGTCTTTAAATAGACAGGATCAATGCCGTTTTCTACATGGGTAAAGTTTGGTGTTTTTTTTTACTCGATAACATTTCTTCTTTCAAAGATTTAAATATTATTTGTTTAACTTAAAAACTGTGCATTTTTATTTTAGGTAATGAACCAAGATGTAAAGAAAGAAGATCCCCTACAGTTTCGATTCAGAGCCAAATTCTATCCCGAGGATGTGGCCGAAGAACTCATCCAAGATATTACTCTGCGTCTATTTTATTTGCAAGTTAAAAATGCCATATTGTCCGATGAAATCTATTGCCCGCCCGAAACCTCAGTTCTGCTAGCATCGTATGCCGTTCAGGCACGCCATGGTGATCACAACAAAAGCACCCACACCGCTGGTTTCCTATCTAACGACCGTCTTCTTCCACAACGTGTCATTGATCAGCATAAGATGTCCAAGGATGAATGGGAAGCGTCCATAATGACTTGGTGGCAAGAACATCGTGGTATGTTACGAGAAGATGCCATGATGGAATATCTGAAGATTGCTCAGGATCTGGAAATGTACGGAGTGAATTATTTCGAAATCCGAAACAAGAAGGGAACTGACTTATGGTTGGGCGTTGATGCATTGGGTTTGAATATCTACGAACAGGAGGACAAGCTGACTCCAAAGATTGGATTCCCATGGTCTGAGATCAGGAATATTTCTTTCTCGGAGAAGCGTTTCATCATTAAACCGATTGACAAAAAAGCGCCAGACTTTGTTTTCTTTGCGCCACGCGTCAGGATCAATAAGAGAATTTTGGCCTTGTGCATGGGTAACCATGAACTGTATATGCGTCGCCGCAAACCAGACACAATTGATGTCCAGCAAATGAAAGCACAAGCCAAGGAAGAAAAGAATGCCAAGCAACAGGAAAGGTATATTAAAAACTTTTTAATGAGGTTTTTTTTTTATTGATTCTGACAAATTTTTTTTAGAGAAAAGCTGCAATTGGCTCTGGCAGCCCGCGAACGCGCAGAAAAGAAACAACAAGAATACGAAGATCGTCTCAAGCAAATGCAAGAAGAAATGGAACGTTCACAAAAGGACCTCATGGAGGCACAAGAGATGATCCGTCGTCTTGAAGAGCAATTGAAACAATTGCAAGCGGCAAAGGACGAGCTCGAACTCCACCAAAAGGAACTACAATCAATGTTGCAACGTCTCGAAGAGGCTAAACACATGGAACAAACCGAGAAGATAAAACTCGAGGAAGAAATCCAAGCCAAACAGGCTGAAGTGTTCCGAATTCAAGAGGAAGTCAATGCCAAGGACGACGAAACCAGACGGCTGCAAGCTGAAGTCGAAGAAGCAAGACTCAAACAGGTTTGTTCCCAAATGTTAATTTTTTTTTGTTTAAAAAATATCTATTAACATTTATATATTTTTAGGCTGAAGCTGCTGCTGCTTTGTTGGCTGCATCAACAACACCGCAACACCATCATGTTGCCGAAGATGAGAATGATAATGAAGAAGAATTGGCCAACGGTGATGTTGGTGGTGATGTGTCACGAGACTTGGACACAGATGAACACATTAACGACCCAGTTGAGGATAGGCGCACGTTAGCCGAACGAAATGAGAGACTTCATGATCAATTGAAGGTAAGCTCTTTCATGAAGATAAATAACATAACCTGAACAATGGGAACATCTGATTGTTGCCTTTAAGTTCTTGTTAAAGTGTAGAAGGAGACCCACTATACACCACACGATTTTTTTATCTGCTAACTAGTTGGTCAAGTTATAAATTATTTTTCGGTACAAAAAAAATCCACTTCAATAAATTTGGTCATCAACACTACGCTGCACATCAGCAATCTGTGCGCATTTTAAGATGTTTTAGCTGATGTCGTATTATCGTTTAGAGTAAACGAGTAAACGTATTGCGAAAACGATCCATTGTTTCTCGAAATAATAGAAGATTATTATCAGCACCATAATACGCACGGAACGCCGAAGGGCATTTCTTCATCAGCAAACAGTAGCATAACATTTTTCAGGATATGATGTACCCTTCAGTGCTTATTTACTTAATACGAACAATTGGACATAAGAAACATCCCGAACCAATCATCCTTACGTCGCCATATTATTTTTTTTTATGATTTATTATTTAAGTTAATTTTAGTTGGATAAACAAATATAACTTCTTTACTAATCGACGTCTGGGTTATAATAAAAGAATATTAAATATTTAAAAAGAAAAGAAAATTTCATACAGACGTCGAATTTACCGAATTACAACCAATCAGTTCCACATAAACTGATTTTGGACTTGTTATAATAACAACTTCATTTAATTCCAAAATGGTACTCCTCAGCAATTGTTTGTAGGCTTTTCCTTTAATTCTTAACTTTTTTTTTATAACTTCTCTTACCTCATAAGAACAATGACGGTTATGTAATGACGAAGAAAAACATCTGTATTTTGCAATTTTTTGCACAGAGAAATTTAATAACAAAGATACAGCTGTACAAATGTGAAACAACAAAAAGGCAATTAAATAATAATGCGAAATATTGTTCAACCAAAAAGATTGATTTTATCTCATACTTATTTAAGGGAACTTAATCTTCTTAAACGTTACACTACGGTTCTATTATTTTGCTAATAACTGTATATAAAGAATAAACTGCCAAATGTTACTTCCTAATTTTAAATTTTGTAAAAATTAATTTTGGTCCAACTCCAAAAAGCATACAATTTGTTGCAAACCATTTTTTGTTTGTACAACCCCAGAATCCATTTTTTGTTTTAGTTTATGTATAATTATTCTCGTAATGTCTTCCTATTTCAAAATTCCAATATCGCCACGAATAAAATTGCCTTCTTTTTGGCTCGGTTTATTTGTATCCATAAATCTTATTAATTCGACCGATTTTATTTCAATATTGCCACCAAAAGCTATATATTGAATTTGAAGATTTGACAAAAATATTTGTATTTATTTATAAAACGCACTATCAAAGGAAATATTTGTTTTGAACAATTACGAACATTTTTCAAAACCATTTTTTAAGTGCGTACATATTATTTTCTATATTGTCTTTGTTTTCAATACTTCTTCTATCTACATATATTTATTTCACTTGAATAAAGGCAAAAATAAAATTGCAAATTTATGTGTTGACGGTAAGCAAAGGGTTTTAATATAAGAGTTCTCCCTTATATTTTGCTAAGCAAAAGTGATATGAACTTTTCCGACGAAATATGAATACTTCTTACAGAAGCCTACACCGCTTCCCAAATCACAAGCACACGCAACTAATAAAAATCCTCTTTTAAATTTATTTTATTATTTATTCTAGGTTCTCAAATTAGATTTGGCACATTCACGTGATGAGACCAAGGAGACGCTCAACGATAAAATTCATCGTGAAAACGTTCGTCAAGGACGTGACAAATACAAGACACTCCGAGAAATTCGAAAGGGCAACACGAAACGTCGTGTTGACCAGTTTGAAAACATGTAAAGTGCTTAATTCACCCACAAACAAAAACAAACAACTAAAAAAAACTTAAACACAAAGTAAAAGGTTAATAAAACATTTAAAATTAAAACAAACAAACAAATTTAAAACGCCATTGCAGTCGTCCAGTTATATTAAAACAAAAAAAAAGAAATGAAAAATTGTTAGTCGAAAATATAAGTAAATATATTTTTTATTTAATTAATAAAGAAGAGACAAAGTCGATGAAACTAACAACAAACAATGGAAAAATCAATAAATACAATATTATTAACAAATAAAAAGATTTACTTTGTTTCCATTAAAAATATTATTTGTATTACAACCATTGTAAAAATAATGATAATACAAGAAATATTTTTTGTTTTATTATTTTCTTTATCAGATATATAAGGATTTAAATATTTAAACAAAATATTTGAATAAAAAGACTAAGTAAAAAAATCTAATCTGAAACGTGAGTGGAATAATATAAAATTTTGTACTTGCTATCAAAAAACTTTTTATATAAACTTTTTTACATAATATTCTAATGAAAAAATAAATAAATAAATAAGAAATACAACTGAATCAAATAAACTACATTCGCAGCCTTTAAATTAAAAAAAAAATCTATTGAACAGCAGCAGTGTAAAATAATAATATATCTCTGTACAAAACTACTAACGAAAAATAATAAAACGAAAAAACTAGCATTAAATGAAGTTTATAAATCATTTATACAAAAATTATAATTATTTTTAAAGAATAATATCGTTCTGCTTAGATATTACGATTTTTTTTTTAATTGTTTAAATTACACAGTTGGGGAATTTTTATCTTTCTATTATATTATTACATAATTATAATGTTCATTTGTTATATTAATGTTTTTCTTTTTCCTCTTGTCTTATATCGTTTTTTTTTTTATTTTCTTAGGGTAGTGAATATTCTGTATAGTTCTCAATATTTGTTTCCTCTTAATACATAATTATAAAAATTACCATTAAAAAAGTATATAGAAACTTAACAAAATGTAGTATCACAGTAAGATGAAGTTAAAAAGAAATAAACTGATGCATTTTTTCTATTAAATTAATATTTTTCTGTAAAATTTAATTTATAAACAAATAAGTATGTATTTTTTTTTGTTTGTTTATGTTTGGCCATGTTACAAGTAAATTCTTCTGTTGAGCTTAAAATATTTTGTCGTCGCTATGTATAATCAACAAATAAAATATAAAACAAATCAGTGTTAGGTTTCCATTTTTTGTTCTTGTAAAAATACTGAAAAGCATTTGAACGCCCAAGTATTTTCATTTTTATTTTTATTTAATATTTTAATATTATTTTCATTGTATTATTTTTTTCTTTTGAAAATAATAAAAACAATAAAAATCTTAAAAAAAAGAAAGTTGTATGTTTCACAAAAAAGAGAAAGATAAAATTTGGTTTAAGTTTGAAAATGGAATGGGATTCAATCAGAAAACAGCAACACCAACATGAATGAATCAATATATTGTAATAAAAATGAAATATTTTGTTAAAAACAATATAAAATTGCGTTTTGTTTTCTTTAAAGTTTTTTTTTGTGAGGATATTTTAAGTCAATTATAAATACATCAGCATTGGCGTTAACCGTACAGTAATTTAAAGAGGGATTTTCGATAAAGCATCGCATAATATTTAACATAAGGGAAATAAAAAAAAGTTGAAATAAATTAAATTCCTCATGAATTTAATGCCATTTCTAACACGCATCTTTTGTGTTATGAAAAGAAGTAAAAGTGGCTCCACTAGTCAAAAAAAGCTACTGGTAGTTCATCACCTGTTGTTCTAAGTTGATGGAAAAATTGTTGCATTATCAAATTTTAACGTTTCTTTAAAGAAATAGCATCTTTCCGATAGGATACCTCGAAAGCAATTTGATCCTCCTTGAGAACGATTCCCAGAATTTAACTGTACGTCCGAAGTTGGGCTCAAGGGTAAACTGATGGGCATTCCCTGCAGCGCGAGTTTTACGGTTAAATTGTTTAAGGGGAGGAATGCAACTGCCTGTTTCACTAGAACGCTGTTTATTAAAATAAACGGTAAAATAATGAAAGACAAGAAAAATTGCGACGGTTCTCGAGAGATTCAAATGTTTCTGTTATAATTCTATCACCTATCATTTTTAAAGCTCTTTTTTGGATTCTATCAAAGAAATATGGAAATTCTACTCGAGCTTTGGATGAATATTAGCCTAATAAATTACAGCCAGATCAGAAGGGGTAAAAAATGTCTTGCAAGGTCGAAGGAAACCTAAGTACTTAGAGGCGTTTTTGGCGACGTCGAATATGTGGTCATTCCACACAAGGTGGTCTGTGAGAACTGAAAACTGTTCGCTTTCCTCAATGTAAGAGCCGCTCATGGATAGCGGCATGGAGTATGGGTTACGCTTTAACGACAGAAGCCAGCATTGCGTTTTTGAAGCATTAAATTATACACGATTTATGGTTCCCCATTTGATCAGAATTTAATGAGCTAATCATACGCTGCCTTCTAGATCCACAATATGAAGAACAAGGACATGCATCTGGAAACGAATATGAGAAGCTGAGAGTACTGTCGTCAGCAAAACAATGTAATGGGTTAGAAGTGTAAGACAAAAGATCATTGATGAATATCAGAAAGAGGGTTGGAGACAAAACGGATCCCTTTGGCAAACCATTTCTTGCATTTTTTGATTTTTGTATATTGTTTTTTTGTTTAAATTTTGTGAAAATTTGAATGGAATCTGTTAAGGCGACAGTTGATTGTTTATCATCAAAATAAATGCTTTTGCTCCACGTCCACGTAAGTTGATTGTAAAATTGACTATCACTCTTTTGCTATGATTTGTGTGTGACAGCTATTAAGGTGTCAATTTCATACATTTTGATTAATTTTTTTTTAGAAAGATAAGTTGTATCAGCTTCAGCTTTAAAATTTAGTGAAAAGAGTTATCAAATTTAAAAAAAAAATAAGTGAACAGTGTGAACTTCGATGAGAATTTCCTATGCAGCGAACACAACGAGAAATGAAGAAAATCACTACAAAAAGTTCAATTGCTCAAAATTAACTTAAGGAATAAGGCATATTATATACTAGAACTTCCTAACCCAATGTTTAGCTTGTATAGCTATAACACTTTCTATAGTTAATCAGTTATTTTGACCACATAAATTATTAATAACAAATAAATAACTAGAAATTCCGCTAAATTAAGAAGCGTTTTGAGTATGTTTTTATCATTTTACGCTGAACAAAGAAAAGTTGATAATCACAATTGCAAATAAAAACAGCGACAATCAGCCTTATCACAGGCCCCGTCGTAATAGATTCGTAGTACGAACCCCGAAAAAAGGTATCATCGCTCCCGTCTTACTAAAAAAACTTGCTACGAAATTCGGAGTCCGTGAATAATGGTATCATTAGCCCCGAATGAATAGGAAGTTGGGCAGTTTTTTCTACGAACAGATATTTTGATCGGAGCTCAACTTAAAACGAAACACAAATATAATTAAGTGAACGAAGATAAAGGACATGCAAATAAAATATATAAAAACAATTTTTATTATTGTTTTCATGTGAATTTGTTTATATTTTTTATTTTTTGAAGGGCAAATAAAGTAAATACAAATAAATATTGGTATCCTTCTGTAATGAATCTCATTTAAGTGTTTGTCTTCTTGGCGTATTTTCTACATTTATTACAAAGATTGCAACGGCAATGGTATTTATTTTTAACGACCAACGAAATTAAAATCAAATCAAAAGATGAACAACCGAAATTTATTTATTTTTTCACATTTTGACGCAAATCAACTGATTTTGAAACTCCGAAATTCGGAAAATGTTTTTTGATTCCTTTCGGGGCATATGATGTAAATTTATTCGTATTCGTAGCGTAACAAAATTTTCGGGGATTTGTTACGAGGGACTCTGTTATAGGGGTGAATATAAACATTTTGTACAAGAACACCGAATTGAAACGCAATTCCGCTAAAGTTATACGTGTCTTTCCAACAGTTGAATGTAATATAAGATCAAGTTGTTCCATTAAAGCAAAAACAAAAAACGTGTTGCAGTTTAAAAAATAAAGCAGTTTTTTATTAATTATTTAACGCAATTAACAAATAATAGCAGTTTGTTTGCTCTTAATTAAACAGTTAAATCATTTTAAATCTAAAATCAAAGTCTTGATTGAAAACGTAAGGTCCACGAGCATTAACCATCTATCAACTTATAATCTACAATATGACTAACTTAGACATTATGAGTTTTTTTTTTATTAAAATGTTAGTTTACCATCTAAAAATTAATTTTATTTTTAAAATTCAACTAAAAACATAGATATCTCACAATCAGTCTAAACAAAAAAAAAAAAAAAATACAATGGAAGCTCCTCTACTCCCGCTCCTGCTGCTTTTATGCATTTATTTATTTAGTTTCTATTTTTAAATTATATCGAAGACCATCGTTTTATTTTTGTGTAAACTATTTTATCTGCAGACTTATGTTGGCAGTGTCATTTTATTTATTTTTTTTTTTTTAATTTTATTTTTTTAATAAAAATTTGTGAATAGTATAAATATTTATCTTGTAGTCTTATTTACAAATAGTTTTTATCTTAAATACTAAAGCACAACAAAAACAATCTATGAGAGCGTCTGACCTTCCTTCCACTTCTTCAGCAAGGCACCCCTTTGAATCGGTGGAAGTTCCTCGTTAATTTTACGTAGGTTGAATGCATTTGACCTTGATGGTATATTGGTATGTGCCTTCATCGGCTTCCAGTAGTCCTGATTACAGTTTACCGAAAGGGGCTGTAAAGTTGAATTCAAAGAATTTGCCATAGAGAAACTACAAATAGAACCAGTTGAATTAGCCATTGACGGCTGAAAGGAGCCATTGATTAGGGGGGTGGGTCGTTGGAATGGTCCTCCTTGGTCAATTGGATGGAAAGCATTTTGACAGTCAGATATTGAAGTAGAAACTTGTGGATATTGCTCCTGATCGTGACAGGTTGAGTTTTCTCGCTGATTTGCACTCGAATGGGACTCAAAACCAGAAGATTGTGAGGAAGCACGTGAAATGTTCTCCTGCATGGAATTCATAGCGTTACGGTTATCGTGAAAATAAGTATTCTTCTCCACTGGTACTTGATGTGCAGCGCCAATTTGCCCACTATTAAAATAGCCACCTGAAAGCCAAGAAGCTGACGGATTATTAGTTGCCAAGCTGTTAGTACTAAAGCGGGAGGGGGTTAGTAAGTTAGATCTTTGATAAACAGCACTGCTGGACACAGAGAAGGGCGAAGCTAGTGGGGTGTTGATGAAACCAAGTGGAGCTTTCTGGAAATCAACATCATTCAGTTTGTTTGCATTTGACGTATTTAGCGTATTATTCATAATCGTGGGAGCTGTGAATGAAGTATTCGCACCAAAGGTTGATTGCGGACGTAAACAGTCGAGTTCCAAATTTGAAGCAAAGAGTGAGCGATTTGTTGAGAAGTTACTCATCGAAGCAGCATAGTTCCTGTTTCTTACAATAGACTGTGTGGGATCTCTTGAAAAACTCTGAAAAGTAGGTGATCTTGGGGCGCCATTTAAACTCATAACTGAAGAAGTAATAGGAGATCTGATCAGACGATCATTAGATACTTGGGAGTGTGACACAAATGACCTGCCACTAGAGGCACTCATTACACTGTTTCCACTGCTATTCAATTTTTGGCTTATCAAGCTGATGGTTTCACGGGTATCGTCGTCACTAAAACAATCTTCAGAATAGATTTTGTGGAAACTACTAGATGTATCATCATTCCTGGAGAAATTTGACTCCGAATTGCTAGTAAGGGATAAGTAAACCGTGACTAGTGAAGCCGTTAACTGAAAAGAAAAAAAAGAATTACCTCAATTGCATAAGAACAAATACACAACATTTTCTAACCAAAATGACGTCGCTAGATGCATTTATTATATCGTAGTCTAATATTCCACCAGCACACAAACTCCATAAGGTCAACAAGAATGTGAATCGACTTAGTTTGAATCCGTCCACGAAATTGTGCAAGAATGCAAAACCTAGCATCAAGAAAGGACTAGCAATCATCAAGAACGAAGTCATGTCCAAAGTGGCCACCTGCGGCAGTTTCATTCCCATGGAGTAAAGCACCATCATTGCAATCGTCCTCAGGAAGAGACCAACTTTATGTATCATCGGATGATTGGTAAGGATTTCTGAATACGAAGCAAAAACTTTTATTAGCGCCAAAACGTGTGAGAACATTAAAAATGAAAAATGCCCGATTCGTTCGCCGAAAATAAAAGTCAAATGTTCCTTGTTCAAATCTGGAAGACCTCGAAGGACGCAAATTGTATTGATAAATGCTAAAACCGCCAGGTAGATGGAAATTTTGCGTTTCAATTTGTTTTTCTGGGCACTTTTTATGCGAGCGAAATGAGGTTGTTTGAATTTTTCAGCTCCCTTGATGATGAAATCGAGGAATTTCGAACCAAGAACCATTTTTTTCTTCTCGCGCAGAACTCTTTTTAGATGACGATCACATGTAGTGCAGAGGCGATATTGTTCCTCTAGTTGATTTCTAAAATGGAATTAAATATACAAGGAAAATAGTCAGAATTAGAAATTGGCGAAGAGGTTTTCTAAGGTTGTTTTTTTTTTTCATATTCCTTATATAGTTGCCTTTTCTTGGATGATATGGGTTTAAACAAAAATCAATTCAGTTTTTGCTATTACAAATTGAAAAGTTGATTCAAAACTTCTTAATTTTGAAAGACAATACAGAACAAAGTAATTGTTTTAACCCTTATCTTAAATAATAACACAAATATGTCTATTTAGTAAGTTAAATTTGTCCCATTATCCCAATACTGATAGGTTTGATAGTAAATAATGAAAAGTCAAGGTAGTAAATACAATTATTGACAAAAGAGGAGGTTTTATGCAGCTAATTAAATCTCAAACTGGAGGAGAAGCAACAAGTTATATTTCGGTATAGATATTTTAGATGCCATATAAAAATAGAATTCTCGACGAAGATGTAATTAAACAAAAAAATAAGACATTTAAAAACACGCATTTAAGGACAGGTTAGGTTAGGTTAGCGTGCTTGCAGGGTGAATGCATGACACACTTAGATGAAGCCTACTTCTTTGGAATAGCAGGACATGTACAGAGAGGATGTAGGATCGATTTTTATTTATAATTCACACGCGCTAAGGGTTTATTAAAAGACCCTTATAATTCTTCGTCATCCATATAGCTTCTGCAAAAACCGTTTGACAATACTCCGAGTCTCGTTGCACTTATTAGACAGTGTTCGGTTATGACACTAATTACGGTGCTGATATGTAATATGGTTACAGATAACAAACATTTACAGCGCTTCAGATCCAGCTGCGATCAGCTTTGATTTTGTGCCAGACAAGTGATGATGTTGTTCAATCTAAGGTTGGTTTTCAAAATAGTATCTTGTTTCAGTATAAATTTGCATGGGCCGATGGCTATTACTATATATTTACTTTATATGGCCGAATAGGTTGTGTAGTTCCACCTTTGGCAAGTTCGTCCAGCTGGCCCGGTACCCAAAATATTTTTTCTGTATATTTTGCGCGCACTAAAAAGATTTTTGACTGCCCTTAAAATGTTTGATCACAGTGCGAGAGTTAAGGAAAGTAGGAGAGGATTTGAAAGGAGATATGAGAGGGTTAAATGTGAGTTAAGGGCTTTTATGGAGTGGCTCGGCTATCTGAAAAGATGCGGATATCACTATTTGATAATACGTTTTCCTTGAGCCAAGACAGGACTCCTTTTATCACCAAAAGTCCTTCTAGATGAAACTGGATGGTAACTTTAAAGTTCTTATCGAACTATAATTATGGAATGATGTAGTCCATGTTGTTTTGTATTGATCCGAATGAATTCAAAATGGTGGAGTGGCCTGTTTCGTTTTAGGTCACTGTGAGGAAGCTTTAACACGAATGGGTGTGCTTGCTGCTGTTTATTTTCCAAAAATAAACGTGCGGAGTACTTCACTAATTTACCTACAGGCTGAGCGTTGGAAGTTGTTTAATTTTTCAGTTTGTTGTTTTATCTAAAGCGATCCAAACAATATTCTGTTACACAGTATGTAAGAATGGGTCTAATCAACGAAGTGTATAGACAATTAGTAAAGCGGGGTTACAAACCCTATTTATTTTCAACGTTTTTTTGCACTTTAGCCAGGGGGGTCATTCCGTAACTTGATTATAGTCAGACGATATCGTTTGAACGATAGTGTTGCCTTTTTTTGATTCACGTAAGTCGATAATCGTCAAAACGATAGCGTTTGGACGATAGCTAAATAGGTATCGTCTTACAATAATTTTGAATTTTGTAGGTGACTGTAGTTGAGTGATTGAGTTTCCACTGTAAATTGACATTTTGTATTATTTTCTATTGAATTGACAGATTGACTACAGTTTGAGAGTTTCTGAAATGCATACAAATCTCTAAAACTGTGATCGATTGACGAGACGATAGTAGTCGAGTTACGTGAAGCAAATTATGGACGATATCATCGACGATTATCGTTTTGAAAATTACGGAATGACCCCCCAGGTATACAGCTTCTCTACAATAAGACTGAAGTATTTCGCTACTTTTGAAAAAATTAGTGGAAAATTGATAGAAGGAGGATCTATGTATTTTTGTATTTCCTAGAAAAGAGAACAAGATCAGTCTTATGAGGATTGACTCGTGTCAAGTCCACACCAATCTGTCCAGTTTATCAGCATGCTTAAAGCATTTCTAGTAGTTCTTTCAACGTATGTATTAGGATACGGCTATAGCCGTCACTACAAGTTTCATAGAAATGAAGATAGAACACCCATTTTCGAGATAATAAATTTTCAAAAACAAATTGATTTTGATATGTAATATTATTTCAGTGTTAAAAGAGCTATTGTATGAAAATTTTGATTCAAATAGATAAAGACGTAGATACACAAGTAGAACATTAAAAAAAAAAACGATTATATGGAGCTATAGAACACAATATACAATATTTACAATAGTACATAGATTTTTTTGGTTTACCATGACAAAGCGAGCATTGGTATTTTATTATGAAAAAAAAGTAGAGATAAATCAGAAGTCAAAACACTGGATTAATATAATCTGCAAAATTAATATTCATAGTATTTTGTGCATATGTTCATCAAAAGTTTAAAGTAATTATGTATACATTTTTTGAAAACAATTTTGTTTTCATTTTTCCTCATACTACTGTGTTGAATAAATATAATAATATTTCTGTTTTAAAAACTACGATATAAATTGCATTGAGCTTTAAGGATCTCGAGCAAGTCGCAATGTTTCTTTTCTTTCATCATTTTACCGTTATCTTTAAAAAACAATGTTCTAGTGAAATAGCCAGTTGCATTCCTCCCCTTAAACAATTAAACATTATTACTCGCCCTTTAAAAAATGCCCATCAATTTACTTTTGAGCCCAACTTCGGGCGTATTCTTTCTTTTTTATTTCCCTCCCCTTGCGATATGCAGACCTTCAAAGCAAATGTGTATCGAAATCTCCGTTAAAATTCTCTCCTACTCGCTCGTACTTTGCTCAAACACTTTAAGGGTAGTCGCAATCATAAAGCAAAAAATACATTTTGGTCTCCTTAATTCATGTGTTAATTCCATAACATTATTATTTTAAATTAACCTTAAAAAACTATTTTCTTGCAAAGAAATTCGCTTCTCTCTCACCTGTGATAAACGTTATCCCACCCGTGATATTAACATTTTTTTGTAAGAAGACAATACATTTTATTTTTTCATTTGCTTTTGTTATAAATACAAGCTAGGAGCGGTTTGTCCAAGGAAAAAGAGGAAAATGTGAAATAAATTCGCAAATTTCTGTAAAAAAAAGTACCCTGTTTGGAAATCATATTTTTTATTGGTCCCAGCCTGTCTATTTTTAATATAGGTATGTATAAATAAAATAATTGGTTCTAAGGAAATCTTTTGAACAGTCGAATGTGTTCGCCCGACGATTTCACCAATTTTCCGTAAGAATTTTTCTTTGGAATGCAAGTTGATCAAAAGTTTTCATGTAGAAATATCGGTTTGGTTTCTTTTTTCAGTTCTTAAGTATCTAAATCAAAATATAATATAAGAAAAATTAATAAAAATTAATATCTGTTTCATTAAAAGCTGAAAAATCATGATTTTTTATTGGTGTACATACGCCCAATTTTGGGAGTATATTTTATGCTTCGTGTTTTTGTTTTTTCTGTCTTGCACATATGTACATATTTATTTTGTTCAATATCCACCAAAATTTTACCAACGATATATATTTTCATATATTTTTATTTTAATATATGAAATGAGTTATTCATTGATTAGAATTTCTTATGTATGTAATTAATTCAGAACAAAGGTAACAAAATAATTTTTGAATAATTTAAAATCAACATTGTCAAGGCTTTCAAGAAAAAATTATAAATACACAAAAATTTTCGTTCTGAACTTTAAAAATCGATTTACAAATATTTTGGACAAGATAGAGTTCAGGTGACGACATATTTAATTTGAACTTTCATTTAAAGCTCATCAACAGATCATATACAATTCTCAATCAAAACACAAAACATTTATAATATGTAGTTGAAAACCCATCGGCTTTTCTTACGAACTTCAGACTTAATAAAAGGAGGTGTTAAACAAAATACTACTTGGTGATGTTGATGAAACCTCACATCACAAAGGTCCCTTCGTGCAATTATAAATATTCTACAGAAATACATAATGATAGCCGCAATATGAAAAGCAATCCACTGACTCTATTCAATCATAAAAAAAGAGAGATTTCTTTTATGTATATATTTTACCTAACGTTAGGTATGAAAAAAGCATCAAAGGTGACAAAGGCACAAGAAACCTAAAAAGGAGAACCGGCTGTTTACTGAGGAAACAAGATGCATTCCGAAAAAAGTATGCAATATGGGTAGGTAAGGTACCTACCTATATAACATGCAACTACAAAACTGCGATTGATTTTGTATGACTTGTGTGCTCAAAGAAAAAAAAACTGTCTCCATAAGGATTGGATAACATTCCTTAATTGATGAAAACTAGTTTTTCTCTGGTTACTCACTTGTACACCTTGAGTTCGTCTTCGAATTTCGACTCGTTCTTCGGTTCGAATTGTGCCAATTTCTCAATCTTTAAACGCTGACCCTCATTACAAACGTGACAAAAACCATTGGCAGGGAATTGATCGCTGATGTCCGAAAAATCATTCTGCTGTTCATCTCTCTTAGTCGAGAATAAATTACTGCAGTCCAGCTGTTGATAGATCTCCCGATTGTAGTCGCCATCCTTGGTAAATCCATTGTATTGGTCACATTGTGGGCATGTAAAGCTATTCGCCTCCAAGTAGGGAACTTTGGTATTTTGATTACAAAACCAGCAATTAACAGTCACTTTGAAGTTTGATCTAAAATTTAAAAAAAATCAGAGTTTATAAATAGATTTGAGCATATTTTATTTTGCGGGATTAGAAAAACGCGGACAATTCGATTAATCGACTGATCACCTTATTTTCACGTATAATTTGTAAAGAATTAAAATAGTCACAAAGCTTATTGATAGCAGTGGTATGAGGCTCATCGCCAGTGGTAATATGTGCTGCATTTTTTAATTCAATTAATATTTTATAACAAAACCGATTGGATAACAATTTATTAAATAAACTTTTTCTTTTTTTTTTGCAAAACAAAACTGAAAATTTGCCGAGTGCTTCACATCACACGCGACCGAGTACGCTGTGCGAGAAAAAGACAAGAGAATTTTCGATATTCGGGTTTTGTTGGTGAATTACCTTGCCCAAACAAGACCGCCTTTTTGAATTTGACAGCTGATGTGGTGAGTTTAGGTGGTTTTCTTGTACGGGAGATATACGAGAGGTAGGACAATATAAAGTAAAGGGGTCATTTCATCATGCACGGTATAACAACTATTATACTAAGCGTGTTTTTTTGCAATTCCATATAGACTTGTAGAAAAAAACGACATCGGGACTAAGCGCTTTACATGCAAATGCAACAACTACTTAAATCTATACAGAGTTAGCTAAGACCAGATAATTTTCGAGACTTAATCTAAGACCCGATAAAAATGGTGATGCCAAAATAATATTATCTATATGTTATCGATAATTTGTTCAGAAGAAGAAGTCAAATGTGACGTTTTTGGATGGTGGTTGATGCTACCTCAATACAGCTGGCAAATGCCATAGCGTACACAGTGCTTCCAGCTATTTGGAAAAAAACTTCTAAATCCCGATGTTGTTTTTTTCTACAATTCTATATGGAGTTTCGAAAAAAACACGGCTACTATTGCTAGTTATAATAATAAAATTATAAAAATACACATAAGAATATAGCCATATACTTTTTTCCTTGTGGTTGTGTATTTTCTGGAATAGGTATGTCGAAACCCGAAAGTGGGAGAGGATACACAGGTGATAACTCTTTTTTAATTCCTATAAACTGCTATAACTTGTTGGCCTATTAATACGAAACTATGCAATGAGAATTTAACTTACCTCCATTTTCTTCCATTTCGATTCAATGTTTTTTTTTCATATCATACGCGTCCTTCAACAAAAATTATAGAAACATTTGAAAATATCGCTAATTTATAAAATGCAGACGAAGATGCTACATATAATAGGTGCGTTTTATTATCTATAAATCTATCTGGATCCGGATCTGGATCATCCCTTGAAAATAAAACGATACGGATGTTACTGACAGCAGTGTTATAAGCCCGTCTCTTTTTATCCTTGGGTTTGGAAATTTTAAATTATGCCTTGTCTTTATTCTTTACACTATAGCTTACACTACCTAACCATAAAAAGCCATCTACTCGCCAGTGTAATAACTAATTTTTGGATCTTAGAAATAGATCCCGATAGAAAACAGGATCAAAAAATGGTTTTTGTAATACATCGTCGGCTCAGAATTACAAGGTTCTAACAGCCATTTTTACGAAAAATGAGTTATGGATGTCGTTGGATTCGTATTTTCAAGCGCTTTCGAATGAATTCATAAACATGCACCTTAATTCACCCTATAAAGCGTAAAACGCAAAAAACAAAGGTTCTAAAAACCAAAATGAAGTTAATTTAAGAATTACAACGTTCTATGTAGCAAAATTGGCGGATAGAACTTTATAATTCTCTCTTTGACCAATAAAAAAATTACACATCTTCTTATTGACATAGAACCTTGTATTCCTTAATTTTGTACATAGAACCTTATAATTCTTATCGGATTGCCGAAAACGCAACAAAGTTCTATGTTGATCAATTTACCTTTGGTTTTTTCTTCGTGTTTTTGATATTGTTTACAAAAAGCTTGTGAAAAACTAGCAACAAGCAGTATCTCAAACCAAGTCTAACAATTTCAGAAATGTTTCATATGTATTAAGAGAACACAGGATCTGACGAAACTGTTAAATTTAATGCATATCGACAAGTTTTCAACACTCAATTTAACTTGGCTTTTCATAATCCAAAGAAAGATAGATGTGATTTTTTTTATATTTTAAATGATTGATCACAGTGCGAGCGTTTAGGAAAGTGGGAGGGGATTTAAAAGGAGATACCGATGCACATTGGTTTTGAATGTCTGAATATCACAATGGGAAGGAAATATAGAGTCGGGTAAGGCATTCCACATTCGTGTAGTGCGGCTAAAGAATGAATCTCTGAATTTAACAGTACGTCCGAAGTTGGGCTCAAGGGTAAACTGATGAGCATTCCCCGAAGCGCGAGTGTTACGGTTAAATTGTTTAAGGGGAGGAATGCAACTGGCTATTTCACTAGAACAATGTTTGTAAAAATAACGGTAATATAATGAAACACAAGAAACATTGCGACGGTGCTCGAGAGATTCAATTGTTTCTGTTTTAGTCCTATCACCTATCAATTATTGTAAAGCTTTTTTTTGGATTCTATCCAAAAGACTCAAGTGGGTTATTGGAGCACCTGCCCAAATATGGGAATTATACTCGAGTTTAGGACGAATATAGGTTTTATAGATTACAGGCAGATCAGAAAGGGTAAAAAATTTCTTGCATCGTCGAAGGAAACCTAAACACTTAGCAGCGTTTTTGGCAACGTCGAATATGTGGTCATTCCACACAAGGTCGTCTGTGATGCACATACCGAGAACTGAGATCTGTTCGGTTTCCTCAATGCAAGGGTCACTTATGGATAGGGGCATGGGGGTGGATTCCGCTTTAGCGACAGGAGACAGCATTGAGTTTTTGAAGCATTAAATCTATGCGAGGAGCATAAAATAGCAGTTGAAAACACCACTGTATCTGATGAGCTGGTTTTGAAATATAATGCGCATTTTCAGGAAAAGGAAGAGGCATACAAGCAAAGACAAGTTGACAGAGAAAATACAGTTCTAGTTTTGTGCTTTGACATGCAAAATGTACTTACCTGTCCAAAAGCTGATGTAAGCTCATTTTTTTACCACTCAAAGTTAAATGTGCATAACTTTACAGGACATTTTTCGCTTAATAATAACGTCTATTGCTGCTTGTGTGATGAAAGCACAATGGGAAGAACAGGAAATGATATTGCTAGTGCTTTGCTGAAGATTCTAAACCGTGTTATGTCAAAACCGGCACTTGTTGGTAAACTTCATATTAATTGATTTTCATAAGCATCAGCCAGACATCCAACATATACATTTTAAATTCTCTACTCCAGGACACTCTACAATTTAGGAAATAGGTAATACCCATAGCTGCATTCAACGCGTCTTACGAATCGCGATTTTCATTACCCTTGTCATTCAAAAAACAAAATCTTATAGTTTTGCAAATGCAACCGTTAGATTTTAAAAATGTTTACGAGTGTTGTAAGATTTTAAATATTAAATTAATACCATTTTCGAAAGTTGCCCAACTTCAACTTACACAGAACCTTACCGAGGTGTTTTTTAAGACTTCCCATCTTGAAAAATCTCTTAAAAGTGTAGACTTAGTGTTCAAAAACCTTAAGAAATAAGAATATGTGGTATTTTCAATGGCCAAATTTAAAAGAGGTACAATTAAAAAATGACCTTGCAACAAGAAAAATCAAACCATTTAAAGCAATGCTTAAATACATGCCTGCAATTTATTGATAAAGAAATTTCGAAAATATAATGAAAACAAGAACAAATATCCAATATGATTAATTAAAATTCTTGTTTGTTTAATTAATTTATAATATTCTATAATTTTCTTAAAAATGTATTCACATATTTACTTGAACTGTAAGATATATATAAAATATACTATGAAAATTAAAATTTTAGTTTGTTTAATCAAATTACTATTTATTTTCTTATTTATTTAAATGTTGTACCTTTAATTCATTCAATCAATAATTAAAATATTAGTTTTATTATATTTATTATTTATTCTCATTATTTTCTTATTTACGTAAACGAACTGTTAAATATATGAAGTTAATTATATAGTGTACTAGGTGCTACATGCATTAAAAATACTATATAATATTTTCCTATAATAAAAATGTAAAAATCAGATTATTGTTTTATATTTAGTTGGAGAATCATTTCAGATACTCTATTTTGCTGCTTTTATACTATGAATACCATAGTTTTTTTCAACGAATAAACTAAATGTTAGAAATCTTCATATGATTAAATAACAATTACAAGGTTCTATGTGGTACATAGAACCTTCACCGAAATTTGAACTACATGGAATTGGCTAATAGAACTTTGTGCAAAAAATTTAATTTGCAATTAAAAGCAAATTCCTCAACACATAAACAAATAAATTATATTTTTATTAGTTATTATCAATAATCTATCGTTTGTTATCATTCGAATGTAAATCAATAGCCATTTAATACGAAATCTAAGCATCAAAAACTTAAAAGTTGAATAACTCGAAATGGGGGTCGGTCGACATAGAACCCTGTAATTCTCAGCCGACGACATGTTAAAACTTAATCCAGATCCGGATCCAGATAGATTTGTGAATAATAAAACACACCTAATAAAGATGTACATGTTCGTCTTTACTATAATCTTGACTTCTGCATTTCTCGAATTTCCTATAAAGCAGAAATGAAGTTCTTCTGCATTTTGCTCTTTTTCTCTCTATCTAACAAATATGAATTCTGTATTTGGCATCCTTTTTTTTTTGGCAGAAATCAAATGCAGATATGCGCGAAACGGATTAAACCAGCAACAGCACCAACATCGCCAACAGCAAACAGCACGCTGACCAGCAAACATTTCTCAAACACATTGCCACCAGCAACGTCATTTCATCTGCTTAACATTTCATATGGAAAAAAAGTTTTTCATTGTGGTGCCACTGAATATTGCAGTGGGAAAGTTGACAACACTGCACCAGCAACAGCAAATTTAGGACTTTGGCCTAACGATGCTGTTGCCGTTGCTGTTCTTATGTGTGTTGAACAATTAAAATACATTGGCTGTTACATACTGTTGCTGTTGACGGTGCTGTTGCTGGTTCAATCTGTTCCGCGCTATACATGTAAATCCACTATTATTCTTCTACCAAACAAAATATTTAGGCCTATTCGGCGAGATCTTTTATTCTTCTATTCTGTTATTCTGCTATGAATTTCCATCCAAATGTTTGAGCTGTCAACAAATCTTTTATGAATTTTAATTTTGGTATTCAGCATGCCAAAATCTGTTATGAAATCTGTTAAAAATCATAAAAGAATAAAAGACAAACTTCTGTAACTTTTATCATAACAGATTTCAATACATACACAGATACGAGTATACGAGTATCAATGAAAAATTGATATTTCATCGTCGTCCATTGTGCAATACAATATTTTGCAAATATGGCTGATCTGGAATGAATTAAATAAGAATTAAATTACATTTTTGTTAAGAATGGACGTTTCATAGAACGACGACGATATATTTTTTATTTCGTCAACGAAATCTTTTTAAAATGAGACAAATGACAGAAAATATATTTACACACATACGAGTATTATATAAACATATGTATATGTAAGTAGAGTAGAGGACACCAATAATGTGTAAGAGAAGAGATTACTTTTTTGTTCGTCATCCATTTTAATTTTAGGTGTGTTTTTTTTGCAAGTCCATATAGAATTGTAAAAAAAAACGACATCGGGATTTAGGAGTTTTTTTTTCCACATAGCTGGAAGCACTGTGTACGCTATGACATTTGTCAGCTTATTGACGACTAGCATCAACCAATCCAAAAACTTCACTTTTGACGTCTCTGAGCAAATTATCGATAACATATAGATAATACTATTTTGGCATCACCATTTTTATCGGGTCTTAGATTAACGCTCGATAATTATCTGGTCTTAGCTAACTCTGTATAGATTTAAGTAGTTGTTGCATTTGCATGTAAAGCGCTTAGTCCCGATGTCGTTTTTTTTTACAATTCTATATGGACTTGCAAAAAAAACACACCTTTTGTCAGATGAATTATTTTATTTAATCACAGCTGATTATGATAGCAGATTTAGTTCAGTTTCATAACAGATTTCGTTTTCGAAGTTGCATAACAGACTTTTATAAAAGTTCGAGCCCCTGAATACCAATTATAAAAGATCTTTTAAGATGGAAATCTTTTACGATTCATAACAGAAAATCCATAGCAGAATAACAGATGTTGCAGAATAGGCCTAATTATTATTTTAAACATACCCTTATTGATATCCAAACTCACCTCAGACAGCATTTCCCCCCCCTGATTTCTGACAGTTCAATCTCGGTGCCATCACACGTGTTTTTATTCAAAAACCTATTGCATTTTACTTTATATTTTACCAAAATTTAACAAAAAACTGTAACAAAATGCAAACCGACGATGTAAGAAATAATTCAATTAATTATATTTAATCAAAGAAATATTATTTACTGTTTGAAAACCCTGATTAAGACGTATTTATTTTGCAGGTCGTTTGGAGCATTATCAACAAAACTTTCTGCTCGCACAAAGTCAAGTAAGCAAGTGTGTATTTTGTGAATCCAACTTTTAATATTAAGAAAACATCCTTTTTCAGAACTGACACCCGAACATTTTGTCGCCATGAATATAATTTAACAGGTCTCTGCACGAGGAGAACCTGCCCGCTGGCCAACAGTCAATATGCCACAGTGCGAGAAGAGAATGGTATAATCTATCTGTTCATGAAGACTGCCGAACGTTCGCACATGCCCAACAAACTCTGGGAGCGCGTCAAACTATCGCGTAACTTTGAAAAAGCAATCCAACAGATTAACGAAAACTTAGTATTCTGGCCAAAATACATGATTGCGAAAAACAAGCAACGTTTCGTGAAGATCACTCAGTATCTGATTCGGATGAGAAAATTGAAGCTTCGCAGGCAAAAGCTTATTGTACCACTTTCGAGAAAGATTGAGCGGCGAGAGGCACGCAGAGAACAGAAGGCGCTCATTGCAGCCAAGATCGACAATCATATTGAAAAGGAATTGCTGGAACGTTTGAAGAAGGGAACTTATCAAGACATCTACAACTTCCCACAGACAGCATTCAACAAGGCATTACAAGCAGAAGATGTGGAGGATGAAGAAGAGGTCGAAGAAGAGCAAGAAATCGAGAGAGAAATGGAGTTGGATGAGGATGTGGAAAGGGAGTTGAATATGGATGAAGAGTTTGTTGAAGCTGACTCAGACGACGAAGAAGATGACGAAAGTGATGTAGAAGATGACGACAATGATGTAGAAGATGTCGAAAGTGATTCGGGCAATAAGGAAGAAGTAGAATTGGATAGTGATTTCGAGTCGTCAGATGGATCTGATATTGAGGTCAGTATTTTCTTTTTTGTTGGTTTCCTTCTTTAGAATCAAGACAGAATAATTTACATTGAATAACGGAGACAATTCGAAATATCGGCCGATGAGGTTTTATTGTCATAAAAAGTAGGTAGCTCTGGATCGATATTCCACCGGGAATATAATAAAACAAAACCATATCGTTATCGAGCTGAAATTTCTTGAGTATTTAAATTTATATGTACTGATGATAGAACTCCAATGGAATCAAAGGAGTTCTTTTAAAGGCAACACAAGTTTCCAATATTTTCATTGCAAAACAATAACTTACTAAACATCTGCTTTAATGAAATATATACAGTCGATTGTGCTCTCATGCTCTTTTAGTTGAGAAACTCAAAAGGTATGCCCTTCCATGTGCAACATATGCAATATATCGAAATAACTATCGAACAATTGCACTTACGTCCGTTCTTTCCAAGGTCATGAAAACGCTGATCAATTTTCAGCTTAAGAAATATCTTGAGGAACGAAAGTTTTTTAATGACCGCCAGTATGGCTTTCATAACAATAGGTCCACAGGTGATCTGATGGTATATCTCACCGAAGAGTGGAACGAATCTACATGGTTTTAAATGATTTTTTGAAACTTCTAATCCACCCTTCGTTTTAAGATTCGCATTCTTGTCCTTCGGATGTGGACTTCCAATGGTAGCCTATGATAAGCGCATTCAATTCTGATCTGACAGCATTGTCCAATGGGGAAACCAAAAAACCGTGTAGAATTTATTGCTTCAAAAACTCAATGCTGTTTACTGTCACTAAACCGTAACCCTCCCTCCATGCCACTTTCTATGGGTGGCACTTGCATCGAGGAGACTGAACAGCTTTCAGTTCTAATGTGCATCAAAGGCCATCTTTTGTGGAGTGATCACATATTTGACTTCGCTAAAAAAGCTGCTAAGTGTTTAGGTTTTCTCCGTCGACCCAAGAATTTTATTCTTCTTCTTCCTTTACTTCGGCGCTGTTATGATCTCGACGTCGAGGGGATCATAACTCTCCCACGTATCTGCTTCACACTAGTGATCCGCCTGTGGGGTTCGCCGGGTTGACCTCAGAAATCGGCGGCAAGCCTCTCGGTTTTGTATTGTTCCATTTCTGAGGCCAACTGAATGCTGGTGTTTTTGCATTTGTTTGTACCAGGAGTGTTTAGGCCTACCTTTCTTTTTATTCCGAATTGGAACGGTGTATGATATTGCCTTTTTGACGGGGTTCTCAGGATCTCTCCTTTGAACATGGCAATACCAACTGAGTCGGTCGTGTTCAATTTTTTGGGAAATGGTATTATTAACATGAAGGTTTCCTCGGATCTTCGTACTTCTAATTCGACCCAAGAATTTTATTAACCCCTCTAATGTTTAACCTTCCGAAACTCGAACTCCCATATCTGGTCAGGTGCTCCAAAAATCCACTTGAGTCTCTTGGATAGAAAACTAAAAGTTATAAAATTTTGTGGCACTTTCAATATTTTGTGTGGCCTTTTCAAGAGCCCCAAGTCTTTTTGGAATGGAATCAACAAGCCACTGTGATTTCTGCGGTATTTTTTGCCATTCTTCTAGAAGTGCCTTTTTTTGTTGGAGATTTGGTAGTTTCCCATCATATAAATTTTTTTTTCAAATGTAGTGAGGTACATATTTTGCCAATGGTCCCCTCATTGAACTCTAAATTTCCAGATCCGGCTGCAGACATACAGGTTCATACTATAACGCTTTCTCCGCGATGCTCCACAGGTGTCTTTAAATACAGAGATTCGTTTTATAGTCACACAACACGATTATGGAATAATTCACCCGGAACGGTTATCCCTTGCCATTTAAATTTGCAAACATTCAAAACCAATGTTCATCGACACCTCTTTTGATTACAAAGATATAAGTCCCAGATGTTTTGATTTC
Organism: Philhelius festivus; assembly: GCA_963931855.1. NCBI lineage: Eukaryota > Metazoa > Arthropoda > Insecta > Diptera > Syrphidae > Philhelius > Philhelius festivus. The sequence goes on along the minus strand of OZ007556.1, from coordinate 38,723,573 downwards.
AGTCTTACCACCGCCAGATGGCGGTAAACTGTAAACCGTGGGAAGGCTGAAACCAAAACGTCTGGGACTCATATATTTGTAATCGGAGGAGGAATTATTCTGATTTTTTTTGTATACTACAAATTTGGTTATACCTCAAACATCGAAAGTTGGTTTCTCGCCCTCTTTGGGGCGTTTGGCAAGGGGAAAGCTAAGAGTAAAACGTCTGGGACCTAAATATTTTAAATAAGCGCACAATCCTATATTGTTTATATATAAATTCAAGTGGTTATACTTCAGACACAAAAATAAGAAAAATTAGCGATTTTGAACCCCCACCCCTACTCCGGGCTAAAAAAGAAACCTGCCAGACGATTAATATTGCGTTTACCTACACATTCATCTATATGAATTTTGGTTATACCTCCACTCCAAAATATGCTTCAGACTCTCAGACTATTTGGATCAGCCTTCCTTTTTCGAACAATATATCGTTCATCGCACGGTTTAAAAATGTAGTTCCGTGAGTTTCTTCCTTTCTCTCTAACACGATTTTCATGAACAAATCGCTCTATGATATGTTCCACAGTAGAGGTCCACAAACCAACACATCTTGTAATTTACCGAATAGATTGTCCACTTTTAAGGTGCTGAATAACCAGTTTGCGAACTTGGATCATTGTACGGAGGCTCATTTTGTTATTTTGACTTTTGAAATCGCAGTTTAAGTTATGAAAAATTAATCGCAAACAAACCTTGAGTGACAGACAAATTAAATAACGAATCAACTCCGTAAAAATTTGAAGCGTAGGTGAAATAATGTCGATTTCCTTTACACATGAGGAATCAATTTCTGTGTGAAGATTTCGATCTCTCGACAGATTTTACGTTTTTTCACACCAAAAAAATCGATTTTTTTTTTACAGAGATCAAATTCTTCGAATCCGTATTTGAAGAGGGATTTACAAGTATACGAAATAAGCACACCAAAAGAAAACATTTTACAAGGGATCAAAATCCTTAGTGTGTATAGGAAATCGACATAAGTTAGCTGTATAAAATAAGCTGTTAGGTGATTTTTGGTAAAAATTACTATTCCTCATTAGAAGGGCAAATAGGTTAATTCGAATTACACTATATGCTCCTTGAACATGTGCCTACAAAACTCATTTAAATTTCGGTTATATTTGTTTACCTTTGAAGATATACTGTTTTTAATTTTTGAAATTAATACTGCATCAAATAAGCTGTGAGCTGTGATTATATTTTACATTTCTGAAAGAGGGATTTTATTTGTAGAAGAGCTTAATTCCAAGTTCCACATCGCGTAGTAGTAAAACGATGGGTTGATTAAACTATCGTTGTTCGATGATTGTTTTCTATTTTGCTATATACATACATATATTGTTTTAGTGTTATTGGATCTGTTACCAAGATTACGTAGGTCATGAATCTGGGGTGACATGATCTAGCAATCATAGGTTTCAGAGGGATAGGTGTGAGCGAAATTGTAGGTAGTGAAATTGTCTTTTATTTATACATACATATTTTCGATGTTATGTTATTATAATTCTTTCCCTAACGAGATGACGCATATTGTTCATACCAGTTTATAGTATTGTACAGTATGGGATTTCCAGATTTGTATGCATTTTTGAAGATCATGTGAAATGACAGTTAAAAGTTAGCTTTGATTGACACCGTACAAAGTTATAGCTCTATTAAGTTGACCGCAACAAAACTTGTTTTGATATATTTATTTATATATAGGTGTGTTTCTGGAAAAATGACGAGGCCTTTATAATTTTTCACTTAAATATTGAATAAGAATGGTTTTCTTACGATTCCGATTATATGGTCTAATGTATTGTGGAAGACATTATTGACAATGATAAATACCTGGAATACATTGCTTCTATTTTTTTAAAGCTTTGTAAGACTCCTATTTTTCTTATTACCGCTATATCTATTTTCCTTTTTGTCTTATCTCACTTGGCGTATTGGACATACATATGTATGTATTTGGTGTGGCGTCATTGACAAAATCGTCAGACTAATTTTTTGGGTTTGATAGTCAGCAAGAGTTGAGGGGATCTACAATTTTTTGTCGAGTGAAACGGCTAAGATGATTATTTATTAATATAGTGTCATCTAATTCGTAGGCCGTGGTTCCCGGGTTGTTGTTGTAATATACTTTTTTTTTGACCATCTAGGTATGTACCTATATGGATCATATCTTATAATAAGAAACGGCTATTCTTGGATGTGTAATTTGCTCTGGTGATGTCATTGGTCCTTAATTCTTGGAAAATCAGGAAGGTGTATCAGTCGTCGTATCGGGCTAACCAACTGCCCTTTTAGAAAAGTTATCGAAAACTACCTTGTAACGAGTCTTACAAGAACTTTGGATAAGGAAATTTGCATAGTGTGTTATATTGAATTCATAATAGCAGAATCAGATTTAGAGCGTCCATGTTTGTTACACAAAATGTATCGCTACTTATTTGAAAGGTTTATATCACTTAAATTCGAACGTCCTCAACCGTTTACATTTATATATATGTATATATGTATGTATGTATATATTAAACTATAGTAATACTCACAATATTAAGAAGCCCAATGAACTTTATAAGTTCACTTTTCAGCTTTCAAATAATCAACCTTGCGTTGTATGATCTTTTTTTTTGTTGAAAACCAGTTCAAGTTTGCTTAACCTCCATTATTATTTTATTTTGGAATTTGAAAAAAAAAAAAATAGCTAATACCTATGTATGTATGTATATCAATTAGTGAACCTCAACGAATAAAAGATAAGATGACAAATAGGCCTACTAACCAAAAATACAAACATTGACATGTATTTTTAACTAAGATTGTTATGAACGGATCTTTTGAAATTTTTTGTAACCACTCAGAAGCAAACATTTTAATTTCTCTTAATTGATTCTTCAAAGTCAACGTTCCAATGAATTTTGCAAACAAAATTCTAAAACGTTGTAACTGACAGCTATTAAACGTATTCAAATATTATTTCACCAAACCTTCACAGATGAATTATTCGTAACTGCTCATAAAAGCTTCACACTTATAAAAAGAGTCATAATGCACAGCACGTGTATTTTAAATGCAAATCATATCTTAATCGTTTGCTTACACAAGTTCGGCATTTTATCTGTCTAATGGCACAGGGTTTCACAAACGGTTAGCTCCATAATAGAAATATCTTCTAAAGATCTTCGAGTCACACTAAACCGTGTGTTTAATTATAGCTCTGATTAAGAAGAGAATTGCTTAGCGAATACGTAACATAATTTCACGGCCGACAGCTTCACAAAAAACCTGTCATTAAATAGTAAACTCTACTTGCAATAGCAATAGCAGCGGCTTTCTTTCCAACTATAACAAAACAAAATTATATATGCCTGCTTCTTTAGGTATAGCTCATTCCTCATGAATTATTCGCATATCAATTTCGATCACAAGAAACTCTCCCCCACTCTCGACTGAAGGAGCTAAAGATTCCGGCTCAAATGGAATTGTAAACGCTTACAACTCAATTCGATTGTTTTTTTTTTTTAGTTATTGTGTTGCTACTATCTTATCTATAATATCGGTTGTATGAACAAAATACACTTAAATGTACATATTTAAAAAATTACGTAACCGTTGTTTACATTATCCACATTCTTATTTTGAATTTCGCGCATAATTGTAAATGTAGATCAGTATCATTATCTTTTTTCACATTCCTTTCGATGCTAAGGTCATATAATTCGACGTGTCGTCGCCAGCATCTTCTTCCAAAAAAGGAGCTAATTGATCGGCGGTTCTGAGGTTCTGTTGAACAGGCAGCTCTCGATTTTGTTTTTATTTTTTTCAATTACTGAGTCACATAACACAACATATAGCTTCACAACTTTCCGCCACTTTGGTGTTGGGAGGCTTAAACAATCTACTAAACAGTTTACCATTGCAGTCTCACTAAAGCTCCATTGTCGTACGTCGTGTATCTGTAAATCCGCTCAAGTTACCTTTTTTTCTTTCTTTGTTGCGATCTTCCTCACTCGTTTGTGTCGCTTCTGATCATTAAATTGTCTCAAATAGAACTATTCAACACGTTGAAACTCTTATTGCTTTTTATACTTCTTTTCCGGTAATGTGCGCGCGCATTTTAATCGGTTTATTTATTTTTTTTTTCGATTCCCAAAAAGCAGCTGATAGTTATCACACGGTCAAGGTTAATCCAAGTCGAGAGTGAATTTAAATTAACAGCGGCTTCAGTGTGACGCATTTGGTTTGGATATTTAAATTTGTCTTTATACCTTTCCCCATACGTGTCCCTTGAAAAAAAAAGAAGGAAATCACATATGTATATTTTAAAGTGTTTTATTTATTTTTTATAAATCAAATTAATTGTGATATATTCAAATATTCAGGATAACGGTGTTGGTGCATTTGTGAAAAGACCAAAGGATATCAGTGACAAAAAGGATGATGAATCAAGAAAAGATTCTGCCACAAAAACAACGACAAAAGCTACAGCTAGCGATAGTAGAAAAATCGTTAAAGGCAAGCGACGACTTAAGAAACCAAAAGTGGAAATCGAATATGAAGTGGAAGCTGATGCCCCGACACGGGAGAGGATACATAAGTGAGGTACAAAATGTAAATTTGTATAAAATAAAACTTTTTATGGAAAAAAATAAATATAGAGAAATAATTATTTTAAAATATGAAACAAAAAAACAAAACAAAATTTATCGTGACTAAATTGTTTTTTTTTTTTTATCCAAAAGAGATTTTAAAATTCATGACGGTGATGATTTTATGATGAGAGTAATTTGTATGGAGTTTAAGGATCCTATAAATTATTTTATTTGGACATTTGTTTTCAGAGAAATTTAAAATAATATATACTTTAGTCATTTGGTTTGTATAAATGGTAATGACATCTGAGATAAGTTGTTGTTAATTGCAATGTTTTCTTTTCATAAAAAAAGTTAATGAAATTGTGTTTTTGTTTTTATTAAGAGTGTTCAAATGGCGGATAGTACATAGATTTGCACTTTTCTTAAACAAAGTATGAAGTTTTGTTTTATTGTTCTGACACTCAATTAAGCCTTTAAAAATATGCTCGTATCTGCCTGAAATCATAGGACATTGTGAAAATAGAGAGAAATCACAAGTTATAATGGTTAGTGCATTGGATTGTCATGCTCGTGGTATGGATTTGCTCTCCAGCCGCTGCAACCTAAAAAAAGCGAAGGAGTACTGCCTCTTGTAAGAAATTGACAAATTATCGATTTGTATCTTTTGCTATGAAAAGTGCTTCTCATGTTAACCGTTCGGACTCAGCAGAAAATTGCAGGTCGTTGAGAGTTTTAAGTTACTAGATTCAGTTTCTCTACAAGCCGTTGAACTCTTATTTTGTTTTATATCCTGTACATACATAATGAATTGTTAATTTTGTCACGTCACTATAATAGACCGTCAATTGACATCGCAAAGACGCCTGATGACACGATTTGGGAATTCGGTGCGCAAAAGATTGATTGTGACATGGCGCACTATCCTGCATGAACCAAAGGTCGTCCAAATCCATGTCCTCAATTTCAGTAAAAAAAAGTCGGTCAACGTGGCTCTCTGACACCCGCCGTTGACTGAAACGTTGTTCCCAGCCTCATTTTCGAAGAAAAATGGCCCGCACCCAACTGTCACTCTCTGTGGATGCATTGGCTTTTGGACAATAACGGGGGAGTTTTCCGAGCCCAAAATCGTTGTTCAATTGAAGCTGCTCTGAGGCCCAAACTGCGAAGTGATAGCGAAGCGGATGGGCTTACGCCTGCAATTGTTGAGTCAATTGGACCTTGCAAGCGAATAATCCGAGATATTTGTGCAGGATTCTCCTGAGGCTAGTGTGTGAAATGTTGGGCTGTTGATCGATGGCGAGTTGATGTTCGTGAATTGAGTCTCACACTCTCGGCTACAGCCACATTCTCGTCTGTGCCTACCGTACGACGACGGCGACCATAAGGGTTGTCCACTAGCATACTAGTCTCACGAAATTTTTGCACAAACTTGAGTACAGCAGGAAGCGTGGTGGGTTCTTCATTTCGGTCAAAACAAAAAACGCACTGTTTGGGCTATACGGAACTCACTTTGGAAATGAGTTTTCAATATTTTCCAACGTTGTTCAAGCGGAAAGCGAATCATTTTGTTCCGCGGAGGTAGGATACTGACAGTGAGAAAATAATCTATGATTTAAAAAGAAACCACTTGATGGCCCACCCTTTACATTAAACAAAAAAACAACTAATCCCATTCTTTAATCAAATCTTTTGATTTTAACTCAAACTTAATAATAAAAAATAATATAAATAAATGAGATACATAACAGTTCGTAGAAAACCTCTGAGACTATTGAAATGACTTACAACTCTCAACTATTCGTGTTTGCGTATTGTCGGCTGGCATGAAAAAAAAAAAAAAAACAATATTTAAGTTTCAGCGTTTGGGGATCGTAGTCAGACCTTTTAAAGCTGTCAACCATTTCGGTATGCGTGTTTTCGACAATTTTCTACGAGTTCTGACTAGAATCACTTTTCAGGACAAGAGATACTCTTTGGGAATTTGTTACTTCGTCGCAAGTTGTAGTGCCCTTAAAAAACAATTTTTAAGGGAACGAACCCAGACCTTTGGTTCATTATATCAAGGTGTAGAACATATAAATCAAGGAGAAAAAAATAGTAGTCTCAAGATAATTTCATTAATAAAGTATTCCTTAGGAAAAAAAAAATTAAAATTACTTCTAATTGAAACGTATTTTGGCGTTGAGGTCACTAGAACTTTTAATTGAATTATATAGAACATATTTCATCAGGAAATATACATAGTAGTATGTTTCAATAATAAATTTATATGCTTTAAATATTTTAGTAAATTTTAATCTTAGTCTAAACTGTAAAACGTACTTAAGTATATTGAAAGTATAAGTAATAATTTTACTCCTATAAAAACATGAAATAATTTATCTTCAATTCAACGGTTAGAAAATTTGGTGGTTCAACAGCTCGTAGAAAACTAGGACTGACAACTCTCAACCATGTCTGTATGAGTGTTAAGAGAAATGGTGGGGACCTAACATTTTCTGCCGATCTCAAACGGCTACTGAAAAGTACTTCTCATGACGAGACACTCTAGGAGGATTTTTCACTTCCTCACAAGAAGCAGTACACCCCTTTTTTGCAGCGGCTGAGAATTCAACTCAAGACCATCAAGTTCAACTGCTAGTTACTTACAAATACAATTGTGAAAAATAAACAATTGCAATGGGAGATCACTAAATTTTAAGAATTCTAGAGCTTTTTCTTAAGGTACAATAAACGTTTTATGGTTTCAAGAAGAAAATATATCGAATATACTGCGTTATTTGACCAATCCTAAGGAAGCTTTAATAAATCTGATTTATTGAAATACGAGTAATTATTCCTTCGGTTCAACTGCGTCGTACGCGATGATAAATATGTAAAAGTAAGCTTCCACATTATTATTGTAGGTCATAACTTAATCCTAAGATCGATCGATGTAAACAAAAAGGTCGTTTTCCCACAATTCGTATTATAAAATGTATGTAGGTGTACCTATGACGTTAAGTGCAAACACACTTATGGCCTTCGAAAGATTATTTTTTTTATTTTATTTAGTGATAATGCTAATTAACTTATAATAATTCCAATTAGAGCTTGTGATGCTCAACAAATACCTACATACCTAAACAAAAATAAAAATAAGGAAAAGGTGCAGATGATTGGAAATAAATTCTTCATAAGGGGTGTGCGTTTGACGTAATTGATAAAATGCATTTACTAATGATGATGAATTTAACAAAAATCCTCAAACCCAATCGATTGCCGGCTTGTGTTAATATTTTATCAGATCTTATTTCTTCCGTCGTGTGAATAGTAGACATTTTAATTAATAAATAAATCGTTCAGCAGAAGCTAATGTGATTTAATCTTATAAATATTTCAAAGGCAGTTTTTAAAGTAATTTAAACATATCTTTTTTTTAACAAATGAGGAGATGAAACAGAAAGTAATACCAACAACAAAATAAAAAATTATAATACAATTTTTAACTATTACAAAAATTCATGAGCGTGATTCACTGGTCTTCATTATACTTTTAAATTTAATTATGTACATATATAATTAAATCAAATTGATTTTTGTTCAAAATAGTTTACACATGTGAGTTGAAGTATAAGGCTAGCCGCGCACTAGCAATTTTTAGTTGCGAAACTGTTTGGTTACTTATAGAAAACAGATGAACTGTTTGGTTGAATGTCGGTGAATTTGCAGATAATTATATGTTCAATAAAATGGCGAACTTATTTTAGGCAATCGTTTAGTTTGTGTCAAAACACAAACTTTTTAGTTGCTCGAACCAAGCAGTTTCGCAACTAAAAATTGCTAGTGCGCGGCTAGCCTAATGCTAAAGTAAATTCATTAAATTCGAACTAGTCTGTCTGTGTCTATATTTGTAAAATCATTCAAGTATAACATCAAGTCGGCTTTTCATTCATATTTAATTGCTCTTTTTCAGTAGCGTAGTTAGGTCCACGAGATCGCCGGCCAGACAACAGTAATGTTTTAAAAAAAATTGTTTTGTTTTTGATTTTATAAAAAAACAAATATTTTTAAGAACTTACGTGTGTTGTTATGGAATCGTCAAGCTCAATACAATATTCTTTAGAATCCACAAAATTATGCCTGAAATGTTTACCAAGTTTCACAGAAAAAAGTCTAAATTTGCAAAACAATTTGAACTGCAAAACCTAATAATATACTCCAAAAACATTTTTATGCTAGACTTTTTAATGTTTTGTATATGAAACTTATAGTAATCTCATGAAGACGAACGATTGGGTTGACATCTTAAGCATAGCGATAGTACTTGTTAGATTTGACTCTGCTAAATTTAATAACAAAATATTCTCTTTTTTACTACTTGTTTTGTATCTTATCCTACTCTACCACCAGGATAGCATTGGTACCACAAAATCACGCTCCATGATAATACTATATGTTTTATATACAAAAATAGTACATAAACTTTCAATCAGAATTTATTTTCTTAGAGATTTTTCCATTTCCATCAAAATCTTTGGTTAACAAATTTGAGTAAGAATAGTTGCATATAAATATGTATAGCGTTTTCGTCTGGGGCCCTAGCACGTAACTTGATAAGATCGGGTTCGCTCGATACAATCGATTCGATTGAATCAAATTAAATAACTCCCTATACTCGATTACATCGACTAGACTCGATTGTATCAAGTTACGTGCTGGCATCCCTGGTAATCCGGAAGAATGTTCTGGAACTCTCCGATCCGGAATGCCAAACGAAAGAGTTGCGACATTTTTCTTTAATCTGAAGTTTTTTTTTCGTTGTGTTTGTGAAATGTCAAATGCAAATGGAAAATTGAAGTTATTTTTTCATTTCATTATTTGTAAACATGTTAAAAACTAATTCTTTTACTTTGAGAAAACTCCTTTCGAAAAAATTCCACAACGAATCAATCATGATCACTTGAAGATGACAATGATGAGAAAGGTGAAATGTTTGGGTTATAATAAGAAAAACTCGCTCCCCACTCTCCATAAGGGAAAGCTTTAAAATGTATTTTAGTTATTTGTTTTCTGGTTTTGCATTTATAAATGCATGCATGTGTGGAACAGTTTCCTTTTTTCATTCTTATTATATGAGAACGGTTTTTTTTTTCTTATTTTCATGTTTTCTTATAAGAAAGTTTATTTGTTATATCTTTTCTTTTTATATAAGTAAACAGCCACAAGAAGAAAATAGTTATGGTTTTTGAACTTTCATATATCCTTCATTGACTTTATTCATAACAAAAAATTACATCAGGATTTTGACGTTAAAAATGTGCCCTTGTATGCATGCTTCAGGTTTTGATTCTTTTTTCAAACCCAGAATCGATTTTCTCTCCTTTTCAGAAGACGAACTGTCATATAGTGCCAAACGAATGAGTTCAGCATTGGGAATGATTTCGGACGACCAAGCGAAAACAATATTAAGCTTCATTTAGACTTTCGGTGTTGTGTCGGGGTACGTTGTTCGTTGTTGGTCGTACACGAAACAACGAGAATCTAAATGATAAAAACGAACAACAAACTAAGAACGAATAAAAAATGTGCAAATTCAAAGGAGCTAGGAAATGTCGGTGTTCGTTGTTACCCGGATAGTATTCGCTGGGCCGGATAGTATTCCTCCTCTTGTTCTGAAGAGGTGTTCTTCAACGCTGGCAAAACCACTGCGTAACCTTTTCCATCTGTCCTACTCTACTCTCTTTCCGAGTGGATGGAAAACAGCATTTGTCTAGCCTGTCCCTAAACAAGGCGAATCTTCCTCCCCTTCTAACCATCGTCCAATTGCACATATAGTGGTGTGCAAAATAATATGTGCAACATTGTATAGGTTGAAAAGGTTTTAATTTCCTCAAGAAAGAGTGAAACAAGTGCTACTAAAATGACACATAAAATATGTCACATGCTCATGTATCGCCTTATTGCTGTTTTACGTGCATCCAGCCGTTGCTTTTGATTTATTGACCCGTTAAGTTTTACCGTTGTTAAAATTCGCTGTGCAAAAAAATTGGTGTATTAGAATGAAGTCACTCTCATTCGTTGTTTTAGGTCAAGAGCAGTAAGTTATTGGGGCCTATCGTGAATAAAATTTCCCTGGGAATTGTTCCCAACTTTCAAAATTGTGATCTCGAATAATGTCGAAAGTTTCCCTTGGAATTTATTGATATTGGGAATTAAGTTTCGTAGTGACCTTGGCTCTCATTTAAAAAGGCCAGTCGCCAGCTTACAATGAACAGTGCAGAAGTATTGACCTTTCCAATTTTCGAAGATGGGGAAAATTCCGAGGGAAATTTTGTTCACGATAGCCCCCATTAGCTCGCTGATCATTTGTTTATTCGTATTTATTATTTTAACTATTTTTGAATTGATATAGAACAAGTAAAAATGGGTCGTAAACGACATTGTTCTCATCAGATAAGAGAAGTTATCAAAAAGCTGCGAAGTTAAGGAAATACCTATAAAACAATCGCGAGACAGGTTGGTTGTTTCCAAAACATGGTTACGAATGCTTTAAAATGGATCAGCCACCCAGAAACCCGAGGAAGGCCAAGAAAAACTACCAAAACCCACAGATCGACTGATTACAAGGGCTGTTAAGGCCAACCCGTTTATTAATTCAACCCAAATAAAAAAGGACCTAAACCTGGATTTAAACACCTGAACAATTAGGAGAAGGTTGCTGGAAAACAAACTGCCCTCTAGAAAGCCGAGGAAATGCCCATTGTTAACTATTAGACATAGACAAAGACGGAAACACTTTGCGCAGCAGCATCTTCTATGGAACCAAGAAAAATGGCGGAATATCTTATGGTCTGACGAGTCAAAAATAAATTTATTTGGTGCAGATGGTGGTAAAAAGTTTGTAAGAAGACCGAGACTAAAGGAGTTTTCACCACAGTGAAAACTATCAAACATGGCGGCGGAAGTGTGATGGTATGGGGATGCTTTTCCTGGTTTGGTGTTGGGCCAATATTCTGGATTAAGGACATCATGAATTCAGTAGGGTACATAAATATTCTCAAAAATGTGATGTTGCCTTATGCTGAGGAAGAAATGCCCCTTGGGTGGTCATTTCAACAAGATAATGACCCTAAGCATACCTCGAAGGCAGCAAAGACGTGGTTTATGAGGAATAACATCGATGTTTTGGAGTGGCCGGCCCATTCTCCAGATCTAAAACCGATAGAGAACTTGTGGAGTGATGTGAAGAGGGGTCTGGGCCAAAAAAAAAACACACTTCGAAAGATGATCTATGGCAATCAGTAAAAAAAGCTTGGGACTCTATTCCTATTGACAGGTGTCAAAAGTTAATGGACTCCATGCCAAAAAGGTGTCAAAGTGTTCTTACTAATAATGGATTTGGAACAAAAAATTAATGTCGTTTTTATTTGGCAATCCGGAAGCCTTCCGGACTCTTCTGAAAGTGTTCAATTGGGAAAAAATGACAGTTCTGATTCTGAAAAGAAGAGAAATTTGCTTCTGGATTTGAAATCAGAAGCGAAACCAGAAGCACTCACACATTCATATACTTAAACGTCAACCTCAACAGCTGTGATTTTTGGTATCCAAATTGTGCGAACCAGGGTTGGCCGAATTAACTACACTACATTTTCTACATGATTTACTACGTTTATATGAGTTGTTAAAGCGAGCTTGAAGCTCGCTTCGAACCTTTATATACCTGTATTGAGTTGAAAGAGCTTCGTTCGACTCGATCCCAATCGCTCAGCGGTGTCGAGTAGAAATGTGGGTCGAAAATCCGACCCTAATCCAACTCGATCTTTCGATACTGCATATAAACGTAGTATTTAACTACGCGTAGTTTATTGAAGAAACTACATGCCTAATTTACTACAATTTGTTACGTCTGCTACATATGTATGTAGTTAATTCATAAAAAATCAATATAATAAAGGAAAAAAAAACAATTTTGCACTTTTATGATCTAATGAAGGTTTGTAAAAAAAAAGTTTCATTTACCATAAGGATGAAGAATTGTAGGAATAACTGAACGTTTAATTTAAAAATTCAAATTTCAAATGCACAACTGACAGTTAATTGACAGCAATGCTACAATTTGTTACATTAACTACAATTAACTACATTTAACTACATAAACTACTTAGCAGACGTAACAAATGTAGTTATTTCTACAAAGTGACAATTCGTCCAACCCTGCTTTCAACAAACATTTTTCTTGATTTTGATTATTGTACGCATTTGATGTTTCACATATACATTCAAACAAAACTTCAGAATCATCAGAAGCAAACAAAAGTGTTCAATTGGGATTCCGGATCGGAGAGAGATTCCGGATTGCCAAATAAAAACGACATAAGTATGAAGCACATTACATATTAAGAAAATTTTCGAAAATTTCATAGATTTTCCTTTATTTTCAGATAATTTCCAGGTTCAAGTTCTTATACCTTTTTTTTTGCACAGCAGAAAATTCCTAAAATTCGTCTGTGTATCAAACGGAACTGTTTTTGTTATATTTTTTGTTTATATAATTTATAAATGAATACAAATAAATAAATTGTGTTAATTTCAAGCGCCTGTGTTTAAATTTACAATTTTTATAGGCGTTTTTGAAGATTTTTTAGCACACACCTATTATTTTTCACACGACTGTACGTCCCTTCTTTCTAAGGTCATTCAAACGCTGATAAATTATCAGCTCAAAAAATATCCTTTTAATTTAATTTATTTATTTATTATTGTTCATCAAGCAGAGACACAGCTCTTATAGATTACTTAAAACTAATTAACAACATAATCGGCCCTAGCGAGGTACCCGTTCGGAGCGGAAAATTCTCCGATTTTGTGCGATTCGGAGGATTTTTGCTTCGAGGTATTCTTCCGAACAGCTGTTCGGAATTTTTCTCCGACATTTATTTTAACGCACCCGGCGAACTGCGTTGAAGTGCAATCAAGTGCTTTATTTGTGAAATTTCTGACAGCTTAATGCAATTGTTTTTCCGATTTAGTCCGACACAAATTCTTCGCGGAACAAATTGTGCCAACGCGTTTGTGTATCATTATTCTTTCCGATAGGATACCTCGAAAGCAATTTGAGCCTCCGACAAAGTATGTGTTGCGGACAATTTTCCGCTCCGAACGGATACCTCGCTAGGGCTAAATGAAAATAAATATAAAAAATAAATACTAACCACCGTAATTAAGACTAAATAACAATTTTTTTAAAAAGCGTTCCTTAAGTACAAATTAAAATCAATAACATTTACATACAAAATTTGCATGTCTTAAACAGCGAGTTAAAGGTTCATTGGTTCCATAATTAACTCTATGAAAAGGTATACAAAACAGACGATTACTTCGTAAGCCTCGATTAGGAACATGAAAACCAATCAACGAAAGCAACTGAGGGCAATTGATTTTATAATTAATTAAATCTCTGACAAACATGACATCGAAAGCTTCTTTATGACCGGCATTATGTCTTTCGTAGCAATAGGTTCACTAGCGATCTGATGGTACATCTCACCGAGCAGTGGCACAAATCTTTACATTGTTTTGGAGAAAATGAGATTATTGCACTTGATATTTCAAAAGCATTTGATAGAGTTTGGCATCAAGCTTGCTAAAAAGATTTAAAGAAACACAAATATTGTATTCATATTCATACAGTACTCGGTATGTGTGTTAACGACGATCTTCGTTGGAATGATCGCATACTCGAGACCGCCAAGAATGCTGCTAAATGCTTAGGATTTCTATATCGATGTAAGAAAATTTTCACCCCTCCTGATCTAGCTACCATTTATAAGGCGTTTATACGTCCAAAACTCGAGTATAACTCACACCTTTGGGCAGGCGCTGCTTATCTTCTCTCCATTTATTGGATAGAATTCAGAACAGAGCGTTAAAACTGATTGGAAACAGAGCTATCATGGATTCATTCCCATCTCTTGAACACCGTCGGAATGTGTCATGTATTTCCCTGTTTTATCGCTTCTTTCACAAGCATTGCTCGCTCGAAGTAGCCAGTTGCATTCCTCCCCTTTATCAATTCACCCGTGACACCCGCTTCGCTAGGAATGCTCATCAGTTCACCCTTGAGCCTAACTTTGGTCGTACCGTCAAATATAGAGATTCGTTTTTTAGTCGCACAACACGATTATGGAATAACTTACCCGGCACAGTTTTCCCCTGTTATTTCAATTTACAAACATTCAAAACCAATGTTCATCGACACCTCCTTTCTCTCCCCTCCTAATTTCCCCCTCGCCCGTGCTGCGTTTAAAACATTATAAGGGTCCCGTAACATACCCTTGAGCGCCAGTGAATTATAAAAAAAAAAAAATATGAACTAATTCAAATCTAACCTTAATCTATAAATAAAGGACTCAGATTGTAGCTCGTAGCTAACTATAAAAGACAAGATCTGACGGCGGATAATAAAACGTGATGTTTAATGCAAATAATATTTAGCATTTAGCGGAAAATTCTCCGATTTTGTGAATTCTCCAAATTCGCCTGCCTACATAGATATATCAGATTCTATTTGTTTTAATGAATTTGTCTATTATTTTTTTTGCGCATAGATAAGATTTTTTTTTTTTTATAATCGGCGCACACTCAAGGGGTTTGTATACCCTTAATATGCCAGAGACACAGTGTGAGCATTAAGAAAAAAGGTAAGGGTTAGAAAGGAGGTGTCGGTGTACATTGGTTTTGAATTCTTGAACATTGCAATGACTGGGAAAGACAGAGCGTGGCAAAGAATTCCACATTCGCGTAGTACGGCTGAAGAACGAATCTCTGTACTTCACAGTACGGCCGAAGTTGGGCTCAAGGGTAAACTGATGGGCATTCCTAGAAGTGCGTGTATTACGGTTAAATTTCAAGAAAGATTGTATTGCGTTCTATATAATACGCGTTGTACATAAATATACAAAACTGCTGAACAAATATGTATATGTATACTTTGCGTAGTTGTTGTACCTATTAGTATACAAACACAAAAATATTTGCTTAAAAAGTTATAACTGCATTACCATTCAAGTTGACGGCAAAAACAATTTACCATATTTATGACACTGAAAAATACTTCATCAAGGTTGTGCTAGCGCAAAAATTCTGTTTGGTCAAGTTTAATTCCTTTTATGGAAATCATTTTTTTTTATTACGTATACGCCACAGAGTACATAGAGGGTGGCGCAAAATTAATCACTCTATCGGAAAATGTCATAAGATTCGTTCGTTCAACTTTACCCTGGGTTAACCCAGGTTTTCTTGACAAAGACGCAAGGGCTGTCAATTGTTTTGAAAAAAGTAATTCTGTACTGTGATAAAACGTTAAATTTGTTATAAATAAACAATATTACGTTGTTACTCAATATTTCATCTGAAAAGAGTACAACAAATATTTAATTGCAAACATAAACAATAACATTCAACACGCGAATGGTTTGTCGACAGCAAAAGAAATAGATATGAAACCTCATGTCACTTTTTACAGTTTGGCCGTTCTATTTTAGGCCGAGTTCAGGGATACTCCAGGTCTCAAAAAACATAGAATTTACTCACCAGGGTGAGTTTAGGTTTTTCAAAAACCGATTTAGGGAGACCCCATGGTGACTTCAGGGCTTAACGAACAAACCTATAACTTTTGTAAATGGCGTTGTACGTCAATCATATTTGACATTTGTTTACAAGACAGCTGCAGAATACAAACAGACAAGCAATGGATCGCTATACTCCGCAAGAGCGTGGAATAATTGTGTCGATTTTTTTGTTACCAATATTCGGTCGGTGATGTTAGGACAGCGTGAAATTCGAATCGTGTAGCACCAACTGGACAAACATTCCGGCGCATAGCTAGGAGTACTTGACTCAAAACGCAGGAGACCATCCGGGGCGTGAAAATGTCGTGGCTGAGGCTGCCGATGACGCTAAGAACGAAGAAACATCAACCAGACGACTGGCCACGCAATTGAACATCACCAGACGGACCCTACAACAAATTTTAATCAGTGACTTACATACGAGTATGTTCCCTAACAAAGTGAACACGCATCAGCTAATGCCTGCTGATGCTGACCGTCCGTCGCATGTGAATAACTGTAAAGCCATCCTCAATCTCAACAACGAGAAGGACGATTTTGTGTCGAAAATCATCATGAGCGACGAGGCGCATTTCCACTTTAGCGGTTAAGTCAATGATGTACGAAGAGCGATTACAGATTGATTGGGCCGTATTTTTTTTGAAGACGCCGTCTGTAATACGGTCACTGTTACTGGCGAACACCACAGGCCATGATAAACGACTTCTTACTGCCGGAATTGGATGAGCGGGGCTGGAGAACATGGGGTTTCAACAATACATTGGCCATTTCGCGTGTCCACCAAGATCGCCCAACTTAACTATCCTAGATTTCTTTCGTTGGGGTTTCTTGAAGTCGCGGGCTTATGCCAAAAAGCCTCACACAATCGCAGCGCTTAAGGAAAATATTCGACAAGAATGCGAACAGTTATCACAGGAAATCTTGCGAAAAATCATAGAAGCATCTACTTGACGGATATCATCTTTTCCACTTAACAGAACAAAATTTAAAAGGTTCAAATAAAAATTTCTATGACCGCAAAATCAATTTTTTTATTTAGTAAAAAAGTAATTCAAAAATAAAATTGGATGATTAATTTTGCGCCACCTTGTAGATATTCATATGAGTAGTTGTATACATCTTTACTCGTATTTGCCAGAACCGATTGATGATTCTACATCTGCCAATAGGTTTTTAGTTTAATAAAAAGTCTTAATTTACTTCTAAAATTTTTGAAGGCTTTTTAAAATATGCAGCGTATAACAAAAGTCAAAAATTAATATGCGGAACTCATAACCTGATTGATGAATTTATGACAACAATAAATAATTCTCTATGTATATTATTTCGGCCACACAAATTTTGTGATTAAATTTCATTTCGATTACGATCATCAAATGTATGTATGTATGTACATACATATGTATGTACCGTACAAACATACGTATACGCCACAGTGAACTTTCATAGTCTGTATCTCTAAAGCCTTCGGCAATGCTTAGTTTTACTTCCAAAAATGTTAGTTGATAAAAAAATATCAACACTTTTCAGTCTTCCGGTTTATTTTTATAATTGTCTCAAAAAACGTGTCCGAATTAGGTACATTCAAAATAAAAGTGCAATTAGCTACATACATATATTAAAAAAAATATATATCATGCAATTAAAATTACCCTATCAAGTTGTCATTTAAATACATTTCCGATGCTGCTACTGGAATTATTGTATTGTGCTCTTTATTGTTTTGACCTTTATCTGTCAACTTTATGCCTCTTATTTTTCATGTTCATCAAATCGCGTGATTCAAATCCAGGTGTTTGTTTAGTGTAATTAAGAACTGTTTCAGTAATTATCATTATTAATACAAAAAAATAAGCTACCAAATTAATATTTTATGATTTTATCTTTAAACTGCCCAAAATATACCTTCAGTCATTATTCGATTGAAGGTAATGATTGTTAACTTTTATTAAGTTACATCATTTTGTAATCAAAGGGCACGGTAGTGCCCAGCCAAGTTCTGGCACTACACCCTTTTTACAGGAACAAACTCAGGCGATTATTGACCCCTCCCTATCTTCAGTACCAATGAAGTCAGAAACTTAAAATTTCTAACATTTGCTAAGCTAGTCAGGCACAGGCGCCTTACCAAATTTCAACTTTCTAGCTTAAGCTGTTCCTGAGATATAAGGCCTCAAAAATCACAAAAACCGTAACTGACTGACTGACTGACTGACTGACAGACAGATCATCAAAATTATGGAGCACTTCCCGACATCGTAGAATCTTGTAATTTTGCACAACGGTAGGTCTTGTCATGCAAGCAGAGGAAAAAATCGAAAATTTGAAATTTTCCATTCAGGGGGCGTGGTATCCGCCCACTTTCTCCGAATTGGTGTTGGTTGAATGGAGCACTTCCGACTGCTGTAAAACGATGAAATTTGGTGAACCGGTAGGGCTTATATTGCATATAAAGAACCAAAAATAAACACCAAGGTTTTCCTTTCAGGGGGCGTGGTATCCGCCCATATTCTCCAAATTGGTGTTGGTTGAATGGAGCACTTCCGACTGCTGTAAAACAA
Organism: Philhelius festivus; assembly: GCA_963931855.1. Lineage (NCBI taxonomy): Eukaryota > Metazoa > Arthropoda > Insecta > Diptera > Syrphidae > Philhelius > Philhelius festivus. The sequence goes on along the minus strand of OZ007556.1, from coordinate 38,704,769 downwards.
TGAAATTTGGTAAAGTGGTAGGGCTTAAATTGAATACAAAGAAAGAAATATAAAATTAGCGGTTTTCCATTTAGGGGCGTGGTATCCGCCCACTTCCTCAGAACTGATGCAAATTATATATGGCGCACATCCGATTGCAGTAGAACAATGAAATTTGGTAGAACGGTAGGGCTCAAATTGCATATAAAGGACCAAAAATGAAAATTGAGGTTTTCCATTCAGGGGGTGTGGTATCCGCCCACTTTCTGAGAAAATGTTTAATTTATATGGAACACTTCCGATTGCTGCAATTAAGGTTGGTTTGTTAGCGTTAGATATCTTGCCAGGATAAGAAGAAATAATGGAAGCGCAAATCAAAACAACCAATAACAAAAAGAAAATATACCAAAAGAAATAGGAAGCTATAAACTAAGTTGATTTTAGTAGGTAGAGTCCACCCTTCTATCTTTCCGTATCTTTCGAGATTTTGACATGACAAAATATTAAAATCTTTGCAAAAAGGAGTGAGATCAGACCAAAAACATAAATGTTAAAAAAAGAGCCAAGTTCTTCTATACAAAAACCTTTGTGTAACAAGTCAGCAGTGAAAAGTACTGAGATCTAAAAGTACGCCAAGTTCTTACTTCATGAAGGTTTAATAGGGAATATTAAAAGTAGAATAATATTGAAACAGCTACAAAGTAATAGAGAAATTTTATTATTTGATGACTACTGACTAAAATTTGATGGGCTTACTTTGCAAGTTTTTTCTAATGCCCAATTCAAAAGGTTTGAAAACTTGACCAGTAAGCCCATCAAATTTTAGTCAGTAGTCATCAAATAATAAAATTTCTTTATTACATTGTAGCTGTTTCAATATTATTCTACTTTAAATATTCGCTATTAAACCTTAATGAAGTAAGAACTTGGCGTACTTTTAGATCTCAGTACTTTTCACGGCTGACTTGTTACACAAAGGTTTTTGTATAGAAGAACTTGGCTCTTTTTTTAACATTTATGTTTTTGGTCTGATCAATTAATCATGAACACTCTTCTTGGAAGAGCTTTATTGTTTGTAGATATACCTACATAGATGTATTTAATGATTTAATGCTGTGAAACTATGAGTTAAGAGATAAATATATGAGCAATATAATATGTAGGTACTTGTTAATAAGATGTTGATTTTACTATTTGAGCACTAAACCTAGTGATGTGCGATACCCTTTTAATTTTAATGCGTAACGCAAAAGCCGTATAACTAACCTTTAGGCTTTAGCTCTTCAAAAGCTCTACGAAATTGAGTAAGAATATCCAGGGAGTCCCCTAATTCGTCAAGGATGTTTTAGAATATGTTTTTGGGTAAATTCCGAAATCAAAATACATTGGAGATACCACATAGTGTATCTCCAGAAAAGGCCTATTTTAGTCTACCCTGGCCCATGTTGACAAAATTACTCTATTAATACGAATGGTAGAAACTTCGTTTATGAGTTTATTTATAGAAGATATACAAGCTTTTATAAATGTGTTTAAATAAAGTTGATATCTTATTAGGGTCTTCAGACATCCGAACCATGTTCATTTTTTCTTACCCACGCTAATTTTTTACTTTGAGATACATTTTCTCCAGAAAATACGTACATAATTGCTAAACAAAACGTTTTACTATTTTTTTAATGAACTTAACAATAGTACAAATGAAAATCAATAACAAGTTAGCGGAAAAACCCTTAAATTTTCTGATACTTGGGAATACCTGCAACAGGTAAAAAAAGGAATTTTAGATATTTTACCTACGATTCTAACAAGAGTTGAAAGCAAGACTTTGTATTCTAAAAATTAATAATGTTGCAATATTTGTATAATCTTGATTAGCTAAGGAAGTTTTAAAATGTGCTTCTTTATTTGACTACATGCAAAACCCTTACTTTTTTTTATTTATTTAACTATTTGTAAAAACTCTCATATTCTTACCATCTTCCTTAAAAGTTTTCAGAAAGAGTTAGGTTTGGAGTATGAGGGGCTATTAGAAAAATTTACCAAACAAAAATTGTATGAAAGATAAAAAAATCAAAATCAAGAATTGGTAAGAAAATCTATTTAAAATGCTTGTATTTACAAACCAAAATTATGAAGACTTTAACGTTTATCGGATGAATGTACAATGTAAATTCTACTAGTTCGCGACAACGATACCATAAGCAAGTACGAAGATGAAAAAGTAACGTAATTTTTCTTTGGACCCGTTTTTTTTTATTTCTAACAGAACTAAGAGTATAAAACCTAAAACAAAAGACTTGCTTCAATACTAGCTCTACAGAAGCCCTACCGACAGAAAGGGCGACAAACAAAACCTGGCAGCGTTTTGTACACGATATCATGACGCATGTACCTATAAAAGCTCGAACTCATATTTTAGGCATCGAAACCAAAAATTTTTTGTTGACTCTTGGACATATATGGATGCAATACTGTCTTATCTGTAATTTTTCAGTATTTTTTTTTATTTTTCAGATACTAATATCAAAACACCTTGGCAGTTAAAAGTTGTTCGCGAACTATGAGGGTTCTGGGGTAACTCAGAACTCACCCCGATTTCGGATAAAAAATCATCTTCAGCAACGAGGCCAATATATAATTAACAATACAGTCACATTGTATCGTGGATTGTGAGCCGGCGGCATCATCGTTTCCTACTTCTTAGAAAACGGCGATGACATTGCCATCATCTCAGATGTGTGTATGCAGGGCACCCAGTTAAGCTGCGTCGGCCATTTGAATGGTGTCATATTTTGCAAACAATATCATTGATATGCATTTCAAAAAAAAAAAAAAAAAAAACGTACATGCACACAAGTTTTATTCAATTTTAATAATTACCCGTGCCTGTTGGAATACTTTTAACGGGTACCTACCTACCGCGATTTTGTAAAGACGCGTAAAGTAAATAAAGCTCTGTCATTTTTATTCTATTTAAATTCCAAAATAAAAAAAAATATTTGAAATAAGTAGACCAATACATTGATACTTTAATTTATACCAATAGCTAACAAAATTTTAGGAATCGCATTTCGCACAAACGCTAACGCCTTCTTCTTATAATTCGAGCACGACGACGACGCCCAACAACAGATTTTCTTCTTGACCCAGTCCTAGCTGATGATTGTTTTCTGAGAATTTTCCTAGCATAGAAAGCCTTTAAAATATAAAATAAAATAAATGTTTAATGTCATTTTAACTTAGAATAAAATCCATACCTCTACAATGTATTTGGTTTTGTCCTGAGGACTTAGTTTGTGCCATGCTTTAGCTGCTTCTCTTATTTGTTGAATCGCTGGTTGGCACTTATTTTTCATTCTGAATTCTCTACAAAAATTTAAGTATGGATTTCTGGTAATGGGTCCAGGTCGGCATTTTGATGTTGTTGAACGGTTACGTCTGGTCGTTTTACTCATTTTATACAATTTTTAAATGATTTTTATTTTACCACGTTAAATTTAGTTTCGATAAAAATTATACATATATGTATGTATGTAATTTTAAATCAATGATAAATAGTTTATTTTGAGTTTTTTGAAAATCAAAGGTAGGTATTTTAAATTTTTAAAGTAAATGATTTATATAGGTAGTATATTATGTACAATTTGGTTTTATGCCTGTATTAACCAGTCTGAATTCCAACTGAATTTTAGGATGTCCTTTAATGTATTTTTTTAAATTGCCCAGTATGTCAAGTCTTAAATAATTAAAATCTACAATGTCAAAAAATTAGCAAAAAACTTTTGACCATTTGCAAAAAATGTGACAAGCTCTTCTTCGTCATCGGTTCCAACACTCGTTCGTAATAACTAAAGACCGGATTATATGCATTTGCATACTTGCATATATGCATTTGCATATTTAAGAAATTCTCAACGGTAATAGTATATTTTACCTAAGATCTAGTTATACTGCATTTTATCGGTCATTTACAATATTTTTCCGAGCGCAGTGCACTCACTCTGCGTTCCGAAATGCGATAAAAGTGATAATATAGCGAATCTGACCAAATTTCATATTCACACAATATATGGGCTATTGAGTAATAATTGTCACTTTGGTCGGATTCGCGATTTTATCCTTTTTACTGCATTTCGGACCGCAGGGTCACTAGCCTCATCTGCTCATAATAAAGCCTACAAACAAAGATTACAAAATTCTCCACTCCCTCCAGAACTAGTTAAAACTTTATGAGGCTATTAAAGGACAGTGCCGAGTCAACAGCAGTTTATCAGTTTAAGAAAGCATTTAACGATTCTATAATAAAAGAACATAGCGTTCAAGTTCAAATTCTGTCCAGTTACCTCAGTGGATGTTGAGCGAACCTTTTCACTTCCAAAAATATTCTAAATGATCGAAGACACAATCTTACCACTGAACATTTGGAACAATACTTGATTGTTTACGTTTACAAAAATATTAAATAATTTTAATGTTCCTGTAACTATTATCGCCTATCAAAAGATAATTTACTTATTAAATGCTGATTTGAAAAAAAGCATAAAAACTTACTTTTCCCCTTTTTTTGGGTTCCTTAAATTTATCATTTACCCCCTTATTACGGCTGGCGAGTCGAACAAATAAACATGTGAGTGTGAGAAATTAGTATTACGGTTGGCGAATCGAGAACCTTTGATTCGACTTAAATGTCATGTATTTAATTTTTTAATAAACAATCAAATTTCGAACTCGAATAAGTTCGCCAACCGTAGTATGTCGAATGTGTAGTTCGCTTATGAAAAAATCTCATCTCGAACGTTCGATTCGCAAACCGTAATAGGGGGGTTAATTTCGCATATTCTGAAAATTTTCGTGCATATTTCAGGCATATTTGCATGCATATAACAAGCTTTTTATGTTGAATATAATCCTGTCTCTAATAATAACACTTCTTTCGTGAAATAGCAAGAAAAAGTTGATTTTGAGAGTGTAAATGGTTCTTTGGGCAAAACTTCTTTCCCACTCCCAAAAAGGACTCATTCTCCCCTCTAATTACCAACCCATTACACTTACGTTCCTTCTTTCCTATTCAACAATCAACGTAAGAAACGAAAACTATTTAATGACCTGCCGTACGACTTTCGTAGTGATAGGTTCACTGGCGATCTGATGGCATATCTCACCAAAGAGTGGAACATCGCTTCCTCGTTGGATTAGAAATTGCCTATCGGTTCGAGTTGTTTTAGACGGTTTTATGTCTAATATTCATAAAATAAATTCCGGTGTGCCCAAGGCTCCGCTTTGTCTCCGACACTCTTCCTTATATTCATAAATAATGATCTCATGTCTAAAAATTCTACGAGTATATATCTTCATTGTTCCGCTGCCGACAGCACCTTCAGCATTTCATATTCGTTTCCAGACTCGCATTAGATTTGGATAGCAATATACAATACGATTTTAACAACTGCGTGGAATTCAATATTTGGAAAACACAAAGCTGTCTTCTGTGGGCCAAGCGAAATATACCAACCGGTATGTGTGTAAATGACCATCTCTTATGGAATGATCATATATTCAAAAAAGTATTGAAATACTTAGGTTGTCTTAAAAGTTGGAACGAATTTGTTTCCCTTTTTATAAGGCAAACATCCTCCTAAAACTTGAGTATAATTCACGTAACTTCTCCTGTCTTTCATTGTCTTATAACTTTTTCTATCAACCAAGTTCGATTTAAATAACCAGTTGCATTCCTCCCCTCAATCAATTCCGTAATACTCGTATGGCAACGAATGCGTATCAATTTACCCTTAAGGGGGGAAATACAATTAGAAGTTCCAAAAACAAAACGATTTTTATTTTTTGTCTAAAAAAATCGTAAATTTTATGGAGAATACGACGGTCTAACTCTGAATTAAGAATTCGAACTCCATCTTTTTTTTTAACGTTTTTTGAAGACGTTTTTCGGAGCGCGCAACTAGTATTTTTGAAAAGTCGACGAGGGAATCGGTTTTATAATTTTATTTTTTTAATTTTTGTCTACAGGGGCTTTATACATGTATATATACACATGTGGTCATTAAAATAGTAGGTACTGTCATTTTTTAAACTAAAATCGTGTTCTTTCAAAGACTATGTTTTACCTTTTTTTATAAGTGGCAACACTTTTTTTGGTGGAAATATAAAAATTGCCGTTATTAAATTTTGTTAATGTTGCATTGACCATAACCAACACATTCGAATAAAAATTTATGTAACTTAACAACTGTTGCATTTTTTATTTGATCCAAAAGAGTTCCTATTTTAATGACCACATGTGTACATGTGTATGTGCATAGATTCACGTCGAAAACCACGTAGTAGGTAATAATCATTTTTCAGCAATTAAAACTGAACGCGTTTTTCTCGAAACAACATTTTTGAAATTTGCGTGCACGATAACTCAAAAAGTTCTAAACCGATATTGCTCTACTTTGGAGGCTTTTTTCTTTATATCATTAGCATCTATTTGAACTAAAAATATGTGATTGTACTTTAAAAAATGTAAAAAATCATGCAAAAAAGGCGCGAATTTTCCATCGATTTTTCGACATTTTTCGATAAATCGGTGCCAATTTTTAATTTCTCCATTTTTTTAAGTTCAAATAGAAATTATATCATCACATAATATGTGATGGACTATGGCAGACACAAATTGTGGCCTCCAGAATGCACAAAGATCGATGCCTCATCTTCGACCATAGTGTTTTCGAAGCCTTATAAATCTGACATGCTTCCATGAAAATAAAAATATGAATTTGTAGCTTTAATATGTAGTAAAACTTAGGTCAAGATTAGTCAATTTTAAATAAAAATTTTTAGAGTTAAAAAAAATATTAAAAAATGCTTGATTATTGGCCTCTTAATTGTATTTCCCCCCTTAAGTCTTTACCAAGAACGTATTGTCAAATATATTTCATTAGAAGCACTATTATAATGCGGACGAATGTGCATCGACATCTCCTATTAAATCCTCACCACTTTGCTTAAATGATCTGTTGGCTACAGCCTTAAAGAAAATACCTTATCTGGACTGGACGCATTACCAAATTTGAGAAATTCGGTCAAACTTATTTCACTTTTTCCTGCTAAAGTTTGCGATCAAGTAGCAAACCATTTTGCTCAGCTAGAAACTTAGTTGTGAAGAGTCTTGAATAAGAATATGCTTCGCTTTTTTGCTAAAAAATAAACGACTTCCATTTTCAGTAAGTAAAATCCGCTATTGGCCTAATTGTTGACTATGTAAAGGGATATCCATCAATCTCGTAAAAATAGCCTTTAATATATTCGGTGAACCACATTTACATAGAACCCCCCGATTACCATATCACTTCATAAAATAAAACACTTTGGTTTAGTTTCTTGAAAAAGTATACATTAATTTTATTATTTAAATACAATACGCTCGATATTACTTACATGCTAATATTCTACAAGGATTTTTGTTTTGTTTCATTTTTTTAAAGTAAAGTTTGTTCTTTTACGTTACTTAAAAAAAAACCTGTACTCTTTTAGTTGTATTAAATTTCATAATTTAATTTGTTTTCGTTCAGAGGTCAATGAAGTAGTAAGAAAAAAATGCAATTTAAATTTCAACGAAAGTCAAAGGTTAGAAACAACATCTAAACCAAAGATTAGATTTAGGAAAAATAAACAAAAAAAAAAACTTTGAATTCATTTTAAATAACACATATTTTCCAAATAGATTTCTATTTATATATTTGGATGTCGTTTCCTCTGGGATTGGTATGAAACATTTCGAAATTAGGTTTCTAAATAATCTGAAAATAAAAACCAGCAATTAAGATGAAATGATTTTCATGGCTAGGAAACAAGAGGAATGATTCATTCACTCCACCGATACTGTTTGTTCACTGGAGGTACTGAAATCTGTGCACACAAACGAGAACAGAACATCCAACAAGAATTAAAAGCGAAGTCAAATGAAAAAAAAAGAGCAGTTAGAAGGATAGGTATTCATAAAGTTGAGACATCATAAAGTTATTTTTGCTCTTAATCTGTGCTGCCGGCCGCCTGCCGCAGAAGAACGTAGATCTTCTCCTTAATCCACTCCTTGTTGTACGGGGCGTATGTGTTTGTGGACTTTTGGTAAACCAAACAACTGATGTCAGCCAATTGGTCCACAAAATCGAACAACTGACTTATGTCGTATGTGATCGTTGGGGTATTGGGATTGCGACGCTTCAGGTGCTCCTCGTATATTTTGCAAACTCCCTCCATGCAATCGTTGACGCTCTCATAATCGCTGTAGGTGCGTGTTTCTGGCCTGATTCCAGGTTGAACAAGGAGAATAGTGTGCGACATTATTGAAATTACAGATGGGCGTTGAATTAAATTGCTAGAAAATAAGATCGTAGAAAAACATACAAATTCAGGAAGGCTGCTGCGGCTACGTTTATTTGAAGGAGACCACAAAATTTTTTAGGTTAACCTGAAACAGAAAACTTTGCTTTAGAAATGAGAATTTCAATCTATTTGGTTATTTTTTTCCAGATCTAATCATACTTCAAGGTCTTTCAGTGAGTAATTGATGTTTATGCGGGTATTTTTTGTTTTCTTTTGTTGATTAATGCACAAGATTTCGTTTGATTTTATATAAAAAATTGAAATTTATATTAAATTGATGATAAAAGGAAGTAGATAGACTAAGAACACTTTAGTACGGTGTATAACTGTCTCATTTTTTTATTTTAATAATGGCGTTCTTCATTCTTAATTCTTTGAGCTTTGTTTAAGTGTGTGTGCATGTGTGAAATTTATCGAACTGGAACTAACTTCAGTGTATTTGCGTATTTTGTTTTGATTACTTTTATACTGTGAACAATCAAATAATGGACAAGTTTTTTTTTTTATTTTCTATGTGAGATAAGCTGGACAAATTAAAATTTAAAAAATAAAAATATTTTTTATCTAAATACAGCCGAGACCCGATTAATCACCGGTGGATAGGGTTGAATAAATGATCCAATAATACTTGTGAACATAATATACGCTTTATTGCAGCATTTGCGTTGATGAAAATTTTTTGTGCCATTTATTTATTTAAACTTAATTCAAGCATGTAACTTAAAACCAAACAACAAAAGATCTTAAAACTAGATTAGTATTGGGTGGAAAGTTGGATCGGGAATTGAAGGGATAATTATTGGACAGATTTTGAACTACTTAAATCAAAAATAGTTGAGTTGTTAGCACTTCTAAGCATTCTTGTAAGTGGTTGTTTTTGGCCGTACTCTCTTCGGTAACGGGGTATCCAGAAGAATGGTATCGATTAGGTCGTCCCATCCGAGGCCGCGCAAATAAAATCTTATAAATTTGCGCTAAACGGCTTTAATGCAATGGATGTGGACATGATAATAAGGTGACCAGCCGGGAGAGGCATATACAAGCAGAGGACGTTCAAAAGAAACGTATAAGGATTTTGTGACGTAGGGCTTTTGAGAATTCCTTGGACCAACGCTTTACAAATTTTAGGGCGGTATTCACCGAAGACTCATAAACAGCTCTTAAGTTTAAGTGGCTCATAAATTGGAAATTAATTGTGCTATTCACCAACCCCTCATAAGTATTTTTCGAAGTCCGAAAATGAGAGCCTCTCTTAACCAGGCATGTTCAAACTGTGAATTCAAACAATTTTCAAACAAGATTGACAGCGGAGAAGTCAAATGTGAAATATTAGTCATAAAAACAAAACGCATCAACTTTGAACTGTCATCTCATCTTTAAAGAACAAAAAAACGAAAGTCTTTTCTGCACACAAAACTTTTCATTTATTTTATTATCCAACCAAAACTTCAATTAAAATTCTCAAATAATGGCTATTCAAACGGATACCCGATAAGAAATTAACGAATTGCTGTCGAAAACATAGAGTTATGCCGAAAGGAGTAGGGAAAACCTCAGTTCCGTCGAAATGAGAAACAACGGTGGAAAACAAATCATCGGATTCGTTTCAGTCTTCATCTCCTCCAGTCTCAGCTCCAGTCCACTCACAGAATCCATCGAAATTGAAAAGGTTATCAGCGGCTGGCTTATGGATCATCGACGTGCTCCTTTTCATCCGTCCAGACTCTCCTGTGTTGCAAGTTTGTTGATTGCTCCGCATCTCAAACAATGAAGAAAATCAAATGAAGATCATGTAAAATTGATAAATAAAATTGCGTTGATACTTTTAATTGTTGATGTCTTTTTTTTTTTTTTAATTAATGATTGAAGTTTTTTTAATACAAATTAAAGTCACAAATCAAATTTTTACAGTGACAATTTAAAAAAAAGTCAGTTTGTTTCGAATGTTTTCGAATAAGTTTTCGAAAAGAGCTCTCGTAACTTATGAGTGATGAGGAGCACTCATAACTTTTACGAGCGCTCATAAATATTCAATATTATAGCTTGGTGAATGGATTTGTGAGCCTCTTAAGTTGTGAGCGTTCGGTGAATACCGCCCTTAGAGTTGAATATTAGAATCATATAATGAGCTCGAAAATTTAGCTGATTTTCACAAATAACTCCTGAGTCACGAATAGATGCGGCAACCGAATCTTGTTCATTATTCATGAAATAATAATGTTGGGGGAGAGCGTACAGGGTTGGAATTACTACCCCCAGTGCCTAGAGACGACCACATAAATAGGACTGAACCCAAGATATAAACGGAGATGGGAATCCATATGATTTCAATTTGAAAATAATTATATTGTGAGAAATCTTATTAAATGCTTTGCTGAAATCTGTTTTAACTGCATCAATTTCGCAGCCTATAATTTCATGGCACAAATAGTATTAGATAAAAATTGAATACGATTAGATTTAGTTGATCTACCTTTCACAAAGCCATATGTTGCTTTTCAGAAAAGAGTAATTCACAATGAAGAAGTAAGTAATAGTGAACTATACTCTCGAATAAGTTAGGAATACATGAGAGTTTTGCTATTGGCATATAATTTGAGACATCACTCTTAGATCCTTTTTTTATAGATAGGGATAATGAAACAATCTTTCCATTGATTGGGAAACACACAACAAGAAATAGATAGATGAAATAGAAAAGAATAATAAAATAAGCACGACTATATATATACTAGTCTTAAGGTTTCCTACTCAAAAAGAGAGTGATAAATTATAAATTTACAGTTGCTTGAAAACATTAGGGGTATTCATGTAAGCGCGGAAAACTCTCGTAAACCTCGTAAACCAGATAATTTTATCTCCGCAGAAACGAGCTGTCAAAATTTGTATGGGAAAAAGTTTCTGCAAATCGCATAAAATTATCTCACAAATTTGCTGCGGAAAGTGCAGAAATAAACCTCGTTAACTAAAGAAGTATGGATTCTGACTTTTAATTTGACATTTCACAAAATATTTCCCACATTTACGCAAGTATTTCTTAGGGGGTGTTCATGAAAACATGCTGCGGAAAGTTATATCTTTCTACAAAGCGGAAAATTATCTCGTTACATGAATACCCTTATTATAACTCGGTTATATAAAAGAATCATGTGAAGTAGTTATATATTTCAAAGGTTATTATTTACTGCCCAAAACAACTGGTCTGGTCTAGTAGAGATAAAATTTGTCTTGTCTAGATCTGCGTATTAGGCTTAACACTTCAAATACTAAGCGGGAAGCATGGAAGGAAATTTTCTGGTCGTACATATATTTAAATCAATACAAAATTTCTTTATTTTAATTTTTTGCATTTTATAATTCTGAAATATCACAACCATACTCTAATTTTAAAGGTGACACCTTTACTGGTGTTAATAAAATATCGATAAAAAAAGTAATTGAACAATGTATTCGATATTCTTGATTTCAACACAACAGCAGTGTTCATGTGCAATCAGCCTAAAGTAAAATTGTACTAGAATTAGCATTTAATTTCATGTAAGATGTCGCTCTATGATATGTATGAAACTAAAGACATTTTAAATTTATACATTTCCTTTTTTTGTATATCCTTCTTCTTTTACTAACCCTCGACGAGGTAAGACCTTATTGTTAATAAAGTACATTTTGTAAGATTATTTGAAATCTTTTCTTTTTATTTAAATTTCATAATCACTACTTTACTGCGAGTATCGCATACTGGATCCATAAGCCAGCAAACCAGGGTCTAATTAATCGCACCCTAACATTTTGGTCCAAACGAACCGGATAATTGGATCTTTTATTGCGATATTTAAATGAATTCAAGATCTCTATATCTTGAGATCCTTAAGCAACCATGAGCTGATCAACGATCATCATCCAGGCAACAAAATCTATCTGAAAAGATCCCTATATCTCTGCAAAAGAACGAAGATCACCGATCATCAAGGAACGACGATCACCGATCATCACCAAAAATAGAATTTTTATCTATCAGCAACATCGTACGACGAGTACCACAAAATTCTCGACGATCAAATCATACGACACTAAAAGATCTTGTAGCCTTTAATTCTCATAAAAAAGTCTACAAAACCAAATCTCACACCGCTTATCATGATCATCGATCACCAATCTCCAAGCACCCACACACTTACACAATCCTCAACCCGTTAATCAAAATCATCACATCATCATCATCGTTATCATTCATTTCCAGGCTCACGCTCTTATCAACCGAAGTAGCCAAAACTCTCTTACATCACCTATAAATCGAGACCCATAAAAAACATACATGAAACCAGAAATTCCGTAAATCCCAGCATCAGTACATCAAAGAGAAATAAGCACAGCACAGAAGAAAGTACCGCTTAAAATCTGGTTTAACAACAACTTCATCAGTAGTCATTGTCTAACAGGTATGTGAACGTTGGTTTTCTATCAGTCCAGTCGGTCAATTAAAAGTAAATTTCGTTCTCGTATAAAATACGCATATAAATTTAAAAGAACGTATAAATTTCGGTAAAAAGAGCACTTAACGATTTAAAAACTTATAAGATTTCTTATTCTCGTAAAAATAAAAAATTAAATCTGTTTCGTGATATATTTCTTTTCTGAATTCTGGTACCGTTAAATTAAAGCTTCCCTGATTCATTCTTTTGCAGTTAGTTGTAATTTTATTGGCAATACCAAAAAAAATCTGTGCATTAAGTAATCTTTAAATAAGTGAATTAATATTAATTTTTAATTCAACGAATGTTGTAAAGTTTTCAGTTCATGAAAAAGTGCATGTGGATTTGAGGTTAGCTATGATATTAGTTAATGCTCCAACCCTTATCAATGTGCAGTTATAGATTATAACAGTAATCGAGTTCTAGAAGTCTTATTTCCCAGTCAATCTTATTAAAAAACAAATTTTTCTAAAACGAATATTTTTATAAATTCGTTAAACGAACGAATTTCTCTGGTGAGTTGTTTTCGTTTACATAAAAATCAATAATATCTTATATAAGAACTTATTTATATTGATTAAACTATACCTACAAAATGATTGGAATAGATGAATTTATAATCGCTACCGATCTTCTAACCGAATTTCGTAAGAGTTTTCAAGAAATTCCATTAGTAGATCAGACTATTCAATCGTTACAGACCACCAAAACTGAGGTCAAAGATATGTGGTCTGAAATAAAAAACGCATATAATTTTTGCTTAACTTCTAACGAGGAACCTTCTGACGATGATTTACAATCGATTAAGCATAAATACAACTATTCTTCATCAGTTTATGTTTCATGTCTAAGTGAAATAATAGATGGAATTCGCAAACTTGAAATCATTAAATCTGATTTGCCAGAAGTTCCTAGTTCCTTGCCTACAAACATAAACTTCAGTAATACGCAATCTTTATCTTCTATAAAGGTTCCTCCTTGTGACACAGAGAACTTTCATGGTGACTATTTGGGATGGCCTTCATTCAGGGATTTATTTACAGCTGTTTATATCAATCATCCGAAACTATGCTGTGTCCAAAAGTTGTTTTATCTTCGGTCCAAAACAAAGGGTGAAGCTTATAATATAGTGAGCAAATTTCCACTTACTTCCGATAGTTTTGCTCTTGCTTGGAAAGCTTTATCTGACCAATACGATAATAAAAGAATTCTCGTTAATAGTCAATTGAAAATTCTTTTCAGTTTACCGATAGTTAATATTGAATCTGGAAAAGGTATAAAGAAACTTCAAGGTGATATTAATGATTGCATTTCCATATTAAATTCGTATAAAATTGACACAACTTCTTGGGATCCATTTCTCGTCTTCTTGTGCTCCAGTCGTCTTCCCGATAAAACGTTATCCATGTGGGAACAATCGCTTCAAAAACCCCGTGATATTGCGACTTGGTCAGAAATGGACAAGTTTTTAACGAGTCAGTATCAAATCCTCGAAACTGTAAATGACCTCAAGCATTCTAGCTTGAAGGATTGTAAACCTGCTCATACATATTCCACTTCTGCTTCTACCAAACAGAACCAACAGCACCATTCGTTTCACACAAAGGCTGCCAGCTTTTGTTGCCCACTGTGTAAAGGCTCACATCTTATTCGATTTTGTTCAAAATTCTTAACACTTTCAATCTCTGACAGAGTCTCAAAAGTGAACTTTCTGAAATTATGCAATAACTGCCTATCGCCTACGCATAAGGCTACAGATTGCCAGAGTGTTCACACGTGTATGCATTGTGGACGAAAGCATCATACACTACTTCATTTTCCTTCAAAATTTCAAACAAATCAATCAACAACCTTTCACACTCCAGGTATGTCTACAAATCCCAATGTAAGAAATCCAACTGAAGCGACCATCTCGCCTCTAAATCAAATACAGTCCACTCCAAACCCAAACCCTCAAGTCAAAACCTTTTTTACTCAAAGTAAAAAACGCATTCTTCTAGCAACTGCATTAATCGAGCTTCACCACCTGGGTTCTAAGTTTACATTACGTGCACTCTTGGATCCGGGGTCAGAAGCCAGCTTCATTTCTGAAGAAGCTCAACAGCGATTACGTCTTCCGGTGAAGCCAATACAAGCTGATATTTCAGGTATAAGCGCGGTTGTTACAACATCTTCATCGAAAATCTGTTCATTCATCATAGGATCTAAATATGTGGATTCTTTTTCTGTTCCTACTAGCGCTTTCGTCTTAAAGCGGCTCACAGGTTACTTACCTTCATGCGATATAAGCCCTAACGAACTTTCAGATAAAATAGATATACAATTAGCTGATCCATTCTTTTATGAAAGCTCTAACATAGACTTTGTGTTAGGAGCAGACTTATACCCTTCAATTATTTTACAAGGTGTAAAACAAAATATTTTTAATACTTTAGTCGCTCAACAAACAGTGTTTGGTTGGGTCCTATCAGGCCCATTACCGAAAACAAACGTTCAATCGTTCTCTACATTTGTTTCATATTATTCTGAAATCTCAATAGATGAACAAATATCGAAATTTTGGGAAATTGAAGAGTTGCCTAATGTAAGACATCTTTCTCCTGAAGATTATTTTTGCGAACAGCTTTATTCTCAAACAACTACCCGAGATAAAAATGGTCGCTATACTGTCCGACTGCCTTTTAAAGACCCCTCACCATCACTGGGTCCATCTAGAGATATCGCTATGAAACAACTTGTTCGAATGGAAAGAAACTTGTCAAAAAATCCAGACTTTCAGTCTAAATACAATGCAGTTCTTCAAGAATATTCTACGCTCGGACATATGAGCTTAGTTACTCCCGATGATTCCCTTCAAATCTATCCTGCTTCTTCTTATTATCTGCCGCATCATGTGGTTCTGAAGCCTGAAAGTACAACAACAAAACTTAGAGTAGTTTTCAACGCGTCAAGTCCCTCTGGAAATGGCGTCAGTTTAAACTCCATTTTACATTCAGGTCCAGTCCTACAGGCAGATCTAATGTCTCTTGTTTTACGATGGCGATTTTATCGATATGTTTTTTGTGCCGACGTCGAAAAAATGTATCGACAAATTTTGGTTCATCCTGAACACAGTCCCTATCAGAGGATTCTTTTTAGGAATTCCAATTCAGACGAATTTCAAGACTACGAGCTAAATACGGTTACATTTGGCGTAAACTGCGCACCATATCTAGCTATACGTACGATAAAACAACTGGCCGATGACGTTAGCCAACAGTTTCCTATCGCTTCATCAATATTAAAAAACGATTTTTATGTGGATGATGTTTTGTCAGGTTCTCATACTTTCGACTCAGCGCTAGAAGCGCAGAAACAATTATCCCTTGCGTTAAGTTCAGGTGGATTCTCTTTACGCAAGTGGACTTCTAATAGCATTGATTTTCTCAAAACTATTCCACAATCTTTTCTTTACAATAAAGATTTTCTACAATTCGAAGACTCCAGCGTTACCAAGACTCTGGGTATAATCTGGAACGCAAAATTAGATTCATTCTGTTTCTTTTTAAAATTTGAAGAACGAGATCATCGCTTAACCAAACGCGCTGTTCTCTCGGTAGTCGCACGATTATTTGACCCAGCAGGGTGGTTGGCCCCTGTAATAGTTACTGCGAAGATACTTATGCAGCAAATCTGGCAAGATGGGACGTCATGGGACATACCGCTCATGCCACAGACGTGTCATCGCTGGAAAAATTACTTCGCTGCTTTACCTGACATTCAAACAATTCGAATTCCGCGTTGGATTCAATATACGCCAGATAATGCTATTCAAATACATGGGTTTTGCGATGCCTCCGAGAAGGCATACGCTGCCACATTATATATCAGACTCCAACACAGCCCAGACAGCTGGTCTTCGCATTTACTCTGCGCCAAAAGCAGGGTAGCTCCTCTTAAGCAGATTGTTTTACCAAGACTTGAGCTCTGCGCCGCAGTACTTTTATCTAAATTAATTAACCATGTACTACCACAATTACATAGTATTTCAAATTATAACATAATTCTTTGGACTGACAGTTCAATAGTTCTAGCATGGCTAGATAAACCTCCAAATACTTGGAAAACATTTATTGGTAATAGGGTTTCTGAAATTCAAACCTCAAATCTAGGTTCTAAGTGGCGGCATGTCCGTTCAGCAGACAATCCTGCTGATCTTGCAACGCGAGGGATGCTTCCCAATGAACTCCAAAAAGATAAGCTATGGTGGAATGGACCTTCTTGGCTTAGGCAATGCGAGTCTACATGGCCCCAAGAAATTCCCCATAAACTAAAAGAAATTGACCTAGAACAGAGACCAATAAAGGCGAATATAACAACGATGGTTCCAAATATTGAAACCATTATTGAAAGGTTTGATTCTTGGCCAAAAACGGTTCATGTTATGTCGTATGTGTTACGTTTTGTACACAGAACTCATCCCCGCTATAGAGAACATTTTATATATCCATCGATTAGTCTGTCTCACGAAGAAATACGAAAAACTAAAATGCTGTTAATACGACTGACACAAATTCTTTACTACCCTAAAGAATATTCATCCTTAACCCGATCTCAGCCACTTTCAAAGAAAAGCACTCTTCTGAGCTTCAACCCAATGATTGATGAAAGAGATCAAATTATCCGTTCAAACGGAAGGTTAGTTTGTTCTTCTCTTTCTTTTAATGAAAGGTTTCCTATACTTTTACCATACCAAGCTTGCATTTCTCCTCTCCTTGTAAAATTCTATCATAAGCTAACTCTTCATGGTGGAGTCCAACTCGTTATGCGTTTGATAAGGTGCGAGTTTTGGATTCCAAGAATAAAAAACTTAATTAAAAGGTGTGAACGACAGTGTAACGACTGTAGGAAGCATAATTGGCAACGCCGAACTCAAATTATGGCAGCGTTACCCCCTGAAAGAACTACATTCTCTTTGCCTTTCACTCATACTGGCCTTGATTTTGCGGGTCCTTTTACGATTAGGAGCTTTTCAGGGCGAAATTGTAAACTATCCAAAGGATATGTTTGCGTATTTGTGTGTTTTGCCACTAAGGCAATTCATTTGGAAGCCACGAGTGACTTATCAACTCCATCTTTTATGGCAGCCCTCAATCGATTTGTTGCCCGACGTGGAGTTCCCAAGGTTCTTTATTCCGATAACGGCACAAACCTTGTAGGTGCCAGTAGAGTTATTGCAAAGGATTTTAAGGAGTTTTTGAAAACCTTTTCTGTCAACACCTCTGAACATTATTCTGACCTAGGCCTTGAATGGAAATTCATTCCTCCTGGAGCTCCTCATATGGGTGGTCTTTGGGAAGCTGCGGTTAAGAGCTTTAAAAAGCATTTTAATAAGGTTGTCGGTGATCATAAATTCACATTTGAAGAGTTCGCTACCCTCCTGGCACGCATAGAGTCTTGTTTGAACTCTCGACCGATCTCTACGATATCAGAAAATTCTTCTGATTTACCTCCACTGACCCCAGGCCACTTTCTTCGCGGTGGCCCACTTCTAGCTATTCCCGAACCTGATCTTTCGACACAGTCTCTAAGCTGCATAAAACGATGGGAAAAATTAAAAATTTTGCACCATCAATTTTGCGATCGTTGGAAGCAGGAGTACCTTAAGGGTTTGCATCAACGTTATAAATGGAAACATCCCGAACGAAATGTTTCAGTCGATGATATTGTTGTCATCGTCGATGAAAGGCTTTCTCCAAACGAATGGTGTCTGGGTCGTGTGATTAAGGTGTACCGGGGTTCGGATGGATTTATTCGCGTTGCAGATGTCAAAACACAATCTGGAATCCTTAAAAGACCCATCGTTAAGCTTTGTGTTCTGACATCTGAATAATATTAGTAGATAACTATAAATAAGAGCAATCTGCTCAAAGGACTCTTAAAAGGCCAATTTTATTTCGTTCTCTGCTCTTTCGGTTTTAAATTGCTTACATATTAATACGAAACATTTATTAAAAAAAATGTACTGAATGAAATTATTAACGTTCATGTATTTTTTAGACTTTGAAATACGTTTACTTTCTAAACTACATAATATCATGAATACAATTTATTATATCATTATGGCTATATTATTATTTTTTCCCATACTAACCTTTCCTATCCAAACGGAGTGAGTGAACCCCCTCCGCTATCAAAAGGTTTCCCTTAATCTTTTATAAAAGTATCTTTTTTTTGTATCTTTTGCAACTATTGTTGCAAGGCGGGCGGCAATGTTCATGTGCAATCAGCCTAAAGTAAAATTGTACTAGAATTAGCATTTAATTTCATGTAAGATGTCGCTCTATGATATGTATGAAACTAAAGACATTTTAAATTTATACATTTCCTTTTTTTGTATATCCTTCTTCTTTTACTAACCCTCGACGAGGTAAGACCTTATTGTTAATAAAGTACATTTTGTAAGATTATTTGAAATCTTTTCTTTTTATTTAAATTTCATAATCACTACTTTACTGCGAGTATCGCATACTGGATCCATAAGCCAGCAAACCAGGGTCTAATTAATCGCACCCTAACAAGCAGTATGTCACTTAATTTTAAGTGCACAGTATAGAAGACACCAGTCGCAGATTGTTCACACCCTTCACACACAGATGTCGCAAGCTATAACTGAAAGGTTTTCTTTTCTTTCCGGCTCTCCAACAACAGCTGTTTCATTTATCTCATCAAAAATCAAATCATCCCCTTCCCTTCACACATCAACAAAACACACCTGAACCGCAAACCTTCCATCTCACTCTCATCTCTAAAAATTATG
Source organism: Philhelius festivus (assembly GCA_963931855.1). Taxonomy (NCBI): domain Eukaryota; kingdom Metazoa; phylum Arthropoda; class Insecta; order Diptera; family Syrphidae; genus Philhelius; species Philhelius festivus. Next base: position 38,685,131 of record OZ007556.1, on the reverse strand, counting down.
ACATTTATCGTTTGTCCACTCCAACCTGAGATAAAATTCCAACAGCCAGACAGCCTCCTTTCAAAATTTTGTTTACATTTTTTTGTTTCTATAAATTTATTTTAAATCACAAGAAAATAAAATAAACGTTGGCTTCAATTTAAAGTTTATCAAAGACAACGCAAACCGCACATACAACAAATAAGAATTTACATAATTTAAAGAATACGTTCCACTTCAATGACATTCACATTACCGCAAAATTATACTGTTAATTGGCCACAAAACAAAATACATCATAAATTAAAGTATTTGTGAAAAAACCAACTGGAATATAAATTTTAAAGTGCCGCGCGATTATAATTTCCACCGGCTTTGTCTGCTCAGCCACAGCAAACAATGCGGAGCTTTTCCTATGTTTTCATTCAAAAGTAAGGTAAAATATTGCTTTGCGTCTAAGATAATAATTCCCTTTAGCTTTAGCTAGCCTCATGGAGTAAGTGGCTCTGTGTGGCAGTGACTAAAAATAAACCGCACGCATTCACTGATAAATAAAAAAAAAAAAAAACTTCTTGTCTACGTTTTGCTTGGTTGTGCGAGAAAATTTCATTGAGCTTTTCCTCATTTTCTTCTCATCTCATTCCAGATGCCCAATGAGCATGTCAGTACCCTGCGTTGCCTTCTCAATGCTCCCTTCCGCGATATAAACACACCGGCCATCACAGATCGTGTTGCTCCAGTCAGAGATGTGGTATTCCTTGACGAGGATGCCAACCACAGTGTTCGTCCTCTGATCTATCGTTCCATATCATCACCTCAGCCAGCGACAGACACAGCAGCGGCATCAGGAAATGCCTCATCCACATCAACAGCAACATTACACGAAACTCAGCCGAGCGACAACTTAATATGGTAAGTTCCTCCATGAGAATGAATTTCCTTACCGCCGCCAGACAGCCCGAATTCTGATAAAAATGTGCTACGTAGTCATCGACTTGGCTTATCAGTCGTTGTTTACTGATTGGGATTGACTAGGCAAATGTAGTTCTTATTGGGTTGGGTCAGTAGGAGTTGGTGTCATCAACAGCCAGGTTTTCTATGTCATCAAACCAGCCGCGCTGCCACCGGCTATCAATTGCAGTTGGCAGTAATCGAAGTAATTGGTTTCAGTTTCAGCTGATAGCAATTGCTGCTGGGTCGCTCTCTGTTCGTTCTCGCTGGCCGCGATATTGCGTAATTTTCTTGGTCGTCAACAACAACGACAACGTAGAGTTCTGTTAAAAGACAAAAGAGTTTAATGATTCTCTCAGTTTTGCTCAATCGACGTGATTAATTATTTATGAGCATTTTGATTATTGGTTTTGGATTGGAGCAGTAATACTTTTGTTTGTATCGTTTTGTTTCTTCAATGAAAAGAGAAGAAGGAGGAATTTCGAGCGGAAACAGCGGCGTGTTTCTGTTTTTATTATTGTTTTAATTATTATATTTAGTGCATCACGATGTCTACGACGAGCTGTTTGTGGTGCCTACGGATCGGAGGAGCAAGGTCTGTCTTCTCTTCTCTTCGTTTTGTTATTGTTATTTTTTTATATTTATTTTATTTGTTTTTTTTTCTAATGATGTGCACTTGCATAGCATGGCTATGACTGGCACGCATTTGTTTGCTCTCAATCAAACACACTGTCGGGTCGGGCATTAGTATGAGGGTGAGTGTGTAGGTGGTTGGGTGTTTGGTTCTTTTCGGGGTAAACCACTTGTAGCTTGTGGCATTGAAGTTTGGCCATGAACTTGAACTATATAATGCTGATGATTGAGAGGAAAAAAAAATAAATATCAACAAGTCAAAGGAAACATGTGTTGGTGGTGGGTGGGTATTTGCTGAAGGGGGGAAATCTGATAGGGTGTCGCTATTGGTTTCGGTAACGCAGAACAGAACGCAGCATGTTGCCATTTGGGATTTAAGTTTTAATTAATTAGATGAGAGCAGACGATTGCAAGGCGCCGATTACATTTTCAAAACAAATACACAAACATGTTATGTATCATCTTTGTTATTTTTTGTTCGTCGGTCGCTTTAATTAAAACACTTTTAGCAATAAAATTAAATCAATTACCGATTGAATGGGACCAATGGTAAGAAAAGGGGGTTTTATCAATTAGATGAGGTCACTCGTCAATCAATTCATTGAGAATGTATTTATTATTGTTTACAATTGATTTTTTGATTGGCCGATTGTTGTGATGAAAAGAATAGAAATACAAGAAACTTTGTTGTTGTCTCTGAAAATTAGTTGCATATAAAGAAATGTAGTTACGTATAAGTTGAATGATTGCTGAGCAGAGTTAAACCGACAGCTAGCAGTAAAACATTTCTGTATTTTCAGCTTAATAAATTCATTCATAAGTACAGTAAAAACAAACGAGAGAAAAGTTGTTTGTAAGGTAGATACAAAGAACGATTACTTTACTTTTAGGTATATAACGTCTGCCTCTCTTCTTCTCAATTTGTATAATTTACAAATTTGTATTATCAAACAGCAAATAAAAAAAAGAATTAAAACAATAGTAAAATCTCAAAACAATGAACTCGTAAGAATTAGAGTATCATCCTTTCTAGTATCGAAATTTGTATAGGAGTAAAATATATATACAAAAAATGCGATATAACAAAAGAAAAAGCAAAAGAATACGAAATAAGTCAAATCAAAAGCACTTGTATTTATAAGAAAACTTATTCAGGAGTTGTCCTTAAAAATAGCTTCGACGGAAGAGACTTGCTTACGATAGCTTTATCTTTCGAAATTGTTAAGCTAAAACAGGAAATGTTAACCTGTTCTTGGCTTATTTTTTTTAAATCGATCTGTTAGGTTAATTATTACCTAAAACGACCGTCTCGTTTGGTTGTTTGGTCACAAAAATGTAACTTTTATTTAGTTATTTTCAAGGTTAGTTGCATTTTGGAAGTCCTACTCAATCATAACATGCCAGTAAGTGTAACAACGCGAAACTTATGTGAAAGGGTACATATCCCATAATTTAAAAGATGTTAACATCAAGTGTGCTTCAGTGGGTCATGGCTAGACAGGTATTTGAGACCTCATATGTATATCGGTACGTCTTACGCAGCAATCTTTCATAAATTGTTAACTGTTTAATTATTTAAGTACATCGATATTTTAAAATGATAGCAACTTTCTCTATACCGATGAAGGTACACTAGTTAAAATATAATCAAAAGTCATTCATAAATCCAAATAATGTACACAGGTAACAAACGAAGACATAACTACCTATAAATAATAAAATAAATTGGACGTTTTGAATATATTTCGTTCATATATTCGATTAGTACGTCAGATTCTACAGTAGACCACAAAAATTTGCGAAATGACATTTTTAAGGTAAACGAATTCGACATAGACGTACATAAATGTGCTAGTGCTAAAAAGGCAGCAAATTCTATTTCCCCAATTGGAATTGGAATAGAATTAGGTTCAAAAGTAGATAAAGTTGGATGTCCATTGGTCGAAATTATATCATTTAAAAGTTTTTTTTAAACAAATACTAATTTTATTGATGATAAAAAGCCATTCATATTTTTCCATATACATAATACACAATACATACATACATGCAATTGTGCATACATAAAACTAAATAAATTAGAGAACGACTTGTTGGCAATCTGAACCTATATATTTAATTTATTATATAAAATTGTGGCAATATTTGTGTGATATTTTTGTATTTAATCTTCACTTACGCTCGGAGGTTTAACATTAAATACAGTAACTCGCCCACTGATGGTTGATAGAAATTGACAAACGAACAATCAAGTAATTTACAATCCTTTTTATAATAATGTTCAGAAGGCGAGATCTCAGATTGCCCAGCAATTTCAGAAATATAATCAGTGTTGCTCCGCAAAATGCGGAGTTCGAATCTAGCCTGTTTGTCATAGCCATCCGGAGATCGGCAGAAAATCTGGTTTTCCTAGAGATGTCGCACTACTAATTTATTTAATGAAGGAAAAGTTTTAAAATGGTTAAAAATAGACAACTTATAATAGAGACAAGAGAATCATTTATTGATTAGGCTCGAAAATCTGACAGTAGAATTGTATATTCCAAGCTAAACTATAATCTCAACCAAAGAAACTACTTTCATGATGAACTTAGCTACAAAGAAATTTCTTTCATTTTCAAGGCAAGATGCGAACTTTTCAACTTAAATGGTACACCTTACAACGGGAGCTTCAATCAGTTTTGTACGCTATGCAACCTAAAATCAAAAGAGGACTGTTTCCACTTTCTGAGCATATGCCAAATATTCAACCAATAAAGACTAGCTTATTTTGGTAAAAATGTGTTAACATTGCAAGAAACACTTCAAATTTTAAACGAGTGTGATTGGAAGATTTTAAGTAATTTTTTAAAAACTATTTTTAAGTATAGAATCCTATTAATTACGGAATATGTTTGTTTTTTAAGTTTAAATATATTAATCTTTTCTTGATATAATACTTGAAATAATTGCTAACCAGGCTGATGGCAAAGTCATGGCTTTTTTATTCATTAGATTGTAAATTTTGTGAAATAACAATTGAAAATAAATGAATTTGTTACTTACTTGTTACTTACTTACTAATATAGACAACATGAAAATCTAATTAAAAATTGTTTCTAGTTAGTTTATATTTGCCTGGATGTTTATAGAGACCCTATATTACAAATCGAACTGTGAATTAAAACAACATTTTTTGCCCAATACAAAGAGAAGAAAGGCCAGCTTTATTATTCATAATTAGGGTCTAAGGAAGCCAAGGAATAAGTAGTAAAATTTTAAGTGAGGAATTGCTCAAAGCTATAAATAACATGGTAGCTTTTACAGATAATTCAAAGATTTTGAATGAATAGTTTACTAACGTTTTAACTGCATAAGTAGCTAAAACGAGAAAACATTTTAAGATACCAAGAGTTTATACAGAATAATAACAGATAGTAAAAATGGTAGACGGTTTCAAACCAAAGCCAAATTTTTACTTATTGTTTTTTATTGTAATTTAATAATCGCCCATATTCTGAAACTTGTATTTATGACTCGTATTCGACTACAGTCGTATGTTGTTATTCCAGGAGTCGAACATCTGACTTCACTTGTACTTGTGCACATTGTGTACATCGCATACGACTGTTCCTGCGACTGTAGTCGAATATGAGTCATAAATGCGAGTTTCAGAATATGGATGAATATTTGACTTAAAAATAAACTATACTACTAATAACAATTAAGAAAATATAATCGCAATAAAAAAAAATTAAAACATAGCTGAAAGATTTAACAATTACTTTGTGAAAAATGTCTCTAAAGTCAATGAGTCAATTCCTTATGTTCAGTTCAGTTAAAGGACTAATTTGGCAAAGATGTGTTAAATTACTGAATAAAAATTCAATTTTCCAAGTGCTTATGAATGCAACCAACAAAAATGACCCAACGCTTACGAAAATTTTTAGCCACTCCATGAAAGCAGGACTCTTCCCTCATACATGGAAAGAATCAATAGTCACTCCCAATGAAAAAAACATTCATGCGAATCTGAAACTGTATAATGCACTTATTAGATGGAAATAGTAAGTAGTTGAAAAAAAGTTCGTGTTTGCCGTTTTTTCTTGATTTAAAAAGAGATTTTGAGGCAATAGATCGAAGAATATTTTTAGAAAAGCTTAGCTTCTATGTACATACGTTGTAAGAGGAGAGGAACACAAAGGATTTGCGTCATATCTGTCAGACAGAACCCACAAAAACATCAGGAATAATGTCAAACGACATAAAACAAGTTCTCAGGCTTTCCTAAATTGTGATTTTTGCCGATGATGCAATTATTTTTATATCGGGAAAGAACACAGACGATTGCACGAATTTTCTCCAAAAAGACCTCAAAAGATTAAACAAATGTAAGCAAACAAATTAAAACAGAATGTATCAGAATCGAAGTACATGGCCCTCAAACAAAACATCAACTGGAACCTAGAGATGGAAAATCAAACGATTGACCAAGTGCAAATAATTAAACGAAATATTTAGGCCTAGTTACCTATATGTAGATAACAATTTAAAATTTGATTTGCATATTGGCTATTTAGTCAACAAATTTTCAAAAAAAAAACTGCATTTCAAATCTTACTCAAAATTGTAAATTATAAAGGGTGGGCCAAATACAAGTTTCTTTTTAAAAATGTAATAAAATGAACAAAATTAAATGTTGCCCATGTATTATGGCTTTATTAGTAAGATCAAACTATGGAACAAATCCTCTTTCAAGTCGCTGTCTCGGCTTGTTGAATTACGAGTATTGATTGAAAATCGCTTTTTTGGCCTTTAGTCTACAAAAATTGGCATTTCGTCCCGGTGATCTGACATGTACTCATCAGTTGACTATGAGGACCTTGTCAATAGGAAATTTTTGTTAAATTCAATTCACCTTACATCGATTTTTTGATAAAAATCCAATGTGAACTATACCCAACCAAGATTAAAATTGTAATCATTAACGTTGGAAGATTTTGCCCGTGGCCTGGCATTGATTCTATATGAAGGTTTTTATAATACAAGCTCTATATACTACTGAAATAAATCAGCCAAGTAGAAGGCTCTTTTATAGTCAAAACATCAGCACGAGTACATCGTACTTATAAGAATTCAATTGACACATTCCATTCAAACTTTAGGTACTTATAATCTATAGAAGACCCGCCTCCTCAAATCAATACAGCTTTCGATTGACATTTTCATCGGTGTAGACCAAAAATGAGTGGGATATAGTGACTTATAGAAATTGTCATAATTTTTAATATACACACAAGTCCCTTCATATAATCAATCGATTCGAATAATTTCGAAGCTTGAAAATTATCTCACAATTTTATCGATTATTATCATAATATTCGAAGGATTTTATAAGTTGAATTGCAGGGTCTTCACTTATTGCCTTCGCTATGTAGTTGGACAAATAATAAATAAAATAAAACAGGGTATCTGACTTCTTCAATGGTAAAATGGAAGTGAAAACTTAAGCAAATTCCCCATGCATTCCTCCTTTTTGTGTAGCATTGATGAAGTATTAACAACTATATTAATGTATGTGGGGTGTTTCAATACTACATTTGAAATTCTGTTCTTAATTCTTCTTGTTTTACACAAAAATTCTACCTTCAAATCATGGCTTTTGTCCATACCTTCATTATGTCGTCATATATTTTCCAGTTTTGTTTATTTCCTCATACACTGAATGAAAAATCAAAGCTTTATATTAAGAATTATGGCAATGTACATTTTTTAACTTTATTTATTTATTTTATTATTTAGCTTTATAATTTATTTTCTATGGAGGTACTTAGGTACTTGAAGCATTTACATGTTGATCAAACAAATTAATACATGTACATTATGTACATAAGTCGTGATTTTTGAATAAGTGAACAGCTTAGTCAGCTAATTGTAACACGCGAACAACAACAAAACCAAAAGTGAATACAATAATTTAAGTCAGCAATCAGAGTGAATATAAAATTTATTTAAATTGTTGACAATTTGAGAGTTGAGATGGCGCTTAATTCAACTTATAGAAAAATGTGAAGTGTGACATCTGCATTTGATTTCTGCAAAAAAAAGGATGGCAAATACAGGATTCATATTTGTTAGATAGAGAGAAATAGAGCAAAATGCAGAAGGACTCCATTTCTGCTTTATAGGAAATTCGACAAATGCAGAAGTCAAGATTATAGTAAAGACGAACATGTTCATCTTTATTAGTTTAGTTTAGTTTATTTCATCAATCTGAGATTAACATTCTCTTTTAGATTACATATATATAAATAAAAATAACGAAAAATAGTAACTTAAAAATATAATAAATATTTAAAATAAATACACATAAATACAGAAAACATAAATTTAACATATATCACAATAATTAATGAAGTAACAAAATTAACATTACATGTTTTTTAAAAGTTTCTCGTGAACTGTGCATACAAATATATATCTTTTCAATTACAGCATTAGTTTCTCTGATGCAACGCATAAAATCGGTACATTTCTACCATAATTACTTCTCGAAAAAGTTTCCCGTAAATGAAAGCCTGTACAAAGGCCTCTACTGGGAAAGTAAGGACACATAATGTGACTATTTACTATATCCTTTATCATCATAATAGAAAAATACTATCTTTTGACCTCAAGCGTTTGCATACCAAAAAGCAAACATCTCACATTATATGCAGGCATAATAATGTTCCAATTAAGCTTAAAAAAATCCTTTCAATTTTCAATGAATGATTTGCATAGTACGGATTCCAAACCACGCAACAGTACTCCAGGGTAGATCTCACAAAAGCCATATAAAGAGATTGAAGAGCATATGAATCGGAGAATTCTCTAGTGTTCCTTTTTAGAAAACCCAACATTTTATATGCTTTATTAACTATATAGTCAATGTGACTACTAAATGTGAACTTCCTATCAAATATGACTCCTAAATCCTTCTTTTCAGTTACTTTATCTAATGTTATATTATTGATAGTGTAATCAAATACTATTGGTGCAATTTTCCTTGAGCATTACATTTAAGAAAAGAAGATTTTTATTGCACCATGATGCAAGTTCGCATACATCTTCTTGCAATAAATAACAATCAATTAGAGAATGTATAGTTCTGAATATTTTTACGTCAGCATATAATAAATACCTTGAAAACTGGAAAATGTCAGGAATATCATTGATAAACAAATTAAAGAACAAAGGACCAATGTGACTTCCTTGAGGGACGAACGAGGTTACTTTTATGCACTTAGAAACATATCTGTGTATCTTAACGAATTGGGTTCGATCAGTAAGATACGAACGTACCCATTCTAAAAGTATGGAGTGGATACCAAGCTTTGACAATTTGTATAATAATATTTCATGGTTAACTCTATCAAATGCCTTGGCAAAGTCAGTAAAGATGATGTCGGTCTGGAGACCACTTTCAAATCCACTAACAACTGAATCATACAAAATAGTGAGATTTGTAGCTGTAGATCTGCCGGAAACAAATCCATGCTGAGAATCAGATACTATTTGTTTTGTAAGAAAAATGAGCTTATCACATACAATTTTTTCAAATATTTTAGGAATAATAGATAACTTACATATTGGTCGGTAATAACATATTTTTTGCTTTGCTCCAGACTTAAAAATCGGAGATACGAGTATGTACGATGTTTTCCATTAATTTAAAAATTCCACTCAGGATTTATCGCTTTGACAAATAATCCGACGAAATACAGCCTATACATATGTACGAGTATATGAAATATGACTCCGAACATCCAATTAAAAGATATGAGAGTACGGTGTACAAAAGGAGTAGGTATTGGGGGGACCAAATAAAAACGATTTACTAATTTACCGAGTAGTGAAAATATTATTTAAACAAAATTCACTTCGCTCCAGCTATCAAAGGGCACGGTAGTGCCGAGCCAAGTTCTGGCACTACACCCTTTTTACAGGAACAAACTCAGGCGATTTTCGAACCCTCTCTATCTTCAGTGCCAATGAAGTCAGAAACTTAGAATTCCGAACAGGCGCCTCACCAAATTTCAATTTTCTAGCATAAGCGGTTCCTGAGATATAAGGCCTCAAAAATCACAAAAACCGTAACTGACTGACTGACTGACTGACAGATCATCAAAATTATGGAGCACTTCCCGACATCGTAGAATCTTGTAATTTTGCACAACGGTAGGTCTTATCATGCAAGTAGAGGAAAATTTGAGGTTATCCACACAGGGGGCGTGGTATCCGCCCACTTTCTCCGAATTAGTGTTGGTTGAATGGAGCACTTCCGACTGCTGTAAAACGACGGTAGGGCTTAAAATGCTTACTAAGACAAAAATATAAAATTTGCAGTTTTCCATTCAGGGGCGTGGTATCCACCTACTTCCTCAGAACTGATGTAAATTGTATATGGCGCACTTCCGATTGCAGTACAGCAATGAAATTCGCTAGAACGGTAGGGCTCAAATTACATATAAAGGACCGAAAATAAAAATCGAGGTTTTCCATTTTGGGGGCGTGGTATCCGCCATCTTTCTCCGAATTGGTGTTGGTTGAATGGAGCACTTCCGACTGCTGCAAAACAATGAAATTTGGTAAAGTGGTAGAGCTTTAATTGCATACAAAGAAAAAAAAATAAAATTTGAGGTTTTCCAATCAGGGGTGTGGTATCCGCCCACTTTCTCAGAACTGATGTAAATTATATATGGCACATTTTCGATTGCAGTAGAACAATGAAATTTAGTAGAACGTAGGGCTCAAATTGCATATAAAGAACCAAAAATAAAAATTGGGGTTTTCCATCAGGGAGCGTTGTATCCGCCCACTTTCTGAGAAAATGTTTAATTTATATGGAGCACTTCCGATTGCTGTAATTAAGGTAGGTATGTTAGTGTTAGGTATCTTGCCAGGATAAGAAGAAATAATTGAAGCGCAAATCAAAACAACCGATAACAGAAAGAAAATATACCAAAAGAAATAGGAAGCTATAAACTATGTTGATTTTAGTAGGTAGAGTCCACCCTTCTATCTTTCCGTATCTTTCGAGATTTTGACTTGTCAAAATATTAAAATCTTTGCAAAGGAGTGAGATCAGACCAAAAACATAAATGTTAAAAAAAGAGCCAAGTTCTTCTATACAAAAACCTTTGTGTAACAAGTCAGTCGTGAAAAGTACTGAGATCTAAAAGTACGCCAAGTACCAACGTAATCTGAACAACCTAATCGAAACCAACCTTTTGTCAACTGAGTCTGCCGATGTTATATGCAACCAATTAACAAGATTTGTACGAAGCTCAACATCAAACAAAATATTACACACTTCCCCAACTTTTAAACAAAAATGGTTCGATAAGGACTGTTTGAAAGCTCGCGAAAAATCGTTTGCACTTTTAAGAATCATACGTAGTTCACATAACCCTGATTTAAAGAAATGGTACATTGAAGCAAATACTCACTACAAAAATTTATGTCTGCGAAAGAAAATCGATTTTGAAAACAAACAAGCACTAATTCTTGGAAACACTAAAAATTCAAAAGAGTTTTGGAAGATAACTAGAGACATAAATGGAATAACTCATAAAATAGGCATAGGATTATCTGCAGAAAATCTTGCTACTCATTTTAAACAGCTCCTTCACAACAGCTCAAACCTTACAATCTTATACGCTGAACCATCAAACTTCGATGAATCGTTGGACTCAGATATAACTGTTTCGGAAATGGAATGTGTACTTAAGAAAGTGAAAAATGGAAAAGCTCCAGGGGAAGACGGAATTCCCTATGAGTTCTATACAATTGCAACACCTTCCTTTTTTAACCATATGCTGTCGCTTTATAATAAGGTCTTTTCACATGCTGACATCCCCTCATCGTTCAAAAAATCTTGTATCTTCCCCATTCATAAAAAGGGCGCTCTTGATATTGCTGGAAATTATCGAGGCATTTCATTTATGAACACTCAAGCAAAAATTTTCTGCGGCATACTTGCAGAGAGGCTTGAAAAATGGGTGGAGAGGAAAAATATTCTCACAGATCTTCAAGCTGGCTTTAGAAAAAACTTTTCGACAACAGACCAGATTTTTACATTAGTTTCAATTGTTAATGCTTTTCAAGCTAGAAAAAAGAAAGTCTACTCGTTCTTCGTAGACTTCAAAGCTGCTTTTGATCTAGTTAATCGTAATGCGCTTCTATATAAGCTATCACAGTTGGGTCTATCTACAAAATTTTTAAGAGTAATTAAGGAATTATACACTGAAACGAAAGCAGCAGTCTGGGACGGCACAGTCTTTTCAGAATGGTTTGAAACTACTTCTGGAGTATAGCAAGGTTGTCTCCTTAGCGCTTTATTATTTTCTCTCTTTATAAATGATATTGCAGATGACCTTCCTGGAGGAATAAGAATAGCAAACACTGTTATTAACGTTTTATTATACGCCGATGATCTTGTCATACTATCTGAATCACCTGAACATCTACAATTGATGATTAATCGGTTAGCTATTTACTGCAATAGATGGGGACTGACGATTAATGCAGAAAAATCTAAAGTGATGGTCTTCTCACGATCTTCTCGGAGCCGGAGCAGTTATAAGTGGTATTACAATGGTAGTCTCTTAGAAGTTACCAACGAAATAAAATATCTAGGGGTCAGAATAAATACAACATTGGATTTCAACAAACATCTCATAGCAAAAGCTAACGCGTCACAAAGCTTGTTGAACTGCGCCTGGAAAAATGTATTCTCAAATAGTAGAATATCCCTTTCTGCTAAATACAAGATATATGATTCCGTCATTAAATCAACCCTTTGTTATGCTTCTCAGGTTTGGGGAGCAGACGAATATTTTGTAATTGAACAATTCCAAAGAAATTTCCTGAAAAAACTCTTCAACTTACCTTGTAAAACACCAAATTATACAATCTATCTTGCAACTGGAATTCAAAAACTCTTTACAAGTACGCTTAAGACACAAGCTGATTACATTTTGAAGACATTGAATTATGACGACTCCAAAATAGCTAAAAAAATGATTTTGTACGAGCTAAGAAACAATGACTGGTGGCTTGCTAGATGGAAAAGTATTGGTAATTACTGTGGTGAAACACTCCAAATTGATTTGAATAATTTTAATAATCTTAAAGAACAGTTATACCGAATAATCCAGAAAAACGAAGACGCTGTACATAGAGAATTTGCTGAAAAGGCTCGTACATCCGAAAGCAGACTAATATACTCGCAGCTGGACTATAACCTTAACCATAAAAACTATTTCAATGACTCGCTAAGCTACAAAGAAATTTCTTTAATTTTTAAGGCAAGGTGTGAACTACTCAACCTAAATGGAAGTCCATACAATGGAAGTTTTAACCAATTCTGTACGCTATGCAACCTTAAATCGAAAGAGGATTGCTTCCACTTCATAAGTATATGCCCAATATTGAGACCATACAGACTTTTCTTCTTTGGCAAAAATACCCTCACCATGCAGGACACACTCAAAATTCTTAACGAGTGCGACTGGAAAACACTAAGTAAATATTTGGAAAAAACCTTCAAGTATCGAATGTTATTAATAACTGAATATGTTTGATTTTTAAGTTAATCCATTGAATACTTTATTGTATAAAAACAATTGTATTTACATAGTATATTTATATTTGCTAACCAGGCTGACGGCTTAGCCATAGTTTTAAAATTCATAAATTATGTAAATTTGAGATTATGTACTATAAATAAATGAATTTACTTACTTACTTACTTACTTACTTACGCCAAGTTCTTCATGAAGGTTTAATACCGAATATTTAAAGTAGAATAATATTGAAACAGCTACAATATAATAGATAAATTTTATCATTTAATGATTACTGACTAAAATTGACGAAAACTAACAAAAGATTGTGGCGAAATCTTAGGTATAGGGACAGTACTTGCTAGATTTGTCTCTGCTAAATTTAATAATAAAATATTCTCTTCTTTACTACTTGTTTTGTACCTTATCCTAATCTCCACTGTAAAATCTAGCGCTAAATTCAGCGCCACCACCAGGCTAGAGTTCGCAATACAAAATCACGCTCCGTGATAATACTATAGGTTATACATATATACAAAGCTAGTACATTTTAATAAAAAATATCACAATTTTAAAGTGAGAAAACATTTATAACTATTTTTAATTAATTTTTAAAGTTCCTCAATTTGCATACAAAATGCACTTTTTTTTTATTTATTTTGACATTTTTTTTTGTGTAAGTACAGTCTTGGCCAAAAGTGTTAGGGACCCTATATTTTACAATTTATTCTCTTGGAGAATGAATTGTTCGCGTTGTGCCGTGCAAAATGCCTTAGATCGGTTACAGAAAACTGGATCCCATCTAAATCATAAGAAATCCGGCAGGACAAAAGTAACCACGGTAAGAGAAGATCGGTTTTTAATACGAACCTCTATAAAAAAACGTAAAAAAAAAACATCAAATAAGCTAGTTGCTGACATAACACAACGTTGTGGGAAACAGATTTCGGCTAGAACCGTTAGAAGGAGACTTGGAGAAGTTGGATTGAAAGGTTGCAAGGCGAGGAAAGAGCCATGGCTCTCAGAAAAAAACAGAAAGTTGCGGCTAGAATGGGCAAAAAAATACCAAAACTTTACTGAAGAAGATTGGAGTAAAGTTCGATTAGTCTGTGCGGAATGCTAGCCCAATCTGTTTGAATCCGGGACCAAAGCTCGCCTCAAGTTTTTGGTGCATTATCGTGCCGTCCCAGTCTTTTTTTTTTAAAATAGCCTATTAATTTTCTATGGGGCTTAGGTCTGGACTTTGCGCAGGCCACTGCATCGATTGAAAGGTTTGCCTACCGAGCCAATTTTTCAATCCGGAATCTCTCTCCGATCCGGAATCCCAATTGAACACTTTTTGTTTGATTCTGATGATGAAATTTTTTGTGATTGTATATTAGTCCAGTCAAAGCGTCATTTGACCTTGCGCGCAGAGGCATGGTCTATTTTTTTTTTATGGATCGATAGGTGATTATGAGAAAAGCTTAAAACCAAATTTGCACCACATGACAACTTTTTTTACCAAAGTTATTGATAAAAATGTGTTTTGTTGCATTTTTTGGTCATTTGCGAATATCTCGGCTCCACTATCTCCTACAAACAAAAATTAAACATGTTTTTATTCCTAATAAGATTATCTATTATGTTATAAAAAAACCATTTGTTTAAACAAATGAAAAAAAAGTTATAGTAAGTTAAAATAATTTTTTGTTGTTTAAAAATCACTTTTTCGTGATTATTAAGAAAAAAGCTCATTTAACGATGAAATTTTTATTTTTTATTATTAAAGTTCTTGTAATTCCCTACAATTTTAAAAAAAAAATCAACATTCTACAATGAACGAAAGCCGAGTAATAAATTATTGAACATAGGTAAGTCAGCGCACCCACGCATTTTATGATTTTATGTTTTAATTAATATCTCAGCCCCGGTATGCCGCAAAGTGAAAATAAAAAACTGTATTGCTAATAACAATATTTTCTATCAACTTGCATTTAATTTAATATGTTTTAGCAAAAACATAAAAAGTTACCGTTGGTTTCAACGTTTTTTTCCTTGTTTTTAATACCTTTTTTTCATAGTTATTGAGAAAAAAACTGTATTTCACGGCAAATATTTTGCAGTTTTGAATTTTTATTTTATAGTCCTGCTAATTTTCTTCAAACTAAAAAAAAAATTAGTCCATTACGACTAACGGGAGCCAAGATATTCATGATTTAAAAACTTAGGAAAGCTTACAATTTAGTATTTTAACCTTGTAGCTTGTAATTTTGGTGTCGCCAGCAACAAGATATATCGGTATCCTTCAAACACCCCACACATACTTACACATATTTGTTGCTTATTGTTGCTGGCGACACCGAAATCACAAGCTACAAGGTTAAAATACTAAATTGTAAGCTTTCCTAAGTTTTTAAATCATGAATATCTTGGCTCCCGTTAGTCGTAATGGACTAATTTTTTTTTTAGTTTGAAGAAAATTAGCAGGACTATAAAATAAAAATTCAAAACTGCAAAATATTTGCCGTGAAATACAGTTTTTTTCTCAATAACTATGAAAAAAAGGTATTAAAAACAAGGAAAAAAACGTTGAAACCAAGGGTAACTTTTTATGTTTTTGCTCAAACATATTAAATTAAATGCAAGTTGATAGAAAATATTGTTATTAGCAATACAGTTTTTTATTTTCACTTTGCGGCATACTGGGGCTGAGATATTAATTAAAACATAAAATCATAAAATGCGTGGGTGCGCTGACTTACCTATGTTCAATAATTTATTACTCGGCTTTCGTTCATTGTAGAATGTTGATTTTTTTTTTAAATTGTAGGGAATTACAAGAACTTTAATAATAAAAAATAAAAATTTCATCGTTAAATGAGCTTTTTTCTTAATAATCACGAAAAAGTGATTTTTAAACAACAAAAAATTATTTTAACTTACTATAACTTTTTTTTCATTTGTTTAAACAAATGGTTTTTTTATAACATAATAGATAATCTTATTAGGAATAAAAACATGTTTAATTTTTGTTTGTAGGAGATAGTGGAGCCGAGATATTCGCAAATGACCAAAAAATGACACAAAACACATTTTTATCAATAACTTTGGTAAAAAAAGTTGTCATGTGGTGCAAATTTGGTTTTAAGCTTTTCTCATAAGCACCTATCGATCCATAAAAAAAAATAGACCATGCCTCTGCGCGCAAGGTCAGGCCCTTTTTCATGACGCTTTGACTGGACTATATGTGAAACATCAAATGTGGAAATAATGAAAATCAAGAAAAATTTTTGTTGAAATATAAACTTAGCATAATTAGGTTGCAAAAAATAGTTGTGTTCAACCAGGAAAAGGCCAGTGTAGAGTAGTGTAGTGCAGTGCAGGTTCATGAAAACTGTCAGAGCAAACTCAAGCGAAAACTTCATACGTCAGATGTTAAAAAGATGAAATCAAATTAAATTCGGCGCAATTGAAATGCCTTATGCCTGCGCTGAAGTCGATGGCAAAGGGACGAAATTCATTCCCAGTTCTGCGACGACGTTGTCGGCTTTTTAGGCACAAAATCTCTTCCTCCTCTTCACCGAACTTTCAAACACTTGCGTTCGGAATTGTTCGTCTAAATATTCACATATAGCCTTAATTAAGATATTATTGGATTAATTGGAGAACACTGAATCACCAGAGATTGCCCTTCACTCGAAGTTAGCTCTAATCAATGTATGGATTATTTAAAAATTTTAATCAAAAATACAAAGCGCGGAAAAATCAAAAATTATTTGTTAACAAAATATAATCGAATAATGACATCAACTGATTTTGACAGTTTTCACCAACCTGCACTAGCTCAAAAGGAAGTGCAAAATTTTCTGAACTAGAGTACACTAGTTCAGCTCAATGAACGCTAATCAGTGTAAGTCAGTGCAGAAATTTTCTCAATGAACAAAAAAAAGCTACACTTTTCTGCCCAGAGTAATCCAGTGCAGTTGGTTGAACAGACCTAATCACAGCTGTTGAGTTTGACGTTTAACTATATGAATGTGTGAGTGCTTCTGGTTTCGATTCTGATTTCAAATCCAGAAGCAAATTTCTCTTCTTTTCAGAATCAGAACTGTCATTTTTTCCCAAGTGAACACTTTCAGAAGAGTCCAGAAGGCTTCCGGATTGCCAAATAAAAACGACATATGAGATGTATCGATGTGACGTACCCCTAGACATTATGGTTAGTGCGTTGGACTGTCAGCCGCT
Source organism: Philhelius festivus (assembly GCA_963931855.1). Taxonomy (NCBI): domain Eukaryota; kingdom Metazoa; phylum Arthropoda; class Insecta; order Diptera; family Syrphidae; genus Philhelius; species Philhelius festivus. Next base: position 38,667,753 of record OZ007556.1, on the reverse strand, counting down.
GCAAAAAAGTTTTTCAGGGGTGTTTTGCCTCTTGCGAGGAATAGACAACTCATGAAAATTGCTGCTCATTAGTCATTCGGAATCGGCAGAAAATTGTAGGTCCCCTCCATTCCTGGGCCCGTATTACGAATTACGATTATCGTTTAAAATGCCTCGTTATCGTTAAGTTGCGATTACGTTTTACGATACTCGTTTTCTCTTACGACTGCTTTTGGCACTCGTATTTCATTGTTTTGACACATGTACTATTTTTGATAGATATATTGAAAGAATGAAGTTGGATGCGCCTAGAAAAATAGATTTTTTTTATTTTATCAGGCAATATTTTGATGCATCCATTATCGTAAACCATAATCGGTCCATGTGTTGACTATCGTTTTCTAGGGTATCGTTTTTTTGCCATTCGTTTCGTAATCTGTAATACGGGCCCTAGTAACACTCATAAAGAAATTTTTGAGAGTTGTAACTCACTAGGTCCTGATTATCTTCGAGCTGTTGCACCACAAAATTTATTTTTTAATTTATTTTCCCTTTTATAGAGTATTCCGATCCAAATGTCAAAAATATAATACATAATGTATTTCTTGTATTGCTCAGAAGTTTTCTAACCAATTAACAGCCGCACATATATATATCCATCACATTAAATGGCATTAAGCTGTCAGCTGTTTAAAAACAAAACAAAAGTATGAAATGTGAAGTACTCTATGAATCAAAATGGATGATTCTTGAAACTTTGATATACTAAATATTAACTGTCAAACGGATGAATTTCCAAATGAACTGATGACATTTGATAGTAATCGGATGTACTGATATTTTATCCGCCTAAAACATAAGCGTCAATTGTTTATCATCGCTAACAAAGCTGAAACAGGATAACGTTCTGCGAATAATTTTTAAGCAAAAATATGTGTATGTAATATAATAACATTATCGTACCTCGTATTTTACCAGAAAACCATCATTTTCTCACATTTTATAAACCAAATTTCTGTTGCCAGAACCATTACTTGCTTCAGTGTAGCTACCAACAATCTTCTATTCCAAGCCACCGAACTGCTAATTTAATTTAGAACAAGAACAAATGAAAACTATCAAAAAGAATCCTTACAAATGCATTACCTTAAGTTTCCAAAGACCTGTACAAAAACTTTTCTATTCGCGTGGATTTAGTTTCGCTGTGGTATCTTTGTCGTGTTATTGGCGAAATTTACTGTGTTCGGTGGTTTCTTGTCCCGTTTTTCTCGGTGTTGAAATAACAAAACTTTCAAAAAGGATTACTTCTGGTGATAACATTGGAAACATAGTGTTTGAATGTGTTTTTGAAAAGTGCTTAAGATCCCCTTTAAAAGATTTCGACTTTCGGAAGTCGATTGAATTTAAAATCAAATACAAAGCTTCCACATTGTCAAAAAGAAAAATAGATATTCTGTGAATTGTAGCAAAAAAATTAATTAAATTAAAAGAAATTTAAAAAAAAGTCATTTAATAAATTGATAGTTATTGAATTTGTGAATTGGATATTTTTCAAACAAAAACCAATTACTGTAGTTTACTAAAAGCAAAATGCCTGAAGAAAATAGAGGTCGTAATGAAAGTTCAATTGTTGACTATGACAGTGACGAGGATGATTTCGGAGGAAGAGTGGATGATTTCGAAGATGAGGATGAATTCGAAATTGACGAGTAAGTTACTTTCGATATATTTTTTGACTGCTCGAATGAATTCCAATTTAAGACGAAAACTAAACTTATGTCATCGAAGAAAAATTAATCTCAGAGCCTTTGCAACGCGTATACTATTTTCACTCTTTGCCTCACTATTCATCACCGATTTTATACTTGGGTAACTCAAGTTCAGCAAAAACGTTCAGGTTTTTTTGCTCTCCAGATATTCAAGAGACCTTCAAAAAGCAAAGGTTTTGTTTTTTTAAATATTGAAACAAAAAAAATAAACATCAAAAAAACAATATTTTCCATCCGGTGATGTATTCTGTTTTGTTTTTATTAAAATGAAACACTACCATCACATGGCATTAAATTGAATAACAGACGAAAATACCCCCAGAGGAATTGAACTTGTATCGATTTCAGGATATCTCTGTTGGTGAAACTTAATAATAATCTGCCCCATGAGGTCAGATCTCATATAATAATTTGAATGGTCGTGAAACGTTTGGATGATTTCATCACTATCCAAAGAACACACAGAGTAGTTGGTATATGTAGTTTTACATATATACATGAAGCAGCTAGGCAACCAGTCAGGGCAGTCATGCATCAGAGTATGAATTTCGGGCGAATTTACTTCAATAGAGCAGTACCTATTTTGTCGCAATAATACATATTATGAAGCTTTGCATTGAGGATGTAAATAATTCTTTGTCAAACAGTTGGAATCTCGTATTTTGCATTTTTGTTTGTTGAAGATTTTAATTAAATTGTTTATAAATTAGAATATAAGGATATTCAAATAAGTGCGACCAACGACTGACAAATGAACGAGCATTCGTCCATTTTGACATTTCGTTCAGATAGTCAATCACCAAGAACACAAAAACCAGAATTATTTTGAGGTAAGTTGCCCGCGAACAATTTATTCGTTACAGTGTGGATGATATGTGGAACGCGAATAGAGTTTGACATTTTCGAACAATCAGATGAATTGAAATTCGCGGAGACATTCAAAATGTCTCTTATTTTAGCAATTGAAACGCAAATGTTAGTATCTTAACATTAAATTCAATTAGTTCATTAGTGAACGGTGAAAAATTTAGGCTTATAAATGTTTTAAATCCCGTTTTTTCTACTAAAACTTGTTTTTAATCAAATAGGGATTTGCATACAAGGTGGCGCAAAATTATTCATCCAATTTTTTTTGAATTTCTTTTTTACTAAAAAAGAAAAAAAAATGATTTTGAGTGTTGGAAATTTTTATTTCGAACTGTACCATTTTTTCTGTTAAGTGGAAAAGATGATATCCGTCAAGTGGCTGCCGCCAATGTTGATACACATTTGTGCCCGTTTTATCGCATTTTCCATGACTTTCCGCAAGATTTCCGGTGATAACTGTTGGCATTCTTGTTGAATATTTGCTTAAGGGCTGCGATTGTCACAGGCGTGTTATCATAAACCCGTGATTTTAAGTTGTTCCAAAGGAAGAAGTCTGAAATGGTTGAATCGGGTGATCTTGCTGGCCATGCTTAATCGATAAAACGGAAGATGACGCCACCAGGAAACGCCTCCTTCACAATATCCATTGTGGCTCGTGCGTTTGCAACGTCTTGTGAAAACTACATATTCATCAAGCCCCGCTCATCCAATTCCGGCAGTAAGGAGTCGTTTATAATGGCTCTATAGCGTTCGCCAGTAATATTGCCCATATTGCCAAAAAAAAATACGTGGACGCCGGCTTTGAGTGGATGTAATGGCTATTCGTGCATCAAACGGGGATTTCAGTGCCCCAGAAGTGAAGATTTTGCTTATTGACGGAAAGCGACGCTTAAGTGGAAATGCGCCTAGTCTTTCATGATGATTTTCGATACAAAATCGTCTTCCTCGATGTTAAGACATTCACCCTTATTCCGATAGTAGTTTTAATAAAACGCCTTTAAAACGAGAAGGCTCCAGAGACCACATTTTGGGTTTAAATAATACCAAAAGGGTAGCATTCTCTATGTTCTTCACTTTTCTAAGCATTATAACGATAGTCGTTTCAATAAAATTCCAGTTTTCGTTTCTAGAGCCTTGTCGTTTTACTGGCGTTTTAGTAAACCGACTATCGGAATAAGGGTGATTAATTCACACGCGACGAACAGTTATCAGGCATTAACAGATGCACTGTTTGCACTTTGTACGGCAATATGTGTAAATAAGTCTTTCACTAAAATTTGCAGTAGGGTCCGTCTGGTTTTATCCAATTGCGTGGCCCGTCGTCTGGTTGATAGTTCTCCGTTCTCAGCGACATCTGCAGCCACAGTCGTGATATTCTCGGCCGAACGACCAGCTTGGTGGCGGCCACGCCCTGCATGGTCTCCTGTAGCTCTAGTCCTTTCGAGTCGAGTAGCTAAGCCCCGGAATGTTTGTTAAGTTTGTGGGACACGACACAGGTAATCGACATCGAAATCCACGCTTCGCCAACACCGACCGATTATTGGTTAAAAAAAAAGCGACACAATTATTCCAAGCTCTTGTGGAGAATAGCGCTTCATTGCTTGTCTGTTTGTATTCTGCAACTGTCTAGTTCACGAATGTCAAATATGATTGACGTTCGACGCCATTTGCAAAAATTATACCATCTTCCGGTGATTAATTTTGAGCCACCTTGTATGTGCCATCAGTGTTACCAGATGCTTAAATATACTCGTAAAATCTGTAAATTTACTGAATTTAAGAAAAATACTAACACAAAAATCAACAATAAGGTTCTGGATGAATGAAAGGCATCAGTCGATTGTAGTTTAATTCCATAGACCTGCGACTTCGGGAAAAAAAACCATGCAACAAAAAGTCTAGCGGGGCTAAATCGCATGATCTTGGTGGCCAATTCACGACACCTCTGTGAGAGGTAATCTTGGCAACCGCTGAGTGGCACGTAGGGCCACAAACGGCGTTGTCTATAGTAATGAACTTTGAGCTGCTGGGTCAGTTGGATCTCGTACGTAACTGCCCACGCAAAACTTGCCAAGTTTAAGTCTGCAAAAGGCCGAGTTCTATGCACGGCGAACAATGGGTTCTGCAGTTCACTTTCACGGGGATGTTCTCAAGCGATTTTGCTTTCCTTTGTTTTACGAACGATGGCCGATTAGTTACCGAATCGGTCGTCTCAATTTTGGTCACCAAACTCCAAACGTTGAAGAGTTCATTGTGAAGAGCCATCACGTTCTGTTCAATCGTGTAACTTTGTTATTTGTAATCAGTAATTGAATAATAAACAAAAGATTTGACAGATGTCACTAAAACATCATGGCCGCAAAAGGTCTCCAAAATTATAATCGCGCCAAAAACCAATTGAAAGAATTGGCGATTCTAATACATATGTGTTTAGTAAAAATGTTTGAGCAATGGATTGTGTAACTTCTTTGCAGGAGCGATTACCTACGCCTGCACTGCAAATGCAAAAAATTCCTGAAATACCAAAAGATTGCATTCAACTTATTGCTCTGAAATGAATATAGAAACAAAACTATTGGAATCTTGAAATTGAAATGATTGGTGATTGTAAAACTTAAAGTCGAAATCTTAAAGTGTAATTGACGAATACAATATTTTAATAAAATTCAATGAATACTTTTAAGGCTAGTCGCGCACTGGCAACTGTGATCGAAATCAAATAGTTTAATCACCAGTTGAAGGAGAACTGCGCACTGGCAACTCTTTACTCACGCTCACACTCCTTTCTCTCTTGCGCTTATAGACAGCTCAACTGTTGCGAATTAATTTTAGGCAATCGTTTAATTTGTGTCAAAACACAAACTTTTTAGTTGCTCGAATCGAGTTGCTCTAAGTGCGCGGTCTCCCATATAAGCTCATATGTTTCATTTTAGCAACTAAACAGTTGCGAAACTAAAAATTGAATGTGCGCGCCTGGCCTAAGAGATTGTATTCACAAAAGATTGCGTTCTTTTTTCTGAATGCTTACTTTGTCATATAGTAGAACATAAAATAAAGGGGATTCAAAAAATAATGGGGTTGTAAAACAAATTCGAAAGAAAACTTTGTTTGTACCTTCAGAAATTCTAGCAAATTCCAAATACGATATTTGGACTGTTTGACGACGACGCGATTAAGTTGCAATGTTCTGCCAGCGCTAGCGAATGCATGCATCAATGATTTCTCTACGAAGATAAGTATGGAGTGCTTACGGATCTTAAGCATAAACTTTAGAACAAATGGAGAGGATATACTTTAGGTCCTTTAGTACTTTATTCCACATGAATTTACCGTTTTATCTACTTTCCTTATGTAAATAAATTATTTAAACTCAGTTGCAGTTGTATGTGTACGAACTATACAGACTATAAAAACTGCACACACAAGAATTCACCCTTTTTTTTTAATAAAAGCAGCATACCTACTCGTATGATGAACAAGAACTTTTCTCACCCAAAATTGGAAGAAAAATAACGAATATCTTGAACGTGACATGCACAAGTCTAGGGACTTGCATGTAACGACGAAAACCGACCCTTGAACTTTTTTTTCGTAAGCAAGCTATTTACGAGAGAATGGTCTTTTCTTTGTTTGACGTTTATTAGGACTCATGCAAAGGTTTACATGTGACATGCGAGAACTAGTTACTTTAAAATTCTGTAAATCACCAAGAACAAATTTCATTCTCATAAATATATAAAAAATTAAAAGCATTTTTGGCTTTGTATACGTTAGTATTATTTGATTGTTCATTGTCTTTTCTCGTTTTGATTGATTTGACGATTTAAAAATTTTATTTATTTTTTCATTTGAATTCATAAGAACCAGAAGATGGTCTTAAAAATTAATCTTCTGTTAGTCGATTTTGAAATCAAATCCAAATTTGTATTCTTTTCAGAAAATCAACTGTCATTCGCTGACCAATCGAAACCACCATTTTAGAGTTTTTGGTGACAGTTCTTACTAAATATTGTTTAGGTATAGTTCGTTACCTATCTGTCAAGTAAGATAGCCAAATTTCATCGAAGAATATAAATTTTAGTGCTTTTAGTAATGTTGAAGAAGGTGCGCGCGCACCATAAAAGTAGCTTCTCAGACTGGTTGTATGGTGGAGCCACCCATAAGCTAAATGTTCTTTTATCCTAATTTTTTCTTTCCTACTTACTTTATGGTTAATCCCTTTTGATTTCCGTTTTCGCCATACACGAGGTTGCTCTTGCTTGCTCTTGGCAATTTAACTTAAATTAAATACAAGTAACGTAAGAAAACTAAGTAAGTTGATTTAAAATGTACATACTACATATCTTAATACTTATAATTTATAAAACTTTATTCCCAATAAAGGATTTGTAACCACCTTAGCAAAATAACCAAATTGTTCTTATTTGCTGGTTAACAAATAAGTTTTCGGTTGTGGCCAAAATTGCCGCAACATTTTACAAATCTTAAGGAACAAATTTACTGATTTGTACGCTAAAGATGCCACCTAAAGTGCCGACAACCAAAAATATGAACCTTGAACATGAAGAGTTCAACTGTTGCTGCTGTGACGAGCCCGACTCTGCCGAAGACATGGTGCAGTGCGACCAATGTAATGACTGGAACCATTTTAGCTGTGCCGGTGTGAACAGCAGTATTCAAGAAAAATTATATGTATGTCAAATATGCACAGGTAAGAGTAAGTGTGTAGCTAGTTTTTCAGGAGCGGACTCTGCATCTGCTGTGGGTGGGGTCAGTACAGAAGCCAATATGAATAGCCAAGCGTCGCAAACACAATCAGCAACAATTACTGCTGCCTTTGCACAAAGCGCTGTCACGGTTCCTGCGACAAATGCGGCCAAATTTGCTGCTATGCAAGGGAATCTAGCCGATGTACCATCTCCGTCAAACTTCACTCACGTGCAGTCATCAGCACCATCAGTCTGTGTGACACTTCCTGCGTATAGTGCGGCCGAATTTGCTGCAGTGCGTGGGAACGTAGCCGATGAACAAGCTCCGTTCAATTCCGCTTATTGTAATGCACCATCATCAGTACCAACCATTGCTGCGTTTACCCAAGGTGCTGTGAAAGTTTCTGCGCATAGTGCGGCCGAAGTTGCCGCCATGTGTGGAAATCTTTTTCTTTCCAACGCCAATGCCAACGTTCCACACGCAAACACTAGACAGTCATATTCCTTTGCGACAACTTCAACTCATAACGTATGTGGTTTGAGAACTCTGCCGCTGAGTGGTGAAACATTAAATGCTGAAAGTTGTATAACATCTGCCCACGGTGCGCTCTTATCATCTCTAAAAAGGAGTGAACATTTATCGTTTATTAACAAAAGAACAACTCAAGGTTTCGTTTTACCCAAGGATGATAATGTTCCTGAATCTGCGTCACTACAACCGAGACTCAACTCAAGCAGCTCAAAGTCATCGAGGTGCTCCTCAACTAAGCGAATCCAAATAGAGTTGCAGAAAATTGAGGAGGAAAGGCAGTTGAGGGAAAACCGAGACAAACAAGAACTCAAGCTACGAAAAGAAAGAGATGCCGAATATATATCCAAAAAGTACAACATTATGAATCGAGTTTTTGATTCTTCGGACGATGACGATGAGGCCGCTCACGGTGTAGAGGAAATGAAAAATAAAACTACGAGCACAGACTTGAACCCGAACTCCAATGTTGGAAAGTGGATTGATGGAATACCAGAGAAGAATTACATGCACTCCACACTGAAGGTTAACACAAAACCCCCTGAGTTCATAACGAGTACTTCTCAACATCAACAATTTCCTAAAACATGGAGCGGCGCTGAGAAGGGATCATTGCTTATCACTAATCATCAGCCAACTTATTCAGCCATCATACCAAGTGCCACTCAGTTTCATCTTCACTCTGCCAAACCATGCGATGCAGCTCTTTTACCAAAGCCAGACCATCATCAAAGGCCCTGCATACCATCGAAAAATGAGAATACACCTAAAGTAAATGTTCTGGTTCCACCGTCGCAGTGTGTTCAAAATCATCATCTTCAACAGCACCCCAACATAGAGACTTTTGAGAGCCAGCCTGCTTCCCAACATTTACCCTCGTTCAACAATATGCAACAATACACGCCCTCAAATAATTTTTTAACGAAAAATAATTTAGCAGCGCGACATTTAATCCGAGACTTGCCAGCCTTCGATGGAAATCCCTCGGAATGGCCACTTTTCATCGCAAGTTTTAATCGGAGCACAGAACTTGGCGGGTTTAGCGACGAGGAAAATCTAATAAGATTGCACAAGGCTCTGAAAGGTGGGGCACTAGAGTCGGTAAGAAGTTTGATAATACAACCAAATTGTGTAGGACGTGTGATCCAGACTTTAAGAATGCTGTATGGTAGACCAGAACTAATCATCAACACTCTGATTCGCAAGATTAGCTCCACACCTTCGCCAAAAGCAGAAAAGCTCGAAACAATTGTCACCTTTGCAATATCAGTGCAGAATCTTTGCGCTACAATCGAAGCTTGTGGAATAGACGACCATCTTAATTATCCCATGCTGATGCAGGAACTCGTGCTTAAGCTTCCCCCGACGCTTCGTCTAAATTGGGCCATTCACAAGCAATCATTGATGACATGTACACTTGCACACTTTAGTGAATGGATGTACACGATGGCTGAAGCTGCAAATGGAGTCCTAGTTTCAGCTCCCTCTACATACTCTGAAGAAAAGAAACGTAGAGGATGGAATGATAAAGGGGTCGTGCACGCCCACTACAAAGAAACTCCGCTTCATAATTCTAGTTTGCAAAACAAGTGCTGTGTTTGTGGTGGCAACTGTTCTTCGGTAGCAGATTGTAAGCAGTTTCAAGAATCGAACCGCACCGCCCGATGGGAGGAAGTTAGAAAGCATCAACTGTGCCGTAGATGTCTGAAAAAGCATCTGAACTACAAATGCAAGTCAGAGTCTGTATGTGGAAAAAACAACTGTGTTCTAAAACACCACCAGCTTCTCCATAATGACCAAAAGCAATCCACAAAGTACTCTCCTACAGACGGAACCGTTGCAGTGCACTCAGATAATACATGGGACTCTCAGAGCTACAACACTGATTCAATTTTGTTTCGAGTTGTACCCGTTTTTCTTTACGGAAGAGGAATACAAATAAAAGTGTTTGCATTTTTGGACGATGGATCGTCTGTAACTTTAATAGATGAAGAACTCGCAAGACAGTTGAATGTACCAGGAACGCCACGACCTCTCTGTTTGAAATGGACCGGAAACACTTCGCGATATGAGAGTAAATCCGAGCTAATTAACCTGCAAATATCCGGAATCAACGCAAATTCAGATAAGTTCCAACTAACTGATGTACGCACTGTGGGGAAATTATGCTTACCAGCCCAAACACTTAATTCAGACGAGTTGCAGAAGAAGTTCCAACATCTACAGGGACTCGACATCACTCCTTATAATAAAGCTGTTCCACGGTTGCTTATAGGCGTTAATAATTCACAACTTGGGTTTCCGATAAAATCCAAAGAGGGAGGTCAATATGAACCTGTTGCGACTAAGACACGCCTAGGATGGGTCATTCATGGAAATTGTATTGAAGAAGCAAGGAATCTCGATAAAACTCACAACTTTCACGTGTGCGAATGTAATGACCTCGATCTGCGCCGTCTTGTTAAGAACTTTATCTGTGATGATAATTTCGGAACTCTTGAGTCAAATAAGATCACGATGTCGGACGATGATGCTCGAGCTTTAGAGTTGCTTACCACTCGTACTGTTCGCAAGAATGGGAGATTCGAAACGACACTGCTTTGGAGATTCGATGAAGTGGAATTGCCGGATAGCTACCCCATGGCCAGGAAACGATTAGTCTGCCTCCAAAAACGAATGGAGCGTGATCCAGTCTTAGCAGAGAAGCTAAACAATAAAATTGACGAATACATTAAGAAAGGGTATGCACGGAAGATTACACACAAAGAGATGCTGGAAAATCAGAGCCGGTCCTGGTACTTACCAGTTTTTCCGGTGGAAAACGCAAACAAACCTGGAAAAATTAGAATCGTGTGGGACGCCGCGGCTGCAGTCCACGGAACTTCACTCAATTCCCTACTCCTCAAAGGCCCAGATCAACTAACTCCTCTGACGTCCGTCATCTACAAATTCAGACAAAACAGGATCGCGATTTGTGGGGACATTATGGAAATGTTTCACCAAGTCGGTATTCGAAAAGAGGATCAACATTATCAGAGATTCCTGTGGGGCCTCGATGAGAATGGAAACCCAGAAACCTATATAATGACCGTGATGACTTTCGGGGCGACATGTTCCCCGTGTACTGCACACTTCGTCAAGAATACCAATGCGGACCACTTCGCTGTTGAATTTCCAAGAGCTGCCCGTTCAATCAAGGAGAATCACTACGTAGATGATCTGATGGACAGCGTGCCAACTGAGGAAGAAGCAATCGAATTAGCGCAGGAGATTCGGCACGTTCATAAGAAGGGTGGTTTCCATATTAGAAACTGGGTTTCAAATTCTTCTGCTGTTCTAAGAGCACTCCAATCAGAACCAACAGAACAAATAAGCATGAATGTCAACGTCGAACTAGGTACAGAGAAAGTGCTTGGGATGTGGTGGTGCACATCTCTAGACTGCCCTACATTCAAGCTCACTACAAGCCCAAATCAAAGAGAAATTCTTTTTGGATCCAAACGTCCTACTAAGCGCGAAGTTCTAAGAGTGATGATGACACTTTTTGATCCTTTGGGGCTGATAGCGTGCTTTTTGATGTACATCAAGATTCTACTACAAGAGATTTGGCGCTCCAAAATTGAGTGGGATGATGAGATTAAAGATGACGAGTGCAACAAATGGCTGAAATGGGTTCATCATCTATCCAAAGTCGAATCGGTACAAATCCCGAGATGCTACGTGACTACAACCTGGGGCTCTGAAGTACAGCTGCATGTTTTTGTCGACGCTAGCGAAAATGGTTTTGCGGCTGCAGCGTACGTAAGAAATACAAACAACAATTTAGTAGAGACTAGTCTGATAGGCGCAAAAACTCGAGTCGCACCTCTTAAAGCGTTATCAGTTCCACGCCTAGAGCTGCAGGCAGCACTCCTAGGAGCACGATTTGGCAAATGTATTGCAGAGTCACATGGGATCTCCTTTACAAAACGATACTTCTGGTCAGACTCAAAAACTGTCCTGTGCTGGCTGCGTTCGGACCATCGCCGATATCGACAGTACGTGGCATTTCGTGTAAGCGAAATTTTGGACCTTACCGATATAAATGAGTGGAGATGGATTCCAACGAACATGAATGTCGCAGACGAGGCCACAAAATGGCAAAAACCTCCAGAGTTCAAATCCACCAGTCGATGGTTCAATGGACCAGATTTTCTGAAATCCTCTGCAGATCAATGGCCGCAGGAGACAATGGTTAACTCTACAATTGAAGAGCTGAAAACGAACCTCGTTGCCATTCACACACTCCGAGAAAACATTTTTCGATATAATGAAATTTCTACCTGGTGGAAGCTGCTAAGGAGTTCGGCTTACGCTCTTCGATTTGTGAACAACACAAGCTCTAAAAGAAAAATGACATTGAAGACGGTTGGCCTTTTATCACGTGAAGAACTACAGAAAGCGCAAAACGAACTGCTAAGAGAAGCTCAAAATTGTGTATACGCCGAAGAGATTGCAGACCTTACCATGAACCGTTGTGTCGAGAAAAGCAGCTCTATTTTTAACTTGTGCCCATTTCTTGATGAAAATCGACTCATTCGAGCCAATGGAAGAATCCGTTTGCAAGAAGATCTCAGCACGGACCTCAGCCTACCCATTATTCTTCCAAGATATCATCGCATCACTACCCTTATTATCGAGGATGTTCATTCTCGTCACAACCACCAAAACGATGAAACTGTGGTAAATACTCTTCGTCAAAAATTTTACATTTCTCAGATGCGCTCGGCCTTGAAAGCTATCAAAAAAATTTGTCCACAATGCAAAATCAACAGAGCTCAACCACGCCCACCAATCATGGCACCACTTCCCCACGCACGACTTGCATCTTTCAGTCGACCGTTTTCGTACGTTGGCGTCGACTACTTTGGCCCTCTTTTAGTCACTGTAGGTCGAAGAACTGAAAAGCGCTGGGGAGTCCTGTTAACCTGTCTCACCATAAGGGCCGTCCATATAGAAGTCGCTCATACCTTGACGACTGATTCCTGTATCCTCTGCCTGCGCAATTTTATGGCCAGAAGAGGAACACCCATCGAATTTCATAGTGACAACGGCACTAATTTTCATGGCGCAGAGCGAGAGCTACGCGATGCAGCCGCTAGCATCCAACGAGACCGGTTAGCTGAGACATTTACCACGACAAATACTCAATGGAAGTTTATACCACCGGGTTCACCACATATGGGTGGTAGCTGGGAGCGTTTAGTACGTTCCATCAAAAATACACTTTATGCTATAATGCCAACAAGAAATCCAAACGACGAATTGCTACGTTCTATGCTTATAGAAACAGAAAATATTATCAACTCGCGACCGCTGACATATATTCCAATAGACGCAGAAAATCCTGAAGCTTTAACGCCCAACCATTTTTTGTTGGGTTCGGCCTGTGGCTCAAAACCTTCGGTGGAGCTAAGCGACAACGTGACAGTGCTACGTAGAAATTGGCTCATCTCACAGCAGTTTGCGGACCGCTTCTGGAAGCGCTGGGTAGCAGAATACTTGCCCACACTTACCAGACGCTCAAAATGGTTCACACCCGCAAAACCTCTAGAAGTGGGCGATATAGTCCTAGTTGTGGATCCAAACAGCCCTCGAAACAGCTGGCCTAAAGGACGAATAGTTAAAGTTAAACGTTCCAAGGATGATCAAGTACGAAGTGCGTTCGTACAAACGCAGAGTGGAGTCTACGAAAGGCCTTCGGTAAAATTGGCCGCTCTCGACATCAGAGTTCCAGGAGACACCAGTCCGCAGGAGAAACTACCAAGGGGGAGTGTTGAAGAAGGTGCGCGCGCACCATAAAAGTAGCTTCTCAGACTGGTTGTATGGTGGAGCCACCCATAAGCTAAATGTTCTTTTATCCTAATTTTTTCTTTCCTACTTACTTTATGGTTAATCCCTTTTGATTTCCGTTTTCGCCATACACGAGGTTGCTCTTGCTTGCTCTTGGCAATTTAACTTAAATTAAATACAAGTAACGTAAGAAAACTAAGTAAGTTGATTTAAAATGTACATACTACATATCTTAATACTTATAATTTATAAAACTTTATTCCCAATAAAGGATTTGTAACCACCTTAGCAAAATAACCAAATTGTTCTTATTTGCTGGTTAACAAATAAGTTTTCGGTTGTGGCCAAAATTGCCGCAACAAGTAAGTTGTCAAAAAATTAAAGGAAATAGAATTAGCTACACTGAAAATAAAATCTAGGTATATATGAGAAAAATGTAGGTTGATCTGATAAAAATTTTGTCAATATATGTCCAACAAAAAGTTTTGTCAAATTGATAAAAATTGCAGAATTTTGTTGAGGTAACAAAAAATATTTTGTTGTATCCACAAAATTATTTTGTTATGCTAACAGATTAATTTGTTGAAATAACAAAAATATTTTGTCAATATGACAAAATTTCGTAGAATTAACAAAATTAATTTGTCATATTAACAATTCTTTTGTTGTATTAACAATTTTTTTTGTTAGTGTTATTGTTTTTATTATTATTATCGGATTAACAAAATTTGTTTGTTAATTTAACAAAATTGTTTTGTTAAATTAACAAAATAGTTTTGTTAAATTAACAAAATTGTTGTGTTAAATTAACAAAATTGTTTTGTTATATTAACAAAATATTTTGTTAAATTAACAAAAATTTCTTGTTATATTTTGTTAAATTAACAAAATATTTTGTCAATTCAACAAAATATTTTGTCAGTTTTACAAATTTCTTTTGTTGAATTCACAAAATAAATTTTTTTCAAAATAGTTTTTTTTTGGGATTTAAGTCCACAAAAATTGGCGATCTTACACGCTACCATCTGTGAGGGCGTATGGACAATACGCAATTTTTGTTAAGTTCAATTAATCTTAAATCCATTTTTCGACAAAAACCAAATCTGAAAAATATACGCGCAGAATTTTTTGGTTTCCTTACAAAATAGTTTTATCTATCTGATAATATTATTTTATCAATATTACAAAATAACTCTTGTCTGTCATTTTAACAAAAACGTTTTCATTTTTTGTTAAATTGACAAAAAAAAAATGAACAAAGACTTTGTGATATTGACAAACATTTACAAAACAGATTTTTTGTAGATACAACAAACATTTTGTTAACAATTTAACATCACAAAAAAGTTAGTTGATGTGACAAAAATCTGTTTTATTTTGTTATATTAATAACAAAACTTGGTTTGTTAAACTGACAATATTATTTGTAGTGCATACTTTGTTAAACTGACAAAAAATCATGCTGAATTATAAAAATTTTGTGAAATCAACAAAATCATTCTTTCGTATTGACAACAATTTAAAAACGTTTTTGTCAATATTACGTAGAAATTTATTTTCAGTGATGATAGTTTCAGGAAAGGCCTAATAGACACTTCTCATAGAAATAATCGGAATGTCATACCTGGCCAAAATACTAGTGCTGGGTTTTTGTCGGTGGAAAACTTTAAAAGACACTTGTTAATATTTGGTACCAAGTAGTGTGGTACTCTAACCGCACGCAAACCACCGGGATCAATCAATCAATGAAAGATCGACAGAAGAATTTTTTTTCTTAATTTAAAATACAATTTGGGGAGAGTTTAAACTTTTAATACTTTTCCATTTAGAGCATGAGCTCATGCTTCTAACATTTAAGGCGGTTTCCATTTTTGAGTTGATATGATTCCGCAGTCGCTGATTGTGTGATACAGCGTATTTTTTAACAAATTCTGTGACCATTTCTATTTGATGATCACGATGTAGATCGCTCTTTCTTATTTACCAAGGTCAATCAAAGGGCACGATAGTGCCCAGCCAAATTCTGGCTCTACACCCTTTTTACAGGAACAAACTCAGGCGATTTTTGACCCCTCCCTATCTTCAGTACCAATGAAGTCAGAAACTTTAAATTCCGAATATTTGCTAAGCTAGTCAGGCACAGGCGCCTCACTAAATTTCACTTTTCTAGCATAAGCGGTTCCTGAGATATAAGGCCTTAAAAATCACAAAAACCGTAACTGACTGACTGACAGATCATCAAAATTATGGAGCACTTCGATGTCGGCGTAGAATCTTGTAATTTTGCACAACGATAGGTTTTGTCATGCTAGCAGAGTAAAAAATCGAAAACTTGAGGTTTTCCATTCAGAGGGCGTGGTATCCGCCCACTTTCTCCGAATTGCTGTTGGTTGAATGGAGCACTTTCGACTGCTGTAAAACGATGAAATTTGGCAAAACGGTAGGGCTTTAATTGCATACAAAGAAAAAAATATAAAATTTGAGGTTTTCCATTCAGGGGCGTGGTATCCGCCCACTTCCTCAGAACTGATATAAATTATATGGCACACTTCCGATTGCTGTAGAATGATGAAATTTGAAAGAGCGGTATAGCTTAATGTACAAAAATAGAAAATGTAAGATTTTCCATTCGAAGTGCCTTTTTATTGTCATTTTGAAACCATACATGCATCTTGAAAATTCATGACTTTTCTTAGAACTATAGTGCTCGATTTGGTACTCTATGTTATGTTAACATGAATGAAAAAAGAAAACATTTGCATACCTGAAAAAATTATGAGTTTACATAAGAAGAAACTCTTAACTGTGATGTGAACTATACTCAAACCACTAATTAGGCTATTAATTGATGGGGTATCTTCATTTAAAAAAGGAGTTAAAATTGCAACAAAAACATCATCGCATCCTCAACAATTATTGCTTTTTTATGACTTTGAGCAGAGGTAGGTACTAGTATTTATAATTAAGGTAGGTAAGTTAGTGTTAGGTATCTTTCCAGGGTAAGAAGAAACAATTGAAGCGCAAAGCAAAACAACAAATAACAAAAAGAAAATATACCAAAAGAAGTAGGAAGCTATAAACTAAGTTGATTTTAGTAGGAAGAGTCCACAGTTCTATCTTTCCTTATCTTTGGAGATTTTGACATGGCAAAATATTAAAATCTTTGCAAAAAAGAGTGGGATCAGACCAAAAACATAAATGTTAAAAAAGAGCCAAGTTCTTCTATACAAAAACTTTTGTGTAACAAGTCAGCCGTGAAAAGTACTGAGATCTAAAAGTACACCAAGTTCTTACTTCATGAAGGTTTAATACCGAATATTTAAAGTTAAATAATTTTGAAACAGCTTCAATGTAATAGAGGTATTTTATTATTTAATGATTACTGACTATTTTGACCAGCAGCGTTTAATAAAACCAAGTGTGGAGTTGGCTTTATTGAAAACGTTGTCAATTTTGGTAACAAAAGTTAAGTTTCCTGTCACAAATGACTCCTAATTCACTTTGGGGCATTTACTGACATTGAGCTCAAGGAGGTTTTTTTGGCACAAGAGAGAAAAAATATCTACATTACGTTGAAAGGCATTTACATCGGCAGGTGACTTGATACGTTGAAAGATTTTCATAAAGATAATCCGCAATTAAGAACAAGAACAATTTCGTTGCTATTTAAAATAAATAACAGTAGACTTAGATGGCTGCCTTGTGGTACTCCGGAAGGTACAATAAGGGGAATGGATAGAGATGATCTATTGGTCAAGTATGAAATCAGCCATAAGATAAAGAGAGTAGAGAAACCCAAAGTATTTAATTTAAAAATAATGATTTTGTGAAATTTTTCGTCGAACGCTTTGCTAAAGCAATAACGATTAACGTTAACGACGATAGCCGGCACCTCATCTGGTCTGGTAGATTAATCTTCTTTAAGTTTTTCGATATTTTCTTTTACTCTGGTATACAAATTAAACATTTTCACTTCGAAAAAATTCCGACAAAGCTGAATTTTGTTGGAGAGATTTATTTTAATCTTTTATGCATTTCCTAAAAAATACCCCAAATTTGGGCTGGATCAAAAATTAATTTTTTGTTTGCAAAATTTTGTCGAAAACTATCAGTTTTTTTAAAGAAACTTTGTTGGTAAAAATTATAGCTTATTTATGTCTAAAAATATATATGTATACAATATGAAAAAACTATATTTCCCTAGAATCAATTGGTTTTGAGAAAAACATGCTTAAACATTAAGGTATAGTAGATTTAGTCCAAGAAATTTAGACAAATTACACTCTAAATTTTCTGTTATGGTATGTTGCACTATGCTATTTCTCTGCCTTCTAAAATACATTTTTTGATGTTGTAGGGTTTAAAGTACGGCCGCCATTCTGAAAAAGTTAATCCCGGTAAAAATGTAGGGTACTTTTTAAGAAATGCTTAGGTACTTCATTTTCATTTCATTTCATTTATTTCGTATTAAAGTTATTACTTAAAGATATTGAATCTTATAACAAGTATCCAAATTTGTGTTACAAATTTTTGTGTGCTAATAAATGGAAAATAATATTTAGTTATATAGTTTTTTTTATAAAATAATAAGTATTAATTGTGTTAGATAGAATGAATTAGACTATTAAATAAAAATAAAATGTTCATTTATTATTCCTAAGAAAAACTATTTTTTATTATTGTGACATGTGTTTGTCTATATTCTTCCGAAATACCCCCGATGAAACTTTTCTTTGCAATCGATGCGGAAAATTATTCCACAATCGAATCGCGTTTACAAAATAAGATCGCTCCCCTACTGTATATGCAAATCGTGGTATCAATAGCTTAAGACGTGGGTAAAAAAGTTAAATATTGATACAAATACTCAGGACAATGATTATGAATTATGTAATGGAGTTTAAGAATTGATCTGAATTCGAAATAATCATCCAAGCTCATTCCTAATAGTGATATTTTATGCCTGGAAACACTCATATGCCGTGGCATTTTATAAATGTGCCTTAAGCTGTCATTAAATGCGACATTAATTTTGCATTTATAATCAGAATCTAGACAGGGATAAACTATACAAAAAAATGGTAGTAACAAGGATTTAATAAGATGCAATTTCATATTTGGAAGCAATTAACTCGAAGATGACCTAAGACTTCATAATCCACTATAGACTTTTCTTATGGTATCTGAGGTAGCATCACAACAACTCAATGTCCAATTAATAATAAAACCTAGATATTTTACACTTTGTACATAGGGTAAAATTATACCATTGAGATCAAGGGTAGGACAATCTAGTAAAGATATTTCACTTCTTGAGAGCACCATACCAACAGATTTAAGTGGGTTTAGACGTATTTTGTTCATATCAGACCTATTCTGAATATGTAATAGGTCTTCATTAACTCTAGCTACATAGTCTCCGATCAACCCAGGCATCCTAGACAAATAAATGGTTACATCATCTGCGTAAATATGAACATTACTATTAATAACTATATCAGACAGATCATTTACAAAGACGCAGAAAAGAAGGGGTCCCAAAACCGACCCTTGTGGAACACCTGAATTAACAAGAAACGGATTGGAGATTCCTTTCTCAGTTTCTACAGTTTGAAAACGGTTTCTAGAGGTATTTTAAAACCAGTTCAAGAGAGACCTAAAAAATTGAAAATTGGTTTTGATAGGTGATCAAGTCTAATTGCTTTGGATTTAACCGAGCGAATCGCCAATTCAACATCTAAGCTGTTAACTTACCTAAATGCAAAGCATACTGGGCAAGTAATCATCTCCAAATTCAAACGGCACTGCATAGGTCGATTTTGGGACAAGAACTGAGCCCATTTCTAAAGGACTATAATCGAATTTTGGTATTTCAGTCTCGATCACACCAACATTTTTCAAGTTTTTCCAAAGGATTTTTGTGTTTAACTTAGGATCAAGACGCTTGAGATAATACATACGTTTAGTATAGCGAATCAAGGAGGTAACTTTATTTCGGGCATAAATGTATTGACATCTATTATATATACCATTGCGTTTCGCTTAAACTTTCTCGTCTACAACCCGAAACGATGCCTGAAGATGTTGTGGATCATTTGATTGCTACTAAGGCTATTATCAATTCATCATGCGTCAAATGCTCCAAAATAAGCAAACCAAACAGCTTCGTAGCCTCCTTCAAAATAATAGCTCCCAATTCTCTCTTCGAACCCATATGTAGTACTTCTTGGCCTCCTAACACATTGGTAAAAGAATTTACAGCGCCCTTGAGAAGGAAATCAAATTTAAATTCGTCTTCTAGTATAAATTCAAAAACGTGCCCAGGTTCTGCATCTTCTACCAAAATGTGAGAGGTCTTCGAAGTAAAACTTCTAAGACTTTCAAAAATTCCCTTGTTTTGCCATACGATCTTTTTGCCCTTAAAGAAACTTGGCTTGACGCAACAATATTAGACACGGAACGTTTTGATAATGAGTTCTAAGTTTTCCGAAAGGACCGTCACGTTGACGTTACAAATTCAGTTGGCGGGGGAGTAATTATTGCTGTTAGAAGTAATTTCTGCTCAACACAAATAGTCTTCCCATTCAATCTGACAATTGATCTGTTTTGCGTCAAAATAACTAAGGAATCTTTAGTCTTATTTGTTTTAAATGTTTACATTCCACTTAAAAGTCCTGTTTCCGTATACACTGAACTTTCTTAAGCACTCGATTTTATTTTCAGTTTAGCTAGCCTTGACAGTAAAATTCCTTTATTAGGGGATTTTAATCTTCCCCATATCGAATGGGTTCCCTCTGATGACGAATCCTATTTTGAAGCTTCCACAAGTTCACCCCAATAACAGCTCCATATGTTGGATAATATTATCTCTACAGATTTATAGCAAATTAGCTGTATACGAAATAATATGAATAGACAACTTGACGGTTATCCTGTTAATCTCGTTTATAATGACGTAACCTTGAGTACTACTACAGAAATCTGTGAGGGATTTGCAAATAATTTTAGCCAATCCTTCATTGATTCCCCTGTTGTTGTTGACGATAAATATTTTCAACTCTTACGAAATTGTCCTCAGGTATCATTTAATAATATTACAATAGATCATGACAAAATTTTGGACTTTCTGTCACATTTAAAAGACGACTATTCTATTGGACCCGATGGAATACCACCCGCTTTATTGAAGAAATGTAAGTCTGTTTTAGCGTAATATTTTTGTTCTATCCTTGAAATTAGGTAAATTACCTACAGTTTGGAAGAAAGCATTTTTAACGCCAGTATTTAAAAAGGGAGATAAAGCCAATATTACCAACTATAGACCAATTTCCAAACTTTCTTGCATTCCGAAGTTGTTCGAACAAGTTGTATGTGACAGTTTGACATTTATATGTAAAACTATTATCTGCAACCAACAACATGGTTTTATGCAAAAACGTTATACTGTTACTAATCTTGTTGTCTTTTTGAATAAATGTTTAAACTCTCTAGAAAGTTGTCAAGAAGTTGATTGTGTATACACTGACTTCTCGAAAGCTTTTGATCAACTGTCTCATGAGATTATCAGGTTTAAACTTCACTCATACGGATTTCCACCACCTTTCATCAAGTGGATATCTTCATATCTTGAAGATAGGTTATATCAAGTCAAATTCAGAAATTCATACTCAAGAGAATTTATTGCCAAATCAGGTGTTCCGCAGGGAAGCCATCTGGGACCACTACTCTTTACATTGGCTATTAATGATGCTCCTCTGTGTGTTGGCAATAGGGAAATTCTAATCTTTGCACATGATATGAAGATTTATAAAAATATAGTATCTTCAAATGATCGGGCTCTACTGCAAGATGATACGAGTATTAATCATTTTGCCTTGTGTTGTGAAAACAACAGTCTGAACCTCAACCCGACAAAATGTCAAACTATGACTTTTTCTAAAAAAGGTTCTCCTTACTCTCATGAATACGTTATCTCACGGCACATTTTAGCTCGTGTTATGACTGTAAGGGACCTTGGAGTTGTTTTTACACCCAATTTAGATTTTTCTGCTCATCATATAATAAAACGGCAAACATGTTTTTTGTGGTACACTTTTCTCCAAAAGTATTTAACCGATTTCGATAAATTTTATATGGTTGGAAAGCCACAGTTACGGAGATGTGCAGAATATACTTGAGACACGCATTTACACACTGTGGGTCATTTTTGTTTTTGCACTGTCGAACACTTTGCATATTACATAAAATTTAATTTAATAAATTTGCTTGAAAACACTGCCAATAATATAAATAATAAATAAATTGGCACTCGAATTTCGAGAGCTGGGTCGGCTAGTATTAATAAAATCGTGAATAAGGCCAATTCAATGTTAGGGTTTATTAAGCGCTGGTCTAAAGAATTTGTTGATCCCAATGTCACCCGGGCTTTATACAACTCCTTGGTGCGTCCCCATCTTGAGTATGCATCGCAGGTTTGGACTCCTCTTTATGATATTCATATTGAGAGATTAGAATCTTGACAAAGAAACTTTACACGTTTTGTCTTCAATGGAGTGATCCTTCGTATATCATCTCTTATGACCAACGATTATCTACATATTCTTCAGACGCAAACTTTGGAACAAAGAAGAACAAACAATGATTTGGTATTTTTCCACCAATTAATAACAGGCACCAGATCTTTTATGTTCGGTTTATTTTAATTATCGGGGAGGAGGTTATAACCTTCGAGGCCTCGATATGATTAAGGTCCCAACACATAGGACCAACTATGGCATGCATGAGCCCCTGACACGTATGGGTAGACTTGTAAATTGGAATTCAAATATTTTGGACTTTAATATAAATATAAGTAAATTAAAAAACCTACTCAAAACCAGTGGTCCACGCTCCTAAATGTTCTTTGTTTCATGTTATGTTATTGTTTTGTTCTTACGTAATATTATTTGTTTATTTTTCATGTTTTCTTGTGTCAGTGTTAATTGTAATAGAGTTTGCCTACTAACAACTAACACTGCACTAAATGATGAGCCGGTGGTATAACACAGTTCTCTGTGTTGGCAAACCATTGGTCAAAAGACGGAGCTATAAGCTTTTTTTTAAAAAAAAAAAAAAAAATGTTCTCCTTCCTGATTCAATGTTTTTATTTGGCGAGTAAAGTATGGACTTTCAATATACTAAATATTTTAGACAGTTAAAACAAAATAAAATTCCAAAGAGCTAAACTTTTCCTTGTTAAATAATATATTAAAATAAACCCCAATTAATGAGTCTTTTTTTGTTTTCCTTTCTTTTCAGGGAAGAAGGGTAAGTTTTTAAAAAATTTATTCTTCTAACAAATTAATTATTAAATTCAATTTGAAACTACGAATCGATAAAAAAAAAGAAACCCTCAATTATATTTACTAGCGCGTTTACACAAAACCGAACAAAATTAATAATAAAGTGCCTAACACAGCTGTACAAGAAATTTTCCCGCAGGATATGTGGCACAAACAATAAGAGGAAGTTAAACAAAATTAAAATTAATAAAAAAAATCAACTCTATTCCCGATGATATATAATTAACTACGGAAAAGCCCCTGGCTATATATACAAGTGAACAACCTGCAATATAACTATATATTATGAGTAATAATAACGTGATAGAGAACATTTCTTGTACAATTATTATCCTTATAACAATTATTATTTAATGCACGCAATCACATTTTTTGTGAAATGTGTGTGTGTACAATTTTTGTAAATAGCTTTCACTTAATATTTTTAATTAATTTATTATAATATGTGTTTTCCAAAGGTAAATTACTTAAAAGGTAAGTTTATTTATTTTTTAAGCGCAACAGTTAATTTAGGTTTAAAATTCCCTGGTGTAGCAGACATTGTCTTAAGAAATAATTGTATGAGTTGAAAATATCCAAGGATTTTAGGTGTTTTTTTTAAGTTTAGCTGAGGTATCTCAGCGGGTTCGGGATCTATTTGAAAAAAGTAATAATACCCGTTCTTTGAAGAGATCGGAGCCTCAGTTTAATATAAATTATATTCAAGCTTTCTTTTAATTTTCATTAAGAACAACTTTTAAGGGCAATTTGGATACAAATCTCCAATTTCATGACAAGAAAAATGAACTTGGTGATCTTGGCAATTTGTTGGTAATAACATCAGCATAAGGTTTATTTGACATTCCAGCGGTAACAGTACCTTGGACATCAGAGGTACTTAGCAACTTTAATTGTTCGAGAGGAGTTCCCCAGATTAAATTGCTATCGGCATCTAAACCCTCATGAGTCCGTCTCAGAAATATTGGTCCCAGACAATTTCTTGCATTTTAATTACATACCTCTTAGCAGATTCATTTGATTTTATACAGTTTTATTTCATCAGTTAGAATACTTCATTAATTGAATTGAATTGACCAAATTCTTTCATCAGAGCTTTCTTGAGGTAGTCTTCATATACATGAACCCTTATTTATCTATAAACTTGTCGAATTTTTCATGATCGTTGTACTCCAACATTACAAAAGCGTCTTCGACGTCTTCGAAACACGTAGAAATGAATGTGATGATTGTCATCGTCATCATCATTATGAAAAGAGTGGAACCATAGCTTCAACAACCATGAAATCGAATTTCTTGGTTTTTAGATCCAACTCGACCTTCCACTTCTCTTTTGCAGCAACTTTATTCATCTCTTCATTGAGACCATTAACTTCATTGACTTCTGCTAATCTAGTCTTAATGATTAGAGTCTTCTCCCTTGACTATGGACAGATTCATAAAACTAGCCACTTATCAATAGCCTTCAACTTATTTGCTGGGACTATGCTGGCTCCCTAAGTTATACTAAAATTTTTTAATTCTAGTGCCTTTCGATCTAAAACTACATTAATTTTTTGATTTTTTTAAATTTTTTTTTCATTTAATTTCTTTACATATATTTTTTTATTTTTTTTTTCATTTAATTTCTTTATATTTTTTTATTTTTTTTTTTCATTATTTGTTTGAATTTGTCACCCTTGCTATCCCTAATTAAAATTACACCTAAGGTTAAGTTGGTCAAGACAATTTACATCCATGTCAACTTTCAAATATCTGACCAAAACTGGTCGAGTTTTCGTTAAAAAAAATTCAGATTTTGTAAATGTTTTTTAATTCATCGAGATCTCAGCCATCCTCCAATGGAATTTGAAAGTTTATGGCTTGGTAGATGGGTAATATACTATATTTTGACCTATTTAAAGTATCTCTTTCTAGATACTTTCCAAAAGGCCTAAAATCGCAATTTTCCTGAACAAAAAAAAAGATCTAAAAAATTTAGATTTTTCGGTGGAAAAATTAAGATTTTTCAGAAGTTTTTCAATCAATTGACATTTGAGATTTTTTGTACGTCTTTTACAAAATAGACATGAAGCTTTATTTGCAAATGTATTGACATAATAAAAATCTCTGAGAAAAAAGATGCATTCCAGAACACATCCCAGTACCAAGCAAATGTTTTTCTGCACTCGATTTAAGCGCCATCTACATATCAATATATCAACAATTTTTATTCATTCTATATTCTTTCTGATTGCTGACCAAATTATATTCGCTCTTGATGTTTGTTGGTCGTTGAGATGGCACATCAGATACCCATAGGTAATCATCTTCCGGATGAGTCTGTTGCTGTAAAAGAACCGTTTCATCAGGGCAAATTCTTTCTCAGTCCTGGCTAGAACAGCATTGCTTTATCAGTCGAAATACAAATACTGATCTAACCAGATACCAAGGTACTTTAATATACACTTTTACTGATCAGTGGCTGCACCATCACTAGCTAGCACACACCAGGTTCTTCCCGTATCGGTTGAGGCTGCATACAACAGAGTTCTTAAGTTGATTTGCAATCTCGTCGAAGGCAGGCTGCAAAAGAACTGTGATGACCTCGACTTTTGGCGCTTTTCTGTTCGCTCTTAGATCTTCAGCAATTGCCCGTTTAGAGTATATATACACCCCTTGCTAAAAACCATCTAATCTGTAATGGAGACAGAAATGGAATTTAGGATTAAGTCCCCAACCTAAGTCACAGCGATAAGATAAATTCTTTTTTTGGCTAAAATACCTAGTCTTAGTCGAAATCTCAGGACAGTTAGATTTTGGAATTAAATTTCTAGCCTTAATTAGTGTTGAAGCAAAAAAAGGTTCTCCTACTACCTCTTTCCTTGGAGTTCTCAGTTGCTATTAAATTACTGGAAGTAGTAGAGAGGAATCTGAATTTTATGAAAACTCCTCTTTTTGGCGACAGAAATAATTTCTTACTCAAATTCTTTACGAACATGAATGACATTTTAAGAATTCAGTAGTACTGCCAATTTTTTTTTCAAAATGGTTGCTTCAAAATTTAGGTCAAAATATCACTATCAAAGCTAAGAATTTTGTCAAATGGTTGTTTAAATTATTGGAATCGCTTTGAATTTTCAATATCTTTTTTTGTTTTATAAACGATATTGGTGGTGTGCGATCTGTCTCTTACTGTCAAACAACTGTGAGTTATTTCAAACGTGCTTAGCAAAGAGTATATAACACTGGGGCTAAGGTAACATTAAAAAAGTTTAAAATAAAGGTAGTCGTTAAGTTTTTTTAAATTTTCTTATTTTTTTTAATATAAGAACCTTCTACGAAGTTTGAATGAAATCGGTAAAGCCGTTCTCAAGTTATAGCGTGACCAGGAGAAAACCTAACATGGAATTAGAATTTGAAACAAATCAAAATATAAAACATGTGACTCAAAATTTAGTTTATCATCAAAAACTACTCCTAGGTCTTTTATTTCACATACTCTTGATAATTCGTATCCTTCAATAGATAGATAGACGACTGTAAGTCATAACAGAGCACTTTGACAGATTAAGCTAAATGACATTTTGTTTACATCAAGACTCAAAGTTTGAAATATCTTGTTGGAATAAAAAGCAATCATTATAATTATTAATAACTTCGAACATTTTAATGTCATCCGCGAAAATTAAATACCCAGACCTAGATAAGACTGATGGAAAATCATTGATAAATAAATCAAAAAAAAGTGGTCCTAAATGGGTTCCTTCGGGAACACCAGAATGAACTACTATCGAATTAGATTCCAGATCACCGATTTTAACAACTTGTTTCCTGCCAATAAGACAGGAACTAAACCAATTAAGTAGGCTGTCATCGAAACGATATAATTTTAATTTTTTAATTAACATTAGGTAATTAACCCTACTGAAAGCTTTAACCAAATCAGTATAAACCATGTTACTTTGACATCGCTTTTCCACTGCTTTGAAACACAGATAAGAGAAATAAGCTAAATTTGTAGCGGTTGGACGACTACTTAAAAAACTGTGTTGAAATTTAGAAATATAGGCGCAAAATTTTAAACGATTTAGTAATATGTTAAAGCCAGTAAATTACTAAGGATTTTGCAAATTTTAAACGATTTTAACATATTACTATCTCTTAACATTTTACTAAAGTTAAAATCAAAAACTGGCTGCTTTAAATTTTAGTAATTTGCTAAATCCACGAATGAAAATTGTCATCAATGAGTTCTTCATTTTGGTGCCCCTATTCCAGTCGTTTTGAACTTAACGAAAGTTTTCTAGAAAAAAGCGAGAATTTACCAATGGTATCGCAGGTTTAATTTATAACGAGTCCATTTAAAAAAAAACGGGTTCTCTATTTAAGGTTTCTGATAAGACTTGTTTTAATCATTCCCCCTTAGATAAGTTGTTAAAAATATCCGTTTTCCTTTTGCTGAGTTTGACCCCAATAGTTGGGCTGCTGCAAACAATATCTTGAAGTGACGTACGAGTATATAGAGAAATGTCAAATCTGAAAAGTATCTATCGAATTTCTATCATGCACAAAAAGCGCCTCTATATGTGAATCGCAGAAATAGTTTTTTTCTGTCTGATCATTCCAAAAAATAAAAGTGAAGTTCACACTATTTAATTTTAATTTTATACTTTTAAAAAAATTAGTGGATCTTACAAAGGTGAATGCTTGAGTCAACCTTAAAAAAATGAGCCCCAGTGGTAACACTGGAATAACCTGCACATTTACGGGGAAATAAAACTACATAGATTGGTAGTTCGACCGTCTGGAGAGCTCCATATTCATGGAAACTAAGTGCTACTTATCATGGTATTATGAGCTGCAGCAAATTCTAATAGGAAGACGTTATCTGTTTTTTTGTTTCCTTTCCGCCCTCAAAATTAAAGTCCTCGATCATACCTTTGAAATTGTTCTGCGCGCATGTTCCACAGGCTACTTCTTAAAGTTATAAACTTCCTACTTGATAAGTTCTACAGCTTCATCGGTAGTTTCGGAAAGTCACTTTGAGGCGGATCAGACCTAGCTGATCAATTATCGTCTTAAATTTGATAACTTTGATTCTTAGCCCATCCTATCCCTTGTATTTCCTGGATGGCGGTATCTGCCTTATATCTGGTAATGACAGACTTAATGTTTTTCAGATGCTGGGAAGCTAACCCTACAACACAAACCAGACCCGGTAAAGTTGGCCGTTGCTTTACCTTAAGACAGCAGGCCGGACAATCCGAGGCTTCCTTCATAATTTTGATAAACATACCCCTAAGAATGATCAACACTACTAAATGCAAAGGCTTATGGGTGTTCTGAGTAAGAGCCTCTGACCAGAACCTTGTTGAAACCATTCAGTACCTCTAGTTTATAAACTTGTACAAACTTCAGAGTCATTTTGATCGTTATTTTTTGTATGACCATAACGGTACTATTAGCCATCAATGAAAGCGTATACTCGTACATGTATACCTACTAAAACTCATCCACTTTTAATTCTATTTAGTTCATGAAAAATCTAGAATATTAAAAAGAACAAAAATAAACTGTAAATAAATTTCCGCCTTCACACACAGTACGTTAAAAACCTTTGTCAAAATTTATACCCGGCACCAGGTGTGAATCTACGTCTGCTTTTTCAATATTCCCTGACAAAAAGGGATATACCCACAACAAAACGTTTGCATGCATAAATGAACCAATATCCTTTTCATAGAAATTGACATGTGAATAAAAGAAAAAGGTTGGGAGCGTTGGGAGCTGAGTCTGTGTAGTACCTGGTTTTTATATTTACCTACAAACATCAACATCTGGTGTTTCTAGACAAGAAGAACTGGCAGGTTTACGGACGCGACAACGCGAGGTATCCTGGCCATAATAATAACATTCAAATAATTCCATTTGACACAAATATTCCACTGCATCGACACCATGCTATTCCAAGATAAAAGCACAAAAAAGCCAAGTTGCCACAATCAGAAGTAAAGCAAAAAAAAAAAAAAGCTGAGTAGAGGAGAAACGACAACGACGCCGCGGTTTGTGTAGGTGTGCGAGGATTGTATGGTAAATGGCATCATATAAGAATACGTTTCTATTAAACTAAGCCAATGCATATATCGTTTGAAGCTAAGTACGAGCTAAGGAAGAAAACGTGGCGGAATATACAACACATTGCCAGGGTCGGAATGCGGGTCAAAGGGGCACATTCTGTCAAACCTGTGAGCTACATTTGATTCCTTTTATAAACTTTTATAATTTTATAACTTTAAAACTATCAAATTTAAGTAAATAAGCTCCACTATGAAATGAAATAACATACAAACCTGAAAATTTTTTTACCAATCAAACCACATCTCATATATTCAACTAGCGCTTGGGTCTGAACTCTAACTAAAATTCGGATTTAACAAACAAATTCAAACAAATGAGAGATCTTAAAATTACCCCAAAAGTGTTTTAGACCCTGATATTGAAATTCAAAATCTTGCCTATCTTCGACCCTATAGTCCCAACAAAGCTTACGTTAAAATAATCAAAGACAACATATGGGGCCCCTCGAGGCAACAACTTGTCAATATTTACTTTTGTTTTCCCAACATGCACAAAGAGAATTTTTTAGCCTCCTCTCGAGGCTTACTTGGGTCCCCAACATTTGAATTCTGTTATAAGTTCACTCACAGAAGTCGAATTTTATGATATAGGACCTAACAATCCCTTATAGTACCTGTCATGGAGAAGGTCTTGGGTTCGATTCTCAACCGCTGCAAAAAAGTTTTTCGGGGGTGCACTCCCTCTTGCCAATAATTGACAAACCCTCCAAGAATATCTCTTGTCATGAAAAGTGCTGCGCATTATCCGTTCGGAATCGGTCCATTCTATGCCTTTTAACAGGAGATGAAAGTCACTAGGCCCAGGTTCTCTTCGAGCGGTTGCACCAGCAAATTATTTTTTTTTCTTATCATACAATCTCAACATAGATTTCGTTAATATAATCAGAGACAACAGTATGCGGTCCCTTGAGAACACCTTGCGCAATATTTTCTTTGTTTTCCCAACAGGCCCAAAAAGAATTTCTGTTGAGGCTCGTTTGGGTACCTAACATTTGAATTTTGTTGTAACGTCACTTATGGAAGTCGAATTTTATGAAGATTTTTTTTTAAACCATTGAAAATACAGGTACTCGATATTTTAACGAAGGTTTTGATCTTAACGAAGGTTTTTGATTCAATTATTCGAGTATACTGTCAGCTAAATTTTTAATGGATATGCCCGACTTGAGTTTCCAACACATCATTGGCCCCACTGGAAACCCGATTGGGATTCATCGAGATTTAAATTTTACAAACATGTTTTGCTATTGAGAACAATTGCTTGCCGGGGTTTCTTATATTTCTGGGACTTGGAGTCCTCCATTGTTTTGATTGAAGTCAGAAATGCCTACAAAATCAATGAAGGTTTTCATTTTAATTATCCGAGAATACTGTGAAAGCCCATCAGCTAAATATTGAATGCAGAGGCCCTTCTTGAGTTTCCAAAATACTTAAGGAAGGTTTTCGTTTTAAATACCAGAGGGTACTCGCCCCATAAGTTAAATATTAAAAATGAAAAAAGCCCTCTAAGGTTACCAAAATAACTGTGGGAGCCCACTCAAAACATGATTGGTCCAAATCGAAGCCCAGTTGGGATCCTTTGAGATTCAAATTTAAAAAAAGTTTTGCTTTGAAAGAACTGAAATTAGTATAGAAGTGCTCATGTTTTTGGGAGCAAATGTTGCCCGGGTTAAGAATAGTGGTAAATCGCCGAGAGGCCACTGGACAGTTTCCCGGTTCACAGGTGGCTGAATCAGTCCGTGTACACCGCCATTTTCCTAGCTGAGAGAGCTTGGAGCTCTAAGACTAACAACTTCTACCAATTATTTCTTCTTTTGATTCTTTAATCAGCTTTGATCTCTCCTCCTTTGGCAATCTCTGAATAATTGACATACTTGCGATCTTTTGAATTGCTACGGACAAAATGCTTACTAATATTTTGGGGAATATGGCCGCAGTTACAGTTTTGAACAACAAAGTTTTTCTCTGAAACAAACATTTTTTGTAAAAAATTAATAAAAAAAACCCATTTTTATCACTTTGTACCCCTCGTTACTGACCAGTGGTTATCGAATCTGTGAGGAACTATCTTAGTTTATAAAGGGGTCCAGTATCAAATCTCATGGCTTCAGTACTACATAAGTCTAGTGTTTTTCGATTTTGGTATCCAGTTGAAAAAATTGCTGGTTAAAATGGGGGCTCAAGCCGACGCACTTGATTTAGAACTCAATCATTATGTACACTGTCTCATTGTTCAGGTCTCGCCTATTCTCAACTGGCCACCAGTTTTTGGATATTTACCTTCTTTGTCTTCAAATCCAATTTTCATAAGCTTTCTTAATTCAGGCGCCCTTAAGCTTCAAGCCCACTAAATCTCAAGATTCACTTTTATAGTACAGGCCGGCCTTGAAAATATCACACTGATGCCTGATTCTGATTCCCAGTTGTGTAGTTTGCGCTCGTTGTTGTTCTCGTTGACGTTGGCTGTATCGCGTTCCGGAACACAACAAAAACAAAATTTTATCACGACACAGCAGCCACGAACGAGAGTGAAAAACGGGTTTATTTTTTTTTTCATTCGTTCTTTTCCTCTTTTGGTTTCCTGTTTTCTATTGTATGAGATTTTCATTTCACCTGTTAACGTGTGTGCTGGTGTAGCATATGATATAAAGAATCGTGCACTTGAAAGGTTTCTGCACATTCACGTCCGCATCGTAATCGAGTTCTAAATGAAATAAGAAAACAAAAAAAAAAATACCTCTGCAGGATTTTCGTTCCTACAAAATTGATACACCACCACGACACCCCCTAGTGAGCAATATCAATCAGAATAAGACAAGAAAAGGATTCTCTGGCTGTTTTTCTTTTCTAAATATTTTCTCGACTCTTCTTCATATTATTATAATAGTCGGTGGTTGTGATGGTCGTTCTTGAGGGATATTGCTTCTAAACCACATTAGGTGGGAATGCATGCTTTCTCCTAAAAAAGGAATGAAAATACAAAAGTGGACGGATAATGGCGCTTATCTATCCTTTAACTCGTTGACAGGGACTTAACTTGCCAATCATGCTCGGGCTCTATATCGGTGTTGTTTATAAAACCCAAACGTGCACATGAGCATTTGATTCAATTTAGGTGCACGGTTCCATCTATAGGGACACTCACACACAAAGTGATATCAAGATGCAAAGGTCTAGGATCCGCGATAGCTTGGTCTTTAAAATAGAAGTTTTAGTTTTCCTTTCCACCTTAAACCTGGGTGCTGGAATTCGAAGACTCATGGCTGGAATACTGACATTCGTTTAATGTCGTCGACGTATTTTTGAGTTTCTAGGCTAAATTCACATATTGGTGAAACCCTTCTCCACAATTCCCCCACCTTGCACTAAGAACCAAGTATGGAGCCCAGTATCATTTCCCGTTTATCGTCCAACTCTCGGCAACGTAAAGCGTGAGTGCTTGTATAGGGGTTTTGTAGAAAAACTGAAGTAGGAGCGGTTCCCATGGGTAATTCTTCGCTAAGGAGTCGTTAAGTCCGAGGTAGATTAACTTCGTAACTACTCACTACATCGAAGTAACTGCTTTCAGTAGTGACGTTTTGTCCTAGTCGGTGAACAATATTTATGAAAGTTCAAATATTAATGAAAATTCTTTTAATTGTTTTGTTTGACAGCTTTTGTGTCAAAGTTAGCAATAACATTCCGCTGTCAAAATGTTTGACATTTCAACCGGACGAACATAAACAATGCCTGGTGTTGGCTGATGGGGCGTTGAAAGTGATGGATGCAAATGCGGATTTCAGCCAAAAAATCATCTTCTCTCATGAGGGACAGTTTTGACACTGCGACTATGTCAACCATATATGCTTTCATGAATTATATATTTTGAGAAAATTGAAAATGACAATTTTATGTTTCCACGCATAAGAAATACAGGCGAAGCTTCACAATAAATAACAGAAGCTTCCTGCATCAAAAATCTGACGATTTAGCATTAAATAGTATTACAAAATAAAAGCCTAGGCCCAGATTGCATTAAGTTGTACATAAATTGTATGTTTTGTATCTTTAATATCCGTTATTATTTTAAAATACTTAAACTCTTAACATTTTTGTTTGGATATTTTTCATAATTTTTAAACTGTCAAAAGGCGACTCTGACATAAGTAAATATCCGTTGAAAATGACTTAAGCCCGAGCCACACTTATCTCGTGTGTTTCGTTTCTATCGTTCACTGTGTGCGGAGAACAATATTCGTCTTATTAGAGTGTTGTGTTGTGTCAAAATTTCTCGTTTTCGGATTGTTTTATACCATAATATAGAAATGAAAATAATGACAGTTTGCAACACTACAAATTTGAATATTGCGCAAAGTAGACGACACAACACACCCCACGAAACAAGTGTTGTTTTCGCTTTAGGTCAGATCGTTTACATGTTATTCTTGCAAAAAATAATAGAAGTATTCACGACCTAGAGCAACAAGTCTAGTAAAGTTTCGAAAATTTTCACTCTACTAGATACATTGTTCTTAGTCTGTAACAACACTGAAGCAAATGTAAAAATTTTAAATTTATTTTTTCCAAATCTTAACAATTACAAAGAAGAAGCAGAAATAGACCAAAGAACTTAATTTTTTCTTCACACAGTTTCAAAAATGAATACCTAATAGTTGACTGTACCAAATGACATTTGGTGAGCTGTCAAATAAAATTACAAATTTTACATTAGTTTTGTTCACTGAATAAAAGTTCAGAGTGGAACAGAACAGAACAGAGCAGAATAGAGCAGAATAGAGCAGAACAGAGCAGAACAGAACAGTTTCCATGAGAAATGTCAGACAAGTTAGAACAGTCAGTCATCTGTTCTACCTTTCTCTAATTAAAAAGCGAGGGCAAGAAATCTTGTTGTTCCAGACAGACTCATTGAACAGCAAATCAGAACAGTTTAGAACAGAAAATTTCTCATTGAACAGCAAAAAGGTGTACTTTTCTGTTCGAAACTGTTCAAAACTGTTCGGAATAGCGTCACTGAACAGAACTATTATTGTATTTTTCTGTAGCAATGGGGTTAGGGTGAAGTGAGACTGCAAAAGTCTTGTAAGATTTTTATCTGATCAGTATGTAAAAAAAGTAACTAGACCAGTTACTCCGGGCCATGAATACCCAGACAGTGATCAAATTAATTGGCAAGGGTTTTTTTTGGGCACAAAAACAAAATGGTGTACCTCGAAGTCGTGTGCTTTAGCCGCCATTTAAAAAAAACGCGGTTTAATCCATGTTTTCAGAATGGCTCGCAATAAGGGTGAACAGAGGTTTAAATGGAATAAAACAGGCTGTGTGTGAGGTAGTAACAAAAATCCTTTTTTATTTGAAAGGCCCATGTATGCCATAATGTAATAATGTATGGGATATGACATCGTTTACAATGCTCGGCCAAGCGTCTTACGGTGGCACGGATCCGAGGGTCCAATTTCCAATGACTCTTCCGCATACATCTGGCTGGATTGAGCGATGACTTGTTCTATGTTCACCTAAAGGGCATGTGTCGATTGTGGTTTTTCTTCGCGGCTTCCGGAAACCCCACAAGGAAAAGTCTAGCGGGGTCAAATCGCATGACCTTGGGGGCCAATTCACGTCACCTCTGGGAAAGATAACCTTACCCTCTAATTTTTCATTAAGCAACGTCCTGCTGGAACTATATGTCATCTTGACTAATATGTTTTAATTTGGACCATGAGAAATTGGTTATCGTCGTTCTGTAGCGCTCGCCATTGACGATGACCGCCT
Organism: Philhelius festivus; assembly: GCA_963931855.1. NCBI lineage: Eukaryota > Metazoa > Arthropoda > Insecta > Diptera > Syrphidae > Philhelius > Philhelius festivus. The sequence continues at coordinate 38,632,842 of OZ007556.1, read as the reverse complement.
CACCAACGTCGTTTTCGAAAAAGTACGGGTCCAATGACGCCGCCGACCCAAAATCCATACCAAACAGTAACTTTCTGATAGTGTATTGTCATCTGGTGGGTGTTTGTCGTCTCTTATACCGCAATTTTTATCTTTATCAATTAACGTACGAATGTTGGCTGATTGATAACCGCTCCGGTCTCAAATTAAGCCACCAGAAGTTGAAGAGTCGGCTCTAAAGGGCCACCGCGTGAACCGTAAAATGGGTGTAATGTTTGCATAGACGAACAATCATTTTGATAATGAAATTTTATCACTTGGACGATTGAACAATTGTGTAACTTGCCTTGGTGACTTCGCTTTATTAACTGAATAATAAACATTAAATTTGACAGATGTCACGCAAACATCAACAAAATCTACCTTCGCCAATTGAAAAACCCTTATAACAGATTAGGTATTTGTTTAGTTTTTTTTTTAGAGTAATTAAACTTTTATTTATATTTTATTCAAATGATTACAAAATCACTTCTGAGTTCTGAGTCATTGTTTTCAATAACAAAGTTAAATAAAATATTGCATCACATTGACTCATACAAAACCATCATCGTCTTTAAGATCGTGGGAGGTTTAAATTAAGTAAACGACGTTGACAATATTTATTTTTTTTTTCTTCTTGATAGACATTAAATTGCAAAAATAATATTCTAGGGGACACCCGGGTTTGAACCGGGGACCTCTCGATCTGCAGTCGAATGCTCTACCACTGAGCTATATCCCCGCTTAAAAAAAAGTCAACAAAATACATATAAAAAAAAAAAAAAACCGGAAAGCAAGGATCACAAAATTTATTGGAAGCATTTGTAATTTTTTTTTGAGCTAATTTAAATTTATCACAAATAAAAAAATTAAATGTCTTAAACCTAACTCCAACAACTTTTCTTTCATTAATTGTTAGATGAGTTTATTTATTTTTGTTATCAGATTTAATAAGAAATATGATCAACTGAAAAAGGGGTCTTCTTGGTCGGACTTCTTATATCTTTTACGATACGTTCGAATACCTTCTTTTTTTTTAACCATACATACATTATATGTATGTACATACATGAGCTTGTATATGTATTGACTCATGTTCTTAATCTTGAGAAAATCATTCGATTTAAATTGATGTATTTATGTAATTAATGTATATACAACTTCAATTGTCGACACAGAAAATATTGTCATTATATCGATTTTTTTCATTACATTTAATAAAATTACGTATACGCCACAGTGAACGTCTAGTCCCATAAAATTAGTATGTGTATATATTAATATATCGGCATTCCTACGGCGAAGTTTGTTTTGTTGTTTGAAAGAGTAATCTTTGGGTATTCTAAATCCACAAAATTTGAAGAAAAAAAAATTCTACGTTGTTTGCCATTTTGCAAAAAAAAGGTTTATAATACAAAAATACGGTTTTCTCGGACGTTATTAGATTTAGAGCAGGTTTCTTTGTTTCTGTTTTGTAGGAGAAAATATTCTCCAAGACATTTGCCTGTAAATCAGTTTTGACAGCTCTTTTAGCTAAAAACTGTAAAAATGCATCAAAATTCGTTAACGATTGGTTCGGGCAGATTTTGGTGGCATGTAGCGGCCAAGTCAAATCTATCAAATTTGTTGTTTATTATTCAGTTACTGAGGCCAAATCAGCATGGTAAGTAACAAGATTGAACAGCACGTTTAAATGATAAAACTATTTATTATCAAAATGAGTGTTGGTTAGTGCAAACGTTGTAACCATTTTAAAGTAGACGTGGTGGCCCTTCAACGTTTGGTGGCCCTTCAACGTTTGGTGGCCAAATTTGAGACGACGAGTTCCTTAATCAATCAGCCAAAATCTGTACTTCAAAAGAACGCAAGATTTTATTTCCACAGCATCCCGTAGATAGAGTTCGTGCAATTTTTACTTGCGAGTTATAGGTACTATAAGGCAAATTATGCATTCGGAAAAAAATTGAACTCGAGATTTTGATCAAAGTTGACATTACGATGATAGCGAAGACTAAAAAAGTGGGTCTCGCAATTCTGTGTGACTGTCTGTCTGTTCGGCTACAGCCTATACGGCTCGGCCGATTTTCTTTAAACTTGGTAGATATCATTTTCAATTTACCCCCCCCCCCCACACACGTTTTTGCTTTTTTCTTAAGACCAAAAATAACGGTACCTGCGATATGATTTTTCTTCGAAATTTTATAAATATTTTTTTTTTCAACTGTTTTTTCAACTGTTTTTTTGTTCAACTGTTCGACACGAAGAAATTGCATTTAGTTAAAGCTAGGTAATGGTTGAACAAAATTTTCCGAAAAATGGTTTTTGAGGTTACCCCCATGGAACCATTTCTTTTGGTTTTGATTTTCTCAAAAACGGTACAACCGATTTTGATCATTTTTTTTTGCTAAAACTCCCCAAAAACTTAAATCGAATTGTGTATTCAAATTTTCAAAGAATTTTTTTTTTGATTTTTAAAAAAAACTTCATATTTTTTTCAAAACTCAATATTTCGAAAACCTCATTCTAGATTTTTTGTAAACTTGATAAATAAAAGTGTCTAAAAGATGTAAGAAAAAAATTTTATCTTAACTAAAATTAAGTTGCCCACCATAAAAATGTTAAAAAAGTTCAAAAAATGGTTTTCAAAAATCCTATTTTTCTCAAAAACGGTGCATAGAATTTTGATAAATTTTTTTTTCTTCAAATTAATTTTTATGCTCTTTAATTTAATAAAAATAAAATTCACGACTGGGTCGCACGAACTTGCTCCTATGTAACTGACTAGGAATTTCAAAAATTAATGTTATTAGAGAAAACTGTTCTTAAGGATAAAATTCATCTTTTAAATAACTAAAACAACTCCTTTAGCAGTCGGATCTAAGCACAGGATGCCATGTGTTTTAAGCAAAAATTAGTTTATGCAAGAACAAAATTATAAATCTTTGTAGTGGTTTCTTAAAAAAATAAGCTTTTATAAAATTAAAATATAAAATTTTTAAAAAAACTCTTAAGAAAAAAATTTTAGAACCCCAATTTAAAGTATTTATTAATGTACGATTTTACGAAGTTAAATCTACAAAAAAAAATATTGATCCGTTTTTGAGATATCAAATTTTCCAAAAAAAAACTAGATTTTTTTTTTTTTTCAAAATTCAAAAAAATATTTTTTTTTTAAGTTTTGAAATGCAATGTTTCTTAAACTTTTTAGAAGCTTGTCTATTTAAAATTTCATTAAAATCCGTTATGCCGATAATGAGAAATTCAAAATTCGAAAAAAATCGTTCTATGGTAGATTTCAAAATTTTTTTTATAAAATTATAGATCGTAGAAATTAATCAAAGGAAAAAAATTTTTAGCAAAAGTCTCGGAACCGTTTTCGAGAAAAATACGATTTTCGAAAACCATTTTTTAACTTTTGTTATTTTTAGGTAAAATAAATTTTTTTTCTCATCTCTTGCAGATTATATTAAGAAACTTTTATTTAGCAAGTTTTAAAAAAATCTAGCACGGGGTTTTCCAAACATTGAGTTTTCAAAAAAAAAAAAATTTGAAATATTTTTTAAAAATTCAAAAAAAATTTTTTTTTGAAAACTTGATTTCACAATAATATTCAAACTATTGGGGACCAAAAAAATGGTTCCAAGGGGGCTACCAAAAATAACAATTTTTTGGAAAGTTTTTTTTTTAACCATTAGCTAGCTCTAATTAAATGAAATTTTTTGAATTTTTTTTAAGAAAATCTGTGGGACAGTTTTTGAGGAAAAAAATATTTATAAAATTTCGAAAAAAAAATTGTATGGCAGGTACCGTTATTTTTGGTCTCAAAAAAAAAACCAAATAAAAAAACATCCGGGGGGAAAAAATGAAACCAATATCTACCAAGTTTAAAGAAAATTGGCCGAGCCGTTTAGCTGTAGTGGAACAGACAGATAGACAGACAGAATTGCGAGACCCACATAGGAGCAAGTTCGTGCGACCCAGTCGTGCATTTTATTTTTAACTAGTACGGGTATTCTTAGGAAACGTACCTTACATTCCGTCAGTCAAGCAAATTTTCAAAATGCTTGAATTTTTTGAATATTTAAAAAACGGTATATAAAAAATGTTCTTCGAAAGTCATATTTTTTGGAAAACGGCACCTAAAATTTCGATACAAATTTTTAATTTCGCTGAATTTTTACGATCTATAATTTAATTAAAAAAATTAGAAATTAAGACGTTACTGACTGCATAATACAATTTAAAAATAATTACATATCAAAACTTTAAAATTTTTTTTTTTTTATTTTCGCACAAAACTCAAAATATTTTTTTTTGTGCAAGTTTTTTTTAAATCTTTTAAAAATTTTATATTATAAAACTTATTTTTCATTTTTTTAATTTTAAAACTATTACTTAGAAGCAATTTCGATCGACCCAGTCGTGGATTTTAATTTAATCGAAATCGTTCGATCCGTGTTCGAGATAAATAAGATTTTTCAAAACGGTTGCATGGCAGGAACTTCGACTTTTTAAGCTTAAAACAAATTTCAATTTAGCCTTTAGGGAATCACCCACCCAGTTTGAAGAAAATCGTTTAAGCGGTTTTTGCTGTAGATCGAGGCAGAGACCTACTTTTTTCTTGTTCTCATCGTAATGTCTTATTTGGACAAAATTTTGTTTTGTTTTTCGATAGGTACAAGTAAACGTTGGCATATTGAATTAATCCATGCAAATAGCTTGTAGCTTCTAAAGTCAAACCTCTTAAGTCGATATTTCTTCCCCAAAAATACCGTAACAAGACAGATTGATAAGAAATTTAGTCATACTTTCTTGACAGAGACCGATACCGAGATAATACTGACATTGTTTTCGTCTTTAAGGAGATATAACTTACAAAATTAGTGTAGTCTTGTCTAGGCCTAACCACTATATGTATTGACAAGATGTTAAAAAAAGCAAGTAAAAAGATCTCATTACAAGTAAAGTGTTGCTAAATACGAGTACTTTAGCTCCAGCCCAACAGATCTTCACAGTCTTCCTGTTGATTTTAAACCCTAAAAAAAAAGCATTTTATAAAATGAAATAACGTATCATCCATTTTTACTTAAAACAAACAAAGTTGAAAAAAAGTACCAAAGGGGACACCCGGGTTTGAACCGGGGACCTCTCGATCTGCAGTCGAATGCTCTACCACTGAGCTATATCCCCACTTATAAAATTCTTGTCCAAGAGGCAGCTCGTGCTTTGAACAAGAAAGAAGTCTTCGCAAACAAAAACTCCCCATAAAGACTCAATTATTTTCATCTGAACTTATCTCAAAAGCTATTATTAACAGCTTGTTGTTTGATACGATGACGATGATGATTAAATATCAATTATTTTTTTTTCAATTTTTGCGGCCGGCATAGGAACAGACGAAGTACGTTCGAAAACTATTTATCATAAATTCATGTTATTTAACATCGATTCCTATCATTATATTGTTGCGTGTAGGTAAGGGTTATATTTTTGTTAAGGCTTTTTGAAATGAAATTATCTACAGTCAAAACCGGATATTAGAACTAAAATAACATTAATTTTTAATCGAAAATTTAATTGCATTCCACCTTAAACAATATTTTCACCGTAATACTCGTCACTTCAGTCAACCCTTGAGCCCAGTTGCGGACGTATTTTCAAGTATAGAGATTCAGTAGTTTTCCACATTTGCGAATGTCGAACGCCTTATATTTCTCGTTTTGTTTTTCCCATTTTCATATTCAGAGCTTCAAAACGGGTTGTTTACGATATCTCGCTTTTTATAATCCCGTTTTTTAAAATCCCGCTTTTTAAAATCCCGTCTCTTATAATCCCGTCTCTTATAATCCCGTTTTTTATAATCCCGTTTCTTATTACGACGTATAAACAGTGAGGTTGGGTGTATGCAAAGTTTCTTTAGCATTTAAAGAATCTGAAAAACAACCAACATAAAATCAATAAGTATTAGCCACGAAAAAACGGAATAAGCGGTATAAAACGGGATTTTGAATAAACGGGATTTTAAAAAGTGGTATTTGTAAAAAAAAACGGTATTATAGCGGACGATATTTTAAAACTCTTTTTGAAAAACGGGATTATAAAAAGCGGAATTATAAAAAGCGGGATTCCGTTACGATCCCCTTCAAAACCAATGTAACATCGTTATCTTCTCTGCAATCATTCCCTATTTTCCTAATGCTCGCACTGTGTATTATAACTAACGAATTAATGTATACACATCCCTAACTAAACATCTTATACTTACTTGTACTAAAATAAGTATTATACTAAGCTAATCTCGATATCAAATAAAATATGTATCCACACTTCCGTGTTGGCCTTCATAAGAGTTTCTTACTTATTTCTTCTTTTCCTTTTTTTTTCCTTCGAAAGCGTTGTCTAATCTCTTAGCATCTTAATAGGTTATGGGCCCAGACCCACGAAATTATTATTAAAATAAAAGTAAAATTATATTAACTTGGAAAAATGACAACGTTTTCTGGTAAAATTCCATTATTTAATGGAGACAATTATTTAACTTGGAAAGCACAAATTGAAGCGGTGCTTCATAAGAATAGGCTTCTGAATATCACAAAGGGATTGGAAGAGGAGCCAGCTGAACCTGAAAAACTGGAAGACTTTAATAACAGAGATATGGATGCAAGATGTGAATTAATCATATCAATGGAACCAGCACAGGTGTCTATTGTTAAAAACATGAAAACGTCCAGGGAAATTTGGACCTTTTTGGAAAAAACGTACGACAGGAAAGGAACCCGGCAAAAGGTAGAACTGTTTCGAAAAATTATTAACTCTAAAATGAATACTAATCAAAACATATCTGAATATTTGATCGAATTCAATTGCTCAATTAATCGCTTGCGAGAGATGGATGCTAAGCTCGATGCTGATTTGCTTGCTGTGCTGCTGTTGGATGGCCTTCCCCAGGAATATAAGGAAATCAAAGCTGCCTTTGATGCTGTGTGTGAATTCCCTTCATATGACGTAATATGCTCCCGTCTGTTGGAAGCTGGAGAAAAGAAAAATGAAGCTCAAAACTGTAACTTTGATAATGCGTTTAAGGCCTCCAGGTATAACAATCCAAAAAAGAAAAGTTTTTCTAAGCCAGGTATGTCAAACTTTCAATTTAATTGCCATAAATGTGGAAAAAAAGGCCACATGATGAAAGATTGTCGCGTTTTTGTTAAAAAGGAAAAATCATATAAGTCAAATTTAGTTGAGCAAACAGATGTAGGATTTATTGCAATTGAAAGGCAAGAATCACATGAGAGCGCTAACAGCGCATACTTTCCAACAAAAACTAAGAGTACTTGGTGTTTTGATAGTGGAGCAACATCTCACATGTGCTGCGATGAAAGCTTCTTTATTAACCTTGAGAAGAAATTTGTTGGTACAGTTCATCTCGCCGATGAAAAACCGGTTGAAATAACAGGAATAGGAACAGTTATATTAAAAATAAAGATTAAAAACGAAACCAAAAATATTTCTTTATTTAACACATTATACGTACCAAATCTTAAGAGTAATTTAATATCTACAAGTAAAGCCACTGATAATGGTTGCTGTGTTACCTTCAAGAATAATTATGCATGCATTACAAAAGATAACGATATCTTACTTGAAGCTTATAAAAATAATGGATTATTTATAGTCGAATTAGAAGAGAATCTGCATGAAGTCTGTAATAAAACAATTAAAAAGCATGAAATTGAGAATAACGAAACGGCTGATAGAAAACACGAGAAAGTTAGAATTGATGAGAATTTAGCGGAGTTATGGCACAAAAGATTAGGACATTTAAATATGGGATCTTTAAATAAACTTCGCAACGAAGGAATGGTAATAGGTTTACCAAATTTCATGAATGTAAAACTAAATTGTGTAACCTGTATTAGAGGCAAACAAACAAGGCTGCCTTTTCCTTCAAAAAATGAAAAATCATCGAAATGTCTGTTGGACCTAATACATACGGATTTATGTGGTCCAATGCGTATTGAGTCAATTAGTAGGAGCTTATACTTCGCCACTTTTATTGACGACTTTTCACGAAAAGTGTACGTTTATTTTTTGCGACAGAAAAGTGAATATTTAAGTATTTTCAAACAATACAAATCTTTGGTTGAGAATGAAACCGGGAGAAAAATTAAGAGAATTAGAAGCGATAATGGTTCTGAATTGCTAAGCAAAGATTTCACTAATTTCTTATCGGAAAATGGTATAAAACGCGATCTTACTGTAGAATATACACCACAACAAAATGGCATTGCAGAAAGAATGAATCGAACGCTCATAGAAATGGCTAGATGCATTATGATTGAAGGAAATTTACCACAATTTCTCTGGGCAGAATTAGTTCATACAGCCGCTTACCTACGAAATCGTTGCCCTACTGCATTGAATCACAATATGACTCCAGAACAAGTTTGGACCGGCCGAAAGCCCGTCATCAAACACCTAAGGCGAATTGGAAGCAGAGCTTTTGCTCTCAATAACAAGCCTGGAAAATCAAAGTGGGAACCACGCAGCGAAGAGTACGTACATGTCGGATACTCTATTGAATCAAAAGCTTATCGTTTATGGAAAAGAGGTACCAGAACAGTTATTAAAAGTCGTGATGTGAAATTTATTGAAGACTTTGATTATCCGGAGCAACAAAATTGTTATGAATTTTGTATAAGGCAAAGTAAAGAAGAACAAGAACAAGCTGTTGATCATGATAAAGAAAAAAAGGCTGATGACGACACGGAAACAGATGATGATATTTATACGGACACAGGTGATAATAAAAGCGAAAAAATGCATATGGAACATCCTAAAAGAGAACACAATCTTAGAAGTAAGAAAAATTATCTTTCTGAATCAGTCAACTTAGTTCGAGAGCATGATCCGAAAAGTTTTTCTGAAGCTAAAAAATCAAAATTTTGTCATGAGTGGGAAATCGCTATGAATGAGGAATATGAGTCATTGATCCAAAATAAAACATGGGTATTAAGCATTCCTCCACCAGGGAGAAATATAATTGGATGCAAATGGGTTTTTAAATCGAAATACAAGTCTGATGGAAGCGTGGAACGGCGAAAAGCGCGACTTGTAGCCAAAGGTTTCGCTCAAAAATTTGGTATTGACTACAATGACACTTACGCACCTGTTGTAAGGCAAAGTTCTTTGCGTATAATATATGCTCTTTTTGTGGAACATGACTTGAAGCTACACCAACTGGATATCTCAACCGCATTTCTGAATGGCGACCTTAATGAAGAGATATTTATGTCACAACCTGAAGGTTTTCACAACGGCAATAGAAATGAAGTCTGTCTTTTAAAAAAGGCAATTTATGGTCTTAAACAATCAGGTAGACAATGGTATAAAACTCTTGATGATACTCTAAACAAATTTGAATTTAAACAGTCAAATTATGACAAATGCATTTATTATAAACGAAAAGATAATGAAGTTTCAATTATTGGAGTTTATGTCGATGACATGATTATTGCATCGAAAAATCAGAAAGACATTGACTACATAATAGAAAACTTGAATTCTGTATTTAAAATAAGAAATTTGGGAAAGCCCTCCTTATGTGTAGGACTTGAAATAAATACAAATAAGAATAATATATCTATTTCTCAAACAGGATATATTAAAAATTTATTAATAAAATACAATATGGAAAACTCGAAAAACATGAAATTACCGATGCAAAGTAAACTGAAATTAGAAAAGGATCCAACCGTTCCTGGAGAAAATCTAAAAATTGATAAAACCAAGTACCAAGAACTTATTGGAGCCTTTTTGCATCTTGCGGTGTTTAGCCGACCGGATATTGCATGCAGCGTAAACATGCTTTCTCAATTCTGTCAGGATCCACGAAAACAACATTGGAACGTTGCTTGTCAGTTATTACGATATTTAAACACAACTAAGGATGCTAAAATTATATTTAGAAAAACAAATATACCACTTTTTTGCTTTGTAGATGCGAGCTGGGCGGAAGATTTGAATGATAGGAAATCTCAAACTGGGTTTTGTTTTATTCTTGCAGGTGCTGCAGTCAGTTGGGAGTCTAGAAAGCAACGCGTCGTAGCTACATCTAGTGCTGAAGCTGAGTACATCGCTTTAACATGTGCTGCGAAAGAAGCCCATTATTTAAGATATTTGTTAGATGAGTTGGGCTACTTGATTGACACCCCAACTATTATCTACTGTGACTCCCAAAGTGCTGGACACCTTGCCAAGGGCGGATCATATTATTCCAGAACTAAACACATCCATTATAAATACCACTATATAAGAGAGGCCATTGAAGAGGAGACAGTAGAAATTAAATTTTTACAATCTGATCGGATGCCTGCCGATGCGCTCACAAAACCAGTCTCCAATACAAAACATCTATACTGTTTTAACAAATTAGGAATTCAGTTTAACTGATTCTAATGTTGAGGAGGAGTATTATAACTAACGAATTAATGTATACACATCCCTAACTAAACATCTTATACTTACTTGTACTAAAATAAGTATTATACTAAGCTAATCTCGATATCAAATAAAATATGTATCCACACTTCCGTGTTGGCCTTCATAAGAGTTTCTTACTTATTTCTTCTTTTCCTTTTTTTTTCCTTCGAAAGCGTTGTCTAATCTCTTAGCATCTTAATACTGTGTTTAGTTATATTAAAGACAGTTAAAACTTTAGTGTGCTGAAGCTATTAGAAGAACGTTATAATATGTGAAAAGACTTAATTTAATAAACAGACATTTTTGGACGTTTGTAGATGTCAAAGAGTCTTCTAAAGTAAGCACGAAAATAAAAAAAATAAAATAGCTATTTAATGAATTTGACTTAGTAAAATGTTAAACAAAAAAAGAAAATGTCCAGCGGTGTCAAATCACATGACCTTTATTACCAATTCAAGTCACCTCTGCCAGAAATATCCTTACCCTCAAATCGTTCATGCAAAAGCCAGTCGTGGTTCTCGCGTTTCTTTGCCCTACGAATGTTGGGTGAATGGGTTATTGAACAGTTAATTTAAATTTTTTTAAATTTTATTTTCTAACTGTAGAATTTATTTCAATTTAATGAAACCTACTTTGATTAATTGTAAAGTATTTTTCAAAAGCCTATTTTGGAATGTTCGGTTTTGGAACTGTCATATGGGTGATATACACAATCTACAAAATATTCTAAATTAACTAATGAAACTTGAATAATATATAAAAAAAGATGAATTATTTTAAATAAGTTATTAGACTTTTAAAAAGAATTTTTTTTAGTTGCTGGATTAATTTAAGTTGAGTTACAAGTGTATTTTGGGAATTAAAAGAATATTCATGTGTTGCAGGAAGACGGGGTCTAATTTATTTAACTTCTCCCAAAATGTATATTATTGATAAATAGTTCCTTTTTGACGCAAAACTCTATACAAACAGCGCTTCTTACGTACGATATATCTTTATTATTGAGGAATTGCTGGACGTTGTATTTGAAACATGAAAGACGGTAGTGCATAATCTAATAGGAATATGTAAAGAAACAGGCAACCATGAATTATTGAAAACCATTCTTCGTTCCAAACCTATTAATATTGAGTGTGTTTGTGTAACGTATAACCAGCTATTTCAAAATCTTTGACTTATATCACATTTCTCATTTTTCTGCAATTGAATTAAGCGCCATCTAAACTCTCATTATTTCAACAATCTGAATTCAGTTTATGTTCACTCTCATTGGTGACTTAAATTTAATTCACTTTTAGTTTTCTTGTTTTTTTTTTTTGCGCTTACACTTTTTCTCACAAACACGGCTGTCAAAAGTTTCCGTGATTTCTTGAATCAAAAATATTACAATCAGTCTTCTAAAGATAAGTGCGAGTGCAATTGAACATTTATTAGAAATCTATAAACTAATGTGATTTGCCGTCTGTCTATGAATTTCATTGAAACCATCATCAAAGCAACGAAGTAGTTTCCCTTTCATCCATCAAATGCGCTTCATTTACTGATAAGCTGTCAAATAGAATTCAAAAGTCACATCACCTGTCAAACTATATCAATAGCCATTAATTTTCAAAACAAACTTAACCGGATAACTCTGCTGTACCCATCATATAGACAAATGTATCTTCTCTTTATAGTTCACTTGCTATAAGGTTAAACTAACTATGTATCTATTTATGTATACTTTAGTTTGTTTTATACAAAATGTATAATTTAATCACATGTAACACAACGTAACATAGACAACATTGTATCGCACTCACTCTGTCCTTTCAATCAACTGTCATGTTTCAGAGTATTCAACCCCACCTGCCATACCTATAGTAAGTCATGCCAGGGAAAGCTTCCATATATTTTAGTAAACGAAGTAGAAATCTCAAACAAGATTTATTAAAACAAACACGCCCTACCTATAAATTGCAAACGGTAAAAAAGTAAAACAAGTAAGAAAAAATCACAGGTTAAAAAGTTCACTGACACATTCCACCTGGAAGAGTTAAGAACTGGAGTGTAAATTTTCGCACGAACCCTGAATAATTCCAATTATCACAACCATTGGATATAAAAAAAAAAAACAAAGGAAGAAAACATAGCTCTGGAAACATTCGAAGTTCCGGAATAGGTTCTAGGTATAAAGGCCAGTTATCAAATTGGAGAAACAATTCTATTTGATTCTACAATCAACCATTAGACAAGATATATTATGGGTTAACTAGATAACAGCGATAGCTTTTCCAATTGTTATATTTCCCAATTGCTTCATTTCAGCAGCTATCAAAGTCACGAATGACATCCAGCTGTCAAAATATTCAGTTATGTTCGCAATTTCATCCGGATGACCATAGACAACGCCGTGAGTTCACTTAAAAGTTCGAAATTTTTGCAAAAAATTAATCATCTTCTCGAAAGAGTCCCATTTTTACCGTTTTTGGAGCGACCATAGTCGAAAAATATTGACCAATCATCAATGCATCAAAAAGATTGAATGTTTGGTATGCTGTATGACATGGTGGTATCATCGGGCCTTATTTCTTTTGAAATGAGGAAGAAGTCACCGTTACCGTCAATGGTGTTGGTTAAAAAGTTATGTTAATCAACTTTCTGTGGCCAGAGCACAACGACATCGAATTGTCCAATCCTTGCTTCCAACTAGACTTCTCTACATGCTAAACAGTTGATCGCTTGAATATTTCTTAGCCCTTAGTCTACACTTACAAGCCATCCACTTTGGACGAGCTCGAGACCAACATTCAAGACGTTATTTCGCAAGTCATTAAAAACTAGGCCAACCCGACCGTTTGAAACACAGCCAAGGAAGGAAGATCGGCCATTTGAATGATGTGCTATTCCATACCTGATGGCATGAATGTAGCTCCAAAAAAAAGCCAGAATCAATTTTATATCCCACACTGTTTTTGTTTTTTTCTTAATTTTTTCTCCTATCGTTCTTATCTTAGGTCCTCGGCCTTCACTACTACTGCGCGCTCCATCGTGTAAAATATCTCAGCTCTTGGCAACTCTTCCTCAATTGTACTGATTCTTCTTCGACCGTTCTTCGTTTAGTACTTCGGTCGGCTCAATCTTCTGCTTTACGGTGGAAGCGATTTTTATTATTCCATCGCTTGACTTGCAATGCACTCGTTACCTTTTCGAAGCGTTTGAATAACTCACTACCACTTACCTCTTTCTATAATAAAGCTAATGGGTTTCTGACCCGTTCATCATCGCAGACACTGTTTAGCGAGAAAATCTTCAAGATGTTTTTGTGGGTAACTATTCACGAACGTTTGCGGCGTTCAAGTGATACCGAATGTGACTTTGCAAGGGTTGAATCCATACAGAATGAACGAATTTAATATTTCAGCGAAACAGTCACTGTTTGCTTTTTGAGCTTATAGAGTAGTTTCTCCATGTTTTGCACATCATTCCGGACGCAATAATTGCGTTCCTGATTCGACTGCTTATATTTAGTTCGGTCCAACTATCAGCAGAAACAAAACTTCTAAGATATTGAAAATTCTCTACCATTTCTACCGGTTGTCCAAAAATATTCCACTTCCAGGGATGATCCTTTTTGTGTTCTTACCCCATTGCCATTTGTTGCCATTTGTTGAAGATCCTTATGAGAGAGTAAGCATAATTCAACATCATAAACCAGATGATTGAAGTGCAATCGCATACTACACTGAATTCCTCCATTTCCATGCGACAAAACTGCCTTGAGTACATCGCTTATCACCAACAGGAAGCCTTTTCTGACACCACTCTCGTTTTCAAACTATTCTGACAAACCTTTCGTTTACTAAACCTTAAGTTAAAGTTAGGGTAAAATGGGGTGATATGGGAGTTAATATCTTTTTCTCAAGCAAAATTTACTTACTTAAGTTGGTGCAGCTGGCTCCGGGGCTAGATAATAGACTTCTCCAGTTTTCTCAATCACTAGCTTTTCGCCGTATATCTCCCTCAACTTGGTCACTCTACCGGAGATAAGGGCTATCTCTGTTTGTCGTCTCCTCTGTCGTCGATGTTCATTCGTTCTAAGTGTCGTTGTCATCTTAACAATTAAGCAGGTAGTCTTTTGACCAGGCAGCGAAGTGTACATGGTCAAAAGACTACCTTCGTCTCGTAAAGTTATTGATTGTATCGTCCCTGTTAGGTGTAAGGCACGAAATAAAGCTTTTATCTGCTGTGGAGAGGCTCTATGCTTCTGCACCATAGAGCAAGACCGCAACGATGGCTTCGGTAGAGTCTCTACTTGTTTTAAAGCAGCAACAAGAATTCTCCAACGTCAACGTGATAAGACGTATGTAAGCTTTGCAGGATCTTGAAAACTCCACATGAGACTGTACGACTCAACCCTACCATAAGCTTTTTTGAAATCGAAAATGTGCTATTTGTGAATATCAAATTAGGATTTGGGTATTTTTAAGGATTTGGCGTAATGTGAAAATTTGGCCGATGTTCGACTTTCCAGCTCTGAAACCACACTGATAAGAGCCAATCATTTCTTCAGTAAATGGCTTCAGGCGTTGATATAATACGCTTGACAGAATCTTGTTAATCCCTCTGCAGTTAAAGCAGAGAAAGCGATCACCTTTTTTATGGGTCGGGCAGATGGTGCTAAAGTTCCACTCGTCAGGCATACTTTCCTCCGACCAAGTTTTGTTTGTGAGTTGGTGCTCACAAGATCATCTTAAAAAGCTCCGCCTCTATAGATCATCGTCACTTGCGGCTTTGTTCGATTTTTGCCTAGTGATGGCTAACTTGATAGCATTTAGGTCGACTGGGTGAAACTTCAGCTCCAAATTGACTTGAAGGGGCTCTCTCATTGGCGGGATCATCACCTTTATCGCCTTTAAATAGCTGGTTGAAGTGATCTCTCTAGATTTTTAACATCGCCTGCGTTTTTATAATGTTATTTCCTTCCCTATACCAGAGCAGGCTCCTGAGCTTCTAGTGAACAAATGTTGTGTTCTTTTTGAATCTAAAGGCATTTCTGTATCTCCTCGACTTCCTGCTGCTCATGTTACTTTTCTTTTTTCTGAGCTAGTGCTTTTTATCCTTTTTTCTTGTAAACGTAAAGCTGATGAGAAAACTTTCCAAAAGAGCTTTCCCAACCTATAAGCCTCTGTTTGCTTGAGCACATTCGGAGTCAAACCAGAGGTTCCTCGGTTGCATGGGAATCCTAGCATCTTTTTGCATCATTTCTCATGGCTTGTCTTCTGGTGGTAGGGTTAATCGCGAACTCTAGGGAAACTTGGTCGGCATCGGATATGGCGGTTTCATCTGGTTGCAGTCTTCCAACTTTGATTTTCCTCCTCATAGTTGATGTTCGCCTACGAGCTTCCATGGACCCAGCCAGTGAGCCCAGCCGATGAGAGACTTTTGTGTGCCTTTCTGAATGTGAATGAAATCTAGTGCTACAGAGATAGTGCTACATGTTTCTTCTCGCTACGAAATCTATAAGCCTAATTTCGTTTCCGGAAGAGATGTCGTGCAGACTATACTTGGCCATGTTGCGGATTGTCGTCACTGTGGGACTCTCTGTGACGATATCTACATTTCAATTTCCAGACTTTATTTCGGGTTTGACAGAACAAAATTTTGATTCTTAGAGTCTCAACGATGTTTCATTTTTATAATCGCTACGATTTTTAACTCGCATGTGCGTGCATTTACATTTAACGCCATATCGTCCCCTTTCTGCGTTAACCTCGTAACTACATTTTTCGGCAAATTCGTTTTTTTATATAAAAACACTGTCTAGGGCTCACAGAATAATAGAGCTAAGTATGAATGTTAAAATGATTCATCTAATCTATTTTACCGTTAATTCTTTTTCCTCGTAACTACTCTCATGTTGTTAAGTTTCGATGAGAACCTCGTATGTACTTGGTGAGGCCTTAGTTTCTTCATTGTTAATCTTTTTACACAGTTAACGACAAGTCAAAAGTACCATTATTCAGATTTAGCTTTGAGGCAGATAATATTATTATTAATTAGGTACCTTTAGAGTGAATTTAAGCTTTGTATGTGGCGCAAGCTTTTTGAGCATCAGTTTTATATATATTGGATTTGGCTAAGTATTAAGGTTGTAAATTTAATAAAAATATAAAATAAAAAACACAATATGGATCGGTAAATAATATGTGTATTAGACTGGGCCAAAAAAATTGACTATTTTTTTTTTTGAAAGATATATCGAGAATATCATTAGAATGACAAAAAAAAATTTTCGTAAAAGTTTGAGCCCTTAATATCAATTTTAAGAGGGCTATCATCGCTAATTTTGATTTTTAGTCATAGAACTGACAAAAAATTGAAGTAAAAAAAATTCATTTTGACTTACTTTTATATAAAATTAAATTCCCTACAAAACAGGTCTAATTGAAAATTTTCGTCAGACAAGCCGTTTTTGAGTAATTAAGCTTAACAAATTGTTATTTTTCGTTAGTTACAAAATTCCAAATTAAAAAAGTAAAATCGAAGAAAAATAACATTGGCCAAGACATATATAGTGAACATGTTAGCAACAAAAATAAAGCAAGGTTGGAAAAAGATAATGACAAAGAAAAAGCGTTAAAAAATGAAATAAATGCTTATACTTTGGACAGTCAAGCTGTCTAATCGGTACCATTCATAGCTGCATCAGCTACATAGATACTTTAAGCAAAAGCTCGCTGTGCGTCAGTTTACTTTTTTCAATTTGAAAACATCAGAAGTTCATTGCTACGTATGGCACGAAGGAGAAGGTGGAATGGATTCTAATGTTTTTGCTACATGTGTTTTTCATGTTTTGGAAAATGTTTGTGATCTTAGTGTTCCAACAGTCCTGTTTAGCGATGGATATAGTGCACAAAATCGAAACGTCAACTTAGCTAATCTTCTACAATTCGTGGCGATAAAACATAATACGACGATTTATCAAAAGTATTTGACGGTTGGACATATCCAGATGGAATGTGATTCTGTCCATTCAACCATCGAAAGAAAAAAGAAGTCAAAAGAAATGTACGTTTCAGCTGATTTTGATAGAATCATAACAGAGGCAAGAAGATTCCCCGAACCCTATAAAGTGACGTCTTAGACTATACTTTTTTTTAAACTTTTCCAAAATTAGTTTCTATAAATCCATTAGACCAGGCTTTAAAACGGGTGATCCGCAGGTATGTAACAGATGTTAAATGCATAAGATATGATTCCACGGGTATGTATTATAAACTTGATTTCGACAATGATTGGATATTATCTCCGCAAACGAAAGCGAAAATAGATATTTCAAAAACTATTTTAAAATCACTTTATCTAAATTCCATACCTTTGCCGTTAAAAAAATATAACGACTTACAGAGTTTAAAGAAACTACTTCCAAAAGATTATCACGGCTTTTATGATAACCTTAAATTTAATTCTAATAAAGAATAGAAAGATTTTGAGATTTAATTTTGTTCCCTTTTTTATGAATAAAATCTGTTACTTTTATTGAATATATTTTTTAGTTCATAAGTTATGCTTATAAATTATGTACATAAATAACATACATATGTATTTAAATAACATATCCTTTGAGTTGTATGATGATATTTAATTTAAAAACCATTTCATCAAACATTGAATTCGCTTTTCAAATAATTTTAAAATTTAATATATTTTAGATATAAGATTTTGTATGAATTAACACAACAGTATTTCAGTTTAATCTGTGTATTTTTTTATGCTTCAGCTATTTTTCTAACCTTGAGTTTAAATTTTCAATTATTTGAATTTATTTTAAATGAGAAAAAGAACCTCGTATCTGCATTTCGGTAAATCAAAACATAAGAGACGGATACTCGTATGTAACAAAAACAGTTAAAACAAGTACTTTTGTGATGTCCTAGCAAATTTAAAACTAGGATATACTAACAACTGTAAAATATAAATAGAAAACATAAAAAGTTTCGTTATTAGGTTCCATTGACGGAAACTACACGTTTTTTTCGTTTCCTGAAAAATTGTGGTTTTGTAGATACGAGGTTAACGCAGAAAGGGGACGATATGTCCTATTTCATGTGGCTAAAAAATTGTGCGATTGAAAATCACAAGTGCGTGCATGCCCATTTTTCATTGCGACTACGATTTTTAAGTCGTAGTAATTTAAATCGCAAGTGTAAGCATATCCATTTGAGTACATTTGTTTCATTTAAACGTACGTAAATAGCATCGCAAGAAAAATGAAACGAATTGCGACCTTTAAATCGTCACGATTTGTTGATATCAAGTGCGTACATTCTCAGTTAAACTCATGTGTTCTATTTTTGCGACTAAAAAAACGCGCGATTGAAGTCGCAAGTGCGTTCCTAGCCTTAAAAGTAATGTGTTTGATTTGTTTGCGATTAAATAATTGCTCGGCAAAAAATCACATGTGAGTGCATGATAAAAATTTGTGGCGACCGCGATTTTTTAATCGTCTCGACAAAAAATCGCAAGTGCGTTCCTAGCCTTAATCTTATCCTATTCTTCTATTTTTCCGGCGATGCGATTGCCGCAAGCTAAAAGCAATTAAACTAATTTAAACGTTTATGCTCACTCCTACGACTAAGAAATCGCAGTTGCGGTCGCAATAAGGCATATTTGTAGTTTTCAATGGCACGATTTTTACCATCAGTAATGAGACATGCGGTTTTTAATGTGAAAACTCACCTACTCGTAATCTATTTTATGCACGATTTTTACCATCAGTAATGAGACATGCGGTTTTTAATGTGAAAACTCACCTACTCGTAATCTATTTTATGCGACTTAAAAAAATAGCAGCAATCAGCTCTATGTATTTCTCAAAGTATTTTCTTTGTCGCAGAAATAAATTGATCAAATGAAATTAAGTCAGCATTCACGCACATACGTTATTTTTGTTTGTTTTAAAAAAAAATCGCGCCACAGAGTAGCACAGATGTAAATTTTTACGTTCTCTATTTTTTATTTTTGGTCTTTGGATTCAACTATGATATTTTATTGGTATCAAATGTGTTCATTCTAATTAAAACAAGGAACGCACTTGCGATTTGCGATTTCCTGTCGCACGATTCTTAAGTCTGAATGTGACTGAACACATGGTTCCTAAAATGTTGTTTTAGTACCGCTTGAGTACCGCGATCGAAATCGAATGGCTGTTCATGGCCTAAACCTTATGTGTTCTATATTTTTCCACTGTATAATCGTGCGACATAAAATCGCAAGAGCATTCCCAGTCTTATTACCAACAAAATACAAATACGTTGCGATTTTTTTGAAGTATTGGAGACCATTCATATTAAAAGGTGATTGTTTTTAAATTTTGACAACACGACAGAAAATACAAGTGCGTCGAAGTATGCTACGACCACGATTTTATAATCGCAGAAATGTGAAAACGCAAATGAGTTTATTTTGTCAATTGATGTGCCAAATGGGTGGACATTTTTTCAATGAATTCATTCAACATAAAATGGTGAAAGCATTATTTATATCTTCGCTTAACTCATAAGTGGGGATATTTATCGCTGCTATATCTAATCGTTTTTTTTAATTATCATTCTATTTCCTAAATATCAAATCAATCAATGCTTGATAATTTAAAGTTGAACAGCAACTAGATGCAACCGCGTGCTTCCCATTATCTATCGATTTTCGCGCGTTCCAATCAGATAACTCATGTTCAAAAAATTTGTTTAAGAATTAGGGGAGTGGTTTTTCTAACCCCAATTCCCCCAAACTAGGCGCCAAAACAACGTCACAAATTATTGTTTACTTAAATGCACTTAGTGCCATGAGATTGATGTAATTTGGCACAATCATTTTTTGAATCAACAAGGAAATAAAAAAAAAGAAACAATACGATGATGAAGAACAATGGAATTAATGGTATTTTTGGGGTGAGATTGATGGGGGGCATTTCTGCAATAATTAACTATTTTTAGATTAATTTCTTGTATTGTTTTCTATTTTAAGAAAAAAAAAGTTTTCGAAATATATTTTGCGATTCGGAGAGGATAAGGCAAAAATACTTTCAGTTTTTTTTTATTTCAATTTTGTTTTTCATTTTTTTTTTGCAACGAGTTTAAAAGTATAGATGGATATTAAAGAAGCGATTCTAGACAGATGTTTGATGAACTTTTGTTTACTTTTGGGGTAGTTTTCGAAGAAGTTGAGGATAACAAAGGTACTGGCTTATTTTTAGAGGGCCTGCCTTCAGATAATACCAAGGTGTTGCTACAATAAAGATAAGTAGATCTTCTTTTTAATTATGAAATCGGAAATTGTTTTGTTTAATAGAAAACCGGAAGTTAACATTTCAAATGGAATTATAAATGACTTGGACCATTTTTTACTTGCGATATATCTATTAAGGTACTGTAGGGCAAGTTCTGCATTTGGAAAAAAAATCTTACTCGAGATTTTGATCAAAGTTGACATTACGATGATAGCGAAGACGAAAAAAGTGGGTCCGGCAATTCCGTCTGTATGTCTGTACGTCTGTACCTCGATCTACAGCCTAAACTACTGGAGGTATTTTCTTCAAACTCGGTACTTAAGGGTCTTCGGTGATTCCCTTTTTTTTAGCTCCAAAACTAACCGTACCCCCCATACACCCGTAATGCAAAATCTTATTTATCTCGAAAACGGCTCTAACGATTTTGATAAAAAAATTTTGTGTAATTTTATGGAAATGAACTATATTTTGGTAAAAAAAAATTTGGGGGGAAATGTTATTAGGGGTACCTGTCATAGAACGGTTTTTTAATTTTCAAATTTCTCACCAACGGCTCTAACGATCTAACCAAAATTTTGAATTTTTATGCAGGAGCTGCTTTGCATTTAGAAAAATATTAAATATAAATTTTTTCAAAAAAATAGTTTTTGGATTTTTTAAAAAATATGTAATACAATTTTTTTTTGAAAATTCAATATCTTGAAAACGGATACACGATTAAATTTCTAAATTATTTATTAAAATGTATATTATTGAATACTAATAATTTGCATATAAATAATTTTTTTTATTTTTAGGTGTGATACTAGCGAAACCCTCGCCCGCTTCGCAGGGCGAATACACAAAAGAAACTTGCGAAATTTTCCCATGTATCAATTTTCAGTAAAACTCATCCACAATCAATTTCTTACAATAATTTATTTTCAAATAAAAAGGTCGAAAATGAAAATACTTTAAAAATTAACTTAATGCTCTTTGATAAACAACGTTTTTAGTTTTTCCATCTTTTGTGTTTATAAATAATGCAGAGGGTTTACCACAACGTGAACAACCAACATACAATTGTCCATGCGAGAAAACAGGTTGCTCCAAATCTAAGCCACAAATATTCAAAGTCTGACCTTGAGCTTTATTAATGGTTATAGCGAAGGCAAGACGGACAGGAAATTGAAGCCGTTTAAATTCAAATGGCATATCTGATGGAATCATTGGAATTCGGGGGATTAGAACGTTTTCGCCTCTATATTTACCACTCAGAATAGTTGCTTCAATTAAATTGGCCATCAGTTTTTTCACGGAAAGTCTGGTGCCATTACAAAGCCGTGGTTGATTTATATTTCGGAGCATTATTATCGGTGCTCCCTCTTTCAATGCCAAATAATGCGATGGCAAGCCTGGCAAATCAAGTGAGTTCAAAAATTCAGTAGGATAGTTCACTACCTCATCTTCATTTATTATCGTATCCACTGATTTGTATGCAAAAAATTGGCCATCTATTTCTTGCAAAATACTTGCATTTAAATCGCTCACGTCTTTATTTTTTCCTGCCAATATTGCGCGTTCGCTCAACCAATCATGATTCCTGTAGTTCTGCAATATATTTGGAAACACACGTTGAACCAGCTCCTTTTTCGATTGAGTGATATTACAAAAATTGCTTGGTAATGTTATTAATCCGGTTGATTTATCGACTGCAACTTTACCATTCCCAATTTCCAAAAGTTGTTTTGAAAATTCAGCTGCAGAAGGATCATTTTGCAATTGTACACGTACATTTTGATTAAGACGCAATGTTTTAACATATTTCCACAAAACTGAAGACTTCAAACATGCGTTTAGCTCATCAGCAGCAGTAGATCGTGGAATGACAGGTAAAGTTTGCCTAAAATCACCTGATAACAATATAAAGGCGCCACCAAAAAGTCTTTCATTTCCTCGAAGATCTTGCATGGTTCGATTTAATGCTTCTAATGATCTTTTGTGAGCCATTGTACATTCGTCCCATACGATTATCTTAGACTGCTGCAAAACTTTTGCCATTGCCGACGTTTTGGAAATGTTGCACGTAGGAGATTCAATCGTTGTTATATTCAAAGGCAATTTAAATGCAGAATGCGCAGTTCGACCACCGTCTAATAAGGTAGCAGCAATTCCAGATGAAGCAACTGCAAAAGCAATTTTATTATCCGATCGTATGGTTGCCAGAATCAATGACAGCAAAAATGTTTTTCCAGTGCCTCCTGGTGCATCAATAAAGTAAAATCCACCTTCTTCATTGTTCACACCTTCCATGATTTTGTCATAAGCATATTTCTGTTGACTATTCAATTGTGGAACTTTTAACTGCACAAATGTTCTCAATTGATTACGATCATATTGTTGTTCACGATGCATTTCTTGATTAATAACATCATGAACTACACGATTAGGCGCTATCATTCCTAACTGCACTAATATTCTGTTTGCAATCATTATACACATGTCTTCAATCAAAATCAAAGCTTCGTTATGCATTTCCGGTGTGATTTCTAATTCAGGATTTGAAACTGAACGTCGCACTCGAAGTAAAATGTCTTCCGTCATGTCATCACGAAATTTATGCCATATTTCAAGTGGATTTGATGGACTGCATGTAGATATTATAATTGCAAATAATGTTCGTATTTGATGTGGAGATGATGAAATTACGGAATCAGCAAGTGTAGCTTCCCAATGCATATCATCTTCAAGTAGATTCAAACGCTGGCATGCTTGCCGATAAGTCGCACACAATTCACCATGGACTGTTCTTAAATCTTCAAATGACGTAGGACCACGAACGTTAATCAATAATAAACGCAAATAAAAACATTCATCCTGATTTGGATGAACGGTATACACACGACCCAATGCTTCTGTAGAAAATACATTTGGATGGCCTCGTACTGGTTGCCCTTGTTTCCGTCTTTGAAAAACTTTCGCAGATTCATTCCATGTGAAATATCGTGGCACTTCAGAATACAATAACGTTTTAGCAAATTCGTCATTTCTGCACAGATCAAAAAATGAAGTCAACGTTGTTTTCGGTGGCTGTTCTGCTCGTTGCGCCGCATTCTCAGGGGTGAAGTACACACGTTGACCATTCTGAAGATGAACTGCCAAGTGCAGTACAGTTGGATACCTTTCGTGTATTGCAAATGAAAAAATTCGCCATATTGCTTCATTTGTACTAATATAACGGCCTAATTGATATGAAGTGATTTCATCACTTTTATCCCCAGCAATTCCAAAATAGGCCAAATCACTTCCTTTGTTAACATATTTGCATATGTACTTGATAGATTTTACTGAGTTACAATACTCAACATTTATATGAGCACCAAAAGTTTTGGACAATAGCGGCGAATATGGAACGATCCAACGATTGTCAATTTTAATGTCTTGATTTTTGCATTTCACCATAACTGTTTCGCCATCATCTTTAGGTGAACGCCTACGATATAACGGATAACCATCATTACCAGAAATTGTTTCCGCTATTAATGCTCTTGGGTACCGTTTTGTGCATTTTCCTTCAGCCATGCACGGTGAGTTGACATTTAATGCCCCACATGGTCCATGAATCATGTGCTTCGTAACTGATTCAAACAGTCCTGGATCAATGATTGGATTAGGAATTTCGGCTGATATTACGCTATCAATTTCATTTGGCGTAATTTTATCAACTAACCAAACCAAAATATGTGCATGCGGAAGTCCTCTTTTCTGCCATTCCACAGAATACATCCAACATTGAACTTTTCCAAACACTTGTTGTTTGACAATAAAATCCATAAGCGTTTTCAATTTTTGCTTGAACACACGCGCAACAATATCGTGGCGATCAGAAGCACTTTGACCATGAAACATATATTGCTTTATTTCATTCCATTGAGGATTACAGGTGAATGTAATAAATAAATCGGGTCGATGATAATGCCGAACGTACGTCATTGCGTCTTGCGCGTACTCGTGCATGTGTCGTGGACTTCCAGTATATGTTGCTGGTAATATTGTCATTTGGCCAATATCGTTGATATTCCCATCATTCTGAATTGCATCGCGCAAATGAATATATTGTTCGGATTTTAACTTTTTCTGATTAAATCGAATAAAATTCAATCGTTCAGACTCAATTTTAGCGTAAACATCAACTATAAATTGGTTGCAAAGCCTTCTACAATTCAATATATGATTAATTTCGTTCAGCCGAACCATTAATCTGTACGAATAATAGTTCATCGCACTAACTTTTTTTGCTATTTCCAAGCCTGAAATAAATGCGAATATTAAGTATAAAATGTGTGATGCATTTTATTGTAACTAACCAGTTAAACGATGTTTCATCTTAATATTGAAATGGTAACCATCCTCGCCTTGCCAAAACAAAATTGGGTACTGCAACGCATCATAACAACGATGAGTTTCCGAAACATGCACAACACTTTGATCTCGACGATGAAGTACAATATCTCGACTGCTCGCTCCTTCATCCACAATTAATACGGCAACTTCATCAATTGTTGGTGCGTTTAACCTTCCAGCATGAATTCCACCAGGTGCTTTATCGGCCCGAATAACAATTCTATGAGAATCCGAAGGCATTTGATCAAGGGCAGTTTGAAATAATTTGATCAAACAATTTTCATCGTGAAAAAACTGCAATCTTTCAATTATTCCTCTTCTCACTGCATTACCATCATTTGGATTTTGTGACACCACACAACGCCGTTCAATTTCAACATCTGAATTTCCCATGAAATATATTTGCAAAAAGGAATGATTGGAATCCAAACATGGTAATAACGATCCAATTCGATGATAGATTTGACCTTGAATCTGCATACATGAAACATTTGATGCAATCTCACGATAGAACTCATTGTTAGTGTCGTGTTCAGTAATTACCTTAAAAGTCATGAATCCATCTCTGATTATATTTGAGGCGCCGAAAGACGTCATTTGGAAACATGAATTGTACTGCTGTATTTTAGACAAAAAATGATTCGATTCTGGAGTCAAACCAGAAACTAATGACCTCAAAGGCTCAGGAGGAGGATTCAAAACAGGCAATTTTACTTGTCCATTTGCACAACACATTCCAGGAGTTTCCGATGGAAATTTCAATGCATTGCACTGTTCGCAGACATTAGTCATAGTTCCGATTGAAAGGCATGGAAGAGAACAATAGTCAACTTCACTATCATAATTGAAAGCAGCACGCATTACTCGCTGATTAATATTGTCATTGGCACGACTTCTAACAGCGCGATTGCGACTCATTCTCGCTCGATCCGAAGAATTACTCGCGACTCGTTCTTCGTTTGTTTGAGCAGAACGCGATCTCGATTGACGCTCTCTTTGCTGTTCAAGTCTCACTTCACGTTCCGCTTCAGATTCACCTGCTATAGCAGATGCAACTCGTCTTGCATTATGAGTACGACGACCAATATTGGCGCCACGTCTCGGTCGCGGCATAATTATAACTATACACAAAAATAAAACACATCAACTCACAGTCGAAACTAAATTTTAATTCCTATTTATTCAATTACCAAAATCCAAGAAAAAATATGTTTATTGACGATGAAAAATAGCAGATATATGAGATAACACTTGCACGCTCACTCAAATTCCCATTGGAATGCCCAATCGGTGCAGAACATTGATACGCTTAATTTGCCGGTACGCACACAACAACACAAACGAAGTTAACATGGTCCAGTATTAGTGCAAGACCAACGGTACTCGCAAAAATACATAGACACGTTTGCTGTAATTCTCAGTTCTACATTATTTGCCAATACACAACAAATGCTGCTCGTATCACAACATAGAAACGTGATTTGAAAACATTGTTGGTTGTACACAAATACTGGTATGCCTTGCCATCGGTTGTGCTGATCTGCTGTGTATAAACACGAAAGAGAAACAGAGAACAAATTAAACACAACAAACGCGTCTATGTATTTTTGCGAGCACATTGGTTGAGCACAAATACTGATATGCGTTGCTTTCGGTTATACTATTCAGCTGTAAATTAACAAAAGAATCAGAGAAACACATGATAATTGTTTACAGTTACGGCAAAAACATCAATCATTTGGCGCCAACAATTTTGCTTCACATAAAATCAACACACTTCACGAAATAACATTTAGAACACACAATATTTGATTGTTGCTTTATTTGAAATCAATATTCATAAATCATTTTAATAAAATACAAATATAACTGTATTTCAATTCTAAATTAAATTAGAGAGACATCGTTTTGTCCATCGTTTTGGTTCATTAATTTGGTTCCGTCAAGGAATTTGGTTTAACAAAGAATGATTTAAAAGCAAAAAAATTGAATAACTAAATGCAGCTTACAAAAATTGCAGCGCACAATAAATTGTTAATTTTTGACACCAACTTTGTTAACCTTTGACAATGGTCTACGTTGTAACCATTCAGGCAGAATTAATTTCTGATCGATGATGACCACTTGCCCAGTAATGACAAAGCACATCAAAACATCAAGATCCATTCGGTCTTCATACAGTGCTTGGTATACACCTAAAGAACGAAACTTTCAAAACACGTTCAAATTACTTGCAAATAAATTATACTTACGCTTGGCTTTAAAAAAAGAAACGCCTTCGTTCTTGAAGAATCCAATCATATTCTTTATGCGCAATCCATTTTCCTTCCGTATTTTCGCCTGCATTTTATTCGAATTCACACTTGAATCGCTGGCATTCGAAGCACTTGATAAATTAACATTTTGCGATGAGGACAATTCCACCATTGATAAGTTCAAATTTCGCAAAGAATCTGTCTTTGACGAATTAACATTTTGCGATGATGGTAACTCCACCAATGATGAGCTCAATTTTTGCGAAGAGATTAAATCATCTACAGACAAACAAAAAAAAAAACCGAATAATTTTGAATAAAAATATGAACTTCAGATAGGTTTTACCAACTAAATCTTCGTTAAAATCCAATGGTTCACTATTCCAATCTGAAATAAATTCACTTTTTAATTAAAACAAAAAGAACAAACCATAAAGAATTTTATTACCGAATTCTAACGCCATTCCAACTTTTTGCGGCGTCGAAGTTCCGTGTGCACTTCCAATATTCATCTCATCATTTGCCTGATTTTCTTCATTTTTGGCTGAATCGTTCGCGTCATCACCCAAACCAATGATTTTATAGACTTCTGTGATAGTAACTTGTTCGTCTTTTTCTTGATTCGCTGCGGTTTGCTGCTCATCACTTTTAAACGCTTCCATATTTTCTGTCATACGTAACACTGTTTTGGACTTGACACACGCCAGCAGAAAATCTAATTATTCGGCGTCTACTCTAAGAAATGATTGTGCACAACCAACGATGTTCACAAAAATACACAGACGCGATTGCTGTGTTTTCACTGCTACTCTGTTTCTCATTCGTGCTAATACACAGCACAATGCCACAATCGAAAGCAACGCACACCAGTATTAGTGCACAGCCAACGATTTTTTTTACTGTTACTCTGCTGTTTTTCATTCGTGCTAATACCATTGAGTTTGTATACATAGAGGAACCACGCTAGCTTGCGTTAAGGCGTCGGTAGATGTCACCAAGTGAATAAAATCGACATTTGAAATTTTTGGGGGAATGCTCTCCACAGAAATTTGACTTAAAAAAAGGCAGCAGAAAAGAGAAACAGGAAAAACGTCATGGGTATGGAGAAATGTACAGGAAAACTGTTGCTTTGAAATTTCAAATGTCGATTTATTTACTTGGTGACACCTATCGACGTCTTAACGCAAGCTAGCGTGGTTCCTCTATGTATACAAACTCAAAGCTAATACACAACACAATGCAACGCTTGCAAAATCGAAACGCGTTTACTTTGATTCCTCTGTTTTCCGTTATGCAAAAATAATGCACAAAAATAATTTTTTTTAAATAAAATTTTTTTAAATTATTATTTCACACAAACCTTCTACAGGCAAATAATGAAAACATACCAAAAAATCAAGCAAATCGGACTTCACGTTCGCATGTTATAAACGTACAAACGAACAATTCATTTTTATATATATAGATTATGGACATTGACTACATTTTGGTCAAACAAAATTTTGGGACAAAATGTTGTTAACGGTACCTGTCATAGAACCGTTTTTTTTTTATTTTCGACTTTCTCATTAACGGCTCTAAGGATTTTAACCAAAAATTTTCAGCAGGAGTCCCCTTAAGTTTAAATTAATATTGTATACAAAAAAATTCGAAAAAATTTTTGTTGTTTTTTTGAAAAAAAAAATTTTTTTTTTTTAAAAATCAATATCTTCAAAACCTATGAACGATTATTTTTTTCTTGAACAATTTTAAAGAAATTTCTTATATAAAAAATTTATTTAATAATAAACGATTTTTTAAAGTTTGCTTGCATAAATTCATACTTTTCTAGAAATCAGACGGCAATTTTATGCATTTGAACATTATTATCTCATTAAATCCATGTTTTATATTTTTAAAATATATCTTAAATTCCAAAGTACTTTTACATAAGAGCAAGTTTGTGCTATCCAGTCGTGCATTTTATTTTTTTTAAGACCAAAAATAACGGTACCTGCCATACGATTTTTTTTCGAAATTTTATAGATATTTTTTTTTTCTCAAAAACTGTTCGACAGATTCAAAAAATAAAAATACAAGAAGATTTCATTTAGTTGAAGCTAGGTAATGGTAGAAAAATTTTTCCCGAAAAATGGTTATTGAGGAACCATTTTGTTTGTTTTTGATTTCTCAAAAACAGTACGACCGATTTTGATCATTTTTTTGCTTAAAAACTTCAAATTTTCAAAAAAAAAAATTTTTTTTGGACTTAAAAAAAATTCAAATTTTTTTTTTCAAAACTCAATTTTTCAAAAACCACATGCTAGATTTTTTTAAACTTGATAAATAAAATTAAAAAAAAGGTCACGAAAAAAGGAAACATTTACTAGATAAATAAAAGTTTCTCAATATAATCTACAAGATGTGAGAAAAGAAAAATATTTTACCTAAAAATAAGGGTACCCACCATAAATGTTAAAAAATGGTTTTCAAAAATCGTATTTTTCTTTCAATTAATTTTTACGATCTTTAAATTAATAAAAAAAATTTGAAATTAAGATATTACAGCTTATACCTAACATAGAACCATTTTTTCAAAATTTAAATTACTCATTATCGACATAACGGAAATTGCATTTCAAAACATTAAAAAAAAAATATTTTTTTGAAAAAAAAAAAAAAATCATTTTTTTTGGGAAAATTCAATATCTCAAAAATGGGTCAATATTCTTTTTGGAAATTTAATTTTCATTCGGACAATAATAAAAACCTAAAGTTGATTTACCAAATTTTTGTCTTAAAAATGTTTAAAAAATTGTGTAGATATATAAAATCTTATTTTATTAAGAAACCACTACAACGACTTCTAATTTTTGTTTTTGCATAAATTCATATTTGCATAGCATTCTGTTTTTGTCTACTAAAAGAATCTAAAAAATTATAATAATTTCATCCTTATGAACAGTTTTCTCTAATAACATTCGTTTTTAAAATTTCTAGTCTATTACATGGAGCAAGTTCGTGCGACCCAGTCGTGAATTTTATTTATATGAGTACGGGGGCCTTAATGCAGACTGAAAATTTGCATTGCTAAGCCTTAGTACAATATTACGGAGTGGATTCCAATAGAGATTTTTTTGACTCCCACTGACTGTTGCATATCAGGGGAGCATCAGTATGGGTATCAGCAAAGATTTTAAGGTTATGTTCCCATCAAGAAAGGACTGTGATAATGGCGTTGTAACGAAAGACTTCGACAAAGCTACCTTTATTGAAGTCTCAAAAATAGAGTTTGGTGCTTATTCAGGAATCTTCTCTGAGACTTAGAATATATCTAGGTCGTATAGGCTACCCGAGTTTGCTAGTGTTTTTCAAACTGAATTACTGCTTATCAGGGAAACATACAAGGCACTTAAACAAGATGCAAACAAGAACCGCAAGACGGCTATTAACACAGCCGCCTGACTTAGACAAGTAAGTTACCGTAGTTTTAAAGCCAACCCTACTGAGGAAAACTGGAATAAGTACAAACAAGCTAGAAAGACCTGTTATGTTCATATTCGACGAACTAAATTTTCACACGACTAAAAATTACGGAAAAAAATAATATTATGTCCCAAAGGTTTTACAAATTTTTGGTCATTTGTAAATAACGTACGAAACTAAATAGTTAAAAAAATAGACAATTTATCACGTGTGCCTTCTGAAATCAATATACTGAAAAGTTGCATTTCAAATTAAAAACTAGGAGACCGGTCTTAGAGGGAGAAAAGTTTTAAAATTCGTTTTTTAATCAAGTGACATTGACTATTACAGGCATTTATGTTCAGTAGTATTATCGGTAAAAGTGCTTAGGGCCGTGGACATGATTCTTCCAAGGTTCTTCCAAGGAACAGTTGCTGTGTGGGTTTTATAAGAAATTTTCATTTTTCCCTAAGCAAAATTGTATGGCCAACAAAATTTAAAAAAAAAAAGTTAAACAAAAAACTATTCTCATAAAATAGAATAAAGTAAATTAAGCGAAATTTTCCAACTAAATCCATTTATTTCTACAGCACCCCAGAAATATAACAAAAACCATAACTTCCATGCTTCCTTCAAGAAAGATTTCCTTCATTATAAGCCACTTCAGTCCATCAGATCCACACAAAAAGAGCACACGAACATTTAATCTTTCTAACTTGCTGCAACCTGAGTTCAAGGAAATATGATGCACTGCGCACACACATCACATAAAACTATTGCATGCTATTTTTTTGTGTTGTTTTTATAGAACGTCCATACGTTGCAAGTTTTTATTTCATTCACTTATAACCTCATCCAATAAATCTTTCGAACCTCATGTTGTACATATTTTGCCATGAAAAAAAAAATTTATAATAAAAATTGAAGAATTGAATTGAAGAAAAAAAAAACATGAAAATAGAACGCACGACTGGGTTTGCATGTATTTGTGGCTTTAAATCCCACGATAGTTTTTTAAGGTACTAGTACGGTCTAGAATGCCAAAAAAACGCACGATTTTTTGGAATTCTTTTCTCGGAAACCTTATTAGGTAATTACATAATTTTTTTTTTAAATAATGAATACATGCGTCAAGAGTACAAAAAAAAATTTATGTTTTTAATTTTCGAATTTTGGCCGAATTACAGAGGGTGAAGACGTCGAATCATAAAAAAATACATGGTCCCATGGCGGACAGTTAATCTCAGAATTGGCTGGACTGAAACAAAAAAAAACAAAGTGGGCTATTTAAAGGAAGGTTTCTTACGAGACAATTCACCACAATTTGTTTAAAAAGTCAAAAAAAAATATCGAGCTTTGAAAAAAAAATTTTTTTTTTTTGGAAATTTTGTTGGCCATTTTTGGGTCGCCATTTTTTTGTTCATAATTTTTTGGTCAAATTGTGGTAAATTGTCTTAGAAAACATAAAAACAATCTAGATGCAACAAGTTTTTTGAAAATCTTTTCAGTAGATCCGGAGATTAACTGTCCGCCATGGGAAAAGGTGTTTTTTGAAGAGTCGACGTTGGCGCCCTCTATAGTTCGGCCAAAATTCGAAAATTAAAAAAATAAATTTTTTTTGTACACTTGACGCATGTATTCATTTTTTTGTACTCTTGACACATGTATTCATTATTTAAAAAAAAAAATTATGTTATTATCTTATAAAGTTTCCGAAATGCTTGTATTGAACTGTTTTACAAAAAACCGTTATAATTTCTTGGCGCCTAAGTTATCGTACTCTTGCCCAAACGGTATGTCAGTTGGTACCATTGGGATGCGGGATATCAACACATCCTCTCCCTTATATTTTCCCTTTAGAATGGTTGCTTCGATCATATTGTTCAGTAATTTTTTTTACGGCTAGTTGTGTGCCGTTACAAAGTCGCGGTTGGTTGATATTTCGTAACATTGTAACCACCGATCCTACATTTAATTGAAGTTCAAAAATTCTGTTGGATAATTGACTACATCATCTTGTTTAGTTGCGCAATCAACGGATTTGTATGTCCTTAATTCACTGGCAATTTCATTTTGAATTTTGAAAATTATTTCATTTACATCCGTGTTTTTGGCAGCTAATATAGCTCGTTCACTCAACCAACAATGAGCTCTGTGATTTTGAGCGACGTTTGGGAACACCTTTTCTATAAGCTCAGTTTTTGATTCTGTAAACTGACAAAAATTGACAGGAAATGTAATGCAGCCTGTCATAACATCTACAGGGATACCATTACCAATGTCAATGAGTTGTTTTAAAAATATTTCTCCAGATCGATCATTTTGCAATTCGACACGCATATTATTGATCAAATTTAGTATCTTAATTTTTTCCATAAAATGGAGGACTTCCAACATGCATTCAGTTCATCCGCTGCTATAGACCGTGGAATAACTGGTAATGTTTGACGAAAATCTCCTGCTAACAAAATCGTCGCTCCACCGAATCGGTTTTGATTGTTTCGCAGATCTTTCAGAGTTCTGTCTAATGCCTCCAAAGACTTTTGATGTGTCATCGTGCATTCATCCCATAATATCAACTTGCATTGCTGCAAAACCTTTACCATTGCAGAGTTCTTCGAAATGTTGCAAGTCGGAGTTTCGTTGCTTTGAATATTCAATGGTAATTTTAGCGCTGAATCGGCAGTTCGACCGCCTTGCAACAATGTAGCTGCAATACTAGTGGAAGCAAGTGCGAGTGCAATTGCATTCTGTTAGCCAATTGTTGCTAAAATCAATGAAATTAAAAATGTCTTTCCTGTACCACCAGGAGCATCCAAAAATTAAAACCCTCCAGTTCCATCATTTACATTAATCATTTCATAAGTGTATCTAAGACATACTTTTGTTGTTGGTTTATACAGCGGAACATGTATATTCGGACCGGTTCTCTTAAAGGTTCGAGATCGAACAGTTTTTCACGCGACTAGGCGCGGCCATGCCTAATTGAGATAATACTTTGTTCGACATCATCAAGCACATGTCTTCAATTATTGATATCAACGCCTCGTTGTAAATTTCTTCTGTGAATTGTAAATGTTGATTTCCTGTTCTATTGCGCATTTGATGCAAGATATCGTCACACAAATCATTTTTGTATTTGATACATAAATCAATTGGGTTTGCCGGAAAGCATGTTGATATAATTATAGTAAACAATTTTCGTATTTGTTGAGCTTTTGAAGAAATTACAGCATCATTCAAAGTTTGATCCCAATGAGCCTCATTTTCTAACAGTTGCAAACGCTGACGGGCTTCTCTGTAAGAGCCACATAATTCACCATTAACAGTTCGTAAATGTTGGAATGATGTTGGGCCTCGAACATTGACTAAGAGTTATCTATATAAATAAAAATGAATCGCCAAATGTGTACAGTACAGTTCAGACGGAATTTCCGGTCCCATTTGTTTCGTGCTCTCTATCACCGTGGTGTCAACTTCGATCAAAATCTCGAACTAGATTTTTTTCCAAATGCAGAACTGCGCCTATAATACCTATAAAACATTTCGGTATAGTTATTGGCAAAACAAAGCCGTTGGTTAGAAGTTTTACACAAGAGATCATTTATAAGAATGAGGAAGAGAGTCGGAGACAAAACGGAGCCCTGATGAACACCAGCAAGTTTTTTTTTCAGACTTAAAACCGTCCAATGCAACATCTATTGATCGATACAG
Source organism: Philhelius festivus (assembly GCA_963931855.1). NCBI lineage: Eukaryota > Metazoa > Arthropoda > Insecta > Diptera > Syrphidae > Philhelius > Philhelius festivus. The sequence goes on along the minus strand of OZ007556.1, from coordinate 38,598,279 downwards.
AAAGTAATTTCTAATTCATCCAAAGAATAAGGGTTTCGTTGATACCAAACCCACGCATCTTCGATAAGAGAGCCTGATCCAAACTCTATCAAATGCTTTAGAAGTCTCAAGTGCAATAATCTTAATTTCTCCAAAACAACGTAAAGATCTGTTCTACTCTTCGGTGAGCTATGGCATCAGATCACCAGTTGCTGGGAAAGCCGTATTACTGGTTATTCAGAAGCTTTCGATCTAGATCTGATGATTGATCAGCGATTCCATTTTCTAAGGAAGATTCTATAAAAGTAGAACCGATGGAAAAGCTTACGTTATGGTTTTTCCAGCGATGATGAACAGAACAATGGGGAATACCATCGGAACCAGCGGATTTGTTTGTATTAAAATCTCGAAGGACTCTTGCAACTGTACGAGTGCGAAAATATTCCTGTGCCATTGAATGATTTACGTTCTCAAGTACAGAAGGGCAAATGTTGCTATTAGGTATTGTAGGGCTAGCAGCAAAATGAGTTGCGAGTACATTTGCCTTATCTAAAGAGCTAGTTATCGGGTTTTCACAGTAGATGAGCGTTGGAACCGAAAATGTAGTTTAAATTTCTAACGTTTTTGACAAATGTCCAGAAGTTTCTACTGCCTTTGGGACATTGCTGGATTTTTTTCCTTAATAAGGATTTTGTTCTTTTTATAACAGCGATGAAATGGTTCCTAATTTACTCGTACTTATGCTTTTTCCGATTTTCCGCAGTTGGGTTGGTTTTGTAAGAGCGATAACTTACTTCATTCAACCAAATAGCTTGTTTACAGCTTGTATCGAACCGAAACTTTTCTTTAGGCTGTACACACTTTTTTTTTGGAAATTATCTCAATTTTGAATTTTTTTCTCTAACTATAAACAAGTTCGAAATTCCAAAATACTTTTACGTAAGAGTACGGGCGACCCCGACATACATTTTTTTTTTTGAAAACGGCATCTTACTTACTTACTTAACCGGCTCCCAATCCATGGAGGGTCTCTGCCTGAGATATTGCGGTCTTCCATCGGTTGCGATCCCTCGCGAGCTCCCTCCAGTCGTCGGGACCAAGCGCTCTTGCGTCTGTAACCGCGTCTGAATCTCTTGGCGACTTGCTATCATATGCGGCTTTAAAGTCGGGGAAAAGATGGGGGGTCTCGACTTGAAATTCGTTGGTCTTTTCCAGGATTTGCCTCAATGTGAAGATTTGGTCTATCGTTAATCTGCCTGGCCTGAAGCCACACTGGAACGTGCCGATTATTGTGTTGCAGAAAGGTTTTAGACGCTCACATAGTACGGTGAATAGGATCTTGTAGGCAACCTTAAGCAGGGATACGCCCTGTAGTTTTTGCAGGACATAGGATTGCCTTTTTGTAGATTGGGCATATGAAGCTATTTGACCAGTCGTCGGGCATACTTTCCTCCTCCCACACTTGGTTGATGAGCTGATGCATGCACCCTATCAGGACATCTCCTCCATACTTAAAGAGTTCCGCAGGTAGGTCATCCGAGCCTGCGGATTTGTTATTCTTAAGCTTGCGGATTGCTTTCTTAACCTCTTCAGTACTGGGTAGTGGGACTGGATCTTCATTGACTGGTCTAATGCTTCTTTGCTCCCCTGTGGTTTCGTCTAAATAATGCCCATTAAGCAGCTGCTGGAAATGCTGCTTAAACACTACAATTCCCTGTGCTTCGGTGACTAGGTTCCCTTCGCTGTTTTGAAGAGCTTGCGTGCCGATCCTATAACCTGATGCCAGTTGTTGTGGCGGTGCTAGACTCCTCGAGATAACTGAGCTGAGAAGCTGCAGCTGCTCTTTTCTTTCTGCGCAGGTTTTTTTTCTCTTTTCTTCTCTTTTCACGGTACTCCTCTTTTGCTGCTTTTGTTTTCCATTGCAGCATTTGCATCCGTGCATTTTCCGTCTCCTGCTTAAATACCGCGCATTCATTATCATACCACGGGTTCTTTTTCCTAGGTGGTTGATAGCCTATGGTGATCTCGGCTACCTTCTTAATGATGTCGCGGTACTGGCTCCACTGGTTGTTGACGCTTGTGACTGGGAATACGGCAGAGAGTTTCCCGGTCAATTGCTCACTGTAGTCTCTGGCTTTATCAGGTGTGCTAAGACATGCAATATTGAACTTTTTCCTTTGGGCGGTCCTCATTTTCTTTTCGTTGGACAGTCGGGCTCTGAACTTTGTCACAACAAGACGTTTGCACCTCGGAAAGTTCGCACGTCCAAGATGTTTGACGCGTGCCTGGCGTAAATTTCGACCATCTGGAGATCGCCAGGTTGCTGTGTGTATCCTTCTCCTGGGAAACCTAGTGCAACAAAGTCGATTAGTACGAAGCCGTTATCTGTTGTCATTTCGTGGAGGCTGTGCTTTCCAACTAATCCGCCAAAGATATTTTCCTTGCCGACTTTAGCATTTAAATCTCCGAGCACGACTTTGACATCATACTCCGGACAGGCTCCGTAGGCTCCGACCAGGAGGTCGTAAAACTCCTTCTTGTTAGACTCCTCAGCTTCATCGGTAGGGGCGTATGCATACTCGTAAATCGTAGTCCATATGCGTTCCGGGTCTGGTTGCCATTTGAGGGGGTCGTTATCCAAGACATCTCGCGTCTCTCTCATAACAATTGGTATTTTTACTGTGGCCGGGTCGTTAGCCCGACGCACTAACCTCCAATCTGTAGGGCCATGGGCTTAGTGTTGCAATTGTTTCCTTGGTCAACACTCGCACTTACAAGTTTAGCAAGTCAAGACATAAGGCCAAAACCAGTATCCAGCAGTTACCAACGAGGAGGTAATGTAAGCACTTGATGTGTAGGAAAAGATACTCGTACAGCTCGAAGCCCCTAGTTCCTATACAGCATCCAAAACCAAAAGGCGTCTACGATTTAAAAAAAAAAAACTTTTTAAGTGTGATGGTTCTCCTACTAGCACTATATACCATCCTATTTGAAACTATTAGAATAATTTTTTTGATTTTTGACTTTCTTATTTTCTACAAAACGGATTAAAATAAAATTATTCTCAGAGGAACTTCCTAAAAGTTTAACTTCAAACTGTTTTTTGGAGGTTTTCAATTGATTCTATTTTATGCCAAGTAAAATTTAAAGAATTAGTTTAAAGGCTTGTTATAAGACTCCAAATATGAGAAGGAATTTTTTTTTTCGTACAAATCGTATAGAAAACCGAACTCTGAGACTATGCAAGTCTAAACATTCTCATTAAGAATTATATTTTCCTTCACAGACCTATTTTGTTTTAACTTAAATTACACTTTAAAAACTGTTGTTGAAAAAAAAAATCAAACATACAAAAAACTCTTGAGACTTCCTTTATGTTTTTATATTCGTATATCTTAATTTTTTTTATTCCTTCAACATTTTTTTGTCAGCAAAATATTTCACTCAAACAAGTGTTTTTTCTCTCACCACAAAAAAAAAAAAAAAAAAAAAATACACTCACAATCCCATTTCCATCAAACAGGTTGGCATTTTGAGTAAAAACACAAACTTCCACTCAAAATAGATAATAAAATCGGTTTATTTCTGCCAACAGGTGGACCATTTTTAAATAGCTCAATAAAAACAAAAGTTGAACAAAATATTTAAAAAAATTTCAGTCATCAAAAGCATAAATTTTAAAAACAAAATTCTTAGTTCCGGAAGAGAAAAAAAACTACCACTCAACCCGTCCGAATGTGTGGTACTTCCTTCAGAATATCATTAATATCTCAAATGACAATGGATACTCTGCATCTCTCCCGGATTTTTAACAAAACAGGTGACGGCCGGTTTCACCCCTTTTCGTAGGCGAAACTAATAACCTGGATATGTGTACCATGCCATACCACCAGCCACTTACAACAGGTGGAGTGCTTTTGTTCAACAAAAAAAAGGACATATATCACCTCCCACCACAAAATAGCTTGTTTATTCTCTTGGCACTGCCGCTCCCTCTCTTTCATGGCTAGCACTGCCCTGCGCTATCGAGAATTGAGTGAGTTCTTTTACTTGCCACTGTTCCGAACCACTGTGGGGCAAGTAAAAGCCCAAACGCAAAACATTTTCCTCAATGAAATTCCGAGCAATGTTTTCCGAGTTCAGTTAACGGTTTTCTCTCGGCGAGATTTGTTCGTCTCCGTTGGTTCGAGAAAGAAAATTTCAATGGTTTTTGTGTTATGAATTTCTAACGGAATTTCCTGCAAAATAACTCAGTGCAGGAGTTTAAATATATTAAAAAAAAATACTTACAAAAAAAAAAAAAGGATTCACAAAAGGAATCCATCCATTTCGGGTTAGTAGTTTGTGCTGAAAAAAAAAAAAAAAACTGAAGCACAACTTTCCCTGAAAATTTATATCTACCTACTCCTGGATGTGGCCAGGAGTTTTGAGAAATAAAAAAAAATACTTCCTCCCTGTTGCTTCTAGTTCTCCTCGTACGTGTGCAATTGTTGTCGGTTTTTAGTTTTGAAATCTGGTCCCTGTTGCTATCGCTCGATGTCGCCGCCCGACCGCACTTGGCGTTGTACAAACAACCAACAAAGTAGGGTGAAATCGTAAGGGAAGTAATTTTTAAGAAAAGTGTGGCTAAAGTGTCTCCAAAGTTCGCCTTAAAAGTCGTCCTGTTCTCTCTTCGTATCCCAAATGTCTGTCTCTGAGGTATTTCCAATGATAAAGTGAACACCTGTATTGCTTGTGATTGCCTGTCTTGCAACGGTTATTTGGTTTTATTTTATTGTTTTTAAACAAAAATATAAAAACTTTCCACCCCATTTCCGGTGGCTGAATAATTATTATAGGGGAGAGAAAGTTCAAGTGGCTTAGTAGATATAAATGTTACAATCTGTGCTCTGCATCGCATCCTTGAACGGATGTTTGTTTATATTTATCCAGTGGCAGTGTTAAAGACAGCATACACACACACATACAACAAGACGAAAAACGTATTGTTTTCGATATAAGTTTGCCCCATTTAACGAATTCGAAAATATAAAGGTGAGTAGACTTTTGTGTTGCTTTTTGCTTTTTTTTTGTGATGTAAAAAAGGAAGACTGTTTTTGAAGGATTATTGTTTTTTTTTCTTAATTTTTTCCCCCATCATATTTTTTTCCACTCTCATAAAAAAGGTTCTTTTCGCTTTTTATTTCCGTGCGACTGAGTGGGTTTGTTTTTTTTTTTTGTTTTTATCAACATTTTTACTTTTGGGGTAACTATTTGTTTTGTGATACTTTGAAAATTTTTATTTTTATTTATTTGATTGAAATCGTATCTTTTGTTATGGTTATGACAAAGATACAGTATCTATGTACCTTTATCAAAAAATTATATATGTTTCAATAATAAAATGAAAATATTGTGTGGGGAATGTTTTTTTTTTTTTTTAATTCTTGTGAACTTAATGCCTTGATTTTTCCTAGAATTGTGTGTCGCAAAAAGCTGTTTTATGTAGACATGTCAGGTACACAGTGAATCATTTGTATAGAAAATATAGACAGAAATATACGAGTACGTTTGTTATTGAGAAGTCCATTTTAGGTACAAGGTACCAGAATTTTAACAACTTTCCACGAAATGATCCCAGACAAAATGTTGGTAGATAATAAAGACTGATATCAGTCGAATGAGATGACGTTCATTCATGTTTGTTTGTTTTAGTCAACATTATCTATAGAACAAAATTACCTATTTTCATAAAATTAAAAAATCAATAATTTTGGAGATACAGATTGTCAAAGATCATATCACACTTCTCTTATATCTCAAATTAAAAAAAAAAAAACAAATTTATAAAACTTTAGTAAAAAAAAGTGTTGAGCCTGATTAAATAAGAAGACGATCTTTACTTGACGATGGTTTGTATAAAAAGGAAAGAGATTTTATTAACAGAAAGTTAAAGTCAATAGTTACAAATAAATTATCTGCATTATGCAGTTGGTACAATTGAGGTATTGTACAGTGATTCTCAAGATTAATATTACAATTTTCACACTCCCTCTTAATATTTATCCATTAAACAAAATTACAAGACAAAAATTTCAATTCATTACTAAATCAATTATTCAATATTACAGAAAATTAATTTCAAATTCATTTAGGCACAATATTTAATTTTTGGCAAAAGTATTCAAATTTCACTTTACTCAATGGCTTCGTAAGAACATCTGCAATCTGGTCTTGCGTTGGCACATAAACCAAGTCAAAAAGGCCTTCTTTAAACTTCTCTCTGATGAAGTGGAACCGGATGTCCACATGCTTGGTCCTCTTGTGAAATTGAGGATTTTTCACCAACTTAAGGGCACTCTGGTTATCCATGAAAAGAACCGCTTTAAGTTCCCTTCCAGGAAGGAGATCCTGGAATAGCGACTTGATCCAAACTAGTTCCTTTACGGCCTCAGATGCAGCGACATATTCGGCCTCCGTTGTCGACAGACTAACACTTTTCTGTCTCTGCGAAGCCCAGCTAATTGGTGTTTCATTTATCAAAAAAACGAAACCACTTGTAGATCGCCGAGTTTGAATATCTCCGGCGTAATCAGCATCGCTATAAGAATCAAGATTAAGTTTTAAATTATTTTTAAAGAGTATACCATAAGTTGTAGTCCCCTTTATGTATTTAAAAATACGTTTAACAGCATTAACATGCTCCCCAGACGGTTTGTCTAAATGTCTTGACACAACTCCTAGAGCATAGGAGATGTCCGGCCTTGTCGCTACTGCTAAGTACATTAGGCTCCCTACAGCCTCTCGAAAAGGAAACTTGCCGACAGGTATGTCTGAAGATGCAAGTTTTGATGTTTCTGCAGGTGAGCACACAGGATGACAGTCTGACATATTAAACTTCTGCAGCAATCTTTCAGAATAACTGGATTGGTTAAGATGAATAGACCCATCCCTCTTACGCTCGATTTGAAGTCCCAGATAAAATTCCGCATCAGACACTTTTATCTCAAAAAATGTTTTTAAATACTCGATGAGCTGGACCACAAGTTTTCCATCACTTGCAGCAATGAGTCCATCGTCGATATATAACGCCATTAAGACCTTCTCTTTTCCTGACTGATGGACAAAAACACACGAATCCACTGAACATGGGCGAAAATTGAACTGTTGCAACAACCTTGTGAATTGTAGGTTCCAACATCTGGAAGCCTGTTTCAGCCCATAAAGGCTTTTATTCAATTTACACACACGTCCGCTGTAGTCATCATAACCTTCAGGCTGCGACATATATATATCTTCATCGAGTTTACCATAAAGAAACGCCGTCTTGATGTCAAACTGCTTCAAAATGAGCTTCTCAGCAACAGAAATAGCAAGGATGGCTCTGATTGATGCGAATCGGGCAACTGGGCTGAATGTCTCCGTGTAATCTGTGCCTTCCTTCTGAGTAAATCCTCGTACGACGAGGCGGGCCTTGTATCGGTCGATTTTGGCATCCTTTGACAGCTTTACCTTAAACACCCACTTGTTGTCAATCACTTTTCTGTTATCTGGAAGAAAAACAAGATCCCACGTTTTATTAAAAAGAAGTGCATCAATTTCTTCGTCCATCGCAGCTCTCCACTTTTTGGCATCAACTGATCTTATCGCTTCATCATAACCTTTGGGCTCCAAACATTCATTTACTAACGCGTAACCTTCTAACATATTTGTTAAAGCGTTAGTCGTTGCACAAGTTTGATTTTCTTTGTGGCTGCGAAGCCGCTCTCGATAATGCGCTGTTCTACCCAAATCTGTGACATCTGTTTTGTCTTCTGCATTGTTTGGGGAGCGATTCGATTCAGAGTTTTCTGAATTGAAGCTTCGAAGCTTCTCTCGATAATTTTCTCTGTTTTTCTGCTCATCTTTTTCTAGGCGGTCACATTTATCAGGCTGTTTTAAGGATTCGAGGTTCAATGTTTCATCTTCGTTTGTAGTCTTATTGATAGAGTCTGGAATTATAGAAATATTAGACTCATTTTTGAAAATAATATTTCGTGAAATATCGATCTTATTTGTTTCGGGCAACCAAACACGGTAACCCTTTTGATTGTTAGGATACCCAACAACGTACCCATGTTGCGACTTTTTGTCCCATTTTCGGCGCTTTTCTTTAGGAACATGAACAAATACTTCGGTACCAAAAACCTTAAGATTTTCAAAAGAGGGCTCTTGAGCAAACCAAAGTTGGTAAGGAGTTTTGCCCTTTTTAGGGCTTGGACCATATCTGTTAATAAGAAAAACTGCAGTGTTTACTGCCTCAGCCCAGAGCTTAATTGGAAGTTTCTTTGCGTGCAACATTGTACGAGCAATTTCAACGATAAATCTCATGTCTCGCTCAGCACGCCCATTTTGTTCGGGATTGTATGGAACACTGGTTTGATGTCTTATATTGTTGTGCCTTAAGATCCCCGCCACATCATTGTTCTTGTATTCTAGCCCGTTATCCGATCGAAGAGTGGCTATGCTTCGATTTACGTCGAGCTTAACCGAATCCAAAAAAATCTGAAGAATAGAAGAAAATTCACCTTTTTCTTTAATAAAATATACATATCTGTAATGGGAGTAATCATCCTTGAACAAAACGAAATATCTTGACCCGCCTATCGATGGCATCTGCATCGGACCACACAAATCCGTATGAAATAATTCACCAGCCGATGTAGCCTTAGATTCACTACTTTTGAAGGGTAACCTCGATTGTTTTCCATAGATACAATCGTCACAGAAAAAACTCTTGTTATCTACAAACTCGATACCCCGTTCCTTAAGCACATTTCTTACTTGATTTGCACACAAATGGCCAAACCTCTGATGCCACAATTCCAGCGTATCACCTTTCTTTACTACATTTGCTACCCCTATCTCACCATCAGCACCTCCAGTACCAACATAATTACCTCCAGCTTCACCTCTAGAACTACCATCATCATATGCAGCACCACTAGGGTGGGTCAAAAAAATCAAGTATTGTTTTTTTTGGATCCGACACATGAAAACTAGTTCCTAGGTACCTGTAGAAAGTACTTACCAAATATTAGCTCTTAATATTAACGGGAAGAATATGCTCATCATAGTTTTCCATTTTCAATTTAGTATCATATAAAAATGATCATATCTTTTCAACTATAGATCGTTTAACCAATCGCATAGTCAATATTTGTAGGAAATTGAACGCTCTACAAAAATGGTCTTATATACTTTTTTCATTAATCCAACCATTTAAAAGATATTCAACGTCAAAGATTGAAGTATTTTAAGGAAAGTAACTTTTTCGTTTTTAATTTTGTAACTTAATAAAAAATAATTATTGTCAAATGAGTTTCAATTATTTCTATAGGAAATTGAACGCTCTACAAAAAAGATCTCTGGAGTTAATCGATTACTCTAGCCATTCAAAAGATATTCGCAGTAGAATTCCAATACCTACTGATTTTAGTAGTTTTTCAATAAATATTCCCAGTTTATCCAGTTAATTTTTGAATTTTAAGATAGTTCATGTTCTATTTCAGGAAAAGAAGGTTTTTATTTAAGAAATATAATTTAACATGTCAGCAGAAAAAAAATTCTATTTCACCATATGAAAAAATGATTCAAACGTGTTGGTAGAGTCATCATCATCAGTATTTTTGTTATGACCATGTTTGGGGATATAACTTCCCCTGCTTCTTTCAGTTGTTGCACAATTGATTCCAACCTTGAAATGTGCGTTGCTATGTCATCGTCCGAACTTCTTCCGAGTGAATAAAATTTCTGGTGTAGCATATGAATACTTGCTTCCGATTTTTGTTCATAAACAGCAGTTAATTTAGCCCACATATCTTTTGAAGTCGTGCAGTTCAGAATATGGACAAGTGGTTGCCGTCCTACAGTTGTAGCTATGATCTTTTGCGCTTTTCTGTCCTTTGAAACCCAAGACTGGTATTCTTTGTCAAATTCCTCCGATTTTACCTTGGATGTTTGAACGGGTACACCTTCTTCGCCAGTTACAACCTCCAGAAGATTACTAGCGTTTAGCAAAATTTTAACCTGAAATTTCCAGGTGCTCCATTGCTCACTTGAGACAAATTTATCGATCTTCAATAAATCACCATCTATTTCGAATTAAAGGTTAAATATTTTGCACCTAAATCTTACCAAAGAACCAAATCTCAATCGAGATTAAAACGGATTTGAACTTTTAATTTTTACTATAGTAGCCTGGGCCCATAACCTGTTGAGCCTGATTAAATAAGAAGACGATCTTTACTTGACGATGGTTTGTATAAAAAGGAAAGAGATTTTATTAACAGAAAGTTAAAGTCAATAGTTACAAATAAATTATCTGCATTATGCAGTTGGTACAATTGAGGTATTGTACAGTGATTCTCAAGATTAATATTACAATTTTCACAAAAAGATTTATGATTTAAAAAAAAGCCGAAGCCTTTGTTTAAATACAATTTGTTGACATTAAAGTGTTTTATTTTATATAGAAAACTACCCCTGTGTATGTCCTCAGAACATTAATACATTTAGCCATCGCATAGTTTTATCCATAAATAACTTATATACCTTTTACATTCTGAAATTTGTACTGATAACATACAGCCTTGGCCAAAATTATTGATCACCCATTATATTTCTAACTTTACGTGCAACTGTTTAATTTAAATAAATTCAAACACTTTGTATAGTATAGCATTGTTTTTTATTAAACAAATATCAATATTTAGTTGGACCGCTCTTTGCCTTTATCACGGGAGCAATTCTTTTTGGCAAAGAGCGTACAAGCTTATTGCATTGTTCTGCACTTAATGCCCTTCATTCATCACGCAGGTGACGTTTTAGGTCGTTTTTGTTGCTGATTATGTTCTGCCTGATCCTGTGCTTTAATAAGCCCACAAATGTTCTATGGGACTCAAATCTGGAGACTGGGTAGACCAATCAAAAACCTCGACGCAATTTTTCCCTAACCAGGTCTTTGTGCATGCAGCTTCGTGGCAAGGTACGTTATTTTACTTTAACTTTACTCCATTCATGTTTGTAACGCCAAACGATAAGAAAAATGAGCGCAGGAGTGCAGTTTCCAGTACGTTTATGTACTTCGTAGAGTCCATGCGATCGTGACACACAAACATTTCGCCTGCCCCTGAAGAACTCATACACCCCCAGACCATAACGCTCTCGCCGCCGTGTTTTACTGTCGGTACTAAACACTCCAGATTAAATTCTTCGCCGGCTCGACGACGAACAAAGGTTGTACCGAAAATCTTAAAGCGCACCATAAATGAAGAAGTTTTGAAAGTTAGGTATTTTCATTACGAGTTATAATATACTAAATTATTTACTACATATTGTTGCAACATCGTATGATCTAACTTAGCTCGAAATTCGATTAGTCTGACCAGACCACATAATATTTGACCAATATTCTTCAGTAAAAGTTTGGCATTTTCGAGCCGCACCTTTTTGTTCTTTTCAAATAACCATGATTTTTTCTGGCTTTATAGCCTTTCATACCAGCTTCTTGGAGTCTTCTACGAGTAGTTCCAGCAAAAATTAGCTTCTTAAATTTTGCTGAAAATTCGACAGCGAGCTCTAAGGAAGTTTTTTTGCGATTTTTAATTGGAGCTTCGTACAAGTTTTCGGTCCTCGCGGTTTGTTGTGATTCGCATGCGCCCAGTTCTTATTCAATTCTCATGCTATCCGGTCTCTGTGAACCGCTTAAGAGAGTACTGGACAGATCGACGCGAATATTCCAGAGTTTTGGAAATTTCTACCTGAGATTTCACTTGATCATACATGCTGTACCTGCGCACGTTTAACTAAACTTAGCTCGCTTTTTTGGGCATTTTCTAATAATACAAACCAATACTTAAAATGAAACCTACAAAAAATACTTGAGATTTCACAAGAAGAGGCAAATAAGCAAACTGATCAATACCTAAGAACCTGTGAAAATGACTAATCTTGAGATAACAGATGACGCATTTTCAATAACAACGTAGATAATGGTTTTTTTTTAGTCTATCTGAGACTAAAAAATTATTTCACCACCAACTGTATTTAATTTAATTTGTAAAACGCATGTACGCACGAAATTGATAGGGTGCTCAATAATTTTGGCCAAGACTGTATATATATTTAATACAGATAAGCAATTACAGCTCGAAAGAGAAAATTCACCTCTTTCAAAACTTAAATGGTAGACAAACTGGATGGAAACTTATCAAACTAGTTTAAATCGGAGTATAACAGCACACAACGATTGAAGTTTTGCAGATCGTAATGACGTCAACAGCGAACTCCCACCGGCAAAAACCTGGGCCCTGGTGAGTCTGCCCTGAAAAGACCCAATTTTGAATATACATAGAAAGATAGATAGATAGATAGATAGAAATATTCTTTATTCTTATTTATAAATTCAAATTATTACAATGCGCTCGAGTACATGCATTACATAGTTAACATAATCATTTGAAATAATAAGATATAAGAATAGTTAGTGACAACAATTAGATATTTAAAAAAACAGTGGTGATGCCACATCTATCTTATTCTGTGTGGGATTAAGTATATTAGAAGAAAACAAAATTAATACAAATTACATATACTTAAAAAAAATGATTTTAGAAAAATTATTTTAGGAAAATTAGAAGAAAATTAATAAGCTTATAAGTTTCTTAAAAAAGTTTATTTCCGACAGACAAATCGTTTTTGGTAACATGCAGGCTTATGTAATTTTAAACAGTGTAACGTAGCAAAGTTTCTATTTCTTGGTGGTCTGCGGCAAGAAGCCATAACTTTATTTCTTTGAAAAAAAACGCGGAATTTAAGAATTTCTATAGGAAGCGTATTAAAAAGTTTGCAGGAAACAATGGAATAGAAATTTCTGTAACTTGTCGTGCGAAAGTATGGGACATATAGGTGGATCATATAAGTGGGATTACTTCTCAGACCGAAATCGGACTTTCCAAATATCCCGCTATTTTAAAAAATATTTTTAAGACTTAAAAAAAAAATATAAATGTCGAACGCGAAGAATTTTGAGAGACCTAAACAGTTCCATTGACGATGTTAAACGATGGGTCTTACAAACGTTACGTACAGCAGATATTTGAATAATGGTTAGTTGTTGGAGTTTGTTTGTTAAAAAATATCAAAATAAACCATTTTCAACAAATTTGAAGAAGGTGGTAGAAACAGCGGATGGATGAAAGTTTTTTAAGATACCTATGTGTTTGTCCCAGATCAAAATAGATGCCGAGGTACTTTTTCAATTTCAAAACAATTACCATTACATTGAACATTGCAATGAAATGATTGAGTATGGTGAGCATTACATTCACTGTAAAGTAACTTATGACTGATGCAATCGTGAGAATGAAAAACTATTGGTATATCTGGGGACAAAATACCTTTAAAGCTAAAAAACATCAACTTGGTTTTGGTACTAACAATTAGCCCATGTTTAGCAAACCAAAATCTTAGCAAGTGAACATCAGAGTTAATATCTGAAACTTGATTTAAAGGACTGTCGGAACAGTATGCAATGCCAAGGTTATCAGCAAAGGCTCTGATTTTGCCTCGGAAAGAAAGTAAATAAAATACACGACTGGGTCGCACGAAGTTGTTCCTATGTAATAGACTAAAAATTTTAAAAACGGATATTATTAAAGAAAACTGTTCATAAGGATAAAATGAATTTTTTAAATTCTTTTAGTAATAAGAGATAAAAACAGAATGCTATGAAAATATGAATTTATGCAAGAACAAAAATTATAAGTCGTTGTACAAAATTTTTAAACAAGAGTTAAATTTCCAAAAAAAATACTAAGCCGTTCTTGAGATATCGAATTTTTCAAAAAAAAAATATGACTTTTTTTTTAAATTGAAAAAATATTTTTTTTTAAGTTTTGAAATTCAATGTTTTTTAAACTTTTTAGGAGCTTCTTTATAAAAAATTTCATTAAAATCCGTTATGCCGATAATGAGAAATTCAAAATTTTAAAAAATCGTTCTATGGTAGGTACAGTCAGTAATATCTAGATTTAAAATTTTTTTAATTTAATTATAGATCGTAAAAATTAATCAAAAGAAAAAATTTTTAGCAAAATTCTCAGAACCGCTTTCGAGAAAAATACGATTTTCGAAAAACATTTTTTAAAATTTGTATGGAAGGTACCGTTAGTTTTAGATAAAACAATTTTTTTTTCTCAAATCTTGTAGATTATGTTAAGAAACTTTTATGTATCAAGTTTGAAAAAAATCGATCTTGGGGTTTTCGAAATATTGAGTTTCCAAAAAAAAAAAATTTGAATTTTTTTTCAAAAATCCAAAAAATAAAAAAATGAAAATTTGAATATGGAATAATATTCAAACTTTGGAGGAGATTTGGCATAAAAAAAATGATTTAAATCGGCTGTACCGTTTTCGAGAAAATCAAAAACAAAAAAAATGGACCCAGGGGGGGGCTACCAAAAATAAGAAATTTTTGGAATTTTTTTTTAACCATTACCTAGTTTTAACTAAATGAAATTTTTCATTTTTTTTTTTATTCTGTGGGACAGTTTTTGAAAAAAAAAAAAAATATTTATAAAATTTCGAAAAAACCGTATGGTAGGTACCGTTATTCTTGGTCTTAAAAAAAAAGAAAAAAACGTGTGGGGGGAAAAAATTAAAACCCATATCTACCAAGTTTGAAGAAAATCGGCCGAGCCATTTAGGCTGTAGTCGAACCGACAGACAGACAGACAGACAGACAGAATTGCGAGACCCACTTTTTTGGTCTTCGCTAGATATCATCGTAATGTCAACTTTGATCAAAATCTCGAGTTCGATTTTTTTTACGAATGCATAACTTGCCTTATAGTACCTATAAGTCGTAAGTAAAAAAGCGAATTTATATAGATTAAAAATAAAATAGGACCCAGTACTGATCCCTGGGGTACTCCCAAGAGACTATTTTTAGAAGAACTTATGCTGGACCCAACTTTCACATTGTGTGATCTAATTTTAAGATAAGACTCAAGCCATTTCCTAGTGAATCCACGAAAACCAATTTTATACAGTTTATATAAGATTATGTCATGGTTCACCATGTCAAAAGCTTTGGTAATGTCCACAAACAGACCAGCACAATTTTTCTTAGTATCTAAACCTTCTTGTAAAATGCAGAAAAAATCTAGAAGGGCATACTCGGTAGAAAGTCCAGCCCTAAAACCAAATTGCAATGGACTAAAAAAGTTTATTTTATTAAGATAAGACATAATTCTTGTTTTTATAACCTTCTCAAACAATTTCGAAATTGAAGACAACAAAGTTATTGGGCTACAATTGCCTTTATTTGTTTTACTTCCTTTATTGAATAATGGAATTATCATACCTTTCTTCAAATCATCAGGAAACTTTCCAGAGTATATGCTTAAGTTAAAAATATGTGTCAACATATCTACTAAATTAGGGCCGACTTTCATCTTTTTCATTTGTTTTCAGTACTTCAAGTCCTATAATTGGCTCAAAAAAGAAGCTGTTCGTACGAGTTTCTTGCGTATCAGTCTCATAACAACAATTAAATTAAATTAGAAAAAGAACCATGTTCAATAAACGCAAAAAAGTTACTGAATTTATGAAGATGTACCAATCTTTCGGATTTGAAATGACAACACCGCCATTCTTAAGCAAGATTTGATTGTTTTTATTGGACATGTTCCTGCTTAAAATACCTAATATTAATGACTTCCCATTCTTTTTTTATTTTGCCCTTTACCGTATGAATTTTAGATTGATAAAAGGAATGCTTTGTCGTTATTATTTCTCCGTTAACTTTTTTGCATAGCCTCTTATGTATATCTGATTTTCAAACTTGTATTCATAGGATGTTTGAGACATTTTTTACCTAATTTATTTTAATGTTGTATTTTTTTGATTAGTAATGAGTTAACCCATGGTTTGAGATTCCTTTTTGAACCGTTCTGCATTACAGTAAAAGTTGATAAGCTCATGTGATTTTTCAAAATTTTAGCAAGAAAAAATCATAGGCAATTGATACTTCACTTACATTCATGACGCTATTCCGATTTTCTAATAGTAATCTGCTATTTAAAAGTTGATAATTTACTTTAGTAATTAGAGGTTGGATAGAATGTTCATTGCTCCCACATCTAACACTTTCGATAGGAAGGAAGCGCTTCAATAAAGCAAAGAGTATTGGAGAGTGGCATAACTACTCTGCAGAGTTGACCAAATATAGTGGGGAAATAAGGAGAGCTAAGAGGAATAATTTTGCGAATTTCTGTGAGGGCATTTCGTCGAAACCTGCAGGAGCAAGATTATACAGGGCTTTAGCCAAAGATAACACTTTAACCTCTTTGGCACTTTGTTACGCCGCCGATGGTAGCTTCACTGAAAACGAGGAGCAAAGGTCAACCTATTGCTAAATACTCATTTTCCAGGCAGCTTACCAATGCTAGGAAATATGATAGAGGCTAGGAAATATGATAGAGAGAATACTTCTAAGGCCTAACCGGGAAGACTGGAAGATAGCTTCGACTATCTGTTCAGGCAACGAGATTGAATGGGCGTTAAGTACCTTTCAACCTTTCAAATCACCGCACTTTTGCAGAAAGGTAAAGAGGAACTACGAGTAATGCCCTATCCTATTAGATTACTTCGAAGTAGTATTGCACTTGGGTACATACCAAGTCTATGGAGAACGACAAAGATAATTTTTATCCCCAAAGTAGGGAAAAAAGATACCACACATCCTCAGTCATCCAGGCCACTAAGCCTAACATCCTTCTTACTGAAAACTTTGGAAGAGGTAATTGATAACTTAATTAGATCGGAAGTATTAGTAAACATGCCCCTTAATCACCCTCAGCATGCTTACAGAGCGGGTAGATCCACAGAAACCGCTCTGTACGAACTAACTAATACAGTACAAAGAGCTTTAGATACCAAAGAAACGGCATTATGCGCCTTCCTTGATATTGACGGGGCCTTCGACAACACCTCTCACGAAGCAGTTTATTCGGCTCTAGAAAGCAAAACGTAAAATGCTTAGTACAAGAACCGCGGAAGCATACGAAGGACTAAACGTCCAGAAAGTCATCACAACAAGAGGCTGTCCACAGAGAGGGGTACTATCACCCGTGCTGTGGAGTCTTGTAGTGGACCAATTATTAGAAAGTCTAACTACCCAAGGGATTCGATGTATTAGCTTTGCTGATGACATCGTTATAACGGCATTGGGGAAGTACGAAGAAACTTTATGTGATATAGTCCAGAGAGGGCTGTCTATAACTAGGAAATGGTGTAAATCTGTGGGACTTAATATCAACCCTACCAAAACAACGATAGTACCATTTACCAGTAAAAGACTTCTATCTCGCATGAAACCCATTCGATTGGCGGAAGAAGTAATCGACACCCAGAGGGAGGTCAAATATTTAGGAGTTACACTAGATAGCAAACTCCTCTGGAACAAGCATGTCGAAATAATATATGCATAACAGGAGCAATGAGAACTTGCCCTACAGCAGCGATAGAAACCATCCTTCATTTAAGACCACTACACGTGGCCATTGAAAATGCTGCTAAGGCAGCCATAATGAGGTTTGCCAAGGAGGGTACTGGGACGGGTAAAATTATCGGTAACAGGGAAAAAGACTCGATACTCAGGTCCGAAGTAACAAACCTTCTTGACATCCCAAGAGATGGTACGATCAAAAGATATATGTAACTTCGAAAAATATTTCAAAACGGAGTTAAGTTGCAAAAAAGACTAGCTAGGCGAAACAGTAAACTACAGTCTTAAAGAAAATGCCATCAAATGGTACACTGATGGATTGAGAACAGCTGAAGGGAATGGTGCTGGAGTTTTTGGGCCTAGAACTAAACTCTCCTTACCGATGGGACAGTCCACTAGTATATTCCAGGCAGAAGTAAATGCCATAAGTACATGTGCTGAAAGAAACCTCGATAGAAAATATAAAAACCAAAACATTGCCATCATGTCAGACAGTTAGGCTGCACTAAAAGCACTAAGCTCCTACGCCATTAGTTCCAAACTTGTTTGGGAATTCGTGATAAAGCTTAATGAACTGGGGCAAGAATAACACTGTCACACTTCATTGGGTACCAGGCCACGTTGGTGTCCAGGGCAACGAAGAGGCAGACTCCTTAGCAAAAATAGGTGCATCGGCACCCCTTACAGGGCCAGAGCAGATTCTGCAACATTCATTAAGAGACACCTGTCCACATACTGGGGAAATGTGATGCATTCGTACATCAAAGGCATAGGTATCTGGGCAAGCACCACATAAAAGAGAGTGAATTATCCTCCCGTAAAATACTCCAAATACTTCGATTCCTCAAAGGAACAAATTCGGAGAAAGAACTGTAATGATGAGCCAACATCATCCAGTTCTAGATGGGGGGAACAATAGATCTTTAGGTCGCAATGTTTTTATACCCCAATTTATTCATTCTTTCAAAGAGGTGCCAGAAATCGTTATGATATTGAAACAATTTGAAAAAAAATTATGGCTGTCCAGTGCCCAATTAGTAAAATTAGCTGACTTTTTTTTATCAGGATCTAAGAATCTTTTGGATGCTACATAATGTTTTCGAATATCCCGCAAATGTGGTGCCAAAAATAGCGCTAGGCCTTGTGTGGCCTTGAAAAAGTTTAAACTTTTAATAAAATTTTTCCATGGCTGACAAATTTCCAAAACTAGTTGACCTTTTTCGACCAAGTTCTTGCCACTAAGATGACATACTTTTTTACGAATATCCCACATATGGGTTGCCAACATCCCAGAGCTCAGTTGTATCACGTTTTTTAATTAATAAAACTTAACCGGTATACTGTCTGAGCCTGCAACCTTGTCATCCTTCCAGCGACTTTTATGTGAGTAGATAGTCTGCCTTTTATAAAATTAACAGCTTTGAACTCTGGATTTCATCATGAGGTAGTCTTATGTAGTGTACAGTTGTACACATTCAAAAATAAAATCTCAAACACTCGAGATCTGTTCTCAAAACAGAGTACATAGTTATTTACATATTTTATTTTGGAAAATGTACTTTAATGACGCACTTCCTTGAGACTCACAGAATTCAATTTCTCATTTTAATTCTCATTGGAATAATATCTATGGCAAATCATTCCTTCATTGATTGATTTAAATTCGAAATACAAATTTCCATTTTAAGCATCAAAATCAAAATCAAAAACAAATCATATCATTTCGCACTTAACTACGTGAATTTATAAATTAAATTTGGTGTCGTAAGTATCAATTCTCGTGACTTGAGTTCGAGGGCAAGTCGGATGGCAGACGCCAACAGCCTTGAAAAAGAGAATATTACTCGTTTATTGAGGGTTTTTTTTTGTTATCAAACAAAATGGTTGCCATATTAATATTTATGAATTTAAATGGAAACAACTGTAGATCGTAGTTAAACAAAATTTTAAGCTCTCAAAGGTTTCAAATATTTTGTATAACGACGGGTATGAGTAAACTTAACATTACGTTGAAATTGTTTAAGAAAAAAAATAAAAGTTTACGATGGAGGACTAATCATATTAATTAATATCTATCTACCATAAATTATTAAAAGAAAACTTTTTAAAAATTCTGTCTGGAAAAGATGCCCTTGGAAAAATCCTATCCTAAGCTAACATTCGTAAGGAATATTCAGACAAAATTGTGACGGAAATTTGTATACTTCAGTTTCCGTAAATTACAACTGTTGAACGCACAAAAAAAAACCAATGCTGGTCTTATGGCCACCGCAGCGTCAGCGCAAAATGTTGGACGCAACCAGAACCCAATGCTGATCTTTCGGCCACCAAAACGTCAGAAGAAAATTGGACGCAAAGAGGAACCCACTGCTGATCTTTCGGCCACCACAACGTCAAAGCAAAGTTGTTCGGGGATGAAGGTGTCCTTTTCGGATTTTATTCCACGAGACCAGGACAAATGTTAACGCAGTCGATTTTGTTTTATTGTATAAATTATACACGATTTATCTTATTTCTGTTCATTAAAACCAAGAACAGACTTTAATTGAGCAAAAAAACTTATTACAAAAACTCAAGTGACGATTTTAGTCTTAAATTAATTTTTTCTCTCTTTTCCAACTTACTAGTGCAAGTGACAATTGACTAATGAATTAAAACTATTCATGAGGCCGGAAGGGCAGACATTTTCTTGTTTTTAAGAAATATAAAAAGGGTATGTTCGATGAGTGAAGCAAAATTGTAGTGAGCTACAATTTTGCTTCACTCATAGATGGCGCTAACAACAACAGACAAATTTTAGGATATTTTTGAGGGTTTTTGTAGGAAATTTTAGATGTGATTTATTAAACCCCTTCAATGACGAATTTCCTAGCCGAATATTATTATAATTCACACGCTCTTTAGGTTTGATTGGGAGAACTTTGTAATGCTGAACATAAACAAAGCAGCGATGGAGATATTAGGGGAGGGGAAGAAGGTGTCGATGAACATTGGTTTTGAAAACTTACAAATTGAAATGGGCAGGGAAAACCGTGCCGGGTAAATTATTCAGGAATCCTGTTGTGCGACTTAAACAC
Organism: Philhelius festivus; assembly: GCA_963931855.1. Taxonomy (NCBI): domain Eukaryota; kingdom Metazoa; phylum Arthropoda; class Insecta; order Diptera; family Syrphidae; genus Philhelius; species Philhelius festivus. The sequence continues at coordinate 38,577,693 of OZ007556.1, read as the reverse complement.
GAATCTCTGTATTTGACGGTACGACGAGGGTGAACTGATGACTATTCCTAGCGAAACGGATACATGGTTGAACTAAATGAGAGAAAGAATGCGACTGGCTACTTCGAATGAGCATTGCTCGTGAAGAAAGCGATAAAAAAAGGAAAGACATTAAATATTTCGACGCTGTCCAAGAGATGGGAATTATTCCATGATAGCTCTGTTTCCTACTAGTTTTAAGGCTCTGTTCTGAGTTCTATCTAGTAAATGAAAAGAAATTTTGACTGCACTTGCCAAAAGAATCTCTCATTACAAAATGTGTAACTCCTGAAAAATTAATTAAAATGTAGATACGAGTTTTTAAGTTAACTCACTGACAGTTTATGAAGTTTATTTGGTATACAATTATTGCAAAAAAAAATAACGAAATTCAAATCCCCACTTTAAACGTTAAGGGCTTCTTATGCTCCTGCAGCTGCTCCAGTACACTTCGCGCCCACTGTCCTTATGAAGTCATATGTCAAAAATAATCAGTAATCACCCACTCATAGTGGGCACCGTAGACTGCCTTAACAAAATGAAATGTGTTACAAAAAAAGAGTGTGAACTTAAAGTTTTCTAGAAAATCTTTTGTTAATCATTTCGCTATTCCTCAAGGCCATGTACATTGGGTGCTTACGTAATTTGCCTCCTACTCAACCTTTCTACACCTTTTTGGTTTTTACACATTTCACGTTTTACCTTTAAGCCTTAACACACACCAACACGCACAATAACTTAATTTATGAATTTATGTCATTTCCTGGGAAGAATTTTAATGGAATTATGAAAAAAAAAATCTCGCAATAACTTTTCCATCATCCCTTGGTTTTGGGGACTTGGGAGATGAAAGCCAAAAACCAGCCCTAGGGACAAAAAATACCAAACAGTACAACCTTACTGTTTTATGTTACGCACAATAGCAGGTATGTGTCAAGAGTCAAGAGCAGATCTGAGGTCAAACATAATATCAGTTACTTATTGTTGAGTCTTAATCAAAGGTCGACGTATATGCTTTTTTTTTACTTTTCATTCATGTCAGTTTATAGAAAACTACATTTAAACCAAGAAAACTGGTCTGATTTTAACTAACCCTTAACTAGCCAAGAATGTAAATGCCTTCTATAATCTCGTATATTGTATTCCAATAAAACACCCTTTATTTTGAATTGATCGCCATTTTATGTTTCTGTCGGTCGTACAGCGCTGTTGTTTGACAGCTGTCAGGTGTGAAATTAAAAGTTTCGTTATGAAATATAACCCGAACGACGACGCATAGTACATAGAAGTTTTGTGGATTTTCATGAAATGCGTATTTTTCGTTAACCATAGTCAACCTTTTCGCAGATTTGTCAATTTGGTGCATTGAATTTCTTCTCTTGGAATCTTTTGAAAAGAAAGGAATGTGTGCCAATAATCTAATATGTAACTCAAAAAGAAGTCCTGAACAGAATGACGAGATATTTGATGAACTTGAGTTGGTGCTATGTAAAAATGTGAATGAAAATTTTGTCCAAATGATCGACGGCGGCGGGTGCCATTAGTCTCCAGGCGGCCACACATAATCAACATGTCTACACTCTTTATTAAAAGTAAAGTTGTGAAAAGTTCTCATACCATGACAAATAAACGTTGTTTTTTTTCAAATTTCCAATTTAGGGGTATAATTATATCAATATCAAAAAATAAGGAGGAAAAACTCGAGAAAGCCATAGTATTCCACATTCGAGTAAGAACCTCTAAATGAGCTGAATCAACTCAATGATTTTTTTTTTTTTTTTTTATAATCTACACGCGCTCAAGGGATTATGATTACCCTTTAAATGTTTGAACACAGCGCGGGCGTGAAGTTAAGGAAGAGAAAGAAGGATAGGAAAGATGTGTGACACGACGTTCTGAGAATGAAGGTTGTTGTCTCAGATATTTTATCTCCAGGGATGGCGGCTGAACTAAAGCGTAGAATGCCGTGTCTTATTTCTATGCCGCTTATAATTCACATTATTTTATTCGTGTTCATCCTTGTTGGGCATACTAGTTTAACTCAATTACATGTTGTTAGTGTTATGCCTGAACAACATGTAATGAGTAAACCAGCAACCCATTGATGACAATTTTATAAGGTTTTTAATGGAATTAAAACGATATAGACGACGGCAGGGATCGAACCTGTGATCATGAGGTTCACAGGCGAGCACACATCCATCGCGCCACGGCCACCCCCGAATGATGAGATTATTCCCGGCCCAGATGGTATCCCCGCCATATTTCTCTAAAAATGCTCTTCACTCTCTCTTCCCCAAGGAGTATTCCCTTAGTTATGGAAGACCTCTTTCATAACCCCAATACATAAAAAGGGCCCAAAGTGTGAAGTTACAAACTATCGTCCAATTGCCAAACTTTCACATATGTATTCCCAAAATCTTTGAAAACATTTTCTTTGTTAGTCTGTCATTTCCCCTATACAACACGGCTTTGTCAAGGGTAGGTCCACAACGAGTAACCTTGTTGAATTCGTAATCTTTACCACCTGAAAACGGAAAGAGAGTCGACGTTGTCTCAACCGATTTCAGTAAGGCCTTTGACAAAATCTTACATGAACTTATTCTATTCAAACTGTCGTATCTACCCTTGGACTTGAACCTATCTTCTTATGATGGATTTCTTCCTTACCTGAAAACCCGTTCCTGCAAAGTTCGATTCAAATCTTCCTTCTCCAATGATTTCTAAGCTACCTCCGGGGTTCCACAAGGCAGTCACTTAGGGCCTTTCCTCTTTATTCTTACTATTAACGATATTGAAATGGTCATTGAACATTCCCATATTTCACTCTACCCCGACGATACAAAGTTTTTTAAGGCAATTTCTTCCACACATGATTTACACTTGATCTCGACAGTTTCTCTGTCTGGTGCCTGAAAAATTGCTTAGAACTAAATATTTCCAAATGTCATTTAATCACTTTTTCACGAAAACGCATCCAATCTACTCCCCGTCGATACCTTCTTCATTATCAACCGATAGCCACCGCTGAGTCAATTCGAGGTCTTGGTGTTTTATGTGATAGAGACCTCAACTTTCTCACACATATTATAATCAAAGCAAACTATACACTAAACTTTGTGAAAAGTTGGTACAAAGAATTCCCTGAGCCCTACGTGACCCGATCTTTAAACATAACCTTTGTACGCCCGCTTCTTGAATACGTTTGTCAGGTATGGTCCCCTTATCAAAAAATTCATATATCCAGAATCGAGAGCATTCAATGTCGTTTCCTACGTTTCGCACTTCGTGGTCTGTCTTGGAATAATCCTTTTATTTTACCTTCATATCGAGAGCGACTTATAGCATCGAGCAATAAGCGAAATTCTCTTCATTTATCGACTACTTTGAGGGTCTGTTGATTGCACAACTCTCTATAAAACTATATCTTTCAACACTAATTCTCGAAATATAAGAAATCCTCGTCTTTTCTACCTGCCTACCCAGGGTACCTCTTATGGATCTATTGAACCTATTACTCGCATGATTCGGAGGATTAATTGTAACATCAACTGTTTCAACTTCAACCTCAGTCTTAATCCTTCTTCCAATTCAATCTAATCCTAGATTTAAGTTAGATTAAGAATTAGCATGTATTCAAAAATTCAAAATTCCAAATTCAAAACTCTCGTGTCTATTCCAAAACCGAATATGAAAAGCCGATGGTGTTGTCATCAGCAAAGAAATAAAGTGGATTAGAAAGAGTATTGGTCGCTAAACTGTGCCTTGTGGTACACCATTTATTTTTTTGAATATTATACTTAAAACATTCTAGAATAGCTTGAATTGAACGGTCAAAAAGGTAGTTTCTAATCTAAAAGGAGAGACTCATCGATACCAAATGTAAGTTTTCTCAATATAAAGGCTTCTTGCCAAACTCTATCAAAAGCTGTAGAAATATCAAGTGAAATTACCTTTTCTTCTCTAGATTGATGTAGGGATTGGTTCTGCTTTTCGGTGAGAAATGTCATCAGATCACCAGTGACTTAGGACTTATTGCTACGAAAGCCGTACTGCCAGTGATTAAAAGGCTCTCGATCTTCCAGATATTTCAGAAGTTGATTGTTAATCAGCGTTTCCATGACCTTGGAAAGACGGGATTTTAAGAAGATTCGCATTTGGAAAGAGGCAGGACGATTAGAACAGTCAGAAAGATGTACAGTTCTGCAGCGAAGGGGAAGTTCTTTACGACTAAAACGTTGTTTTGTTGAGTTTCAGAACTACCCAGTCTCCCAAAGCACCTGGATTGTTAAGAATTATACCGATACAGTTCTTAACCGAACCAGGTATTTTGAAAACCGTACCGTTTCCTTGCAAGATTGGGAGGTCTGGAACTCGGCAAAATACACAACTACTTTATTATCTTTCGGCTCCCAGCAGGCTCAAAGTTTTTTAGTATATTTCTTAAATTATTGACTGTTATCCAATCCACATGAACTACCCAACTTACAGTTCTTTTATGCTTCAACTAATCTTCTTTTTATCTATAAGAAGTTAACTGGCCAATGCCGTTCTTGAATTAGATATCGCTTCATATTTGTGAAATTCGTTTTCCGTTCAAATAGCAGATGGCTCTTTTAGAAAGTAAGTGAGTTCACGCATATTTTGAACACCCTCCACTATCAATTTGCTTGTTCTTAGCCTGTCATCTCACAGTTCTCGTGCTCCGATTCCTAGAGTCAACTCATGCCTGTTGTCATTAATCGGCAAACCTATGGCTTTTGGCACTACAAGCCCGTAACGATACTCCTATAAGCTCACATCTTTTGTGTTTTCCACCTGAAGCCCCTTTCAAAAAACCGGTCTGTTTTTTTTAAGCCTTTAATAGAAAAGCCTAATATGACTCATCAGTAAATTTGCTATTAATTTAACGCTTTAGATAAAGTTCATTCTTCACTACTACAAGCTTAACAGCTAATTTGTAAATCTGCCTTTGGCTATAAATTCATATGCACAATTAAAGAAGTGACAGGCTCTGTCTGAGTTCTTGACATTCACATGGAAGAAAATGGAAAAGTTCAAGTTGCTTGTGCGATGCTGCGGGTGCAATGAAATGTACTTGCATAAGATAAAAACTTGCGAGACATGATGAAAATAACGTCAACCAGTTGAAAATATTAAATTACGTTGCCCTCAGGTTGAGAAATTCTTATATTTTTTTTTCGTTTTAATAGAAAATCCCATTAAAACGTGTCGCTTAGAATTTCGTCTGAATTTCTTAATTAAGGGAAGTCAGGTATAAAAGCTGTTTTGAAGGACAGCTTGTTAACTATCTTCAACACATTAGAACTTTTGAATAAGGAACGATGTAACATTCTTTAGAAATGATTCAAGATTGAAAATAACAAAACGTATTAAATATTAAACAAGCAAAATAAGACTCTGGAGAATGTTTTTTCTTTAAATATGCATTGAAATTATGTCCTTTTTTTTGTCAATTCAAGAACTTCCGGCATTCCGTGACAGAGTTTTATTTCTATTCATCTAAGCCTCGTCTACACGAGCGATTCATTAGTATTTGAATTGAACATACAATACCATTTTGTACTTCCATTTTTGGGGAATTAATGGTTTTCTTTATAAAAAAAAAATGTCGAACTTGAAATAAGTCCAACGAAAAAGTTTATATCATCCCCTCGCCGTTGATCAGTCTCTTCATCTGCACATCTACTTTATATACAGTCTTGAGTGCAATCATCATCTGCACCGATTTGCTTCAAATTTATTACAAATCATTCTTGTCTAAAAATCTACTACTTACGTATACTAGCTTTACAATTTTATTTCGATGAAGGCATATATCGTGGGAATGAGAAAAATGTCTCTTTGAATTTACTTGAAACATTGATATTCTTAATTCTCATAAATGAGAACATTTGAGTAATTCAACATGGACTGTAAGTCGTTGATAAATAAAATAAAGAGAACAGGGCCTAAATGACAACCCAGTGGTACTCCAGAATTAATTTTAAAATTGATTGATTCTTAACCGTTGATCGAATGATCTTATGACATGTGAATAAATAATAAATTTAAAGAACACAATTCAATGAGAGAGTTTGTCATGTGCCTTACTGGGGTCTTTAAAGACACATTGAACTTTTATTTTATTTTTAAATGAAACAATACGATTTGTATCCAATTCCTTTAAAAAGTCAAAGTAGAAGGGCTTGCTGCAACAAATTATTTGGCACACAAAATTTGATCTCTTTCTTCAACGCAACGAAATGGCTCTAGAACGAATTTCTGTTACTTCTGTGCGTGCTTCCCTCCTTTTGATTCCTTAGATCCCGAGCTAGCGGACTAAGGGCTTTTGACGGATGTAGCGAGAGACCCGATGATAACTCAATCGGATTTGCTACTGTTACAGCGCCGGTCAACAAGCTACCTAACTTGGCATAGTGTAGATGGTGGTGGTGGTGGTCCGGTTGAGTGAGTGATACAAATTCCGAAAGAGACATCAAAACCTACTAGATCATGTCTTGTTTTTGAGCTCAATCCAAACTGGATGACTCCGTGAGAATATCCATAATTTCCCATATCAATTCCATTCCCAGCTTTAGACAAGTTATGGTATACAAATTACACAATTCATTGCTAATTGGGACTGCCAGTCGTCGCCATTTTGGTGGAATCTATTTACTGCTTACCTTCTATTCTATTTCTATTTATTTATCACTTACCTTCTATTGCAGCATCCATATAGTTGTACTGATCCCACATTTTAACAGCACAGTCGCTCCTTGGTGCTAGTGCTATAAATACCTTAAACAGCAATCCCAATATAGCTTTTACCTTGCCGATTCTACAACGTGCATCAAGTTTGGTCCCGCCTTTAGACGGGATGAAACATCTAATATAGGGAAAACCGTGTACTTTCTAGATCTTCTGTCCGCCAATTTTTAGGTTAACGAAAGAGCTTGAGAGGCCTAAGACGTAAGTTTTTGACGTATTTATTTTAACTCTCTCTCTCTGCTAGGTTCAGCTTCCAAGTTCTGACTCATTTCGATTGTATTCAGAACTCTGGGCCTAACCAATGAGATGTAATCAGCATTGTCAAGATGTTTCAAGTAAGATGTCATGTTGCATTGGACTTTTCCATTTCCGCATGACAGTCCTGCATCACCAATTGTGTAGCCAGAAAAAGTAGCGGTGATAAAATGCACCCCTGAAGAACTCCATTTCGGACTGCAAAAGTTTCTGACAGCTTATTATGTAGGAAGCGACATTTTACAGCTTCGTACGTAGCCCTGATCGATGATTGATGATAGCGATGATTTTCATAGGAATTCCTCTTTCCCTTATCCTAACCTTTTAAACTTAAGCTAACGGGACAATTTTTGTAAGGTGTTTATTTGAATGTCCCTTAAATTGATATTGATCATCCTACTTCTCTACAATTAAAATATATATAACTAATATAGTACGTCTACCCACATTCCCTACAATCCTGTGGTTTTCAAATTGTCTCTTACACCCTTTTTGATATACCACCATAAGAATTTAACTCAATAAATTCCCCCAAATATACCTTCATTATAATTTTATTCTCGTTTATCTTATTCTCTTTCCATTCGCAAAAAAAATATTAAGCCGCTAAGTAGTAGCTCAACTGCTGTGGTATATTATATTTCATTTCAATTATTTGATCTCTTCCTGTGGGTCCAAGTATATTTCTGCATGTATGTAGTGAATACTGCATTAATGTATGAATATGAATTATCATACACACATCGATCCATTTTCTCTGGAAAGGTTTTCCTTGTAAAACTCGAATCAATTTCCATTAGGCTTCAATACATTCATAGACTCGTACATAGTGATTTACATCAGGGTGGGTCAAATTAAACTTGAATTGATTTTCTTGGGGGGGCTCTAAGAAAAAGGTCTTACAATATGAGCTCAAAGTCGTAGGGCAAAACTAAGCATTCAGTATTGGTATGAAACCCAATCTTTTCTGTTTAATTACGAAACTATAAAATCAATGTAAATAGGAAAACTTAAAACCGTATTTTAGCACAATGACATGCTTTGATACTTCGATACTTTTCGGTGAAGATCATTACTAACACCAATCAGATAGATTACTTGTACTTAATTTTTTTGAAAACTAATGCACTATTAAGTTTACTTTATGCTAAAGTGGAGTTTAAAAACGTCACCAAATATTAAAAGTCGTCATAATTTATAAGATACCGAATATTATGTATGAATATTAAAAGTAGGGGACCTAATTGGCTTCCTTGGAGAACACCACAATTTACTGCAAAGGTATTAGGCTTTTCCTTCCATACCATTTTTTTGGTTTTAATTTATAAAAATTAATATGTATCGGTATTTTCTAATTAAACCTATTTTATTTCCTAACGCTTGCAATGTCTTGACTCATTTTTAGATTATTAGAAATTCTTTCTTGTATCCATTTAATTTTTTTCAGAAAATTCAAAATTTTATTTAAATATGTCAAATAATTTCTTATATTTTTAACGACCAGCGACTAATAAAATTCCAAAGTTTTTCTCACTTTTTTTTTCAAAAAAAATTTCAATATAATAAAAATTGTATCCACCCTAATGTTCATGCACACAAATACAATGGTCTTTCTTAATATGAAGGCATTATTTTACCATTTTCCTTTTGTCTGGCACTATATGAACCTGTGTGTGTATAAAAGTTTTGCAGAAAAATCCTTAGGGATGTAAACTTTTATGTTAATGATAATTTGTCATTCAATTTAATTCGTGATAATTTTTGCTAAAAATTATTGAAATGAAAAAAAAAAAACAAAACAAAATATTTTATAAATTTCTTAAAAAAAAACCCGAATTTATATTAAATAAAATACAGCCTACACGGCTCGGCCGATTTTCTTCAAACTTGGTAGATATGGGTTTTGATTTTTCCCCGCCACACACGTTTTTTCTTTTTTTTTTAAGACCAAGTATAACGGTACCTACCACACGGTTTTTTTTTCGAAATTTTATAAATATTTTTTTTCTCAAAAACTGTCCGACAGAATTTAAAAAAAAAAGATTTGAAAAATTTCATTTAGTTAAAACTAAGTAATGGTTAAAAAAAATTTTCCAAAAAATTGGTTTTTGGATTTAAAAAAAAAATTGAAAATTGAAAATTTTTTTTTGGAAACAATATTTCGAAACCCCCAAGATCGATTTTTTCAAACTTGACAAATAAAAGTTTCTTAACATAATCACAAGATTTGAGAAAAAAAAATTTGTTTTATCTAAAACTAACGGTACCTTAAATACAAATGTTAAAATATGGTTTTCGTAAATCGTATTTTTCTCGAAAACGGTTCCGAGAATTTTGGTTAATTTTTTTTTCTTTTGATTAATTTTTACGATCTATTTAATAAAAAATTTTTTGAAATCTAGATATTACTGACTGAACATACCTACCATAGAACTATTTTTTCGAATTTTGAATTTCTCATTATCGGCATAACGGATTTTAATGAAATTTTTCATAAAGAAGCTCCTAAAAAGTTTAAAAAACATTGCATTTCAAAACTTAAACAAAAAAAAAAAAAATTTCAATTTAAAAAAAAATTCGTTTTTTTTTCGAAAATTCGATATCTCAAGAACGGCTTAACATTTTTCTTGGAAATTTAACTCTTATTCGTACAATAATAAAAACTTAAAGTTGGCGTATCAAAATTTTTTCTTAAAAATGTTTTAAAAATTTTGTACATAAAAGCTTATTTTTTTAAGGAACCACTACAACGACTTATAATTTTTGTTCTTCCGTAAATTCATATTTGCATAGCATTCTGGTTTTATCTCTTACTACTAAAAGAATTTAAAAAATTCATTTTATACTTATGAACTGTTTTCTTTAATAACTTTCGTTTTTAAAATTCCTAGTCTATTACATAGGAGCAAGTTCGTGCGACCCAGTCGTGCATTTATTTTTCTTTTAAATTAGATTTAGATTTATTCATTTTAAAAGCTTTTTACAATATTTGTATAACTCACGAAGCCAAAAGCTTATCTGTCAGTGGTTGAACTTTCCAAGTTATTTGAATTGATTTGGATATTTAAAACAATTCGTAAATATAATTAATTTTAAAGTAAAAAAGTAAATTTAACAAAAATGGAAATTAAATATTTAATAGATACATTTTTTTTAAATGATAAGATAATAATCAAGCAATGTAATAAGAGGCAAGTTTTGATTTGAATTTGGAATTTAGTTTAGAAAGAAAAGTCTTATATTTCTTTTTACGTTTTTTTTTTTTTTTTTAATTTTGAATATTTTTAAGATTTGTTGGAAGCTTATTCATAATTGATCGTACAAAATAGCTGAGTTGTCTTCTGCCATAATTGTTATAAACCGCAGGAATTTCAAATAGACCTTGCGCTCGTCTTCTGGTGTTGAAGCTGTGCGAAATAGGTTGTTGGAATCTTGTATCATTTAGTATTCTAAAATTACTGTCATCTTAAAAATATTAGCCACAATCAAAAACTTGAAATGAAGATGGTTTTTATCAATGATTTTTATAATTCTATGTTGCAGATTACCAAGCTTATCTATTTGCGTTTTTGATGCATTTCCCGATACCAGTACATACTTTAATGGGAGGGTGGCCGTGGCGTGATGGTTGTGTGCTCGCCTGTCAACCTCAAGATAACAGGTTCGATCCCTGCTGTCGTCTATGTCGTCTTAATTCCATTAAAAACCTTCTAAAAATTGTCATCAACGGGTTGCTCATTACATGTTGTTCAGGTATAACACTAACAACATGTGATTGAGTTAAAACTAGTATGCCCATCAAATATGAATAAAATAATGCGAATTATAAGGGACTTAAAAATAAGACACAGCTTTTCTCCGCATTAGTTCAGCCGCCATCCCTGGAGATAAGAAATCTGAGACAACCACCTTCAGTCTCAGAACATCGTGCCACACATTTTTCCTATCCTTCTTTCTTTTCATTAACTTCACGCCCGCGCTGTGTTGAAACATTTAAAAGGGTAATCATAATCCCTTGAGCGCGTGTGGATTATATAAAAAAAAAAAAAACATGTAACTAGCGAATAATACACTTGTTTTTGAACATCTTTTGTTGAATATTTTCTCATACTAAGCCTCAGGTTGTTAATATGTTCGCGCCATAGGAAGCTTTCATCTAGTGTTACTCCGAGATATCTGATTTATTTCACTAATTCAATAGCATCACTTTTTGCGAAGTCGGACATTTTGGGTTTTGAAAGAAAATACTTATTTGCTCGTCTAGTTTGTTCGGCCCACGAATGTGTATCAGCTTCGTTTTCGTAGCATTAATGACCAATTCAAAATCTTGACACCATCGAGAGACTTCATCAAACGCCTGTTGCATTATACAAATTGCTGTTTTAAGACGCCTGTGTCTACAACAATTGCTATGTCGTCTGCGTGCACTTTTTTAAAACTCTAAGAAGCACGTTCGTAAAAAATATGAAGAGAACCGGACCAAGTTTTTACCCCTGTGGTACACCATAACTAAAGTTTCTTTCTTGACTCCATGAATTTTCAATTTTGACTTTAAAAAATCTTCCTTTGAGATAGCTCTCCATCCATTTCCAAAGCGTTCCCCTAATACCAATTTTGTAAAGGACATCAATTAGTTTTTCGTGACTTAAAGTGTCAAATGTCTTGCTGAAGTCCACGAACATTACCAGCTCATGATGATTTTTATTGAGACAGTGTTTCTCAATTAATTTGTTTAAACGTCTTACGACAATTTCTTTTAAGCATTTTTAACAACGGGCACGATTGAAATGGGTCTATAGTTCTGAATTTCATTCTTTTTTCCTCCTTTATATATCGGACGAATAACTGATGTCCTTAAAGCTTTCGGAACGAATCCTTGTATCAGACTTCGATTGATAATATTTTGGATGATTGGTGTTAGAAAATCAGCATTAATTTTTATGTCACACGTACGGGTACGTCTTGCACAAAGAAGGCCGCAAGTAAAACATCTTGGACCTCGCTTAGCTCTACATTTTGAAGTTATGGCAAAGTTTTTATCACAATTATTTAGACTTTGGAAAATCTGCATATTTGGTGCAGTATTACTCACTATTGCTCCCACTAGAGCATGCAAGACCCTCACATATGTTATCAATCACACGCAAAAATTGCCGTGGGCTCTTAGTCTATAGGGTGGCCAGAGTTTTTTTTTTTCAACTTCTTTTTCATCATACTACTATCCTGAGTTAACTTCACGTTTTCTTATACCTTTCAACATACATCGTGTGTGTAACTCAAATGAACTGTGACAAGTTGAATTAAAATCCTTGAATTACCATTCTTAAACGCCTAAAAGTATTTCAGTCTTGTGAGACTAATTGTAAAATTCAAAATTTATCCCAAGCACTAAGATGGATATTGTGGATAATGAAAAGGTGCATTAAATTCCACAAGGAATGATGTTATAAATTTTTTTTTGACACAAATCTTCGTTACCAAAATATCCACAAATGTTAGTATGTAATAAGAAATCAATAATAAAAAGTCCTGTCTTATAAGGTTTCTTCTTATGTATTCCTTTATTCTTCGCTTTATTCCTTAAACTCATAATATTCACCCTTAACACACCATAATTTTTCAAAGGTATGATTAAACGCCTGCCAAAATGTATTGCCTTAGAAAACAAACGACGGGTGAGATTGAACCTTATTCCTTAGGATAGAGGAAGCCTGCTGTGATATAGCTTTTGAAACTTGAAAGGTGAGATTTATATTGTTATAGGTTGATGTAGGCGTGTGTTACTCGTACTTACCTTCTGTGTATCTAAAGTCGGTATACCGTGACGCATCAGATTGTCACAAGGATACATTCAACCGTTTCAATCTGGGAACTTGGTAATAAATCCAAATTGAAGATTTTATTACAAAGGCGATAAGACCGCTGGGAAAAAAGTGTTCCTTCATGTTGTGTATGTGTGTGTGGATTTTTTGTTGTTGGTTGCAAGTATTTCTAGAGTGAATATAGACGAGTGTCTTATCTAAAGGGAACTGAATTTATTCGAAGAGTACCTACTCGTATTTTCTTCTATTTATTAGAAGAATAAATTGAGGTATTCTGATGATAATAAGTCAATCATTCGAAAGCTTTTAGTTTGCGAAAAGATTGCGAAAACAAAAAAAAAAATGTATTGTGTTCTATTATGGGGTTTCTTTCTTTCGTGGACTTTATTTTTTGAAATTACAAGTTCACCTAACTTAGGGGTTTGAGCGGGATGTGAGTTTTTAGTAGGTGTTCCAGGATAAAGTTGTCATTACTTACTTAAACTTAATTGAGTGTTTTTATAGTCCTGAATCTGGACCCATATTCTTAACAGAAAATTATGAATTTGGCTGGAACAACTCGTAGAGAACCAGAACTTACAGGTCTCTTTGTAAGTGTTGCTCTTAAAATGGTTGATCAAATCCAGAATCCATAAAGTATTCAATATTAAGGTTTTCGTCAAAATAAGATTATGTTAGCAGAGACGATCAACAAAGTTGGTCCAACAATTTCCTCGGCTTGTCTTCGATTACAGTCTAAACTGTAAACGGTTGGGACGATATTTCCTAATATTGGCACTTTTTTTTAACGTCAAAAAATAACTGCACTTGTCATTAAAAAATCTTATTTAAAAAAAATTGTTTTTCAGTTTTTTTTAAATTTGAAATTCAGTGTTTCAAAACGACTCGGTGGACTTTTTAAAACTTGGCTTCTATCATTTTTTGAACACTGTGCAGACATTTCCACTGAACCGATAGTAACGAAAAATCATATTTTCGACAAAAAACGGCTGATTTAAAAAATAAAGTTTCTGTGTTATTGAATAGATACGGACTACCATTTGAGAAAGAAATAAAATGCACGACTGGGTCGCACGAACTTGCTCTTATGTAAAAGACTAAGAATTTCAAAAAATGAATGTTATGAGAGAAAAACTGTTCATAAGCATAAAATTCATTTCTTAAATGACTAAAACAACTTCTTTAGTAGTTGGAGGTAAAAATAGGATGCCATGTGATTCAGGCAAATATTGGTTTATGCAAGAACAATAATTATAAGTCTTTGTTGTGGTTTCCTAAAAAATAAGCTTTTATATAAAAAAATTTTAAAATATTTTTAAGAACAAAATTTAGTACGCCAATTTGAAGTTTTTATTATTCTTCGAATAAAACTAAAATTTAGAAAAAAAAATATTGAGTGGTTTTGGAGATATTGAATTTTCTAAGAAAAAAATATAGATAGATAGAATAGATTTTTTTTTCAAAATTCAAAGTTTTGAAATGCAATGTTTTTTAAACTTTTTAGAAGCTTCTCTATAAAAAATTTCATTAAAATCCGTTGTGCCGATAATGAGAAATTCAAAATTCGAAAAAATCGTTCTATGGTAGGTACAACCAGTAATATCTTGTTTTCAAAATCTTTCTCATTAAATTATAGATCGTAACAATTAATCGAAAGAAAACAAATTTTAGCAAAATTCTCGAACCGTTTTCGAGAGAAATACGATTTTCGAAAACCATTTTTTAACATTTGTATGGAGGGTACCGTTATTTTTGGGTAAAATAAATTTCTTTTTATCATATCTTGTAGATTATATTAAAAACTTTTATTTATCAAGTTTCAAAAAAATCGAGCGTGGGGTTTTCGAAATATTGAGTTTTCCAAAAAAAAATTTTGAAATTTTTTTTAAAAATCCAAAAAATTATTTTTGGAAAATTTGAATCCATAATAATATTCAAACTATTGGGCACCTTTAGCAGAAAAAAAATGATCAAAATCGGTTGTACAGTTTTTGAGAAAATCAAAAACAAAAAAATGGTTCCAGGGGGGCTACCAAAATTAACCATTTTTTGTAAAATTTTTTTCAACCATTACCTAGCTTTACCTAAATGAAATTTTTTGATTTTTTTTTAAATCTGTCAGACATGTTCCTGAAATGGAGCAGTTTTTTTTTTTTAATTTTGGACATTCTCAACAACAGCTCAACCGGCTTAAATATTTTTTTTATATACAGAAATCTAAGTAAAAAAAATTATGCATATCAAAATTTCATAAAATTGAATTTTTGGATTTTGATTCAAAATTTGTTATTAAAAATTTCAAAGAAATTTCGAAAATATTTTTTGAGATTCTTTTTGAAATTAAACTATTAAAATATAAGATGTACCATTTTCTCTAATTTCCATATAAATATAAGTCATCATAAGTATGAGAAAAGCCTACGTGTAGTTCCGCGTTTCGACCAAGACAAGAAATATTAGTTTTGGAGCGTTTAGGCGGGGTGAGTGATTTTTTGAAAAATTTACTTAAAATAGAAATTTTTTTTTAATTAAATTTAAAAAACATAATTTTTTTAATATTCAAAAATTTCATTTCATTAATTTAAATTCATTTCTTAATAAAGTTATTTTAATGAAATGTTATTGAAAAGAATTATTTTAGATTCAAAATTAAAACAAAAATGAAAAACGTATTCTTATTTAAAAATAAAACCCGGAGCTTGGTCACACACACTTGTTTTTATAATTAAGAGCCTTAGAATTTTGAAAACGTTTTAAATAAACGTATGTTATATGAAATATATTTTTAAAAAACAAAACTTTAGTAGATAGAGCTTAAAACAAAATGCCTTTAGATTTTTCAAGCAAATATGAATTTATTCAAATTTATGAAAAACTTTGAATCGTTGTAGTAGATTTTGAATTGTTTTTTTTTTTTCATTGAATGATAGATCATTTAATTAAACCAATTAATTTTTATAAAAATCTTAGGAGCTGCTTTCGAAAACCATTTTTTTAAATATTGTATTGTAGGTACTGATATTTTTAAGACCGACATTTTTTTTCAGATAATGCTAAAAAACTGCTGATTGTCAGTTTCAGAAAATTAAGTCTCTGGCTTTCGAAAATTGAGTTTAAAAAAGGAAATTTACTTTTTAACCCCAAAAACGATTGCTAAGAAATTTGAATACACAATACTATTAAAATTTTTTGAAAGTTAAACATGAAGAAAATTTATGAAAACTATTTGTATCATTTTTGAGAAAATCGAAAACAAATGCAATGGTTCCATGAGAGGTACCATTAATAACCATTTTTTAATTTTTTTTTTGAATCTTTTCCATATTTTGAATTTTGTTTTCTTAAATTTGCACAACAGTTTTTTCGAAATCTTAGAAAATATTTTATAAAAAACTTTAGAAAATATTTGTTTTTTTTTTTTCAAAAACTGCTTCACATATTTTTTTAACAAAAAAACTCGAAAAAAATTGATTAACTTAAAGCTAGATTACGGCTGACATTTTTTTTCTCTAAAAACTATACCTCCCACAGAACCATTTATTGGTTTTTCAATTTTCTACAAAATAGTTTATTCCAAAACTTCTAAAAAGTTTGAATAGTATTTTGTGTTCAAAATTGAATTTTTTTTTCTTTATTTAACATAAAATTTTTAATATTTTAAATGTTTCCTTTGCTCGTTACCTTTTCTTTTTTAAAAATAATGCTTGTCCTTAAATGGGCTCATGGTCAATTTTTGGTTATTATTTTTTATTTTGTATGTTGTGACGTCTCGGATGTAATAGCACCCTTCTTCAGATAATTTTAACTAATAAATAATTTTTTATTTTTTGTTTGTTTGAAATTTGTTTTCAATTTATCTGGAAATTACGGTGCCCACGGTACAAATATTACGAAGTGATTTTCGAAAATCGTATTTTTCTCGAAAACAGCACCTAGAATTTTGATAAACATTTTTTTCTTTGGCTCGAACTCGAGATTTTGATTAAAGTTGACATTACAATTATAGTGAAGACGAAAAAAGAGGGTCTCGCAATTCTGGCTTAAACGGCTCGTACGATTTTCTTTAAACTGTTTAATTACAGTAGATAGCGTTTTTTTTAATTTTTCACCCCACTTTCCTTTTTTTAAGACCAAGAAATGACGGTACCTGCCATACGAATTTTTTTTCGAAATCTTATAAATAATACATATATTTTCTTCTCAAAAACTGTTTGACAAATTTTTTGGAAAAAAAATCAAAAAATGTCATCATATAATAAAATGGCGAACATGTTTTTTGTGGTACACTTTTCGCGGCCCACAAAAACCGAAAAGGCATAAATTACATATTAAACGAAAGCATTTTTTGCATATATGTGCAGAATGCCAAAATTATATAAATAAACTACACCGAAATTGTTTAAAACAATAAATAAAAACTGCAAAAAAATACCCGGAAAACAAAAACAATTAGAAATGTCAAATCGACTGACACATAATTAGAAATGTCAAATCCAGAATAAACCATTCAGCGAAAACCCAAAGCCAGAACCCGAAACATTAAGGTGGGTTCACAGTGGTGTTCACATTACACAAATCCGCCAACACGACAGAAGTTGATGACCATGTTTTTGTTGTTGTTTAGTATTTGAGCTCTTATAATAAAATTTTGAAACATTAGGCGTTAACTACAATCGGCACTTTTTGCAAAAAGTGAAAAAGAAACACATACACTAGCCACATCTGTTGCTGAAAAGAGCCGAGCGTATAATTTACACCATACAATTTAAGTTCAGACATCTATCGGTGATTTTCTGAAAAAATGTATGCCAATTAATAGTGTTTTTAAAAAGTGAAAAAGTAAAAAGGTAGAACCATTTAAACCATCAAGCGTTAACTACAATTGGCAATTTTTGCAAAAAGTACAATAAGTGAAAAAATGAAAAAGAATACACACATACACTAGCGACATCTGTTGCTTTCAGTTTGGCGACATCTATCGGTCATTTTCTGGAGCAGTTTATTCAATGAATTAGTGTTTTCTAAAAGTGAAACATTTACTTTTTGGTTTGATGGTTGAGATGGGAGATAAAATTTTAAATTGAGTTGGAAAAGGAGATCAGATTTGTTTTTAACATTTTCACTTTTCAAGTTCATTGCAGTTATGGCTTTACAATAATAGGGGTATTCACGCAAAAGTGTAAGCTCTGCGTATTTGTATAAGTCAGTTATTTTCAAAACTTATTTACATTTGCCTCCATTTGAATTTTTAATATTTACGAAAAAAGAGAATACAAAATACTCGAAATGTATTTGTCAGGGAAAAAGAGAAGATAGAAAATGCAGACGTGTGAGACGTCGCGTCACCAAAAATGCGGAAGAACATGACTTACGATACCAATTTAAATCTCCATGGCTGAATGCGTTCAAACCTACCGATAAAAGGAGAAGTGAAATCCTGCTGTGGATAGAGATTTGACGTTTATTCGAGTACTGCGGATGTTGTATTTGTTTTTCATATAAAATCCTACTGTACTACGGATAACTTTTCCAAAAAAACACGGCTATTGTTATAAGTTATAAGGAGTTATAATGGATCGCGCTTAACAAATACATATTCGATTTGCCTCCAAATGCTGTTTAAGCTCTTCGTTAGTCTCAAAGTCTCGAAAATTATGTATATTTCACTCCAGTCCGGTGTAAGAGAGTGCCTCAACCAACAATCTTTTTGAAAACAGCTTGGATCCTAGTTCGCTGTCTTCAGTTTTGGACACCAAGTTAATTGGGGTTCATTTCTATACATGTGTACAACACCTGCTTTTATTTTCTCTGCAAATGCCCTGCTCTGGCCAAATTTAGAGTACAATCATTAGGAAGAACATTTTTTGAGGACATTGACGAACTTTCAGAAATGAATATGAAAGACTTTTCTCTTTTCTCAATGCGACGAAATGGCACTAGGACGAACTTCGGTAACTTCTGTGCCGTATCCTCCGCTTGACTCAATCCAAACTAGATCACTCCGTGAGAATGTCCACAGTTCCCCATATCAATTCCACCCACAGGTTGACATGGCGAATTTCAGCGCAAATTGGGCCACAGTACTGCCTGTGGTTGCCATTTTTACCTATCTGTCTAAGTAAAAAAAATTCTCATTGAAATAGCACCAGAAAACTTCAGTATTATTTGTATTTCTAAACACAAAGTTGGGCAAAAGTTGTCACCCTATCGGAGCGGAGGATACTATTAATTTTTTGTAAATTCAATTAAATTCTGCTTTGACATTTGTGAAGTGTACAAGTTGACGTGTACAAAGTACAAATTTGCCGCCATTTGCAAAAGTTAAAGCGTCTTTCGATAGGGTGACATATCTTGCGCCAACTTATACTTGTGCTTGTCCATAATGTGCGACGAACTTGTTTTTTTTTTCGAAGAAAAATCCAAGAGAGAACAACCCTAATATAAAAATCATACCTAAATATTTTCTATATTAAATTTAAACAATTCTGAGTAACTTGGTCTGCAAGGACAAGTAGGTACGTGTAACGCAGTGGTGCCTTATATTTCTCCTTAAATCTGTATTTAGATTGGTTTTTTTTTGAGTTTAAAAATAATCCCTTGAATTTTGAATTAAACATTAGGTTCGTGGAGCTACACCCACAGAACTCACTTGGGAATGTTTGATCTCTCTACATTATGGGCTAATTTTGGGCTATTAATAAACTACCTTAAATAATTCTATTCTTCATAAGTCAAGATTTTTATTTAAATATTTGTTAAATGTGTTTAGTGAATCTCAATATACCACCTATCTTCCTCATACAAAATAGATTAAACATTCCGTTATCGAACCGTTCTGTTAATTATGTTCTAATTATATGAACATTTATGAGTGGTAGTTAAAAAGGCCGTGAAATACATTATGTTTTGTCTCCATTATTGATATTCTTAATATATTTCTGAAAAAGAAAATAATCACACCAACAGCTTTACCTCAATTTTATTGGTAATAATTGACATAAAGTATGTATAAATAATGAAACAACGTTGCGGTGCATAATTAGAACATCCATACAATTTTGTTTGATATCGGCCATGTTGTTTTGGTGACATCTGTCAAATCTATTTTTTCGTCCAAATGATATGTTCATGTTATTGCAAGCGTTGCGCTCATTTTACGGTTGACGTGGTGACCCTTCATAGTCGACTTTTCAATGTTTAGTGGCCAAATTTGAGTCAACCGGTTCGGTTATCAATCAGTCTAAATTCGTACGTCCAAGATTGGAAGATCAGCCAAACTCGAGCCAGTCGATTCCTCTCCGTGCACAAGAAATCGGCCTTCAACTTGGCGAATTTGCCGTCGAGATTTTTGCCCACAACGGCATAAGACTTGGCATCTGAGCCTTTGGAAGAAAATCCAGTTTTTGGTGAAGAGGCGTGTTTTTGGATGAATGGCTGTGTTAACAACCGGAATTGCCATATATAGAACAACACCAACTTATACGAGCTTCACCAGGTCACAATGCATCCTCAAAAAGTTACCGTTTGGTGTGAATTTTGGTCCGCCGCCGCGCTGGCGTCATTGGTCCATACTATTTCGAAAACGACGTTAGTGAAGCGGTCACTGTTAACAAGGTCGAACATCGCACCATAGTCGAATGATATCATGACTTTGTAGTCTAATGTGATCTAAGGCTACTTCTGAAGGGATATGGAAACCTTCAAATGACCTAGAGTCTGCAAAATGGGATATTCGGATTCAGTGACTCCAAAAACATAAGAATCAACTTGTTCCAAAACCCAAATCCCGATTTACTATCAGCCGAAAATTACAAAAGGAGTATTTGACCTTGGAATATCTTCCAGAGGTCATTTCAAACAACAAGTCTAGATGAATTTAGATGTAAAATATTCCGCTCATTCAGAATCCGGGGTCAAAAATATCATATCGTTTAATTTTACGGATTTGACCTTCGTTTAACCTTAATTTTGACGTGATGGGGTCAAATGGACACCAGCATCGTGATCAGTGACTCGAAAAACATAAAGATCAACAGTTTAAAGGACCAGAATTCCAACTCACAGCCAGGCCAAAATCTAAAAAACGAGTCTTATTTTGGATGACCGCTATATGGCCTACAGAGGTCGGTAAAAAAAAGTCAATACATTTTTGGACGTAAAATTTTTCGCTCTTTCAGAAACTGGGGTCAAAAATATCATATCGTTAGATTTAAGGGATTCGACCTTCGTTTGACCTTGACCTTTACATGTTGAGGTTAAAAGAAGCCCGGATTCGAATTCAGCGATGCCAAAAACATATATACATATATAGGTTTTCAGATTTTTCAACGAATATTTCTTGATTTGACCTTCAAATGCCCTTAAATTTGACTTCATTGGGTAAAACAAACTCCGGATTTGAAATCAAGGAGCCAAGAGTCCAGTGCAGATCCTCAGTATCTTCCTTTCGAATAGTTGAAGTTCCTTCATAGCTGTCTTCGAGATGGAAAACCAGACTGGGAAGGAATAGCTGATCAGTGGTCGCAGGAGCTGCTTGTAGATTAATATCTTTGTCGGTTGGCTAAGACCTGATCTTCTTTTCAGCAATGGGT
Organism: Philhelius festivus; assembly: GCA_963931855.1. NCBI lineage: Eukaryota > Metazoa > Arthropoda > Insecta > Diptera > Syrphidae > Philhelius > Philhelius festivus. Next base: position 38,556,233 of record OZ007556.1, on the reverse strand, counting down.
GCAAACGGCTGAAGGCCCAGCTGGCCTTTTTCAGAATATTTCTTGATTGCAGGTTAAACCTTAGCAATTCATTGAAGTGCATTCCCAGGTACTTGACATTTGGCTTTGCCACTATGGAGGATCCGTCAGGGAGTTTTAGGACCAGATTTATGCAAATTGTAGCGGTGCGAAGGCCTCTACCAGTTGAAGGTCTCCTGAAGCAGACAAGTTCCGATTTGGAAGTATTGATTCGGATGCCCTATTTCTGGTAGAATTGGAAGAGTCTGTTTATGTGGGTTTCTACTTTTTGGACAGCGATTAGAGGTGACATTGATGTGGCGTAGGTGAGCGAGTCATCAGCATACAGAAGGTTCTCGCATCCAATTGGTGAAGGTTGGTCTGAAGTCATCAAGTTGTAGAGGAAGGGGCCTAGTTTTGAGCCTTGGGCAACTCCAGCTCTGATGGTCTTCATGTTTGACTTGCAGTTATCTACTTGAACAAAAAATTTCCTGCAAGATAGGAAAGAAAAGAGAATTTTTATTAATGGCGGAGGCACTTGCATAAGATGAAGTTTGTGGATTAGACCGCCTATCCACACGCTATCGAATGCTTTCTCGACATCCAGAAAGCATCCGACGGTGACACGATTACTGTTGAGGGCTGTGGTGATATCGTGTTGGAATTTTACCAGTGGATGCCAGTGAATGTCAGGGATGATGAAATTTTCACAGCAGAATTTCTTCAGTCTTCGTAAGATTAATTCTTCCAGTAATTTGCTGATATTGTTGAGAAGTGATATTGGTCTGTAGTTGGAAACTAAGTTGGAAGCACCTTTCTTCGGAATTGGCACAATCTTCGCTGTTTTCCACTTCTGGGGGAAGTAACAGTTGTTGATGCAGTTGTTTAAAATGATTGTGAGGAAAATCATTACCGCCTGTGACAGCCTTTTCAGGATGTAGTAGGAGACACCATCTGGTCCAGCAGACTTTTTTGGCTCAGAATTGCCGATGATTTCTACAACCTCCTCTAGATTGCATAAATGTGGACTATCGGTGGGATCATTTGCTGGATTGATAATATTAAAATTTATTTTATCCGGATTTGGTTGCAGTGTTTGTTGAACTGTTGCCTCAACTTCTCGTAAGAAAGTTGGGTCAGTAGGTGGGCGCGGTGTGAAGTTTCCTTCGAAGTAGTCGGCGAACGCTTCCACCTTGTCGTGGGCCGAGGTAGCTTGAGTATCATTGCTGATGATGGTTTCCGGTATTTGTGGCTGTTTTCCAAAGATCCTACTGATGTTTTTGAAAGCATCTGGTCCTGGCTTGATTGCTTGTAATCTTGTCTGGTATTGGATATTATTGTGGTATTGAATAGAGTTCCGGAACATGATGTTGACTTGCTGTAGCTCATTCCAAACTATCTGGTAGTTTCTGTTTGTTGTATTCAGAACACTTTGATAGATCCGCTGGAGACGTTTTCTTAGACTTTGTCTTTGAGCATACAAATTTTGAACGTACTCGGGAAGGTGCTGGTACCTATCTTTTGACATTTTTGACTGTTTTTGCTTGTCCAGGGCATCAGATACGGCATGTTCAAAGCATCAAAAAAGCAATTGCTGCATCGATTTCGATATCCAGAAGATTCTTGTCTGAAGGTGGTTAAGCAGTCTTCTATGTCTCTGTGAAGTCTATCAATATCCAACCGTCTGAAATTAATGAAATTCTCAGGAGCTTCTGTTGTAAGGAGTATGGGTTGGTTGAGGTTAATCGATAGTTGAACAGCTGTATGGTCCGAGTCACTATGCAATAATGTACAGACATAATTCCGGATTTCCGGAAGAGTGTGCACTAGGTTCGAGGAAGCCAGGAAGAAGCCCAGCGTTGATGGTGTTCTGGGAAAGGTGGGTTTGTGTTGTGAAACAACCACTAAGGATTGCTGGTCGTTGTTGGCGTCCAGCCAGTCAACAATCGCCTTGCCCTCATGTGAAATCGTGGTATCCAGCCACATGTGATGCCTGGCATTGAAATCACCGCCGATGAGTCCATATGTGCTTCTCTCGAGGACACCGTTGAGAATTTGGAGGTCATTGTGAATATTTCTCATTCTGGATTGGCACTTGAAATAGACACTGATGATGATAAGAGTTTCATCTCTTCCAAGTTTAATGGTGACGGCAGTGGCTTCACTGGTTCTGAGACCTGGAACAATTTGAGGGTAAGCTTATCTCTCGCAGAAGTGACGTGAATTGGCCACCAAGGTCATGTTATTTGACCCCGCTAGACTTTTTCTTATGGCGTTTCCATGAAGTCGCAGGTCTATGCGCATAAACCACAATAGACAGATGCCTATAAGTAAACATATGGTACGCCATCGCTCAAATTCAGCCGGATCTACGCGGAAGAGTCACTGAAAATTGAACCACTCGGATTCGTAACACCGTAAGAAGCTTAGGGTGGCATTTGGAAAATGTCAAATTCCATACATAATAGCATACATGGGCGTTTCAAAAAAAAAAAAAAAGAAAAAGTAGTTTGTTCATGTTACATAAATGACACACAGTTTGTCTGATTCCATTTCAATATCTACCCGCTTTTATTGAAAAACCCTTTTAAACATTCCAAAATTCGTCCCCAATAAACGGTCTTTTTTTATATAGAGTTATATATATTCCCCTCTATAAATACAGCTGCCTTAAAATGCTCCTGCTTTATTTCGCTAATTTTTAATATTCAAAATTATTTATAAATTTGTTTGATTTTAATTGAAAAGTTCCTGTTTTCTATCGACGACCGACGATGACAACTTTAAAACTGCTGAGTTCCGTAATTTCTGCCGGAAGGTTCCTCATTCCTAGCTACTTCCTCAACCACAACCCAACACCATCAATTTTATTTAATTCTTTCCCATGAAACCTCTCGCCATTGGTTAGAAATTCTTTGACAACAAAAAGGGCTAAAAACTTTAAGCAATACATTTTAGCACTTATCTGTGGAGATTTTTTGCTTAAGAAACAAAAAAGAAAAAGGACCTCAAAAATTCCTTTTTGGTATCTCATTGTTCAACTCTTGAAAGGCTCTCTGGCTCTTTAGTGCTTTCATCATGAGAATTAAATTTTCCCTTCAAACGGACTCAAAGGACTTTAATTTCATTTTAACTTCATGGCGATGACGATGATGAGGACAATGGTGGGGCGATGGCAAATGGCGCCTTTTTTGACACATGTTGCTACAGCGCACTCATTTATTATGCTGTTTCCCGACCAGAAAACTACATTAAAATTCCACAGATTTTTTTCATTTGCCACGGTGGATATTTTATTTTGGCTCTTTTTTTTTATAACACAATTTGTCATCGGGTTAATTTTATATAATTAATCATTTCACTACCTAGAGTTTAATTTGTGTGTGTTTTTGTTCGCTGAAGTTGGAACGTGAAAATAAAGGCTGAGATATTTAAGATAAAAAAAAAATCATTAAATTTGTATCCGCTTGAGAATGCGAGCATATGGTAGCTTGTTGAAAGCATTTATTCATCCACCCTCATTAAATTGTTAACAATTTATCATTAATATTTAAGTTTATAGTTTTAATTTATTGAATACAAACAGGAAGCCAGTTGCACTTGTGATTTATAAAACAACAATGTCTCTGTCATGTCGTAGGAAATAATTCACAAAAGCAGCCGTGGCCCCAGGTTGAATGAAATTAATAACACAAAAATATCCCTAACACAAATAAATTAATTTATGCAATAAATAAAACGAGACAAGTAAAATGACCAAAAATACCATCGTTGAGTTGAAAAATGACGAAAACATTCCCAGAGATTCAAAGTGTTGCGACATAGGAACACAAATCTATTTTTTTTTTGGTAATTTTTTAACTAGTAGGTCTTGAACTGGGTCGCACGAACTTGCTCCTATGTAAGTATTAGACTAAGAATTTCAAAAATGAATGTTATTAGAGAAAAACTGTTCATAAGCTTTACTTTACTTTAGATGGTGCTCACAGTCCAGGGTGGACTACTGCCTCAACCAACAAGCCCTCCAGCTAGCTCGGTCCCTAGCTAGCTGCCTCCAGTTACGCACTCCAAGTTGGTTGAGGTCGCTCTCCACGTGTGCGCGCCACCTGAGGTGGGGTCTTTCTCTGCTGCGCAGACCATCAGGGGTGGATTCGAAGATTCGACGGGCTGGTGCGTCGGTGTCCATATGCTCCACGTGTCCTAGCCACCTCAGCCGTTGTATTTTCAGCTTCTTGACTAGGTCAACTTCGCTGTAAAGCCCGTACAGCTCGTTGTTTAACCTTCTCCTCCATACTCCATCGATACAGACTGGACCGAAAATCAAAGGAAGAACTTTCCTTTCAAAGCACCCAAGCAGATTTTCATCCGTTTTAGACAGTGTCCATGCTTCTGCCACATACAGCAGGACCGGGATTATGAGGGTCTTATACAAGGTCTCCTTGGTTCTTTGAGATAGGGCTTTATTACTCAAATGCCTTTTTAGCCCGAAGAAACAGCGACGATGTTGAGATTCCTTTCTCGATGATAGCATATACTTCGTCTTGTTCTCATTAACAGCCAAACCGATTTTCGCCGCCTCCAGTTCAATACTTGCAAACGCACCGGTAACAGCTCGTTTCGTCCTCCCATTGATATCAATATCATCCGCATAAGCAAGCAGTTGAACTGACTTTTGAAAAATTGTACCTCTATTGTTGACGTTTGAGTTTCGTACAATTGCTTCAAGAGCGATGTTAAATAGGTTGCATGATAGCGCGTCGTCTTGCCTCCGACCTTTCTCGACATCAAAGAGTTCGGTGGTGTTCTTACCGAGTGTATGCCCGTCGGATCACTATATCATATCAGCAAATTTCTCACAATCCACCAACACAGTTAAAGAAAAAATTTAGAAGGGAAACATTTGGCATTATGAGAAAGCCATTTAGGAGAGTCTAAACAACATCTTTCGAAACATTAACTTTCCGGTAGTGACATACATAGATTCCATGGCTGATATGATAGCAGGCTAATTCTCAATGGATTAAAACTTTCATTGCTAACAGGATTAAAGGAGTTAGTTTCAAAGAGAATTCTTGGTACTATTATGACTGAAATGGGTTATCAGGTTGAGGGAATTAAGTTCTGATGCGGAATTATCAACAACTAGGAAAACCCTAGAAAAAGTCCAAAGGCTCGGTGTATCTGTATTACGGGAGCAATGCAGCTATGGAGGTTGTTCTTCATATATCACCTCTAAACGATGTCATCAGAAGTGCGGTAATAAGAGGTATCATGAGATTCCCAAGAAATTAACTGTCACAGGCAAAATCATTGGTTTCAGAGAAAGGGACTTAATCAGCAGGTCCACAGTAACAAACCTTCTTGACATCGCAAGAGGTGGTATGATAAAAAAACACAACTTCGAAAAAAACTAAACAACAAAAAAGATTGATTAGGGGAAGAAAAAAACTACACCCTCGAAACGATCGAGAACAGGCGAAGGGACTGGTGCAGGAATCTTTGGGCGAAGAACTAAACTTTCCATATCGATGGGGCGTCCACCAGCATCTTCCAAGCGGAGGTAAACGCCATAAAGAAATGCGTGGATCAAAATCTCGAAGAACTTTCGTAACAAGAATATTGCCATTATGTCAGATAGTCAAGCGGCACTCAAGGCACTAAGCTCATATAAGATCGGCTCTAAGTTGCTGTGTGAGTGCATAATAAGGCTTAATGAGCTTGGCAAACAGAACAGGTTCACACTTAACTGGGTACCTGGTAACCTGGGTGTTCATGGTAACGAAGAAGCAGACTCCTTAGCAATAATAGGCGCATCAACCCTTTTAACAGGGCCTGGGCCCTATTGCGGAATAGGAAAAAATGTCATCAAAAACAAAATTAAACAAAAAGAGGGCGAAAGCTGATCCAAGAATTGGTAAGAACTCGCAAAGCTGAGGCAGGCGTAACTACTACTACTCGGCAATTATAACCTGCAGTGTTTCAAAAACTGCATTAACTTAAGAAGTCCTAACTGGGCACTGCAAACCTAAAAGACACCTTGGCTTACTTGGTATGGTAACCAGTGCCACATGTAGATTTTGCAACATGCATGAGGAAACACCGGACTACATACGATTACTAGGAAGATGTTGTCCACTCATGCACCAAAGAACAAACCATCTGGGACAAAACCAGATGGACCTATCCTCTGTGGGGGTTCCCTAAATACTATGATTCCTAAGATCAATAGATCTGGAGGAAGAACTGTAAGATGAGCAAGCTCATCCATTTTTAAATGGGGGCACAATTCAAAGGCAGTAAAAACTTTAGGTCTTTTGTAAAAAAATATTAAAAGCTCTTCTAAGTCATCGGTTCCAACACTCGTTCACAATAACACTCCTTTTGTCAACTAGCAAGAAAAAGCTAATTTACTTTCAAAGCAGTTTCTAGCTAATTTGAGTTTGCCACACAGTGTTATGGCTCCTCCTGTACTTAAAAGCATTAATTGTTCTATAGGGCAAATCTTCCTTCGCGCTCGTACATTCGCAGGAGTCCTCCAATAACTTGAAATACAAAATACCGCTTGTCCAGTTTGTAAAAGCCCTTTTATAACTTAAGAGATGTCCTTCTACGCTGGCAAAACCATTGCTTAAGCTTTTCCATCTGTCATACTCTTTGGGTATTTTTGTAAGTAAATGAAAAACGGTATTTATCTAGCCAGTCCCTAAAAACACAAATCTTCCTCATGGAATCAGTGATCGGTCATCAGCTCAAGAAATATCTCGAAGAACGAAAGTCCTTAAATGACCGACAGTACGGCTTTCATAGCAATAGGTCCACTGGTGATCTGATGGCATATCTCACCGAAAACTGGAGCCAATTCTTACATTATTTTGGATTTTTGATAAAGCTTGACAGAAGAGTCTCTTCTTCGTTGGACCGCTCAATAAAAGTTGTATTGGATGGTTCTAAATGTGATATTCATAAAATAAATTCTGGTGTGCCACAAGGCTCCGTTTTATCTCCTACACTCTTCCTTATATTCATAAATGATCTTTTGTCTGAAACTTCTAATCCACTTCATTGTTTCGCTACCGACAGCAACCTCAGCTTTTCTTGTTTCCAGACTCACAAGTCTGTTCTTCGACTGTGAAACTAAAAAGACAGCGTATGCTAAGCTCATTGATTCCGATCTACATAGCATTATAAGATGTGCGCCAAATAAAAGTTTCTTTTTAAAAATGCAGTAAAATGAAGAAAATTAAATTTTGTCCATATATAGTGGCTTTATTAAGAAGAGCATAAACTCCCATTAATTATGGAACATAATGTTGTTCAAGTGGCTTCATCGGCGGGAGTCAATTAGACCCGGTAAGCAAATAATCCGCGATTTTTGTGCAGAACTCTCCTCAGGCTAGTGCGTGAAATGTTGTGCTATTGAGATCGATGGCGTGTTAATGTTCGTCGCACACTCTCGGCTACAGCAGCCACATTCTCGTCTATGAGCACCGTAGGACGACGGATACCGAGGGTGATCTCCACTAGCATACCAGTCCCACGAACTCTGCACAAACTTGCGTACAGCAGGCGTGGTGGCTGCTACATTTCAGCCAAAAATTCTTTTAAAAAAACGCACTGTTTTGGGCTACACAGTATTCACTTTGGAAATAAGTTTTCAATATTTCTCAACACTGTTCAAGTGTAAAGTGACTCATTTTGTTTCGCGTTGGAATGATACACTTTCTGTCAAGCTTTCGAGCAGAAAACAGCTGTCAGTGTCAAAATAAATTATGATTTAAAAAGAAAGCACTAAATGGCCCTCCCTATAGAATGGGGTACTATAAAAACCGTGCGGAAATTAGTGCTTCGAAAACACAAAGCTGTCTTCTGGCGGCCAAGCGAAATATATCACCATGAGTACAAATCTCATATTTAGGCTGAATCATCCATTACTCATTTGAGCCTGTTGGATAAAATTCAGAATAGAGACCTAAGACTTATAGGCGAGACCATCCATTACGGAAACTTTTGTTTCTCTTGAACGTCTTCTGTCTTTCATTGTTTTATCGATTTTTCTATCAATAATGTTCAACTGAAATAGCCAGTTGCATTCCTCTCTTCGCACAATTCCGCGGTAATACTCGTCTAGCTGTGAATGCTTATCAGTTTATCCTTGAGTCTAATATCTGACGTACTTTCAAATATAGAGGTTCTTTCCTTAGACGCATGAAAAGTGCTGTTCACTAGCCGTTTGGAATCGGCAGAAAATTGTAGGTCCCAAGGGTTGATTGTGAGAACCTTATAATCATCATCATCATCGGCTCGACAACCGGGTTCCGGTCCTGGCTTCTTTCAACAAGTCTCTCCACCTTTCCCGGTCTCGAGCTGACGCCATCCAGTTGCGCACCACAAGGCTCCAGCGCAAGCATGGTCTACCACGCTGTCGTCTACCATAGAATGTACCACAAAGAACTTTCCGAGCAGGTTCCTCTTCGCTCATGCGAGCTAGGTGCCCTGCCCACCGGAGTCTACCGAGCTTAATTTTTGTCACGATATCTGCTTCTAGGTAGATTGCGTACAGTTCATGATTATACCGTCTCCGGAATCGTCCTTCCTCACATATGGGGCCAACAATTCTCCTTAAGACTTTTCTCTCGAACGCAGCTAAGAGGTCGGAGTGCCTTTTGCTAAGCACCCAAGTCTCGGATCCATATGTGAGTACTGGCAGGACCATGGTCCTGTACAGCAGCAGTTTTGAAGTTATGGTGAGATTTCTGGATTTGAAGAGCTTCGACAGACTATAGTTCAATTCTCAGCCAGTGCAAAAAAGTTTTTCAGGGGTGTACTGCCTCTTGCGAGGAGTTGAAAAATCCTCTAAGAGTATCTCTTGTTCCTCAGTTTAACCCACCCAAGATTAAAGGAATACCATTAAGCTTTTCCGATCAAGCCAAATATTTAGGCCTCATTTTAGACAAAAAACTAAATTGGAAGGCAAATATTGATGAAAGAGTAAAAAAGGCTACCGTAGCGCTTTTTACTTGTAAAAAGGCAATAGGTTCAAAATGGGGCTTCTCCCCAAAAATAACCCACTGGCTATACACCTCGGTAATCAGACCGATACTCATTTATGGAGTTGTCGTATGGTGGACCGCACTGGACAAGATAGTAAATCTAAATAAACTCATCAAAGTCCAGCGGTCAGCAGGTATGTGCATCACAGGAGCACTTCGTTCAACACCAACCGCAGCCCTGGAAGTGCTTTTAAACCTAACACCTCTTGACATCTTCTCCAAAATGGTGGCAGCCAACTCATGCGTGAGACTTAGAGCCACCTCTCAATGGATCAGTAATAATACTGGTCATACAACTATTTTAGACAATTTCAGATCTATCCCAGATCGCTTAGACTATACCACCCCAAAAATGGTATTCGAAAACAGCTTCCTTGTTTCCATCCCTTCAAGATCGTCTTGGGAAGAAGAGAGACCCCTGGAAGACAATGCGGTACACTTCTATACAGACGGTTCAAAGACCGATTACGGCGTTGGAAGTGGTATCTATTCGAAACAACTGAATCTCAGTCTTTCATATAGACTTCCCAATCAATGTAGTGTATTCCAGGCAGAAGTAATGGCACTATCCTGGCTCAAAGAAAACGTTATATCTTGCAAGGATATACGAATCTTCTCGGACAGCCAGGCCGCTCTCAAATCTCTCGCGTCTGTCTCCACAAACTCTCTAATAGTCCACGACTGTCGATCATCTCTGAATGAGATGACAAAACAGTTTAATATTCACCTTATTTGGGTGCCGGGCCACAGAGACATTCCGGGAAATTGCAAAGCTGATCAGCTCGCCAAAAACGGAACACTTCTGCCTACTGTTAGACAAAAACATAACATAGGAACACCACTTGCTACATGCAAACATCTTCTCAAACAATATGCTCTAGAATCAACAAATGCTAGATGGTCACAGGGTACCACCTGCCTGGCAACTAAACAAATATGGCCAAGCATAGACCTAAAACGGTCAAAAGGCTTGATCTCCCTGAGCAGACAAAATATAAGCTCTACAATAGGAGTTATAACAGGACACTGCCTCATAGGTAGACATGCTTTGAGGCTAGGAGTCTACACAAATGACTTCTGTAGAAGCTGCATGGACGAGGAGGAAGAGGAAACAGTCCAACACCTCCTATGTACATGTCCAGCACTCTCCAATAGAAGGAATAATTATCTCGGTAATCCCTTCTTCGATAATACCAGTGAACTGGCAACAATCGACACAAAATATCTCTCTAACTTTATTAAAAGCACGAAATGGTTTGTTTAAATTCATTACTCTCCCATGAGTAACTTCTTTAGTGGTATCACAACGGATCCTTGAGGTCTAAGTGAGTCAACAACAACTAGACAGCCACTCCAACCTAACCTAACCTATCTCTTGTCATGAAAAGTGCTGCTCAATAGCCGTTCGGAATCAGCAGAAAATTGTAGGTCCTTTACATATCTGGTAACACGCACATAGGAATGGTTTAGAGTTGTAAGTCACTAGGACCTGGTTCTGTTCGAACTGTTGCCCCACCAAATTTATTCAATTGATATACCTACCAAAGAACCATATTATTGATTCATGACATTCTCATTATCGACATAACGGATTTAAGTTATATTTTTTTTAGCAGAAGCTTCTTAAAACTATTAAAAATACTGCATAACAAAATTTTAAAGAAAATAGTTATTAAAATAAATTACAAAATATTTTTTTTTGGAAAACTTGATATCTCAAAAACGGGCTTATGATTTTTTTTTCACAATGATAAAACCTTAAAATTGCCTCACCAATTTTTGTTCGCTCATTTTTGATGTTGACTTGTTAGCAAGCTATTTCGCAAACCTCCTGTTGCCTGATCCTAATCAATCCACAGGTAGTTTTACTCTTCCAAACGTTTTTTATCCCAGATCTCGACTGCTCATTCTCAATGGTGAAACTAATGACTTCTTCGAGTAAAATGAAAAAAAAAAAAAAAAAAAAGATGAATTCATTAAACCTTGGGTTGACTGTGAAAACCGTATAATGTTGAACATAAAGATAGCACGAACGATGGAGAAACTAGAGGGCGGGAGAGAGAAAAGAAGGCGTCGATTAGTCTTGAATGTTGGTGCGAATAATTAGAATTTTTCCAAAAATATAGTCCTTCTAGACAGTACCAAGGTTGGTATTTCAATACTGTCAGCTACATGCACCCAATCGTTCTTTAAGTAAGTTGGATGATTTTGAAATATTAACAGTAACACTCGTACATATCTCCTCCCTAAAACACTCCTCCAACTGCTCTATGAAGGACTTCTGTTCAACAAATTATTCCTCCCATAGACCATTGCAAGGACAAGGCCGAACTGTTTTTTTTTTTATTTTTGTATAATTGCTTTGTCTTGAGAATAATGCTTTCTATCTGGTTTTCCATCGAAGGCAAAACAAGAAAATATACATTGGCACATCATTAGACCGTTGACATGCCATTTGTTGCAACACAAAAAGCGGGTGTAACAAAACTTTAGTCCTTCATTAACCTCGTAAATAAACTTAAACGAACTTTGACGTCCTTCTTAGCAGACAACCGCAATAAAAACCACAAACTATCGTATGCTCTATGATGCTCTTCTTACACCACAGTTTCCAGTAGTTATATCCTTTGGCAAGGATGAACAAAAAAAATAATATAAAACTTTTTTCTATGATTTTTTTTGCCTTCTCCCATGCATTTCTTTCTCGGCCAGTTTTTTTTTTTTTTTTTTTTTTACATCCATGTTCTTTTCCACAGAGACCGATGTGTAACTTGGTATCCTTTATTTACATTTTGTGGATGGTAGGGTTAGACAAGCTTAAATTTTGGACTTAGAAATTATTATATCAAATTCTAATTTGGTAATTTTCAGTCACTCTGGCATGAAAATAAAAAAAAAGAAAAAGCTATCTCTGGTTCTTTGGCCGAAGAGATTATTTTAAGTTTTTTTTTATTTTTATTCTTTGTCAACGGTTTCAAGTTTGAGGTTATGTAGGGATGTCTGGCAACGTGGTTTGGCTGCTTGCTTTTTAAATTACCAAAAAAAAAAGTTTTTTTGTAAACACAAAGAGAGATAATTATGTTACTCCAAGCGGCCAGATATGTAAGTACACAGCTATAGAGACGATCCGTTTGTTTCGATTTTTCGACTGCCGTCAAAGTACAGACAACAAAAGGTTAAATTTAAAGAAGGTTTTTGTTTGATTTTCCGAACTTAAAAAAGACCAGAGTTACATTTTTTTTTGATACATATTTGAATTCTTTTAATTTCCGTTTATATTTTTTAAATAAAATTCCAAAACTCCTGTTTTATTCTCAAGTTCTCTTCAATTCAAGAAAATACTTCACAACATTTTTTACGATGCGGATGGTAAAGGATAAAGGTAATCCGAGACTCACAGGTTTGGTAATCGTGAATTTGTGAAAAACGGAAGAGAAAAGTCAGTTTTCCTGAAAGGAAAAAAAAAATGATGGCGACTAGGATTTAATGATTTGGGTCATTGCAGTTTAACAGACTTAATGCGAAACGAACATACATATTTACTTTGCACAGATTTGATTTGATACGTTATCTATAAGAGAGTTTTCCAATAAGCTTTTTCTATCTTTGAGTTTTGTATAAAATGAACTGTTAATGAGATATTAATATATCATACAAATATCTACCGCGTTTTAGCTGGTTGGCGCGCATCTGAAACTGTCAATTTTCCATAACTCTTCCGCATAAATTAGGCTGAATTTGGCAAATGGTATTGATTATGTTGGCACCAAACTGGTGGCTTGTGGTTCATTGGCATAGACCTGTGACTTAAGAAAACCCCACAAGTCTAACTGCGTCAAATCGCAAAATTTCGGTGGCCAATTCACATCGCATACGTGTGAGATAACCGTGGACGGAAGTGCCTTGTTTAAAATGTCCATTATGGCACGGGCTGTGTGGCATGTAGTGCTGTCTTGTTGAAACCACATGTCGTCGGTTTGCATATCGTACAATACGGGTCAAAAGGAATTGTTTATTCTCGACCGATAGCGCCCGCTGGTGACAATGATGCCCCTGCCAACTTGGTTCTCTAAATTTGTATATACGGATGATGATTCACATCAACAGTGCCTTTCTCTGGATGCATCCAAATTTGGTGTTTCTCGTGTGGATTGATATTTCGTTTCGACCGAAACTGGGGTCAATTTCCAACTAATTGATAGTCCAGTTATCGTACACACGTCGTTGTCTATGGCCGTTAACTCTAAACTGCTGGGTCAAATGAAGTTTTGTAGTCAAGTCATGACACAAAATTCGCCAAGTTGTGGTCTGCTAAAGGCCAAGTTCTTGTTCGCACGGCGGAATCGACTGCCTCGGATTTTCCTGCACACTCTCACGGAAAGCGGCGATTACGTACGAGTGCCAATCCGCCAAGGATTGTTCAATGAACCGGTAGACTCAAATTCTCGCGGTTGGCCGCCGTAAAATGGGCGAAGAGCGCAAAATGTTGCAAGAACAGAAGACCCACTTTCGTAAAACAATTAAATCACTTGCACATGTTGTTGAACGCTATAATTATTCATGTTGATTTGGCAGATTTTGATATACATAATAAATGACATCTCATTTGACAGATTAAGCTTCAACAATATGGCTGCACTTGTCAAAGTTCCGAAGTTTATATTGTAAGTCACTTAGTTCACAGGGTCTCTGCGAGCTTTTGGATTCTTATTTATTTAATTTAAGATTCCATACGAGAACACATGAATGTCGTCCTGGTTTCATTCAATAGATGGAATCATTCTATCTGTAAATATCGAGTCTTGTTAAAATTTTCAAGGATGGATCCTTCTGTTGCGAAATCAGGTGAGCAGTTGGGCAGCCATCTGGAACCTATTATGTTTATCCTGACAATCAATGTCGAAAAACTTGTGATTGATTAATATCTCAGAGTTATCTGTGATAGTGCGACCATTTTCAGATAACATTATCATAACATATTGCCGAGAACTAAGTCTCCTCTTGGTTTCGTAAAATGAAGGTCGAGGGAATTTTTAGAACCTTTCGTTACTAAAACTCTTTGAACAAACTTTGTTCGACCTCTGCTTGAATATGTTGGGCAAGTACACATAACATCCTTCATATTAGGAGAATTAAAGCAATCCGCAGTCGATTTCTACGTTTTACTCTCAGAGGTTTTTCATGGATTAACAACTTCAACTTGGCTTTGTTTTAAGATCGATTCCAGCTAATTATCTTATAATATCTAAAAACACGTCTTTAAGAAACTGATGTTATTTTGTCTGATTTAACTAGTTCTTCTGTGCTCCTTGAGGCAATCAGTTCACGCGTGAAATCCGTTTCACTAGGAATGTTCATTAGTTAACATTTGAGCCTTATTATGGACGTACCTTTAAATATATAGATTCATTTTCAAGTCACACGAAAATCCCTCTTTTCAAAGTTTAATAAAAGCATTGCATTGGCTCAATAAACGATTTCTTAAATTTGAGGAATTAAGGCATGGCTGAGTGAGAAGTTTACGCCAGGTCACATACATATATATTTTACTCTCAAACGTTCAAATTGATTTGGGCTCTTCTAAAAAAAAATCGATTAGCATTTTGACATATTCTAAAAGAGACTGTAAAAGCAACAAATTCACACTCGTTTATTATAGAAAGTAGAGGACCAATGTGACTACCTTGAGGTACACCAGAGTTTTATTGAATCAAAAAAAAAAATCTTCTAAACGAAATTTGATAACTTCTGCCCTTCAAATACATTCTGATCCCTTAAAACAAAGCCTTAAGGAAACCGAGAGCTTAAATAAATCACGACTATACGACATCTTGTCGAAGACCTTACTGAAATTTGTGTAGTTACAATTGTTATAACCCTTGGCATAATGGTTAGTGCTGATCGCTGATCGATCATCAGCTCAAGAATGATAGCATATCTCACTGAAGAGTGAAATATGTATTTGAATTGTTTTGGAGAAAGTATGATTATTGTGCTGGCTCTCTTTTAGAAAATATGTACGTTTGGTATAAAAGAAACCTTTATTCCTTGGATTAGAAATTACCTTCTGGATCGTTCATTACAAGCTGTATTTGAGGGTTTCAAGTCTGATCTTTACAAAATAAATGCTGGTGTTCTCCAGGGCTCCGGTTTGTCTCCTACTCTCTTTATCATTTTTATAAACGATCACTTGTCTGAAACTTTTAATCCACTTCATTGTTTCGTCGACGATTCTACTCTCAGCTTTTCATAAATAAAAATAAATTTGGTGGTGCAACAGCTCGAAGTGAATCCGGACCTAGTGACTTACCAGAAACTGAGGGGACCTATAATTTTCTGCCGATTCCGAACGGCTAATGAGCAGCACTTTCCATGACAAGAGATACTCATGGAGGATTTGTCAATTCCTCGCAAGAGACAGTACACCCCTGAAAAAGGGTATTTTAAAAAAACGGGATTATAAAAAGCCGGATATCGTACCCAACCCGAAATAGAAATATCATGGAATCATTCCCATCTCTTGGACGCGGTCAGAATGTTTCATGTCTTTCCTTGATTTATCGCTTCTTTCACAAGCAATGCTAGCTAGAAACATTCTTTCCCCCAATCAGTTCACGCGTGAAATCCGTTTCACTAGGAATGTTCATTAGTTAACATTTGAGCCTTATTAGGGACGTACCTTTAAATACATAGATTCATTTTCAAGTCACACAACAATATTATGAAATCATCTACCTGGAACGGTTTTCCCTTTCCATTTGCCATTTCAGTTTTTCTCCCTTCCTTATTTCTGCATCGCTCTCGCTCGTGCTCGACCCATTATTAGAGTATCAATTAACCTGTGAGTTCGGAATCGGCAGAAAACTGTAGATCCTCTCTGTACTAGCTAACATGCCTGTAGGAATGGCTACGATCCTTGACTTCTAATTTTGTAGGTTTTCCCATTCAATTTACACAAAGGGTGTCCGCCATTTTGCGTTTTATGAAGGAAAACTGAAATCAATTATCTTCGTAACTACTGGTTCTTGGGAAAAATGTGTTTTTCAAAAATTGCAAACCATTTTGTTTAAACATTTTTAATTTCAAATTTTGAATATTTTTAAAGATTTTAAAACGTAAAAAAAAAAACTTTTAAAAGTTGTATGCGAAAAACAATTAGCTTTGAAACTTGACTGGAAAGAAGTGTCAGAATCCTTTTGACCATTTATTCTTTCTTTCTGGAAGCATCAAACGCTGATCGGCATGGCAGCATTGATCTTATTGATCTTCGAAAATGGTAACCATAGCATACCACACAGACTTTGGCTGGTTTATTTTTATCAGTTCCTTTATTAGGGGTCACGAAAAAGCTCAGGTTTCAATCAATGTCAAGGTTTTGAAAAGAAGGTCATCTCGAGGATTTTTCATATTTTGTCTTTTTGCAATTTTTTCGGCCTTTGACGTTACGTCTGCCTTCAAGTTGTCTAAATTGTTAAAAAATTGATAGTAATCAAGTCCATAATTAGTTCTGACAGCATCGTCTTCAGAATCAGCAAGATCAGTGATTCGCAACACACCTCATCAATTTATGACCACCCGTTTTCAATTTGTGAATTTTCTTTATTGATTTTGATTTTTGTTTGATATCGCAGCTGCGGCTGAAGGGTAAATTTAAGCCAACACCTCACCCCCTCTTCCTTCGTACCACATCAATGCGAAACCATCACATGTTTGTATATTCAATTTATAAAATGTAAAAAAAAATCATTTCAAAATCAGACATCCGGGAAGTTTCTCTTTTCATAACTTTTTTCTTTTGTTAGAATTCTTTTGCAACATTGAAATCATTTAAAATAGAAGTAACGACCTTACGTCATCTATACACTCGACGAAGGAAGCTGTTTCCTTTATTTAAGTTCGAAGGAACATTCTATTTATATCAGGGAATTGTGGTTTGCCATGAGAAATCATGTCACACTCATGGAAGTTTATAATATTTTGGTTTGGTTAATGTGGTCGAGGCGAGGGTTGTAGATCCTAATCTCTGTCATCACCAAGGTCCATTGTATACAGGGTTTTGATAGTCTTTTATCAAAATCAGAGGGTAATTTTCGTAGATTGATTCAAACTGTAATCTTATAAGCGCCATTAGAAAGAATTGCTTTTAAGCACAACAACGAGTTTGGAAAAGTTTTGAGAAACTTCTGCATACATACATATATATGTGTTGACGCGTGTGTGTGTTTTACAAGTTAATCCGAATTAAAATATTTATTTTAATAGAAAAGTTTTCGTAGTGGACATTTGATTAAGTCTTATCATTATTAGGTTGTCCTTTATAGCTTGAATGTCGAAAAGCTTAAAATGAACACATGTATTTCTACAGCATAAATTTTGTATTAATTTGAAAAGAGTTTCTTTTCGGGTCGTGACATACTAAGATGGGGATTCACTAGGCTGACGACGGATTCAATTGGTTTAAGGGTACGTCATAGCTTTTCTCCATTACCCGTTTAGATTGTCGTAATAATGGGTGTCTATTTTAAGAAGGAATATAATTTTGAAATTTAATTACTACATTAAAATTTGATGGTAGTGGCTAGGGATCTGCCGACAATAGGGAGACTAATGTTGGCTGCCAAGTCATATGCCGTCACTAGTTCATTGGAGTAAGTCCTTGTGGTTAACAACCATATTTTCGTACATTTTTAGTTAGAAGAAATCCAGAGAAGCTTTAATTTTTCGCCGAGACGGAATACGTAATATGAAAAGATATCGACTTGCAAGATTTGTTGTTTGTGGAACTGAAATGGTAGCGTATGGTAAGTTTATTAGGTTCCCTTCTAGAAAAGAATTGTAAATGGAAAATGAACAACCGCGTGGAATTGAATGCCCATAAGCTATCTTCTGTTGGCGAAGCAATATACCACCTTTCCCCTTATCCATGAATAGCACATCAAAGAAACTGAATAGCTTTTCATAATTATCGACTTACATAACTTCTACCACGTGACTGCCTCAGCCCCCTGGCTCAGTTGCCGCTTTTTTGCAAATGCAAATGATAAAGTTAGCTTTTTTTAACATTTGTTGGTGCATTTATTTCACCAATTTGTTCCTACTAAAACGGTAAGAATCAAAAATGACTGCTGCCCATGGTTCACTCCTGCTGCCATCAAAAAAAGAAATAAGCTCCATAATAAATGGAAGCACAGACCTGCTGCTGTTAATTGGTCAGTGTTCAAAGTTGCCCGTAAGCCATCTAAAATAAATTACTATTCTTCCAAGCCAAATACTACATTAGTTCCCAAAAAAACTATGGAGAAACCTCAATATGATTGGTATCTCCAGAAGTAAAGGTCCCCAATGCTCTGTCGACCCCGACGAAATAAATACATTTTTTCTTGGTGACTCTGTTCTTAATGGTGACCTTGCAATAAGCTCTTCAGCAAATTCGATCAGGGCTGGGCGTACATTTGAAGATTTTGAAGTGGTCAACGAGGATGAGGTTGGTAATTGTGTGATGGACATAAACTCTGACTCTGTTGGTTTTGTTAAACTTATACTGCCACTTATTATCAGCCATCTAAGTCATATAATAAATTGGTAAATCACTACATCTACTTTTCCTGATTCGTGGAAAATTGCTAAAGTTTTTCCCATTGCGAAGAAACGGGATTTTGCCTCTCCTGCAGACTTCAGGCCGATAAGCATGTTGCCTTGCCTTTCCAAAGTCTTTGAGAAGATAATTCAGAAGCAAATTTTAACGCACTTATCAAGTAACAATTTGCTATACGAAAGACAGTCGGGCTTCGGAGCTAATCATAGCTTCTCCAGTGCTATGACTAATCTTCTCGAAGATAATGGAGTTGATTATGACAAGGGTTATGTGAATCTTCTCTGCCTCTTGGATTTCTCTAAAGCTTTTGACAAGGTCAACCATTCTTTGCTCAAGTCGAAATTGAAAAATTTCTTTGGCTTTAGCAGCATGCAAACTCATAACAGACTACTTGTCTGGTAGATTGCAAAGAGTTTTTGCTGGTCGGTAATGCTCAGATGCAAGACGTCTTGTACAAGGAGTTTTTGCATTTTCATCAATGACCTCCCCTCATGTTGTTCATATGCTTCAGTTCACTAATGTATATGCAGAAGATGTTCAGCTTCATCTTGCCAGACCATTCCATCGGATTGATGAACTGTGCCTCTTGATTAATGAGGATCTTAACCATATAAATGATTGGTCTATAGCCAATAGCCTACTCATCAATTCTAACAAATCTCAAGTCATCCCTATATCAAAAAGAAAATTTGATCTCGAAACTCTACCAGACATTTGGCTGAGAGGTAACAAAATAACAGCAGTCGATCACTGCACTAGCCTTGGCTTTGTCATAGACCGTCATTTATCTGGCTACAAACATACCAATGTTCTTATTGGTCGCATCCATGGGTGCTTACGAAAACTATGGCCTTCCGCTAACTTTACCCCCTTTACAACCAGGCGGAAATTGATATTTTCCCTAGTCATGCCCCTGACATCGTATGCTGAGATCGTGTACAGCAATCTTGACTTACTGTCTCAAGGCAAACTTCAAGTTGAGTTCAACGATGCTGTTCCCTATGTTTATGGGCTACGGATATTTGGTCATATTTCCGACAGCTCCAAGCAATTTCTGGGTTGTGTCTTGCAGCAATACATCAATGCAAGAAGCTGTATTTTCTTACACAAGTTAATATAACTTAAATCTCCGACATATTTATTTAATAAACTCTCGTTCAATCGGTCTACTAGGAATATTAATATTATTCCTCGCCTTAGTAGCTACTTAAACTCATCACGTTTATTTTTCATTCATACTCTTAATCTCTGGAACTCGCTCCCTACCCATATAAAATTCATAACCAGCTTAAACAACTTCAAAAGTCCGTCATCACTTCTCGTCCCTTACAATTCTACGTTAATCCTCCTCTTTTCCCTCTCCTTCACAAAGTATAGCTATTAAACTATTAAAAACAACATTATTTGCTGCCAGTTACTTTCTAAGTACTATAAAAGATCTTGTCTTACTGTACAAGCAGTCATTGTAAATAAAACTTAAACCTGTACCTACAATAATAGCTATAGGATTATTAGAAGACAGTCAGCGAGATTAATAGTGCAAAACATACGATTGGAATATGAGTTACCGCTGATGATCTATCAGCGCCAGTCTGGCGTTATATTTTCATATGCTGAACCATTAATCTCCGATAACATTTTGGATTATGTTGTCACTTTGGAAGAATTAAAATATGCAATTCTTAAAGGAAAAAATCGAAAAAGAAGAAGTACCATCGTCATTCAAAAGGTCAGTAATCTTCCCAATACACAAAAAAGTGATACTACCGTGGGATCTTCTTCATGAATGTTTTAGACATTTAATATTTTTTGGTACACTTGTTAATAGATAACAAACATGGGTGGAGGTAAAAAATATCCTGTCAGACTTTCAGGCTGGTTTTCGGAGAAATTATTCGACAATTGACCATATTTTCACGATAACTTCAATAATTAAAGCCTTTCAAGCAAGAAATATGAAAGTGTATGCTCTGTTCGTTGATTAAAAGTCTTTTATAAATTGAAATGTTCTCTTTTATAAGCTTTTGAAACTAGGAATTTCTAGGAAATTTATTAATGTTTTAAGGGAACTACATGTATTCAGAATCAAAACCAGCTGTATGGTTGGGCTCTTATTACTCGGATTGGTTTGAAACGGATAACGGAGTAAAACAAGGCTGCCTTCTGAGCTCGCTTTTGTTTTCTCTTTTTTATAAACGATGTAGAGACCCTCGAATAGCTAATTCAAACATCTGATGATTTAGTGGTACTTTCAGAGTCACCAGAAAGCCTTCAACTCATGATCAATCGACTAATTCTATTCTCTTTTCATATTCTTCTTCTCAGGCGAGATGCGAGACACGGCAAATGAGAGGCGACTGAAATTTTAAAACCGGCCGTTACGAAATAGACAAACACTTGCACAAAAGACGCTTTAGAAAATAAAACATTCTCTTTTATAAAAAAAATATTTTAAATGAATTCTATTAAGTAATGTCAAATTAAAAACTAGAAACAAACATGAGGTTCAAAGCTTAAGTAAATAAGCAGTGAGGACATGGATAAATAAATAAACAACCCTTTTTAAGGCCAGGCGCGCACATTCAATTTTTAGTTTCGCAACTGTTTAGTTGCAAAAATGAAACATATGGGCTTATATGCAACACCGCGCACTTAGAGCAACTTGATTTGAGCGACTAAAAAGTTTGTGTTTTGACACAAACTAAACGATTGCTTAAAATCAGCTCGCTAATTTGTGTAACATATAAAGAGAAATATTTGGTGCTGCTTTTATGGTGAGGTGTGACATTTTAGAGTGGTGTATGCGACATTTTATATTGCCTCATGAATAAGGTACCCATCACTAGTAATTTCAGAAGCATTAAAGCGACAATATTTTCAATGACAGATTTTTTCAATGACAGCGAAATTATTGATTGCTATAACCGACTTGTCAAAAAATATTCCACCGTTCCACTGATTTTAGTTTCAATGATGGTTTTCAATGATAGCTGTAACTGGCCCCTTAAGCTCTTCAATTTACCTTTGAATACGCCCAAGTATACAAATTATTTTTAAACAGGACTTCCTAAGCTATTTTCATATACATACTCTGAAAATGCAGGCCAACTTCATAATCATAAAAAAAACTTGACGTAATAATAAAGGGTTGAAGCAAGTTTGAAGTCCAAATGAATTCAATAAGTTCTTTGCCAATACTTGTTATAATAGCCGTTAGATGACCTGATTTCAGAAGGTATTGAATGCATTGAATTTTATTTCCCTTTCTGAACCAGATTTTAATTTTGCCCCAAGAGAACGAATGCAATTCCTCTTAAATTCTAAAACTTATGGAAACATCAATTCAATCGATTGATTATAGCCCGCATCACTACTTATACTAAATTTTTTGTCTGGCTGGGCACAAAAAGCTAAAACTAAAAATGGCTTTTCCGAACTCCTCGATTTATCTTTCGGTGTTCCTCAAGGGTCCATACTAGGACCAATGCTATTTTCGCTTTTTATGAATGATATCTTCATTAATTGTGAGTGTGTTTATATCCATCTGTATGCTGACGATGTCTAGAATTATATTTTGCGTTAAGTTGGACGTATATCAGAGACCTTGAAAATATCTTCAGTTGAGCTAGACAAAATTTATTAAGGCTCAGCCGAGATAAATCGCTACGTTTGATAGTCCCTAAGTCATCATTTGATGTCTATGATCTTTCGGTGATTGTTTCAAACAACAAAATAGTTCCCTACTGCAAAAAAGCTCTTAAAATCTTAAACCACATAAATTCTTTTAAAGGAAGTGTATATGAAGGCCTAATAGAACTTTAGCCTACCAGTAGTTTTACTCCTCTTTCAAAGTTAACGCGCTTATCAATGATAAGTGTGCACTCAGTATAAATCCTCCCAAAACTGATCTTATCCTCTTCTTAAGGAAATATACCTTCTAATAAAGGTCACTAACATTCATAGAAGAAGCTAAATATCTGGGTCTTGGATAAGAAGTAAGAAGCTTAACCAGAAACCTAATAAGAAATATTTTTAAACAATGGTTGAAAGGCCAAAGTGGTTTTTTTCTCTTGCAAATAGGTATTTGTAATCAATGGAGTCTTCAATACCGCATTACTCACAGGCTATATTGTCCGGTAAAAAAACCGATTCTAACATATAGTTTATTACTATGGTAGACAGGTTTATAGTACCCTTGGAATAATGGTAAGTGCCTTGGATTATCATGCGGAAGGTCTCGAGTTCGATTCTCAGCCGCTGCAAAAAAAAAAAATTTTAGGTGCCCTCCGTTCCTGGTAACACGCACACAGGAATGGTTGAGAGTTGTAACTCACTAGATCCTGGTTCACTTCGAGCTGTTGAACCACCAAATTTATTTATTATATATAGACCGCTTTATATAAAGCAAATAATCGCGATAAACTTAGTAAGGTCCATCGAAAATTATGTCTTCTTTCCTCCTTTACAATAGACACTTTTCTTCGTTTCATAACATTTGCCATATTTGCCAAACAAATGACTCCCAACAAAGCTATTCGTCTTAAGCCTTCTCACAGTGGGGAGATTGCCTGAATCTATACAAATATTTTCCCAGTAACATGGACTACGACATTGCTCAACTACATTTTAACCAAAACTATGAAGTTCTGATTTCATCCAGATTTACTTCTGGAAGATGAGACATTCTTCAAAGATGGATCGGTTCATTTTAACACCGATGATGGGGTTATTTCGACTTCGTAATCATTGTACTTGTAGTACCCGGAATAATCGTCAGTGCGTTAGACTGTCATGCAGAGGACTTGGGACTTGCCACTACAAAGCAGTTATTCAGGGGTGTATTGCCTTTTGCGTGGAATAGACAAATCTCTTGCCATGAAAAGTGCTGCTAATAAGTCATACGCCCACAAGAATGGTTGAAAGTTCTCAGGGACGAAGTCCTGGTTTTTTAAATTTAATTTTTTTTATCAAAGTAGCTTGTTCCAGGTAGAACTTTTAGCAATAAAAGTAGGTTAATCTTGGATTAAACAAAAAAAAAAAACGTGATATCAAAAACACACGTCCGCAACTTCTCAGAAATCTAATTATCTATTAAAACCCTGGACTCTGTATCTACAAACTCTAAAACAGCGGTAAACTGCAAATGATCTCTCGTTGAGATGATGCCTTTTCTGAGTGCCGGGCCATAGATACATTCCCGGAAATGCTAAGCTAAATGAACTTGTGAAAGTGGAACAACCATGTATATGTACATATATTGAAAGATAGAATAGATATTGGTATACCCAGGGTTGCGAATTTTTGAATTAAAAAATCCTTAAGTCATAAATCTATAGATGACTTGTGAATTAAAAAAATTTAATTCATAAGATATTTGGTGACTTATGAATTAAAAAAAATTTAATTCACAACCTCCAAAGTGACTTATGAATTAAAAAAATTTAAATCCTAAGCTACTAAGTGACTTATGAATTAAAAAAAATTTAATTCACCACCTACCAAGTGACTTATGAATTAAAAAAAATTAAGTCATCAGGGAGTAAGTGACTTATGAATTAAAAAAATTTAAGTCATGAGCAACAAAGTGACTTATGAATTAAAAAAAATTTAATTCACCACCTACTAAGTGACTTGTGAATTAAAAAAAATCAAGTCATCAGGGAGTAAGTGACTTATGAATTAAAAAAAATTTAATTCACAAGTCAGTTGGTGACTTGTGAATTAAAAAAAATTTAATTCATAAGTTAGTTGGTAGATTGGAAATTTTTAAGCTTGTTTTGACTACATAATTATTTAATTATTAACGAAAGCTTTCAAATCTAGTTTTTAAGTCATAAGATTATCACGCTAGCTTATAAATTATCCATTTCATAATTTTTCTAATCAGCATTTATCCATTAACTTATGAATTAATTTTTTTTTAATTCATAAGTCACTAAGTTGGTTTTGAATTAAATTTTTTTAATTCATAAGTCACTTACTTGCTGATGATTTGAATTTTTTTAATTCATAAGTCACTTACTTGCTCATGACTTGAATTTTTTTAATTCCTAAGTCACTTAGTAGGTTGGGAATTAAAATTTTTTAATTCATAAGTCACTTACTTGCCCATGACTTAAATTTTTTTAATTCATAAGTCACTTAGTAGCTTCTGAATTATTTTTTTTTAATTCATAAGTCACTAAGAAGCTTATGATTTAAATTTTTTTAATTCACAAGTCACCAACTGACCTGTGAATTAAATTTTTTTTAATTCATAAGTCAGTTCCTAGCTGCTGAATTATATTTATTTTAATTCATAAGTCACTCACTAGCTTGTGAATTAAAGCCAAGCTTAAGCTAACAAGTGACTTAAGCTTTTGCAACCCTGGGTATACCCATCTCTTCATGCAACTTAATTAATACTTAAAGCAAGATGCTATCAAGAGTACAAACCTTAGGTGAAACCACCTTCTTGGCCACAAAATAGATCGGGGCAAAGCTGGATATAAGCAGCATACTAACTCCGTAATAGGTGTCATAACCGGACACACTAATAGGCAGGCCTGCAAATAATGCGTTTAAAGTTCACTAAAGTCAGTTTTATTTTTGTAATATATCAAATTTACAAATTAAATCATTTATTCAAATCATAAGAAATATTCAACCCACAACACTTAAAAAAAGTAATTCTCATTTGTATGAATAGCTTAAAAACATATCAAACACTGTAACACACACAATAATCGTATGTCATACAAAAACACCCCAAACTAAAGTCGTCCCTTTCAAATATGATTTCCCATGTTAGGCTCCTAGGAAAAACCACAAAATGCTTTTTTATTCAACAGAAAAAAGAAGTCAATTCTCTTGCCACACACTTACACAGACACCTGACAACAAAACAAAAAACAAAACAGGCAATGGCTGAAAAACAAAATAAAAACAAAGTGCAAAAACAGCAGTCGTACTTATACAATTTTGATGACTTGGCGCCCGCCCGAGCTCCAGACTTCTGAGAAAATATTCTAAAAACTCACGTGCCAATTCCATAAACAAATCCTCTTGCCACGCCACAAAATGGTCTGTAATATTATTTTTCAGCGTAAACGTGTCTTTATTTCTCACTGTGTCAACTCAGGAACCACCAACAAAAATGGAGCCTCATAACCTAGATTGTATTTAACATTCACTTTGGGAATAAAGTTGATGTTTATGAGTGAAACATTTTTTCCAAATGAAAGAATAACACGAGTACAAGAAACAAGTTGGTTTTGAATTATTTTAGGTGAAGAGTTTTCGAGGAATATAATTTTAGGTTGCATACGTGTCAGAAGTCTTGGTAAAATATTTGTTGTTTTTGAATGACATTAAAAAAGCCAAAATTATTCTAAAAAATAAGGCACGTTCAACTTCAGACATGTGTCCAACTTTAAGAGATTATTAGAATCTAGATTTCATTGCTGTCTAAGAGCTGCCAAAATTTGACACTGAATGTGGTTTATCTAAACCCTGATTTAAGTGACATTCTATCAAGTGAAAGTGTTTAATAAAGCCCATTGAAAGTAACAGTTTTCAAACAGCATCCCTGGGGTTAATAGTTGGTCCATTATACTGTCATGTCAAAATTAAAAAAAAAAAATGGTATATCGAAGAAAATACACTATATAAGAACTTATGTCTTCAGAAGACAATGGAATATGCAATCCAACAAGCCTATTCACTTGTTCAAACGAAGGACGCAAAAGATTTTTGGAAAGTCGTCACGAAAAAAATAAAAGGTTTAAATTTTACTATACATATGTAGGTCTAGGAGTATCTGCTGAGGATCTATCAGTGCCCTTCAAAAAAACCTTTTCTATCTGACTAAATGTCAAAAATACGAAGAATGAAAAATATCCTGGAGAAGATGGTGTTACTTATGAATTTTTCAAAAATGGTACAGAAGGACTTACTTCCCGGCATAAATCCCTCTTCCATGACGTTCTACATAAACACGATGTTCGAACATCTTTCAAGAAGGCAGTACTATTCCCGATCCCCATAAAAAAGATGACACAAATATTGTTGAAAATTATTGAGGCATCTCGTTTATGAACGTTATTTTTTAAACTATTTTGTTGTGTGCCTCAGTGTTGCCGAATCTCATGATTTTTGATCTCTTCTCATGAAATCATGAATTCACTGAAAATCTCATGATTTTTTAATATTTCCTAAATAAAAGCAACTTGGTCACTCGCTTGGAGCAAGTGTGGCAACTTTAAGTTGCAGGCAACTAAGCTCATGCAACTTCTTTATTATACATAATTTAAAAATACCTGTTCAACCTGCATCTCTTCTTTTTTACAAAAATTGGATTCAGCCAAGTGGAAAAGGTGAGTTTAAAATTTGCTCTTCTAAATCAATTCTTAAGTGTTTTAGTGTAATTTTTATATTAAGGGGAATGGGCATTTTATATATCTCGGTCATTTTGACTTGCGAATAATAGGTATTATAAGGCAAGTTATGCATTCGTAAAAAATATCGAACTCGAGATTTTGATCAAAGTTGACATTACGATGATAGCGAAGACTAAAAAAGTGGGTCTCGAAATCCTGTCTGTCTGTCTGTCGGTCTGTCTATCTGTCTGTCGGTTCGACTACAGCCTAAACGGCTCAGCCGATTTTCTTCAAACTTGGTAGATATCATTTTTAATTTTTTCCCCCCACACGTTTTCTTCTTTTTTTTTTAAGACAAAAAAAAAACGGTACCCTGCCATACGAATATTTTTCGAAATTTTGTAAATATTTTCTTTTCTGAAAAACTGCTCGACAGATTTGAAAAAAAAAGATACAAAAAAATTTTATTTAGTTAAAGCTAGGTACTGAATGAGAAAAAATTTTCCGAAAAATGAACTATTTTTTTAGTTTTTGATTTTCTCAAAAACGGTACAACGGATTTTGATCATTTTTTTTTGCTAAAGCTCCCAAAAAATTTAAATAGAATTATGTATTCGTATTTTCAAAAAAAAATTTTGTTTTGATTTTTAAAAAAAATTTCAAATTTTTTTTTTCAAAACTAAATGAAAACCTTATATTAGATTTTTTTCAAACTTGACAAATAAAAGTTTATCAACATAGTCTACAAGATGTATGAAAAAAATTTTATTTTACCTAGAAATAAAGGTACCCACCATACAAATGTCAAAAAATTACTTTCAAAAATCGTATTTTTCTTGAAAACGGAGCTTAGAATTTTGATAAAAATTTTTTTGTTTGAATTAATTTTAACGATCTTTAATTTAATAAAAAAAATGAAATTAAGATATAACAGCTTGTACCTGCCATAGAACCAATTTTTATATTTTGAATTACTCATTGTCGACATGACGGATTTTAATGAAATATTTTGTAGAGATGCTTTTAAAAAGTCTAAAATCCATTGCATTTCAAAACTTAAAAAAAGAGATTTTTTAAATTTTTGAAAAAAAAAAAAAAAATCATTTTTTTTGAAAATTCGATATTTCAAAAACGGTGCAATATTTTTTTTTGGAAATTTAATTTTCATTCGTACAGTAGTAGAAACTTAAAGTTAGCATACCAAAATTTTGTATATAAAAGCTTTTTTTTAAGAAACCACTACAAGAACTTATAACTTTTTATTCTTGCATAAATTCATAGCATTCTGTTTTTGTCTCTAAAAGAATTTAAAAAATTAATTTTATCCTTATGAACAGTTTTCTCTAATAACATAGGTTTTTAAAATTCCTAGTCTATTACATAGTAGCAAGTTCGTGCGACCCAGTCGTCCATTTTACTTCTATGGACACAAAGCTGTAAACCATGGGGTTTAGGTAGTATATGGCAACGAAGATTACAATTAGAGCAAACGTTAAATGCAATAGTGTTTCACTGAAATGACAGTATTGTCCACTTTCGATGAGATTAGTAGACCACAAAATAAAGGAAGTTTTATAAAAATGGCCAATAATAGCGAAAAACATCATGGTTGGCGAATAATTCGCTTAACAGTATCAGAATTCTACTTTTTTTATTCCATTTATTCTCTATCGTACTAACTTTTTTTTTTTTAAGATGAATTAAGTTTTAGCTGTACTTGTACGTCATATCCGTTTTGTGGTATTTATGTTTGGTGTTGGGTCCGATAACAAACAATATTCATATTCGCAGCTAACAACCACAATGTAATTTTTGATGAAACTTATCGGGACAGTACTGTCATCAGCACTTATTCAATCTCTACTTAGCAATAATTGTGGGATTAAATTCATTATCATATACATATATACGAGTTTATACATATAGGTGTATTTTATTCATTGCTGCATAGCTAGCGCAGCAAGATTTCCCTCGACAAACAACAACAATTTGATTGCTGGCGAAAAAGAAGTAAAAAAAATCATCGCAAAGCCTGCTTAACGAATCAGCGTATTGTTGTGCCAGTTGTGCTGATGATATAACTTTAAATTATTGAAATGAAAATGGCGCTTTGCATTAAATTTTAGAATTAAACATCCTTCAAATTTTAATTAAAATTATTTATCTTATTTCTTAATTTTCTTATACCAATTAAATCAATTATCTTAATTTCTTCTTTAAGACTTTTTCTTATTAATAAGTCGTTTAACATATTTTCTCTCTAATTTGTTTTCCTTTACTTTTTTAATTTTTTTTTATTTGTTGCTCATTAGTAATGTTTAATAGCAGATTAATGCGTCCCATGGTTAGAGTTCTAAGCAAACAGAACTACGGGTTTGTCACTTCAATGCACAAAGCTGGCTTTTGAAAATACATAGATGAATTTCGAGATACTTTTGTTGATTCTGATGTAGATGTCATTTGTGTAACGGAAACTTGGCTCAGGGACGAGTTGAGTGATGAGGTTTGTTGCTTAGAAGGTTATCGTGTTTTCCGCTTAAATCGAAAGGATCGTGTTGGGGGAGGTGTGGCAATTTACGTTAAGAGGACTATAAAATGTAAAATAAAACTTTCATCCGAGCCTAATAGTAGTATTTAGTATTTGTTCGTCGATATAATAGGTAATAATTGTACCTTACTTCTAGGCGCTGTTTATAGGCCTAAATAGGTACATTGATTTTTCACCCCTGTTAATTGTATTAGAAGAAATATCTTTATTCTTTAGGCTCCTCTAATATTGTTCTCTGTGGAGATTTTAATTGTAACCTTTTAAACCCTAATGTTCTGGCAGAAAATATGCGTACTTACAATTTAAGACCAGTTAATACAAGGACACCAACCCATTATTTTGGAAGAGATGCAACATTGCTGGACTTATTTTTTGTAAGTGACCTCAAGGACGTTGCTTTTTATGATCAGCTTTCGGCTCCTGCATTTTCAAAGCATGATTTAATATTTTTGACTCTTAAATTTAGCCTTGATTACTCAGTAAAAAATATAACGTATCGTGATTTTCACAATATCAATGTTCAGCAACTAGAAGAGCATTTACGAGGTATGAACTGGGACACTAGAAAAATTTTCAATTTTTCATCTGGAGCAACTAAATTAATTTTTTCTTACTTGACAAATAGAAAACAAGCAGTACAAATTGGGGACACTTTGTCGGACTTCCTGCCAAATATTATTGGTGTCCCTCAGGGTTCCATTCTTTGTCCCCTTTTATTTTCAGTTTATGTTAATGAACTTCCATCTTTGATTGCTAACTGTTCCTCCCATTTATACTTTACTTGCCCTCTTGGTTTAATTGAGCATGGAGCTTTTTTCGTAAATGAAGACTTAGAGAAAGTTGCATTTTGGTCTGAGTCAAATGGTCTTATTTTAAATCCTAAAAAAATCTAAATGCCTGGTAATATCAAGAAAGCAACTTGACCTCGCTTATTTCCCATCGATTGTTTTGAGCAAAGCTCCAATCGAATACGTTGAAACCGCCAAAAATCTCGGTATAACTTTCAACCGCTTTTTAACTTGGGATAACCATATAAATGGACTTGTCGGCAAAGTTTATGGTGTACTTCGTACTTTATGGGCAACTCAGGCTTTTACACCAGTTCAAACACGTTTACTCCTTGCTAAAACCTTAGTAATTCCTATTTTGATATATGGTTGTGAAATTTACTGTAACGGTAATTATATTAGCAAGCGAAAACTCAATGTCGCATTTAATTCCACTGTGCGCTATGTATACGGGTTACGTAGATACGACAGGATATCTGGTTTCGCCATGCGTCTGCTGGATATGCCTCTTGAAAAATACCTTCAACGTCGATGTTTGGTTTTGCTTACGGATATATCCCTTACACGCCAACCACAGTACTGTTTCGAAAAAAATTAGACTTGCAACCTCGCAAAGATCTCGTCATTTAATTGTCCCTCACTGGTCATTCTTAACATCTGAGCGTCAATTTTTTGTTAATTGCGTCCGTCTTACCACGAAATATAAAACAAAGTCAAAACGCGACTAGAATCAAAAAAGACTTAAAATCTTATTTTTCTGTAAATTTATGAATGTATGTAATTGAAATCTTAAATATTAACTAAATTTTTGAATTCTTTTAAATATACTAATTTACTTAAAAAAAGTTGAACTTTTTAATTGAATTTAATTCAATCACTCCACTTAAACAGAAATAATTTTCATTTCTCTATATATTATACTAATTTACTCTATTTTGTTCAATTTTTTAAAATTAGCTTATCTTATAAGATATTGTATCTTACAGTTGTTAAGCAATCACGAAATATAAATAAATAAATAAATAAATAAATAAATAAATGTTTTGACATCAGATTTTGATATTTTCTATAATAATGGCCAACATTGAAATATAAATTGAAATTGACATAAGGAGTGAGTTTGATCGTTTTATTCGCACTTGAATGCTGCGCTGGCTATGCAGCAATGAATAAAACACACCTATTATTTCGTAAGTAAGTCTCCCTTTTCCGACTCTCACAGTGAACACATTTTAATAAATGAGGTGTCAAAAGAAAGATAGTCTGAAGACTACGCGAACTGTATTTTTCTTAAAGTAAAAATAAGAAATACTTGGAAAATAATTTGTTTTTTGCTAACTTGAACGAATTAATCGATATCGAGACACAACCCATTACATTCGATAAATTAGTTTCCCGGTATATTTTTTGTGACGAGTTTTTGCTTACTTTATAACCAGTCTTAGGATGAGCTAAGCCAGGGATGAACCTTGCGGAATATTTTGTCTGGTGGGCTAGCCAATTTGTGGAAAAACCACTAGAGTGGAAATTTTGGTTTTCAAGGCATACAAATGCAAAAAAAAAAATAATAAAAATTAATTTTTGACCAAAAATTTAACTGTATAGTTTATCAAAGGCGATCGATTGCGACAGTTGTTGTTGATCAAGCTTTGCAAAGCAAGAAAAATGATTTACAGAAAGTTTGAGACATAATAACATAATAACATAATAACTTCACTTTGAAACATTTGCTTGCGAGAGTTCCCGTATGGGTACGCTAGTTAAATCTAATTTTTGTAGGGATTTTTTCTATTCAAAGACATCTTTCTGATTTAACAAAAGTCAACAGTTATTTTCGATCTCTGGTATAAATTATTAAGCCAACGTCAAATGTGTACACACACTCACTGCCATGAAAATTTTCTTTTATTATGTAAGCAAAAAATAAGATACTCGTATAATTAAATGTTAAAAAAAATGTGAATCATCATTCTAAAAGAGATAATTCTAAGAGCCCAAGAAATCTCATGATTTTTTAGAAATCTCATGATAAAAAATCATGAACATCTTTTTTTTTGAATCGGCAACACTTGTGGCTGCCAGCAGACAAGAAAAGTGGACTAAAGTTAATATGATAATTTTAATATTTTAAGCGATTTTCAGCAAAACAAACTTCCCAACTGTTAACATTGGGTGTGTTTTATTGGTAATCTATATCTAGCTCCGTAATACAAGCACAAAAAAAAAACACTTTATTCACTCTTTAACTCATTCTTAAAAATCTCCCAAAGTTGGTATCAGTGTATTATCTGCCAAAACCTTCCTACTTGTTGAATTAACTTACACGGATGTGTTCGAAAGATTTGTATCTCGTTTTTAAGCTGGAGTTGAAATATTTATGAAAATGCAGATCGAGTTCATTTAGAGTTTTTCTCACTAATAAATTTTGCATTAACACTTACAAAAGTGCGAAAATATATCTTTTTTCTACAATCTACTTAAAATGTTCTCTTATCCCTAATGTATTGTATTTCTTATTTTTAAATTTGTAAAAAAAAAAACTATTTTATTTGCCTTATACTGAATTCTTTTGAGTGTTAGAGATTTTAAACAGCCTATTATATTCAGGTAAAAGTATTATATTTTTTATATAATTCGTAACTTTAAAGTAGTTTTCTAACTTATTCTTAACTTTAAGCATTCTCTAACTAATATCGTACTAAGACAATTTGTTTTAATAAATTGCTTCTGAGTACACCTATCACAATGACAGTTCGTGCAAAAAACTAAGTAAACACACCTTTATTGACGTTTCTAAATGTCAAATAGTCATATGAATTTAGCACTATACCAAAAAAAAAAAAAAATAAAATAGGTATTCGATAGGTTAAATTTCAATAAAAGGGTAGAAAAGTATGATGTTGTATTCGTTTAAAATTTTGCAAAATCGTTGTCTTAACCTACATAGTTTTATACTAAAACAGCTTTAATTTCACAAAATTTTTTGCAAATTTTGTCAGTTGTCATATACATAAATTCAGCGTTATGCCGCAGTTACACGACATTTCTCAACAAACGCCAGTGTACTGGTAAAACATACCAATCGAAACTATTCGCCTTCGCGTAAATTGATTCAATATTTTGTGACAAAATTAATGGCAGTAGTGTAAAATCGGAATTATGGTATGAATTAAAATTTTACATTTGAAAAAGTATTTGTTCCTAAATTTTGGAGCGATCACACTAAGGACTAGCAAAGGCAAAGTATAACTAAATAAATACCAACGAACACACCCTCAAGCATACCAACATATTTTTTTTCGGACACCATCTAAACACCTCCTACATTTCAACATCCGAAACTCCATCTTCACTAAAATATTCTTTTCAATTACTAGCTTATTTTTATTTCCTAATAATTTGTTGTTGTTTTCCATGTTAAATTTTGCGATGTAGCGTATTCACTTACCAATAAAACACGGCTATTAACGTTTGATAGTTAAACCAGCACAAGCCAGAAACAAGAAAACATAATGTGTTGTTTGTTAACTTTAAATCTGCTTTTGATCTTGGCATCCGAAATGATCAGATTTTATAAGCTTTCCCAGTGAGGTATGTCCACAAATTTCAATCATATAAAAAAAGAAATGTATCTCTTACCAAAATAAATGGCATTTTACGAACTGAGAAACGCGGATTGGTAGGTGGCGAAGTGAAAAGACAAGAAGCACAAGAAGGAACAAATATCAGCAGTAGTTGAAATGCGTTTAAGGATTTTCATGTCATGATAGACCACAGTCGAGAACTTGAGCAATATCGTTATTAGCTAAGATGAACAGCATTGGACCAAGATGGCTGCCTTGTTGTACTTCTGAATGTGCATTAAAAGAAAGTGAGAAAGATGATCTAAAACGGACAACATATTTTCTATCAGTCAAGTATGAATTCAAGCAAAAGATAAACAGTGCAGGGTAACCCATGGTGATGTTATTTGATATTTTGTCGAAGACTGCTTAAGTCGGTGCATAGAACATGGGAAACAAATTCTACTAGGTTCGGTGTTGTTGATCTACTCGATAGAAAACCATCTGATCCTGTGGAAAAGTCATCTTTAAGCTTTTCAATTTTGTCTTTAACCATAGCTGGTAGAATATTCACAGCTGTAAATGTGATTTGAGAAGAATTCTTTGAGTGCGATAATATTGGGTTTCTGGTTCAATTACGCAATCAGTTAGCGATTGTTTGAAAAAGTTTGCAAAGAAATTGGTTATCTCGGTTGGATCAGGCAAAGAATTTCCATTATTTGTTAGGGAGGATGGGTAGCCATCGGATATTCTTTTAATATTAATTAATTCAAAGAAGCCTTAGGGGTTTAATTTGATCAAGGATCGTATACGATCGCAACAGATCGTACAGACGATCGCAAAGGAAAGAAAATTCTGCTGAAGCATTTGAGAAAGCTTGATGGTCGTTAAGAGATTTAAATTTCAAGTGCTTCTGCCACAACCTACTTCTTCGGTTACGAAGAGATCGAAGTTTTTTGTTGTCGCTGATAAGGATCGCCGAAGTAGGAAACGTAGATGAATTTAGACAGAGATCTAGTATGGTTCATGAGTTGGTGCCTGTAGTTTCTGCGGCGGCGTTAAGTTCAACTTGTAAAGAGTTGTTGTTGCAAGGGTCAGATGGGATAAAAACATTTTTTTTTGTGATCCAAGCTTCACTTAATCTGATCACTAAATGATCGCTAAGTGAATGGATTTGGTTTCTTTTATTAAAAAATCTGCGAGAATCCCAGAAGTCGTATCACCAACGTCGTTTTCGAAAAAGTACGGACCATTGACGCTGCCGCCGCCGCGCCGCCCAAAATCCACACCAAACGGAAATTATTTGAGCATGCATTGTCACCTGGTGAACATCGTGTGGGTTGGGGAGCTCTTTCAAACGATCCGAAACCCATTCAGCGAACAAATGGTGTTGTCTTTGGGCATTAACTTTGAGCACCTGTCCCTACGCAAAATTCGTCCAGTTGAAGGCTGCCAAAGGCCAAGTTCTTGTGCACGTCGAGGTATGGACTACCTCTGGTTCTGGTGTACACTTTCACGGACCGCAGCGATGTTCTCCATCGATCTTGCGTTCCTTTGACTTACGAGTCTTGACTAACTGATAACCGAACCAGTCGTTTCAAATTTGGCTACCAAACGTTTAAGACTCGACTGTTAAGGATCACTACTTCTAAGTTTTAACATTTGATCGTTCTATTTAATTGTGTAGCATAACATGTCTATAAGTAACCGAATAATAAACAACGGATTTGGCAGATGTCACTAAAACAACATGGCCGCCGCAGGCCGTCAAAATCTTCCCGCGCCAATTGAATAACCCTTTATAAGAGTAAATACGTGGGACATACTCGTGCAGCTAAGTAAATTCAATCAATGTAAAAAATTAATTGTATCGCAATTGAAAAGGAAGACTTGCTTCTATACGAGTATGCAGCACCTGCTGGACAAACCCAAATGTCCACATTTATTAAAGAATTAATGTAAATAAAATACACGGATAATTAAGCAATGTTTTTTATATTTACACACCATCAATCAACTTAACCGAACACGCAGAATCCAGGATATGATGTCCTTAAAAAATACAACATGTCGTGCGTTCGAAGTAAAAAAGTGTGTTCCTGGTTCCTGCTGTTTGTTTCCGGTGCTGCTGCCATTTTCTGTATAAAGTGAAATCCCGTGTGAGTAGCCATATAAAATATGTACGTACAATACATACATATATACAAAAGTATGTCACTTGTGGGATTGTAAAGGGGTTACCTACCTACATACTACATATATCAACTTGGGTTAACCAGAGGTAATCATCATTCAAATGTATTTATCCTCTTCAAAATAAAGGCTTTTCGTACTTTTGCCCAATTCTATACATCTTCTGTGTTTGTGTATATGTGTATGACGTGTATGACTCGAGATGATGACAGGGTTATTATTATTTATCAGGTTTACCAGCTTGGAGATTTTAACTGCGTGTTGTTAAATATTCAGGACCTGAGTGAGCATATGGCATAAATGTGTTTTGTGAGGTCTCCCAAGTTTAATTTATTCTTATTTCGCTTTTTTATGGGAATTTTTAAAAATAAAACTCTATATTGTGAGCCATTAACAGCTTTGGGGATGTTCACTTTAATGATTTATTTATTCTGAACTTTTCAATGGATTAAGTTTTGTTAAAACGATATTTTAGAGTGATACTCAAAGACTCGATACTCAAAAGTTTTATATGTCAGATTGTAAACGTTTTTTTTTTATAAACTATTTTAAGTCGGCTTTTGAAGTTTTTATAAATAAAAAAAAACGCCAACATGGATTACAAAATATTTAAATTTATTTTAAACATCCGTTAGTTGATTCAAATATGCAATACTATCGACATTAAAAGCAAAATAAATATACTTATGGCGGGACAACTCTCAGCTATTCGTTTATGCGTGTTGTCAGCAGGAATTGAGAATTCTTCAGTTTTCTGCCGAGTCGAAAATGCTTAGACGAGAAACACTTTTCATGAGGAGTGATACTCTTTGAGGAAGAGCACTGGTTTTTATGACAGTACATTTGACAGCTGTCTGATGATTTCTGCTCAAAATTTTCTTTTCCATTGCACATACTTATGTTAAAAAACGCTTTCCAACTTCAAATTGCCGATGTACGGGGCTTTGAAATCTGAGAACCCTATATGTGGGAAGTGGGATATTCGGAGAAAATTAAGCCATATTAAAGGTCACTAGTTCGATCGACATAAATGGTCAGTTAACTTCATTAATATTTTTGTATGCATAAAAAGAAGATATCTTTAAAATCACCCATTGGAAAATGTTGGGATTTCATTTGTGGGATATTCAAAAATTAGTATGCTTTCTTAAGAAGGGTTTATTAAAAAGTAAGTTTGTTTCAATATTTGGTTCTTATCTGATCGAAATTTTAAATGGCATGGTTTTTTTTTGAATATCCCAAAAGTCAGTTGGCAATGTTTCACGTTGACAAAAATTTTGAAAATCATACAAAATCCAGTATTGGCTGATCTATTAATGAAACTAATTGAAATCTTGGGCTTTTTAATTAATTTTTGGGATTTTCCAAAAAATAGTGTGGAATCTGAAAGGTCATTAAAGAACATTAATTTCAATAATTGGTTCTGATCTGATCGCCCTTTCAAATGGCATAGTTTTTCTTGAACATCCCAAAAGTAAGAAGGTACTCTTTAAATCTGACATAAGGTTTTATATATTTATAAAAATCGAGGATGGCTTAACTATTGCTGAAACTAAATGAGCTTTAGCGACCACTAGCCTTTTAGATGGCATATGTTTTTTTTTTAAATGTGGTCAATTCATCTGTTGGATATTCCAAGAATTAATATACTATCTGAAAAGTCATTAACTAGTTACAGAAGGTAAGTTAGTTTCAATAATTGGTTCTGATTTGATCTCTCTTTCAAATGGCATAGTTTTTCTTGAATATCCCAAAAGTGAGATGGCACTATTTCATCTTGACAGAAGTTTTGAAATTCATAAAAATCGAGTATGGCTTAACTATTGCTGAAACTAACTGAACTTTTGTGACAAACCAGTGACCTTCTTAATGAAATATTTTTTTTTGTGTGAATATCCCACATTCGGGCACTTAGATCCCAACGCTGTTATAACGCCCACAATTGCTTATAAAAGTTAGTTTAACATTTATGAGAAAAAAACTAAACTAAATTTTGGCATTCAGAATTTGTAATTGAGCATTTTTAATAGCTGTAAAAATATATAATTTTTATGTTTTACTTTCTTCACTTTTATCTGTGTTTTTTATCAGAATCGTACATTCCCTGTGGTAACAAAGTATTATTTCAGTAAAAGTTTTTTTAAAATAATTTTATAGATTTGGAAATTTCTTTTAGGAAGCCAACAGAAAATGTCCACGATATCTTTACATGTTTAAGAGTAATGATTTTTGTAACCAAAAAATACATCATGAGCCACTGTTCGAAGCGGTTTCTTCTATATGTTAACGTATAAACATTTCTTCCTTTCTTTCATCGTAATGTCTGGTTTGATTGAAATATCAGATTAGATCAGTCTCTACGAATCAAGAACATATGAAAAGAATAAAGTGGCGCCCAACGCTC
This sequence comes from Philhelius festivus, assembly GCA_963931855.1. Lineage (NCBI taxonomy): Eukaryota > Metazoa > Arthropoda > Insecta > Diptera > Syrphidae > Philhelius > Philhelius festivus. The sequence goes on along the minus strand of OZ007556.1, from coordinate 38,517,738 downwards.
GATTGATATATAAAGCACCTCTGTACAAATAATTCAAATAAAAACCTATACTTCAATTCCTGTCTAATTTTCAAGTAGCATTTAGCTTAATCTCTCAACCCACCTGAATTATCACTCTGCATTGGATTCACTCACATGCATTTTCATTCAATGGTATCTGGTACTTAAAGAAGATGCTTCAATCACTCATCCTTATCACAACCTCATTTATTAGTCACTCCTTTTATAAGCTTCTTAACTCTGTGAATTGAGATTTTCTGCCATCGCTCTTCTTTAAAAAAGAGACGTGACAGCAACTAACCAAGAAGTCGGCCCAGTTGGATGGGGCAATCCCAACACCTGCTCTTCTAGTATAATTGACTACACCAGATTTAAAGTAGCACTTGAAAGCAGCTGCAGCAGTCCTCTTATGTCGATATCGAAGTGTTCCGCTCTATGTTTGCTGAGTATGTGAAAAATTTCGATTTAAAGTGCAGGCACAGGATGAGCAAATATATAAAAAGGACTTCAGATATAAAAGGAAAAGAAGAAAAACGAAGAGCGTAGCAAATAGAACGGAGTGAGTGCATAGAGAAGCATAATAACATAAAAAAAAGGATGTCAGGAAAGTGACTATTTTTAGACTGAACAAGCATTTGTCCTAAAAGACTGGCCTCCCTTTCTCCAAGAACGCCCCTAACGTCAAATAGATTCTCTTGAATGAATGGGAATCTATTTTTAAACGTCTACTACACAACTAAACCGAGACCAATGACGATGACAACAATTGAGTGTCGAGAGCAAATACATCCAAAGCACTTAGGTTAGTATATGAACACCTCCTCTGTGTAAAATACTCGTGTGCAATGCAGGAAGCTGCTGCACTATGGCCAGGGCGAAAGAAGTATCTTCAAACTAATTACTGACGGATATGAGATTACGTAGTTCCTCGGAGCAGGGGGCATTATCATTGTGTGTCCCTAGACTCTGAACCATCCCGGCCTGCAGGCCTCGTGGATTTCACAAAGTCTTCAACGTGGGGGTGGCACAAATGCATCATCACACCCACCAGATCACAGGACGATGCAAAGGATGCTTATGTAAGGTATTTTAGATTTCTCCATGGAGAATATGGGATGAATAGAACCACACAAACACACACCTATAAAAACTTGGTGGTGTTTAAACAACTTGACGATGGTTTCTAATTAAAGCTTGAAGATTCAGTTCGACCGACCTCCCAGAAGCACACGAGTGCGTGCTGATTACCACTGACGACTATATACATACTCGTATCTGCCGTGTTATGTGATTTACCCGATTGTAAGGGGTTGAGGATGAATTTCAGATGTTGCAGGATTAGCAACTTAATTGGAATTTGACAACAACGAAATTTCGCCGCTAATTAGACCAAAGACTTTACAGTGAAAGCAATACACAGTATTAAATTGGTTCTGTAAGAAGTTATACGAGCAATACACAGTATTAAGGTATTAAATTTGTTCTGTAAGAAGTTATACGATTATGCTTTGAAATCGATATTTAAGGTCTGGAATTATCCATTGTTATTATGCATCCTTTAAAAAAAAATCAAGAAAAACTTGCTTTCACAGTCACTCGAGTGCTAGGAATTAAAAAAAATATTTTTTGAGATAAGATGGCACTAAAGCACCAACAAGCTCTTTTCAATCATATCTGTCCATATCCAGCTGTGTCCAGTTTTTCACGCTAAGTTGAATGTCAATCCTTCAACCGTGTGCACCATCTGAGTCACTCAATTCAAAGATTTTTTTGACTTCACTTCAATCTCTATTACACAGCCACCTCAGTGTTCTATTTGCAAAGGTTTTTTGTTTCTATTTCGTTGATGCTGTATAGTTCGAAGAGTTCGTTGTTGTATCTGCTCCCCCATTCGCCATTTACGCAAAACAGAACTAAAAATCAAGCAGGGAATTTTCCTTTGGCATGGAGAATATACCTTTGGTAGTACCCATCTTCCTGCATAACAAAGGGTGACCTGATAACATTGATAGTTGAAATGACAGATTGAAAATAAAGCGACTTTGCACATCTCTTTACAATTAGGGCAGGAATACCATCAGCCAGCATTTGTCCAGCCTGTCGCTAAAAAAATGCGAATCCTACTTCCCTTTTAACTATCGTCCAATTGGACTTGTGCCCCTTCTTTCCAAGGTCATGAAAACGCTGAAAAATTTCCATCTTAAGAAATATCGTGAGGAACGAAAGCCTCTTAATAACCAGCAGTATGGCTTTCGCAGCAATAGGTCCACTGGTGATCTGATGGTATAGAGTCCAAATCTTTACATCGTTTTGAAGAAAGTAAGATTATTGCACTTGATATTTCAAAAGCATTTGATAGAGTTTTGCATCAAGATCTCTTATCCATCTTTTCTTTGTTGGATTAGAAGTTAGTAGTATTGGATGGTTTAAAATCTCATATCCACAAAAATTCTGGTGTGCCACAGGGCTCCGTTTTTTCTCCGACACTCTTCCTTATGTTCATAAATGATCTTTTGCCTGAAACTTCTAATTCACTAAATTGTTTCGCTGACGACAGTACCCTGAGTTTTTCATATTCGTTTTAAGATTCACATCTTTGTCCTTCGGATGTGGACTTCGAACGGCAGCGTATGATAAGCTCTTTAATTTCTGATCTTGACAGCATTGTTCAATGGGGCAGCAAAAACCGTGTAGAATTTAATGAAAACTCAATGCTCTTCACCGTCGCTAAATCGTGACCCTCCCTCAATGCCACTTTCTGTGGTTGGTACTTGCATCGAGGAGATTGAAAAACTTTCAGTTCTAGGCATTTGCATCACAAACTATCTTTTGTGGAGTGATCACATATTTAACGTCGTTAAAAGTAAGCCCTTCTGATCTGGCTGTTATATGTAAAGCCTTTATTCTTCCGAAACTTGGTACAATTCCCATATCTGGGCAGGTGCTCCAGAAACCTACTTGAGTCTCTTGGACAGATAACGGGGTCGATGGAGGCGTATACTCTGAAAGATTAAATCTTTGTCTATCTTTTCGTCTTCCCCATCACTGAAGCGTGTTCCAGGCAGAGCTTCTTACAATAAAGAAGTCCTCTCTTGGTTCAAAGAAAACGTTATATCGACTACTGATATACGTATCTTCTCAGATAGTCAAGCTGCCATAAAGTCACTGGACTCTGCCTCCATTAACTCACTAACAGCCCAAAATTGTCGATCATCTCTGGTGGAGATGTCAAAACAGTTTAACATGCCGGTGCATAGAGACATTCCAGGGAATTTTAAAGCGGACGAACTTGCAAAAAACGGAACAATCTTATCTTTGTTGGATAGCAAATCTAACATCGGTATACCCCTAGCTACTTGTAAACTTATGCTAAAACATGATACCATAAAGAAAGCTAACCATAGATGGACCAGCAGCCCTACTTATCAGTCAACGAAACTAATTTGGCCTTTATAGGTGTCCTTACTGGACACTGCCTAATAGGAAGACATGCTTCCGTCTTGGAGTTCCTGCAAATAATTTTTGCAGAAGCTGCATGGATGAAGAAGAAGATTAGTCGGTTCCGCACCTTCTATGTTCTTGTCCTGCCCTAGCAGAAAGACGTAGGCTCCGCTTGGGAGACTACTACTATAACGAATTTTTTTTTTTAATCAAAAGTTGTATCAAATGGAGATATGTACGTCCCTATCAGTTGGAGGAAAGTTAAAGTAGTCTTTATTCCAAAAGCTGGAAATCCGACACACTCGACTGCAAAAGATTACAGACCAATAAATCTCTCTTCGTTTCTCCTCTCCTCTCACTGGAGAGAATTATTGATAGGGACCTTCTCAAACCAAGCAACCTGTGCAACTACCAACACGCTCACCTAAAAGGTACGAGTAAGTCAGTGGAGACTGCGTTGCACGAGGTCGTCTCACAAATTGAGAAAAGTCTCGAGCACAAAGAACATACCCTGGCAGCATTTTTGGACATAGAAGGAGTGTTTAACAACGTAAAAACGGAGTCCATTAAATCTGCTCTAGAAGAATTTTGCGTTGAATCTGCTATTGTGGACTGGATTTATACCATGCTCAATGGCAGAATCATTAGCTCGCAAATTGGGGATAGCAATGTAGAAAAGTCAGTTACAAGAGGCACTCCACAAGGAGGAGTAATTTCACCTCTTCTCTGGGTCCTGGTTGTTAACAAAATTCTCACAAGATTTAAGAATCAGGGCATTAAAATAATAGCTTATGCGGACGACATAGTAATTCTGATATCGGGTAAATATCTTACCACCATCAAGGATATTATGGAAACTTCACTCAAAAAACTATCTTCTTGGACAGCACAAAACGGTCTCGGAGTTAACCCTTCCAAAACCGAACTAGTCCTGTTTACGAAGAAAAGGAAATTGGAGGACTTAACCCCCCCAAAGCTTAACGACATTCCTCTGAAACTTTCCAACAAGGCTAAATATCTTGGAGTAATTCTTGATTCCAAGCTAACATGGAAACGTAACACAGAAGAAAGAATGAAAACAGCACTGTGCGCTCTCTACACATGCAAAAAAACCTTCGGTGCACGGTGGGTCATGCGACCGCAGGTCATCCAGTGGATGTACACGGCAATAGTTCGTCTCATACTTACCTATGGGTCGATCGTGTGGTGGACGGCTGTAGAAAAAAGTAGCTATCTCAAAAACCTGAATAAGGTACAGAGACTAGCCTGTTTAGGAGTAACGAGTTCTACGCTACAGGCAGGGCTTCAAATCTTCCAGCCCTGAACGAGCACATAAAATGCACAGCAGCCAAAAGCGCAATTCGGCTTAAAGAAATGGGCTCTTGGAAGCGCAGCAGTTATGGTCATGGTGCTATCCTGCAAAGGTATGACAAAGTGGCAGGGCTTAATGTGACAACTGACTACTTACCACCCAGAATAGATTTCAACAAACACTTCTACACTACACGGCCCGAAAGGCAGGAATGGGAATCCAACTCACTAATTAGTGAACAAGGTATTTCATTCTACACCGATGGGTCAAAAATGGAAGAAGAAACAGGAGCTGGGGTGTTCTGTGAATCTCTCAATATTAAAGAATCATTCAAACTCCCAGATGAGTGTAGTGTCTTTCAGGCTAAGATCTAGGCTATTGAAAAGGCGGCAGAATTGGTACGCACGAAAAAATTGAACTCGTCGGAAATCACATTTTTCGTGGACAGCCAAGCTGTTATCAAAGATTTAGCCAGTGAGACTATAAGATCCAAGACAGTAACAAAATGCCGAGACATGCTGAACAATCTCAATCTCTGCTGGGTTCCTGGACATATCGTGGACATAGTAATATAGAAGGGAATGAAATAACAGATGAACTGGCAAGGAAAGGGTCAGTATCAAATGAAAACAGCAGTAGCCATTTAAATTTGGGACCAAAAATCCCAATTAGCGTGATTAAAAGGAAAATAGACCGAAACGAAAGAGCGAATCAATAACTCCTGGACCTCCAGGGACGACTGCGTTATCTGTAGAATTTTATGGCCTAGAATTATTAATGAAAAGGAAACTCGATGTATCTTATCGCTGAGTAAAAAGAACATCAGAATCCTGATTGGTGTACTAACGGGTCACTGCGCCATTGGCACAATGGCCGCTAGAATGGGTGCATTTGCACCCGATTTCTGTAGGAGCTGTCAGGATGTCGAGGAGATTGAAACCATTAAACACCTGCTCTGTGACTGTCCGAACCTCCAAACAAATCGCCTCCGGTACTTTGGAAACAGGTCTGTTGGAGAACTAGACGATCTAACGCAGGTCTCAATGGCAAATATGAGAAAATTCATTGTAAGCACAGGCTGGTTCGAAAATGAACCAGTCTACATAAGACATTAGTTAGGAGCATCTCTGCTTTTATTAATAGGGGATCACAATGGACCAATAGGCCCCCATGTACGCAACAGCCTATGTGCTGGGCACGCCCCTCCTAACCTAACCTAACTATAACGATCCTAGTGATCTAAATAATTCCGACATTCACTGTCTCAAACGCTTCATTGTTAGCTCAAAATGGTTTAACGAGTATAGGTGATTTTTGAAATCCTGTGGTATCACAACGAACCATATATTGGTCTAAGTGTGTTCGCTTTTTACGGTCAGCAGCCACCTCAACCTAACCTAACCCAATCTCTTGGACAGAATTCAAAAGACAGCTATAAAAGCTCACGAGTCTTATTTACATCAGTAGATCCTTCACCTTTGACCACTTCTTCTTCCACCCCTTTGTACGACTGTCAAAATACCAACTGTCAAATTTCATTCACATAAAAATGGAAACCAAATAAAATCCACCTAGAGTATAAAATGGACCCTGTATTTGGTCTAGCTGTCATTAACCGAACTAAAGAAGGGTTTTTTTGGTCACTTCCTTCTCAATAATCACCAAAGCGGCAGTGCTATCACCCAAAGAGTAATTAAATTGAAACAATTTCTATTGATTCCCATTTCCTAATTCCTAAAGCTATATCAGTCCGCCTAAAAGTATAAATTTTTTGGTATTTTTTTTAAGTACTCGTAAATGTTTTATGTGTAAGCTTTTGTGTAAATAATTTCGGAAATAGGATTAAACATATAAAAACGACAAATTAAATACATTTGCCACTAAACCAACCAACGGAAAACACACCCAATCAAAACAACCACAAAAAAAAACGCTTGTAATTAATTTTGGCTCCTAATCACCATCTATCCATTGGTCCAGTAAATCCTGTCCTGACCTACAAAGAATAAATCCACAAAATGCTTGTATACTCGTACCTACAACATGATGAATTTAGATGAATTGAACTTTTTTAAAAAAAAATGTAAATATCGAAAACTAATTTTTAATCAAAAACCGATGTGGTTCTGATGTTGTTTTTTGGCAGATTAATGAATATTTAACGAATATATATTTTTTATTTCCAGAAACATTCATGTTCGATGTTCATTATTTATAATTAAAAAGGTTTTAGGGCTTGTGCCTGAATATAGAAAAATTCAATTGTTTTTAAGATTAATTTATTTGCCGGGTACGAAGGTTTTTTGAGTTAGGTAGTTTTTGATTAGTTGTTTTTAGACATTCAAGAGAAGTCATTCTTTAAAGTGACACTTAAAACTGTCAAAGTGGCAAAGAGTTACCAACGTAAATTCTTGGTGTAAGGCAGAATTTTTTGTCCGATTGTACAAACGTACATTTTCAGAGGAAAATCCAAGTGAAGTTAATAAACAGGAAATTTGACAAAAAATTCTGCAGTATCTTTATTATACGAGTACTGCTGAAACTTGTTCTCATTCGTAAGGAATAAGGAAAATTAAACATCTCATCGGTAACCCTGTTGTAATTTCATTTATACCTATGGCATCTTCGATTAGGGGTGGTGGACCCACATTCCGAGCCTGCGAGAAAATTTGGTAAAGAAGAATTTCCAGTTGATGTCCATTGATAATGTCAACACTGTCATCCCACATCAATTAACTGATTCCATTAGATAAAATCTCCAATTTCATGTTTTTGTAAGGCTTTATATTTTCTTAGGAGCAAGAATGAAATATTTATCTCATAATTAATTTTGGTATTATATCTGTTTCAACACAAAAAAAATATAATTTGTCACAGATGTTGTACATTTTGTCAAAGTGGTCACATATGTATGAGGCTTTGCTAATTAAGCAGCATTATAATCAGTAAAGATTTTTTTTTACTTTTTTACTTGAAGACTTTTATGGCCTGGTATAAAAGTTCGAGATTAATTCCTGGCAATGATAATAAAGTGGGTGTTGTATGTTTATGTTCAAGATGTAATTGCTTGGAATTGAGTCACGTTTGTTGTCAGTCATAGTCGTAAATGTGGTGTAAAAATACTCAATTTCCGTAATTCTTAAAAACCATTAAGAGTTGAATTTTTCATCAAATGTGTTTATCTAATGAATTTCAATAAAAGCAAAAACAATTCCTTAAGGTACTAATACGGTCTAGAACGCCAAAAAAATACACGATTTTTGGGAATTTTTTTCTCGGAAATTGTATTAGGTAAAAAAACAAAAAAATTTGTTTGTACTCTTGACGCATGTATTCATTATTTAAAAAAAAAATATGTTATTACCTAATAAAGTTTCCGAGAAAAAAATTCCCAAAATTCATGCGTTTTTGGCGTTCTAGATCGGACTAGTACTTTAATATATTCCATATATATTTTTTTATTTATTTGGTAAATTCATTTCTGCTTGGCAAAATAAAACAAAAAAACTTTTCTTGAATTTGAATGCAGGGAAGTCTACAATCACTAGGATTTGCTATTTGTTGTTCTGCCCCTAAAAATCAAGCATCAAGCTTTCTTGTCGATAATGGGTGCATTTGCTATTGATGAATCTCTTCTTAGTTGCATTATAAATTATCTTTCGAAGAGCTCCATACGAGTTATATTGGGTGGTTTGAAGTATATCCTGGTGTGCCTCAAGGCTCCATATTTTCTCCGATACTCTTTCTTATATTCATCAATAATTTTCTGTCTGAAGCTTCTGATCTATTTGATTGTTTTTCTGACCACTGTAGTCTGAGTTTTTTCATATTTGTTTGTACAGGGTGGAGGACTAGTAACACTATGGCTTTTTTTTAGAATTAACTCTGAAAAACTTGGGAAAATTCTGACGAAAAAACTCATCACAGAACAAATAAGAAAAGTTGTTCAATTTTATTTTGAAAGTCGACATTCAATTATTCAGGCACACGTTCATATTAATGTTTTTTTCTTCTTCGAAATGCGCCCAGTGATCCAACAGTATACCGATTGGTCCTGCGTTTTCAGGAATAAATGGCTGTCTGTGATATTCCGAGTGCGAAGTTAACATTGCTTGGGTGCAAGCAAGTATTGAAAAAGACCTCGAAACTACCACCAGCAAAGTTCTCAGCAGTTGGTGATGTCTAGGGGCTCTTAGCAAAAAGTTGTAAGGTAGTTACACCTTTTTTTATATAGGATTCAATTGGTTAACAAGTTGAAAGCAAATGATGCACAAGTACGCATTCAGCTATGTGTTTTTCAAGAATTGTTCCTAAGGAAGAACGAGTTTATTCACAAGCTTATTATGAGCCATGAGGCCCATTTTTACCTCAACGGTAACGTGAATAAACAAACAAAATTTTAGAATATGGGGTCTTAAAAATCCAAAAATAATTATCGAACGTCAAATGCACCCAATTAGATACACAGTATGATATGCAATAACCTGAGATAGGATGAGATTGGACCCTATTGTTTTAGAAAACAACGAACAAGTTGCAGTTAATGTGGATGTAATGTGTAAGGCCAGAAGAAAAGAACAATTCAGAATTGTGATTCAACAAGATGAAATCACAGCTCATCCAACTGTCGGGTTTTTCGGATTTTAATGCCCACATTTAATGCCAATGCAGAGCTTTTTCATTGAGGATCCCAAAAAGTAAAGTGTATTAGGGGTGGCCGTGGCGCGATGGATGTGTGCTCGCCTGTCAACCTCATGATCACAGGTTCGATCCCTGCCGTCGTCTATGCCGCTTTAATTCCATTATAACCCTTCTAAAAATTGTCATCAATGGGTTGCTGGTTTACTCATTGCATGTTGTTCAGGCATAACACTAACAACATGTAATTGAGTTAAACTAGAATGCCCAACAAGGATGACTACGAATAAAATAATGCGAATTATAAGGGACATAGAAATAAGACACAGCATTTCTTCGCTTTAGTGCAGCCGCCATCCCTGGAGATTAAAAAAATAAAATCTGAGACAACCACCTTTAGTCTCAGAACATCGTGCCACACATCTTTCCTATCCTTCAACTTCACGCCCGCGCTGTGTTGAAACATTTAAAGGGTAATCATAATCCCTTGAGCGCGGGTAGATTATGAAAAAAAATTCAATAAGTCAGATTACGTTAATCAGAAATAAAAATGTTATTGAAGGGTATGATTACATATGAATATTAAAATTTTGAATATTTTCCAAAAAGAAACAAGTGTTTAGTATTGACTGGAGCTATAGCTATTTCATGGGTGCCAAGCCGATCATCAGATTGCTTTTTGCTGGCTCTTAGCCTTAATACTTTCAAGTTAAATCAAAAAACTTGTTGGCCTTGACTGAGATTTGAACCTAACCCTAGCGTCCTCAGAAGCCAATGCTCTACACATAAGTCTACCGAAACCACATGATCAGGTCCATCCCAATGTAGGTTTTATTGTTTATCAATTGTCACCTTAGGACTAGCATTCTTACTAGTCACCCATGTCTGGGTTCAAATCTCAGTCAAAGCCAAAAAGATAAAACGGTATCGTTTGATAATCTGATTAAGTTCTGAACTCGACGGAACTGTCCAATGAAGAATAGAAAAACGCGTAGAATTTAATGCTTCACAAACTTAATGCTGTCTGTAGTCATTGAAGCAGGACCCACCACCTTTGGTGCTATCCGTGAGCGGCAAATCGCTTTCAGTTCTTGGTATGTACAACAGAGACCACCTTATGTGGAATGATCGAATTTTTGACGTCGCCAGAAATACTACTTAGTGTCCTTCGACTATGCAAGATCTGACAGTAATCTATAAAACCTATGTTTATCCAAAGCGTGAGTCTCTTAGATATAGTCCAAAAAAAAGCTTTAAAAATGATAAGTGATAGAACTATAACAAACAAATTTGTATTTGCATTGTTTTTTGTCTTTCGATATTTTACCGTTGAAAAAGCCGGTTGTATTCATTTCCTAAAATAATTCAATCGTAATACTCGTGCTACATGGAGTTTTCCTAGCGCAACAAGTTTGTTTTTGTTCACATTTATGATGAATCAAGCAGACGGACAATAGAACAAATGACAATCTAATGAAGATCGGCACTGAATGGAACACGTGATTCCAAGTGATTAGAAGACTAACGCACAAACCCGGTAAACATTACCAACGTAAATCAGATTCACTTGAAATGAACAGCAGAATAGTGATTAGTGAACTAACTTACTGAAAGTGGCGCTACAGTCAGGGGTGGCCTTAGCTATCCAGTTTCTCCAGCTAGCTCGGTTCCTAGCTAGTTGGCTCCGGCTTCGAACGTCAAGTTGGTTGAAATTCTCTCGCACTTGTGTGCGATAACTACTTCACGGTCTTCCGTCCCTCGGGGTTGTGTTCGAAGGCTGTAATGAGTGAGCAAAATAGTGCTGATAGATAATCAAGTATCAAAATGCAAGTTCTGTAAAATGTCTCTTTTATCTTTTGTTGCTCTATTCCTAAATAAAAAGCTTAAAAAATTCAAACATTTTCAAATTAGAATAACGGAAGTATCCACAGCAAATGCAAATGTCATAAAATAATTACATTACACTACATTTTACACTACTCCGTAGATTAATCTACGAAGTAGAGACATTGAAAAGCACTGGCAACTGAGGCCATCGGCCTTAGATAATACAACAGAGAGAGAGAGAGACACACAGAAAGAAAGAACAACAGAAGAAACACATGTCAACAGCACACGGTTGGTATTTGAACGGTCCACCATCCAAGTACAAACCGCGCACAATGATGCTTGATTTCGCTGATCGATGGGAAGCGACGCTTTCATCAAAGCCAAGGCCGTTCCGAAGCTTACAACGACGATGATAAGAAGAGACTGTTAATAAAGAAATAGGAATCTTCCCAGGTGTAAGCTTAGCTTAGACCTCGAATTGACTCTCAATCTTAATCCACACGAAGGATAAGAATTCAAAATCAGTTATAATTTCAACAAAAAAGTTGTTTGCTTGCCATCAAGCAAAGCAATTTATGATTTTCGAAAACAGTTGACTAGTGTAGGAGAGAGCATCTAATAGACATTTCCTGGAAATATGTTTTTTTGACGGGTTGGGTACGATATCCCGCTTTTTATAATCCCGTTTTTTTAAAATCTCGCTTTTTAAAATCCCGTCTCTTATAATCCCGTTTTTTATAATCCCGTTTCTTATTACGACGTATAAACAGTGAGGTATGTAGGGATTTTTGAAAAACGGGATTATAAAAAGCGGGATTCCTTTACGCTCCCTTTTTTGACAATTAATAAAAAATAAAAAACCAACATCTGTCACGTTCAACTTAAAAACACATTATCCCCATGGAAACATCAGTTGCATGTCCCATCTCACCTCCCATATTCACCTCCAGATAAGCCGGATACAGTACTTCAAAACCACCGCACTTCCAAAATACCTCAAAGAGCACACACAATTTCCAAGAAAAATATTTATTTACAAAACTCACAACCGTGTGTGATGCATGTCCGATGGTAATTATCTTTTCAACGTGCTTGCTGCACCATTGAAGAATTACTCAAAATTTTATTTTGATTTTGATTTTGAATTTAATTATTTTATTTTTACACATTTATTAAACACCGCTAACAGCTCTAGTTGGATGAGTGCCAATCGGGTCGGTGATCGCGTTGGGGTTAAAATTAATTCCCAAGCTATCATCGAAAATATTCAAAGTGAAATAAATTCTGTAGGTACATTTGAAAAGTCATTGTGTAAACGTAAATCTAGTTTGTTGTCAGTTCTATGCACAAATTCATCGATATTTGAGTTATATTTATGTTTCCACCCCAATAAATGTGTTCGCAAAAATTAGCTTTAGGTAAATCAGAGATGTTCAGCTGGTAGAACAACTAAGGCCGAAGTGAGGCAAGAGCTATATGTAGTTAATCGTAAAGTCGGAGAGGTAGTGTTTGCGAACGATAAATCATATTTCGAATGGCTGAATTGTGTACCTAGCTACTGCGAATACAAGCTCGCAAATGAATTGGAATCAGTGGAAGGCATCATAGAAGTTTTATTTTTTATCTAGGATCTTTTTTATTTAATGATATTCGCGCTCTTAAGGGGTTTTGACTACCCTTAAAAAATATTAACACAGCGCGAGGGTTAGAGAGAAAAGGGAAGAGTTTAAGAAGAGTTTGATTTGCAAAAACAGAGCTATAGGTAAAGCATTTCACATTCGTGCTGTGCGGCTAAAGAAAAAATCTCCGTACTGAAGTAATTTTAGTAATACTTTCCGCAGTCTATGTCTATATGTATGTGCGTTTGTGCGTCTGTACGTCAATGAGTTGAAGTTTACACTAAGCTAAAACCTAAAAGGCTTACGGAGCTGCTACAAAATTTGGTAAGGAACATTTTAATGTAGTTTAGTAAAGCTCATCTATATCGGGTAGCTGCAATACATCAAATCCTTTTTTTTTATACACTTTTTAGAAAAAAATTGACATACGAATAAGGCTTTTAGGTATTTTTTTTTTGGAGACTTTTACCATGGTTTTGGGCTACCTACACATCGTTATTGGCTTGCCTAATTTTATCAAGATTGACCTCATTACATAAATTAACTCTGCTTTTTCATATTTTCAAAGTTATGTCATTTATAAAAAAAACTGATTATTTTGTAAAATTTGTATATATTTTGAACGTACGCCTATTCTTAACAAAAATATATTTTGTATAATTTTCCAAACTATCAAATATTATTTGAATAGCAAATAGGCTGACAGACATCTGCTCCATACTAGCATCCCACCATTTAATAATTTAAGTAAACATCAATCGTCATTAAATACCGTCTCATTATTCAACACTACCTTCCAGACTATAAATTCGCCTAAAATATTATTTTGACAGTCAATAGGAGCACAGTGCAAGGAAAGTGGTTGAGAGACTTGAGAGTACTTCTCGTTTCTTGTTTGTTTACACTTTTCGCCTCACTTGCACTAAAGTAAACGAAATCAGCGTGTTTGCAGAAAAGACAAAAAAAAAAACGAAACCATCGAAATTCGGTGTGTGTGAAAAGTAGCGAAGGTTATTTTGTGACAAGGTTGCCAGTTTTTTTTTATTAACTGTCAGATTTATGTGTTGTTTTGAGAAATAACTCAAACCAATGTATGAGGCTAATATGTAGTCAATTTTGTTCAATGGAAATACTACTTTCATGAGGTGCCTAAAGGACCTGTCATAGCAGATGTTTTTCAGTTTTTCAGAAAGAACCAGAGGAATAACTCAAGCTTGGCAGGATTGGAGTTCTTATTTGTCATGACTCTATGAGAGAATGACAAGGGCCTTATTTCAGCTCTACTACTGGAACATCAGCTACATACATCAACAACATTTTACAACTGCATTTTACAGCTCAATTTTTCTGTTTCATACATCCAAATCGTATTGTAGTATCATATAGCTCAAAATGTATATAGTTGGTTATTTGACAATTCGTAGGTTGAGGCTATCTCTGAAAATCTATCCCAAGCCTTGAAAACGTCTCCTTTGCATACGGTCGAATATAATTTGCGAATATGATCTCTTTCGGCGTATGTATCTTTTGTAGAACAGGCAAATATGTATTGTTCTTTTACCAACTTAAAAATACAATAACATACTACAATAAGGGCTGGTAAATGTTGAAATGGAATAAAACAAGCTACGAGTATGTGTGAGGTATTGAAAAAATTCTATTTGTTTTTGTCTCACGATATCAACCTCTCCCTCCAACCTTATTGTCATTTGACGGAGATCGAAAATCCTATGAGATTAAGCCTGCATTATCCACGTAGTACCCCATTTCCATTCGACAATTCTGACTTCATCGTTTATCACCAACAAGAATAGTATCGTTGACAGTATACAGCCTTGCCAGTGCCCACTTTTAGTTTTAGACTCTTGAGACAAACTTTTTTATTGAAATAGAATGAAACAATTTTTTTTTATTTCTAAAGCCAAAGTATGTACCAAGTACCAGCTTCAACTTCCTACGGTGACACTGATCCGAGTGGCCCAATTTTCAATGACTGTTCCGCGTAGATCCGGCCCAAATTGAGCAATGGCCTGTGTTATGTTCACGATCGGTAGATAGTGGTTTTTTCGCGTATACCTCCGACTTCCGGAAACCCAAACAAGAAAAAGTCTAGCGGGGTCAAATTGCATGAACTATGTGGCCAATTTACGTCACCTCTGCAAGAAATAACTTTACGCTAACATCGTTTATGCAGAATGTCAATCGTGGCGTCCGCTGTGAATTACGTAGCGCCGTTCTTCTGGAACCACATGTCGTATCTACACTCATGTAATACAATTTACGTATAAAACAAAATTGATGTAATACAACAGTAACAATGCTACAATGTACTTGATGTAGCAACACTGAAAGGGCATAATGTACATTTGGGTCGTGCCTTGATATTGATATCCAACGTTACCACAATAAAGGTCGCCTTATAATATCAATTTCTGGACCAACTGGACGGCCCATCGGAAAAGCTTAAGAATATCGTAAATAATATATCAGAATAAGGGATGATTTAGGAAGGCTGTAAATTCTCATTTTATTGCTTTGCCATAAACTTCTTTTGCGGTTTTTTCCTTGAATAGAAAGGATTTTTGAAAAAACGGGATTTTAAAAAGCGGGATTTAAAAAGCGGGATTTTCTGCTGATTCCGAGGATGATTTGTCACTTCTCTGCATGGGGCAGTACACGTTTCTAAAATATTTTTGCAGTGGCTCAAATTTGATGGCATTTAGGCAGCCAAATCATGGGGTTGCAAACCAAACATCCGAAGATTTTAGTAAGACCTAATGACCAGGCATCAATGGATATTATCCTTCACCTGAGCCTACTTAATGTGGTAATAGGAAGAGCAACTAATTGATCTATCCTAAGATTCGCCAGGTAGGTCCTAGCAGGGGTAGAGAAAGAGACTCTATTTCCAAATCTTCAGTATCGAGTTTACTTGTCAAGTTTACTTGATCAAAAAGTATAATTTGAAAAAACCTTCAGAAACATTGAACTATTATTAATGAAAATGTCAACAAATGGTATACTGATGGATCATCAAGGGATAGACGCAGGAATTTTTTTTGACCAAGAACCAAACTTTCTCTGTCGATGGGGCAGTCCAGAAGCATTTTCAAGGAGGGAATGAAATATCGAAAGAAATTACCTCGACCAAAACATTGCCATCATTTCGGATATCCAAGCAGAACACAAAGCATTCAACGACCTCGGCATTTCACACACTTCATTTGGTTCCGGGAAATCGAAGCCTCGTTGAAAATGAAGACATTATAATCTTTAGAAAAAATAGGAGTTAATACACATCTAACTGGACATGGACCATATTGTAGATTAGGAGATAATTTGATCAAAAATACAATCAAACGGAAGAAGAGGCTATGAGATACAAAATAGGGACCGAACTTCTAAGACTGAGGAATGTCAAAGTGCTTCTTGGGAGCTACGACCAAGAAAGTTTTACAACCTATATCGAATTAATCAGGAACAATCTTAGAATAATTTATAGATTTTTCCACTGGTTTCTGCAAACTCGGAAGACACCTCAGTATTCTCGGCCTGGTGAACAGTACCACATGCAGATTCTGTAAAGCTCACTAGAAAACACCGGAGGTACACCTAAAGATCGCAGTGCACTCAAACTCCTAACAAGTCATTCATTAATTGAAGAGTTTAAACAAAGGAAATATAGCCATCGCAGTTTATTTTTATGAGAACCAGCCTGTCGGTCCAATTTCCCACCAATTTTCAAACATAGCCATCCTGTCTCACCACTAATACTTGAATGTTAGCTTCCATGAATTTTTTATTGGTTTATAAGTATAGTAACGTGACATGTCCGTAATAAAAGTGGTCTTAATAGGATCAACATTTACCTTTTATTTTTTTTGGCTCACTCAAACCCTTTGAAAGCGTTTAGAAAAATTGACTCTTGAATTCTGCAGTTACCAACTGCAGTTACAGTAGACCTTTTGATACGAAAGCCGCATTGGCGGTCATTAATAAGCTTCTGTTCTTCAAGATATTTCCTAAGCTTTTTATCAGACTTTCCTTAAACCTAAATAAAATAGCGTAAGCTCCTCAGGTCGATACACAGAGTGAGGCCTTTTTGCCTTTTTCTAAGGCGATTAGAATGAATGCTGTTTTCCATCCATCGGAAAGAGACCAACAGAATAGAACAGATAAAAAAGATGAGGCTTTGATATTGCCGGCGTGGAAGAACACCTCTTGAGAATATTGGAAGAGAAACTATCCCGGATCAAAACACTTTCTAGCAGGGTCGAATTAACAACAAACTGTTTTTCAAGGAAATTCAATTTCTCTATTGATCTGAACAAAATGGTGTGGTTAAAGATTAAGTTCCGAATTGGAGGTGAAGTTGTACATATTTCGAATGATTTTGTATAAATTATCAATCATTTGTATTATCTTTGAGGAGTTTATCTTTAGGGAGTTTTTGTCGTCACTACTTAGGAAGCAGAGCGACTTCCGAAGAAATTATTAAGGCCGTATGAGTTGGCTTTTACGTATTGCCAACATTTTCTGTTAGGTGTTTTCTCTTTAACTGAATTTCTTTGCTCCGATACTACACAACAAACAAATTGTATAGTGTTTAGAGATTTAACACCATGTTTTTTTTTTGTAATATTTTGCGCTCACTTAAGGTATTATGACTACCCTTAAAATGCATAACCAAAGTCCAAACGTAGAGGAAATTTAGAAAGGATTTAAAAGGAGAAGCCAATATATGTACATCGGTTTTGAAGGTCTGAATATCTACCTGAATGGGAAGGAAATATTGGGCCGGGTAAAGCATTGGACATTCGTGTAGTCCGGCTAAAGAAAGAATCTCTGAATTTAACTGTACATCCGCTATTGGACTCGGAGGCTAATTGATGGACAATCTCAGATACGCGAATTGGCTCTTCAAAAAGCTAGGTCATGATGTTTAATTTATCGAAAATCTCAACATAATAGAAAACTGGGATCGATTTAAATTAAGTACACTGTACACTGATAGCCTGTAATAACAATTTGGATGTGAGGATAATGGGAAGCAATGCTTTGGATGAATTCGAAATTTGGCCTTTCCTAAATGAAAGAGGATTGAATGATCTGCTCGTTCTAGTTAATCTTAAATTCAAATTACATGAACTTGAACTTTGTGTTTTAACAAGAATACAACATCATTTTTGATATCATCGCGATTTTGTAATAAAAAAAGAATAGTGGGAATAAATGAACTTTGCTCTGCTTGTAACAGTTAACAGTCTAGACTCTAGAGAATCCACCAGGCGGCTACATTATAAGTAAGGATCGGTCTCATTACTGACGTATACAGCCAGTGAGTAATGCAGGGCTGAGGGTCCCATTTGTTCTCAATAGCTTTATTGCATGTTAAGAGCACTTTGGTCTTTTTGACTCTTACTTTTGTTCTATTTTTCCAGCTTAATTTGTATCTACAAATAGATTTTGATAGTGGAATACCTTTGATAGAAGAACGTTCTATATGAAGAATTTAATATTTCACCCATCGTTTTGAAGAAATGTTCTTCCACATTGGCAAAACCACTGCGCAAACTTTTTTATCTTTCTTATTCTACAGGGTACTTCCCAAAGAGTTGGAAAACAGCATTCGTCCAACCAGTCCCCAAAAAAAAGCGCATCTTCTTTGCCTTCTAATAGAGTCTGGTATCCTGCTCTTTTATAAAAAATGGGTGCGTTTGGTATCGATGTATCTCTTATTCGTTGGATTAGTAATTACCTTTCTGATCGTTCAATTCAAGTCGTTTGGGATCACGAGTAGCACAAAATGGTATTATTTCGGTATCACATTTCTTAATTCATACATTATTCCTTCTTTATTGGTATGTCAATTTATACCTACTTAATTCCATCTTAATATGATCTTTATTAGGTATTTTTTTGTTTATCTTCTTATTTCTTTCTATCGGACCGCCCACTTGCCACTTAATATGAACTTAAATCCGTCTTATAGAAGATGTCAGATAGCGATTTAGATCTCTTAAAGACTTCGTTAAGTAATTCTGTGCTACTTGTGATGGTTTCAAGTCTGAAGTTCGTAAAGTAAATGCTGGTGTCCCCCAAGGCTCCGTTTTGTATCCGACTCTTTTTCTCATTTTTATAAATGATCTTTTTACCGAAACTAATCCACTTAACTGTTTTGCTGATGACAGCACCCTCAGCTTTTCATATTCATTTCCTGATTCAATTCCTTGTTCTTTGAATGTTGAATTGCAACGGCAATATATGTTGAGCTCATTAAATTCCGATCTAAATAGCATCGTTAAATGGGATATTAAAAATCGTGTTGAATTTAATGCTTCTAAAACTCAGAGCTGTTTTTTGTCATTAAAGCGGAATATTCCCCCTATGCCCCTATTTATAGATGGAGCTGGCATCAAAGAAACTGAAAAGCTATAAATTCTTGGTATGTGTATTGTACTGACCACCTTTTGTGGAATGACCACATATTGGATATTGCTAGAAATACGGCAAAATGCTTAGGTTTCCTAAGACGATATAAAAACTTTTTCTCTCCCTCTGATCTGGCTTCAATTTATAAGGCTTATAAACGTCCTAAACTAGAATACAATTCTCATATCTGGGCTGGTGCATCAAAAACATCTTTACAATTACTAGACAGAATCCAGAATAGAGCTTTAAGGCTGATAGGTGACAGAGTAATTTCCGAAACAATTGTTTCGTTGGAACATCGTCGAAATGTCTCTTGTCTATGACTGTTTTATCGTTATTTCTATAAACAATGTTCTATTAAAATAGCGAGTTGCATTCTCCCCCTCGTGCCGCAGGGAATGGTCATCACTATACCCTTGAGCCAAACTTTGGACGCACAGTTAAGTACAGAGATTCTTTCTTTTGCCATACGACTCGAATGTGGAATTCCTTAACCGACTCTGTTTTTCGTCCCCATTTCAATGTCCAGAAATTTAAGACGAATGAACATCGGTTTCTTCTACTCAATTCTCCCACTGTTTCCTAAATGCTCGCATTGTGTTCAACAAACATTTAAAGGGTAGTCATAATCCCTTGAGTGCGCGTTAATTATATAAAAAAAAAGAGAATAGGACTAGTTCCGTTTTATGAGGGTTGACTCCCAAGCGTCATCGCTTTGCCCAGTTTGTTAGCTTTTTAAAGCATTTTAGATAGTCCTCTTAGAAAACTGACCAAATCGTCCGCATAGGCAATCACTCTGTAGCTTTCCGCTTTCTTGCACTCCTACTTAAGAACAATTTTAGTTGAATTGGTACGATGTGAAAGTTGTTTTAGTATGAAACTTGGTTAAAACGACGGTTTCGCAAGTTTAAATCGAATGTAGCATCATAATTTCTCTACCCTTTTATTAAAGTTTAAATGGTTAAAATTGAGAATGAGTTAGTAAACTACTTTAAAGTTAGCAAATTTTTAAGTAGTATCATACTAATACCTAAATTCAATAGTGTCGAAAAGTAAGTTCTCATTTATTTTAACTTTTCCCCTTTCTGTCAAAAATAATTCCGAAATCATGTTCAATTTTCTAATAGTTGGCAAGCACTCCAATATTTTGTAACTAAAGTACATTTCGAGACCCGTTGGTATAACGTATAAAGTGGAAGTGATGATGCTACTTTTATGTTACCATTTGGTGATTTACGAGGTTGCCCCGAGATTATTAAGAAAGTTTCGAACCCTTTTTTCTTGAGAGAAAGAAGTTTATCTTCAGCTTGTGCAGCGCTTCTGAAAATGTGCAGTGAGATGATTAAAAAAAAAACAAAAAAAAAAGATACTCCTATGTTTTGCTTGGAGGAAAATAGCATATCCCTTAGCTAATGAGAAGTTGTTTATTTAAGAAAAGCTTTTCATCTTAGAAAATGGGAAACAGTTTTTCAATAAAACAAACCATAGTGATGGTGGTGGCGAGTTTAAGAGAGTTTTATTACTCGAGATAATTGCTAAGCTTAAGTTATATTGCTTTTGCACTTCGATTTGAAATTTAAGTAAAAAAAGGGAGGGGCGAGAGGGGAGGTTGTTGTGGTTTTTCTAAGTGGTCGGGTATTATTTCTAATCCTTTTGAGATTAAAATTATTTTCCGTGTGGAAAATGAGCTGAATTAAGCACGATGCCAAGCATGCCAACAGCAAAATGTATCTGTTTTAACTCGTAAACTTTTTTCGCTTAATAGTTGGGATGAATAAATTTTTTCTCTACGATGAACTTTTCACCCATCAGAAAATATATGATTTGGAAATTACGATCAACACTTATATGTACGTTTGTATTGGCCGACATAAAGAATTTACTTCTCAATTTCAGTGTTTACTTTCTCAGAAAGTCTTGACTTTTTATTGTCCTTTGAAGCTTAGAATGTCATAAGACTGTATGAGCTTGACTCAATTTGATTAATGACCGATGAACGGATTATAATATTGACCATGTTGGCAGTGTTTCTTAAGGAAAAAGTCATTAAGTTTGAGAAATAAAGAAGAAGGAACATAAAACCAATTTTATGACAGCAATGGGTGTCTTAAATTAGCTGTTTTCATATGTTATCTGCGTGACTTAAGAGCAACTTATGAATTCATAAAATAAAGGAGTTTTAATAGAATATAAGGAAAAAGAGATAAAGAATTTACCCAATTAACAATTTTCTGCTCTTGACCGAAGGTGATTTATTTAAAAATATGAAATTTTTATTTCTTCATAAAAATGACACAAACAGAATTTGAATAAAATATATTGCCTATACTTGCAATTAGTTTCAAGAAGCTTAAATTTTGGACATGAATGATTACTGAAAAATTAAACTCTTTTTAAATTTCGGAAACGGCTTAACAATAACTAAACTTCAAAACCCTGAGGTCAATTCATCAAACCGTTTTTAAATAAAATGTACGACTGGGTCGCATGAGCTTGCTCCTATGTAAAAGACTAAGAATTTAAAAAATGAAATTAAATTTACAAAAAAAATATTGAGCCGTTTTTGAAATATCGAATTTTCAAAAAAAAAGATTTTTTTTCAAAAATTCGATTCAAAAAATATTTGTTTTAAAGTCTTGAAATACAATGTTTTTTAAACTTTTTAGAAGCTCCTCTATAAATTTTTTTATTAAAATCCGTTATGTCGATAACGAGAAATTAAAAATTCGAAAAAATGTTTCTATTGTAGGTGCACTCAGTAATATCTTGCTCCCAAATCGGCTCGACCGATTTTCTTTAAACTTGGTAGATATCATTTTTAATTACCCCCCCACACGGTTTTTTCTTTTTTTTTTAACACCAAAAATAACGGAACCTGCGATACGATTTTTTTTCGAAATTTTATAAATATTTTTTTTTTCTCAAAAACTGTTCGACAAATTTTAAAAATAATAATACAAAAAAAAATCATTTAATTAAAGCTAGGTAATACATAGTTGAAAAAAAATTTTCCGAAAAATGGTTATTGAGGGTACCCCTCATGGAACCATTTTTTTTGTTTTTGATTTTATCAAGAACCGAACAACCGATTTTGTTCATTTTTTTTTGCTAAAGCTCCCTAAAAACATTAAATAGAATTATGTACTCATATTTTCAAAAAAAAAAACAATTTTTTGGATTTAAAAAAAAAAACATAATTCAATATTTCGAAAACCCCATGCTAGATTTTTTTTTTAAATTTGGTAAATAAAAGTTTCTTAAAATATTCTATAAGATGTGAGAAAACAATTTTATTTTACCTAAAAATTAAGGTACCTACCATACAAATTCTAAAAAATTAAAAAAAAATGGTTTTCAAAAATCGTATTTTTCTCGAAAACAGCGCCTAGAATTTTGAAATTTTTTTTTCTTTCAATTAATTTTTACGATATTTAATTTAATAAAAAATATTTGGAAATTAAGATATTACAGCTTGTACCTACCATAAAACCATTTTTTCGAATTTCTCATTTTCCACATAACGGATCTTAATGAAATTTTTTATAGAGAAGCTTCTAAAAAGTCTTAAACACATTGCATTTCAAAATTTTAAAATAAATATTTTTTGAATTTTTGAAAAAAAAATCTATTTCTTTCTTTTTTTGAAAATTCAATATCTCAGAAACGGCTCAATATTTTTTTTGTAAATTTAATTTTTATTCGAACAATAATAAAAACTTTAATTGGCGTACCAAAATTTTTTCTTAAAAACCTTTTAAAAAGTTTGTATATAAAAGCTTTTTTTTAAAAAACCACTACAAAGACTTACTTATAATTTTTGTTCTAAAATATCGAAAAAGAATCGTAATACAGTACCGTTATTTTTGGTCGATATCTACCAAGTTTAAGGAAAATCGGCCGAAATGTATACGCTGTAGTCGAACATACAGAATTGCAAGACCTCTTATAGTACCTTTAAGTCGCATGTAAAAATTTATTTAAGATTATTTAATTTTAGATTGATAGATAGATAAAAAATCTTATTTTCAGAAAGTTTTTACTAAGGCTTGGCTTTCTTTATGTTCAAATTAAATTAAATGACAATAACTTTTTAAGTTGCCAGTCAGGTTAAAGTGTTTATTATAAATTCATTAAAACTTAGCGAATGATTTATATTTTTAAGAAAATTCATTTGAAATTATGTTTCGGTATCTTAGAGCGTTTTTTTTATGAAACTGTACAGTTTTTATGAATTGTACAGTTGCATACTGCAACAAAATGGTATGTATTTTCAGTAGCATCAAGGTTACAGATTGTACAAATGCCTACTGAAACTCTTCTAAATGCTGTTGAAGTAGTTTGACGTCTCGGCATAGTTCAGGTTTAAGTATTCGTCGTGGAACTGTGATTGAAGCGCTCTGGTTGTGTGTTCCGTCCAATGTCTTTCTGGAAGTTTTGTGCAAGTTTCTATATGCAATGCTTTCACTCAGACTTTGTTCACCAGTTAAACTTAATATTGACTTCATTAAAGAGTTCTGACCACCCATTTGCCAATTAAATCTGCTTTCTTACGCTAACATCTGAAAGTTTTCTCGGTAGTCTGTTTTCGGGAAGGGTACTTACTCTTTGAATGTATTTAAAATGCAGTTCGAGTGTTGAAAGGAAGGCTTTTGGAAGTCCTGTTTCTAGATTAAGCACGTAAAAACATCTCTTGATGAAAAACCTTTGCAAATTTTTCGACTTCATTATGTTCGGAAAGTTCATCACTGATTTTGATGCAGCTTCATATATTTTATACTTAGCTGAGTGTTGAATGTTTTTGCTTTTGATGAAATTTGACCAGGTAGCATTTATTGAGTTTTTAGACATTGCAAGTCTCTGCGTAAGATGCTCTGTCCACGACATAGTGTAAGTCAGAGTTATTCCTAGGTATTGTATTTATTAGATTTTTTGATTTCATCGTTGTTAAAAGTCCACGTTTCAAAAAATGACTAACTCTGATTTTCTTAAATTCACAAGCAGATTCCATCTTGAACAATAATTTACAAAGCTATTTATCATTGTTTGCAAGGAAGTGGAATTATTAGAGAGATGAACAACATCGTCGACATAAAGTAGGTCTTTTACTGATATGCCTTCAACAGTTACTCCATCCGGTAGATCAGAGGTCATTCAAAAATAAGATAAATAGCATAGGACTGAAAACACATCCCTGTTTTACACCTTGATTGATAGGAAATAAATCGCTGATGTTTTTTCCATTCCATAATGTTGCAATGTTGTTGTGATAGAGAGCCTTCAGGATTGAGAGCATTTTTGTGGACATTTCTAAAAGTGTCAGTTTGTGAAATAATGCGTCTCTGTTTATATTGTCAAGAGCAGCTTTTAAATGAAATAAAAACCCATAGAGTTTCTCTTTTTGATTGAGTTTTTGAGTTGAGGAGAGATTGAAGATTTGGTCTACAGTTGAGTAGTTTTGTCTGTATGCAGCTTGGAACTCTTTCAAAATCTGATTTTCTTCGACCCATCGATTAAGTCGATTCAACAGAACAGTTGTGAATAGCTTTTATATAGTGTCCATAAAAGATAGACCGCGATAGTTAGTTACATCGTAAGGGTTGCCTTTCTTGAAAAGAGGAAACATTATTGACATTTTTAAAGAATCGGGAATGGTTCCTGTACTAAATATGTCGCAAAATAGTCGGTGGATTTGTTTCGTTAAATTAGACGAAGCATTTTCATAGATTCTAAACACCTTTATACATCTGCTTTTTTAAAAATATTATTGTTGAAATCGATAAAGTATATATTTTTATTTCTAAATAATGAATCTACCGCTGAAAGGTCCAATCATTTTTTTTTTTCGAAGCGGCAACGTTGGTTATGACATAATTTCATTAAAATATCGTCAACGAACGTATCGGGGATTTACGTAAGGAATTTGCTTCAGTCTATTTTCAAAACAAACATCTCGATATGATTTCAGGGCCAATATAATGGCAAACCATTTCTTAGAACCAATTCAAACAGCCTGCCAAAGAAGATCGAAATTGAATTTCCGCGAAAATTTCCAATCCCTTAGGGGCTACCTTTACATATTTTTCTTTTCGTTTTCAATCAATCTCACCCCAGATAGCCCCAATTTTCATCAAAATTCATCTCGTTGGACCGTATTCCTTTCAGTCGATTTCGGTTTACATTCATCTCGCCCTGGAGTTGTAAAATAAATAATTATTATTTTTAAATTATGTACATATTTTAACTTATATAACACAAACATTTATGCAAGAAACAAATCAACAATTTAAATTATTTGTTTCTTCGTCTTACGAAACATTAGATTTGTTAGAAATGAAAATACAAAAGTTTAAGATGCAAACCATGATTCAATTTCAAAAACAGTCTTCCCCGAATTTCTAATTTGTTTGCTCTGGTTATTAGAATACTTCTCATATTTCAGTTAAATTTTGAATTTTTTCTTTTAGATTGGAGAAACAGAAAAAAAAAAATAAAAAAATCAATTCAAAAACAAAACAAAAATAGCTTTTCAACCAAAAAAAGCACAATGAAAATGAAAAACGAAAAATAAAATTCGCCATCAAAGAAATGTTTGCAAACAGAAATTGAATACGAAATTAAATTGAAACAGAAAAAAAAATACAAAAAAGGAAAAGCGGAATCAAGTTTTCGTAACCAGCAAATACAAGTTGCCCGAAAAAAAAATTCAAGTTTCCATTTCACTCCTGGTTTTCAGGCTTTTTTCATCATCATCGTCATCATCCTCTGGTTGAATATTTTATTCCGCCTGGATTTACAAATGTGTGTCAGTGGAGCTGCTTCTCGTGGCTACCAGTGAAAAATATTAATTCTGCATTAATTTGGTCCAGGAATAGTGCATGGAGTGGCTTTGCCAAGGATTATACATATTTAATCAGAAGCCGGTGGTTTTCTGTTAAAGAGAAATATTTGAAAGAGGATACTACAACAGGAAGAAGGAATACTTTTCGCTTCGGTAGTGGTGGTTTTTTTTGCCAATATTGTAATAACCATAGGCGGAGAAAAAAGGAAGAAACGTTTTAGATGCCTTTCCTAGGATGCCAAATGGAAAAACCTTGCTAGAGGTATGTTCATGGATTTTGTTATGTTTTATATTTTTTTTTCTTTTTGCCAAACTTTTATTTTGCTAACTTTGCCTAACTTTTAAAATTCCTTTTCGACGAATGTGCTTCAAAATAAAAATTAAATGTTGAAAATAAGTTGCAGTATGAGGGAAAGGTTGTGTAATGTTAAATTGACGAATATTGTTTGCAATTTTTAGAAATATTTTTTCCTTTAATTGAATAATTTTCCATTTGTTTTGAAAGTCCTTGATTCACCTACTTTAGCTTAAGTGGGTATGGTAGCAGCAGAAGGCTTTAAATTAAATTGATTAAAATAGAAACAGTTTTTAAATACAATCTTTTTACATTTTTTCGAACTTTAAAAATATTAAAATATACAGTGTGTCAAAACGTGTACAGAATTCAACAAAAACTAGTTACTATTTTGTCAATGACAGTTTTTTCGCTTGAAGAATTGTTTGACTTATTCAAATTCATCCTAATTGATTCTGCCAAAAGCCCTTTAAGTTCGCTGAAAAAAAACTTTTATAAATTACAAGATATGTAATCCAATTTTTAGTCAATATGAGTATCGTTTATTACTAGGTTGTCAAACCTTTTAAACACAGAAATATTACTGAGTTGATTTCAATAAAAATGTTTTCGAGTCCTACTGACTACTGCACTCCTAAATTGAGCATCAGTGAGGGTTCTAAGGTTATGTTCCTATTCCAGAAAGAACTGGGATGATGAAGTTGTGACGAAAGTCTTCGACACAACTCGCTTTAGTCTTTAATGATGACTCAAAGATGGAGTGTGGTGTTGGCTCAGGAATATTTTCTGAGACTCTAAGTTTTTAGGCTACCCGACTTTGCTAGTATTTTTCGAGCTGAATTACTGGCTATCTGGAAGAAGGCAAGGTACTCAATTAAGATCCAAACCAGTACCGGAATGCGGCTATTATCATAGATAGTCAGGCTAATTTAGAGCGCCCACATAGTTGTAAGAGATTGATAAATAGGCTAGTTTGCATTAATAAAAATTAATTAAAAAAAAATAGCAGTCAGGCGGCTGTTAAAACCATTAATTCGACTACATCATCCTCCAAATTGGTTCAGCAATGCCGGAATGATCTTTCTAGCCTGATTATTAACCTCAGTGTCGCTCTTATCTCGGTTCCGGGTGATAGTGGCATTGATGGGAATGAGCGGGCAGATAAGCTAGCAAGTATCAGCACATCATAACTCACTTACGGAAAAATTCAACATACCGCTCGGAGTTATTAAGGGCAATATTCTCTTAATTTTTCTTTAGGAACCAAACAGTTTTACTTACTGCATTATACCCAGAAAGATGTGGCCCACATATAATAAAAACCCGAACACTACCTAGACCCGGTGATATTCAGACACAGCCAGTATCGTTTCTACCTTGAAAGCTTTTCTTTTTATCTAAGGCTGAGGTAGCGTCAGCGGGTCCAGGGTTAATCCGAAGAAAGTACAAAACTAGGTTTAAGAAAGTTCAGAGCTCCAATAATGCCCATATTATTATTATTTCATATGCTTATTAATTTATCATATTCCTAAATAACTAACACGGTATTTCATATAAGAGGCAGACTGTGGGATTAAATCCCCAGTCTTGACTTACGTTTAGGCAAACGCTAATTGGAATTAAATCTCTAGCTTCGGTTCAAATCGCAACACGGTTCAAATGTGTAATTAGATCCCTAGCCTCAAACAACGTTGACGGAAGTTAAAGGCAAAACGCAAATGCGATTAAATCCCTAGCCTTAAACAACGACAGGGTACGGACAGACGGTATTTTTAAATCCCTAGCTTTGATTGAACGCTGAAGCTAAAACAAGAAATAGTTCAAATCGCATCACGGTTCTAATGCGGGATTAGATCTCTGGCCTCAAACGCAAACAAAGTTTGAAACAAAATAAGGGGAGGGTGCCGAAAGGCAATACGAACACAATACAAAATTTATGACCAAAGCCTGAAAAGCTTAGAAACTTCCCCTAGTACACTACGATAGAGCTGTTTCAATCGCTATTGATTCGGTCTTTGTGACCCGTTCACCAAAAAGATTGATGATTGCAATCACAACAGACAAATCAATCAATACTAATGTCAAGTTCTTGCCACTGAAACTGATAAATATAAAGTGAATGAAATGAACGGAAAGAAGTTATATTTCGTTCATTCAACTTGTTCTCAGTCATTTCACAAAACCAAATATGAGTGGAAGTGAAACGGAATGTATATTCATCATTTAATATACAATGGAAGATGGCGTAAACGAAGTCGATAAGTAGAAGTAGATAAAGCCATATTGGAAAAAAATATTATAGTAAAATGAACGATTGAAAACATTTCGTATCGGTCTTGGTTGCGTTCGGAACGAAACAGCTGGATAAAAAATGATTTCGATTGAATGAACGATTGATTGCGACGATCGAATCCTTGAACTAATCATTCAATGACTGAATCGATCTTTCAAAATGAATGATTGGCACAGATCTACTCTACGTACCCAGTATCTTGCTTCAATGGATATCCTCTTGCCTCAGTACTCTGTATTGAAATCACACAACACAGTCAACCGTAAGCGAGAAGAATCGAATTTTGCCTGATATTTCACTTTCAGCTATCACCAGCGTCATTCAGTTCCTTTGCAAATGCCCTGCTGTGGCCAGGTTTAGAGCAGAATCGTTACAAAGGACATTTTTTTTTGACGAGATTGACGATCTTTCGGAAATAAAGTTCAAAGATTTGATCTCTTTTATTGAAGCGATGAAATGGCTCTAGGACGACCTTCCGTAAATTCTGTGCCTTACCCTTTGTTCGATTCCTTTGACCGGGAGCTAGCGCACTACGTGCTTTGACGGAGGTTGGACGATCACGCAATTGGATAAGTTACTGCTTCAGCACCAGGCGACAAGCTGTCTGGTTTGGCACAGTGCTGATGGTTTCAGATGCGAGTTCTGGTTCGGTTGAATGAGTGATCTGAAATCCGGATGATTGTGCAAAAGCAAACAAGCAATAAGATACATCCAAATTAGGCCATAGGGCTAGACTGCCAGTGCCACTCTACTATGAAAATGTTCTTAATTCAAAAGCATAGTCTGGTAAAGTTCTCTGACAAAAGCTGCAAAAACTGTGCGTTGGTAAATAGTGGTCGAGTGTACCTGGTGAACATAGTTTGTGGTATTTTCTGTGTAGTAAATAAATCAAGATCAAAAACTGTTTACTTATCAGTTTTTTAAGCTAAAGACAATGCTTTCAATTTCGATTTTGCCCGATTAATCGATGAAGATGTTTTTGAAGGTTTGCCGTCGGTTAAATTGAAACAAATATTATTTGGTGTAGTAGTCTCCATGTTGTATTTTATTATTTAGTAAATATAAAACGATTAAAATTTTGTGTATATGTACATATATAATTTATTTATTTAGTTTTTAAAATTTTTTTAATCGTTTTACATTTATTAAATAATGAACCAAATAGGCTTGGATGAAATAAATCCTGATATATTAAAGGTGGGTCATTTCTTTGCTTCAAAAACTCATACCCTATATTGACCATAAATTAGATATTATGTACTTGTGGACACCCTGTTTCCTGGTAAAGAAAATTTCATATCCAAGTCTAAAAACCAGGGCAATCCTGAAATCAGACCAATTTGCAATCCTACCGTTTCTATCGATATTATTCGAAAAGACCAGATGCATTTGAATAGTTACAATATTCTAAACCCTGCTCAATCCGCTTTTTATGCTGGAAGGAGTTGTAAAAATGGTCTTCTTACTTGTGCTCTAGGATATTCGCCAAAACTCCGGCGAACATTCCTTACGTTGTTATACTTCTCAAAAGAGTTCGATACAGTAAACCGTTCTATTCTCTGCAACAAGTTGGTGTCCACTTTTAGATTTTCTTCTTTACCAGTCCAATTATTGTATTCACACTCAATTAATCGCCGGCAATGTTTAGCTGTTCCTTAATGTACGTGGTGGTGGTGTTCCACAGGGTTCTATTCTGGGTCATTTACTGTTTTCTATAAACGAAATTCCCCATTCTACAAAACATTGTACTGTCCATATGTTTGCTGACTTCAGCTCAAAATTGGATTTGATTAGCAGTACTATGGGAAAGGTGAACGAAGATTTAGAGATAATTAAACAGTGGGTACACAAACACAATTCATCGATTACTCCAGAGAAACCAAAAAAACAACTTTACATTTAGAAGGCTAAATACTTCCTCATTTCCACCAATAATACCAGGTCAAACGTCTATCGAATACGTTGCTGAGGTTATAAATTTAGGAAAAGTCTTAAACGATACTCTCACTTGGTCAGATCACACTGCAGTTACAATTGGTAAAGTTTACAATGATCTACGATTACTATGGTCCACTCAAAGTGTCTACCTGTTCCCCCTTATGGCTCGGCCGATTTTGTTTTTGATGATTTTAAAATTTTTTCACTGACATATTTTTTTCTTTTTTTATACCGAAATTTTATAAAACATCAAAAATTTGTCCCAAAAACTTGCTTACGCTCGTAAGTAGACGAAGAGCCATGACACTTTTTGAGAGCGTTTTTTCAAGTGTACTCCTTCCAGTTTCCACCAAAATAGGACGCTTTCCCAAGAAATGGAACACGTTTTCACGTTCTCTGAGATTGCATAATCCACATATATCTTTCAAATAACTCCTGTGAGGAATAAAGTTCAGGGGAAGTATCTCCCTTCTTGCTTTTAAAACCAGTGACAAGAGATAGGTTGCATACTCCACCCTGAAATAATAATTTGCTACCAGGTTACAGTTAAGCCTTGCATATATGTACATCCCTATGAAGTGAATTTCTGGCTTTCAGAATGTAAACCTCTCTCTTTCTTTCGTCGACTTCAGCTATGAGACTATAGAGTTTGCTTTTCCGCGTGTCTATTCCATTACTTCGGAGAAATAGCGTATGTCTACAGTACTCTACAAAATCTCTCCACGACTCAAACCATGATACTTGTTTTTGAATCACAAACATCGTAATTTTCTTAAGAAATCCTATTTAATCCATTTCGATCGTCCTTAGAACATAGTGTGTCTGTAGTTTCAGAGTTGCAATAAAAAAAAGCAGGAAGACCAGTTTCAAGTATTAGTATATGACTCGCAGTACTATTGAGTACCTTAAAGATTCTTTTAAGAAATAACGCAGAAGCTGCTCAACTTCTTCAAACCCTTTATAACCCCATAGCTCCATAGCACATTATCGCTTTAGCTGTGGTTTCAAAAATATGATATTTGGATTCGTAGTCAACATCTTTACAATAAACCACCGTCATCCTTGTTGCATTTAAAGCGTGTTTGGACTTGGTTAACTTGTCAACCATATGGTTTTTCCAATTCAGCTTTCCAAATATCCACACATCAAGATAGCTGTATTCATTATCGCCTTCAATGCTTTGAGTTCCAAATTTCCAAGTTTCAGTGTGGCAGTTTCGGCCTCCACCGTTTCGGAAAATCATAATTTTGTACTTGCCTATGGCGCAGCTGGAGCCTCTACCAGTTGCAGAACTCAAACAATCTATTGATCATCAACTGGAGACTTTCAGGCGACTTTGCTAGTTTCAAAATATCATCAGCAAAGATAAGTACTTTGATGAAAAGATACCCCGAAACACGAGATCCACCTTGCAATATCTGCTTTCAGTTGTCTATGAATAGAGCGGTGTCCCCCGTTTTTGAAAGAATCGAAATCTAGGGAGGTTATATTAATATTAATTTCTTAGAATTTTTTTTACAACAGTTAATTAGCTTTTACTAAATGAACTAAACAAATGTTTAAAGAAATCTGTGGGACAGTTTTTGAGAAAAAAAATTATATTTGTATGGCAAGTAGGAAAATGAATTCCTTTTTTTTATAATGGGTGTACCCTTCATTAAAGTAATTCAAAATAATTTAAGTTAATTTTGTTTAAAATATATGTTTTGAGTTATTTTATACTAGAGTAACTAAACAATTATAACATTGTGAATTATGCACTTATTGGAGAAAAAAGGTACAGAAACATTATCTAAGAACAAAATGTCAGTGGCAAATGTATCCATTTATCTTTTTTTTTTTATCCTAGACTAAATAAGTAAACTTTTATAATATATTTTCATTTGCCTACACTTTTGTTCGTTTTCCCCTTTTTTCGGGAGTCAGGTGAGTCAGGCGAAAACTTAATGTGTCTCTGGAGAAATATAAACAAATTTTTTACATCCCTCCTGCACGACATCCAAGGACCGACTTCACGAGATTAAGTACATTCTAACCCAACTCAACTAAAAATATAATTCACTTTGTCAAAAAAAAAAACTAACAGCAATAACTTCTTTTAATTGGCTAATTATTTCTCCTAAACATATGTACATATGTATATTTATTATAGTTCGTGTGAAAGTATAATAAAACGCGCTCAGTGGTAACCATTAAAGTTTTCAGCTTCAAGAAGATACACATGGTATTTAATCAGGAACTGTTTTTACAAAATTAATTATTCATTTCGTTAAAGTTTTACACCATGTGTGCTATACACATGAGCTAATGTTTGGCGCAGCTTTGTCTCCCTCTTCCTCATTTTTGCTTTTTTGATATTCTCATTTTTTGATATTTCTTTAAGAAGAAACTTACAGTCCTATCATAGCTATCAACTATCAACAAGATACTTGATACATGTCAACAAATTAAATGAGTAAGTATTATAACTATCAACATTTTTTATCGACTGTGAACTTTTTTAGATTTTATCATTATTGTGAATGATTTTTTTGATAGACATGGTATTACGAATTTCAGCAAAATAGATACACATTAATTTTCTTATCAATCAAAAATTTTTGATTGAAACGTAAACATAAAAATTTATTCGGGGCTTTTAAAAGCGAAAAAATGTTAAAAAGAATAATGACTTCGATAGAATTGTTTTTTGAAGGAGTTATGATGAAGCAAACAAAATAAACAAAACTCATTCACAATGAACTTTTGATATGCAGACGTACACAATCGGTCTAAAAGTACCAGTACCCATAATTCCAAATTATCAACTAATTGATAGAAGTTATAGATACTCAATAGCAGTGACGTGCCGTGGTGGTTTCAGTAGGGTGTTCACTATAACTTTTTTTTTTTTCTAATCATTTATCTATTTTAAGTTTTAATCCAGGATCACGACGAGGACGTCATAGACAACCATCCCATTTCATTTTTTTTTTCTTTTTTTATTTTTTTGTTATTTTTTTTATTGTTTTTATTTTTTATATTTTTTTTGTATATTTATTTTGTTATTTTTTTTTGTGTTTGTTTTTTTGTGTTGTTTAGTAATTAGTAAAGTTAACGCAGTCCAACAGATATTTACTTGGATATAAAGGTCGATTCGACGGGATTTCTTCAAAAAAAAACTTGTAGAACATAATCATAAAAATTATTTTTTGCTTTAAGAAATGATTTTTCTATTGAAATAATTGCCAGTTCTGACAATCTGTTCTCTAGCATTTTATTTCTGGCATATGATTTTATGCGCTTAAGGGCAGAAAAAGATCGCTCGACAGAGCTACTTGAAACTGTAATCGTCAAGATTAGTGAGCTTAGTTTAAAAATTTCCGAAAAAAAGTCTTTTAGTTCCATATTATCGAGCATTTTTGGAATGTCCTTAATGGAAATATTTTTGAATTGTGACTGAGTAAGTTTAAAAAACACAGTATAAGTTCATTCTCAAGCTTCACAAAATCAAAAAAACGGACCATAGGAACTTTTAAGGCATTCGAAGCCATCAGTTGGGAAATTTTTTTCATTTTCAACAAATTTTTTTTTACGGAAAGACCAGAACGATTCTTCAGATTTTGTTTGAATAGCAGCACTGATCATAGAAATAAATGTGCTCATAACAAAATGTCAAAACTCAAAAAGATTCTTGTCTCTTAAGTGCAGGTCTTGTCAGCTATATACGTTTTTAGTTCTACTATTCTTTAATTTGTTCTTGCTTCAAAAAGTACAAATTTGTAGATGGTAAATTTATTTTGATTACCTAGCTTCATATATTTTTGCTTAAACTATACATTTTCATTATCGAGTAAGAGTATATTTGTTCACAAATACTATGTAAATGAATCGCTGATTGTTAAAACAACATAACTGAAATTTTAATTTTTTTACAGGAGATACAAAAAATCGTACATTTTTGGCCTTGTAGTCATTGTCATTTTTTTAACCCAAAAATCCTATTAGTGTTTCGATTTTTAAGGATTTTTTAATATGTTTTTTTTTCTTCCGTGAAAAATTAAAACATCACTTATGTTGTTTTAACAATCAACGATGATTTAAATGTGATTTAACTTTGGTTCCTTTGTTTATAATTTGTTGTTACCTAATCAAAAAAATATATGTATTTCTACTGCGAAATTTTTAGTTTTACTGCGATTTCTTTGCCAATTTACTGCGATCTGCGATTTATGAAGTCCGAACCCTGGTTGTGTGTTGTTCTGTTGTACACTTGTGACCAGTGTGGCCAATTCAAAATTTGAGTTTATGCTAAATTCGGCAATTTAGCATGATTTTTTGCGTACTAAATATGCTAAAAATCATGCTTAATATTTTTTTTAGCTGGAAACCTGCCAAAAAATTTGCCTTAAACTAAAACAAACGGAAATTTGTTTTTTTTTTTCTTTATAAATCAAATTTATTGAACAAAAAAAAAAAACATTTTAAAAAATAATTCACTCTGGTTAGAACTAAAATAAAAATATTAAATTATTAAAAAAAAAATTGAAAATGTTAAGCTCATTCAAAGCCTCTTCAAAAATATATCGTCTTCTTCTTCCTGGGTTACATATATTTTGATGCTCCAACCTGTTCATTAACTTTATTAGGAACAGCGAAATTATCACAACATGTTTGAGATAAATTATCCCTAATAAGAAGAATGCTACTCAGCATATTTATTTTCATCCTGTTTGCCTAAAAACTCTTTCAACAGCAGCATTGGATATCGGTAAGACCATATATGAAATGACAAAGTTTGAGAGGTCTTTATATGGATTTTTAATAGAAGCGTCAGTGAATTTATTTACTTCACACCAAAATTCCACAGTGTTTTCCACATTTTCTCAAGCATTTAAATGTAAATTATTCCACTGCGTTTCTATTCTATAGATATTAGCTTGGAATTAATTATGGCTTTTGAACCGAAAAAAATGTATCTGCTGAAAAATTCTCAGATTTTCTGGTGTTCTTTTTTGAAGCTCTTTGATAAGCTTCAAAATAAAGTTTTTACAGTTTTTTCTAAATTCATTTTCATCGTCGCATGTTATTAAATCTTGTATCTTGAATTTTTGTAATTTTTCTTCACACTGAAAGCCGAAGTAAGAATTGGGTACGAGTAATAGTTTGTCGATAGTCATATGTACTTTTAATTCATCTTCAGAAAACACAGCTATCTTTTTAATTAGAGATAAAATGAGGCGAGATAAATCGTTAAAAACTTTCCCCGATAGATGGTGGTTCATCAAGGAAAAGTATGTTAGTTTGCTGAATTCGTTAAAACTTAAATAAAAATAAATAAAAAAACTACAATAAAAATTACATTGAAGTCAGCACACACTTTCGTAGGTTTTGTTTAAGCTTTTTATAAATTCAATTTAATTGCATGGTTCGTGTAAATTTCTGCTAAATTTTCATGCTAAGAGCAGATTTCATGCTAAAAAATATGCCGGCATGATTTGAAAAAAATAATGCTAAAAAACAATTTTTCATGCTAGATTTAGCAGGAAAAATGCTTAATTGGCCACACTTCTTGTGACCTTGTGTACAACAACAACTGGTATACAATGAATTCGCACTCCATATTGAAAATGAATCATATCAGAGTTCACTGTCTCTCTCGATGCCGAATTGGGGATGGTACGCTTAATGAAGTTGAACACCATACACCAAACCAATTTGTCTTCTTTTCTGTAGTTTGAGTTGTTTCTATATGTTGATTTGCTTTACGTCGCGTTGCCTTTCGTCGCGTCGGTGCGTTAACATGGAGAGAACATTGTAGCGTGAGAATGAATTCTCTGTCCATTCGGATGAAGGATCGTGGCGTGGTGCGCTCGATGAAGGTGAACACCAAAGAATATAGAATTTTGGATTTATATATACACATTTTGTCTCTTCTTTGCATTTTTTTGTGTGGATGTGCTTTACCTTGGTTTCGGAGGTCGGTCGGTGCGTTTACATGAGGAGAACACCCTAGAGTACTATTTTTGTTATTTTGCTTGAAAATGTATTCTTCAACCATTGCATTTGAATGAATTGCCGTGGTGCGCTTGAATAAGGAGAACATGGAGAACATGAAATATGGAATTTGACTTAGTGATGATTTTGGTAGGGTATGCGGTGAACACGTGCGTACCTTCGAATAAACGTCACTGCTCAATAGCGGTGTTAAACAATCAATAGGCGTTTTTTTCCTTAAAAGTATACAGCCAGCTCAGAAAATGCTGAATACAAATTTTGGATTCACTTTTTGTTTCATATAAAAAATTAATAACGAAAATCTTATAATGCCAATTTATGTTCTTATTCTTTGAGTTAAAAAAATTTGGGACTTAAAAATAACGTGTCTAATAATTTTATACATAAATGAAAGTGAATTTAGTGCAACGACCTTTTAGGCAGTAGCTTGATGTACAGTGGAAATTGAAAAAGATAGATATCACCTAATGTATAAAAACTAAGTAAAAAATATTCTTAAATTTTTATAATAGATTTTATTTCATATCTTCCATTTATTCAAAAGCTTAGCTGGGGTAACTTAAAATCCCATTATAAAATGATTACCAGTACCATTCCTTCTAAAAACTTAGGAAAGATTGATTGATATCCATTTACGTGCAAGCATCGATACGAAACTTCTGTCTAAGACTCAACATGCTTATTGCAAGGGAAGATCGGTATATACTGCTCAAAACTCGGTAGTACGAACTATCGAATATTCCCGTCATCATAAAGAGTATACTATGGTTGCTGTTCTAGATATAGAGGTCGCTTGAACAATATAGACACATCTGCAATCGTAACTGCACTGCCATATCTGAAGGTCGATAGGTCGCTTGGTGAATTATCAATTATCAAATCTAAATTGAGCGGCTATTCTGCTAGAAGATCTGTCAGTAGAGATTCGCCGCAAGCTAGTGTTCTTTCTCCCCTTCTCTGGAACTTGGCAGTAAATGAACTGCTGATTGTTTATGTGGACGAAGTTTCTATTGCCGTATCAGGAAAGTATCTTAACATCTTTAAAGAACTCCTACAAAATGCTCTAAATAAGCTTACAAGCTGGACAGAGCGGTGTGGCCTGGCAGTCAACCCTCACAAAACGGAACTTGTCCTAATTCACTAGGAAGTACAAAATTCCTCATGTAGATTCCCCTTCTATTTAAAGTATTCAACTAGCTTTTTCAGATGAAGCAAAATACTTGGGACTTATACATAGGTACAAAACTAAGCTAGAAAGTAAATATACTAGAAAGAGTTAAAAAGGCCACCGTGGCACTCTTCTCATGTAAGAAAGCTATTGGGAACAAATGGGGCCTTCAACCCCGCAAAACTCATTGGCTTTATACTACCGTAATCAGACCGATCCTCACTTATAGTGTTGCAGTATGGTGGACCGCTGCAGAAAAGGCTGGGAATCGTGGCACTACGAACGACCCCTCTGCCACACTAGATATTCTATTCCTTTTCTGCCACTCCTCGACATTTTTAGCAAACAGACGGCCGGCGGCATGCACAGCCATACACCTTAAAGCTTGATCAGAATGGATCAATAACGAAATTGGCCATATCATTCTGAATGCATTCGGATCACATTCAAGTCAAATCGATTACGCTTTACCAAAACTACAATTTGGCAAAAACTTCCAAGTCGCCATGCTTTCAAGATCTTTCTGGGAGGATATGAGTTTCTTGGAAGACGATTCTATTGATTGACGATCGAGAACTGATGATCGATTTGGTGGGGGTGTGTACTCATATATACTTTAATTATGTCCGTCTTCCTAATCATTTTAGCTTATTCCAGGCGGAACTTGTGACTCAAAGACCTAAAAAGGTTTAGTATGGAAATATTTCTGCAACCAAGTCTTGCTAGAAGTTGCAGTTTTCAATTAACAAACCTTTCCATGGCTGTGAAAATCTTGACAAATATCAAATCAACGAGAAATAGTTTTTGTTCACAGGAGGTCATGGCGCACAGCAGCATCAGTCGACAACCTGCCTAGTTTAGCACTTTTTGAGATTGTTTTGGAAGACTCTGGTAGTTCGGCTGAGTGAAGGATCCTATTTCAAAGCAAACACACGTCATAGCACAATTATAAGAAAGATCAAAACCCTTTCCTATCCTATTTCCTTTTTTATTTAAAACGACCTAAAATCAATTTCAAATAGTCCCCATTTTATAACGCAGTAGTGAAGCGTTTTCCAATTGGCGTAAGTAGATTTTGGCGGCCATGTTGTTTCAGTGAATTTGTTAAATATGTTGTTTATTATTCAGTTACTTATGCCAAATCACAAAGGCAAAAGTTTTTTTCAGTTTTCGTTTAAAAACATTTTCCGAATAGATTTTAAGGGCCAATAATATGTTTGAGGAGAGCCTGGGTTCGATTCCCAGCTACAGCAAAAATATTGTTCAGGGGTATTCTCCGAAGAAGTGGTAAATCGTCGAAAAGTATCTCTTGCCATGAAAAGACTAAGAGTCGTTGTCCTTAATTTTTTGTATATTTTTGAAAAAGGCCTCATTTCGAAATACAATGTTATCGTTGGAAATAAGATTCGTTCATGATATTTCACAAGTTTTCCTTTCAAAAGCTCTTCAAATCAAGTTTTTCGCCAACCAAGCTATTGAAGCTATTAATACCCAGTATACAGTTTCACGAATGATGAATTGCTTTGTTATTTGTCTCGCTAAACCTTATAAATCCATTCGTTGTATCCTTGATTATTTCATGCAACGGAATATCTACAAAACTTTATCTTCCAATACACATATTGGCATTGTTCAGTAACAATGAATTAATACTCGTAAGCTGCTCACGCTTAGTCGTAACTCGTAAGGATTAAATGTGCGTGTCTGTGTGTTGTAGCCTTCCTGCTATCCATTTTAAGCATAAACACGAACCTCAGTGCAAACAATAATTATTGCTCAAAACACGTGATATACCATTTATTCATTTGTTATCCTGTTTTTGGGAATTATTGCGTTTTAATAATCGATCATAATATATCCGCTATTAATATTCCTGGCACAATGAGGCTTTACAAAATTCAATTCGAATGTGTTCCAAAATAAAAGAGTTAAACTCAAACTGGCCACAAATTTCAATCCTTAAGAACGTGTCAAAGCTATAAGGAATTAATGTTGTTGCTTAAGCTTCATTTACATCCCTGTTAAATTTATAAAGATCGCGTTCATTTAGGGGGTGTTTCCGGACGGCTGAAATTTACTTTACCAATGAGAAAAAAAAAACAATTTTTACACAAAAAGTTGGACGTCGAGAGCGATAAGGAACGATGGTAATTTATATCCGATAATTAGAGTTATAAATCTACGAAATTAGAGACACGATTCCTAAAGTTGATTCATTCGAGACTGACAAGTAGAGTAGAGTTAGAACCTACAGGGGTTTGCAATTAAAAACCAGAGCAACTGGTTGTCTGTGGTCGATGTTTCGCTGTGGTTGCTGAAACCCTGTTGTTAGTTGTGTGAGGTTGTAGCGGTTACGCTGGGTCTCTAATGGCCTTTTTGGGTGGCCTGTCCATTGGAGGCTGGAATGATGGCTATAAATTACAAAAGGCAAAGCAATTTAAATGCGAAATAGGCGAAAAGTATTATTATTTTTGGTTAGTGTGCCCGCGTGCAAGTTTCGCAAGATGGTTAGTTGTGTTATTTGATATTATTTAGTCATCAACTGGAGAGCGTTTAATACGTTTTAAATTCAAGTTAAAATGTATTTTCAATTTATTTAATTTAATTTATTCTCGTTGGTTGGTGTTGGTATTTGAAGAACGTTTTCCAATGGAACTCTTTTAGAACTTGCAAGTTAACTGTCAGTATCATGTCATGATGATGGTGGTAAAATGTATCTTGGTTTTCGTGCCTGAAGTCAGCTCTTACTAGATATGTATATGTAGGTACTATAATATGTTATAGTTATAATATCGTTCGTCAAGCTCTTCTTTCTCAGACATTGATCTTTGTCAAAGTTTCAACAAGAGTTTGTTACCCCAGAGTGTCTCTTGGGTTGTATGAAAACAGCTATTCGTGTGGAATTCTCCACTGTATTTAAACCCCACTGAATCGATCGTAAGTAACTAGGCTAATCATTTCCTTTTTCATTGGGATAAGTGATTCGAGAATCGTGCTGTTGCAACGTTCCATCTGGCTGTTGGCTGTTAGTTCAAAAATTTGGCAGTAAACGGTGTTGCTCGGTCAGGAACGATTTTTCATCGAACACTTAAATACCCCGTAATTTCGGACAAAAACATTTAGAATACCACTATTGTTTGCCGGCTTTACTGACAGAACGAAATATTTAGTGAAGCAAGTACCTTATCTCTCCTTTACCGACGGGGAACGGCCCCAGGAGATCCAGATTTACTGTGTCGAAGGGTAATGCAACTCGTTCAGGATAATGCACTTTCCCTTTAATTATACCGTCCTAGCGATCAGCGTATGCACATGCACTAGGCTTGATGTATGACCTATTCCCTCATCTTAGAAAACCAATTCGTCTTTCTTAGCCTCAAAAGTTTCTTCAAGTACCGCACATTGTCATGGCAGTGCTTCAATACTCGCCATCTAAATGCTTTCGAGACTGTCC
This sequence comes from Philhelius festivus, assembly GCA_963931855.1. Taxonomy (NCBI): domain Eukaryota; kingdom Metazoa; phylum Arthropoda; class Insecta; order Diptera; family Syrphidae; genus Philhelius; species Philhelius festivus. Next base: position 38,476,483 of record OZ007556.1, on the reverse strand, counting down.
ACTTTTCTTTACCTTATACAAATCGGAATAAGTGACATCCTTTGATTTGTCTTTGCTGGCATCATCTAAGCAACGTAACTTGCTATCTTGCCACAGCTTAGAGCATCAACATATTATGCTGCTTTTGTGCCTGGTTTATGGACGGTCTCGCGTGAGAATTTTTGGAGCTTGAGACTAGAGCACCCCAATCTAGGAATGATTTTTTGCTTGTTGCTTGTTGCCACATTTGCCTCGTAATCTGGAACGAGCTTAAAATGCTTACCCCAGATATACACTCTGAAGCGTTCGAAATTCTCCACTATGGCTTTCTCTGGAATCTATTCGTCTTCATTTTTTTGAGCTTTTACCATCAGCGCCCAAATCTAGGAATGACCTTTTGGTTGTTTGGTTATTGCCACAATCGCCTTGCAATCAATCTATAACGACCCTTGAATACTTACCCAAGAGATACATTCGGATCCCTCCACTACGGCGGCGGCCATTTCCAGCTCATAAGAATTGAATTTTTGTTCGTTGTCCGTAAGCTTCCGACTAAAGAAGATCACTGATCGTGGGTCTCTTTCCTGTCTATATCTCCCCATCAAGATTCTACGGTGTGGACTTTGTGATAGTAATCTGGACTGTAAAGAGCTAAAACTGGAGGATTAATAAAAAAATATTTAATATTCAACAAAGGCTCTTTGTTGGTTGTCTGTCAAATTGAACTTCCGATCACTCTTGGTGAGATTACTGAGTCCTTAGTGCTGCCCACGCAAGGAGCGAAATCAATCACAAACTATTCGAAAAATCTTGCCATCTCTTTACTCTGGCTCGTAAATAAGGATACAAGGTGCTCAGTTTCGGAGTCAAGTTCTCATTGAACACTCTGCGTCATAAAAATGATCTTATGACCTATTTTTAGGGGACTAGATGATGATTGGATGATATATCTTGTATTGGGCTTTCAAGCCTGATCTTCACAAAATATATGCTGGAGTTCCCCAGGGCTCCGTTTTGTTTCTAATTGTCTTCTTCATTTTTACAAATGATCTCTTGTTTGAAACTTCTAATCCACTACATTGTCTTGCCGGCGATTCTATCCTCAGCTACTTGTTCTCAAATTAACATCCATCTCCTTCGGAAGAGGAATTTCAACGGCTCCGTATGAGACGCTCATTGAACTCTGATCTTTACTGCATGGAGTATACAAAACTGTGTGGACTTTAATGCTCCGAAACGTCAATACCTTCTATTGTCGTTAGAGCAAATTGTACCCCTTATTTCCTCGTTTGATCTGGCTTCAATTTATAAAACTCTTATACGTCCAAAAACAATAGAATTCCGAACAGAGTGTTAAAACTGATCAAAACAAAAGTGTTATGGAATTATTTCCACCTCTTGAACATCGTGTTGGGCTACACAGCACTCACTTCACTTTGGAAATGAATTTTTAATATTTTCCAACGTTGATCTAGTGTAAAGCGACTCATTTCGTTCCACGGATGTTTGATACTGACGTTCTGTCAAATTGAAAAAGAAACCACTAGATGGCCACCCTGTATATGATCAAATAAGAGTATTGCTTTATTCCTGTTGATATTAATTAAAGAAGACAAAATGTATAGCTATTAATTAGAACACCTTTGTTACAGTGGTATTTCGAACTCTATCACATTGCAGATGTTTTATCTTTTATCCATCCTCTTATGTGCCTCGTCCGTTCTCGTAGATCAAAATGCATTCCCATCCATCTATTCCTGCTTTAGCAGTCCTACCATTGGATATATGTTTCTATGTTAAAACCACTTGATTGCTGTGTTAGTCTGGAGAACTGTTCGACCATCGTTTAACCCTCTACTATCACCATTTATACACACAGTTTCCATTAAAGCAACCAAGGAACTATCACCTTCTTCGGATAGTTCAGAGAGGCAAGAAAACCCATGTTTCTTCTCACAGCGATGCATTAATCATATTTGTGTAATCTCATATAGAAAGGGTTCTTACAGCACTATCTAGCACACGTTCCTTTAAATCCTTCGTGTACGTGTTAGATCCCTTTTTCCATCCAACAGCTACAAAAAAAAAGAAACATTACAAAATGAAAACAAGGTTACGAGTTGCAGGGTAGCGTAGAACAGCAGCTAAAACAATTGCCATGTTTGAACGGTCGATTTGTTGGGTTCTTGTCGTCCTTTTAAAACGTGCTCTTCCACTTAACCGTGCCATGACCTACCACATGGGGATGAAAAATGTTTTCCATAAGGATTTTCGATGCTGTTCATTATTTTCTGTTGTTTTTTTTCCTGTCTTTATGTGTTTTCAATAATCCACTCTGGAATTATTATTCGCTTTTATATAATAGTGACAAGCTTTTCGTCCTCGGTGGTAGTTCATCGACTTTGAAACTCGATACGATTGGAATGGAGCTCGTAAATTTTCCTCCAACTAAAAGAAGCTGTCAACGATAATAATAAATTTTTTAAACAGGGGTTTTATAGATGTGGTGGAACACCCATCGCTGTCTCCTCCTCCGGATGTTTTATGTTTTGTATCTTAAAGTTATTTAACAACACATATTTCATTTTTATGAAAGTTGATATCTTTTCCCTTTTTCCAAAAGTATTTTATTTCTTACTGTCGGTTGTAAATCATTCACAAGTCTTGGAGCCCAAGATACGACTAATAGCAGAGACGAAAAAAAAATTAAAAGCACCTAATCTTGTTCTACTTATTCACTGCTCCAGTACACATAGGGATAGTTCCAACGAAAACTCGGCACAAATTTGTGTTTTTTCTTTTTCGAAATTAAGTTTAAAATTTTTAGTTTTCTTCTAAGAGGAAACCCAATCAATATATTGGTTAATATAATATTATCTGAACATGAATTTTGTCAGTCCAATTTTCACTGACTAAATGGCAACAAATTTGGATCTTTTGTCTTTTGTTTGAAAGGTACAGATGGTTCCTGTAATGTAGCTCAATTTTTATGTTGAAATGTTTCAGTTGAAGTGGGTGAAAATAGGCTACAAGAATCCGGAGCATTCCCATACAACATTTTTACAAAGAGATTTCTTTACAGAGAAACAAGAGCAATTAGTTGTATGTCTCTTAATTTTACTTGTCTCTTGCTTTCTCTAGCGAGTGTTATCTGTCAGTTGATATTGATCGAATTTCGGCTACTGTGTAAACATTTTTGGTTATAAACATATATGCCAGCGGTAAGGTAACTTTGAGGCGCCTCAAAAAGAGTTCGAGTCAATTGATTGAAATTTCGATTTTAGTACTTTCCATTGCAAGTTAGAAGAAAAAAATCTTCATTTCCCCAACATTTCTTAACCTCTCACCCAATATGTCAAAAAGAAGAAACGACTTGTGTCAAATTTCATTGCAGATTCGTTCAATGTTTTAAACAAATCCCCTTCACGAAAGTGATGGACAATTGAATTTTATCTGACATTTAGTTGACATTTAAAAAATCCGAAAAAATGTTGATTTTTATTTTCTGCTCCGGAAAATACATTTTCAGAGCAATCGGTTGACATTTAAAATGAACGATCCTCGATACGGCAAAATAAAATTTTTCCCTTATCTGTCAAAATACATAACGTAGTTTCAAATTAGATATTCTATATACATCAAAAAACAGATCGTTCTCCATCTATCAAGCCATGAACTGGACGATGACCACGGTGCCAATGGATTACAAATATTATTTTTTTCCGCTCATATTATTGACAATTTCAATTACAAGATAATAATGATGTCATTGCCTTATAAATCTCTGACAAGAGGGAGTGAAATGAAGTACAGAAATGTCAAAAAAAGTCGGAGGATTTAGTACAGTGTGAACACCGACTGTCTATAGCAGAAAAAAGACATCAATGACTACAAGATTCGTTTTTCAGTTGTTTCGTCTTTTTGACAAATTTGGTGTGAGGTGAGAAGTATTGCGGAACGAAGCTACCTTTTTATATACCCCCCCCCCCCCACTCACTTCAAACTGTCCAAGAGACGAAGAACGAATCGAGCGAAAAAAAGTATCGTGTAATCAGGCTTTAAGAGTCAAACTAAAGTATCATAATTTAGTGCACTATTAGGGGCGTTCACATTCTCAAATATGTTTGACAAGCACGGCATGACTGCCTTCATTTTGATAATTTGAACGCTCCATCCAGCGGATTGTAAACCATTAGGGGTGGAATCAAAAATGTTTACCGTACGTCCATACTAGTTTTATCACTTGCTTATAGATAAGCAATTTATTGTAGATGCTGAGTTTGGAATATCTTCCAATAAGCCAATTCATTTCACGTAATTTATTTTAAAGTTGATCTCGTTTCTTTTTAACGTGAGTTTTCCATTTAAGCATAGCGTCTAGTGTCATTCCTAAGTACTTTGCTTCATTAGCATATGGTATTTGCACCGAGTTAATGTAGGTGGGCAGATTGGTAATTTTTTTGTAAGTAAAATTAATATGTGTTGATTTGGACTCATTAAGAACAATTCGCCATTTCTTAGTCCATACCGAAATTTTATCTAGAGCTCTTTGGAGCTTCTCAGTTGCAGATTCAACTGAATCGGATGTTGCAAGTATAGCCATATCGTCTGCAAACGTACCTCTAATGGTATCTTCTTCTTGAGGAATATCGCTAGTGTATAGTACGAATAGAATCGGACCGAGAACACTTCCCTGGGGAACACCAGCATTGATTTCCTTAAAATTCGAATATTCCCTCCCTTGCTTAACTCGAAATAGCCTATCTTCGAGGTACGACTCAAGAATGTAATATATTTGATCCGGAAAGACCTGTCTTAGTTTAAACTTAAGGCCATCGTGCCAGACCTTGTAATTGAGAATTTGAACGCATGCTTGTCAAGACTATAGCGAGTTATATTTTCCATGAAGTTCTCGAGCTGTGCACATCGTGAGAAAATGTTTCAAAATGAGTTTTTAAAGCGGTAATTCTGGTGAATTTTATTAGATTAATATATGTTTTCTGCATGGTCAAAATGAGAAGTAATGCTTGACAGCATGCATGTTTGACGAATGTGTATGCTTATGTTTTTCATCCATAAAATATTCGTTATGCCGCACTTGTCAAACAAATTTGATAATTTGAACGCCCTTATCTATAAATATGCCTTAGCTATAAAAAAAATCGCTTGACACGTGAATAGACGTTTGTCAAATTTAGAATAGAGTTTCTCGAACACTAGACATTTTAAAAAAATTAAAGAAATCCCATAAATTTACAAGATTTCAAGAAACCTGATTTTGAATGTCAAATTAACTCGATAGGATCTTTGACAACATTGTAAATAGTTGATTTAAGAAGATTCCATGTTATTTTAGCATGAAACTCTTAAAGTTTAAATAAGAGAATTGAAAACATTTCGACATAGTCGCAGGGCTATTTTTTAATGAAGTTTATTTAAGCAAGGCTTGTTTCTTGTAAATTTTTAGTTAACTACATATAGTTTTAAATTGACTTTTCATATAGTTATTTTTCTATTTGCTTACCTTTTGAAATTAAAGTTAAAACAAAAATTTTGTGGTTAACTACTTCGTGGAGAAAGAGTTTCTTGTCAACTGCATTTCCCTGTGAGTATTGTTGATCGGGAAAAATGGAGGGGACCTTAAACTTTCTGCCCAATCAAAATGGGTAAAATTATAGGCACATTGGTATTAGATTTTGTAGATTTTGAAATACAATAAAACAAGCTTTGTGTGAGGTATTAGCAAAATTATGTATGGAATATGATATCGGCATACGGTGGCATGGATCTGAGTGGTCCAATTTTCAATGACCCTTCCGCATAGATCCTGCTGAATTTGGCCGTTGGCCTTTGTTGTGTTCACATAAAAATGCAGCGGTGGACTGTTGCTTATTCGCATAGACCTACAACTTCAGGAATCCTCACAAGAAAAAGTCTGGCGGGTTCAAACCGCATAACGTTTATGGCCAATTCACTTTACCTCTATGAGAGATAACCTTACCCTCAAACCGTTCTTGCAGAATGTCAACCGTGGCGCCCTGTGTGTGGCGCCTAGCTCCGTCCTGCTGAAACAACTTATCGTCTAGGTCCCTGTGGTTGAATTTGGGCCATAAGTTGTTGGTCGTCATTTTTCTGTAGCGCTCGCCATTGACAGTGACTGCCTTAACAACGTCGTTTTCGAAAAATTATGGACCAATGACGCCGCCGGCCTAGAATCAATACCAAACGATAACTTTTTTAGTATGCATTTTCACGTGGTAAGCCTCGTATGGATTGGTGTCGTCTTGTATATGGCAATTTTGCTTGTTAACACAGCCATTCATCCATAAAACCCAATAAGTGACCAAATGGTGTTGTCTATAGGCACGAACTTTGAACTCAAAGGTTAGTTAGATCTTGTACGGGTGTAGGCCCAAATCCCGACGCAAAATTTGGCGAATTGATGTCTACGAAAGACAGTTCTTATGCCAGGCGAGGAATCGACTGCCTTGTGTACCACTGTATACTTTCACAGATAACGAGGATGAGCTCGGCTTATCTTGCATTTCTTAACGTAAGAATAATGGTGGCTGATTGATTGACGAACCGGTTGTCTTAAATTTGGCCATCAAACGGTAAATAGTCGACTGTGAAGTGAAACCACGTCTACCGTACTATAAAATCAGTGCAACGAGAATTAAGGAACACTCATTTTAGTACTAAAGTTCTATCATATGGATGTGCAGTTTATTTTGGTAAATTACGGTGATTTGATATCAGTAGCTAAATAACTAACAACAGATTTGACAGATGTCACCAAAACAACATGACTGCCACCCTTTAGCTTGGTCTGTTTATAAAAATATTTTAAACTACATCGTCTCGTTGGCTTATGAAATAAACCATTAGTCTTGTGATAGAATTGATGGTACATATTTCCTGTGTATCTGTGTTATCAAAAGTGCTCTCTAAAATCTTTTCCCCAAATTAAGTGCAGAAGTGTGTGTACAAAGGTAACATTGCCATATGTTAAATCTAACATGGCGTCATGTCAGCTACATAGGCGTCTTTTTTATTCATCTTAGACAGTGTGCCGCAAATTTAATTTGACAACGGATGAAGTAAACTTCACATGAAAGCAATTTTAATGTTTTGATTTGTCTTTTAAATTCGAAAATCGTGTAAGTTTAAAAGTTAACGAAGCTAATTTATCAAGTTTTTCATGTAAATTCAATGGGATTATTTATTAAAGCTTAAAATATATTATATTTTACCCTATAAAAATATTCTCCATACTAAATATTGAAAAACATGCTATATAAATGTATGTTTCAATTTTCATAGAAATATAGGGGACATCTGGTATTCAAAACTACGTTATTTCTTAAATAAGTATTTAATAAAAAAAAAACACTTTTAGCCTTGCTTTTAAGGGAACATCCTACTATATGCGCTGTTGAGTATAAAAGTCTCGATAGAACCATAAATAAACCTTGCAATAGGCTGCGAAACAAAATGATATCATAAAAGAAACAAACTCCATTAAGTAAATTTTAGTATGATAATGAGATAAAAAAAGAAGAGAAATGTTCCACATACGCCCTACACTCATTTTGTATTATTTAAAATATGTTCAAAATTACTTGTATAAAGAGCTCGTTTAACTTTTTTAAGACTTTTTACATGTTTGGTAAATTGGTAAATGGGTTATTTAACTAATGAAATCTTTGAGTTGAGTTGAGTATACTGTGATTGGGGTATTAACCGAGCGTGAAATATTTATTTTTTCTTGAGATGAGACGGAATAAAAAAAGAGTTTTGTTTTTTATGACGTTTGCTTTTTCTTTCCTAAAAGGCACTGAAATGTTTAGCGAAATTAAAATGAAATGCTTGCTTCTTTTTGTTAAAACCCTGTTTGAGGCATAAAAAACTTGTGTTCATATTTCATTAAGACATAAAAAGTTTTAGGATTTATAATTTTAAATGAATGAAGGTATGTATGTTCAAATGTACAAGACGATGGAAAAGATTTGTAATCTTGATTAATGATGCAAAATGGGCCACACTGATTTCAGAACTTTATTTCAATTAAATGTGATTAAAGTAAACGAAGAAAAATTTCAAACAAGAATTTAAGATCCCAAAAGTTTGTATGGGGCTTCATCCAGGATTTTATTGGGAATTTGAATTTTCTACTTTTTTTTATTGTAAACTTTGGCAATCCTACATAATGTATATCTTCACTTAAATCTTCTGTTTATAGGGATCATTACAAAAAATATTAAAAACATCAAAAAGCTTCTTTTAAAAGTATTTTCTTGAGATGTAATTCTACTTGTTCTTCTCTAAAATATATATATATATTTTGTAAATTTGATATTGTCAAATTATATTGATTCCTTGCTTCAAACTTAAACTTCTAAGACTAATACCTGTGCGAGTTGACAAGCTCAGCAATTGAACCAGTTGCTGGAGGATTAATGGCAACTCGCTTAAGACATACCGAATTTCGTTTGTGAGATTTCGGTCTTCACGAACGTTTCCAAGATGGACTTTGGGTAGGATCAGAGGTATCCTCAACGATAACCCACCCATCACTTGCCCACTCTCCTTTGATGGGCGATCGAAAAACCGACAAGAACACCTTCACAAGCTATCGCACAACGACATTATTCCATATATATGATGGCACATTGTGTTGAACCATTAGATATCTAGGCCGTAATCAAAGTCATTTTCCCAAGCGTTACAAAGCCAAACTGGTTGATCCAGTGAGTTGAGACTTCCGGGTGACATAAATTCAGTCACTCTTCGATGAATCCCAACACAATGTGACATTAATGTCACAACATATACATATGTGACATATTTGAACCGATCCGAACGAAAAGAACTGTCTTGTGTTTTACGTGGACACCTGTCGTTTATGACTCAGTTCCACGGTGTGCCTACCCACATCGGAGTCAGATTGAGTACTGTACTGACCATAAACTCTGAAATAGCCGAAGCTAAATCAGTAGCAAAGCTGTGATATGTTGCAGCATGTGCACACCTCTTGCTTGGAAGCGAGGTCTATCTAACGCCTCTTGAATTCAAGCAAGCTTGAAAACCATGTGTCTCCGCATTCGGAATTAACCACGCCACCACGATACTCCCACAAGAGGGCCTACCTCATAGATAGCTTGAAGAAAGAGGGTAAGGCATGGGCCAAGCAAGCTCAACAGCCCTCAACCTCAGTATCACGAAGGTAGATAGAGGAGAGGGGTAGGCACGAGGCAAGACATCCAGGACGCAACAATTGGAGCTTCGCAACCGAAGTCACTTCCAGATGAGTTACTGCGAAACTATAGGCCTGTCAACCCTAGGATACACACACCAATCAACAACCGGAGTGTGCAGCCTTTTATCTTTTTTCGCCTAACCACGAACTAGGAGCGATAATCCTAAGCGATCTTGTGATCACTAATTTTGGGTTTTCTTAGTTGTCTAAATACCCAACAAGCTAGAAAAATAGACTTAATCCCCCCCACCACGACAAAGACAAAGAGTAGAATTCAGAAAATTTTGTTGAAAACCTTACACGACAGAAGGTGAAAAAAGGCACTTGTCGGGTTTTGAGGCACGTATAACTGGAACTTTCTAACAAATTGTATACTTAGGAAAAACAATCATCAGCTGTCCCTCTTTGCTGAACTCCTTATGACTTACAACATAATGGGAACCTACATGAGCAGAAGGTTACAGCAAATCTTACTTATATACAGACTGTAGGAAAGAAAAGTTTTCAGGTCTCTCTTCTTTTGTAAATGCACCAGTCTAGCCCGGACCAAAAAAGAATCCCTACGAAAATACGAATGATTTGCGAAGCTACCCCGTACCTTATCATCGACTTTCTTCCCACCCGTTTTCTATTCCTGTTCCTGTTCTATTATCTTTATCATTTACACCCCAGGGACTTGCCCTATCATCAGCTTTTCTAACCTTACATAACCGAACCGAATTCCACCTGAGAGTTCGTTCGCAAAAAAACAAGGGTGGTGTTCTGAATTATTCCACTGAATTCCAACTTGTTTCTATTTATAGATAGGGAGGTTTAAATATTTTATGTGAAACGGGAAATCTTAGTAAATAAGTAAAAATGAAACATTCAAGACAAAAACAAAAATCACCAAGTAATTAACAATCAATTTACGGGTTTTTTATTGTTTGTTGTTTGAGGCCAAATAAATTCGAATGGATTTGTTTGTAAATACCAAGGGCTGCTTCTCATGCTTCTGTGATTTTGACATTGCCTCTTGAACAATACTCTTCGGATTCCTTTTTGAACAAGGTACTAGTATAGCACCCGGCCTACCAAGAAGCGGTCTATTGTTTGTACAATGGCTTCTTTTACACGAAGACTTACTCAGAGCTGTCTTTCAAAACATTTTCATTTAAGAGTCCCTGAATTTACTCTCACTTCCTTTTTGTAGATTGGCGAAAATTGTGAACTGTTTCTATAGTTAGGCCTTCTTTTAGGCGTGAGAGGTTTAGCATTTGAAAAATTAGCGGGGGTAATACCTGGCGCTTTATTCACCCCACGCTTGTTTACCACCCTATTATTTGATATAATATATATATTTTAACTTATTAAGTACAGTGAAACCTGCTTATAGTCGCATGAAGATGACAGCAAAAACTTGTGACTGCAAGCGGGTTGTTCTTGTATGCCATAGTGATGTGTCCCGCAAAAAAAAAAAAAAAACATTGAATGTCGTGATTTACTCATCCAATATCTTCTGAGCATGGACGTTACAAGATTCGTCATGCAGTGACGATTCTTCTACGCCCTACCTTCTATACATAAAGCATCTCGATCAATTTCTTACATTTTTTTAATGTATCCTACAATTCGCTTAAAATTTAATACTAAAAGTTTTACGCTTGGCTATACTCTATAAGAATAAACGTGAGCTACAAACAAGCTGCAAACAAGCGTATTACGCATGAGACGTTTAATGTGCAAAATGTCCATTTCATCATTTTAATTTAAAAAATATTTATAGGTAAATCCCGGCTTCAATTCTTCTTAATTGACTTATCTAAAAATAATGGACATTACTTTATAAGCCGTAATTATGAAGAGATGAAATATGCACCCAGCGCAATGAACATGACCATGTTAAATTGGAAATTGTCATTTCATTCATTCAAAAACTTTTCCAATTTAATTTTTCCTATTACACTTTTTGAGTGTATTCATTAATTTCAATTTAGTAAAATTAATGTAAAAACTCAAATAAAACTTTGACATGAAACTTTTAATGTGATTTCAACAATAAAAAAAAACACATTTCACTTTCTCAATAAAAACGAAAACTTTTATACACATTCATACGTCATAATGAGTGCAATTTTACACAATACACAATCATTTCAGAGAGTTGGTTTTCTATTTTTATTTTTAATGAGACATAACTTTTATGAATTAATCAAAATGAGAGCAATCTTTATGATTTATCACAAATAAAAAGAAAAAAACAATATTAGACTCATTGCATAGATTTTAAGGAGAAATAATTAAAAATTAATTTGTTGGGGCTACAGGTCGATGAGAACCAGGTTCTTTAGTGATTCAAAGTGTTCGAGGGTAAGATGTGTGTCATATTTCCATGATAAGAGCGATCTTGGAAGAGTAAATACCTTCTCTCTCGCAAGAAAAAAACATATTTTATGTTTACGGTGTCAACGTGAAAGTCAAACGAACAAACTATTATACGCAACGGGTTATTACTTTTAGGGCATACATTTCATTGTAGCGTATAATCTGTGTTTTTCTGTTTTAATCACATTAGTTTTTGCTATGGAAATGTTAAAATTAGAAAACATTTTTAGCCCAGTTAAGTCGGAATTTAGTCAAATTTTAATAGATGGTACACTCAGCACATAAATATATTTACTCATCACACAGATGTCTGCGTGTATAACTTATGAACTTAAAAAATGCTCAAATATGTGCTGACTATATATCAGTGATGTTATCAATAAACAATTTTATAAATATCATAAATAAAAGCCTGTTCTCGGTTATTTAGCGGGTACAAATTGAAAAAAAAAAAAAAACTAAAAATTTGAAACTTACAATTTTTACACCATGCTTTACAAGCTTGACGTGTACTCAGTACATGTTTGTTTGACTTAACATACGTTACTTGTATTTACCAGATAACTTACTGTTATGAAAACACTTTCTTATGGCGAGTTTTAAATATTGATGTAGCCATGACATATTTTACTGTAGCTGGTTCATAGTTATGTATTGAGTACATATCATGTGTATTCAATGCAGGAAAGTGATAAATTTGTTGTAGATTTTGTGGAAACCAGTAATGTAACCGGTACATGAATGTCAACTGTACTCTGTACATAGAGTTTATGGGGCAATAGGTTTTTCCCTCAGTAAATGTTACATATCGAATTGTGGCCGCCATTTTAAGTTTAATGGGTATTTACTTAAAAATTATTGGAAATTATTAAGAGGAATATTTTCCAAATAGAAAATTGCTACCATATAACTTTAAGCCCATTGAATCATAAGTTCTTAGAATTCAATGGCTGACGCCATCCAGTTGCTCACCCCAAGGCTTCGGGCGTCTTGGTATACGCCATCTCTCCAGCGCAAGCATGGTCTACCACGCTGTCGTTTACCATAGAATGTACCACAAAGAACTTTCCGAGCAGGTTCCTCTTCGCTCATGCGAGCTAGGTGCCCTGCCCACCGGAGTCTACCGAGCTTAATTTTTGTCACGACATCTGCTTCTAGGTAGATTGCGTACAATTCATGATTGTACCGTCTCCGGAATCGTCCTTCCTCACATATGGGGCCAACAATTCTCCTTAAGACTATTCTCTCGAACGCAGCTAAGAGGTCGGAGTGCCTTTTGCTAAGCACCCAAGTCTCGGATCCATATGTGAGTACTGGCAGGACCATGGTCCTGTACAGCAGCAGTTTTGAAGTTATGGTGAGATTTCTGGATTTGAAAAGCTTTGACAGACTATAGTAGGCTCTGTTGGATTTGAGAAGCCGCCCGCGTATTTCTTCTTCTATATTGTTATCGGCTGCTACTATTGACCCAAGGTATTTAAAGGATTGCACCACTTCAAATTCGTGCTCGGCAACCTTGATTGTTTGACCAACTGTTCCTCTCGCATTCGACGCCACCATGTACTTTGTTTTACCTTCACTAATGTGCAGCCCCAGATTTTGTGCCGCCTGCTCGATCTGGATGAAGGAATCGTGTACAGCTTGTTCGGTTCTTCCGATGATGTCGATGTCGTCTGCGTAAGCCAGTAACTGGCTGGACCTGTTGACGATGGTCCCTCTTGTTGCCGTGCCAGAGTCACGGATTGCTTTCTCCAACGCCAGGTTGAAGAGGAGGCAGGCCAAACCGTCCCCTTGTCGGAGTCCATTAAAGATGTTGATTGGTCTGGATAGCAATCCGGCTATTTTTACTTGGCTTGTTACGTTGGTCATGGTCAACCTACATAGTCGTGTCAATTTATTTGGGATGCCGAACTCTCTCATGGCTTTGTAAAGTTCTACCCTGGCTATGCTATCATAGGCGGCCTTAAAGTCTATAAACAGATGGTATGTTGGGATGTTAAATTCTAGACATTTTTCCATCGCCTGCCTAAGGGTAAAGATCTGATCAGTTGTTGATTTGCCTGGAATGAAACCACACTGATATTGTCCGATGACGGTTTTAGCGTATGGGGTTATCCGGTCTTGTAGGATAGAGGAGAGTATCTTATAGGCGGTACTCAACAACGTGATACCTCTATAATTGCTGCACGTTGTGACATCTCCCTTCTTATGTATGGGGCATATTATGCCTTTTCGCCAGTCTTCTGGCATTTCTTCCTGCTCCCATACCTGTACTATAATATCATGAATTGCTTGACGTAAGGCTGGCCCGCCGTGATGAAATAATTCGGCTGGTATGCCATCGGCTCCCGGGGATTTGTTCTGCTTAAGCCAGCCTATAGCCTTCTCAACCTCTTCTGTGCTTGGTGGCTGCAACATAGGGTATTCTTCTTGAAGCAGTGGAGCCTCCACTTCTGCAGTGAGCTGACCATTTAGCAATTCATTAAAGTACACTTCCCATCAGATCAGATTTCCCTCTCCGTCCTTGCAGTATATGCAGCGTGGTGTGTACTGCGTCATGTTTCGGACGGATTGGTAGAACTTCCGCGCCTGGTGCGTACCTCGCTCTCGGCTATTTTCTATTTCACAGATTAGGTTCTTCTCCCAGGCTGATTTTTTTTTTTGTCTGTGAAGCCGTTTTTCTATTCTTCTGAGCTCTTCCTATTCCTCTTCGCGTGCCCGCGTTCTATGAGATTGTTGCATTGCTCGGTACGCAACATTCTTACGTTCAGTCGCTAGCTTGCATTCATCATCAAACCAGTCGTTCCGATTTTTACAACTGCTGCCTAAGATGGAGTTGGCAGTACTAATGACAGTATTTTTAAGACGTGTCCACTTCTCATTTACGCCCAGCATACTGGCTCCATGACTTACTCTCCCTAAATCTGGTGTTTCTAGGGCGAGTCCTAACGCATTACCAAAGGTGTTACTGGTGTTTTCATTGCGCAGGGCAGCCGTGTTGATTCGAAGCTGATCAGCGGATGCAATGCGTCTTCGCAAGGCAATCCGCCCTCGGAAAACCATACCAACAAGATAGTGATCCGAGTCGATATTGGCACCTCGGTACGTTCGTACCGTCATCAAGTTCGAGTAGTGGCGACGGTCTATCAACACGTGGTATATTTGGTTACGAGTGACTCCATCAGGTGATACCCAGGTGGCTTTGTAAATATCTTTACTCGGGAAGGTACTCGCAACGACCATGTTTTTCGATGCTGCCAATTCTAAGACTCGTAGTCCATTCTCATTATGGGTGCCTGCGTAATGCCTGAATACCGGCTCCCGATTTATTTTTGCGTTCAAATCCCCAAGGATGATTTTAACATCATATCTTGGACAGGCATTGAGGGCCCTCTCGACTTGTTCGTAGTAGGTCTCTTTTTCTTCGTCTGAGGACTCCTCCGTAGGTCCGTGAACGTTAATGAGGCTGATGTTCGTAAATTTGCCTCGCACGCGAAGGGTGCATAGCCTTTCGCTTATAGCGTTAAAGCCGATGATGGTAGACTTCATTTTTTCGCTGACTAGGAAGCCTACCCCGAGCACATGGTGTTTTGTATGACAGCTATAGTATATGTCATATTCTTTCTTCTGTAAAACACCATTCCCTGTCCATCTGATTTCTTGAAGAGCTGTTATGTCAGCTTTATACTTTGACAGGGCATCGGCTAGCTGCTGAGCAGCTCGAGCTCTATAGAGCGATCGTACGTTCCATAAGAAAATTCGTAAATCGTTTTTCCGTTTTCTTTGCGTGGGTTGTCGTCGTGTGATCAGTCCGTTTCCGAGGCTTGTTGTCGTTCTCGTAATTCTTTTAGTTTTACGGGACAGGGAATTAACCTGTCGCCCCATTCAATGGTCTCCAAATAACTACCGAAGTAAGTAAGTCGGTAGCTCTTTTTTGCTCTGTCACGAGTTTTTTAATTTTCAGGGGACAGGGTTAAACTGTTAGTCTTTATCCTTGTTTTTTCTTACCCCGATTTGCCAGACCTGTAAAAGTATTTACAAGTATTTTTTTCAATTAAAAATTTTAGGTTCGTTTTTGAGATAGATTTAAATGCTTTTTCTTAAAGGTAGTATACGAGTAGGATGTGTCGTTACTCGTATTTTTGGAAGTGAAAAATAAATAAATAAAATTATTCAGTTCCTCTTCGAAGCAATTTGTTAAAACACTTTAGTAACAAACTTGAAGAAAAAAGGTTAAGAGGTTTAAGGCTGTAGGTCTAAGTTCATACACATAAACAGATAGACAGACGGAATTGCAGGACCCACTTTAATAGTGCTCTCTATCATAGTAATGTTAACTTTGATTAAAATCTCGAGTTATATTTTTTTAAGAATGTTAAACTTGCCCTATATCTGTAGTATCTAATGTATTGCAAGTAAGTACAAATTAGAGGGGATTACGGCTAGAGCCTAAGTCTTGTGACTTAACTTACGCCCTTCAACCATTTCTGTGTGCGTGTTATCAGGAATGGAGAGGTCCTAGATTTTCTGCCGATTCCGAGCGTCTAATGAGCAGCACTTTTTTTGAGAAAAGATCCTCTTGAAAGATTTGTCACTTCCCCGCAAGCGACACTACACCTTTGAAGAACATGTTAGCACCGGCCAATAATTGAACCCAAGACCCTATGCATGACAGCACTAAACATTATGCTTAGTAGTACTACAAACTTGAAAACTTATTTCGCAATAAACTTGGTTTAGAGCGATGTCTACTTAAAATTCTTTGTCCTCATAGATGTAAGATGAAAATACTATAACATTTGAACCAAGCCCTCAACGTTTTAATATTTGCGTGAACCACTTCAAGCAGCTCAGGTTCTCCCTTTGAATTCGTGTTAAAGTGTTTAAATATTTTGGACCAAAGTCACAACTATGCCGAACAACAAGTAATATTAAATAGAAGTACCATGTTTCAATGTAATAACCAGGAACAAAATAATCCAATTAAGATTTGAATGAAATTTATGTGATTCAATATGACTGACGACCGAAACTCGCCGCGGCGCGTGGCGCGCCGTGATGTCCTTATCCTAGACACGAAATGGCGATGGAGCGTCCTTTGCATGAAATTATTGCACATTCAATCTACGTCAGCTCTGGCATTGTTGAAGAAGTTAAATGCTCAAGTCAGCCATTCATTTTCCAATTCTAATTATATTTCATTTTACTACACCGCATAGTGGAAGGTACTTCAATTTCAACTAAACCTACCCAACCGACGACGACATAACCTCAAAACGATTCTTGGAAATTTTTGGAATCGTAAATATGCTTTTAAATGTGCGCAATTGAAGCTCAAAAACGAACATGGCACTTTTACTGGATGATGATGCCATAGCAAACTTTTAATTATTCTCGCAATTAACGCTATAGTCAAGATGGCTACACACGACCAAACAGTTCTGAGTTCGAATACACTTGAGACTTATGAAGTTCTTAAAAATAAAATAAAACTTAAAGTACCAAATACTAGAAATTAATGGCTCCTTAGGTCATCACACTATGCATGGGTGGATTAACTGATTAGCAAATTTAACTGCTTAAGAGGACCTAACGATTTCTGATTCTTTTCGAAAGACTGTGAATTGGATGCTCTTGAATTACACGGACCTTAAACGTTTAACCAGCTTGAAGGTTTTCAAGAAATATACTTTTCGGGATTTCGATTTTTGTAGAGTTAATCCAGTTGTGTTTTTAAAATTATGATTTTAAATCGTCTGGGGTTTTTGTTTTGTTAGGATCTTTTTAATTTTTTGGGATTTTCAGATTTCGGGATTTAGGTTAGATCTGCTAGAGTTTTTATTTTTGTATTGGGATAAGGATTTATCTTTAAACTTAATTCGCAATCCTAAACCAAAATACTTACACCCAGGTTCCCATTTTGGATTAAATCTTAGAAAATAATGTTGAAAATCCCACAAATAATTTCTTTTAAAAATCTATAAATCCGAATGTTTTCTTTCTAGAATGTGCTTAAGGCTGATTCGATAACAGGCTTCAACAAAATTCTGATCAAAATTCAGTTTAAAAAAGTTATAGTTGTCATCGGTAGACAGAAGCTGCCTTTGGGGATTTAAGTTTAGGGACATTAGACTTGGGGATTATCAGTTTGTGAGTTTTTGCTTGCAGATTTTGATTTTACTACTGTTTTTACTTGGATATTATGTCGGTGTTGCTATGTCTATTCTATTTTAAAAAAAAAATTGGGATTTAGATTTTTAAAAATTGGGATTTTGTTTCATATGATTTTTATATTCTGAAATTTTTATTTCTTTGATTTTCTGTTGGCTTTGGTTTAGTATACGTTTTAATGACTGTTATGTATTTTCGTGGGATTTTGGGTTCCTAAAATTTTGACTTTTAAAGGGATTTCAATTTTAAGCATTTCCAATTATTTAAGTTTTTGATTGAGTTTCTTAGGACTCATATTTTTTTTGGGATATTGGGTTTTTTAGATTTACATTTCAATGATTTCGGCTTAAGAGAATTGAATATTAAAACATCTAGATATTCTATTTTCATTTTAGATCTTAAATGATTTTTTAAGGAAGTAATCTTTTCTTTCAATTCTGAAATTGATAGGACAAAATTTTCCGTTTTTTTTTTCTAATTAACGCGCATTCAAGGGGATTTGAATAACCCTCAGATGTTATTCGTAATTCGAGAGGACTGAAAAGGAGATTTTAAGAAACATTGTTTTTTGGATTTTCTAGATATAATAATGGGAGGATAAAACACATTCGTGTAGTGCGACTAAAGAAATAATCTCTGTGCTAAAGAGTACGTCTGAAGTTGGGCTCGGAGGTAGATTGATGATTATTCCTTAAAGCATGAGGTTAACGGTTGAATTGATGAAGAGAGGAATGCAACTTGATATTTCAATAGAAGACTGTCTATTAAAGAAACGATTAAATAAAATTCTTATGCTGGATTAAGACGAGTGGAAAATTGTCAGAAATGTTTATCTCGAAATTTTCAGAATAGTAGATACATTTCGATGGCGCTGTTAATATAATGACAACGCATCAGAAAAGAATATAAAAATGCTTGTGTTAAGTCATAATTATGCAAAATGGCGTCAGCAGCATATTTACACGATGCGATCTATTGGGAAAATAAATGTTACTCTTACTTGACAGTTTCCTTGTGACGGAAAAACTGACATATCTTAGACCATTTCCACAATCAAAAAGTAATATTAGCAAGAAAGTAGAGAAATAGTCCCTTAGTTTAATTGAACATAATCAAAATCCGCCCTTGGGAAGCAGTTAGAGATTCTTTTATTAGAAAGGCGGTCACAGACCCACACGATAACATTTAAAATTCAGTCATAAAGTCGTTAGTACCTAGGGTAGTAAAACAAAAGTGCTTTTATTTCAGTCTACGACTGAACTTATGAAACTAACGTCCTCTCTCCAGTGCCAACATTCCCAAACAAATTGCCATACAATTTTATTTCATTCCATCGTAGACTTCCTCGAGAGTTCCGTCAGCCACTAAATTATAAAGGGATCCTATTTATATCCATCTTATTGCATTTGAAGTTATTGGGTTTGGCGCAATGTGTCATTGCTTGAAATAGTATGTGTGGAAGAAGGTCTCGACTTTCAAGTCATATAAATCGACTAAATGACTCCTGCTGGATGCTGAATTTCACTATTGCGTCCGTTATTCTTCTTCAGTGACGCATTTTTTCTTTCATCAAAAGCTTGACGTTGTTCACGAAAGGACTTAATAGTGGCACATGCATATTGATGATTGCGAGTTGGATAGGAGAGTGCATAAAGTCAAGTAAACTCTGCTTGTCGTTTGGTATGGATGAAATTGGACCGAAGTAAAACGAACCTATTTGCCCACAGAGGAGGTGACGAATGTTGAGGGATGAATTTTATTGATTGGAAATTTTTTGAATCAACATGAACTTAATTTTATTGCTGTGGGGTTGCGTGCACTCACAGATGGTGCAATTTTTTTTTTTAATTTCTTGTAATACGTCAAAGGATTTGTATCCATACCATCGCCGAATTGACTTTGAAAAATTGTCAAATTGGAAAAAAACCTATTAGTATTGACGTGGAAAAATAAATTGACTTTCTGCCCATTCTCCTTTGTTCCTTTGAATTTGTTTTTTGTGTATCGGAGATACGTACGTCAATATGGGAAAGTTACAGAAGATTAATGCAAATCTAGATAATTGAATCATTTCTGGGGATTTCGTTTTACTTTGGAGATTTCTTCCTTCGATGAAATGGTTGATGAAATTGTTTTTAAAACAAATGTTATGGCAACATGAGATAAGTATTTCGCTTGTCACTTTAAGGTAACGATAGCAATTTTATTTTGAATGGAAGAAAAATAAAGGACTTTCGTTTCGGTGCTGGGGATGTAGGTATATCAATTATATTCCGGGATGTGGCGTTGTATTGCATATCCCCAATGTGTGCGGTTAGAAGTGTATAACATGGAGTGTACAGTTGTGACTTATGTGTAAACGATGTCCAGGTAGAATATATACATCGTATCCTTGCCTGGGACTGCATATTAGATAATTTGTTCGGGGCTTATTGTATGTGAAAAACATGTTTCTAGACATAATGCAGTTGGGTAAACTGCCTCTCTTACAAAAGACTGGTAAAATATCTTCCGTGGTATCATATTATCTACTTTTAACCTGTATCGAATATTATTTAAGGCAATGAGAAGCAGATTAGACCCACAGATTTTTGTACTTTAAAGAAAATCCAAAACTTATAGCTATTATAACAAAAATTAGACAGTTTTGAAAAAGTTTCAAAATACTTCAATAAACAATTATATTTGTTTATAAAGGGTTAGTGAATATTTGATTCACTAGATTTTTTAAAATGAAGGGGAAAAATAAGGATTGTCGTTCCGCTTCGCAAAAACATCATCCGGAACATCCAATTTTTCAAAACTCTGGCGCATAAATCAGTCTGAATTAGTCCAAAGCCATTGATTATGTTGGCTTTCAGATTAGAGGTTGGTTTTGGTTTATTGGCATACCCCTATAAATGACTAAGGAAAACCTCACAAGAAGAAGTCTGACGGTGTGAAATCGTACGATCTCCGTGGCCAATTCACATCGTCTCTAACAGACCAATTATGCGGGCCTAAAATTCACACAAAACCGAAAGTATTATAATTTGGTGGATCTTATGTTCTTCCCAAATTCAACAATTTCACTTGTTGACGAACCCATTTATCCCGAAATGAGCCTCGTAGATGAATATAATTTTCGACCGAAGTTGGGTACAATTTCCAACTGTTCGACGTCCCAGTTTGCATCCATACATTGTTCTCTATTGTCATTAACTCTGAGCTCCTGGTTATGTTGAAGTCATGACGCAAAATTCGCCCAGTTATGGTTTGCGAAAAGCCGATATCTTGTACCCGCTGTGCGGAATTAAACGTCCTGGGATTCTCCTGATCTCGCTATCAAAGAAAGCGGCGATTTTTATTCGGCAGATGTTTCGTTTCGTTGACGTACGGGTGTTGACAGATTTTTCACTAAACCGGTCGATTTGAATTTATGCACCACGTTACTAATAGTCTTCTCGGAAGGACAATTATGTCGACTGGAAAATGGGCGGAGGCAGCGAAGTTTTGCTCGAATAGATGACCAACTTTCAGTAGAAACTCATTAGAAGTTGAAAAGCTTTCAAGTGGTTTTCCGCTCTTAATTTTTTTTTCACAATTTCTCACTAAAAGTTTAGTAATTGAACTTTCAAAATGTCAAATAATTGTACCTTTTGTGGTCTTAGAATTTTTGGTAGCAAATTAATTGAATGTGAAGGTTTTTGTGGTTCAATTTTTCATAAAAAATTAGTGAAAATTAGTGATCAAACGTCAAACTTCTCTATTGACGGAGACCGCAATCTTAGTTGGCGTTCTAATAGTTGCACGTGTGTTAGCGACTCTATCTTATCGCCTATTGTCTAACTTAAAAAGGATATTGCGATTATAAGATCTTAATTATGGAACGATATGACTGTAATAACTAATTAACCGAAATCTGAAGCTATTGACAAAAATAAGGCAAATCCGGATATTTCCATATATGTTTCCGATTTGCAAAAAGTTCCGGAGGTTGTTACGGAGGCAAAATTGGAATCGAACAGTAAACAACAAGTGCTGAGTCTAACATTCTAACTTATTTTACATCAAATTTGTATGGTTCAACAACGACAACAACAATAACCACTCATACATCACCACCATCATCATCTTCGTCATCATTACAAATAGCAAAAACAACATCTTCAATAATTTCTCAGCCCAGTGTCTCAACTTTTTTTTTCAACTTGCGGTACCTACATCTTTACCATCTATTACACCATCATCGCCGACGTTATAGATAGACAGCGCCACCGATCAATTATATCCAAATTCTGTTGTCTCAATTTAGGTGATATGTGTGTGAACGACAACACTGCTCTTCGTGCCACAGAGCTGATGACTGCACGAGTGATTTTGGGGCATGGTTATCTAACCTAAGTGCCACGAAGATCGTTCTATTTTTGCCGTTAGATTTTTTACTTGCGACTTATAGGTACTAAAGGGCAAGTTTTTATTTGGATGATATTACATTACGATGATAGAGAAGACGAATAAAGTGGGTCCGACAATTCCGTCTGTATGTCTGTACCTCGATCTACAGCCTAAGCCACTGGAGATATTTTCTTCAATCTCGGTACTTAAGGGTCTTCGGTGATTCTCTAGAGCGAAAATTGAATTTTTGTTAGCTCTAAAACTAACGGTACCCCCCATACACCCGTAATGCATAATCTTTTATATCTCGAAAACGGCTCTAACGATTTCGATGAAAAAAATTAGGTGTTATACGAGTATTATGGACATGGACTACATTTTTGTGAAAAAAAAAATTGGGCAAAATGTTATTAACGGTACCTGTCAGAGAACCGTTTTTACTTGCGATATAGGTACTATAGGGCAAGTTCTGCATTTGGAAAAAAAAATCGAACTCGAGATTTTGATCAAAGTTGACATTACGATGATAGCGAAGACGAATAAAGTGGGTCCGGCAATTCCGTCTGTCTGTCTGTCTGTCTGTCTGTCTGTCTGTATGTCTGTACCTCGATCTAGAGGCTAAGCCACTGGACCTATTTTCTTCAAACTCGGTAGTTATGGGTCTTCGGTGATTCCCTAGAGGGGAAATTGAAATTTTTTTTTAGCTCTAAAACTAACGGTACCCCCATACACCCGTAATGCAAAATCTTATTTATGTCGAAAACGGCTCTAACGATTTTGATAAAAAAAATTAGGTGTGATATTATGGACATGGACTACGTTTTGGTAAAAAAAAAATTGGGGCAAAATGTTATTAACGGTACCTGTCATAGAACCGTTTTTTTGATTTTAGACTTTCTCATTAACGGCTCTAACGATTTTAACCAAAAATTTTCAGCAGGAGTCCCCCTAAGTTTAAAATAATATTGTATATAAAAATATTCGAAAAATTATTTGTTGGATTTTTTTGAAAAAAAATTTTTTTTTTGAAAAATCAATATCTTCAAAACCTATGAACGATTATTTTTTGAAATTATTTCCTAAAATAAATATTATTAAATACTTGAAATTCTCATCCCACTTTTTTTTCTTGAAAAATTTTAAAGAAATTTCTTATATTAAAAATTTATTTATTTAATAATAAAACGGTTTTTTAAAGTTTGTAAATTCATACTTTTCCAGAAATCAGACGGCAATTACATTTTAAATTCATGTTTTATATTTATAAAATGTATCTTAAATTCCAAAGTACTTTTACATAAGAGCAAGTTTGTGCGATCCAGTCGTGCATTTTATTTATTTTCGACTCATTAACGGCGGTAACGATTTTAACCAAAAATTTTCAGCAGGAGCTTCCTTAAGTTGAAAATAACAGTGTATATAAAAATATTCTAAAAAATATTTTTTGGGTTTTTGAAAAAAAAAAAAAAAAAAAACCAAGTGTTTCATTTTAATCAATATCTTTAACGATTATTTTTTGAAATTATTTCCTAAAATCTACTACTACTACTAAATACTTTAAATTGGCATCCCAAATTTTTTTTCGAAAAATATTAAAGAAATTTGTTATACATATAAAAAAATACTTTAATAATAAAAGGATTTTTAAACTTTGTTTGCATAAATTCAATAAATATTTTTTTTCTCAAAAACTGTTCGACATATTTAAAAAATAAAAATACAAAAAATTTCATTTAGTTAAAGCTAGGTAATAATTGAACAAAATTTTCCGAAAAATGGTCCATGGTTCCATGGAACTATTTTTTTCATTTTTGATTTTCTCAAAAAAGGGTACCATCAATTTTGATCATTTTTTTTTGGTAAAGCTCCACACGAATTTGAATAGTATTGTGAATTCAAATTTTCAATTTTTTTTTTAATTTTTTAAAAAAGACTTCATTTTTTTTTTTTCAAAAAACAATATTTCGAAAACCCCATGCTAGATTTTTTTTACAACTTGATAAATAAAAGTTTCTCAATATAATCTACAAGATGTGAGAAAAAGAAAATTATTTTACCTAAAAATAAAGGTACCCGCCATACAAATGTTAAAATATGGTTTGAAAAAATCCTATTTTTCTCAAAAACGTCACGCGCCTGGAATTCTGATAAATTTTTTTCCTTTCAATTAATTTTAATGACCTTTAATTTAATAAAAAAAATTTAAATTAAGATATTACAACTTGTACCTACCATGGAACCATTCTTACTTATTTTGAATTTCTCATTATCGACATAATGGATCTCAATGAAATTTTTTATAGAGATGCTTCCAAAAAGTTTAAGAAATATTGCATTTCAAAACTTAAAAAATATTTTTTGAATTTTTGGAAAATTCGATATCTCAAAAACGCTTCAATATTTTTTTTGGAAATTTAATTTTCATTCGTATAATAATAAAAACTTAAAGTTGGCGTACCAAATTTCTATTTTAAAGATGTTTTAAAATTTTTTTATATAAAATCTTGTTTTTTTAAAGAAACCACTACAACGGCTTATAATTTTTATTCTTGCATAAATTCGTATTTGCATAGCATTATGTTTTTATCTCTTACTTAAAGAATTTAAAAAATTAATTTTACCCTTATGAACATTTTTCTCTAACAACATTCGTTTTTAAAATTCCTAGTCTATTACATAGTAGCAAGTTCGTGCGACCCGGTCGTGCATTTTATTCCAGTTTCCCCAAATCACTGGACCTTGTCCAAAAGTCTGCTAACCATAATGTAAGTCAGCCTTATTTTGACATTCGATTTCATTAGAAAGTATGTCGAATTCGAATAATTTGTATTTTGAGATTCGAACGATTAGAAAGTTCATTTATCTTTCGAAAACTAAGCAAATTTTCGAAAATCGTTCGAAAGAAATGTCATTTCATTCTCGTTCAATTTTTTCTGGCGAATAGATTCATAAAACATGTAAGTTTAGTATAATGTTAGTAGTAATGGATGCATAAAAAGAATTTGATGCATCCATTATCCTTCTCCTATACAGCTGCTCTTCACCGTTTTCTCTTTTCATACACAAAACAAATAACATTTTGATTTTTAACGTCTCACTTCTCTCAATTTATCAATATGTTCATAAAACAATTTACAAATGGTGATTCAAAATTCAAGTGTGACCAGATTTGTGTAAATTAAATAGGCTTTCAAGTTGTCTTCTTTTTTTATCAACTTGGAAAACGAAATTAGTTTACATGAAAATTAAAACATAAATCAAGTATTTTATTATACAGAGAAGTTGTACCGTTATTTTAATTCTTTTTGATATCAATAAACTTTTCATACTGTTTTCTAAATGCTCCCAATTTTTAAAATGTCAGTTTTATTGATGTTTTTCAAATTTAAACTTTACCGGGCCGTTAGCATTAGTTTATTTTTCTTAAATGATAAAGTAATATTTTTATATTTTTAGACCATAATTTTTTTTTTAAATAAAAATAAAAAAAAACAGTTTGGTCATACTAAATCAGATAGAAATGTCAGTGAATTTCAAACAGCTGATTTCGGAAATGAATTTCATTGAGGTTCATTTTATTCAATCATTCGACAATGAACATTTTTCGCTCGAATGTCAAAATATGCAAAGTTCATTCGAATGAAAATATCTATTCTATCGAATTAGCTATTCGTTCGAATCTCAAAATAAGCATGAGTAAACATCAGTCCTGCCGCTGGAGTTCAGGCTAATCCAGAATCATGGGAAATTGGACTTCTAGGATGACCAGAAAACCCTCGAAGGCCATTTTCCAATATAATGCTATTGATGGGCCTTTGTATTGATATCTCACAAACAACAACTTATGACGTTCAATTTTGTTATCTACCCGTCCCTACCTCTAGAATATTTGGTATCAAATTTTTAAAGATTAAATATGTTTTCCTTGGGAACCTCTACACAACATCAAACAACAAAAAAAACAACCATTCACAGTGAAAAGAACAATGAACTCTCCAGGAGCTTGCATTGAATTAGATAAAGGATAAAGACAATCAAATAATAGAACAAAAGATGGTGATTTTGTTTTGTTATTTTCACAAATGATTACATTCTACAAAAAACAAAAAAAAAACCGTTTCAGACAAGAAAAAGAATAAATTTATGAAGAGAAACTTATCTCACTGCTGCCGTTCTGTTTTCTTTTTCTCTTCTGAATTCGAAATAGATTGTTTTACAAGCCATTGCTCTCTTTATGCTTGGACGAACTATGTCTTCTACTTCATTGCACAGATCCCTCCATCACAGAAAAAAGGAGTCACATTAGTGCCGAAAGAACAAAAGAAAAAACATATTCCCTTTATGAAAACGACACCGAAATATTTGGCAGAAGGCGTCATAGGAATTAATCACCTCTGTCCAACCACTGTTTCGTATATTATCCCACGGAAATCAGTAAGTGGAGAAAGTAGGTGAATAATGTCCTAGAGCTGGTGAAATTAATTACAGTCCCGCCTTGTTCAGCAGCATATCTCTCTTATAATGCTGGAAGCCTTAAAAGACGAATAACTTCTCCTATTCCTCGGAGAAGGAACTTATCCAACATGGGGGTGTTTGGTAGTGAGAAATTGCGCGTCATAACTCAGTTTCTGCAGTTTGTGTAGGTTTTTCCGGCGAAGTCCTCAAGCTCTAAATGCGGAACTGCTGTGCTGTTGCATGTCTAGGGTGTTCTATACTCCTCAAATGACTTATAGGGGTAATGTTTTTTGTTTAGATAGTTTTATTGTTGGTGTTGCTGTTGTTCCTGCCACAGTACCTAACTCCCATGGTTTTGTAAATGTTTCCTTCGAAATTAAGCCGTTTCGAAGATTTATAGTTACAGTAATAGCAGGCTGTGCATTCCATCTTCGCTGAATATTCATTATATTTGTCCACTTCAGGGTTTTATTAGACAAAGAAGGCAACGCTGGAGTTCAACTTTCCATTGTCTCTCCGCTACTGTTCTGTATGTTTGATATGTCGGGTGAATTGAGTTGGAAAATACAACCAACTCAGAATGTTCAAAACATTGATTTCGCTAAAGGAGTAAACCATTCAAAATTTCCATTCAAGTTCATTGAGTTTTTCATAGTTTCGATGTAAGGGTTCTATCTATCGAAATGCTAGATAAAGTTCATTAGAATGTGGTTGAGATTTTTTGATCTTTGAATTCGGAAATTCCCTTTTATGTAGGAAGTTTCATTTGTTGGCATAGGCTGTGTGAATATTTCCAAATGGTTGGAGAAATAATAATAAATTTTGGGTTTGCAGAGTTAAATTGATTTTTCTTTTGTGGGGACTACCCACGCTGGCTGCCGGAAGAATGGCGGACCCAGAATTTGAAGAGGGTTTTTTGTATGTTTTTTTTATGTTTTATCATGTTTATTCATTTCTGGGGAAATATAAATAAATGTAGAAACGTAAAAGTCTTTTAATGGAAATGTTATAGAAATCATATAACCCAAGAACATGTGGCCTTATCGATATCTTTGAGTATATCGGGTTTTTTAAAAAGGGACATACAAATTTTGTCTTTATTTTTATACAAACAAACTCTTTAAATTTTATAATGATCTGTCAATGTCAAAAAATCAGTGAAGGTGTACATTTTATCGCAATGAAGTTCTCGAAAGAACATAGTTTGAAAGTTATTACAATCGAAATTCGGAGACGGTGATTGCAACTTTTACAGCCCACATCCACTTTTTAGTCGAACTAATGGTTCAAGCAGACGGATAGAAGGTCCTTGAGTGGATAAATTTGAGTAAACATAATATTATTGAATGGTACTGGTACAGTTGAACAGCGCAACAGTCTACATTGCGCCGAATTTTGCGTAAAAATCATAATCTACACCTTTACACAGTTAGATAACTTCAAAAACTGAAGCTTCTTCATCGTTTGAAGTGCGAAATATTTTCTAATAGTGTTCTGCAAAAGTTTGAAGGAAATATTTTGTTTTAAGATATTTAAGGAATTTCGAATATTTACAAAAACTGCTTCGTAACTTTCACACTTCGTCTTACTCGGCAGAAAGTTTCAATGCACATTTTTCAAGAATCCAAAGTAGCAGTGCTTTATTATGGTTATTCTTTGCCCGACATTCACTAATGTGTCAGGTTTGGAACCAATGTTTGCTTAAAGAGCGCCGATCTGCTAGCAGTAGCTTTTTAATAATTCTGCGCACTCTGAAGAAATTATGACTAGGTACACTAAAACTTTTTGAACACAATGCGAGCGTTTTAGGAAAATTGGAGAGGATCTAAAGAGAGATTCCGATTTACATTGTTTTTAAATATCTCAATATCATAATGACAGGGAAATATTGAGTCGGATTAAGCATTCCACATTCATGTAGTGCGGCTTAAGAAAGAATCTCTGAATTTAACAGTACGTCTGAATTTGCGCTCAAGGGTAAACTGATAGGTACTCCCTGAAGCACGAGTATTACGTTTAAATAGTTTAAGCGAAGAAATGCAACTGCCTATCACACTAAAACACTTTTTAGAAAAATAGCGGTAAAAATAGTGAAAGACATGAAAAATTGCTGCGGTGCTGGAGAGGTTTGAATGATTCTGTTATACTTCTATCATCCCTTTTAGATTCCATCCAAGAGACTCAAGTGTCTTATTGGGCACCTGCTCAGATATGAGAATTGTACTTGAGACTTGGACGAATAATAAGCCTTATAGATTGCGGTCAGAAGGGGTGAAAAATTTCTTTCAACGTCGATAAAAACCTAAACACTCAGCTGCGTTTTTGTCGACGTCAAATAAGGTGATCTGTGATGCACATACCAAGAACTGAGAGCTGTTTGGTTTCTTCAATCCAAGTGCCGATCATGATTAGCGAGATGAAACTAGACAGAAATCTATATTTGACAATGCTAGAGATATCAGAATTTATTGAGTTTTTCATACGCTGCCGTTCTAAATCCATTTAATGGGTTAGTAGTACCAGAGAGAAGATCATTGATGAATATAAGAAAGAGAGCCGGATAAAAAACGCAGCCCTGTGGCACATCAGCATTTATTTTATGAGTTACAAACTTAAAACTGTTGGAAGGTAGTTTCGAATCCAAAGAAGAACAAATTGATCATAACACGTATTTTCCATAAGAGAGATTGTTGCTTAACTCTATCAAATGCAATAGTCTTATTTTCCCCAAAATTATGTAAATATTTCTGGCATTGGGAAGTGAGACATAAAACCTATTACTACAAAAGCCACACTGTCCGTCGTTGAAAACTTTTCATTCTTTAAGATATTTATTCAACTTATAATAATTTATCAGCGTTTCCATCAGTGGAAAGAAGGGGCGTGAGTTCAATTCGAAAGACACCTGTAGAGTAGGACAGATGAAAAACTATACTTCATCCAATAAAAATATGCAGTACACGTCTTATGGGAGAGCTTTTTCAAAATCAGTAGCGTTCTATATTTTTGCACTATACTAAATTGAAAGAACTCCTCCATAAAAAAGTGTTCGTGCGCCCATAAATTTTCGATTGCATCTGACGCAGGCCCGACGTCCTATTGACTGCACATCTGAGTGTGCATGTGCACTGAATTGCTGTGGTCTATAGTATAGCTGTTGGTGCTATTCAATTTCAACCCCCATTCAATATTGATGTGCGTTCAGAGTTACCTTTGTTCATTTCGTAACTTGTTCAGTTTTGTTTTCCTTGGGTTTCTGTTGAGGTGCTTTTGATTTAAGAGCTTTAAAAAAGGGTCCATTTAAAATCAACACTACGATAACCCTGTGAGAGCTTTAATGAAGGACAGATTTATGCAATTCACTGTATAGCCAGAATGCGAGGCAAACGTCCTATCTTGACAGCACTGCATATTTTTATTGGACAGAGTATAGTGGTTTTGCCAGCGTAAAAGAACACCTGTTCAAAATAATGGCGGAGATACTATTCGGGCAAGTGTATTAAGATCTTTCAAGACTGCCAATAACACGAATTCGAATGAATATTGGTCTCATTGATTGCCGACAACAATTTCTTGGAGTGTAGAATTTTTAGCAAACTAACTTGCTATTGTAAAAGAGCTAATAAAGAGAGTGTCATAGAAGATGAGCGTTGTAACCGAAAACGGGGTGGTATTTCGAATATTTGTTACAAATGACAAAAAATTCTTACTGCCTTTGGGACATTGTAGTATTTTTTACCCAAATTTTTGGTCAACATTATGTCCGACGAATATGGGCGTTGCAGTCCTTTCTACCTTGTTCAAATTATGAAACAATCAAACATAAAACATTGCATTAGGGCTAATACTTGGAGTAATATACTTGCCAATTTTAATAGTAGACATCAGTTTGATATTTTGTACCCGCCTGACCCAACGTATTATCCGACAAACAATCGTTCAAATCCCTCGACTTTGGATATTTTCCTTACAAATGTGCCTGGAATTTTCTGTCAGCCTATGGTTGTTAAGGAATTAAGTTCCGATCACCTGCCAGTCATTATTGATTTGGCTCTCCTCTAATGCAAATAAATGAAGTTTTCGAATTTAAAAATGCAAATTGGTGCATTTACAAAAGACAAATGCGTAATAAACTAGAAATTATGCCTAACCATCTTGCAGGAGAAGTCAATGAAAATGATATTGACGAAAGTATATCACTTTTTACAACGTCTGTTGTTGACAGTGTTTAACAAGCTGTACCAGAAAAAAGGTATTAGATGTGGAAGTCCTAACCAATTACCTTCTGAAATAATTCGTATGATAAAGGTTAGGAACAGTTTAAGGACAAAATGGATGAGAACAAGAAATTCCGTTCTTACAAACAGAAGGTAAAACTTTGAACGCTTTGATAAAAGACTCTATTGATAAATTTAAAAATAGCTCCTGGAATCGTAAATTACAAGGCTTGGAAAAGACCAGTAAACCATTTTGGAATATTGTCAAAGTTATCAAAAAACCTAAGACGCATATTCCCGCTTTAAAAACTGGCAATGCACTTACTCGTATGCTATCAAACTCCGAAAAGGCAAACGCCTTTACCGAGCAATTTTTTGCCAATCATTCAGTTTTTAACAATATGGGTATACCTGGTAATACTAATTTACTTGAAGCTGCAGTAAATACATCTATAGATTAAATAGATACAACTTCAATTAACATGGATGAAAGTTTTGTTTCGAGAAAAGCTGTAGGATTTGATAAACTTAAAAATATGTTTTAAAAAATCTTCTAATGCCTGGAATAAGGTTTTTAAAACAACTGTTTAACTGTTGTTTTAAAATTGGCTATTTTCCATTGGAATGGAAGACAGCAAAGATAATACCGATCTTAAAACCAGGTAAAAATGCAAGCGAGCCTTCCAATTACAGACCAATTAGTCTGCTTAGTTCTCTGAGAAAATTCTTCGAAAAATTTATTAAAATTAAACTAATAGCTCACATTAATCGAAATAGTTTGTTACTTCCAGAACAATTCGGGTTCAGAGCTTATTATAGTTCTGTACATCAAGTACACAAAATAACAAGGCATGTGAAAAATAACTTTAGACTTGAAAAAAGTACAGGAATGGTTCTACTTGACATTGAAAAAGCATTTGATACTGTCTGGTATAATGGCCTTCTACACAAACTCTTTACCTTTAATTTTCCATCGTACCTGATAAAAATGATAAAGTCATTTCTTCTTTCAAGAAAATTCAAAGTATCTGTTAACAATTGTTTGTCTGAAATTTGCAATATTGATGCAGGTGTACCTCAAGAATCGGTTCTTGGTCCAATCTTATATATACATATATTATACACCTCAGATTTCCCTAGTTTGATGTATTGTGAAAAGGGTATTTTTGCAGATGATACCTGCATCTATACTTCAGATTCAGTTGGTTCCATAATAGAAACCAACCTGCAATTTGATTTACATACAATACAGGCATATTTCAATAATTGGAAAATCAAATTAAATGCTTCTAAGACGCAGGCCGTAATTTTTACGCGTAAAAGGAAAGCTTGCCTCTTACCAAGCAATAGCCTTCAAATTGGTTGATCTAGTGTTAATTGGGATACAAATGCTAAATATCTTAGAGTACTTCTTGATGCGAAACTTACATTTGGATTACATATCCAACAAATAATAAAGAAAGGAGGTATCACAATAAAGATTTTATATCCATTTGTAAATCGACGTTCCAAGTTAAGTACTAAAAATCAACTTCTTATTTTCAAATCAATAGTTCAAGCTTTAATGTTTTACGGGTCTTCAGTTTGGTGTGAATGTGCGAAAACCCATATAAGAAGGCTTCAAATAAGCCAAAACAAAATTATAAAAATGGTGTTAAGATTGCCATGGTATTTTTCTACAGAAGAACTGCACACTTTAACTAAAATACAATATGCTAATTCTAGAAATCTGAAATTAAACGAAAGATACAAACTTTCTTCTGAATCATCAGATAATGGGTGATATGCATAAAAGATAGTAAATGCTTTTACTTGAGAATTTCTAAGTAATTACTTTTTTTGATATGCATAAAAATGCAGTAAATGCTGAAAATAAAGTATTTACTTGAGGCCACAGTACTTACTTTTTTCGGATGAACTATTTCAATAAATACTTTATTCCGTATGCATAAAAAGTAGCAAGTACTTTTTTTCTGTAGGAATTACTTCTTTTTTTCAAAGTCAAAGGATAGCAACATGAAAATTTAAAAGTACATACTTTTTTTGATTTAAACACATAACTATGTAGCTTCGAAACCATAAAAACTTACAGTCTTAACTCTATTCTCAAAGGATTCACGTCGCTGATATAAATTAAAATTATGTTACTGTTGACTGTACTGAAATGGCGGAATTTTGTACGCGTTAGTTCACAAAAAGTCTATAAAAGTCAAAGATCGGGTTCAGAATCAAATTTTAAACAACTCTATCGTTTTGAGAGGGAAAACGTAGATTGGTTGAGTGAATACTTACATTGGTAAGTCATTGCAAAATCGTAATTTGTAGTTTTAAAACTTGACGCACCCTTACTATTTGGAGCCTTTTGTTAGTTCGCGGAAATGATGTAGAACTTTCTATTTTCTTATACGCCTGTTAACTTAAAAATATAATTTATAATTTTACAAGAAGCAAACACTTATGAAAACTGTTATATATGTATGTTGCGATGCTATACTAATAGGCTTCCGTTAGTTAAAGGAGTTAGTGGTTTTTAGTTACTGGCGAAGTTTTAAAACTTGCCCTTAGTCGCCAAGTTTATATAGAGTCTTATGTTGAACAAATGGTTCATAAATACTTCTTAAGGAGCTCAAACTGAAACAATAGGAAGGGCAATCACTCATCAAGAAAAGATGCGAATTTTTTTACGATACGTTGGAGATCCTGGATTTCAAGTTGGCGTTGGTGAAGATCACAAGCAGCACAAAATGGTATAATTTCGGTATCACATTTCTTAATTCATACTTTATTCCTTCTTTATTAGGTATGTAAATTTATGCCTACTTAATTCCATCTTAATATGATCTTTATTAGGTATTGTTTTAAAGAACTTAACATGGTGTGTTTACTTCTACTTAAAGCATTCTTAAATACTTCTTAAATGGGCATTTCTTAAATCGGTTTTTTTTTGTTACTTAATTCCTTCTTTAATCCTTCTAAAAACATTCCTTTTTTATTTTGGTATTAAATCGGTATTTTTCAAATTCTTTAATACGTATTTAAGTCTTCTTAAAGAGTATAAATAAAAACACGATAGAGACTTATTTGAGTAGCACTTTGAGACAAGATATTTTAAGTGTCACAGTGGCACAATAGGTAGAGCACAAGCACGGCAAGCGAGAGGACTCGGGTTCGAATCTCAGTGGAAGCACAAAGGTAAATTAAAAAAACTAACTTTTAAAATTCTTTCATTCCAGCAAAAATTCACATAAAGACTATAATATAAACAACAATAATAAAAAACAAACAGATAATAAAAAAAAAATTATTTTTATTGCTTCTAATGATTTTTTTAAGAATTGCCGTAGCTCTTTAAGAAGGAGTAAAGAAGTATTTAAGAAGATGTAAGGAACTATTTAAGAAGGAGTAATGAAGTATTTAAGAAGAATGATATCCCGATTTAAGACCATTTTAAGACTCAATTTATCTTCTTATTTCCTTCTATCGGACCGCCCACTTGCGCCTTTTCTCTACTTAATAGGAACTTAAATCCGTCTTATAGAAGATGTCAGATACCGATTTAGAATTCTTAAAGACTTCGTTAAGTAATTCTGTGCTACTTGTGATATAGGCGTTCATCAGAGTACTGTATCCAGAACGGTTAATTTTGTTGCAAAATTAATAAAAGACAAAGCTTCTCATTGGATAAAATTTCCATCGAGCTATGAAGAACAGCTTGGTGCAAAAAATGATTGGCTAAGCAAATACAGGTTCCCATTATGCATAGGAGCCTTGGACTGTAATCACGTTGGAAATATTACAACCTAGATTTCATTCGGAAGAATACATTAACCGATAAGAAAAAAAAAAGTATTTGCTATCAATTTCCGATGAATTCTAGTATTTACTTGGATGAATTTAGTATATACTGAAAGTATTTGCCAGTTAGTAAGTACTAAACTTTATGCATATGGAATGAAGTAAATACTTTAAATTTAACCATTTGCTTTAAGTTATAGTATTTACTATTATCTTTTACTTGTAGTAAATACTTCCGTTTTATGCATATCACCCAATATATTGATTTCTAATTTAGTTTCATAGCAAGTTTATATGTTCTCGTGTTTATTATTACCATATTTTGTATAATAATTCATTTCATTATTTTTATTACTCGGTTAATTTATTTGTTTGTTCATATAACTAATTACTTATTTGTTTATTTATGTATTAATTTGTTATTTATTTGCCTATGTATTATTTATTTATTTATTTTTTTTTATTATTTATTTATTATTTATTTATTTATTATTTATTAATTATTAATTTATTTATTCAATTATTTATTTGTTTATTTATATATTTATTAATTTATTTATTTATTCATTTGTTTATTAACTTATTAAATTATTTATAGTGATAGATCCAGCTGTGATATTATTTTTTTGTATTAAGACTGATTTTGTTAAAAACTATTGTGCATTTATCTATTTATTTATTTTTGTTAATTTATATCTCACTTTATTATGTGTAATGTAAAATTATCTATTTATATATAATTAACTTGCAATGAAGTTGAATGAAATTTTTTTCACACCCGTTCTGTCATCTTATCACTAAATAAATGTAGCCTTAGACATTTAAGTTTTTTTTTCTAATTTTGCATGAAGGCTTTGAAAGTAGTTTTTCCTTCGAATGCAAAAATTTAATCCATAATTATTTTAACAACCAAAATTTATAATTGACATTAGTAAGGTAGAATATAACCATATCTATGCAAATTGTGCAATGCCTCCATTTTGTGAAAAAAGAATTAATATTTTGCTACAATAAATATTAATATAATATAATAAAACATTAAGGATTCTCATTAAACATAAGCAATGTTCACCTTTTGTGCGCTATTTCTGTGGAATATTGCTTCAGCTAAAAGTTTCTAGAACACATTTTTTCTCGAAAACAAACGATTTTTGAGAAAGTTAAAATGAAACATTTTCTTTACCTTTGACCCCTCATAACTTAGTTGTCTTAGAGTTATCGATCGGTGTGGAATTCTCTCAGCTTATAAAGCGACCCATTATTATCAATGTTAATGCCAAATTCCAGCCTCTTACTATCATTGTCCTTGTGAAAACCTACTCCTGGACATACTCCGAATAAATTTGCATTCTTGTTGAAATTTTAAACCACTCATACATTTTTAAGTGTCCTATATAGAACATGTTGCCTTCAAAAAAGTTTTCGCACGAACAGTCTAGTCAATCGAATTAAATTATATGCTACAGTAAACTTTCAACAATTTTGATTCATAAATTTTATCCTTAAACTTATGGGATTTGGCTTACGGGCTATTATACGTACGTGAAACCCAACGAACAAGCTTTATTTTCCTTTCGTATGTATTTAAATAAAGTTGAACAACTAAAATTATTTATGAAACTAAGTTATTTACCAAACCTGTACTCAATATTGTTTTATGAAAATAAGTCTACCGCTCAAATTATGCCACAAATAAAATCAACCAACCTTCAACTTTATGTGTTTTTATTTTGAATATTAAAATATGCACGGAAACAACACAGCCGAATCAAAATTTATTATTTCTACCTCCATTCAATTCCGTAGAGGATTTGGGATTTTTTTTGGTAGCCTTGAACACAACCAGCTTTCAGGACCCCTATTGCAATAAGTTTTGAAACATTTTTAATTTTATTTTATTTCTTTTTAAATGTATATACCTGTATAATAGGTGAAAAATATATTAAAAATTCAAAAGAATCAATTGGATACAAAAAAATCGCTTTGAAAATCGTCGCGATTTCGTTAATTAATTTTGGATTCCGATATTTTATATTTTACAATTGATTTTCCTGATGCACATAAAACAACTTTTTTAAAACTTTAAAAAACTTCTATGTAAAATACTTGAATATTTATCTTTGTCCGCCCTTTCGCCATAAAGCGCCCTAAGTACATTTTCGGTGCGCTTTTCCGCTAAACCGCCTCTGATTTCAAGAAATGCTACTTTAATTTGTCATTTTCTATAAAGTATATGAACCTTTTAAGGAACAAGAAACCTAACCAATACTTCCGCAAACTTTTTCAAACTTCAGCCTAACGAGAAACGCCTTAAAACCTTACAACTTGTTTTACAAAATAACCCATTACCATCAATTTGAATGAGAAAAAAAAGTTAACCCGCCCTTAAGCCTTCAATGAAATGTAAAATGCAAAAAAAAAAAATATGTCAAGAATCCTTAGAAAAGTTTGATATAAAGCATTTTCTGTACCGACTCTTTCTTTCCCCTGAAGTTCATGAAAAATGAAAAAAAAACAAACTTCAAACAGAAGATGCTGGTTTTTCTTCTGCTTGCTCAAAAAAAAAAAGAAATAAAAAAAAAACAATTTTCTTACCCCATTCCCAAGGATATCGAAACGTCGTTAAAAAAATGTATTACGTGTCTTACCCCGTTTTAGGTCCATTCTTATTAGACCATGAAACACTCAGAAAAAGCCATCCATCCATAGGTAAGTAGGTTCACCGCCAACGCGCAACTTAGTCCCCAATCCCTTAGTACAGCTGATGGTATTATTTATCGCTACAAACAGCCGATTGCCTCCATGGAAATATCGTTTTTTTATGGTTATTTCCGTCGGTCGATTCGACAGGATTTTTTTTTATTATTTAACCACCACATTTGTTTAATAGTCGCGGTCAATCGCAGTTCGACGAGGGAGCAGAGGCAAACACCAAACGCTCCTGACGTCAAAGGTGTGTGTGTGTGTTTTGACAGTTTCGGGTGTTCCTTCATGCTGGGCTGAGAATTGATTGGAAACACAAAATCTTTATTTAATGATGTTCTCAGACCTGGCAGTGAATAGACAGATTGACGGGTGTTAGTGAGTGAAGCGCCATCAAAAACATTGCTGTAGCTATTCCTTCTAGTCTTCACCTGAAGCAGCTGCGAGTTTTGAATATGAATCTCGTTTTAATATATTTTTTTTTGTTGTTTAAACAAATTTTATGTTTTTATTTTTAAAAAATGTTGATGTAAAGCATTTTAAATTTTAATGGTGATATTTTGATACGATGTAGTTGGTCTGTTTTCCAAGCTACTAAAGTCGAAAAAAATGACATTTTTAAGTAATGTCTGTTTCGGAATGAAGGTAAGAACTGAAGATATGAGTTCTCCGTTCCTTGAAGCTTATCTCTGGGGAGAAGCAATGAGTTTTCATTAGAGTTATAACAACAATAGCCAAAGTCATTTTTTAGTGGATAAACTACCTTATTATGAAATTAATTTCTATGGAAAGGAAATTATATGAAAAAGTGGGAAAAAAGTGTTTTTTTTTTTCGGAATTTTAAATATAGGGTAAAAGGGAGTAGATGCAGAAAAGCGATTGTTAAAAAGAGGCGAATAGGAAAGCGATTTAATTTAACAAATCTATAGATTTTAACTTTTAAAAACAGACTGCAGCGTTAGAGCATTGGCTTTTAGGTTCACATTACGACGATTAAGAAGTCTGTTCAGGAGGGCTTGCAAACAAGTTTGCCTAAAGTTTTATTAACGAGGTTAAAAATGTTGTGCAATATGAAAAACATTCCACACTGAGATATCAAGCTCGAAGCAATCGATTGACATATCACCAGCCACAAGAGCAAAAATTACAACAAGTTTATTGAAATTAGAGCATAAGATATTCAATTGAATAAACAAACACTGACTTCAATAGTTGAACGTATAGTTAACTTAAGTTCCGAGCAGGCGTATTTACCAGATGATCTTAAAGTTTCTACAGTTCGACCTTTATATTTATAGGAGGGTCTCTGCCTGCGATAATGCGGTCTTCCATCGGTTGCGATCCCTCGCGAGCTCCCTCCAGTCGTCGAGATCAAGCGCTCTTGCGTCGGTAACCGCCTGGTCCCTGTAACGGAGGTCCGGTCTTCCTCGTTGTCTTGAACCTGGGGCTGGGATTCTAATATTTTCTTGGCTGGAGCGTTGTTGTCCATTCGCTCGATGTGACCGAGCCAGTGTACTCGACGTGTTTTGGCTTTTTGGACTACATCCACATCTTGGTACAGATCGTATAATTCACGATTGAATCTTCTCCTCCATTCGCCCTCTTCGCATATAGGACCAAATATCCACTGAAGAATTTTTCTCTCGAAAGTGCCCAGTATCAATTCCCCTTTTTTACTTATCGATCAGCACTCGGCGCCGCTGTAGAGTAGGACTGGTAAAATTAGGGTTTTGTATAGCGCGCGCTTAGTCTTTCGAGAAAGGAGTTCGGAACTCCTCAAGATCAACGCGTTTCGCCTGTTCTTCAATAGTGCCGATCATAGTGCTGCAGAAAGGTTTTAGACGCTCACATAGTACGGTGGATAGGATCTTGTACGCAACATTAAGCAGGGATATGCCTCTGTAGTTTTTACAGGACATAGCATCGCCTTTTTTGTAGATTGGGCATACTTTCCTCCTCCCAAACTTGGTTGATGAGCTGAGGCATGTACCCTATCAGGATATCTCCGGACCATCCGAGCCTGCGGCTTTTTTGTTCTTAAGCTCGTGGATTGCTTTCGTAACCTCTTCAGTACTGGATGGTGGCCATTTGTAACGGGGTAAAAGGATGAGGACCGGTGGATAGGATTAGGTTAGTTAGAAGGAAAAAGAATCAGAACAGGAAACAGGATATGGATAGGAACAGGAAATGACATTAATTTGGACTAGGATAGGATAGGACGGGTACAAATGTTTGACAAAAAGGGACGGTGGCATGCTGGCGACGCACGGCTTAGCTCGCCGGATTTGGGGGGGGGGGGGTCTTGCCCCTCTGCCAAACCTTAACCTCTTCAGTACTGGGTGGTGGGACTGGATCTTCATTGTCTTATACTTCTTTGATCTCCTGTGGCTTCCTCTAAATAATGCCCATAAAGCAGCTGCTGGAAATGCTGCTTAAACACGTCTACAATTCCCTGTGCTTCGGTGACTAGGTTCCCTGCGCTGTTTCGAAGAGCTTGGTTGCCGGTCCTATGACCTGATGCCCGTTGCTTGGCTATTTTGTAAAACCGGCGGCGGCCGTTGGTGGCGGTGCTAGACTCCTCGAAATACCTGAGCTGAGAAGCTGCTGTACGACTTAACCCAAAACTAAAAAACAAGCAATCTTCTAGCAGAATTTGCTTATCTAATAAACAATAATCTTAACAAAAAGTCCACAATATAGATTTAAAAAGGTTTTCGATACGTTAAGACACGAAAACCTACTAAAAATGCTGGAAAATTCGAGACTTTAACTTGATCTGTTTTAATCGTAGCTACATTTAAAATAGCAAACAAAGCATATGAAGTGAAGACAAATGACTGTAATGAGGAGTTCCACAAGCGTCAATTTTGGGTCCTTTGTTTTACATTATAAATGCAAACCAATTACTTAACGTCTTAAAGAATAGTATAGGGTTTGCCTTTGCTGATGACACAGCAATTGTTGTTAAGTACGGAAACCTAGAAACAGCAACAAAAATACCTAATGCAAGGCAAATTTGGCTCGATAGTAAGATGGTGCTATGACTTCGGACTTATAATAAATGTTTTTTGGCATCGATGAATCTCTTCTTCATTGCTCTATAGAAAGTGAAGGCTATGGGCGGTGCTGTATAGGAAGTTTGCAAGAGGGCAAATCCGAGCATTTGGCTAAGTGTAACATGCTGTGAATGGAACTGACCCACCACGTTTCTCTTCGAGACCTCATTAGGCAATAGCGATCAGAGAACAGTGACTCTGCTCGTTGGCCAATGCGCCAACACTTTAGGCTTGCTTCATACTTCGATCTGGCCCTGATAAACTATACGTGTCCCTCTACACACATCAAACCATTGTATCATATTCTTGTGGCAACAAAACGCAGTTATAGGAAAAGTTCCTTAGACAACCGATATTTTCAAAAACTTTAAGTGACACTAAACTTCTTAGAAAATGTCGTAGACGTTTATGCAGAGATGATTGCAAATGTAAACCTTTCGGATATGGGAACTTTTATTCGGAATTGGGAAAAACTTATCAAACCAAATTCATGGCTTGATCCGAGCTGTAAAGAAGTTATTAAGGTCAGAAAAGTAACTCTCCGATGTTTTGAAGCCAACCCTATCGACGAAATCCGGAATAAACTCAAACAAGGTAGATAAACCTGTACTAATTATGTTCGACAAACCAAAGTTTTGCATGACCAACAATCAAGACAATGTCCCAAAGGTTTTAAATCATTTGTAAAAAAATATACGGAATATTACTTTGTCTTCAGTTCCCACATTTGTTTTCAATGATACTCTTTTTGTCGGCCCACTAGATAAAGCTAAAACTGCGCTAAAAACACAATTCGCTGTTAATTCGACGCTTCCAAAAAGTGTTATGACCCCTCCGGCAATTAAAAGTTCAAATCTTCTTTCTCACTCGTACTTTTCTTGATCTTTATATACACAAATCAATCTACTGGCACCGATAATATCCCCCTCATTTTTAAAAAGGGTGTTCTTCAATAATTGCAAAACCATTGCGTTAGCTTTCCTATCTGTCCTACTCTACTGGTCTTTTTCCGAGTGGGTGGGAGACAACACTTTTCCAGCCTGTCCCTAAAATAAGGCAGTTCTTCTTCACCTCTAACAATCGCCAAATTCCATTTATGGCCCTTACTTCCAGTGTCATGGAAATGCTGATAAATTCTTAGCTCAAGGAATTTCTTAAAGAACAGAAACTTTTCAATGACCTGCAGTACAGCTTTTGTAGCAAAAGGTGCATCTGATTGTATTGCTCACCGAACTGTGGCTCAAATATTAACATCGTTTTGGAGAAAGTAAGATTGTTGAACTTGATATTTGATAGAGTGTATTTTCAAGCTCTTTTATCGAAAATGCGTGTATTTTGTATTAATGAATTTCTTCTTCTTCTTGGATTAAAAATTACAATTAGCATTGGATAGTCTCAAGTCTAAAATTCATAAAATAAATGCTGGTGTGCCACAGGGCTCCGTTTTTTCTCCGACTCTCTTTCTCATATGCATCAATGACCTTATACCTGAAGCTTCTAAATTGTTTTGCTAATGGCTAGAACGATGCGTTCGACAACCATGGTTCTTATAAAACCATGTTTTTTTAGGTTTAACTTTCTCAATTTTGATCAGAATCTTACAAATTTGCTTTGAATTTCAATCAGTGACGGGCGAGGCTGTAATCTTATTAAGCCTTAAATTGGTAAGTGAATTTTCAAGGGAAAGAAATAATAGTTAACGTTAAAATACATACTCGTTAACATTTGGTTGTCCTAAATATGATATTCTATAATCACTTTTTAGTATTCGAAAAACAAAAGAATAAACTACTAGTTATAAATTACTAGTTCTTAT
Source organism: Philhelius festivus (assembly GCA_963931855.1). Classification (NCBI taxonomy): domain Eukaryota; kingdom Metazoa; phylum Arthropoda; class Insecta; order Diptera; family Syrphidae; genus Philhelius; species Philhelius festivus. Next base: position 38,434,291 of record OZ007556.1, on the reverse strand, counting down.
CCGAACCCTCTTTTTAAATAACGTGTATTTTGTACAGCTGCTTTTGAACACAGCTGCTAGAACTACATGTATCGAATTTAAAAGAAAAAAACTCGTTTGTACCCCAATAAGCTTCAATGTCATTAAGGTACTAGTACGTTCTAGAACGCCAAAAAACGCACGATTTTTGAGAATTTTTTTCTCGGAAACCTTATTAGGTAATAACATATTTTTTTTTAAATAATGAATACATGCGTCAAGACTCAAGAGTACAATAACATTTTTTTTTTTTAATTTTAGAATTTTGGCCGAATTATAGAGGGTGCAAACGTCGACTCATAAAAAATACATGGTCCCATGGCGGACAGTTAATCTCAGAATTGGCTGGACTGAAACAAAAAAAAAAAAACAAAGTGGGTTATTTAAAGGAAGGTTTCTTACGAGACAATTTACCACAATTTGTTTGAAAAGTCAAAACAAAAAAAAAATCTCGAGCTTTGAAAAAAAAAAAAATTTTGTACTCTTGACGCATGTATTCATTATTTAAAAAAAAAATATGTTATTACCTAATAAGGTTTCCGAGAAAAAAATTCTCAAAAATCGTGCGTTTTTTTCATTTTCTTTCATTTCATTTTTTTCATTCATAACTTTTTGCTCAAATTGTGGTAAATTGTCTTAGAAAACATAAAAACAATCTTGTTGCAATAAGTTTTTTTGAAAATCGGTTCAGTAGATCCGGAGATTAACTGTCCGCCATGGGAAAATGTGTTTTTTGAAGAGTCGACGTTGGCGCCCTCTATAATTCGGCCGAAATTCGACAAACAAATTTTTTTTGTACTCTTGATACATGTATTCATTATTTAAGAAAAAAACTATGTTATTATCTTATAAAGTTTCCGAGAAAAAAATTCCCAAAAATCGTGCGTTTTTTGCTATTTCTAGACCGTACTAGTACCTTAAACATTTTCCGTAAAAGTATTTTTAACATGAGTTCCTAATTGAAGGTTTATAATATAATTTTTTTTCTTTTATTTTTATTTACCAAACAATAGAAATCGAAATAAATACAACTCCCAAAATCGCAGGAATTCGCTTTATGTCTTTTCAAATACATATCATATCTTTACTTTAAACAAAAAATACAGAATACAAAGTGGAACAACCATGTATAATATATCTAATTTTCATAAATGCGAATATAAATTTTATTTTTCGCATTAAAATGTCTTCACTTCCATTATTATAAACGATCGCCTATTGTTTTCTAATCAAATGTTGCTCTATAAACGTTCTATCGATTTCTTGCTGTTTACGATTCAATTTGAGTCGAATAGCAATCAACTGTGAATCACTCATTTAAAAATATTCGAAAGCCGTGAAATGTATAATACTTGAATTATTAGTCTTTTCCCCAAGCAAACACGAGATGTAAATATATTTAAGAATAAAGGGTTAACAAACAGATCGTTTGTGGAGAAAATCATTTATGGTTTTTGTGGCGTGATTATCAGTTAAATCGCAAAAGAAAAACACCAATAAGCTTTGAACGTTAACACACGCATATGATTCAAAGTTATCGCAACGATTACTATAATGAAGATCTTTTGTTGACGATTGGACTGGGAATAAGAGTATAATCGCGTATTTCTGTCGTCGCAATCGCAATTCACTTGCGATTATCTGTCACGTGATTGTTTGATTGAAACCTAAAACACCATCTCGGATTTGATTCCACTTAATCTATTCAATTTTGCGACGAGAAAACGCCTTGAAATAGAACTCGTTTCATTTTGTTACAGTTGCGATTTTTAACTCGCTTGTAATATTTTGTTTTAACATTTACAACTGTCTAATTGAGTACCACAAGTAAGTGTATATCTATTTCTATTGCGAATAAGATTTTTCAGTCGCAGTAATTTGATTCGCAAGTGTGAAGATGTGAGGATAAACGTGTGAGTGCATTTTATTAGTTTAAAGAAAAATCAAAAAATAAAAATCTCAACTTCTGAAACATGCTGATTTCTTAGTATCATGAACATTTATTTACATTTAAACTCGTGCGTTTTTTTTGCCCAATGTATCGCAATATTTTTATCGCATTCGAGTGTCGAGGACGGGTTAAGTCAATCCATTTATTCCATTTAAGTATTTTTTGACATGAGGATTAATTGGATAAATAGCATTCTACTTCATTTAACACCCAATTGCTTGCAAGTGTTGATGGTTTTGGCCGATAATAATTTTCCAATCAATTTCAACAATATTATTAATGGAATTTTTAAAAACTCTGATTGTTGACCTTAGTAAGTGCGGCACAAGGCAGTGTTTTGCGATGAAAACTCTGACCTACAAAAATTGAAAACAAATTAAAATGATGCAGGACAAATAATAATCTATATGGTCTTGGTTTTCAATGGAACATTTTATACATGCACTGACTGAATCTGTCTATCCATCATGATCTAGGATAAGTACTGATCCAAAGCACTCACAGTATGTTTTGAGCTTCGACAGCTTTGGGTGAGCAGTGAGTAATAATAAATCACAAAGAAGAACAAAAAAAGTTGTAAAATGTAATTCTCACTTCGGAACAGAAATTATGTGCCAATCAATCAAATCTGTCGGTCTATTAGGCATGTAGGTAAGTTAGGTATAATGTACGTCTCCCTACCAATAAAATTCGATTACCTTTATTCGGAATGAAAATGAATTAATGTCTTCATGACTTTTACATGGGTTCAAAATACATACACGATATACGGGATATGATTAGAGTTTCGAAATATCTTTCGTCATTAAGAAAAAAAAGCGGATAAAAATGGAAGAATCGTGTAGATCCGGCTTAAAAGTTGAGTTCACAGTTCTGTCAGAATGCCTTTATTTATGCATCACTACCTTAAGCTAAAAACATCTGAATCATTTGTATCTTCCAACTTGGTACCTTGGTCTGATGAAGACTTAAGAACCTCTTTGATCATATCAAATTCACGTAATAGTTGCTCTTTAGAAAAACCTTTTTTGCTCAGAAACAGTTCCAAAAGATTTGGAAAAGTTTAAATGATTTTTAACGCTGTAAAAGATGTAGTAAACATGGTCGTTAAAGTTAGCTTGGGTACGCTCGAAAGAAATGTTCCTTTCAATATTGATAGCTTCTGAAAAAAATGTTTTTATTTCATTTAAATATGTAAAATCGGTTTACATTGGGCTCAGGTCTAGCAGGCACTTTTAAGGTCAGCCGTGCACTATAAGCAGCAAAATAAATTATTCAAGTTCATTAATTGCTTCCTTCGCAATGATGTAATATCGCATTAAACATCTCCATTACCTTCGAATTTTATCGAAATACATACAATCAATCTGGATAATTACAGTTACTAGCAACTTTTGAAAAGGCTCTGTCGTCGTTTGGTATTCAATCAAGTCAAATACCCTTTAATATGCCCTATGTTTCTATCCTTATCATAGTTTTTACAGGACAGAACACATTACTGGGGAAGTGAAGAGTTAAATACTGAATAGTAAAAAATTGAAAAGTAATAGTTCACACTCAATTAGGACCAAAATATACATACAAGAGGATACCGTAAAAGACACAAAAATATGGATGTACAAATGTGTGTCAGTAGAAATGGTCAAAGCAAGGTTAAGCTTTAACTTTCGAAAAATTCAATGACATTGGAAAGATAACCTTAAATTTGTGACTTCTGTAATGTTCGTAATATGTTTAGTGACTTCTGCTATTTTAGACTGTAATTATGTGATGTTTGTAATCTCAGCTATCTTCAATACTGGCCGCAGGTATCTTAGACTGCAATTTAGTGATATCTGAAATCAAAGACTGTAATTAAGTGAGGTCTGATTTTCAGACTGCCATTTGGTGAGGTGAAATATTTAGACTGTAATTTAGTCAACAAGTTTTGTTTGCTTCCTCATACAGTTATTAAATTACGTCTGCTAATTCAGATTGCCTGCTATCTCAGACTGTAATTTCTGGACAATTGGTATCTCATATTGTAATTTAGTAGAGTCTGAAATCTAATACTGTAATTTAGTGATTACTGCTCTCCTAGACTGTAATTAAGTGACGTCTGATATCTCACTCTGTAATTTGATGAGTTTTCTAATAGTAAGGCTATAATTTAGTCATTTAGTAACGTGTTAACTCCTATAGTGACATCTGCTATTTCAGCTTGTCTGCTATCTCAGACTATAATTTGGTGACGATTGAAATCAAAGACCGTAACTTAATGAGGTCTGATTTTCAGACTGTAATTTGGTGAGGTCAAATAGTCAAGGTGTAATTTAGTCAGCAAGTGACGTTTGCTTCCTCATATAGTGGTTCAACGACACGTCTGCTAATGCAGATTTTCTGCTATCTCAGACTGTAATTTCAGGACAACTAGTGTCCAAGATTGTAATTCAGCAGAGTTTGAGATCTAATAATGTCATTTAGTGACGACTATTATGCTAGACTGTAATTAAGTGACGTATAACATCTCATACTGTAATTTACTGAGTTTTCTAATATTTAGGCTGTAATTTAGGCATTTAGTGACGTGCTAACTCCTATATTGTTCTTGTGACGTCTGCTGTTTTAGATTGTCTGCTTTCAGACTGTGACGACTTATAGTGTCGTCTGATATCTATGATTTGGTAGATCCTCTTATCTCAGGCAAAAAATTTATGATTTTTATTTAGGACTAAGAAAAATACTGAACATTTTATACAATTGGAAAAACCTGCAAATGGTGAATAAATTTTGTGGATTTTTTGGTAAATCCTGGCTCCTTAAAGCATTTCACAATGGTTTTATATCACAATGTTACTAAAACACTCAAATTATATCAACTAATTGGATTCTATTTGACTTATAGGTTGATTCTAAACACGAAAAAAAACATATAGAAGAGAAGTTTAAATTCAATTTGAAAATATACAGTATTTCTCTATAATTTTATCATTTCAATAATATATAGTATTCTTTAATAGGTAGTAATATTTGATTTTATTATTTCTTTCAGTTTAAATTTTTACAAAATTCGTGTTGTGCTGTCAGACGAAAAAGATACTATTTTTTATTATTTTTTACTATTTTACTATTATTTGAATAATCACAGGCGAATAATTATTATTTTATTTATTTAAAAAGTTGCTTATATTTTTCTACTTTTATTTAAGTGAAGTGTACACTGTACAGATTTTCCTAGGTTTCTCTTTCTTCGACTGATAGTATATGGATTCTCCCCAGACCGCAACTTGTGCGAAAAGTTATATAGAGATGTAGCTTGTTGATTCATTTTCTGATATGGTGGACCTTTTTTAAATTAATAATATAAAAAATAGTTTGGGAAGAATTTTAGATTTAGTGTGACTTAAAATACCACTTGGAAATTTCAAATTTCCCTCTTCTCAATAATTCTTTTCATCATAAAGATGTTTGTTTGACATTCAAATATTATGATTATGCTTCTATCTTGCCTCATAACAAAGTCAAAGCTTATAACTACGTAAGGGCATAGCTCAATATCTTCTTTAATGCTGTAAATTATAAGGGCTCTTTGAAGAGAAAATCCTTAAAAGATATGTGTACTCATTTTAAAAGTAATAAGTTTGAAGGGATTGAACGTTTTGTTCCTATCTCAATCAAGATAAAAAACATTTAAGTTTCCTTGATTTAACTTAAAGATTAAAAATCTAGAAAATGCCAAGAATATGATATTCAAGCCTAATAAATCAACAAACATTTCGAAAGACCATGTAAGGTTTTTTCAGTTAAGGATAGAATTTGCAAATTGCAGATCCTTCTGGTTATTTTTAAACTCCAGAAGAAAAGTTTCATCGTTTTCCCAAAAAATGGATTATGAAAGTCAAAAATCTGATAATATTCAATCTGCATGTGATATCTTTACACAATTCTATCAAACTTCATATAACAGTTACTCAATCGTGAATACTAGTAAGCTATATCTAGATGTAATTCTCTTAACCCACTTTTCTTTTGTAAGCTTCTCAGAATAGGATATTCTGGAAAGTGTAAATGATATTGATACGCCAAAAAAAGTTTTTATTTGATTCCTCCTATTTTACTTACAAAATGTTCAACTTCCTTATGTTATGTCTTATCTGGTGATTATTTGAACAAATAGAAAATTTCCTTCAATGATCCTTTATATAAAAGTGGTCTTAAGCGTTTAGTAAAAAATTATAGACATAGTTCAAAACTTTCTACGCTACCTAAGCTTTTCAAAAAAAATGGTTATGCAGACAGTCTACCTTTCTTTTAAGGAATCATTATCGCCTTACCAATAAGGCATTTAAAAGGAAGATCGACTTGCACAAATTTTAGCCTTTTTACAAATGTTTGTAGCAATCAAATACATAATGGTTAACAAATGGTTAAAATAATATCTGTCCAATAGAAAGTAGATTGTAAAGATAGATGACTGCACCTCTAGCACTATTGAAGTTGTATCGGGTCTTCCACAAGGAAGTCATGTAGGCCCTCTACTTTTCATTATATTCACCTACCTGCTGTTTTACGATATTGTAACTGTTTGATGTACGCAGATTATGTAAAAATTTATAATTCAACGTCTTCACTCACGGACTATTTATTTCTGCAGTAAGACATAAACAATTGATGGTAATAAATGCCAAACCAATTAATAACTACCCATCACTATTCACAAAGTTATACTGAATTTGTAAAGCTAACATACCTAAATTGTGTTATTCATTTTATCATGTCATTATGATTCTTTTTTCTTACTTATCTTTTACCTCCTTGTTACAACTTAAATAAACCACACTGAATTATTAGTATTAAACTCTTTTTTCTTTTATTTAATAAAGTCAACTAGTTTTCAATAAATATTTATCACGTTTCATCAACAATCATTTAAATTGGTGTAACTACGAAATCTGGAACTAAACTTTTCGAAATGTAAAATATTTAGTGCTACAAGATCTCCATCTCTTATAAATTTTGAATATAAATTCCCAGTTTTTAGTCTTATAAGAATCAATACTATAAACGATATTGAAGTCCACTTTAATTCAAAGCTAGACTTCAGAAAGCAAATTGATTATATTAATGTCGATTGCAGAATTCGCAGAATTTTACTCCCGGTGAATTGACTTGTAACGTTGACCTTTCGCATCCGCTGTAAAACTGAATTATAAAATTCGCCGGATGAACTACATTGTCAATTCCTAAAATTACCTTATCATTTATGAACTTTCCTATCGACACTGTCAGCTACAGACATTTAGTCAACCAGCCTATGCTTTACCCCCTTATTACGGCTGGCGAGTCGAACAAATAAACATGTGAGTGTGAGAAAATAGTATTACGGTTGGCGAATCGAGAACCTTTGATTCGACTTAAATGTCATATATTTGATATTTTTAATAAACAATCAAATTTCGAACTCGAATTGTAAAGTTCGCCAACCGTAGTATGTCGAATGTGTAGTTCGCTAATGAAAAAATCTCACCTCGAACGTTCGATTCGCAAACCGTAATAGGGGTTTTAATAATAGTATCGCTATCGATCAACGAAATCAAACATCGCACAGAGGAGTATTCGACCCCAAAATCCGGTCATAAGTAAAAAAAAAAAAAATCGCATTCGACCCGTTAATTTTTGCTTTTTGCATTCCTCAATACCCATGCTAACTAAAACCGGTTTCAAATAATAACTGTTGACCCCCTAATCCTCAAGATCTTAGTCTAAATCTAGTCAATTTTATAAGCTCACGCCAAATAAGCTTATTTTGTTTTCTAATCATTAACACTGAAGTCTGTTTTTTTTATTGTGATTTGTGATAATTGTGAAAAATTTCTAATGGATGTCTAAGGTCAAGGTATGTACTTTATTTTAATACAGAAATTTCCATATAACGGGTGATTTTTTTGAGGTTAGGATTTTCATGCATTAGTATTTGACAGATCACGCGGGATTTCAGACATGGTGTCAAAGAGAAAGATGCTCAGTATGCTTTGACATTTCATCATGAATAGACTTACTAACGAGCAACGCTTGCAAGTCATTGAATTTTATTACCAAAATCAGTGTTCGGTTCGAAATGTGTTTCGCGCTTTACGTCCGATTTATGGTCTACATAATCGACCAAGTGAGCAAACAATTAATGCGATTGTGACCAAGTTTCGCACTCAGTTTACTTTATTGGACATTAAACCAACCACACGAATGCGTACAGTGCGTACAGAAGAGAATATTGCGTCTGTTTCTGAGAGTGTTGCTGAAGACCGTGAAATGTCGATTCGTCGCCGTTCGCAGCAATTGGGTTTGTGTTATTCGACCACATGGAAGATTTTACGCAAAGATGTTGGTGTAAAACCGTATAAAATACAGCTCGTGCAAGAACTGAAGCCGAACGATCTGCCACAACGTCGAATTTTCAGTGAATGGGCCCTAGAAAAGTTGGCAGAAAATCCGCTTTTTTATCGACAAATTTTGTTCAGCGATGAGGCTCATTTCTGGTTGAATGGCTACGTAAATAAGCAAAATTGCCGCATTTGGAGTGAAGAGCAACCAGAAGCCGTTCAAGAACTGCCCATGCATCCCGAAAAATGCACTGTTTGGTGTGGTTTGTACGCTGGTGGAATCATTGGACCGTATTTTTTCAAAGATGCTGTTGGACGCAACGTTACGGTGAATGGCGATCGCTATCGTTCAATGCTAACAAACTTTTTGTTGCCAAAAATGGAAGAACTGAACTTGGTTGACATGTGGTTTCAACAAGATGGCGCTACATGCCACACAGCTCGCGATTCTATGGCCATTTTGAGGGAAAACTTCGGAGAACAATTCATCTCAAGGAATGGACCGGTAAGTTGGCCACCAAGATCATGCGATTTGACGCCTTTAGACTATTTTTTGTGGGGCTACGTCAAGTCTAAAGTCTACACAAATAAGCCAGCAACTATTTCAGCTTTGGAAGACAACATTTCCGAAGAAATTCGGGCTATTCCGGCCGAAATGCTCGAAAAAGTTACCCAAAATTGGACTTTCCGAATGGACCACCTAAGACGCAGCCGCGGTCAACATTTAAATGAAATTATCTTCAAAAAGTAAATGTCATGGACCAATCTAACGTTTCAAATAAAGAATCGATGAGATTTTGCAAATTTTATGCGTTTTTTTTTAAAAAAAAGGTCTCAAGCTCTTAAAAAATCACCCGTTATTTTATTGATAAAGTATTAAAAATTGAGATGACAAGAATGCATAGAAAAACATGAAAATTTATGTAATTTTCGGTGGAAAAAAAAGTGTTTTTGTTATAGTTTCGGGTACGATCGGGCAAAAATTTTTCTTTTATATTTAACTGTACATTTTTGTCATCTTATGTACATAAAAAAAAGTCACCCATCTTGTCACATTTTTTTTTAATGGGGTTTCTTAGTCTTGAGGTATTTTTAGTCAATTTGCCCTTTGTTGTTTAAAAAATTATGTTTAATTTAGATATATAACCAAATTACATTCAAATGATCTTTAAGGAAAGCAACAAACGAAAAAAATTCATGTATAAATAATTAAAATGAATTAAATAAAATTGAAAAAAAAAAATACTTAATTAAAAAATTTTATTTTTATCTAACCCGAAAATTTTTTTCAGTGTAACTTTTTAATGCATCATAAGTTATAAAATAATATTTTAGGCCAATTCCAATAAGAAAAACAAAAAAAATATTTTTGACCGGATTTTGAGGTCGAATACTCCTCTGTGCATCGTTTTGAGTGGTTAGTACTTGGATGAGGGACAGTTCAATACCAACCGTGTGCTCTGTTTTTTTTTTTTTTTTTTTTTTTTTTTTTTTTTGATTTCTGGCTCTCCGGTTGCGTTGTTAGTTGTCCGTTTTCTATTAAAATTTGTTAAACAAACACTTTAACATTAACTATGAAAAGCTTTTGACTTACATTTTGTATATTTTCGTTTTGTTTTTTTCGTTACAAAGTTAACTTCAGATTCGTCCCGAAATTGGTGCAAATGTAAAATGATAGAAATGCGAATGGATTGCGAATTCAGTAATACCAAATAAGTTGAACAAAATGTCGGTGGTGCAGGGATTGTTACCGACATTCATTCAACTTTCATTCGTCAGATTCGGTAATAGCAAAATTTTTGAAATTAATTGAAACTGTCAATTTAGCTCATTCGCCGAATTCTGTAATAAGGTTGATTGTCTCTAGAGGAAATTCTTTGTTAGAATTTTTAAAATGAAATTCAAATGATTTTAAGAATGTCTAGAATGTTTGGTCGCCTTTTTATGAAAATATTATTTTGAGAATAGAAAGGATTCAAAAAAAATTTACTAATTCTTAAGGTGCTAATTCATAGACTTAAAAACGCTTAAATGTCGCAGGCAAGGGCAATGCATATTATATGTAAAAAATATTTTAGACCATCGAATATCTTCTATGGAATTTTGTATTACTTTTGTATTCAGCTGATCCTTGAAATCCATTGATGGAATAAATAAATAAATATTCCGATTCCGAGTGCTGATACTTCTTCTATTTCTTACAGTTCATAAAGTGCGAGTTAAATTTTTATTGGTTCTAGGTGGCATTTCAGGTTGTGGTTTTCTTCCATTGAAACTTATGTAAAAAACTAAAATTACAGCTTCTATAGAGCCTAAACCTAGTGTCTTAGGAATTTCAACCATTCGCATGTTCATGTTAGCAGGAATGGAGGGGACTTACAACAGTCCATCAGAGCAATTAATTCGAGGAACTATGGATCGTTTTCGTCATAAGTGTACTCTAAACGAATTATTAGATTATGAATTTTTATTTTTCAATTGGTTTTATATATAATTTTACTTAAAACTAACTAACTACTTAATTAAATCATGTTGGCTCAACAATAGGGGCCCAACGTTCTTCATTTGGTTTACATAGTGCTATTTGCTTACAATATCATATTATTGTTTTTCTAATCTAATTCATGATTTTTTAATATTAACTGTATAATTATTTTTGATGAGTGGGCGTTTTATCCCCTGTAGTACTGAGTGTTGTTCTTCTCGTAAAAGGGAGCGTTGTCGTTATGGATGATTTCTTTAAATTTATCATCAGCGATGGCTCGGGTGTATAGATACGTGTCACTAGGCTCTAGTTCATGCTGGAGGACTTGTTGAACTTCTGTGTTTTGGGATGATCTTCTAGGTTCCTGATGATTTTTCCGGAGAGCTGCAGCAAATACTTGTCCAGTGGTATTAACTTTGCTTCTTCGTAAAGCTTCCTTGTTGGTATGTATTTCTTCGTCAGTGGGTTACGGTATAGTCCATTGCAAATTCGGAGAGACTGGTGTTCGGAAGCAGATGAGTTCAGTCTTTTCGCGGTTTATCTTCAGTCCCCATTTGACATATTCCCATAGGTTTTTAATGTGCTCTTGCACTCTCCTGGCAGCAATTTCTGGTGAAAAAGCGGTGGCGTATGTGATGGAGTCGTCTGCATAAAGCTTGGTCCTTGTACCTGGTATGTTGGCTGGTTGATCAGCTGTGTAAATGTTGAACAGCATCGGTCCAAGTTTTGATCCTTGAGGAACTCCTGCGTTGATTCCCTTGGTTGATGACACATGTTTTTCTACCTGTACATAGAAAAGTTAATATGGCTTAGGAAATTTTTGATTATTCTTACCAAATGATTAGGAAGTCCATGTTCCGAGAGTTTGAATAGTAATTCTTCTATCCAAACGTTGTCGAAAGCTTTTTCGATGTCCAGTAAGCACGCTGCAGTGGGTTCCTTTTTATTGAGTCCAAGTGTAACATAAGTACATCAGTATGGAGTCCCAGTAGTGGATGTAGGGTTAAGTGTTTATTTCGAAAGCCATACTGAAACTCCGGTATGACATTTCTTTTTCTGCAGAACACGTTGAGTTTCTTCAATATCAACGACTCCAGTATCTTACTTATACAGCTGAGCAACGAAATTTGCCGATATCCTTACACATTTGCGCGGTTGTTATTTTTCGGGACGGGAACAACTTTTGCGGTTTTCCAGGCTGCAGGGAAATAGCTGTTGTTCAGGCAGTTATTGAAGATTATAGTCAATAGAAGAACAGCTAGATTGGTAACTTTTTAACTACGTAATTAGAAATCTTGTCACTTCCTGCTGATTTTTTGGAGTTTCCAGTGAAGAAAATGTACTCTAAATTAAGACGTTTCGTATAGTGCGTACAGGAAAAGCGATTGCTGATTTGTGTAGTGTTAATGATGTTCGAAGCCATCATTTGACGCGTTATTGCCGACTGATTTACTATGAAGGGTGTGTGTAAATTTGAACTCCAGATTACACCAAAAACATGCCAGCCATGGAGGCCATAATTACGAAATCATATTCAAACATTAACGACAAAAAATTATTTTTCAAATAAAGTGAATTTCATGGATATTAAAAACATTGTTCTGTGTTTTGTTTCAAATTAAAGTTCTCCGCCTCTAAACAAAACCCACTTAATTATATTTCTACATTTTTCGAACAATCTCCTTTCTCTTCTGCAACATATTAGATTGATGAATTGTTGCATGCAACCAATCTTAAAACATCACACCCTAAAATAGTGTTTAATGTTTTTTTTCAAGTATGTACTTTAATGTATTTTCTTGCGCCTTTTTGTATTGTGCTATCGAGGATAAAAACACACCTTAACGATAACAATCTTGAAAATGAAGCATTAGCTGTCCAAAGAAGTAAAAACAAACGAAATCCATTAGCATTGGATTCCCTAAGGAGCAAATCCCGTGCACAAATAACAAATAACAAAACTGCGCAGTAACTATCCCTTTCCTTTTGTGTTATAAAGTCTTTCTTTTCTTAGTTTGAAAACCTTCTTTAAAATAACATAAATCACAACAAATTAATTATTGTGAGGTTAGGAAGGGCGTGCATGTGTACTGAATTTGATACACCTTAGAAATTGCCATGAGGCACGAAACTTCTTCAAAGTTTATTTTTTCCATTATTTATATATTCTGTAATTATCTTTGAAACAAAAACATTATCTGCGAACGATGCCAGGGATATATAAAATTGTTGACTACAAAATTGTGTGTTTATAGCATAAAGGATTGAAAGCACAAAAGAGGGAAAAACGGGCCAATATTTTTTCTTGCTTGTAATTCATAAATTCATGAAGGAACAGATGAAAGCAACAAGTTTTCTTCCAGCAGCAACAGGAAAGGGTGAATTTTTGAGAAAGCACCATAATGGATTTTAGACGCAACAGTGGACAGTCCTAGAAATGTTGGAGCCTTATTACAACAAAAAAGGGCCCGTTCAAAACACATTTTCGAAATGAAACCAGATCGTTACGAGAAAAATAAGTTCTCTTCGACAAATTCAAATATTTGAAGATATTTTTCTCGAAAATTAGTAATTTTTTACATATTTTGGGCACTGTGTAACTACTTTAATGTGACCTGGCTGATATCTCGCCTAAGCGAGAAATGTGCACAAAAATTACCAAACTATACCAAAAGAATTTAGTTGAAGTCTTTAATTTTGATCTCAGAAACACTGGCTATAAGTTATTTAAGAAAAACGTTGATAATTGGGATGTAAGATTCAAACTGAAATTTTTCAAGGGTTTATTGAGCCCTTATAATGTTGACCACGAGTGGTGGTGAGTGTGTTTTAGCAAGTTGAAATATCAAGGAAAAACCAGTAGATGATCGGAATGGGTTCTTCGAGTGAGCATTGCTTGTGAAAGAAGCGATAAAGCAAGGAAAGATATGAAACATTTCGACGGTGTTCAAGACAAGGGATGGAAATGATTCCATGACAGTTCTGTGTCCTATCAGTCTTAACGCTCTGTTCTGAATTCTATCGAATAATTGAAGAGAAGTTTGTGTTGCATGTGCTCAAAGATGTAAGATGTACTAGAGTTTTGGGTGTACATATGTACATATGTCTTATAAATTGTAGCCGAATCAGAGGGGGTGACAATTTTTTTACACTAATCTTACAATACTCTTAAGATTGAAGTATAATGAGCTTAGCATATGGTACCGTTGCAATTCCAGCTCAGAAGGAGAAGGATCAGTATTGTAAGCTGAGGATAGAGACGTCAGAAAAACAATAAATGTTATAAGAAGTTTCAGACACGAGATCTTTTACAAAAATGTGGAACAGAGTGGGTGACAAAACGGAGCCCTGCGGAATATCAGCATTTAATTTGTGATGGTCAGATTTGAAACTCTATAATGCAACATGTATAAAGCGATCGAGAAGGTAATTTTTCATTCAAAGAAAAAGGGTTTAATTGATACCAAAAGCACGTATGTTCGATAACAGAGCTTAATGCCAAACTTAGATATGCCTTAGAAATATTAAGAGCAATAATATAATTTCAATTTCTCCAAAACAATGTAAAGATCTGTTTTTTTGATGAGATATGCCATTAGTTGAGTGATTGCTGCGAAAGCCGTATTGCCCGTCATTCAGAAGCTGTTGTTCTTCGAAATATTTTTTGATCTGTTGATTACTCAACGATTCGATAAACTTGGAAAGAAGGAACGAAGGTGAAATTGGTAGATAGGATAAAGGCGATGAAGAGTCGCCTTATTTTGGATCAAGCTAGAGAAAAAGTATCTTCATCTTCCAGGGAAGATTCCAGAACATTTGTAGTTTAAACATAACTTCTATTACAGGCTTTTTAACGAAAATACTTTAACTTTAAGAAGATTTAAGTGACAAAAATGTGGCTTTGCGAAGAACTCCCGAACGGTCCATGCCTCTACATAAATTCATTAAAATTTCCTTCCTATGTGTGCAATACTCTACAATTGTTGTTCGGACGTACTTTTAAGTATAGAAGTTCTTCTTTTAGCTGCACTACACGAATGCAGAATGCTCTACCTAGCTTTGATTTTCTTTCTTTTTGCCATATACATTAATTCGAAAGCATTGTTCAACGTTCTTCTCAGTGCTCTCCATATTCTCCAATACTCGCACTGTGTCCACTAACATATAAAGAGTATTCATATCCCCTTGAGTGCGCGTAAGTTACATAAAAATTGTTATTTTAAAAGGTCAAAAATACTGGTTTCTTACATTTCAGTCTTGAATGAGGAATGTCCAAAAATAATTTAATTTACTTTTTGGATCGTAAGATTCCTTACAAAAAAGATTCTGCAGGTATCGCAATTTCATTTTCAGTCGTTCAAAATTGTGTAACGACTTGTCACTATATCTCGAGAGATGCGTAAATCATCTCAGAAAACATCTTTTTCTAAAACGGATTGCCATAACTCAGAGCTATAAAATTTCAAGTACAAGTTCCAATACCGAGACTTGTACTTTGCATTTCAGTACTGGTAGACACTGGTACGTGAAAATGTCAATTACTTTGTCGCAAGTACCAAGTATCAGTTACTTAAGTACCAAAGTTCTTGAGCAGTACTTCCAAGTACTTGACAGTTTCTTTCAAGTAGATACTTGATCAGTACTTTCAGCTTGGTGTTTTTCCCTGTGAAACCGAAAGTTTTAACACCCGTTCAGGTTTAGTTAACCTTCAATTAAAACTCTCACTCAATCGCTAGAATGTGTACCATTCTTGAAGAATACATAGTAAACAAATTTGAAAAGCAAGAGAATAATTTATTATATGAAATTAAATGGATTTTTATATATGAATTGCTAGAAAAAATAATCGATCAGCAGAAAAATGTTTTTGATCAGAAATTGGGTAAGTTCCACTTTGTTCACTTGGGTTCAAGAGTTCTTAAAATCTGGAATAGAATATTTTCCGGCAAGTTACTCACCTATAATTTCAATATCAACTGGACCCACAGTTTTTGGTGTGCTGTTCAAGAGTTGCAAGCAAATATCAAATATCAAAATACAATTTTGAAATACTGATTACTCGTATGGAAAAAAGTGTCATATTATTTTTTCTAGAGGCTTCAATTATCTAAGAAAGTGAATTAAAATTATTTTTCGACAATTTCGCCATTTTATACATTTTTGAAATAATGATATTCTAATCTCAGAATAAGTGGATTCTTGTACGGGGTCACATAATGGAATCATTTTATAAAAAAATAATTGTTTTCATAAAACTTTCCGTGTACTCAAAACACATGTAGGTATATTTGAAATGTGACCCCTTTTAATATGCAATATCTTGTTACTGATCAATTGTATGAACAAAAATCATCAAACGAGTATTTATGATTTTTGACCAATTTGGTTTTTATATGAATATATCTATGTATCTTATGATTGCTCTTAAGAAAAAAGTAAATAATTCATACATTTTTATATTTTTTTTTTTTTAATTTGGGGAATATACTTTTGAGACATTTAAGTTGATGGGACTTCCCTTACGCAAGTATGTCATATCCACGATGTGATTCTGCTAGTACAAAGTATCTTGGTCTTAAAATATCAGCTGGACAGTGATAGCTAAGATAGAAAAGAGCTTATGCAGTCTGGAATGGTTTCGTAGCTAGTGCTTTAATATGGTAACTTTATTTCAAATTGTAGTTGAGTATAGCTCCTAGGTATTTTTACGTTAAAACATATTCGAACACAACTGAGCAGCAGTGCAGTAGATGAATACATTCCGTATTCTCTATGCAAACATCGAAATTTGTGATTTTTTCAATTTTGTTCTCTAGAATATGTAATGAACGAATACGCATGATTTTTGTTTTTGGTTACAGGTAATAATTGTAATTATAATAATTAAAATTGTTGTTGCATTATTTTCTTTGCCATCTCAACGTTTATATGGCTCACTACAATTACAGAAAAATCAGCGCATGAACTATGCTTGAGAACTGAAAGTAAGATAGTAACATTATGTTATAAAAAGCAGTGGTACTAACTTTTTTCCTTGTGGGACTCCATACACACATCTCCTTCTTTGCTGTAATTTTTTATGGTTCTGACCTTGGACTTTCTTTCTATTAAATTAAAAATAACATTGGCATTTCGGCTCGGCGATCTCACTGGTTCCCAGTTGGCAACTCAATTTTTGGTAAATTCATCTTACATTTAATTGGACTTGTTGAATTATTGATTCAAAATAGGTGTTTGTTTTGGTCTTTAGTAATTACACGTAATTTTTAAACCATTTCAACTGCCTTTATAGATATTTTTGTTCGACTAAGAGTGTTGAAAGCCTTCTTAAGTCTATTAATAGGACTATAAAGTTTGATTCTTATCCTCAATCAGTCTGTTAATACTTCTGTTTTGTTTTCCGAACTGATTTCTAACCAAAAGCTGGTTCTTCTCTTAATACATGCGTATGGATATAGTCTTCACTTTCAATAAAACTGAAATAATGAAGATTAACATCTTTTTTTCTTTTATGGTAACATTCGTGAATTAGTGTTGACTATTTTTAAGGAGAGCTTTTTTGCGAACTTATTTTCGAGGTCTCCATATTCTGAAAGTTTTTTGATATACATAACTTCGCCTTAACTACTTGATTTTTTACCTAGTATAGAGATCACTAGTTTCCAAGATTTTTTTGGTGCCCGTTCTTGATTCATATTTTTTCGTCATAAATTGATTTTACTTTCAACTTCTTTATTTAAACTTGATTAACTTTTAATATGGATACAATTCACCAATGGATTTTGGTGTTTGGTAGAAACGTGAAAGTCCATGAGATAATTTTCGTTTTTACGTCCACTTCACATGGAACTAAGTCCTAAACCAGTCGACAGATTTTCTTCAAATTTGGAACATTTATGAGAATATGCTTTAAAAAATTATGTTCTAAATTTTAAGAAAACCGAGTTACCCGTTAGGGTTCTAGCTATATGTCAAGTGATGATTAGAACGCAAATTATTTTACGGAGTTATCATGTTTCTACCAAGCACCACAGATATAATATTTCTAACCAGTTCATATGAAATGCAATGTTTGCGTTGCGCCCCCCAGTAAAAGTGCCACCTTCGCGTACATAACTCAACATATTGGCGATCCAGCCCTGGTCATACGGAACCAGCCCTAAAGCTTGTGGGTAAGTATTTACCTTACACAAAATTCTCATATTTTTTCAATTCCACCCCTTCTAATTTTATTTCTGTGCTTCTATCTCCACTGAAGATCCACTTGAAATTAAAAAAAAAATAACAAATGGGGATAGATGGTAACAGTTTAAAATTTTAAGAGCCATTTTCATAAAAGGTATAAAGTGCGATAACAAGGAGCAGTAGTAAAACCGGAAACAATGTTTGAGCTAGAGTAGTTATTGGCGCGCCCTACCGGAACCACACCCATTCTCCTCTATCATGAATAAACCGAAAGTGCAACTTTGTGGTTTTGAAAATATATTCATTCCTGCCACAAAGCTCTCAGGTGAAACCCTATTGCTGATGTAATATGAAAACATTAAGTTTATAGTTTTTGTGGTGAAAAAAACTATGTTTACTAAACACGAAGTAAGAGATCCTTGAAGTTGTAAAGTGATGGCGATAATGTAAAGTTTGTATTTTCTTATTTTTTCCGGACAAATTTTTAATCTCTGAAACCCTTTGGTTGATTAAAACTCCCTGACATACACACATACACACAAACACAGAGGCAGTAATAAGGGTATCCTCTTTTATGGTTATTTTATGTGCCGCACATTGATACAAAAAGATAAAAAACCCAAAGTATTTTAGATTATGTTGTGACATCGGTCAAGGAAAATCGAAATAAAGATACACAATCTAGGGCCTAAGCGGTTGTCCTTTTTTTTTTTTTTTTTGCAGTGGAAGCATTCCAAGAGAGTCCTTGCCGACGACGTCGGGTGAATATACATTCGGACTTTGAACGTGTTCGAGGATATAGTTTATGTGAATAGGTTTCCTTTTTTTTTGCGAGGTCAGGACATTGTGAGTGAGTTATTATGTAAGGATTTACAATGCTGATATTTCATTAGCATAAAGTAATCTGTTTAGGTTGCAGTAATGGGATAATTTGATAGCAATGATTATTGAAAATGTATACAAGACACTGGAAACTTTGAATTTGAAAAAAAAACTTTTCATGACGAGATTGAAAGCCTTTACGGACGTTAAGTTTCATAAGCTTGTGTTTTCGAAATACCTGCAAAAGTTTAAAGTTGTATATGTATGAATAAGTGTCAAGCAAAATAACTGTTTAGTGCTTAAAACCATGATTTTGGAAGGATCCCTTTTAACAGTTTTATTTCTTCATGACAGACCGACGCTTCCAAGCATATGGAAACGTATCTTTCATAAAAATTTTCAAGTTTTCATTGATAGAAGTTTCTCAGCAACAAATTTGACATTTTATTTTCAGACTGGAGAAGCTAAGAAATCAAGAGACACAATTTAAGGCAAGGGGCATAATATTTATTGTTAGTTAAATCTATACACTGAACAGTGATGTAAGTATTAACATGGTTTTTGGAGAAAGGGAGATTGTTGCGATTGATATTGATGTAGAGTTTAGTGTCAAGCTCTCTTATCGGAAATGCCTGACTTTGGTATAAATGAATCTCTTCTTCGTTACATCAGAAATCACCGAATGTACCGTTAAATACAAATCGTATTGGATGATCTTAAATCCGATGTTCATAATAAAAATGGTGGTGTGTCTCAAGGTTCCGCTTGGTGTCCGACACTCTTTCAAAAGTACTCTCAAGTTTTTCATATTCGTTTATAAATTTACCTCCTTATTCTACGGATGTGAACTTGAACGTCAGCGTATATTAAGCTCATTAAATTCTGATCTCGACACGAGTATCCAATAAGGATTCAAATAGCACGTAGAATTTAATGCTATAAAAACCCAATGCTGTGTCCTGCCGTTGAATCGGTACGCATTCCCTATGTCGCTATCCAAGATCACCATTTGCATAGAGGAAACCGAACGGCTTTATGTTATCGGTATCTGCCTAACAGAACACCTTGTGTAGAATGATCACATATT
The DNA here is from genome assembly GCA_963931855.1 of Philhelius festivus. NCBI lineage: Eukaryota > Metazoa > Arthropoda > Insecta > Diptera > Syrphidae > Philhelius > Philhelius festivus. The sequence goes on along the minus strand of OZ007556.1, from coordinate 38,414,384 downwards.
CGATGTCGTTAAAAAAAACTTTTTAGGTTCCCTTTGAGATGCAAGAAATATTTTACCCCTTTCGATCTGGCTGTAAGTATTTACGCAAGTCCTTCAAAAAACTACTTAAGTCTCTTGAATAAAACCCAAAAAAAAAAAAAAAAAAAAAAAAAAAAAACAGCTTCAAAAATGATAGGGGTTTCACTTTCTTAAATCTGTTTTTAATAAATAGTGTTCTTGTTAAAGAACCTCTTGCTTTCCTCCTCTTAAACAATTCAATCGTAATACTCGAGCTGCAGGAAATGCCTATCAGTTAACCCTTGAGGCCAATTTCTGACGTACTGTTAGGTTCATAGTTTCTTTCCTTAGCCGCACCACACGAATGTGGATTGTTTTACCCGGCTCAATATTTCAACAAAATATATTTAGACATTCAAAACCAATGTGTATCGGAATCAACTTTCAAATCCTCAAACCATTTAAAGGTAATAAAAACCATTTTGGTGACGCAGAGTTTCAAAACAAATAATAAAAATATTTCGTTTTTAAGTGTATTGGTATTGGTTAGTGCGAAGTACTATGACTTCTGGTCAGCATAAACTCTGTTCCATTTAAACTTGCGAATTAAACTTAGTTTTTAAATTAGAATCGGATTTTGCCTAAGTACCACAAATATGATTTGCTCCGACCATGGAACGGAATTAGCTTTAAGTTCACAAATGACGCGAAAGTCAAATGACTATCAGTGAGCTTGCTCAGTATTGGTTACGTGCTTTTTACGTGACGTATATTGTAGATATCCCTTTTACGGTACCAGATGTTGAACATCATGCAAATGCTTCGGCGACTAATATTGTACAGGATGGCGCATAAGTATCGTTATGATTTATTTGATGAATAACATTTTTCTTTCTGATTTCATTTAACTGTGGAATTTATTAAAATTTTGATTATGGTTTGGAAATGAATATGTTCACATTATTTTTTAAAGATAATATCTTCCAGATGGTGCCCATTGTTTACATCGGCCTCATGTGCTCTTTTCAAGGCATTTTCCATTACTTTTCTTACAATTTCAGGTCCCAGCACCTTCACTTCTTCTCGGATATTGGCCTTATGCTGTTGCACGGTTCTTGTCTTATTGGAATACACGTTACGTTTTAGGTATCGCCGATAAATCGGGCGAACGCGGTGGCCAGTTAAAATTAGGAAAAAACACGATATTATATTATCACCAAAAATTTCCCTCAGGAGAGCCATAGTTGGATAAGCTGTGTGACCTGTGACTCGATCTCATTGAAACCATAACTCGGAAGTCATTGCCCTATATTGAAAACATTCCACATTAACCGCAACTTATTCAAAAAAACTATGGTCTCCCTAAGGATATTCTACACCATATACTAAACATCTAAGTGGGTGCCTTTAACGTTGAATAACTATTTTTGGATTTTCGATGCCCTACATTCTAAAATTTTTTTATTATCATTACCGTTAAAAATGAACCTCATCGCTCATAATGAGTTGGTGAATAAAAGCGTTGTACTTTCAGAACAATTCTTGAAAACGCTGAGCATATTGAATGCATACTTTTGGATCGTTTGCTTTAAACTCGTGAAGAAATTGAAGCTTTTATGAATAACTTTTATGTGTAAGTACCGTAAAATTCTTTCAAAAGACCGCCTAGACATTACCAAATGCCGAGAACGTCGCCTAGTAAAAGTTTCGAGATTTTCCTCAATACTTGCTTGCATGCGAGGAATGTAACATGAAGCAGGAAAACTCACATTTTCGTAACAAAAAACACACTGGATGGGCAAACGAAACGGGAGTACCTGTTACTCGAATCTATAATGCAGAGTTTGAAGCCCTTTACTCCGTTGCTATACTAAAGACTCACGAAGCAGGTGATTGTACAAATGATTGTTAACAAAATACTTCTCTATTTACAAAAAAAAAAAACATTTTTAAAAGTTTCAAATGCAGTTCTACTATAGCGTCGAAGCCCCTGGCTGAGGCAAATAACCATCCTGAAAAATGTAAAAAATCTCGCAAAACTTAAACAAGTTTTTTCCTCTTTCAGACAAAAATGTGGAGGGCAGTTTTATTAAAAATCAATTTCAAAATCATAGGTGTGATTAAAAAACATCTAAAATACGTTTTGGGGAATTAATAAATTCTTTTATTATCTTACCATTTCTGTGTCCACCGATGCAGCAACAATTTGACGAATACTGTTGAACCGACATCTGTGCTGGTTTCTAACTTTACATACAGGGTTAGATAGTTGAATCGAATTACCGGCGAACTGGAAGTAAAATTTAATTAAAGTAATTGCTGAGTGCAGAAAATGCAAAATTACTTAGGGAGTCGAGTATTTAAAAGTCAAAATTCTAGTACCAAATCTGATATCAGCGCCATTCACATGTTTCAAAACGCAACATTTTAAAATAAAATACGTCCGACTTGCTTTGAACTCTTTGCAATAAAATAGCCATTTGAATGCCAGATCTATCCACAGTCTATGAAAGGCAAAGCAAGATAGGGCCACTTTACACCTATAAATAAATCCCCAAATACATACCTCGCTAAACAGACCTTACACCGAGTGACGTTTTTTCGTATGTGGATACAATACAAAACAATCTCCATTTCACCATTTTTTATGTCGAAACATATGTAAAAGTGATGCCAAAGAAAAGTTACAATAAAATATTCGCCATAAAAAAACTACTAAGACCAAAAATTAAGGCAAAAAACACTACAATGTGCCAAAGGTAGTTAAGAATTTTTGGTCAATTGTAAAAAAATATCCGAAACACCACCTTATCTTGGGCACCAACCACCAACGCTCGTCTTCAATGACACATCCTTTGTAAGCTCGCTCGCGAAAGCTAATCTTTTTGCGAGTCAGTTCGCTACAAATAATACGCTCCGACAAAGTGTCATGACTCATCCGGTACTTGAGCGCGGTAACGATTCAATGGGACAAATCTCCTTTAGCACTCGTGCTGTTTGAAGAATCCCCGACTCTGATACTCACAAAACAAATGCTGGTGTGCCCCAGGGTTCTGTTTTGTCTCCGACTCTCTTTCATATTTTCAACTAAGACTTTTCATATTCATTTGAAGATTCACGCCCCTGCCCCTGGGATATATAACTGCAACGGTAAGGTATAATATTCAATTATAATCTTGAATGAATTGTCCAATGGGAAATAAGAACTAGCGTAGAATTCAATCCTTTGAAAACTCAATACTGTCTCTTGTCGCTAAACTAAAACCTGCTGCCCCAGCCACTGTTAATGAGTGCGAAATGTTTTCCATGTATTATGGCTTTATTAGTAAGAGCAAACATTCTCATTAATTATAAAACACAAAATCGTTCAAGTGGCTGCCTCGGCTGGAGTCAATTGAACCTTGTAAGCGAATAATCCGAGATCTTTGTGCGAAATTCTCCTCAGGCTAGTGCGTGGAATAATGAGCTGTTGAGATCGATGGCGAGTTGATATTCGTGAATTGAGTCTCACACTATCGGCTACAGTAGCCACATTATCGTCTGTACGCAAAGTACGACGACACGGGGACCATGAGTATTGTCCACTAGCATACCAGTCCCACAAACGTTTTTACAAACTTGCTTACAGCAGGCGCGGTGGGTGCTTCATTTCGGCCAAAACTTCTTCCCACTGCACGATCAAGATAGGTATAGCCTCATTGATTTCATTCATTACCAAAGAACACATCCATAGAGTCTGAGTACCTTCATGAAACAAAAATCAGACCAAAACCATAAATGTTAAAAAAAGAGCCAAGTTCTTCTATACAAAAACCTTTGTGTAACAAGTCAGCTGTGAAAAGTACTGAGATCTAAAAGTACGCCAAGTTCTTACTTCATGAAGGTTTAATAGCGAATATTTAAAGTAGAATAATATTGAAACAGCTACAATGTAAAAGAGAAATTTTATTATTTAATGATTACTGACTAAAATTTGGTGGTTGTGCAAAACTACAAGATTCTACGATGTCGGGAAGTGCTCCATAATTTTTATGATCTGTCAGTCAGTCAGTCAGTCAGTGAGTCAGTCAGTTACGGTTTTTGTGATTTTTGAGGCTTTATATCTCAGGAACCGCTTATGCCAGAAATTTGAAATTTGGTGAGGCGCCTGTGCCTGACTAGCTTAGCATATATTTGGAATTTCAAGTTTCTGACTTCATTGGTACTGAAGACAGGGATGGGTCAAAAGTCGCCTGAGTTTGTTCCTGTAAAAAGGGTGTAGTGCCAGAACTTGGCTGGGCACTGCCGTGCCCTTTGATCATTTAACCACTACTCAGCGCCCTCTTTTTTCATTTCAACATAACAAACCTCATTCTTCATTCCATTGTTACTAACTTATTTATCGTCACTTTAGGTTTGTTGTTGTTCAGGGTGTAAAATTTAGTTGTGCTGCGTAAACACAAAAAAAAAAACAAAAAAACACCCAATTGTAGGATATTTTCGAAGAGTGCAAATGAGTAAAATTAAAGCTGCCATGTTAAAATTAACTCAGAGTGGCAACACTTAAACATAAATCTTCTTTTTATAATTGTCATCTTTTATTTTCTACTTCATTTTCTTTTTGACTTAAATCTCATTCTTTAAATAAAACTCCTTGTGTCAAGAAGGTCTCCACGTGTTTCATTTCTAATAGGTTATGGGCCCTTTAAGATTAAATAATTAAATAGTTTCAAGTTTTTTTTTAAATAAAATTCCAGCTAACTAGCTTGCACATACCTAGCTAAATATAAAAGTTAAAATTAAATAGATTTAAAATGTCTAGTACACTGTACGGCAGAATCACGCTCCTATGCGGAGAAAATTATAGTACATGGCGTGCACAGATGGAGGGAATTCTTCACAAACAAAGATTCCTTAAAATCGTTGAAGGAATTGAAACTCGGCCAGCAGGTAACACGGAGGCAGAAAAATGGAGCGAGAAAGACTTCGATGCTCGAGCTGAGCTTCTTCTCGCAATGGAGCCTCACGTGGTTGCGTTAGTTCGACATCTGCGAACGTCGAAGGAAATATGGGACTTCGTCGAAAAAACATACAACAGGAAGGGTGTGCGGCAAAAAGCGGAGGAATTTAGGAAACTACTCAACATGAAAATGGACAGCGCCCAGAGCATGGATGAATATCTAAGGGAGTTTAATGCAGTTATAAACCATTTAATAGAACTGGAGGCCAAACTAGACAATGATCTACTCTCTATCATTCTGTTAGACAGCTTGGACGATTCGTACAAAAGTGTGCAAGCAGCATTTGATGCTCAAGAAAAATTCCCATCGTTGGATACTATCCGGAGTCGTCTTATGGAAATCGGCGACAAAAGAAAAGACACAGTGAGTAATAATGCCATGAGAGCTATAGGTAATCAAACACATTCAGGTAATTCATCTTTCCGAAACAAAAAGTTCAATAATTTTCGCCAAACATCATTTCAACCAAACAGGTTTATTAACTACAACTGTCGACGATGCGGAAAAAGGGGGCACAAGGCAAGAAATTGTAGATCGCAAACAGAAACTGCAAAACAAGCAAATGACGACTGCGGATTCATCACACAAGAGCTTCTCAATTGCTCCTATGCAAAATTCGACACGGCTGGGAAAGCGCGTTGGTGTGTGGACAGTGGAGCCACGTCCCACATGTGCCACGATAAGAATTTATTTTCGAAGCTCACTGAAGGTCATTTTGGCATCGTTAAACTAGCAAATGACAAACAAATTGACATTTTGGGTATCGGAACTGTAACGCTTAAAAGCGGAGTAAATGGCCAGGTGGTTAATTGTTCTCTTTTTAATGCTCTTTATGTTCCAGACTTGAAAGAAAATCTAATTTCAATAACCAAGGCGACTTCAAATGGCATCAAAGTTGTTTTCGAAAACAGTGTCGCAAAAATATTTAACAAGGACGGAACACTAATAATCAAAGCCAGACAACAGGATGGACTATACTTTATAAAAACTACTGAAGACAAGGCCTACAACAACACAGAAACCAAAAACTACAGCAGCACAGAAGGCGACAAAAAGAAATACGTATCAACTATGCAGCATCCCATTCATAACAACAGTGATCTGTCATCCAAAAACAGTATTTTTGAAATTTGGCACAAAAGACTTGGACACTTAAACAGTGCATCTTTAAAACAATTAGAACGCGAAAGCTTGGTGAGAGGCCTGCCTCAATTTAAAAATAGTGATCTTAAGTGCACTATATGCATACGAGGTAAACAGACACGATTGCCCTTTACAAAGAAGCTGGAAAAATCAACATTGCATTGTCTGGAGCTGGTTCATTCGGACATTTGGGGTCCAATGAGAACAGAATCTTTGAGTAAGTCACTCTATTATGTTACTTTTATCGACGATTTTTCTCGAAAAATATTTGTTTATTTCATTCGAAAGAAATCAGATATGATGTCGAAATTTATTGAATTTAAAAATTATGCCGAAAACCAATTAAATTTAAAGATAAAAAGGATAAGGTCTGATAATGGAGGCGAATATATAAGCAAAGAATTTATTGAGTTTTGTCGCTTGCATGGGATAAAACAAGAATTTACTTGTCCGAGTACACCGCAGCAGAACGGTGTTGCCGAGCGAGCAAATCGCACACTTGTTGCAATGGCTAGGTGTTTGAAATTTGAGGCAAACTTACCAGATTATTTATGGGCAGAGCTAGTGTATACCGCGGCATACCTAAGAAATAGATGCCCTACGACTCCAAATTGCAATAAAACTCCAGAAGAACTTTGGACTGGAAAGGTTCCAACAATTTCCCACTTAAAAGCAGTAGGTTCACGTGCATTTGTTTTGAACAAAAAAGGCAATTTAGGAAAGTTTGAGCCGAGAAGTGAAGAGTTTGTGCTATTAGGTTTCTGCGAAGATAGTAAGGCATATAGATTGTGGAAAAGGGGTGCACGATCGATAACCAAAAGTCGGGACGTTGTAATTATTGAAAATATGTACGAAAATAGAAACCTGAATAAATCTTATGAATTTGTTCTTAGCGAAAATAAAAAGGATGAGTTCCAAATTAAAGAAACGGAATGTATTAAGGAAAATTTTAATGAAGAAGAATTTGGTTTTAATGAGTATGGAAAGGAAGTGGCAGAAGTTAAAGAAAAAGAGTCAATAGAAAAGCAAATTAAAATAGAGCCGGAAAAAGAAAAGGAAAATAAGAATTTAGGTAAAACCTTAGATGAAGAGGCGGTTGATAAAAATAAAGTTTCATATAGAAAGCAAATACTTCCAAAAGCGGTTACGCTTCGAAGTGAAAAGGCTAATCTTGCAGATATCGGGGACCCTAAAACAATGAGAGATGTTGAAAAATCGGAAAACGTTAACGCTTGGAAACACGCAATGAAAATCGAGTTTGATTTGTTAAATAAAAATAAAACGTGGACACTTGTAGATCGGCCTAACGACAAAAACGTCATCGGTTGCAAGTGGGTGTTTAAAACAAAACGAAACACAGATGGCACAATTGAACGACGAAAGGCTAGATTAGTTGCCAAAGGTTACGCGCAGATATATGGAAAGGATTATCTTGAAACATTTGCACCAGTAGCGGAAATAAGCTCGATTCGTATTTTGTATGCCATTGCTGCAAATGATGATTTAGAACTTCGTCACATTGATGTTTCTACAGCGTTTTTGTACGGCGATCTTGACGAAGAAATTTATATGGAGCAACCAGATGGTTTCGTTGAGGGTGAGAGCAAAGTTTGCAAGCTGGAAAAATCGATTTACGGCCTTAAGCAATCGGGACATCAGTGGAACAAGAAGCTGGATTATACGTTAAAGCAAATAGGTTTTTCAAATTCAAATTATGACAAATGTTTATATTTTCACAAAAATGGTACTAAAGTCACGTACTTAGCTGTTTATGTGGATGATTTAATCATTGCAACCAGTAATATGAGTTTCTATAGAACAATTAAGGAAGCACTTGAAAAACATTTTGATATTCGCGATTGTGGGGAGCCCAAATTAACAGTTGGTCTTGAAGTTTCTCGAAACCGAAAAGAAAGATCCATTTCGATATGTCAATCAGGTTATATCAAAAATTTAATAAAGGTTTATAACATTAATAATTGCAGGCCAAACAAGATACCATTGCCGCCGAAGCTCAAGCTACAAAGGGAACCAGACATTGAAGGAGAGAAGCAGAAAGTACATCAAAAGGAATATCAAGAGCTAATCGGCAGTTTACTGCATCTGTCAATCTTCAGCCGACCTGACATAACATATAGCGTAAACGCCCTTTCTCAATTTAATCAAGATCCCAGAGTACAGCATTGGAACTCTGCTTTATCAGTTTTAAGGTATTTGAAAGGGACACAAAATTTTAAAATTACATATCGTCAAACAGGGAAATCACTGTGTGCCTATGCTGACTCCAGTTGGGCGGAGGACACCAATGATCGGAAGTCACAGTCTGGAATGGTCTTCGTGTTATCTGGTGGGCCGGTCGATTGGGAATCAAGAAAACAAAACTTCATAACCCTATCCAGTGCCGAAGCGGAGTACGTAACACTTACCTCTTGTGCAAAGCGAGCAAAGTACTTCAAACTACTACTCACTGAAATGGATTTATTTGATGCGGAAACACCAATTGTTATTTTCACTGATAGTCAAAGTGCACAGTACATCGCAAATTACCAAGGCAAGAGAACACGTACAAAACATCTTCACATACGTTACCATTACATTCGTGAGGCAATAACGGATGGAATTGTTATTTTAGAGTATCTTTCAACTCAAAAAATGCTGGCCGATGCTTTAACTAAACCTACAACGATTTCAAAACACCATTATTGTTTCAACAAATTATTGGATTATAATATATCTGAATTTTTAGATTGAATAATTTTTTTTTTATCTCATATATTATGTACATACATATCTTAACTAAATTAATGAAAAAGCTAAATTAGAACTACTATTGTAATTTTAGATGTTTAAAGTTAAAACATGCCCTAACATTTTTTTGAATTAACTATCTTTGGATTTAAGCGTTGAGGGGGTGTGTTAAAATTAACTCAGAGTGGCAACACTTAAACATAAATCTTCTTTTTATAATTGTCATCTTTTATTTTCTACTTCATTTTCTTTTTGACTTAAATCTCATTCTTTAAATAAAACTCCTTGTGTCAAGAAGGTCTCCACGTGTTTCATTTCTAATATGCCATAGCTATCAGGTAGCTCAGCTAAGAACGTTGCTATCCCCAAAATTAAATAAATAGGTCTTGTACTTGCAGTAAGGTGGCCAAATAATAAAATCAGCTAGACCAAAGCAACAACCAGAAAGATATTTCAATTTACGACTTGACCTATTAAACAAAATGTAAAATTAATTCAAGTCGAGAGGGCCCTCAATGCCTGTCCAAGGTATGATGTTAAAATCATCCGTGGGGATTTGAACGCAAAAATATGTCGGGAGCCGGTATTCAGGCATTACGCAGGCACCCATAGTTTGCATGAGAACACTAATGACAATGGACTTCGAGTCTTAGAATTGGCAGCATCGAAAAACATGGTCGTTGCGAGTACCAGGTTCCCGCGTAAAGATATCTACAAAGCCACCTGGGTATCACCTGATGGAGTCACTCGTAACCAAATAGACCACGTGTTGATAGACCGTCGCCACTACTCGAACTTGATGACGGTACGAACGTACCGAGGTGCCAATATCGACTCGGATCACTATCTTGTTGGTATGGTTTTCCGAGGGCGGATTGCCTTGCGAAGACGCATTGCATCCGCCGATCAGGTTCGAATCAACACGGCTGCCCTGCGCAATGAAAACACCAGTAACACCTTTGGTAATGCGTTAGGACTCGCCCTAGAAACACCTGACTTAGGGAGAGTAAGTCCTGGAGCCAGTATGCTGGGCGTAAATGAAAAGTGGACACGTCTTAAAAATACTGTCATTAGTACTGCCAACTCCATCTTAGGCAGCAGTCGTAAAAATCGGAACGACTGGTTTGATGATGAATGCAAGCTAGCGACTGAACGTAAGAATGTTGCGTACCGAGCAATGCAACAATCTCATAGAACGCGGGCACGCGAAGAGGAATATAAAGAGCTCAGAAGAACAGAAAAACGGCTTCACAGACAAAAGAAATCAGCCTGGGAGAAGAACCTAATCTGTGAAATAGAAAACAGCCGAGAGCGAGGTCCGCACCAGGCGCGGAACTTCTACCAATCCGTCCGAAACATGACGCAGTACACACCACGCTGCACATACTGCAAGGACGGGGAGGGAAATCTGATCACCGATCCTGAAAGCATACTGGAGCGATGGGAAGTGTACTTCAATGAATTGCTAAATGGTGAGCTCACTGCAGAAGTGGAGGCTCCACTACTTCAAGAAGAATACCCTATGTTGCCGCCACCAAGCATAGAAGAGGTTGAGAAGGCTATAGGCCGGCTTAATCAGAACAAATCCCCAGGAGCCGATGGCATACCAGCCGAATTATTTCATCACGGCGGGCCAGCCTTACGTCAAGCAATTCATGATATTATAGTGCACGTATGGGAGCAGGAAGAAATGCCAGAAGACTGGCGAAAAGGCATAATATGCCCCATACATAAGAAGGGAGATGTCACAACGTGCAGCAATTATAGAGGTATCACGTTGTTGAGTACCGCCTATAAGATATTCTCCTCTATCCTACAAGACCGGATAACCCCATACGCTAAAACCGTCATCGGACAATATCAGTGTGGTTTCATTCCAGGCAAATCAACAACTGATCAGATCTTTACCCTTAGGCAGGCGATGGAAAAATGTCTAGAATTTAACATCCCAACATACCATCTGTTTATAGACTTTAAGGCCGCCTATGATAGCATAGCCAGGGTAGAACTTTACAAAGCCATGAGAGAATTCGGCATCCCAAATAAATTGACACGACTATGTAGGTTGACCATGACCAACGTAACAAGCCAAGTAAAAATAGCCGGATTGCTATCCAGACCAATCAACATCTTTAATGGACTCCGACAAGGGGACGGTTTAGCCTGCCTCCTCTTCAACCTGGCGTTGGAGAAAGCAATCCGTGACTCGGGCACGGCAACAAGAGGGACCATCGTCAACAGGTCCAGCCATTTACTGGCTTACGCAGACGACATTGACATCATCGGAAGAACCGAACAAGCTGTACACGATTCCTTCATCCAGATTGAGCAGGCGGCACTAAATCTGGGGCTGCACATTAGTGAAGGTAAAACAAAGTACATGGTGGCGTCGAATGCGAGAGGAACAGTTGGTCAAACAATCAAGGTTGCGGAGCACGAATTTGAAGTGGTGCAATCCTTTAAATACCTTGGGTCAATAGTAGCAGCCGATAACAATATAGAAGAAGAAATACGCGGGCGGCTTCTCAAATCCAACAGAGCCTACTATAGTCTGTCAAAGCTCTTCAAATCCAGAAATCTCACCATAACTTCAAAACTGCTGCTGTATAGGACCATGGTCCTGCCAGTACTCACATATGGATCCGAGACTTGGGTGCTTAGCAAAAGGCACTCCGACCTCTTAGCTGCGTTCGAGAGAAAAGTCTTAAGGAGAATTGTTGGCCCCGTATGTGAGGAAGGACGATTCCGGAGACGGTACAATCATGAACTGTACGCAATCTACCTTGAAGCAGATATCGTGACAAAAATTAAGCTCGGTAGACTCCGGTGGGCAGGGCACCTAGCTCGCATGAGCGAAGAGGAACCTGCTCGGAAAGTTCTTTGTGGTACATTCTATGGTAGACGACAGCGTGGTAGACCATGCTTGCGCTGGAGAGATGGCGTAGACCAGGACGCCCGAAGCCTTGGGGTGCGCAACTGGATGGCGTCGGCTAGAGACCGGGATAGGTGGAGAGACTTGTTGAAGGAGGCCAGGACCGGAACCCGGTTGTCGAGCCGATGATGATGATGAAAATTAATTCATCTATAAAAGCAACATCGTCTACACGGCACACATAAGGATCAACCTGATATATAAAAAATAATGAAGATATAATACAAGTCGCACTTAATTCCCGTTATGCCATGAGTTTCTTTTTCTAGAAGGCATCAAAATTTAAAATTCATGATTCCACTTCCATCCAAGGACGAACGAACGCCCCACCTTACGTGCGGCTAGCTCGCAAGAACAGCATTTCAGACGAATCAAGACACATACATCCTTGAACTACAAATAAAACTTCAACTTCAACCGTATATGCGCCTTCGGTGGTTTTCCCCTCCCCGCTGCTGCGCTGCGATTTCATATCTTCTAGTTTCGAAGTTGCCAGCGGAATAACAATGTCTAAGGACATTCGCACAAAGTCAAAGAGTCCCCTCGAGGGAAATGAAGAAATGCCGCGCAATAGCATGCTTGGGAAAAATTCTATTGAATTAGAAAAGAGTTGGAAAATCATTTCCATTCGATCCTGTTTCATTTTCTGGCAAATTGTGTGCTTGTTCATTTCACCTTTTATTCGTTCCGTTGGCATAGTCTTTCGTAGTTGTCTTTGAGCTGCATCATCTGGTTTGTGTGCTAGTCTTTTGTGAAATTAGATTCCGGATTTTAACCTTTAATTTTCCTTCCTGCAGAGAGGGTCTGGCTCAGGATCATTGCAAAGATATTTGTATAGATTCCTTGTCACGATGGCGATGGCTTACACTCTAACTGTACCGCAAGTTTATTGAATCCATTTATCACGTTACTTTAAAGGCGGGTTTCTCCTTTACAGCTGGTGTTTTTTCCAGCTCTTTGTGGACGAATAAAAACATTTTCCATTTATAAAGTTGGTATACCTATGTATATTTCTTTTTTACTCTTTTCCGTACCTAGGTTTGTGGGTTGTGTACGAGGTCCTTTTTGATACCAAACCACTTCCTGGCTTCTTTTTGTGAATTTATTTATTGTCGTCTGGATGTTGGCGTTGAAAGAAACACTCTATGACACCCGCACCCGAGTTGCTGTGAGTGTGTATTGCAAGGACGATTGTATAGAAGATGGTGACGAATGGCGATGGCTGAAAACGAGAAGTTATAAAGTGAAGGTTTTGAACAGAACAGGCTTCAATGAATGAGTAGAATTATCTGTTAAAGGATATTGAATAGAATAAGGAAAAAGAATATTCCAAAAGGAATCTTCGGATATTCTATGACGAGGAAGGAGAATAGATTTCTTTTCTGCTTCGTTTTGTCTGATGATATTCATGGTGACTGGTTAACGAAGTGTCTTCAAGTGATTTTTCATGTTTTTTATTGCGACTTTCTTTTTATTTTAAGCTCTTTAAAAATTCGGTAAAAAAAATCGATGTCTTGAGATCATATTTTAGGCAGAGAAACCTATTTTTACTCTATAGAGCGAGAGTAATCGAGCTTATATTACGATGAAGGAATGTTATACCGAGCTAAACAGATTGAAGGATTAGGTTGAAATTTGGTAAATAAGATTCTCTGAAAAACGAAATTTTAGGTCATCTCCGAAACAGATAGCCCCCATGCTAAAGTTTTTTTTTTTGAAAATCGGGCTTTAGCGATTTTTGACTAAAAATTAAAATAAATTAAATAATGTGCTGTCAATTTTTGCAAACAATTTTATTTGTTTCGTTGAGTTTCGTACTTCTCGTTAACAGCCAGTTTTGTTCAGGTGACTTTAATAAGTTCAAAGATATTTGTAAAAGAAAAAGGCTTCAAGTGATCGAGATGAAAAATTCAAATTTTTAGTCAAAATTGGCACATTAAAACTAGATTTTGACATACATTTTTTTTTATAAGTGAAGCTTATTAAGGGGTTATGGTCACCCTTTTAATGTTTTAACATAGTGTGACTTCCTTAATTCAAGTTCTATTCATGGTTACCCATTAAAGGTCTCCAAACTTTGACAGGCGATTGTGACCATATTGTTATAGCTACATCTGTCAAATTGAATGTCATTTATTAAATTTCGGCAAATCAACATGAAGAGTTATAGTGTTCAACAACATGGGTCTTCTGTTCGAGTGCTTTGTTCGAAAAATCATATTTAACGAAGAGTCCCATTTCTGGATGAATGGTTGATAAAAAGTAGTATCCCTTGTGGTGCACCAGCGTTTTTTTCCAGATTTTCAGACGCATAACCGTCTAAACCAACTCGGATTGAACAGTCGAATAGGTCATTACTAACCTAGCGATGGTGTGATACATCGGTACCAAAAGCATTTGTTCTGGGTTCAAATCCCAGTTAAGGCCAACAAGTTTTTCGATTAAACTTGAAAATATAAAGGCTAAGCACCACCTAAAAGGAGTCTGATGATCGGCTTGGCCCCCGTGAAATAGCTATAACTTCAGCCTATACTATACACTTGGTGATATTTTATTCATGTTGTTGGTGTAATATTCAAACCTTCAAAAGCATTTTTGTCGATAAGCTTAATGCCAAGCTTTAACAAAAGTCTTAGAAATATTGAGCGCACTTACCTTGATGTCTCCAAAACGATGTAAAGATGGATTTTCAGTTATAAAAGTCATCAAATTACTATTGAATCCAATACAACGAAAACCGTACTGTATAAAATTAAGAATCTTTCATTCGTCAAGATTTTTTTAAGTGATTAATCAGCGTTTCCTTGACTTTGGGAAAGAAGAAAGAAATGTCAGAACAATCAGTTAAAGGTTAAAGGTCGATAATGGTTGAACAAATGCATTATTTTAACTGTTCCTCTGAGATTTACGAGTAAGTATACAGAATTAAAGTATCCGCTCCCACACAAAGATTCTTTCCTTTCAGCATGTTGTGTATTGTGTTCCTTAAAAGGGAAAAATTGTATAGCCTAAAAAAATAGTTCCTCTTCGCTCATGCGAGCTAGGTGCCCTGCCCACCGGAGTCTACCGAGCTTAATTTTTGTCACGATATCTGCTTCAAGGTAGATTGCGTACAGTTCATGATTGTACCCTCTCCGGAATCGTCCTTCCTCGCATACGGGGCCAACAGTTCTCCTTAAGACTTTTCTCTCGAACGCAGCTAAGAGGTCGGAGTGCCTTTTGCTAAGCACCCAAGTCTCGGATCCATATGTGAGTACTGGCAGGACCATGGTCCTGTACAGCAGCAGTTTTGAAGTTATGGTGAGATTTCTGGATTTGAAGAGCTTTGACAGACTATAGTAGGCTCTGTTGGATTTGAGAAGCCGCCCGCGTATTTCTTCTTCTATATAGTTATCGGCTGCTACTATTGACCCAAGGTATTTAAAGGATTGCACCACTTCAAATTCGTACTCCGCTACCTTGATTGTTTGACCAACTGTTCCTCTCGCATTGGACGCCACCATGTACTTTGTTTTACCTTCACTAATGTGCAGCCCCAGATTTTGTGCCGCCTGCTCGATCTGGATGAAGGAATCGTGTACAGCTTGTTCGGTTCTTCCGATGATGTCGATGTCGTCTGCGTAAGCCAGTAACTGGCTGGACCTGTTGACGATGGTCCCTCTTGTTGCCGTGCCAGAGTCACGGATCGCTTTCTCCAACGCCAGGTTGAAGAGGAGGCAGGCCAGACCGTCCCCTTGTCGGCTATTTTTACTTGGCTTGTTACGTTGGTCATGGTCAACCTACATAGTCGTGTCAATTTATTTGGGATGTCGAATTCTCTCATGGCTTTGTAAAGTTCTACCCTGGCTATGCTATCATAGGCGGCCTTAAAGTCTATAAACAGATGGTATGTTGGGATGTTAAATTCTAGACATTTTTCATCGCCTGCCTAAGGGTAAAGATCTGATCAGTTGTTGATTTGCCTGGAATGAAACCACACTGATATTGTCCGATGACGGTTTTAGCGTATGGGGTTATCCGGTCTTGTAGGATAGAGGAGAGTATCTTATAGGCGGTACTCAACAACGTGATACCTCTATAATTGCTGCACGTTGTGACATCTCCCTTCTTATTAATGGGGCATATTAAACCTTTTCGCCAGTCTTCTGGCATTTCTTCCTGCTCCCATACCTGTACTATAATATCATGAATTGCTTGACGTAAGGCTGGGCCGCCGTGATGGAATAGGAATAATTCGGCTGGTATGCCATCGGCTCCCGGGGCTTTGTTCTGTTTAAGCCGGCCTATAGCCTTCTCAACCTCTTCGCTCTTCTATGCTTGGTGGCGGCAACATAGGGTAGTCTTCTGCTACTAATACTTCACTTAATTCGGGTAGTTGAATGATTCACGACACCAACTTTTCCGGGTCCTGGTCTTGTTGCTTCGTGTCGGTCGTACTGCTTGCTGATGATCCGGATCTGGTACTTGATTACGGGTATTCTGGTCTCTGATAATGCGGCTTCAAACTTGCCTCTTTATTCGGGCGTCGGGCTCAGGACGAGATCAGCAAGTAGAAGCCCCCTGGTGGCACTAAACAGCAGGCTAAACGCTCTGGTAGATCAGCAGGTACCGAAGCCCCTGGTGGCAATTAGGACATTAAACTTCGGACTAAGACCCCCTACCGCTGCTAGGGGGAAGCCTTAATAAGAAATAGCTGGACAATCTCACCTACCTAACTTGTCTTCATACGAAACCCTTACCACTGGTGGGGGGAAGCTCCGCAAAAAGCAAGGAAAACTAAATGATCAATTCGTCTGTACTACTTATCTACGTCTGGATTTCGAAAGATTTATGCAATCAATTTACTGTGCCGCCTGACTGTGTGTATGATCGAAAGGGTATTTTTCGTTCACCCAAGTAGGTCCTCTTGATGATTTTTCAGTAAAAACTGAATGTGAACTATGTAAGTGGTGAACGAAAAATAATAATGTTGTTGATTTTCCTGTGACGTCATGCGTCTACGGTGTGTGTGAATTGCATTTGGGCGAAGTATAATTCTTGGTATAAATACTAACGTACTATAGTGTGGGGTAGCATGGAACGCTTCGTTACAAAATCTATTGTGCCTTAAAACAGAGCTGAATAAAATTGCTCATATTTAGGTCTTCCTGCAAATTTGTCTTGTTAAGAAAAATAAGTGTTTGTATGTGAATTCCCAGATAGTTATAACTTTGGTGAATTTTCTGGTCGAACTTCGTTTAGAACTGCTCACACGATCAAGAATAGCAAGGTGTCTTCTCATCTTACAGTGAATTGTGAGGAACCCGTTATGGTTTTCAAGTTGTCCCTAGTTAAGTTGATGCAAGATTTTAAACGTTTGATTTGGTTGAACTTCCAAATATTTTCACCTCTTTCTGCTTTGGGAGTTCTGCCAATATTTTTTTTTCTAATTTCTACTCTTCCGCTATAGCGATAACGGCTCATTTAGAGTAGTTATTTCCGTGTACAACTACGTGGCCCGGTATCTAATGCAGTATGATACGAGTATTTGTATTCGAGGCGAATTCGTTCAGTCTACCTACACACGACCAGAGTACCTAGAAACTGATGGTGCAGGAAGTTATTGCTTATGACTGCGACTTAGTTGTTTCAGATCATGGCAATGTGTTGGTGGGCAGATTCTTTCGATACTTGCTCGGAGCTTTCTTTATGGCACTTACTTTCGCCTGAAAAATGCTCGTTAATTGTCCCATGGATTCGGATAGTTACGAGTAAGTTTTAGGGCCAAGAATTCCTATCCGATTCCTTGAGTTGTTCTCGATCCGTTAGCATATCACTTGATGTCATTGCGCTTAACCATTCTTTCCCTTCGAAAGCTATACATTCAAATCATGTCATCTATTGGGATATGAATTAGGATTAAAAATCTCTTGTATTCTGTGACGTATCGCCATCCCTGGCGATAGCTCTCTTACCAGCACTTTCTATGAATATGTCTAGTTAAGAATAAGGTCTATTGTAGTAGTAGGGCAGTTTCTTATTGCTCGAGTTATGCATAAGCATCCAAACCTTTGTACCTTTTCTAGTGCTTTCCTAGCTACCGTTTTTTTTGTAGCATTCTAAGAATGTTTGTTTCTAAATTCACTGATTTGCCTCCGAGTCATCTATGTATTCAAAGCTGTCATCAGAAAAGCCTATAAAGCGTTTGCCTTGTGTTGTGAGACTTTCCAGTTGTTCACCCATTACAAGACTGCACAGTAAAGGTGGCTTCCTACGAGTATAATCAATGCCTCTGTCCGTTTTTAAAATTTCGGAATTAAAAACTCGCTTCTTAAAAAAAATCATTAAATAACGAAATTTTTAAGATGTGAGATATTCAAGGGTAAAATTTTTAAAATATGAAATTTCGTTGCTAGAGATTATGATTTCTGCTCCATGGTACCGCTAGTTTTCAAAAATCTCAAGGAGTCAAATTGGAACAAAAAGTAGGAGCAATTGGCAACACATTTCATACAATCAATGTCCTTTCTGTTCGCCACTTAAAGTCGTTAAATCAATATCCCGCGGAAGCTAGTTAATTAAGATCCAAGTCAACACCGAACTACTATGCCACCTTAAATAAATAAATAAATAAATTTGGTGGTGCTTTAAACACTTGTATATTGCAACTTATTCTAAATAAAATCAAAGTATCAATTTTGAAAACAAATAGTCAAGTGGTTCGATATAGGTATTTCCAACTTTTCCGCTTCTGAACTGCGAGTATTGTCTCCTCAGCCGTGTTCTCCACGAAGGTTATTCTAATCTACAATTCAAATAATACACTGACCAAATAATTTCTTTTTATTAAAACGAAAAATCAACTCTTGAATATGCAAACATTTACTTCAACTTTCGTTCATTTGAACTCCAACCTTATGCAGCTCAGAGTGCAATTTCCAATAGCTCTTTTTGCGCAACCAACAAAAAAAAAACTATGCGGAAACTTTATGAAACATTTCCTTGACCACTTAAAAGTGGTTCAAAAACAAAATTCATACAAATCACAGTGAGAATGTTTTGGATATGTTTTTTTTTTTTTGCATCAAAAGACCCAACCGCCATTATAGTCCCTCAGCCATATGGTAAAGCAATTATTTGTTAACAGAAGCAATTAAAAAAAACTTAAAATCCTTCGAAAGTCATGGTGCATGTGAAGTGCCAGTCAGTCGGTTGCAGGTAAAAAGGATATCAGGCTATCAGTGAAAAATTAAAAAGGGCTCTAAGGGATTTAAATAGAAAGATAATAGGTGAATAAAATTTGTAAAGATCTAACTGGTTTCAAAGTAGTTGCGTTTCAGTCAATCTTATTTTCGTTTTTGTTTTTGAGATCCAACCAACTATAAAATGATCTAAAAGCGATTGCCTAGTTGGTTATCAAAAAAATAATTTCGAACTGGATGTGCTTCAGCTTACAATAAAAGGTTTCGCATATAAGCAACTGATTTGAAACTCGTTTGTAAAAATAGTACTCTGAAATTCCATAGTTTAGTTAAAAATAATAATTCAGAGAAAATAATTGATCATTACTGCAGTATTAGGTTCTAGACTTGGTCTTTAGTCATTAAGGTCTAATTTCGATTATTTCATTGTGCTTTGGTTGAACGTAAAAAGGTTTCGCATACTCGTATATGTAAGCAACTGATTTGAAACTGGTTTGCAACTATAGTTGTTACCAAACTTTTTCTTCTTCTGATGATGAAATTCAATAGTCAAGCTTAATATAATATGTCTGAACAAATGATCATCCCTGTTGTATTAGATTTCAGGGATGGTCTTAAGATTTTTTAGGTCTTAATTTCCGTAGAACTTCAATATAACTTACATAAATAATTCGGCGATATACAAATTAGTAAAATTACCGTAAGAAGTGTGTTTGGTCTTGATTATTAAATAAAAAGCCCTTGGCACGTTCTTGTTCTGCGGCACTTTTAAGTTGCCCCTGTGTTGAAAAAAGATAAGTAGATGTGCGATGCATAGTGCCAATAACCATCATCATCGTGGTGGAAAATTGTATTTTTTTTTTGGATAGAAACAACGTTCTGTGCGGACGCTTCTCTGTCTGCTTATGCAGATAATACAAAACAAAATGCAAAAATATTCAACCAATTCGTGTGTGTGGTTTTGGTTTGTTTTGCACTTTGGTCAAAAGATTGGATCGATAAAAATGTGCCAGCACTAACAATTTTCACTGTCCATTCAAAATGTAATAAAAACTATGTGAGTTACTACTCTTAACCTTATTGCTTTAAAAAAAAAAAAAAAAAACATTTTCCCTACGACGCACGCGACGAAAGTTTCTCTAAGATCAACTTATAACGTTCGTTTATAGGGTAAATTGAAAATGATACTTCTAGAGTTTCCTGCCAGTAGTGCATACATAGATGGAGGAAACTAAAAAATATTCGTCGAGGACAAATATTTTGATTGCAGTGCTCTAAATGGAAACTTATGAAGAAACATCAAGAAAAACATATAATCGTACCTAGATATCCTCCGATGCTAGATGTGTCTATGTTTAAGGTGTAAGGACGAACGCCTTTGTACGACAGCCATGGATTTTTTTGCCATCCTTAATAGTGCACGGGCCGACGCGCCGTAGGCAAGGCAACTTAATGAATGCGCAATTTAAGTTGGAATTCCAAAAGCTTTGTTTTTGTTTAGTTTATTTTTGTTCTATATATCTACTATTCGTTTCGTATTTTTCATTCACGGCGTAGAGAAGAAGACATTTTTCCTTTTGGATTCTTTCTTCCGCATCGTAGAAATTGCACTAATGGCATGGAATTTTAACTAAAAAAAATAAAAAAAACAAAGTTCAAAAATGTAAAAAATAAAAAACAAAAAAAAAAAATGATTTATGAAATAATAATTGTTTGTTGACTTGTCTGTTTCTCCAAGAAAATGATGTATGTATGTGAGAGATACAAACCTATTTTCCTTATTAAGTTCAAGTTTAAATTATTTTATTTAACAGTTTTTTATAAACTGGCAATGTCGTCTACCAGGTTGACAAAACAAAAATTATGTAACTCCTATGATTAGTTTTTTTTTTAATTTTAAACATAAAAAATGTTAAAGCTAATTTAGAAATGTCCGTCAATTATCCTATCGCGACAGGCCAGCGTGACCTAAGGCTGCGCATATGTACATTGGAGCAACAAAACGATGTGCGATTCGAGAAGGTATGACACAAGCGATAATAAGATGCGACATAGTGCGCACAGTGTAAGCGATTCTGTGCGGTTGTGTTGTTAATTTGGTTATAATAATTGACCTCAAAATTATCAAAAAATTTCACCACACAACACAAGCTCTGAAATAACAAAATTATACCGGTTTGATTTTTTTATTTAAATGTTAAAATAAACAATAAGAAACTTCTCGTACAAACTCTCTTGAAAAAGTGGTCAGAAGAGTTTTGAGCGAGATGCTTGCGATAGGCATGCGAAAAAATCGCAACACTGGCACCTTCACTGTGCAAACGAACATCGCAAAAATAGAACACATGAGTTTAAATGAAAATTAACGCACTTGATACCAACGAATCGTCACGATTTAAAGGTCGCAATTTGTTTCATTTTTCACGCGATGCGATTGTCGTAAGCTTAAATGAAACAAATGTACTCAAATGGATATGCACACACTTGCGATTTAATTTACAAAGAGAAATGGGCATGCACGCACTTGCGATTTTTAATCCACGATTTCTTAGCCGCAATTAATAAGACACAATGGCGTTAAATGTGAATGCACGCACATGCGACTTAAAAATCGTAGCGATTATAAAAATGAAACAGTTCCATTTTTTCAAGCGTTTTTTCTGTCGCTACTTATTTGTAGCAAATTGCGTACACTCACATAATAAGTAGTGTGCTTTATTTTTTGCGATTAAATAATCGCGCTCAAAAAAATCACAAGTGCGGGCATGGCAATAATTTGTAGCGACTACGACTTTTTAATCACCTCGACGAAAAATCGGAAGTGCGGTCCTAGCCTTAGGCTTCGGCCAGAAACTGAGCGACCGAGCGATAGAGCGACAAGTCTGAGCGATGGGTGGCCATTTACTGAACGTCATCGCAGAGCAATAAGTTGCGAAAATGCCATTGTCAAGTGCAGTCCCTCAGGGTTATGTTGGCCACCTCCATTTAATTTCATGTGTTTTAATTTTCTTGCGTCTCTCAGTCGCTCGTCACTCAGTGCGTGGCCGAAGCCTAAGTGTTATTAAACAGCTTCGGGACTTCCATTTCACTTAAATTTAACAACATCTCTTACTCCGTTTCCTTTAACACCGGACATGAACATATTCCAAGGAAATAGAGCACATCCTCTTTTTCTCTCTGACTGCAGAGATTAAATCTGACCATCATCGATATTTGATCTATACTGTACTCATCAAGAAGTATCTACGTAACAAATTGTTGCATATAGTAGACTTATATCAAAGGGCACGGTATTGACCAGATAAGTTCTGGCCCTACACCCTTTTTACAGGAACAAACTCAGGCGATTTTTGACCCCTCCCTATCTTCAGTACTAATGATGTCAGAAACTTAAAAAAATTAATATTTGCTAAGCTAGTCAGGCACAGGCACCTCACCAAATTTCAATTTTCTAGCATAAGCTGTTCCTGAGATATAAGGCCTCAAAAATCACATAAACCGTAACTGACTGACTGACAAATCATCAAAATTATGTAGCACTTCCCGAATCCCGACATCGTAGAATCTTGTAATTTTACACAACGGTAGGTCTTGTCATGCAAGCATTGTTGGTTGAATGGAGCACTTCCGACTGCTGTAAAACGATGAAATTTGGTAAAGTGCTAGGGCTTAAATTGCATACAAAGACACAGGGGGCGTGGTTTCCGCCCACTTCCTCAGAACTGATGTATAGCACACACTTTCCTTTGCAGAAGAACAATGAAATTTGGTAGAACGATAGGGCTCAAATTGCATATAAAGGACTAAAAATAAAAATTGAGGTTTTCGATTCCGGGGTCGTGGTATCCGCCCTCTTTCTGAGAAAATGTTTTTTTTTTTTTTTTGTTTTTTTTTTGTTTTTTTTTTTTTTTTTGCTTTTTTTGTTTTTTTTTTTTTTTTGTTTTTTTTTTTATAATTAACTCACGCTCAAGGGAATATGATTACCCTTTAAATGTTTTAACACAGCGCGGGCGTGAAATTACGGAAGAGAAAGAAGGATAGGAAAGATGTGTGGCACGATGTTCTGAGACTGAAGGTGGTTGTTTCAGACTTTTTATCTCCAGGGATGGCGGCTGAACTAAAGCGGAGAATTGCCGTGTCTTATTTCTATGTCCCTTATAATTCGCATTATTTTATTCGTTTTTCATCCTTGTTGGGCATACTAGTTTAACTCAATCACATGTTGTTAGTGTTATGCCTAAACAACATGTAATGAGTAAGCCAGCAACCCATTGATGACAATTGTTAGAAGGTTTTAATGGAATTAAAGACGACATAGAAGACGGCAGGGATCGAACCTGTGATACTGAGGTTGACAGGCGAGCACACAACCATCGCGCCACGGCCACCCCATCTCTTTCTGAGAAAATGTTTAATTTATATGGAGCATTTCCAATTGCTGTAGAAAGATGAAATTTGGTAGAGAGGTAAAGCTTAATGTACATTCAAAGCGAAAAATTATGAATCTAAGATTTTTCCTTCCAAGTGTCTTTTTATTGTCATTTTTCCATTTTGAAACTATACATGCATCTTGAAAATTCATGACTTTTCTTAGAACAAGAATGCTCGATTTGGTACTCTATGTTATGTTAACATGAACAGAAAAAGAAAACATTTGCATACCTGAAAAAATTATGAGTTTACATAAAAAATAAAATGCACGACTGGGTCGCACGAACTTGCTCCTATGTAAAAGACTAAGAATTTCAAAAATGAATGTTATTAGAGAAACTGTTCATAAGCATAAAATTCATTTTTTAAATGACTAAAAAAAACTTTTTTAGTAGTTAAAGGTAAGAATAAGATGCCATGTGATTCAAGCAAATATAGATTTATGCAAGAACAAAAATTATAAGTCTTTGTAGTGGTTTCTTAAAAAATAAGGTTTTATATAAGAAAATTTTAAAACATTTTTAAGAATAAATGTTGGTACGCCAATTTGAAGTTTTTATTATTGTATGAATAAAAATTAAATTTACAAAAAAAGTATTGAGCCATTTTCGAGTAATTGAATTTTCAAAAAACAAAAATTGATTTTTTTTTTCGAAATTCAAAAAAATATTTTTCTTAAAGTTTTGAAATGCAATGTTTTTTAAACTTTTTAGAAGCTTCCCTGTACGAAATTTCATTAAAATCCGTTATGCTAATAATGAGAAATTCAAAATTTTAAAAAATCGTTCTATGGTAGGTACACTCAGTAATATCTTGTTTTCAAAATTTTTTTTATTAAATTACAGGTATTAAAAAATAATAGAAAGAAAAAAAATTAAAGCGAAATTCTCGGAACCGTTTTCGAGAAAAATACGATTTTCGAAAACCATTTTTTAACATTTGTATGGAAGGTACCGTTATTTTTAGGTAAAATTAATTTATTTTTCTTATATCTTGTAGATTATTTTTCCAAACTTTTATTTATCAAGTTTTGAAAAAATCGAGCATGGGGTTTTCGAAATATTGAGTTTTCAAAAAAAAATTTTGAAACTTTTTTTAAAAATCCAAAAAAATTGTTTTGGAAAATTTGAATACACAATAATATTCAAACTGCTGGGAAGCTTTAGCATAAAAAAAATGATCCAAATCGGTTGTACCGTTTTTGAGAAAATCAAAAACAAAAAAAATGGTCCCAAGGGGGGTACCAAAACCACTCACTTTTTTGAAAATTTTTTTTCGACCATTATCTAGGTTTAACTAAATTAAATTTTTTGAATTTTTTTTAAGAAAATCGCAGGGACAGTTTTTGAGAAAAAAAAATATTTATAAAATTTCGGAAAAAAATCGTATGGCAGGTACCGTTATTTTTGGTCATAAAAAATCAAATCAAAAAACATCCAGGGGTAAAAAATCAAAACCCATATCTACCAAGTTTGAAGAAAATCGGCCGAGCCGTTTAGCTGTAATCGAACAGACAGACAGACAGACAGAATTGCCAGACCCACTTTTTTCGTCTTCGCTATCATCGTAATGTCAACTTTGATCAAAATCTCGAGTTCGATTTTTTTTACGAATGCATAACTTGCCTTATAGTACCTATAAGTCGCAAGTAAAAACCCTTGACTGTGATGTGAACTATAAATCAAACCACTAATTAGGCTATTAATTGGTGGGCTACCTTCATTAAAAAAAGGAGTTAAAACATCATCGCATCTTCAACAATTATTGCTCTCTTATGACTTTGAGCGGATGTAGGTACCTACTAGTATTTATAATTAAGGTAGGTAGTTTTTTCTTATGTCCAATTCAAAAGGTTTTAAAAACCATTGAACCCATTAAATTTAGTCAGTAATCATCAAATAATAAAATTTCTCTATTACATTGAAGCTGCTTCAATCTTCAATATTATTCTACTTTAAATATTCGGTGTTAAACCTTTATGAAGTAAGAACTTGGCGTACTTTTAGATCTCAGTACTTTTCACGGCTGACTTGTTACACAAAGGTTTTTGTATAGAAGAACTTGGCTCTTTTTGAACATTTATGTTTTTGGTCTGATGGACTTAACGTCGACAGTCCCTACAAGTTTGTAAAGTACACATTTCCATTCACGAAGGTTATTTAAATCTAAATTTGCGCAAGCTCCAACCACTCAACATACCAAATTGTTCTTCGTCTAGTGACTTGACGCGCAACTTTTCTTGGTAGCCTCTAATTAAAAAATAACCCAAAACAATTTTGATTCTTTATTAATTTAAACAAAAATCCCTTAGGGTTCCAAGTTCAATGAGTTTCAAAGGTGAAGAATGAAGCCGATGTAAATAAGACTCTTGAACTTTTTGCCAGGTTCTTTGAATCGGTGTATTCTAACTCGCAGGTAAACCTTGTCTTCCCTTGTAAAAGCTAACGATTTCTTAAACCGAATGTCAAGCATGATGTTGATGGTATTCGTGCCCTTATTTTCTTATCTTAAAAAGATGTGCAAATTCGCTTTTCCTACCTCTACTAATTATTTTCGATCTCTCATTGTCATCCGGAGTTTTTTTGAGCGAATGGAAATCTTATCGGGCTCAAAAAAAATGTTGAAAATTATAGGGGAATCTGCAAGCTTTCCGGCAATTCATAAATTTTTAGAACGTTTAGTAAAAAATGAGCTTGATTTGTTAGTGAAAGAACATATAATTATAATGCCCAGCATGAATTTATCTCGGGGAGACCAAATATAACTAATGTAGCAAGTTTATCTTACTTTGTTGTTTATACTATCCAAAACCGAAATGAAGCCGATGATATTTATACGGATTAAAGTAAGGCTTTAATTCAGTTTGCCACAATATATTACTTCGTAAGATTGAAGTATTCGGCATTCAAACTTACTTCAGTGGATTTACTCCTTCTTAACCAGTAGGATTCAAAAAATATAACTTGATGAATGTACCTCCAAGCCAATTAAGTTCACGTCAGGTGCTCCTTAAGGCAGCCACCTCGGTCCTTTGTTTTGTATTATATTTTCTGATGAGTATGTGCTGATAATGTCAAGATATTTTTTAAAGTAGAGACTGATAATGACTGCTTTAAACTTCAAATGAATATTGATAATTTACGAGTATCTGTCTGGTGTCGACTAAACTATTTAAACCTTAATGTTAAAAAAATGCTTCGTGGTCTCTATATCTAGAAAACAATTTGTGGAAGAGTTTCCATGCTTTATATATCTAGATCGCAGTCATCTACAGAGAACTGTAAAAGTCAAAGACTTGGATGTAACTTTTAACTCCAAATTTCGAACTCAATGTTGAGGTTTATAAAAAGAATTTTTTTTTTTGATTCTTGAAAAATTTGTAGGTTACCTCCATTCCTGCTGACGCGACGACAAGCACACATGAATGTTTGAGAGGTGTCTCTATTTTATTTATTTTGCATTATAACTGATAATCATTTGATATTTGTGTGTATTTGTTGCCCGTTTAATTAAATTTGTGTTTAAAGCTGAATCTATACAAATTTATAAAACGGCGCCCAACGCTTATTTAATATGAACTTATTTTCAGTGCAAACTAAATCGCGCTTAATTTAAAGCCTCGAGTGTCTCTACTTTATGAAATAAATTAAAAAGACGTCATCATACTTGTATTTCCTGAAATTAAAAGACGTTATTTAAATGGTTAAATCTGATAAGCTTGTATTCTATAATAAGAGAAAAGCTTTTAAGAACATACATTTTTTCTTCTACTTATTTACCTAAACTCTTCAATATTTATTTTTATGAAATTTATTAAACTGCTTCTGAAGCTTTTAATAAAGCTTCGTAGTTCTTTTAAGTATCAACTTCAAACTAATTAAGTTTATCTTGAACTTTTTTAATATAAAAAAATCAAAATCACCTATTAAACCTCCTTCTAGAGTCAGCTCTCAATGATGCTTTTAAATTTGTCTAAACATCTCACAAGAAAATCTCAATTTAAAAAGTTTATTCGTTGAAGTTGAGTTATAAAATTGAAGCTCAAGCTTTTATTTAGCCTTTGCTGTGAGGTAAAACATTGATGAAAATTCTTTTCAAATTCTCCCTCTCTATCATCACAGTCTGTTCATTAGAAAAAAAAAAACATCGCCCACTAAAGATAGAAACTCCTCAAAGATAAATACGAAAGATCTTTCGCTCGTCTGACACTCATTTTCGCAATATTAAAGTGATGTCTTACTCGTAACTCAATTAGTTCCAGCACTGCCTTCCTACTTCTTGGAAAATCAAGCATCTATCACAAGATAGATTTTCTTCGAAACATGGTTAAGGAGCATGTTTTCAATAATAAACTCAAATGAATTTAATTGCTTGTGTTTCTAATTCTTGCAATACATTTTCGCTCATCATATAAGTCTTCGTTATTAAAAATAACATAAGTACGACTAATCCTCGGCTTATGGTTCTAGAACAATGATAATGATAATGGCGTTTCATTTGCAAATGTCAAAGGGAAACAGGCTTAGATCTTGAACGGTGCCATTTTTGGAATTTCTACCATTTACATAAGATAGTCACTTGCAGAATGTCTGCAATAAAAATTCAATTTCTTATTCAATTAAAGCGTCTTTCAATCAAAATCAGTGTCTGTCTTGTCTGACATTGGGCGCCATTTTGTGTTGCTTTGTTTTGTATTTGTGTTCTTCTCCGAAATTTCATTTGCTTTAAGGATGCACACAGTTACAAACATGTCTTATGTGAGACATCTGTGCGCCGAATTTTACCCGGCAAAAGGAAATTTGAATGAATCTCCGTTTTACTCTTGGAAGATTGATGGGTTCCACTTTCAGAAGAAAAAGTAGAATTACATCTAATCACCTGTTTAACGAGGACCAAAAGAGGGTAAAACTTTGCTGAGATTGTTTACTTTTTTTTCGCTTCTAACTTTATAAAACTTTTACCTGTGGACGAAGATGTAAAGCGAAATAATTGAATGCGGCAGTGATAAAGGTTTTCATGTCATCTATTCTTAAAAAAAAACTTGCCGGCTGGAAATGGTGGAGGACTTTGGGGAAAGTAGGGTTTTTTTTTTTTTTTTTTTTTTTGATGAAGGTTGACAAATGAAAGAATAACGTTCTCAGTTTAATATTTGATTTCGAAATTGAATTTGTTTTCATGTTGGACAAGCATTTGAGAGTTAGCTGCTCTCGGATCTACACGGTAGTAAATGAAATCCTAGTCCTATCTATTAAGTTTTGATCTGTTTGTGAAAATTAATTCGGGCTTCTAGTTAAGGGCTTCCGCAAAAAAGTTCACGATTAATGGTTGATAAATGAATAACATTGTTTGTCAGTCGTTGAGTTATAGTTTAAGACTTTAAATCTTTTAAAAAATATGCAATAAAGTAGAAATATAGTGTACCATAATATTTTCAAAAGAGATCATTTCGCTCATGCTAATATTAAAATACAGTACAAAAAGGATGTTGAATAAGAAAATAAAATAGACAACTGGGTCGCACGAACTTGCTCATTTATGTAAAAGACTAAGAATTTCAAAAATGAATGTTATTAGAGAAAATCTGTTCATGAGCAAATGACTAAAACAATTCCTTTAGTTGTTGGAGCTCGAAACAGGATGCCATATGATTCAAGCAAATATTAGTTTATGCAAGAACAAGAGTTATTTCGTTGTAGTGTTTTCTTAAAAAAATAAGCTTTTTATACAAAATTTTTAAAACATTTTTAAGAAAAAATTTAAGTACGCTAACTTTTTAATACTGTACTACTTTTATTACTGTACGAATAAAAAATACATTTCCAAAAAAAAAAATACTGAGCCGTTCTTGAGATATCGAATTTTACAAAAATAGGTAAGGAATTCCATATTCGCGTAGTACGGCTGACGAACGAATCTCTGTACTTCACAGTACGGCCGAAATTGGGCTCAAGGGTAAACTGATGGGCATTCCTAGAAGTGCCAGTATTACGGTTGAATTGTTTATAAGGAGAGGGATTCAGCTGGCTTTTTCACTAGAACATAGTCCGTTAAAATAACGGTAAAAAAGGGTTACGGGTTTTCGAAATACTGATTTTCGAAAAAACAAATTTTGAATTTTTTTCTTAAATTCCAAAAAAAAAAAATGTTCTTAATTAAAATTCGAATACACAATAATAATGAAACTTTTGGGGAGCTTTAGCATAAAAAAATGATCAAAATCGGTTGTACCGTTTTTGAGAAAATCAAAAACAAAAACAAATTATTCCAAGGGGGGTACCATTAATAACAGTTTTTGGAAAAGTTTTTTTTTCAACCATTACCTAGCTTTAGTTATAATATGAAATTTATTTTAAATTCTTTCAAACAAATATTATGTTAGACAGTTTTCGAAAAAATATTTATAAAATTCGAAAAAAAAATCGTATGGCAGAACCGTTATTTTTGGTTTAAAAAAAAAGAAAAAATCGTAGGGGGGTGAATTTAAAAACAAAAAATAGTTTAACGAAAATCGGCCGAGCTGTTTAGGCTGTAGGTGAATAGACAGGCAGAATTTCGAGACCCATTTTTTTCATCTTCGCCATCATCGTAATGTCAACTTTGACCAAAATCTCGAGTTCGATTTTTTTTACCGAATGCATAACTTGCGTTATAGTACCTATCCTATGAGTCGCAAGTAAAAATGTTACCATACAGTAATTACGTGTGCTAGTAAACGATTTGGCTATTTAAATTTACAAATATACATATAAATATTTATTTGTTAATATGAAGATGAATATTAAAAATATTTTAACTTCTTGAATTGTGTTCTTTAAAAATCATTTATAATTTTTTAAGTGATATAGCTAACTCTTACCATTATTCGATTAAATTTGAAATGCCCGCTTCATTGCCAAAGTTCGCCATTTTAAAATTTGTATTAAACTTCTGTTTAACGTTAATCTATTACAATTATGAGATATTTTAAGGGAAAATAAAAAATTATTAGTACTTGCAATCATTTAATCAAATTAAACCGTCGCGTCGGTCGTTTTGTATTAAAGCTCATTGTTGCTTCCCTGCTTTTGACAATTCGTCCTACAGTATTGTAGTACAGTTCTAGTTATTCTCCGTACTAAAATAGCTTTAACTTGGAACTTGCCCGAAAATTTATAAAATCTAATTTTTTTTAGTTCTCGGGAAAAAAATACGGATTTTACTGAAACGACTTCTTTCCATTCTAAAAATGTTATCGAAATCGGTTCAGAAGTTTCTGATACACTTGCAAGCTCCAGCCCTTGAAACTCCAATGCCAATTAACTATAATATTCTTATTATTTATAAAAAGAAACACCTTTTAGTTTGCAGTTTTAGTCCTGTCATATTCATAAAAGACATTGCTGTCACTTCTGACCTTGCAACATTTGTAAAGTTCGCTATTAACATTTCTCCACCCCTGTCCAAAATTTCTTGCATTCTTGATACATTGATACATAATGTCAGATGTACAGAGTAAAAAGACTTCGACTTAATTCCACTGAACGAAGGCAATCTGTGTAGTTAAATAAAACAAAAGCTCATCGTTGAAACGTACTCGTAGCGTAGTTCAAACTCATTTCAACTCTGTATACATTTTCATTTAAGTGGGACAGCCCTCTTTTAATCTCTTTTCTCTGTATTATACATACTCGTATCGTTTTTGTGATTCGGGTTCTCTTATCCAACAATAAGAGTCTGAGTTCCGAATTTTCGTGTCTACAATGCAGAAGACATAAAATCTCAATTTTCTAGCTTGAAAACTTGAATAGGAGTTTTTGATAAAGGCTCAAAACATAACTTTTCACTTCAAACATTCCGACAGAGCTGAATTTTGGAAGAGGACTTTATTTATCCGTTCTAAATAAAGAACTCTAATTTTGGCCCGGTGATAAAGTTTTTTTGGGGGTTAAAAAGAGGGTGAAATTCACGTTTCTTAAAAATTTCTCAAAAACTAAAATATTTTTTTTTTTAATGAGAAGGGAATGTGTACCTTGTACCATCTAAATATGCGCAAAACACATATTTTTACTTGCGACTTATAGGTACTATAAGGCAAGTTATGCATTCGTAAAAAAAATCGAACTCGAGATTTTGACATTACGATGATAGCGAAGACCAAAAAAGTGGGTCTCGCAATTCTGTCTGTCTGTCTGTCTGTCGGTTCGACTTATTTATTTTTGGTAGCCCCCCTGGGTCCATTTTTTTGTTTTTCACGAAAACGGTACAGCCGATTTAAATGATTTTTTTTATGCCAAAGCTCCTCCAAAGTTTGAATATTATTACATATTCAAATTTTCAATTTTTAATTTTTTTGATTTTTAAAAATAAATTCAAAATTTTTTTTGGAAACTCAATATTTCGAAAACCCCATGCTCGATTATTTTCAAACTTGACAAATAAAAGTTTCTTAACATAATCTACAAGATTTGAGAAAAAAAATTTTGTTTTATCTAAAACTAACGGTACCTTCCATACAAATTTTAAAAAATGGTTTTCGAAAATCGTATTTTTCTCGAAAACGGTTCCGAGAATTTTGCTAAAATTATTTTTCTTTTGATTAATTTTTATGATCTATAATTTAAAAAACAAAATTTTAAATCTAGATATTACTGACTATACCTACCATAGAACGATTTTTTCAAATTTTGAATTTCTCATTATCAACATAACGGATTTTAATGAAATTTTTTATAAAGAAGCTGCTAAAAAGTTTAAAAAACATTGCATTTAAAAACTTAAAAAAAAAAATATTTTTTCAATTTTTAGAAAAAAAAGTCATTTTTTTTTTTTTAAATCGATATCTCAAGAACGGCTTAGTATTTTTTTTTTTGAAAATTAGACTTTTATTCGTACAATAATAAAAACTTAAGGTTGGCGTACCAAAATTTTTTCTTAAAAATGTTTTAAAAATTTTGTACATAAAAGCTTATTTTTTTAAGGAACCACTACAGCGATTTATAATTTTTGTTTCTGCATACATTCATATTTGCATAGCATTCTGTTTTTATCTCTTACTACTAATAGACCGAGAGCCCACAGCAATTTTTGGGTGTGATTGATAACAAAAAATAATAAGCATAATTAGATAGGCCTTTTATAGTTATTTATGAATGTGAACGTCTTGCATACTCTAGTGGGCGCAATAGTGCATTATAGTGCATCAAGTATGCAGTTCTTTCCAAATTCTAAAAAATTGGGATACAAAATTTGCCATAACTTCAAAATGAACAGCTAAGTGCCCTGATTGCAAATATCGAGGTCCAAGACGCTTTGAAGGTGGCCTTCTTAGTGCAAGAAGTAGCCTATTCTTATCGCGTCTGGCAGGCAGAAGGCTGTCTGTAAAACGTCTTGGACCTCGATATTTTCAATCAAGGGGCTTAACTCTACATTTTGGCAAAGTTGTTGTCACAATTATTTGGACTTGGAAAGAACTGCATGCTTGATGCACTATTATGCACTATTGCTCCCACTAGAGTATGCAAGGCTTTCACATTTGTAAATAACTATAAAAGGCCTATCTAATTATGCTAATTATTTTTTGTTATCAATCACACCCAAAAATTGCTGTGGGCTCTTAGTCTATAAAAGAATTTAAAAAATTCATTAATTAATAACATTCGATTTTAAAGTTCCTAGTCTATTACATAGGAGCAAGTTCGTGCGACCCAGTCTTGCATTTTATTTTCTTGTCGCTCAGTCTATAATATACATAATCACAGTGGAGAACTCCTTTTACAAGAAATTAATGGAACTACAAATTATTTCCGAAAAAAATGCAATCAACCGAAAAATATCAAAAAACGTTGTTCCACTCCAAAAATTAAAGCATGGACGAACATCGGCATCATTGGAAGATGGGAACTTGACATACAAAGCCCCTTAATATGTCATTTTTTAAATACTTTAATTTTAGAAGCTAGTTTTTTAATGAAAGTCAAATCTAACTTACTTACTTTACTTAACTGGCTCCCGATCCAGCTGGGCTGGGATTCGAAGACTATTAGCTGGAGCATTGCTGTTCATTAACATTGGCCGAGCCAATGTAGTCGACGTGTTTTGGCTTTCTGGACTACATCCACATCTCGTTACAACTGAAAGAGTTCACAGTTGTAAGTCTCCGCCATTAATAGCGGTTTCATAGGGTAAGTCTTCGTCGGATCTCCGCTAAGGTGTCGTTCGTGGAGTTATTATTAACCCTGGTAGATGAACTCCTTAACTCCCTAGAAGTTCTTGCTATCAATAATCGGTGGACAGGTGTTTGCTTGTTTGATGATAGCATATACTTGGTCTTGTGCTCATTTACTCCAAGACTCATAAGTCTCGTCTGATCTTCAACAGCCGTGAAGAACTCTATTACGAACATTGGAAACGGCTAATGATGTCAATATCGTTTCCAAACTCCAACAGATGGACTGATTTATTGAATAAAGTGCCCTCCGCATAATCTGCTCTAGAACGCATCTCCTTTCCGAAACCTTGTGCATATTTGGAATAGCTCGAAGGAGTTGCTCTCCAGTTGTCCATTGCACCGCGTATTTTTCATTGTCACGCGATCAGTTTTCCGAGTTCGTCCATCGCCATATAGAGCTCCTAAGGATGAATGATATCATCATTCTGGTCCTATAATTAGCAGCCAGTTGCTTGACTTTTTTATAAAATTTGAAATTCGAAATTCGAATAAGTTATTTTCAAAATGGCAGCATTTATTTAAACCCCAACACCATAAAAAATGATTTCAGAATGAGTAGATGTACCCAAACACCATTCCAAAAAAAAAACTTTAGCCCCCGTCTAATTTAAGATACTTTTTCAGTATAGGAAGGGTATTCATGTAACCGCGGAAAACCCTCGTAAACCTCGGAAACCAGATAATTTTATCTCCGCAGAAACGAGCTGTCAAAATTTGTATTGGAAAAACTTTCTGCAAATCTGATGAAATTATCTCACGAAATTGTTGCGGAAAGTGTAGAAATAAACCTGATAAACTAAGAAATGTCAATTTTGACTTATAATTTGATTATTTCCCACATTTACGCAAGTATTTTTTAGGGGGTGTTCATGCAAACATGTTGCGGAAAATTATATCTTTCTACAAAGCAGAAAATTATCTCGTTACATGAATACCCTTAGTGTGTGAGACTCTGTACAAAAATTCAACTTTTTGTCAAAAAAATTAAATTTCCAAAAAAAAAAAATTAATGACTTGTTTTTGAGACATTGAATTTTCAAAATCTAACACAAAAAAAAAAAAAAAAAAAAAAGGCCACCGGTTGGTATTGAACGGTCCTCCATCCAAGTACTAACCACGCACAACGATGCTTGATTTCACTGATCGATAGTGATGCTATTATCAATGCCCAGGCCGTTGAATTAATGTCTGTAACTGTCAGCGTCGGTCGATAGGAAAGTTCATAAATGATAAGGCAGTTTTAGGAATCGACAATGTATGTAGTTCATGCGGCGAATTTCATAATTCAGTTTTCAGGGGATGCGAAAGGTCAACGGATCGAGTTAACTCACCGGGAGTAAAATTCTGCGAATTCTGTAATCGACATGAATGTGTCATGGAGGTAGTCAATATTTTACTCAATTTCTGATGAAAGTTGCATTAAAATCAGTCGGAAATTGATTATGAATTTCAAATAAAAATAATATTCGCTTTTGTTTTAGAGGACAAACCACTTTTCTCTTAAAAGGGTGAAAATAATCCCACCTACTTGTACATAGATACATACTTGACATTCATACAGTACGGTTCTACTTGAAGGAATTTTTTATTTGGTCCTGTCGTTCAAGGAAATCGATTATTTTTTTTTTCAAGGGTCTATGATTGATTCATATATTGCATTGTTTCACACACAAAAGCTGGACTTTATTATAAATTTTAGGTATCTCATAGTTCTTTGTATAACGACCAGGAGTGGCCTCGCTCTCATGGTAATAGCTTCCCAAAAGATGAGACTAAGAAATTGAGAATTTTTTGATGTGAAAATCCTTAAATCCTTAAATGTTTGTCGTGAAAAAAAAAATACAAAAATATATGTATTCAACTTTGTTCCCCCATTATACCATTCTAAAAATAGGGCCAAAGTAAAAGATAGGTGAATACATTCACTCTTCATTCCTCTAGTAATGGGCTTAGCGTCGCTTGAAAATAGGAATATAAAGGTTCCACAATCTTAAACGTGCCTAATTTTTATTAATTCAAAGCTGACAATCTTAATAGAAATTGCTGAAGAAGCATGCGATTTTTTTTTGAATGTTTTTTTAAAAATTTTGTTTTAATAAAAACACGCTATAGAACTTTTTAGAGTTACATACATCTTAGTGAACTTATTTTCATTGAAATTGGTTCTATTTAGTTTTTGAAGATTACCCACCAAATTGAATTTCTTCAAGTTTTTAAAGAAGACTATTGAAAATTTTCTTAAACCATCTTTCGAAATTCCCTTATTCAAATCTCTGTACGAAATTCCACGGTGCGCGTTTTAGATATTCAACCCCAATTAAAAGAGCTTTAATTAATTTATGTACATTCATCATCTTACATCCTACTTCAGCAATCTACTTATGTTTAATCATTAGAATGCTAAGACAAGAGCCATAATAATTAGCTTAGCGGTGTATACATTTGATGCCTGAGTTTGTTTGGCGAAATACGCTTCACCCACACAAATCAGATAAATGATGCCAATATCAACCATTACGTATTTGAGAAGGATGAAAAGCCAAAACAAACAAGACGAATTAAGCACTGACACTGTGAAGTCTGTTCAAGAGCCTTCAAGTATTGTAGTTCTTCTTCTTCATCTACATCTACATTTGTTCATTCATAGATTGACTATTCGTCTTCGACCCTCAAATAGGGATTTAAGCATTTATCTAATTGGTATTTATGGAAGTCGAAAGGTTTCACCCTATAATAAGGTAGTACATACATACGTATGTGTGGAGGAAAGCTCCATTCAAGGGATGCCTTGAGAAAGGATACAAGATTATGAACATGTGGTTAGGGATGTGTTTATATTAGAAATAGGACTGTTTGAGGATAGGACAACAAATGGAATTGTCAAAGTTTGGGTTTTTATAGGTCATCCATAGAAGAGGCTTACGCTTAATTTTTACTGACTGCTCAAATAAGATCAAATACCGTTTGTTGCTTAAAGATTTACCAAAAACAAATGTCATCTTAAAGTCTGCTATGTAAAGTCCTCCAATAGCTTACAGTGTTATTCTGTCTAGAACACAGCATATACACTTGGACAAAGTTGCACTTATTTATATGTATTATTTAAAACGCCATTCAAGTGTAGTCCTACCAGAAATTGAACAAGAACCTCTCCTAAGCCATCTTAATCTGATTTCAATTGCTGCATTACGTTTCTCTTCTATTTGAAGAGCATTACATCATGTTCTAAAACTTTTCAATTCAGTTTGTTGTGTTCGTTTTCATTGAACTGAACTGAACCAAGGATCCCAATTCATCTGGATGGATTGTAAATTCCTAAAATATTTTACCTTTCCTCCCATCAATAGCCAGCTCCTTCACATAGTTCATTTTTAAGCAAACTTTTATCTCAGATAGCTTAACGGGGAGGGAGATATAAACATCTTAAAAATTCATTCAATACTTTCGAAATTCTCATTCAAGGAGCTATCTAGCTATAGGAGTACTTGGGAGCAAGGAAAAGTACAAAAACAGACGTAATATGATCTTAGGGAAATTGTTCTGCATTTGATAAATCTATATGCATCATCAGTTTCACGATGGATGGCTGCATTATAAATATATCTTTTCGTATGTATGTACATTTGCCATGACGACTTCTAATCAATTATTCTTGGAATTATTTTGTATTCGTTTTTCACTTTTAGTCTTTTATTATTTATTTTGCAAAATGTCAGTTACATTCTATAGATTCTATTGAAATACAGTGCTGTGTAAAGTCTTTTAGATAATTTTTAAACTTGGCTGCTTTTCATTGCGAGAGTGAATAAAGGAAGTCAATCCATTTTTTTTCTCTACGATTACGAGTGTCCGACTTCGGTGGTTTCCAAAACGCTTTTTATTTCATTTTTAGCCCATGCATTTTTTAATCTCCAAACTCTAAAAGTGTTGACCTAAAAAAATATTTGTTTGACTACATGGATACTCATAACGTAGGGGGGGAAAGCTATCGATAGTTTCCACCATTGAATTCGAAAAATGTAACTTTTGCATAAAATTGAAAGTTTGCTTATGAAGAAATAGTTCCCTATTTGTTTCCGATTTTCATGACCGATAACCCAACGACAAGCTCTAAAGTACTATTTATTGCAGGAAGTCATAGGAATAAATACATTTTTACAACAGTTCAGTCATATGCTGGACTTAACCTACGAACCCTTCAAGATCTTTTGAAAAGTTCATGATATTTTTTTTATTTTGTAGCATTTTATGTTATCGATATATTTCGATATTTTTTTTTTTCTTATTTAAATGGTTGAAAGCATTGAATTGGCTTGGAACTTTAAATTGTTTAAAAATTTTTTTTGATATATTTAATATAAACTGAATTAAGTGTTTCAAAAACGCAACATTAATTTAAATGTTTATGTTTTTAAGAATACGAATTGAAATTTTAATAATGGTACACCTAGAAAAAAAATTAAATAACAAATTTGGAATTCACTCAAAATTGCTAAGCTGGTTATCGTCTTACCTCACTGACAGAAGTCAACAAGTGCAGATAAATAATACATGCTCTAGGAAAATTATTTGTTTATCTGGTGTTCCCTAGGGAAGCCATCTTGGCCCACTTCTTTTCATTATCTTTATTAATGAAATTATTACTGCGATTAATCATTGTGATTTCCTGATATACGAAGATGTTCTTAACCTCTTTTTAAAAGTTAAAACTTTTGAAGATTGCCAGCTGATTTAATCTGACTTCAATCGCTTGTTGAATTGGTGCCATATAAATGGTCTTGAACTTCATATCAAAAAGTGGTGTTCAATTATTTTTCGCGAAAAACAGAAAGCCTTTTGTCTTATGATGCCATCAAATCTAAACCTATAAATCGGGTCTCACAAATTATTGATCTAGGCATTATACTTGTTTCTGATCTTTGTTTTAAACCACAATTTTATTTCTTGATCCGTAAGGCGAGCTCATTGGTGGGATTTATTAAGCGAAATGCAAAGGATTTCAGAGATCCTCATGTACTTATTTCTTTGTATACATTGATTGTTAGATCTGTTCTTGAATACGCAGATGTTATTTGGAGCCCCGCGTTTAACGACCACTCTGCTATCACATAAAGTGTCCATCACTTCTTGCAAAGCTTCCAGTTTACGCTCCCGCTAGAACCCTAAGGGCAATTTTTTTTATTTCAAAGAACGCATTCTAAATCCAAAGATTCCTGCCGCAGTCCTTTCACTTGTACCACTTGATAGTATTTGATTCGAGGGTGTAGTTTGTTTCTTCTACTACCCAATATTTTGTGTTGCTTAGCTCTGTAAAAAAGTTATATTTTTTGATCATACCATCTCTTGGATTGTCAAGCAGGTTTGTAACTGTGATCTGAAGTTTCTTTCCCTCAGACTAATAATTTTGGCTGTCCCAGTTCCTTACTTTAAGAATCTCAAAATACCTCTCATTGCTGCACTTCTGATGACCTCGTGTAGAGGGGATGAAAAGAGGACAACCTCCATAGATGGTAGGGCAGGTTCTCATTGCTCCCGTATCTATATAGATGCACGCGTGCCTCTGGACTTTTTCTAAGGTTTTCCTAGTCTTGATGGGTCTTACCATCATAGTGTACATCCACCTGAAAATGTTCGGTTTGCATTCCTATGACTTGCCTGCAAGTCTCTTGCAAATCATTAGGGATTTTGTGGGTCTCCCGACTATAACTTGTAATAGTTTGTTCCAAAGGAGTTTACTATCTAGTGTTATTCCTAGATATTTGATCTCCCTCTGCATTTTAATTACTTCACCAACTAACTGGATATGTTTCAATTTCATATGTGGCAGAAGTCTTTTCCTAGTAAATGGTATCATTGCCGTCTTGGAGAGGTTTATTGGTAGTCCTACAGATAGACATCATTTCCTTGTAATTGTTAGTCCTCTTTGCATAATATTGCAAAGAGTTTCTTCAAACTTACCTTCTACAGTTACAGTGATAGCGATATCATCATCAAAGCTAATGCAACCTATACCATGGGAGGTAAGATTTTCTAACAATTCATCCACTACACGACTCCACAGCAAGGGTGATAATACACCACCCTGAGGACAGCCTCTTCTTGTGATTACTTTTTTTACATTTTGTCCCGCATGTGCTTCTGCATTTCTAGTGCCTAACATTACTTTTATCCATCTGGTTATGGTGATGGGCATGCATTTCCTAACAAAAGCATTGCCTACAGCCTCGTGGAATGAGTTGTGTAAGGCTCACTCTATGTCTAAGAATGCAGCTAATGCTGTTTCCTTTACATCTAAGGCTTCTTGTATCTGATTCGTTATTTCAAACAGGACGGTCTATGTTGATCTGCCCGCCCTATATGCGTGTTGTCGGTGATTGAGAGTCTTTCCTTTTAAAACTTCTGATCTTATGAAGTTGTCAATTACCTTTTCCAAAGTTTTCAGTGCAAAGGATGTTAAGTTTATTGACCTGAAGGACTTTGGATGGGTTGTTTCTCTTTTTCCTATTTGGGGAATGAAGATAAGCTTAACTGTTCTCCATAGACTTTGTATATGCCCAAGGGCAATGCTACTCCGAAGAATATTAATGAGATATAACACAAGGTTTTCTTTTCTCTTCTTCAAGAGACCTAGGAAGATACCATCGACACCTACTGACTTGTAGGATTGGAAGATATTAATTGCCCATTCTATCTTTTTGCTATGAAAGGTGTTCTCTCTACCAAGTAACCATCCAATGTTAAACTGCCTGGGAAGTGTGTGTTGAGCGTAAGGTTGGAATAGAAATCGATCGATACCAAATAAAATTTAAAATCCTACAATTCACTTTCACTGATATCGATTTCATTTTTTTCGAGGTGAAATCGATGCAAAATTCTGTGTTCTAGATTTCGATATTCTCAATTTTCAAATGATTTCAGTTATTGTGAATTTTTCAGAAAAAAAATATGAAGAGAATGAAAAATATCCTTTTCTATAATAGAATAGTGTTGGAATTTGACTAAGCTCCCAAATTCTAAGATGCTTCCCATCGATGCATGCTATTTCTCCTGGAATATTAAATTGTTCCAAAAAATTAATCTTGTCTCTTTCTTGATTATTCCAAGTTGAATTCGACTTAGACAAATTTTATTCTCCAAATCAAAATCTTTGACTGAGTACTTCGACCAAGACCGATATCAAAGTGATATCTGGAAATTTCCTGCGGCATGAAAACGTTAGACAATGGCCAGTTGCAATGATGCCGGAATTTAGGTTGGCTGATTTCGAGGCACTGATGGAAAGGCACTTTTATCAAGTAGTATGACACGAAACTTTAAGCCACGTACGCCGCGCCGTGTCCGCAATTGCTTAAATAATCTCCAAACATTTTTCTTCTGCTTATTCACGCCTGGTATTTCATAATGCCACTGGAAGCAATAAAGCCCTCATTACAATATTTTATAGAATTACTTTTTTTTTTTTTTTAATTTACACATAAAATTTTAATAGCAGTCAAAAAACTTGACAAACAAAATAGTTTTGTATTTGTCAATTGAGAAGTGACAGATGACAGCTGTTTCCAATTTTTCGAAATTATGAAAGTGAATGAAATGTGGAACACTGAAAACAAATTCACTTTATTTGGAAATTTGTTTTCATTTCGACTTCACTTGATTTTTGGAACCTTCCTGAAAGAAGTATAATCGAACAACTACTCTATATCGGTGCGGGACTTTAGGTTTCAGGATCAATTACACTCTAGCTTTAAACTTGAATTTTGATTTTTTTCAACAAACGGCTTCCGAAATTGGTCATTAAAACTATTCCAAAGGCATATTTAAGGTCTATTATTTACCAATTCTATAAAAAAAGATCATCAAAATGAAGTTGGTTCTCACAAACATTATACAATAGAGACTGAACTCACGTTTAAATGACAATTCAATCTTGTTGGAGTTCAAAAAGCTGGTTTCAGCAAGAGTTTCTTCACAGTGGATACAATTTAGGTGTTGCCAGATGCTGTGGAGCTTTACATGAACAAAAAGATGAAAGTGTTTGCTTTTTTTGTTGACCTTGAATAAGTGTTTTATTTAATTGAAGTTGGTTCTCTTCTTTACAAGTTGACAGACAAAGGACTTTCGCACATTTTGCGCAAAATCACCGAAGACATTTAAACGAAAAGATGTGCAGCGATGTGAGATTGAGAAGTACTGTTACCTTACTTCAGAACGGTATTGAAATGAAACATTTCATCTTCAGTATATGGGAACATAACTTCCTCCATGATCTTCACATAAAAATGCTGATCCATAATGCCTTAAATGCGGTATATGGGACCAACACCATAGAAGGAAAAACATGCCTAAACCATTATGCGGGATAATCTATGTTTTATTGTCTTGACTGTGTAGCGTGGATTATGTTCTGTGTTTGGAGGCCTTATTACATATTGAGGAGATCCCTTTCTACCATATAACACAATCTTAGACTCATCTGACCACAGAATATTCCTCCACAAAAACATGAAAATTCAGGGACTTACCAATGATTTTATTTACACTACCATTGCATT
Organism: Philhelius festivus; assembly: GCA_963931855.1. NCBI lineage: Eukaryota > Metazoa > Arthropoda > Insecta > Diptera > Syrphidae > Philhelius > Philhelius festivus. Next base: position 38,372,193 of record OZ007556.1, on the reverse strand, counting down.
GACCGCAACTGTCAAATATATAAATATATAAATAAACGTCAAATAAACGTCAATTTGATCGTCATTTTTTTATGCATATGCTCTCTGGCTTATCAATTTCTCGTCGTCAATTCGATTTTTTTTACTGCAGTGTTACGCCGCAAATGATGTTATCGAATATGAAACTTTAGCAAACTGAGTTATCGAAAATAAGGATTTATTAAATTAAAATTTCGTTTTAGGTTTTCGATGCATTTTTGATGCAATTTATATTTTCGAAAACTACGGTGGCACTAATGGTAGATGATAGTTGGCACACAAATTTATCGATTTCTCCATTAAAGTGACGTTCTTATGACAGATACAAATCAAATACGGCCTTTTCGAAAACGTCAAATTGACGTCCATTTGATAGTGAAAAGATTGTCATTTTTTGACGCAAATGCTCAAATCGACAAATTTGCGACTGTCATGCCTACACAAAATCTGTTTGATCAACGAAAGCCAATTTTTTGGCAAACGCATTTGACGTCAACAAACTCGCTTCCTGGCTTTTCAATATTAATATCGTCAAATCGATTTTCTTTCTGCAGAGTTGCGACGCAAATGATGTTGTCGACCGTATGACTTTAGCAAACTGCGTTATCAAAAATAAAGCTTTTGCATACAAATTTTGTTTTACGTTTTCGAACAGTTGGCTTTTGGAGTTTGCGTTTAAAATTGTATAATTGCGAACCTGTAATTCTATAGGGGTTTTAGATAAATAAAACACGTATTTGTTTAGAGTCGGGAAAATGATATAAAAACCCGACTATTAATATCTTTTATTGAATTTAACTCGAATGCTTAAGTTCTATCGGACAGTACGTCTGTACCGAGAGAAGTTATCTTAACGACTGATTTCCAGGGTTGTCAGGTTTCAAAATTCGGAATCGCCAAAAGTAAAATATAAATCGCCAAAAAATCGCCATATTTCAAAATTTTTCACTGAATCATAAATCATAAAAATCAAATTAAACCATGCCACTTGTAATTATTATATAACTTTTATTAAAAACAAAACAAAAACCAACTTTACATAACATATCTATGTATAAGGAACATCAACCGAAAAAAGAATTAATTAGTTTTATTCTTATTCTTCTCCAATAAAATCGATGCAAGTGTCAATAACTTCGTCAATTGAATTTTTTTCATAAACTTTCGAATTAAATGCCGAAAGCATTTTAGAAGACGGCTCAAAATTTTTGCAGCAAATTTCTTTGACTTTGGAATGAATCCATACTCTCATTATTGCATCTAATGCTTCAATTTCCATTTTGAACTAATTTTTTTGTTTTAATAGCATTCATGTATGAAAAGGCTCTTTCGACCACTGCGTTGCTTGCTGACAGAGAAAGTGCACTCAAGGCAAATTCCGCAAGCTCCAGGAACTCCGGTTGTCCTAAGGCATTCGTCGTTTTGAAAACTTTATTCCAAAATTTCACAGGGTCATCTTCGGGTACATTTTCTGGATAAAATTCGTTTGACCAATTGACAGAAATTAATTTTTCCCAAAATTCAGTTTTAGGGTGCGTTCCGTTTTAGTAATTCGATGGCTCCATTCAGTAAATGGCAATAAAAAACATTGAAAGTTTAAACATTTTACAAAAAAAATATTAGATTTTCGATTAAAAGAAGAAAAATCGCCAAACTAAAATAATATCGCCATTTTCGGAGTACATCGCCAAACTGAATTTCGTGTCGCCAAATGAAATTTAAAATCGCCTGTTTGGCGACAAATCGCCACATCTGACAACCCTGCTGATTTCTATACAAGAACTGAGTACGTATCTCTGAACATATTACTCATACTGACATAGTTATTTTTACTCACACATATGAGTGTAGTATAATGATATAAATGTAATACATGGTGGTATAAATATAGTGAGGTATTCGATACAAAAATCATATTGCATTTGCATTTTTGATGCAAATGACGTTTTCGAAAACCGCCTATATAATTCAGCCAAAAATTGTTGCACACCTCTGTTATTTCACGAATGCCATGTTTTTGTTATTTTATCCGCTCATATCTATTGCACAGTCACAATTCACAATTTCAAACCGAACGATATGATCTTTTTTTTTTAATATTGATTACGGCATTGCGCCAAAAAATACATTCTCAACATTTTATTGTAATGTTAAGGGTAAATGCTTCTTTTTATGACCCCAATGCACGTACAATTGGAAATTGATTGTTTTTTTTCCCGGGTTCATGTTTTTAAGTATGCACCTTGACCTTTTGAAAAGGACTAACACACAATTGAAATTTAATATTGAAATACCTATTTCAAATCCGATTTGCATAATCTCCTTTACCACTCAATCACATTCGTTTTTCGTTTATATCCTTTTTCTTTTGCAAATTTAATGTTGTTGGGAAGAAGATTGGAAGAATGGGTATTCTTAAGAAAGATTGAAATCTTTTTGAGGGTCTTTTCGCATTAAGAAGATATTAGTGTATTGCAGATGTAGAGGGGAGCAATAACAAGAAAACAAATAAATACTCTCGTATTAAAGAAGAAATTTATTCAAAAAAAAAAAAAAAAATCAAGAAGAAATTTTGTTTTGTGACTCAGAACCACAGTTTTCAAGAATTGAAGGGGTATTGGAATACCACAAATTTCGTATTTTAACAACTCTTATTTGAAACAATCGTGAAAATTCTGAAAATTTTAATTTTCTTAACAATAGAAAATGGTATGAGAAGTACGACTCAGTAACTATTACGACAATTTGATGATAAATCTAAAGCCGTTTCTAGATAAGCTCTTTTATTTTAGTATAGGTCTAGATGGTTTTTGATGTCTTTCAAACAGATAATATAATATTTGAAAATGTTGAGCCAGAACCAAACTTTTGCTACTTCAAGTTTTAAAAATGATCAAGATGGTTTCATCAGAAATCAATGGGATCTAAAATTTCTGGCTAACTTTTTTATGTGTTTTTTAGCATTTTTGTTAGGAGTACCTTATTTTGTGCAAGGCGACTTCCGCAACACCTTTATTTCTTTTAGTATAGTAGAAAAGTGTTGAAATATTGTTGAAGCTTCATCTGCCAAATTGTCAATATTAAAATATGGTTAAAGCTACTTCTGTCAAATTCATTAAGTCTGTCCAGTCAAATCTACATTATGAGTTGTAGCGTTCAACAACATGTGGTAATATCCAAACTGTTCAATTTTAGTTGGGCCACTACCCCCAGGTATTTGGCTTGGCTAATTCTAGAATTGGGCTTAATTTGCAGGATGATTAAGAAGACGGAGTTTTAGGCAATGTGAACCGAGGTTGAAGTCGAAACAGTTAATGTAACAATTAATCCTCCTAAACATGCGAGTAATAGGTTCGTTGGTACCATAAGATTTTGAGTGAATGGGAAGATAGAAGAGGCGAGGATTTCTTAGATATCAGGAATCAGTGTTGAAAAAGATAGAATTTCAGAAAGTTGTGCAGTCAAAATGGATATGTGTTGATAATGAAGAAGATAGAGACGGGACGGAGATTGGATGCGTTTTCGTATTGCATTTGGGTATACATATATAGATCTAAATAAGTTTCCGACACCAGACTGTCAAGATCTAGTTGAAGAAGAGAAGAATCATGTATCTAAACGTTAAATGTTATTGAAAAACTGTATCGTCGGCGTAGAGTGAGATATGAGATATGGGAATATTTGATGACCATTTCAAAATATCGTTAATAGTAAGAATAAAAAGTAGAGGTCCTAAGTGGGTTCTTTGTGGCACCCCGGAAATAGCTAAGAAATCTTCAAAGAAAGTAGATCTGATTCGAATTTTGAAGTAACAATTTTTCAAGTAAGAAGAAATCCATGTGGGCAGTTTGTATAGAATATGGATGGATATGCATTTATGGATGATGGAAGATTTTTTCCAAGAGCTGTGTTTTTGTTGTGATCAATTCTTTTTAGTAGCTTCCCTCTTCATCAGTTCCCAAACATTTTCAATAGAATTCAATTCAGTGCTAAACCAATAAGGAGATAGTAACTCCTTGTAAATAAGTTTTAGAAAACCGGTCTGTATGACAGGCAGGTCCATCTTGAATAAAAATCATCATTCGGAAATCTGACCTGTGGCAACAACCGTTTCCTTATGAGTTCTTTTTACTAGTTCTGTTTCATTAAGCCTTTAACCACGTACCAACTCCGTGAATTTCTGAAAAATTCATATTACATCTAATAATATGGCCAGGGACTGTATACCTATGGGGGAAGAAGGTTATATAGAAAAATAATGATAAACCGTTGGATTGAGAGGGGGATGATATTTATCGGTAGAAGATAGAGAAAATGGAAAGTGAGTGAGACTTAAGAGTTAATGGGAACTCTTGTGAAAATTAGGCCTGGTTGATTATCCAATGAATAATAACGAAAGTAGATCTTCTGTTCAGGCAACATTTCGTCCGCTTCCCCATTTTACGGTTGCCATAATCGTCCTTATGAGAGGGCTAGCCCCCTAGGAGGAATAGAGTCCACCGATTTAGTGAACTGTCCGCCACGACCCGTCCGTAAACGCAAGATCTGCGAAAACAAGTTGCCTCTGTTTGAAAAATCCAAGCCACTCAATTTGGTAACAAGACTTCGGCTCGGACAAACTGTATTTGCTGTTTTTGAGCATATGCATGTCGCCCCCAATTTCGGTCGAAAAATCATATTTAGCGACGAGGCCCATTTCTGGAAGAATGGATTCATCAAAAATGAGTAAAGTAAAATCGATTTCTTCTGTGTAGCGTAGTGTTGATAATGATCGAACTGTGTCAACTCGTCATCGTGCTAAACCACAACTTAATCAAATGTGTGCTGTATCTTGTACCAGCCGGATTTTAGGTTGATAAACGATTTAATTAAAATACCAAGAGATGGCAGTATTGCTCTCCCACGCCCGCCATCAGAGTGCAAATGCTATTTTATTTTCACAAAAATAAATTAAAATTACCAATTCCAAGCATGAACACAAAAGATTAACAATCATTTAATAATACAAATTTCTGCACCATTCCACTGGCATTGCATCGCATCCTGCAACACAATTCGATATCCTTTTCAATTTTAATAAAGTCGGAATTTCAAGTTCGCTATATTATTTGACTGTGTGCACAAGCTCACATCAGAAGTAATGTTGTAATGATTTCACTTATACCGTGGTGCACTGTTATTATTGTCAGTTACATGTGGCATGGAGCTTAGTAAATTCTAATATCCTGCGAACATGTAATGGCTTTCATTGTGATAAACATCTACATCCAGAAAAAGAATATTAAAAAATATGAAAATAAAAAATTCACATGAATGTACACATGCATAGGTAGAAATAGGGGTTCTATGAAATTGGAGTGCCAAGAGTCATTCAATGGCAAAAAAACGTACAGAACGTAACACCCATGAATTGCGAATGAGTTCTTCAAAACTGAAATGACATCCTAGAAGCGAAAAACAAATATATCTTCTGCCATATAAAAAACGAGTTGGTAATAAAACTTCAATGTTGTATACGAGTATTGGGAGAAGTTTACATTAATATTACATTTTTATTTTAAGACCTTTTTTCATCAGGAACTTTTGGAAGGTATAGGGGTTGGTTACTCATAGTTTTAAAAAGACGTATTTTATTTTTTAGTTGGAAAGACAACTTTGTCAATCACATAAACAAACTTTATATCAACAGGAAGGAAGGAATGCTTTTATATTTATAGGCTCAACGCCATTTTGAATAAACTGTAGATATCAAGAAGGCAGTTTTATGTTCAGCATCTTCCGGCGTAGACCAACATTTTTGGTTGAGTAACATTTATTACTTCAAATAATGTATATCAATTTTAAAAAGATATTCAGCACTGTCAACAGGGAAACTTTGTCAATGCAAAAAATTGTTCACTCCTGCGGATCTAGCTGTAATATACGAGTAAACACTTCCAATATTTGGTCAGGTGCTCCAATAATCCAATAATCCACTTGAGTCTATTGGAAATAATCCAAAAATGATCTTTAAAATAATAGGTGAAATATGTACAAGTACAACTCTCGAGCAATGTGTCATAATTTGCATTATTTCTATAGTCAGGGTTTATTAAAAAAAACCCGTTGCGTTCTTACCCAATAAAAAAGATTCAATCGTTATACCCGCACTTTGGGAAATTCCCATTAGTTTATCCTTGAGTCCAACCTAGGACGTTCTGTTAAAATTTTGATATTCTTTCTTAAACTGCACTTCACGATTGTGGAATTCTTTACCCGGTACAACATTTTCCTCCACTTGCGGTATTCATGTGAAATAAGACTCATGGTTCGATCAGTCTGCACAAAGCGTATTTTTAATATGGCTGAAAGTGAACGATATATTTTAAAGTCTAGACTTAAAACAGTACTCAATTTGAAATTGTGCTAGACAAACAGGTGGTAGATTGCTAGTATCAAATTTTCGTCTAAAGATGGCAGTAACATGGGATTTCGCTAGATTTAGCGTAAGGCGATTACACAGCGACCAATTGTGAATCTCATCCAGATCTTAATTTATTCTGCAAGTTAGATCTTCCAATAAGTTAAAAGGTCCTGAAAATAAATTTTGAGCATTATCAGCTTAGAGATGTAACATGACATTTTTGCAAAGATGTGGTAAGTCATTTATAAACATGCAGAACAAAATAGTACCTAAGATAGAACCCTGTGGGATGTCAGCAAGCAAGCTGATAGAATCAGAAGAATTATTGCCAGTTTGAAACTTTTGAGTTCGATGACTTAAATAGTCTTGTATAAGACAAACCGACACGTGTCACTGAAGCCAAAGTAAAGTTTAAGTTTCTTGCACAGAATACTGTGATTAACTCGGTCAAATGCTTTTGTAAAATCCAGCAAATAGAGAAGCGTTAAAATCTATTTGTCATACTGAATTTGAATATCTTCAAGGACCTTAAAGGTATCCGTAGAGCAGCTGTGGACTGTTTGAAATCCTGACGAGCCCGGTTTGAAATCTAGTTTGACAAAACTTTTTCTAAGATTTTAGACATGAAATATCACTTTTTAGTACTTTAGTACTTAGTTAAAAAATACGAGTGGTCACGAGCTTGACAGAAAAGCACCCAATTTATGGGTGTTGCATGGCGCTTCAACTTAAAAAACAGCTTACGACGGATTTCTATTGAATTGAGGACTTCAGAAGTAAACCAAAGGCAGTTCTTATTTCTAAATATGACAGTTTTTAACGGAACATGCTCCAGGTAGGGTTGAAGAAATAAATGTCGAAAGAAATCGACTTTATCGTCAACATTTCATAACAACATAGTAACGGAAGATTTTGGAGCTCTGGTTAAGTGTTAAAATCTCAAATTGCATTCGTCTAACGGTACCACCGATTATTTTTCATGACTACAGATTCTAACTTAGCGGAACTCTGACGAAAAGTACCATTCGCATTCCGAGTTTAATCGTGTTCAAATTCAAAAAAAATTGACAAAGTTTGGTTCAAGGTTATAATATTTTTGAAATGTAATATTATTTGCATCATTTAGAAGTACAATAATTGTGCATCATCACATCACGGAAATATCATTTAATACAAATTGTAAGAGTCGTTTTCTAGAAAAATTAAAAAAAATCAAAAAATTATCGTATGTCAGCCATCCCTTCTCGATGACTTGTAAAAGGAATATAAAAATACTTTGTACCAAATTTGAAACAAATTTATTCAATCTTTTAGGCTGAAGCTCAATTTTGTTTATGAACAAATGGATAACGGCATCGTTTGAAATGTATAAAATGTAAACTAAATCACGAGCTGCTTCGATTCGTGGATTACCATTACTACTACAGTTGTGTCATTTCAACGTCACCGTGGCTCAGCGTTATTTGAGCTGACACGACCACAAAAAGATTCAGGGAACCACTTGTGCACCATTCAATGTCAAGGAGCAGAATTTCCATAATATTTTTCCTCGGTTATCTTTATGGTTTTTGCCACGAAAAAAGAAATACTTAATAATAACCCGAAATTCACTTATGTTCTTAATAAATTTGTAAAATGCTTAGTATTTGATAGATGTATTGATTTTTTGTCTGTGTAGGGCTTAAAAACAGGGATGTTAAAAAAAACTCTTCCATGTTATCCGAGCGCCACCTATCTCCGAAATCACTGAAAATCTAATGACAGATGGACTTTTTTGTACTTTAAAAACCACGAAATTTTTGTTTCCTCGAAACCAATGCTTTCTCCTTAAAGCCAGGCCAAATTTAATTAACGTAGAATTAATTATTTAGCTTTACGATTTAGATTAAATCATTAACGAAGTTTCAATTACATAAAATCGCTTAATTTTTTTCCCCCTAAACAATATTACTTAACTTTTTGTTTCAGCAAACATTCCCATAGCACCGATAATATTTTTCATTTCTATAATCTCATACCATTTATTCAGTAATTTATGTAATTTATTATTTTCCCTTTTTCCACTAATGCGATTATGAGATAAAATTCCAATTTGTACATCAAGTCCTAAGTTGAACTATCGGTGTGGGTTGGCCATCGCAAAAATTGTCCATTACTTTTTGCGTGCCAATCATTTCAATCGAAGGGGAATTTCAATAATTTCAATAATTGTTCTGTCATGACTGAGCGGTTCGGTAAGTAATAGATCGAAGCACCATTAAGTGTTTTTTTTTTCGTTTTGTCATCGAATAGATAGATGTTATGATGAACTTTGCTTCTAAGGTATGTGTAGTGACTTTTTTTGTTCTTACTTATTGATTCAGGGATGGATCCTTTGGAAATGAAAAAGGCGCAAGAAATGGGTCTCGTGAATAACTAGTAACTGCCGTAAGACCGTTTTTTTTACTTTCTCTTTTATCTTTCAACCGATTTTGTAGTCAAAAGCCCTGTAATATTTTATTTTAGACATTTTTTAATACAAATAATTCATACAAAATATCTCAAAAACTTAACCACAAATTTAACAAACCTCTGAAGATTAACAATAAGTAGTTTCATCTAAATCGGTATCTTAACCTTTCTATGGAACTGCAATCAAATTACCTGTCCAAATTTAAAACACTAATTATTTACTCGGCAGTTTTTCTAAAGTTCTTAAAGAGAGGGTACTGTTAGCGCCATCTGTGAGCGAGGCGCAATTGTGACTCTTCATACAATTTTGCCTCTCTCTTTGAACACAGCCCTAACTGAAAGAACAAGGCGTAATAACAAGAGCAAAAATCTACCAAGAAGACGTTTTAGAAGAAGAGTTGAAGCCACTAAGAGGTACTTAATAAAAAGGACTTGGTCTTCCCCAATGAATTTCGTAAAAGCAACAACTCAACAACTCTTATTTATCAATTTTCATAAAAAAAATAACATGGCTGTCAGGAGATATCTTCATAGAATTCAATTAAAGTATTGCATTCATTGACTTCACTTTGAAACTGTGACTTCAAATTTGTAATCACCATTAATTTTAAATTAAATAGATTGCAATCATTTTTTCTTCATTCGTTTAACTGAAATCAACTGATTGAAATCTTTTGAGACTTCGTACATTCTTTTCATTCTTCCGCATTCATTTGAATTCTCTTGAATTCATTGCATTCCTTTGAGTTCTATTCTTCTTTTAAACTTTTTGTGTTCTTCTGCAATGGATGTGGAAAAAGTGATTGTAAATAATTTGAAGTCATAGTCTCAAAGCGATGTTAATGAATGTAATCTTTCAATTTAATTCAATGAATTATTTTCAAAGATTGCGTTCACAAATGATTGCATTCTTTTATAATCCGTGTGATAACAAGAGAGTTGAAATAGAACTTGGTATTTGAAGGTCATGTCAGCCAGCAAGTGAATCAATCGAACTTCACAGAAATCGACGTCCGAATACTTCAACAGTGAAACAGATTATACTTACTTCGCCTCATATATATCAAACTCATACAATCCATTCCTTGCTGTATACTCGTACAGTATTCCAAATATCCAAGACCAAGAATGAATTTTTATAATTGAAAAAAAAAAAAAATATATATATATTCCACAACCCATATCCATCATAAGATCGAACAGCAAAGTATTTAGGTGGTGCCATTACGTCTTGGGAATTCCTTCCTGTAGATAAAGAAAAATGCTACTCTTCCTGTGTAATGATTATATGACTTTGTAAATAATTCCTCACACCCTGACGTTCAGTCCATGGATTGGTTTTGTAATCGCGTTCTCTGGAGTTTTTTTTTTGTTCATCTTCTCTTCTGGCACTTAACTTCATGAGCTTTTTTTTTTACCGAAGAGAGGTGCCATGCCACAGGATAATAATTAGATTCCACTGGGATACTGACATTTTCGTTTACTCACTTATCCCATTAGGTTTGCAGTTATTCGTTTTGATGATTGTGAACTGTTTAAGGATATCCCCTTGCAGCCATTAAAATTAGATTGCTCCTTTTTGGTTGTTACAAAAAATAATAGAAGAGCATGCTCTACTGAGCATGCTGTCTGTCAAAGCTCTTCAAATCCAGAAATCTCACCATAACTTCAAAACTGCTGCTGTACAGGACCATGGTCCTGCCAGTACTCACATATGGATCCGAGACTTGGGTGCTTAGCAAAAGGCACTCCGACCTCTTAGCTGCGTTCGAGAGAAAAGTCTTAAGGAGAATTGTTGGCCCCGTATGTGAGGAAGGACGATTCCGGAGACGGTACAATCATGAATTGTACGCAATCTACCTAGAAGCAGATATCGTGACAAAAATTAAGCTCGGTAGACTCCGGTGGGCAGGGCACCTAGCTCGCATGAGCGAAGAGGAACCTGCTCGGAAAGTTCTTTGTGGTACATTCTATGGTAGACGACAGCGTGGTAGACCATGCTTGCGCTGGAGAGATGGCGTAGACCAGGACGCCCGAAGCCTTGGGGTGCGCAACTGGATGGCGTCGGCTAGAGACCGGGATAGGTGGAGAGACTTGTTGAAAGAGGCCAGGACCGGAACCCGGTTGTCGAGCCGATGATGATGATGATGCTCTACTATAGAAATTGGTTAAACGAAAAAAAAAAGAATTAAAAAGGTCTGAGGATGTTTTTTTTTTAAATCTTTTTCAACAAAAGAAAATGGGATTATTATAAAAGTGGAACAATTGTTGACTCTTATGGTTCTATTCTTCGAAATTTTCGGGAACCAGAAAAGAGGAATCTTAAAAGATTGAGATGTGTGTTCTTTTAAGATGGTATTAAAATTTTGAAGTGAGTGTGTTTCTTTTTTTGTTGGAAATGTGCCCTAGGTGATTTGAAATCTAACGACGACAAAGCTTCTTGAATGTCTAATAAACAGGAACATATGATTAATTTAATCGACTTGTGGAGGAATTTACTCAGTCTTTTAAGTGTCTAGAATATATTGACAGACAAAACATTTATATATACATTTATTAGACTAAATCGATACATCAAGAATATATCCGTGGTGTTTGAAAAGTAAGCTGAGTTACCTGCATTTAATTATACAGAGTGTTTCAAACTAAGAGTGTCAAACTAAGAAACTGGTGAAATACCAGAATCTCCCACGTTGGAGACAATATTACGACCGTATTTTTTGAAAACATCTTTCGTAATTGATCTATTAAATCTTTTAAATCTATTACCTTAATATTCATATATATGTTTTTTTAATTTTAACACACTTACTGATGCTGCATTTCGGATTGGGCAAGTGGCTTAACCAACAAGCTTCTACAACCAGCTCGGTCACTTCACTTTCACACGCTAAGTTGGTTGAAATCCCTTCCCACCGGTGTTTGCTGTTTGAGTCGTCGTGGGTTATCTTTACTGTGCCCGCGTTGCCATCCTTTGTGATTTGATTAGAAGACTTTCCGGGGCGTAGCGTGTGGGTCCATTTGCTCTACATGTCCCAGCCATCCCAGTTGTTGGACTTTGACTCGTTTGATCAGGTGGATTTCGCTGCTCAGTCTTTGCAGTTAATGCTTCCATCTCCTCCTCCACTTTCAATCTATGCAAATGGGACCGAAAATCCCGGAAAATATTATGCTCTTAACAATATTGAAAGGTCTAAACACAAATTTGCAGTCAAAGAAAAAAAGTGTGCTATTTCCCTTAAATTTCCAATTCTTTTGTGTAGAGAGAGAAATATTACTTCAGAAATCATATTTTTCAGGTTTTTAAAATTGTATGGACATTTTTGAACACGTTAATGAAAACGTTATATCAAAAAATAATTGTTAATCAAAATGCCTTGAGGATTTTTGAAATTTTTGTTTTTTACGAACTATTTACATCCATGTTTAAATATGTAAGTACATTACGGTGCTCCTCCTTCTTCTTCAAAATATAAGCTTTTTCAATATAATGCTTGCACATTTTTAGGTCTGCTATTAGATCTATGTCCTATTATTCTGATGTTGTTCTTATGACGCGATCGAACAGTATTACGCTCTTAGCGTCACTTAAAACATCAGGCTAAAACGCTCTGGTACATCAGCAAGTACTACGCCCCTGGTGGCACTCAAAACAGCATGTTAAAAACGCTGTAACGTCCTGTGTCCGTGTTGCGTGTGAATTGAATGTGGTGAAGTACAATTCTCATTAGTAATACCGAAGTATCATAAAGTGGAGAAGCATGGAACGCTTCGTTACAATACATAACGGCATTTGTCCAGCTGGGCCCTAAGAAAGGCGAATCTTTCTCTGCCAATTGCCGATCAATTGCACTTACGTCTCTTCTGCTGATCAACAATTAGATTAAGGAATATCTCGAAGAACGAAAGCTCATTAATGACCGGCAGAAAGGCTTCGATTCAATAACTTCACTGAAAAGTGAAACCAAGCCATAGTTGACAATTCTAAAGAATTTACTAGAGTTTGGCTCAAAACGCTTTTATCAAAAATTCGTGCGTACGGTATCAAACACCCTCTCTTTCGTTGGATTGGAAATTATCTTTCTGACAGCTTAATTCGAGTTTTTCTGGTAGGTTTTTAGTTTGATAATCATAAAATAAATTCTGATATTCCCCAAGGTTCCGTTTTGTCTCTAATACTCTTCGTTGTCTTCTTTTTTTGTTTTATATACAATTTGACCAAAAACTAACTTATTACTAAATAAAATCATGTTGGCTATTTGCTTACAATGTCATATTAATGTTTTCTTAAACTAGTTCATGATTTTTCTTAATATTAGCAGTATAATAAATTTTTATGAGTTGGTGTTTTATCCCCTGTAGAACTAGCTTTTGTTCTTCTCGTTAAAAGGTGCGCCGTCGTTATGGATGATTTCTTCAATTTGATCGTCAGTGATGGCTCGGGCGTATAAATACCTGTCACTAGGCTTTAGTACAGTTGCAGCAATGTCTTATCTTGTCTTCATAAATGATGTTTTGTCTAAAACTTCTCATCCACTTTATTGTTTCGCTAATGACAACGCCCTGGCGCTCAGCTTTTCATATTAGTTTCGAGACAAATAACCCTGTTCTTCGGTTGTGGAACTGAAACAGCAAAATATGCTTAGGACATTCCGATCTTGGGAGCATTATATAAAGGGTTATTAATAACTGCGTTGAGTTTAACGCTTCGAAAACACTTTTTTCTTTCGGCCAAGCGAAATATACCACCCATGCTATTATCTGTGAATGTCTCATTTTTTTATCGCTTATACTATCAACAAAGTTCAAATGAAATAGTCAGCTGCATTCCTCCCCCCCAAACAATTCCGTCGTCAAGCTTGGAATGCTCATCAGTGTACCCTTGATCCCACCTTTGGACGTACTATAAAATATAGAGATTCTTTCTTCAGAATCACTGCTAGAATTTTTAATACATGACCCTTCCAGATTCTTCCCGCTAATATTGATGTACAAGCTTTTAAGACCAATGTGCATCGACATCTCCTATTGAATTTTCTGCAATTTACATCAACGATAGCACTGTGTTACAGAGTAGCATTAAAAGGGTAGTCATAACTCCTTGAATGTGTGTAAACATTTTATTTTGAGGAATTTGACACATTAATCGGTATACAATTATTATGATTGAATTGCATTTAATCGCTTAACTTAAACAACTTTCTTATGAATTTCCTCCTTCGACATTATTAAAATTTTTAGAATGTATTTTACGTTAGCCTTATTTTTTCCATAGACTTATCTGCTTAAAGACAACTAAAAAAATATTTAAAATATAATATTCCTTTTTCGAGCTTAATAATTAAATTTTAAAAGCTTTACCTACACGTTTTTGCATTCATAACTTCAACGCTCATACATACGAGTACATGTACGCGAATCAATAATTTCTTTTTTTTTTTTTTCATTGTTCATCTACATCAATTTGCAAAAATTTACAATTCTAATCGACAACATATTCGAAAGTAGAAAAAATATTCACATTACTTCCCGTGTTATAGAAATGTTTACGCTTATCCGGCAATTAGTTGGAATATTCCGCTGGTTTCCTGCAAAAATTGCAGGAAGTAATTCTCTTCCCTTGCCACATGCACAGTGCAGTATTTGGTTTGCAGAAAAGAATCTCCTTTGTTTGTTAGGAGGGCCAGTAGTAATGAATTGTTTTTTCTTGTTTCTGTTAAAGAATTTTGTATTTTCTGAATATTTTTGTAACTACTATGATTGAAAGAAGTGAAGTTCCACAAGGTTCTTTAGTTAGATCTATGGTTGTTTAAAATCGTAATTAGAACTAGTATTAAAAACTAATTTCTAGAAGGCTAATTTTTAAATTGTCAAATGTTAAACTGATATCTGTGGTTTAGAGGTTACACTTTTCGATACTTAACAACAAAAAATTTCGTTCACACCAGAATTTAAATCCATTTTAAGCTTTCCACAGACCAGATTATAAGAAATTGTTTAGAACGTGTTGAAATCTTCACCGTATATAAATGAGATTGAGTAATTTAAAACTAATGGAAAATCATTTATAAATTATATAAATAGAATTGGTCCTAAATGACTGCCCAGAGGATCTCCAGAATAACCTATAAATCTTTCTAAATGATAGCCATTAAAATTCACAGAATATTCATAGAATAGGATCTGCTAAGATAAGCAAGTTTGCTCTTTTTTGTAACAACACTTGACGTGAAAGTTGGTCGAAAGCCTCTACTTACTGTTAGAACACAATATGTTTTTTTTTCACAGTAAAATGAATCCATACAAGACTCCGCTAGCCTCACGATTAATGTCAAACGGCCTTTCAAGAAACCATGTTTGTTAGGAACTATAAACGATTTTGTATAAAAACTTCCTGTGTCGCGAACAATTACTGCGAAAATCTTCGGTCTAGTCGGCAACAAAGCTATTGGACTTTAATTGTTAACAAATAAATTAAAGCAATGTTTGAAAACTAAGCTATCTAAGCATCGCTACAAGAAAAGAGCGGGATGTGGCGATAATTCTGAAGGGCACAGGTGAGTTATTGGAGTCTGGAGGAAAAAGGAAAGCTTGCCGCTATGATTCAATGGTTCAAAGACATTTTTCAAAGACCAGCGGCGATTAAAAGTCAAAACGTAACATGTCTATAGAGTGTGGCACTCCGGAACGTAATTGTCCCCAGGTTCATAACAACAGCATTCCCCACGATCCAAAAATTTACAGCGATGTTCTTAAAACCAAGATCGTGTTAAGGCTATCGACAGGAGATATATACGAGTAGATGGCACGATTTCTTGTGATCGATGGCAGATGGTAAAAGTGAAGCTCGGCAGGCTTCTTAAGTGTCATGAGGAAAAATCCTGGACCGTCTGCCATCACAAGCGGTGGCGGTTGGCATCAACGTCATGTCGAACTCATTGCTGGTGACGATCAGAGATCGTGTGAGCTATATCAAATTGCTCAAGTTAGTCGAAATGTGGAACTCGAGTTTATTACATAGGAGGATATCCCAAGTAGAGCTAGAGCTCGCGCATGGATACCGGCTGAATCTTCTTGTATGGAGGAGATCCTCCAGATAAACAAGGTGATCAATCCCTCCCTGTTCACTCATGATAGGAAAGTCGCAAAGCTAGAAGAGGTTAAGAAACTTTATCGAAGATTCCTTTTAATAGCTGTCTAAATTTGGTCGATATTCATGTGCTATGGAGAGAAGCAAAGAAAGCGGGCATATATTGTCATGTAGAGCCAAAAGATCTCAAACCCTTAAATTTATCCCCATTCCTTCTTAGAACTCTCAGCGCGCATACTATAAACGGAAATCGATGGAAACAGCTCTTAATACACTGGTAAAAACCATCGAATACTCTCTCCATGGTAAATAGTATACTATTTTTGCTTTCCAGTAGGAGATTTTGGTGATTAAAGGAGTCTTGTCTTGGCTTAAAGAAACCGTGATACTAATCAAAGATATTCGCATCTTCTCGAAAAGCCAAGCAGCCATTAAATTTTTTGATTCGACCTCTACGAGCTCTAAAAAACGCAGCAGTTTACCATTCACCTCTGGTAGGTGCCGGGCCCATCTCTGCTTGTAAACTTATACTAAAGCAAGATGATATACAGAGAACAAAACTTAATTCGAACAAAGCACCACCTGCTTGGCGACAAAACAGATTTGACCCATGCTAGATCTAAAGCGCTTCAAACGTTTAATATCTTTATGCAGATCGCACATACCATATGTAAGCTTCGTAACAGGTGGTATAATGGGACACTGTTAGATAGGAAATCACGCAACGAGGCTTGGAATTTATTATTATTATTATTCTAGCGACTTCTGCAGCAGCTGCATGGGCAAAGAAGAGGAAGAATCGATTTCTCATCTTCTCTGTAGATGTCCTGCTTTATCCAAAAGTCGTATACTCCATTTCTACTCCAACAATATTAGTGATCTTGCAAATATATTTATATGTAGATAAGGAGATCCTATTGGTTCAACGATTATGGAGAAAGTTTTGAAGATTAAATGTGGTACAAAATGGACCAACTCATGGGCTCCCCTGCTGACAGCCACGTCAACCTAACCTAACCTTAAAAACCGAACAAATTCTTCAAGGACATCAACATGACCAAATGCAGCCCTGTCCTCAGCACACAAGCTATGTTTGTATTTATAAAATGTCTTCCACAAAGATGACTTAAGTAGAAACTGGACATAAAAAAATAAGCGAAGAAAAATGTACTTTAAACCCCCTTCGTTGTTGTTGTTTCGGTTTTGTTTTGAAAATTTTATGTAAATTCTTTGAGAACACATAAATTGCTCGTTCAGCATATATGTCAGGTTAAAATATTTTTGTCTGATCCTTGCAGGGAGTTTGTGTGTGTTTAATATTTCTCATTTTTTATGCACAAAGTGCTTAAGCTATATATCTTCTTTAGGAAAAACAAAAACAAAATTGCATACTTTCACGTAGCTCATCGTATAGTCAAGGTACCCAACACAAAATGAAGACAAAACTTTTAATTAAATTCCGTGTATAGTCTGAGTGACTTTGGCCACTTGCTTCAACTTGCATGTGTCATGCATGGGGTATTAGAAACTATACCATGTCCTTGCTGGGGTTATGAAATAATATTGATTTCTTTTTACTTGCAATATGTGTAGCTGTTAGATTAAAGGATAAGTTTTAGTTTTGTGAAAAAAAAAATACTTAAGACTTAAGTCAAACTTAAATGATAATGATTTTAAATTTCTTGGTGTATCAGTCGTTTGGACAAAAATAAATCTAATGAGGTCAAATCGCACTTAAACCAAGCCTTCAAATCGATTGAATATCCAATTTTGTATCAGCTGTGTGGCACATAGCGTCGTCACATCCAACTCACGTCAAATTGATCACTAGAGCTCTCCATTGAGTGTGATGGGCTGATGGCAATGTCATCCTCGTTTTTGACGAAGGACAGATCAATGAAGCGGCCGCTGGTTCACTTTACAGTGACCTTCTGCGTATGCATTGTATGCTTCGAATTGATATTCACTGTGCCAAATCCGGCGTTTTTTCTTGTTGACGTACTTCTTCTCGCTGAAGATTATTTCCTTAGGGATCCGCTTCCAAATTCCTTCCTTAAGGTGGCGCTACAGTCCGGGGTGGACCAGGGTCTCAACTAACAAGCTTCTCCAGCTAACTTGGTCTCTGGCTAGATTGCTCCAGTGCCGCTATGAACTATACATTTCTTATCTTTTCATTGAAAGCAAGAATACTAAAGAAAAACGCCAAATGACGGCTTTGGTGAACCACTTCAATGTGACATGTCGAAGTTCATGCTTTTTGGTAGAAATTAACAAAACAAAAATCATGAACACCTTTTTCTGTCCAGTTTTTAAGTTCTCATTATCAGGGTAACCCATCACCTCTACGCATAGTGAAGGCATCCACACTCCCATTAAAACTCCTCTTCAAACTTTGATGGGTTTCCGTTTTTGGTATCTTTCAAAATCCCTCAGTCTGTTGTTATTAAGACTAAGAAGCTTTTCCGTTTCTCAATTTTTTTCTTAAAGATTATGCATGGATGGGTTCCGACATTATAGCCTTTTTTTCTGGTGATTTAAAAAAAAAAGACAACCCTTGAAAAAGGTGTAAAAAAAACAAGAAAACTTGTCGGAGACAAAATTAAATACTTTTGTTAATCTTTTTTCTCGATGTTCAGGGAAAGTCGTCTTAGTCCGGGGTAATCCCAAAGAAAGCGAGTAAGAGTAGAACTATGACCATTTACCGATTTTATATTAATTCGAAGTAAAATACTTAACCTAATCTCTCAGACAGAAAGACTAATCAGAGAAAATGCGATAGGAATTTTATTTTAGGGAAAGACTACTCCAAAAGAAAAATACTAAGTATTTATAATCTCTCACTCAGAAATAACTTCAACTTAATAATTCGGATTATTTGTGGATTATTTTTGCGATATTAGCTTTTTCGTACCTTTAAGATTCGTCTTAACTATATTTAAAACACTATTAAATCAAGAAAAAGTAAAACGATGTGAAGATTCAGCACAGTTTACACAGTGTTTGACTTTAAAATTAAATCGAAAGTAGTCCGAAAAATTAGGATTAAAGTCCTCGGAGCCAACAGAACCTCGGGACCATAGGTACAAAGAATACCCAACTCTTGTGGCTGGGTGTACCTTCTGCCCATATTTATTTTATGTTTTCTTCAAGAGTAATTCTTTTAACTTCTTTAAAAGTGTATCATCGTCATCATCATCATCATCGGCTCGACAACCGGGTTCCGGTCCTGGCCTCTTTCAACAAGTCTCTCCACCTATCCCGGTCTCTAGCCGACGCCATCCAGTTGCGCACCCCAAGGCTTCGGGCGTCCTGGTCTACGCCATCTCTCCAGCGCAAGCATGGTCTACCACGCTGTCGTCTACCATAGAATGTACCACAAAGAACTTTCCGAGCAGGTTCCTCTTCGCTCATGCGAGCTAGGTGCCCTGCCCACCGGAGTCTACCGAGCTTAATTTTTGTCACGATATCTGCTTCTAGGTAGATTGCGTACAATTCATGATTGTACCGTCTCCGGAATCGTCCTTCCTCACATATGGGGCCAACAATTCTCCTTAAGACTTTTCTCTCGAACGCAGCTAAGAGGTCGGAGTGCCTTTTGCTAAGCACCCAAGTCTCGGATCCATATGTGAGTACTGGCAGGACCATGGTCCTGTACAGCAGCAGTTTTGAAGTTATGGTGAGATTTTTGGATTTGAAGAGCTTTGACAGACTATAGTAGGCTCTGTTGGATTTGAGAAGCCGCCCGCGTATTTCTTCTTCTATATAGTTATCGGCTGCTACTATTGACCCAAGGTATTTAAAGGATTGCACCACTTCAAATTCGTGCTCCGTAACCTTGATTGTTTGACCAACTGTTCCTCTCGCATTCGACGCCACCATGTACTTGGTTTTATCTTCACTAATGTGCAGCCCCAGATTTTGTGCCGCCTGCTCGACCTGGATGAAGGAATCGTGTACAGCTTGTTCGGTTCTTCCGATGATGTCGATGTCGTCTGCGTAAGCCAGTAACTGGCTGGACCTGTTGACGATGGTCCCTCTTGTTGCCGTGCCAGTGTCACGGATTGCTTTCCCCAATGCCAGGTTGAAGAGGAGGCAGCCTTAAAGTCTATAAACAGATGGTATGTTGGGATGTTAAATTCTAGACATTTTTCCATCGCCTGCCTAAGGGTAAAGATCTGATCAGTTGTTGATTTGCCTGGAATGAAACCACACTGATATTGTCCGATGACGGTTTTAGCGTATGGGGTTATCCGGTCTTGTAGGATAGAGGAGAGTATAACGTGATACCTCTATAATTGCTGCACGTTGTGACATCTCCCTTCTTATGTATTGGGGCATATTAAACCTTTCTTCCTGCTCCCATACCTGTACTATAATATCATGAATTGCTTGACGAAAGGCTGGCCCGCCGTGATGGAATAATTTGGCTGGTATGCCATCGGCTCCCGGGGCTTTGTTCTGTTTAATCCGGCCTATAGCCTTCTAACCTCTTCTATGCTTGGTGACGGTAACATAGAGTATTCTTCTTGAAGTAGTGGAGCCTCCACTTCTGCAGTGAGCTGACCATTTAGCAATTCATTAAAGTACACTTCCCATCGCTCCAGTATGTTTTCAGGATCGGTGATCAGATTTCCCTCTCCGTCCTTGCAGTATGTGCAGCGTGGTGTGTACTGCGTCATGTTTCGGACGGTTTAGTAAAACTTCCACGTTAAAAGTGTATAGCCAGCGCATTAAATGTTTAGCTGCTAATTATTTAGTGTTGGAATTTTATCTTTCGAAATCCACTGGGATCAACATCAATCAATGAAAAATCGAGAAATTACTTTCATTTCTTAATTTAAGATCACATTGGGGAAAGGTTAAACTTTTGATACTTTCCCATAGCTTTAAGACCATCAGTTCATGAGGCCTGGTTCTTCATAGTCTCCGAATCTCGTACATTGGGCCTTGTGAATAAAAAAAATGCTAAAGCTGAAACTTGGATTTTTAAGTAAAAGCTTGATTTTTAGTGAATAAAAATAAGCTTAAGCTAGCTAGTTAAAGATGTTTTCTAGTAATAGCTATTTTAAAATAGCAAAGCTAAATTCATTTAGTTTTAGCTTGTTTTCCTAGCTTAAGCTTCAATTTGTGTGAATAAAAATAGCTTAAACTAGAATATTATAGTTAAAGCTACAAAAATTTCAAGATTTTTTCGACCTGTCTAGAAAGCTTTGACTAGTTCTTATTTTCAGTATTAACTTGTGCGAGTTGTTAATTAAACATAAGGGAATGTCTCAGAAAATAGAACTGTGAACATATAGACCCAGAAACTGACATACGATATGTTAAAAACATTTTTTTAGCCGAAACCAATAGTTGCCCTGTAGAACAGATAACAAATTGAGGCAAAAAACCTTCCTTTCGGTCATACATGTACCATTTTAGCTAAAGCTAACTAGCCGAAACATGTGAATAAAAAACGAACACCTTAAATTACGAAGCTTAAGCTAGAATTTTCCAGCATAAGCTATTTAGCTTTATCATTTTTTTATTCACATAAAACAAAGCTTAAGCTAGTACTGTCTAGCTTTAGCTGCTAGTAAAAGCTATGACTAGTTGGCTTTAGCTTCCTCCAAAAAAAGCTTTAACTTTTTTTTTATTCACAAGACCCATTGAAGAAGATTTCCGTTTCACAGTTGCTGATTGTGTGATGGAGCGAGTTTTTAACAACTTCTATCTTCTCGCGGAGATCACTATTTCGTATGTACAAAGGAGCATTTAGTTTTCCTCGATGGACTTTGTTTGAAACATTTTGGTGGATCCAGCTTTTATTTTTCTAGTACATTTCAGAACTTGCTTGTATAAAATTAACATTTTCTTCTAGATAGACAGGCGAGAGTATCTTTCCCAGTAACCAGATAGAGTTTTCTGTGCCCCAAAGTTAGTTCTTTTTTTTTTTGGATGTGCTCTTTCCATTTCAGCCCTTCCTCCAAAGTAATTCCAAATTATTTGGAAGTATTGGGAAAGATATCGCCTTACTGTTGATACAAATTGGAACATAACTTAGATTTATGTTTGGATCGTTTGTTTGCTTCGTTTATTTCGTTTAATTCGATACCCCATTCGTGCCTCCAATCTCTAGATTTATCGACAATATTTTGCAGTTTTTCCTTAGTCTTCGTAACGGTTGTATCAGGCAATAATATTGCAGTATCATCAGCAAAGGTGGCCATGATAGCATTGAAGTCCATTTGAATAACATTAATAAACGAGTATAATGACAAATACAGGATTGGTCCTAGAACACTTCCTTGTGGTACACCGGATACATTTTTCTTAAGTTCCCACCGTACTCTTAAGGGTCGGTTCATATCGTAGGATTTCATTTTTTTTTATTTTGTACTGCATGGGAAGGTCAATATGCAGATTGTAATCTAGTGCCAAGTCCTTGCGTAACATTAAAAAACAGAACTTAAAGACTTGCTTCTGTTCAACTAATACGACACATTTGGTTTTTCTTGGATTGTGTATTTCAAAATCCAAACTAATAGTGGAGAATTAGTCTTATTTCTTCAATTATTTTTCTGGGTGTTTTTAAGAGCATTTTTAGATCTTTTGACATGATTGGTATAAGGGATATTAGTCTGTAAGATTATACTTCTGTTGGTGGCTTACTATGCTTAGGTATAACTATAAATCCTGCAGTTTTTCATGGTGCATGCACTCATGAATTGCAGTTTTCTCAAGGCTATTCTATCAAATTATTAGCAGTTATTAGATCGTATCCTGGTGAATTGTTTGTTAGAAAACTCTTGTATTGACATTTGCTTCGTGCATCCACATTCTTCACTTCTGCTGAGTGATATGAAGCTGGATTTGTTGAGAATGACTTAAAGAGGTTACCACTTCTTTATCGAGTTTTCGATCCAATTCCCATTTTGCGACTTTTTTTCCGGCAATTTTTAGACGCTTAGCTGCTTTTTATAGGAAGCAGTACCCCTTGGCATAATGGTTAGTGCTCGATTCGATCCTCAAATGGTTTCCAGGGATTT
The DNA here is from genome assembly GCA_963931855.1 of Philhelius festivus. Classification (NCBI taxonomy): domain Eukaryota; kingdom Metazoa; phylum Arthropoda; class Insecta; order Diptera; family Syrphidae; genus Philhelius; species Philhelius festivus. The sequence goes on along the minus strand of OZ007556.1, from coordinate 38,349,200 downwards.
ACTGAGTCTTGCGAAGCAGTGACAAATACTCCAAGAGTATCTAATCTCTTGCAATGAAAAGTGCTACTCATATTAACCGTTTGTACTCTGCTGGGTCCTCTCCATTCCTCATTATAAGCACACAGGAATGGTTGAGAGTTCTTATTTATTAGGTTCCGGTCCTCTACGAGCTGTTGCACTACGACACTCCGGAACGCTGGTTTAATCTTGTTGATCCACTGATTTCGATAAATGCACTCACGTTCAACCGGGCTCTAAGGTCAAAAGCTTGACACAAAAAAGGCGTTAGCAAGTGACATTTTGGTAATGCATTCTGTAAAGTAGTATTGTTTTCTAGCTTATCTGAAAAGTTTAAGGTTATCACTATGATCAATAGTTGTTTATCAGTTTCTGATCAAGGTACCATTGATTATATCAGAGAAATTAACAATTTCGAATAACGGTCGGATATCAAATTATTTTATTAAAAAAGGTTTAATGTGCTTCTAAAATTAAAAAATAAATATACCATACACAAATCGTCGCTAATATGTGCAAGTAATAAAAGATCGGTTTCTGAAATAAATAAAATGCACGACTGGGTTGGACAATCTTACTTTTGTGTATGTTTAAGAGACTTAAGGCAAGTGTACACGATTGGTATAGATCATACAATATTATAAGACCTGACAATGTCTGGACAATTATCTACCAATAAGCTGACAATTAAGTTGTGTGTGTACACGGTTGGTAAAAAATCTACCCATCTCTTACAATTTATTGTCAGAGATTGGCTGACGATTTGTTTTAGATAAAGCTGGCTTAATACCTACGAATTTATTGTAAGAGATTGGTAGATTTTCAACCAACCGTAATTGTTAGTTTTCGATTTTAATGGAAACTGCTTCATTTGAACTTTGGTTACAAATTGTCTGACAATGAAAAAATTTTATGATGTTAAAAAACGTACATCTTACAATTTCTTTATTGTCAGAAGCGTCAGACAACTAAAAAAAAAAGTGCAGGCCTGACAATAAAATGTGTGTGTACACGATTATCAAATACCTAACAATTTACCGTCTTACAATTAATTGTCAGATACATTTTCTGACAATGAATTGCAGGATTACACGATTGTAAGACATTGTAAGCATGTTTTTCACTGACAGATCTGACAATATTGTAAGATCTACCAATCGTGTACACTTAGCTTTATTGTTATTATATTATTGGGACAATTGTTCAGAAGCTCAAGATTCATTTCAGTAGTTGGAGTTTCAAACAGAGTGTCATGCAATTTCTAAAGCAAATATGAATTTGTTGAAAAACAAAAATTATAAATCGTTGTACTGACTTTTTAACAGAACAAGTTCTTAAAACATTTTTAAGAAAAAATTGTGCAAATGAAAATTATATTTAAAATACACCGTTGACTGATTTTGAGATATATAGAAGTTTCTAACAGAAAACATTGATTTTTTCCAAAATATATTTTTTTTATTCTAAGTTTGAAAATGCTTTTTTTTAACTTTTTAGATCCGGTATGTCGATAATGAGAAAGTTGAGAATACAAAATAAAAAGTTCAATTGTAGGTTCTGTGGGTACCGTATTAAATTCAATATTTTTCATTGAATAGTTAATGGTTAAAATTAGAGGAACCAGCTAAAATTTTTAAAGAAATTCTACCAGCTGTTTTCGAGAAAAATATGATTTCAAAAAACCATTTGTTAAAATTTGTAGAATGGCTACCAATCCGGATCTTTTAAGTAGTGTTAAATAATTCTTAATTATCAAGTTAAAAACGAGGATTTTTTATTTTATTGAGTAAGCAAAAAAAAAATATTGAAATTATTCTTAAAAATTCCAACAAATATGTTTGTGAAAATTAAAATGCACAACACTCTTTAAACTTTAAGGAGCTCTAGTATACAAAATTATTTAAAGCAGTTGAACCGTTTTTGAGAACAGCGAAAAAAAGGGTTCTATTGAAGGTCCATTAATAATCATTTTTTTTTTTATTTTCTTCAATCATTAGCCAGATTTTGTTTATGTTTTTTAATCTGTCAAACAGTTTTCAAGGAAAAAAAATATTTTTTTAAGTTTCGAAAAAATATTTGTATGGCAGGAACCGCCATTTTTGGATTTACACAAGTGTCAGGTTTAAACCAAATCGTCCGAGTCATTTGTTGGGCTGTAGTCAGACTGACAGACAGAATTGCGAGCCCCATTTTTGTCGTTACGAAATTGGTTATGGAATGCCTAACTTCCTATTAAAAAGAACCGTACGATTTCTATTGATAAATCAGAGAAAATATGAAACTAATCATGCTTATTTTGACATTCTCATGAATAGTCTATTCGTTACAATGATTCTATTCCTTCGAATGAACTTTCTTAATTTTGAGATTCGAACGAATAACATTCATTTGCGAAAGATAGCATAAAATGAACTTCAAAAGAGATTCATTTTCATTATCAGCTGTTTGAAATTTATTATATTTCTATTTGAATTACTATGACCGTTTTACATTTTTTTTGTTTCTAAACATTTTATAGATGTTGGATAAATAATCAAGAAACAAAATAAATAATACACTTTTTCATTCTAAAGTAAAGTTTAACCATAAAGAACTACATATTCATTACATTTTTTGTGTCAACTGAGCTGTTTTGAAACTATTCTTAAAAAAAAAAGTTGTTCATGACGCGTTCTAAACTTTTATTTTTTTTTTCGTATACACTTGGTCACACTAAAATATCAAAAACAAAAGAGAAGTGTTTGTGAAATGTCAAAACCAAAAAGTGAAATTTTTGTTTAGTTGTAATTGTTTTGTTTATTGTTTAATAATTTAAATTTCTTTGATAAAAACATAAAATAATAAATAAAAAATAAAAATATGGCATTTGTGTTGTTTATAAATGAAGATGGTGTTGAAGAAGTGCAAAGGAGAAGGATAGTGGATGTTTTCCGTATCAACGCGGGTGGTAAAAAAAACCCTTTGCTACCTCCGGGTTTTCTTCGACTATTTTGATTAAACTTTTCCTTTTGTTCGCGGTTTGTCCAGTTGGAATGCGACTTTTAAACATAAAACAACAAAAAAATTAATAAAACTAATTTATTTTCCATGAAATAATTAAAAACTTACATGTTTTGTTGCTTACACGACAGAAAAATTCAAACGACACAAAAATGACATTTAATTCTATTCTTTCGAATGTCAAAATTGAATTAGCTTTCGCAAATGAATGAACTTTCTATTGATTGGGTGAACTTTCGATTTGTTCGATTAACATTCTAATCGCCGAGTCTCAAAATTAAGTTTCAACGAATTCGACTCATTTTCGAACGAAAGAGAATGTCAAAATAAGCACCAATATCTGCTGAAGTGACAAAACGTTTGAGATGCCAGACAATGTCAAAGTATGAAACGAATTCGCAGTAATACGGGTGTCTTTAATATTTTGTTTAAAAAAAAGAACAGTTCGAGAGATGGGTTTTGCGCCACTTACCAAGAAGCCTCTTTAATCTTTGTCGTTTGTAAAAACATGGGTGGTCTCAAGCAAATGGAAGTGTCACACATTCTTGTTAGTAGCTCATAATTGTGTCCATGATTTTCCGTCCACATACGGCCAGAGGATTTTCGTATATATACTCGTACATTAGAAATGCCCTTGAGAACCGTTTTCTCCGAATAAGTGTTCCGTTCTTATTCTAGGTATTTTTACACTTCATCTTGTTTGGAATCGTCTGTATTTTCAAAATTGAATAAATTTTCAAGTAGATAAGTTTATTATATACATTTTTATGTATCTGATTTAAAAAAAAAAAGATGAAATTGATGTTGCAGCAAAAAAATGTTGCTGTGACAATTTGTCAGTAGATGGGAGATTCACCTACATAGATATGTGAATTCTTTTACACAATGAATTTAAACATATACCGGGTAATCTGTAGGCTTGGGAAATAGAATAATAAAGTACTGTTTTCATTCATATTCACTTTACGCATGAAGAGATGCATTAAATTTGAGATTGACAGCTTGTTTGCTTAATTGAATAAGACACGCCTGGTTAAGGCTTGTAAAGCACAATATCTATATACGTCAGGATATGAATCTTGCGAAAACAGGAAATTTGATTAATAATGCTCTTTCTGAGTTACTTTTTATACTTAACGATATTAAAAGCTTGCTTGCTGTAATCCACGAATTTAAATTTGATTTATAAATTGGAAGGGATGAATTTAGGAAGCTGTCTAGGTGGAGTTATTCTACCATATTAAACAGTACGAGTTTAAAATTCCGACAAAATTGTTAACATAAATGGAAAAAGTAAATTTTGAAAAAGGAAATCCTATTCCGCTTGATTAACTGCAAGGTAAAAGTTTACATACGAGGTCTGTTCGATAAGTCAATGACTTTAGAGATATGTAGATGTCGCTCAGATGGGATTAAGTTTAAGTTTAAGTTTATTATTAACAATAATTGGTTGTACAGTAAGATAATATCTTTTATAGTACTTAGAAAGTAACAGGCAGCAAATAATGTTGTTTTTAAAAGTTACTAAATAGCTATACTTTGTGTAGGAGAGGGAAAAGAGGAGTATTAAGGTAGAGTTGTAGGGGACGAAAAGTGATGACGGATTGCACTTTTGAAGTTGTTTAAGCTGGTTATGAATCTTATATGGGTAGGGAGCGAGTTCCAGAGTTTAACAGTATGAATGAAAAATAAACGCGATGAGTTTAAATAGTTACTAAGGCGAGGAACAATGTTAATATTCCTAGTAGACCGATTGAACGAAAGTTTATTAAATAAATATGTCGGAGATTTAAGATATATTAACTTGTGTAAGAAAATACAGTTTCTTGCATTGATGTATTGCTGCAGGGTACAACCCAAAAATTGCTTGGAGCAGTCAGAAATATGGTCGAATCTCCGTAGCCCATAAATATAGCGAACAGCATCGTTGAATGCAACTTGAAGTTTACGTTGAGATAGTGAGTCAAGGTGGCTGTACACGATCTCAGCATACGATATCAGGGGCATGACTAGGGAAAATATCAATTTCCGTTTGGTTGCAAAGGGCGTAAAGTTAGCAGAAGGCCATAGTTTTCGTAAGGCCATAGATGCGACCAATAAGAACATTGGTATGCTTGTAGCCAGATAAATGACGGTCAATGACGAAGCCAAGGCTAGTGCAGTGATCAACTGCTGTTATTTTACAGAATGGTCTGGCAAGATGAAGCTGAACATCGTCTGCATATAAGTGAACTGATGCATAGGAACAACATGAGGGGAGGTCATTAATGAACATGCAAAAGAGTATTGGGCCTAGAATCGACCCCTGAGGAACTCCTTGTACAAGACGTCTTGGATCTGAGCATTTCCCACCAGAGAAAACTTTTTGCAATCCACCAGACAGGTAGTCTGTTATAAGTTTGCATGCCCTATCACTAAAGCCAAACAAATTTTTCAATTTCCACTTGAGCAAAGAATGGTTGACCTTGTCAAAAGCTTTAGAGAAATCCAAGAGGCAGAGAAGATTCACATAACCCTTGTCATAATCAACTCTAATATCTTCGAGAAGATTAGTCATAGCACTGGAGCAGCTATGATAAGCTCTGAAGCCCAACTGTCTTTCTTATAGCAATTTGTTACTTGATAAGTGCCTTAAAATTTGCTTCTGGATTATCTTCTCAAGGACTTTGGAAAGGCAAGGCAAGATGCTTATCGGCCTGAAGTCTGCAGGAGATGCAAAATCCCGTTTCTTCGCAATGGGAAAAACTTTCGCAATTTTCCACGACTGAGGGAAAGTAGATGTAGTGATGCACCAATTTATTATATGAGTAAGATGGCTGATAATAAGTGGCAGTATAAGTTTTTTCTCAGTCATCTTTGTTTTTTTCTAGGCCAAGACAAAAAAAAATTCAAATAGATTTGTCAATTTTTAACCGTTTTACAAATTCGAAAGAACTTAAAGTAAAAGTACTACTTTTTGCGTGGTAAAAGCATGAAACTGTTCTTTTACATGGAATGGTCCAAAAGTGTTGGAAGTGTTGTAGTCGTATGGACACAAGCGACGCTGAGCGTCCAGGACGTCCAAATGAAGTCACAACTAAAGAAATGTCACCAAAATAAACGATATTCGGCCCTAGCGAGGTATCCGTTCGGAGCGGAAAATTCTTCGATTTTATACGATTGTGAGGATTTTTGTTTCGAGGTATTCTTCCGAACAGCTGTTCGGAATTTTTCTCCGACATTATTTTAACGCACTCGGTGAACTGCGTTGAAGCGCGATCAATTGCTTTATTTGAAAGCAATTTGAACCTCCGACAAATTATGTGTTGCGGACAATTTTCCGCTGCGAACGGATACCTCGCTAGGGCCGATTGTATCAGACGATCGCCGGATCAAGGCTCGTGAGATAGCTAACATTGTATCCATTTCAGCTTTATTCGGATCCTGCATAACCGTTTGGGGACTAAAAAATGATCGGCAAGATGGGTGCCACAAGAGAACAAAAACGCAATCGGATCGTAACTTCAGAGCTGTGTTAAGAACTCTGAGCGCAATTCAAATGAATTTTTTCGGCGCTTTGTAACTGCTGATGAAACTTGAATACACCACTTCACACCAAAATTGAAAGAAAAATCGAAACAGTGAACTTTTCAGGTGAACGTGGACCCAGAAAAGTCAAAAATGGTTCCGTCGCGTCGGCGCGGCGGCGGCGGCGGGAAAAGAAATTGCAAATGGATAGAGATTCAACACAGAATTGGTGGAAAAGTGGTGAAGAAGAAAAGAGTTCTGTCAGCACATTCGTCCGCGGTAGCAAAAGCTAAATAAACTGAATTGGGCTATGAACTTTTTCCTCTTCCACCCTATTCCCCAGACTTGGTTAACTGTGATATGGAATTGCATAGCTCTTAAAGCAGACTATGTTGAAAAATAAAATTGATTTTAAAATATAAAACCATTCTTTCAATTTTAAGTCACTGACTTATCGAACAACCCTCGTAATAATCCAACAGATTGTGAAGATTTGCCGCGAATTTTAAATTCGGGAATTGAAAAAGTCGATTTCATAACCAGAAGTTTTAGTTAAGGACTTGTTTTGGAAACTTTTAAAGGATTTTTACTTCTAAGCAATTTTATTCATTGCACCTAAGGGGAGGATCCCAACTAATTGCGATTTATGAAATAAATTTAAAGCTGGCTTCAAGTATCTCATTATTGAAATTGGAGATCTTTCGACGCTTTCTATGGTCTTGAGGCCTTAGTTCCCACATCAACTGAATAGAACATTTTTTCTGGGCAGGACTCATTCATGTGAACCCATATACATACGCATGTTGAACTCTAACGATTGATACTGTATTGACTATACCTCGACAGTAGTTTACTTTTCAACTACTTAAAAAAATAAAAATAGAGGCCAATGGTTCATAAGGAACCTAAACTTAGCGATTTACAACACTCAACCATTGATGTGAGCTTATTTGTCGGCAGAATTAGAGGGGATCTTCATTTTTTTCCGAGTCCGAACAGATGATAACAGATGCTCTTGGAATATGTAAATGGTGGTTAAATTTTACGGGCCGATGTTGATTTTGAATAACACACAAATTATTTAGGAAATTATTGTCATTTCTTTTTATTATGATAATAATGGTATGGTTCAATTATGTATGGAACAAAATATCGGTCAAATGGCCGCCGCGACATCATCCAAATTTTCGATGACGCTGAGGTATAATTGATGTTCTATGCCGTTAATGTGCCGAATTATCTCATTCTTTAGCTCTTGAATTGTTGCTGGCTTATCGATGTACACCTTTTCTTTCAAATAACCCCAAAGAAAGAAGTCCAACGGTGTCAAATCACATGATCTTGGCGGCTAATTGACATCGCCACCCACGTGAGATAACACAGCCATTGAATTTGTCGCACAAAAGAGCCATTGTTTCGTTAGCTGTGTGGCAAGTGGCACCGTTCTGTTGAAACCACATATCGTCCACATCCATATCTTCCAATTCAGGCCATAAAAAAATCGTTATCATCTCACGATAGCGAATACCATTCAGAGTAACTGGCTGGCCGGCCTCATTTTGGAACAAATACGGCCCGATGATGCCGCCAGCCCATAAAACGCATCAAACAGCCACTCTTTGTGGGTGCATTTGTTTTTCGACAATCACTCTTGGATTATCATTCGCCCAAATGCGGCAATTCTGCTTATTGACGAATCCACTGAGGTGAAAATGTGCCTCATCACTGAAGATGATTTTCTTCGAAAATTGATCATCCACTGTTGCCATTTCTTGCCACCATTCTGACCATTAACGACGCTTGAAATGTTCAAGAGGCTTTAGGTCTTGAGTCAATTGCACCTTGTAAGCGCGTAAATGCAAGTCTTTATGCATAATGTTCATCAACGAAGAGCGTGAGAGGTGCAATTGTTGGGCAGGACGACGAGTTGAGGTGGACGACTCTTCAGCCACACTATCGCGAACAGCAGCAATATTTTCTGCAGTACGAGCTGTTCGAGCATACACTGGTGTTTTCACATCTCCTACAGACTCGGTTTGCTCAAATTTTTGCACGATTTTTCCGATTGTACGCACATTTGGATGATTAAATTGACCGAAAAAATCACGAAGTGCACGATATGCATTCTGATTTGAACGCCCATTTTCATAATAAGCCTGAATAACTTTAACGCGTTGCTTGATTGTGTATCTTTCCATGGTTCAAATTGAGTTAGTCTGAAATTGAGAAATGTCAAATGAAATGCAGAAAAAAACTTGACGTTTAGGTGTGGTTCACATTCAACATTGGCTCTAAAAATTTAACCACCTTTTATTTGCCACTTCCTCGGAACAGTCCGTGGGCTTGGCATACATTTTCAAGTAATTTAAAACATTAAGCTTTTCTTCGTTAGAAAACTCACAACCAATGTACTCAAATCAATGTACAAATTAAATTTCAAATCAAATTTCAAGTTTAGCTTTCTACCTATTATGTTTGTAAGTGGAAAACTAGTCAACTTTAAGACTCTATTCACCGGAAAAAGTCTAACGACCGACGAATGAACGAGTATTCGTCAATTTAGACATTTCGTTTACATAGCATTTGATGACCAATCACAAAGAAAACAAAAAAAGAATGATTTTGAAGTTATTCGCGAATGAAGAATTTATTCGTTGAAGTGTGGATGATATGTTGAATGCGAATAGAGTTTGGCAGTTTGTAATAGGTTATCAGATTGCAATCGGTGACAAAAAATTTATTTTCTCTCATTTCTCATATTTTAGCAATTAAAACCCGAATTTTAATATCTTAATATTAATTAACTTCCCATAGGGAGTTATTGTAATCGGTCCGATTTGTCAAATTTGAATTTTTGACATTTCTCGACGTTTCAAGGTCCCTAGAGGCTATATCAATCATTTTTAGAGAGATGTTTGTGTGTGTGTGTGTACGTACGTTCGTACGTTCTGGTACCATTTTTCGTCGATATCGATATCGATTCGATATCTCAAGAACGAGTAAAGATATCGACTTCAAATAAATTTGGTTTAATAGATAATAACTTCGAACGAGGCTGAAAGGGCGTTTATTAAAATTCAGTGAGTAGTTTTTTCACTATAACGGTTTAAAAAAAAAAGTAAAAATTTTGGTTAGTTTCAAATATCTCACGAAAAAATAATGCTATTGATTTCAAATAAAATTTAATGTACTCATTATAAGGTCATACAAAATTGGTATGAATTTGGAAAAAAATGAACATACCGTTATTTTTTTAAATAAAAAAAAAATGAAAAAAAAAATTCATAACCCAGATATTCTAAGAACGGAAAACAATTTGAAACTCAAAATAATTTTATTTTACGAAAATTAATGTGTTTGACAACTGGTGAAAATTTCAAAAAAAAATCAGTTTACAGTTTTTTTTTACAAAAAATAAAAAACTATATAAAATTCTATTGAAAATTGGTAAAAATTGTTTTTCGACTCAAATTTCTCGAGAACTATACTCTGTCCAACAAAAATTGTCAGTACAGGCCTTATGGGAGAGCTTTTTCTAAAGCAGTGGCGCCTGATGCACCCTCACTACAATGCGTTAGGAAAAATACCACTAAAAAAAGAGCAGGCCACTGACTTTTCTTAAGGAATTGTTGTTGTAATTCTTTGCAAAAAGTTGTACACCCCAACACGACCGTTCGTATCCCACTGCCGATGAGATATTGAGATGAGATACTGTCAAGAGTACAAGAGTGTCAAGTGTCACTCACTCAATACGATCGTGCGCTCTTTATCTACATCAAAACAGAGTTACCAGTATCATTCTCAATTGCAAGCAAGAGCTTTTTCAGTGGTTTTTATTAGGGAGCTTTTGGCATTTGAAGCTTTTGAGAAGATGAGTATGTTGAGTGTTGTCATATTGCTTTTCAACTTAAAAAAAAACGCGCATATTATCTTAACGCTTGGTGTTGTGGGAAAAAGTAAATTGAATATTGTTTTCAGTCGTTTTGAATCGGCAGACGGTAGCCCTACGCGTTTTTTACTTTCATTTGCGGCGATTTATAATGTAAACTACGGAATCCGTATGAGAGCTTTAAAAGGCGACACACTTATGCATAGCAATGCAACCAGAATGAGAGACAAACGTCCTATCTTCCCTGTACTGACAATTTTTGTTGGACAGAGTATAGTAGTGATATTGACTTCTAATTTAGTTTATTTTATACATAGTATAATTTTGTACAATTGGTAAAATGTTGACAAATATTGAATTAATAGTTTTTTTTTTTAAATAAAAAAACTTAAAAATTCTAGTGAAAACCAGTTAAAATTGTATTTCAAGTCGAACTGCTTGGGAATGAACACCGATAGTGTCTTCTAAAGTATGTTGTTTTACCTTCCCGTAAGAATGTATACTAAGCGACATTTCTAAAATTGTTCAGGAAACGAAAAAAAACGAAGAAAGTTCTAGTTGAATCATAGTGTGTTAAGAGACAATTTTGGTTAAACTAAGTGACATCTAACAAAATTTTTTGTTGCTCACGACAATGAGATCTTTATTAATGTCGCTTAGCATAATTTTTTTGGCGGATAATACAAATTTCAGGGGGCAACAATATTTTAATGACAAGTATCGAAGTGACAGTTTTAACAAACAACAATCTATAAAATCTCTTTAAATAATTAAAATGCTTTTCAATCTTAAAATAATGTTTGTTTGAATTTTACAGCTAAAGTTTGTTTCGCTGAAAATTTGGTTATTTGAAAAAAAAAACTAAATATAAAGTTTTCAAGACCACAAATGGGAAGTTATCAGTGTGGGTCGAACCCAGCCTCTTTTTTTTTTTAATTCTTTATCATTCCCCTTCTTCCATATCCAACTTTGAATTCACATTGAAATGTTGTAATCCTTTACGTTCTGTAAATGTGTACTCCAAAAAATGCCATCAAATTTAAAGAATTCAAAACCCTTCTGCCGTCAATTTAACGGTACCACTAACAAAATTTCTTTTAACATTTGATCCAAACGGGTATCTACTTATTTCACTTGGTTTTGTTTTTATGTTTATATGTATAAGCATAACATACTCTATACACGGAGTAACCGTGTTCAATATTATATGAATCCAATTCATCCATCATTCATCCCCTCTTGAATTTTGATACACGAATTGAGGTTGTGTGCTAAATTATATCAGGATATTTTGTCTCATCGTGTTTTGGCACTCTTGAATTCCATAACTTGGCGTCTTACGTGACACAATATTAACACAATATATCTGATAACGGCACCATTAAAAAACCATTTCTTTTCAGTCAATACAGTCTACATCACAAGATTGAGCTTGTATTTTTAAAGTAAGTTTTATCTTCCACAACTCTGCGTTCTATAATTTTGTACGACTATTTGACCAAAAGTTAGGTTCTTAGAAATAGTGCATTTTTATACATACATTTCGTGCTTAAATGAAAAAAGTATTCTACCAACTTCAGAGAAGTTGATGATAAAATTACAACAAAATCTGACAAGCTTTTAAAAATATGTGCGAAAATAACCCAAAATACATGACATTTCTCTTTCAAAAAAACCTTATAATCTATTTCATTATGCAAATTTTTTGAGGAAAACCTCTTTCAGCATTGCTCTTACGAAATCTAATCAAAATCGTTGGACAAGATTTGAAAAAAAATCAAAACCTGGTTCCCTAAATGCTACCTAATCTATTGAGAAGAGCTTGGATAAAAATAAATCAAAATTTTCTCAAAAACAGCTATAACGATTTTGATCAACCTTCATGCCTGTGATTGTTATAAATCTACGATATCAGTAGGTACATACAATGTCAATATAACGTTGACGGTTTTTAAATGTATTTTTTTGATTATTTCCGTGAACTTTGTTAATTTATCAATTTTGTGCTGATTTACAGATAGGAACTTTTTCAATGACGCCAAAAATGCTGCTTTCCACAATTTAGCAAAAAAACTAATTTTGAATTTAAATAGAATATTTCTCACTTTTTAGTAACAATACGATACAACTCATTATCTAATTCTTTGTCCCTTCAATACCTATTTGGCCTTGACTCTTAAACCGCAAAAGAGCAAGTTCTATCGATCCAGTTTGCATATATTTTCTCATTTCCATTTCGAACGAACATTTTAATTATCTTTCAACTCTAATCAAGCGACTCTGACTGTGTCACACCTTTCAATTTCAAACAAAAAAAAAACCTATCACGCGACAAATCTCACCAGACTATAAGCTATGACAGCATAGGGAAAATGCGTGACAAATGGAAAAAAAAATAAAGTGTCAAAATATACATTTGTTCCACATTTGTCTACATTAAGGAAAAATGATTGTCTCAAACAGTCTGGACATTTTCTACTGCCACAGACCTTGACTATAACGTAAGGTTAAACGCAGTCAAAAGCCTATGTAAACAGCAAAGATTTATTCATAGGATTTGTGTTCAATAACGTAATTCACATCCTAACATTATGTCATACTCACAAAAATGGCGACAGCCATTTGCCATCAAGTGGTAATAAAGATAGTGTTGCGAAAAACTTAACGAAATCATTTTTTTTAAGATGTGTTGAAGAGGCACACAAATCTTTTTTATGGTTCGTATTTTATGTACTCAAAACCATTCCTCGAAGAATTGTGTAACTCGTACAATAACATGTATTTTATGGTTGTCCATTTTATTTATTGAGGATTGGTCGTAGCATAAGTTTTGCTAATAAAAATTTGTCCATTTAGCGCTTCCTATTTTTAAATTTGCAAAAAAAAAAAAATAGATGAGCTAACATTAGGTTCGTTAGGTGGCGCCTCCGAAACGTTCAACCCATAACTCTGGCGTCAGTGGTGGTTTGTTCGAAAATACCTCCTGTGTAATGTCCGTTGTGATACGAACTATTTGTCACGTTGTCCGTCCCGCTAAAACAAAATGTCTTCGATATCCATACTATACAAGTCAGGCCAAAAAAAATTGGTTATCATTGACCGATAGCGCTCGAAGAAGTATGGACTGATGATTCCGCCTGGGCAAAATTCACATCAAACAGTGTCACTATCCGGATGCATTGGAATTTGTTTCTATTATGAATTGTGATTGTCCCAATTTCGATAATTTTGCTTGTTGGAGAACCCATGAATCCAGAAATGAGTCTCGTCGCTAAATACTTTTACTTTATTACAACAATTCAATCGTTTGCAAATGTTGTCGAACGCTATTACTCTCCATGTTGATTTGGCAAGACAGATTAAATCTGTAAGTAGCTTTAACAATATGGCCCCATTTACCTGTCTAAGTTTCGAGATCCCTATTGAGAATCCCTTTATAATGCATTTGTCCAGCCTGTCCCTAAAAAGGGTGAATATTTTACCTTTTCTTACTATCGCCCAATTCACTTACGTCCCTTCTTTCCAAGGCCAAGGAAACTGATAAATTATTAGCTGAAAAAAAATCTTGAAGAACGAAATCTTCTCAATGACCTGCAGTTTGCCTTTCTTAGCAAAAGGTCCACTGGTGATCTGATACATAATTTTAGAAAAAGGAAGATTATTGCAATTGGTATATCAAAAGCATTTGATACATCTTGGCATCAAGCCCTCTTATTCAAAATGCGTGCTTATTTTATCGATGGACCGCCCAATACAAGTTAATAATTCATAAAATAAATGTTGGTGTGCCACAGGGCTCTGTTTTGACTCCGATTCTCTTTCTCATTATATCAATGATCTTTTGTTTGAAACTTCCAGTCCATTAAATTGTTTTGCTGACGACAGTACTTTCAGCTTCTCATATTCGCTTCCAGATGCACGCCCCTGTTCTTCGGAAGTGGTTGGTGGGTTCTTGTATGATGTCACATTAATATTAGGCAGCAAAGTTGTTGATACACAAATAGTTCATTTAAGTTGTTGAACAATTCAACCGGTCGAAAGGTACATATATATCTATATGTATTGTTAAAAAAAAAGTTATTAAAGTTATTACATAATTTTATCAAAATTGGTTAAACCGCTTTGGGAAAATTCAAAGCTTAAAAGAAAATAATCACTACCGGGCCCTAGAGTGAAATCGTGGAAATATACGCGTTGATAAACAGGTCCCCTTCCAAAAATTGTATTACAAAAGCCGCTCTAGTCTTACGATTTGAGTTGAATCGGTTGGTAATTCTATCGCTTCAATCAAAATAAACGACAAGTTGATTGTATCTTTACAGATTTCTTCAGTTAGGCGTGTGACTAAATATCATATCGAATTATCGGTCCAAAATTGTAGTTGAATTAGTACGATTTTAAATCTGTTTTAGTATGAAACTGGTTTAAAACAACGATATTGCAATTTTTAATCGAATATAGCACCATGCTTTCTCTACCCTTTTATTAAAGTTAAAATCATCGAATACCTATTTGTTTATTTTTTTAGTATCGGCTATTTTCTAACGCTATACTAATACTTAATAAAAGGCCGTTTAAAATTTTGCGCAATTGTTTTCAAATTATAGATTATGAGAATAATCGGCCATTTTGTAATGTCGTTTCAATCTTATTTGTTTAATAGATCATGCTTTTAACGGTTCGAAATCGAAGAATTTTAAAGTAAAGTCTGGAATACCACAAGGTAGCCATTTAGGTGCTAGGCTGTTAATAAAATTTATGGATTAATGAATTATCGTCTATGTTGAAGAATTCAAACTTTCTCAAAAACTCGTGATCGTGAAGGGTTACAGTAGGACCATAATTTGTTTTTCAACTGGTGTATTTGTAATGGCATTGATAAATTTAAATACATATATTAGTTTTACGAGAAAGGTTTTTGTTATTTCTTAAAACTATGAATTAAATGCTATATCGTTATTAGGTGAAACCTAAGTATCGGTCGTATTATTGTCTTATTTAATTTCAAAACTTGAATTCATAGAACACATTTGCGCAATATTTTGAACTAACCTAGTCTTCAGGTATTAGTATTATATTACTTACCAAATTCATAATATTAAAATAGTGTGCTTAATCTTTGTTTAAAATATTTTATATCTATTATCGTGCAAAGGCTACTTTTTTTTATATTGCATTTGAACACGCCTTAAATAATGACAGTTGGTACAAAACACAGAACTTTTTTGACGTTTGTAAATGTCAAAGGGTCATTTGAAACTTGCACTATACTAAAAAAAATTGCAATACTATCATACTTAAACAATTTTAACATCGTATTAATTCTATAACTATTAAGGGGTGGGGTGTGGTCGACGCCCCTGAATAGAAAATTTAAAATTTTCGATTTTCCATTTTTTATCATCATCATTCAACAACACTCGGAAGTGCTCTATTTTGTTTATAAGAATTTTTGGGAGAGTGGATGGATGCCACGCCAATGAATTCTCTAAGAGTATCCACTTGTCATGAAAAGTGCTGCTCATTAGCTGTTCAGTATCAGCAGAAAATTGTAGGTCCTCTCCATTCCTGGCACCTCAAGACCTACGGGTGTGCGAAGTAACAATGTTCTACGGTGTCAGGAAGTTCTCCATAATTTTGATGATATGTCAGTCAATCGGTCAGGTATGGTTTTAGCAATTTTCGAAGTACTAAATCTCAGGAACCACAAATACTAAAGAGTTTATATTTGGTGAGGCGGCTGTGTTTGATCAGCTCAGAAAATGCTGTGGATATGAAGTATCTGACTTAATTCGTACATAAATTATAAGGGGATCGAAAATAGTCTAAGTTTGTTCCTGTAAAAATGGCGTATAGTGCCGCAAACTTGGCCGAACAATTCTGTGCCCTTTGATACAAAATGTGTATCCAATGACACAATATTTTGCAAGTAAAATTCAATAAAAAAAAAAAAAACTAACAGGGGACACCCGGGTTTGAACCGGGGACCTCTCGATCTGCAGTCGAATGCTCTACCACTGAGCTATATCCCCGCATATAATTTGTGCTGTCAATTTGTGGTTTTAATTTAGAGTAAATTATATTATTTACGATAAAAATGTAAAAACTAATAATTCTTAGTGCATGAATAATGAAAATGATAATTGTTGATGTTGGATTGAATGGCTTGTGTTTTGATAAGAAAACACAAGGAAATGCTTTTAAAAATTGAAATAGACAGATTGTTCTTATCAAGAAATTTGGTACGAAAAGGTTTTGATTGGTTTTCCCCTTAAAAAAAAAACAAAAAACAAAAATGCAAAAATGAAACCGCAAAATTCAGACTTATTTAAAAAAAATTACCGTGTCCGGAAAGCCACCAAAGCCCTTATGATATGCAAGAGACTTACATTTAAGTGATTTAAGTGAGGGGGGCGCAAACCATACATGCTTAGGTGATCGGAACGAAGACCCATAATTACCTATGGTTCATGGCACAAAAGAACCGAGTTGCATACAACTAGGAAAGCAATATCAAAAGTCCAAAGTCTGCTTGTTTATGCATTCCTGGAGCAATGAGAATTTGTCCTACAGCAGCGATGGAGGTTATTCTTAATCTGTTCCCATTACATGAAGTTGTTGGAAGAGCTGCTAAGGCAGTAATTATGGGATTTTCTAAGGAAGGGACTAGGACCGCTAATTTATAAGTCACAGGAAATGGGACTGTATTCTAAAGCTAGCAGTAGCTTACTTTAATGACATTCCTAATGATGGAATGATTACAACTTTGCAAAAAATTAGAACGGTGTTAAGTTGCAAAAAAAGAGTGAGTATAGGCGAAACAGAAAACAACTCACCCAAAACCAATGTCATTATGTGGTAAGTACACGATAGAAGGGAGGTCTAGAACCAAACTTTTCATACCAATGGGACAATCTACTAGCATTTTCCAGGCAAAAGTCATTGCCAAAGCGGAATGTGCAGGTCAGAATCTCGAAAGGAATTACCGAAACCAAAACATTGCCATAATGTCAGATAGCCAAGCCTCACTCAAAGCACTAAGCTCATACACCATTACGTCTAACTTGGTGTGGGAATGTGTAGGCAGGCTTAACCAACTTGGCAAGAACAATAATGTCTCACTTCATAGGACATGTAAGTGTCCAGGGAAATGAGGAGGCAGACTCCCTAGTAAAAACAGGGGCAAGTATACTCTTTCCATTTCCAAATGCAGATTCTGCAATACTTATGAATGACGAAACGCAGATGTGAAATACTAATGCATCAAAGAAACAAGTATCTGGGACGCTTCCAGGAAAAAGAGAGTGATTTATCCTCTCTGAATGTACTCCACATAATCAAACTAATACAAGGGATAAATTTGGAAGACGTGCTGTAGGGTAAGCAACTCATCTAGCTCTGGATGGGGGCACAATAGATCTTAAGGTCGCAGTGCAAACTCGCTTTTTATATTCATTCATTCATTCATTCAAAGGACTTTTAAACAAAATAATTTGATAATAATTTTGCAATTTAAGTTTTGAGAAACGACAAAAAGGCATATTGAGGAAGAAATTCAGTTTTTACAATAATACTGCATGAGTAATTTCCCTACACGAGCTTCGTCCATTCGTTCCATACACGATAAACTTTTCAATTATGGGCAAATAAATCTGAATTTCATTTTATTATAATAATTAAAAGTCCTATAGGTGGTCGTTTATAAAAGAAAAAGAGGACTTCCTTTTGTTGTACCCATATCATCAGGTCATACTCTAGGTAGGACACATATAGTAACTATAAGAGACGTTAAATCGAAAATAAGACCCGGAGGCACAACCCCCAAGAGGACTATTTTCATTCTGCAACACAAACAGGATAAAGGATGTGCATTTTGTTGAAAGTATAGCAACATCAGCAGTTGAAAAATTAATGTAGTAAATCTCCTTCTTGCTTTTTAATGCGGTCACAGCAGGAATCAAAAGGTATACAAGTATAAAAACCCTGACAAAAGTCCCACAGTACACTGATTTATTTCATCATAAAAGAAAGTTGAACCGAATAACGAGAATGGACTTCCTTTTGTTGTTTTGCAAGCTGAACTTGTGCTCTGTGCATCATCTCATAGAGAATAATAAATATAAAACTTTTCATCTAGTAATGCGAGTTTTTTGTGAAAAGTGCATATCATTCCAAACGGGAAAAACATAAGTAAAATATTCAATTTTCAATTTTTTAATTAAAAAATGTATTCAGTTTGAAACTACAGTTTCTTTACAAAGAAATTTCAAAAAAGTAATTCATGCATTCACGGGATAAGAACAACTTTAGATTGAAAAAATATTAACTTCAGTTAATCCTGCGAACCTGCCATTGCGGTTGAAGGCAATATATGGAAGGAATGAAATATTAGATGTTGCATTTAGAAGAACCTTTCTGCAAAACGTGGTTCGACCAAAAATAAGACAACATTTTCTTAAAAAACATCAAAATCCTTCTTCCAGTCGTTGGAAGGTTTGGTGTGTATGTCTATTTTTTTATAATTTACGCGGACTCAAGGGGTTATGAATACCCTTATAATGTTAAACACTGTGTGAGCAATTAGGAAAGTTGGATAGGATTAGAAAGGAGATACCGATGCACATTAGTTTTGAATGTCTGCACATTGCAATGAGTAGAAAATATTGAGCCGGGGAAAGCATTCCACATCCGTGTAGTACAACTAAAAAACAATCTCTATACTTGACAGCACGTCCGAAATCGGGCTCAAGGGTAAACTGATGAGCATTCCTAGAAGTACGTTTATTACTGTTGAATTGTTTGAGGCAAAGGGCTTAGATATTGACCAGATCTTAGTTAAGACTTCGGTGATGGGTACTCCTCGACGTCTCACAAGTTAGTTCTAATAAATGTGTAAGGTCAAATAAATAGCGTTGGTTACGAGCAAGAAGACTACTGTTGTTGTCAAAATATGGTCTAGAAGTTATTGTATTTATTGGCGTACGAGCTATTTTTCTGAGTATTGAGATATTTTCATGGCATAATTAAAATTGGCAAGAAAAACACGGCACAGGCTTATTAAATATTTAACCGACAAAAGTTGATCGTGAGATATCAGGTATTCCTTTTTCGGTTGTAACTATATACACATTTTAACGGCGTTTACGAGACTCTGAACATCAGATCCGGATCATTTTTTTACTATAAAACTGCAACAAAATTCGCTTATTTTGTGAGTCACGTGGTATTAGATATATTGGTTAAGACATTATGAATGGAAGCAGCGAAACTAAAAAGAACCTCAAACGAAGTCGTTATTGCGTGCGACTTCAATGTACACAATTCAAGTTGGCTCCGCTATTTAGACAGACAACGGCCGAAGGAAGATAGTCAGCTTGTAGATGAGCCCATTCGAATACCAGATGTTGCTGGGCAAAACGCCCACACTCTCCATTTATTTTTCACTTCTTACCCTAATAAGTATACCATAACGGTAAACTCTCCATTCGGCACTTCGGAGTGTTGTGTAATATCAGCTAATTTATTGTGTCCCATTCATCCAGTTAAAGAGAAGCCTACCATTACGAACGTTTGGCAATAAGAGAAAGCCAACTGTGAATTTTAACAGGTCACTATATTTCCTCAATAGTGACGTTGATGCCTGTGCTGATATGATCACAGAAGTGATTTTTCGTGGGATAAATATTTTTATTCCTAACAGAAACAAAAGTATAGATAATAAAGAAAAATCTTGGTTCGATACAAGCTGTAAAGAAGCTATCAGGTTGAGAGAAGTAAGTTTCCGCTCTTTTACTAAGCCAGCCCAACAGAGGAAAATCGGAAAAAGTATAAACAAGTCCGAAACCAATGCAACGCTGTTATAAAAAGAACCAAATTCTTACTTGACCAGAAATTAAAGCAAAAAATCCTGCAATGTCCCAAAGGCAGTAGAAATTTCTGGTCATTTGTCAAGAACGTAAAAAATTCAACTTTATCTACGGTTCCAACACTCATCTTCAATGACAAAGCAATAACTAGCTCTTTAGACAAGGGAATTGTACTTGCAGCTCATTTTGCTATTAGCTCTACGTTGCCTGTTAGCAACATTGCCCTTTCTGTACTTCAGAACGTAAATTATTCAATGGGACAGGTATATTTCCGCACTCATACAGTTGCAAGAACCCATCGAAATCTTTATATAAACAAATCCGCTGGTCCTGATAGTATACCCCCATTCTTCTGAATAGGTCTTCTTCATCGCTGGAAAAACCTTTGCATAAGCTTTTCCATCGCTCTTACTGTTCTAAAATCTTCCATAGAAAATGGAAAACGTAATCTCTACTCCCCCTCCTCCTATCGACCAATAGAACTTACGACCCTTCTTTCCATAGTCATAGAGTCGCTGATAAATCATCAGCTCAAAAAATATCTCGAAAGTTTCTTAATGACAGCCAATACGACTTTCGCTGCGATCGTTCCACTGGTGATCAGATGGCATATCTCATCGAAGAGTGGAACAGATCTTTACATTGTTTTTGAGAAAGTAAGATTATTGCTCTTGATATTTCTATAAGGCATTTGATAGAGTGGCACCAGGCTCTGTTATCGAAAATACGTGCATTTGGTATCAACGGAACCCTTATTCGTTGGATAAGAAATTACCTTCTAGATCGTTCAATACATGTTGTATTGGACGGTTTTAAGTCTGATCTTTAAAAAATAAATGCTATTGTTCCCCAGGGCTCCATTTTTTCTCCGACTCTCTTTCTCATTTTTATAAATAATCTCTTGTCTTAAACTTCAAATCCACTTCATTGTTTTGCCGAATACTTTACTCTTAGCTTCTTATACTCGTTCACAAACTCACGGCCATCTCCTTCGGGAGTGGAATTGCAACGGTATCGTATGATAAGCTCATTAAACTCCGATCCATACAGCATTGTTAAATGAGTTATAAGAAATCGTGTGGAATTTAATGCTTCGAAAATTCAATGTTGTCTATTGTTGTTAAAGCCAAATGTAGCCCTTATGCCACTGTCCTTGAATAACACTTGCATCGAAGAAACCCAAAAGCTTTCAACACTCGCTATGTGTGTCAACGATGATCTTCGCTTTGCAAGATCACATTCTCGAGACCACAAAAAATGCCTCTAAATGCTCAGGATTTCTATATCCGATGTAAGTCATTTTTCACCGCTTCTTATCTGGCTACCATTTACAAGGCATTTATACGTCCAAAACTCGAGTATAACTCACACCTTTGGGCAGGCGCAGCATAAACTTCTCTCCACTTTCTGGATAGAATTTAGAACAGAGCGCTTAAACTGATAGAAAACAGAGCTATCATGGATTCATTCCCACCTCTTGAACACCGTCGAAATATTTCATGTATGTTTTTATTCTATCGGTCCTTGCTCACTCGAAGTAGCCAGTTGAATTCCTCCTCTTTATCAGTTCACCCGTGATACCCGTTTCGCTAGAAATGCTCATCAGTTCACCGTCGAGTCTAATTTTGGTCGTACCGTCAAATATAGAGATTAGCTTTTTAGTCTCCCTCCCTAATTTCACCATTAACCGTGCTGTCCTTAACATTACAAGGGTCCTTTATAAACACTTCGCCGCGTGTGAATTATAAAAACAAAACAACAAAAATTCTTATGAAGTAGTTCAAGCTGTATTCGGAGTACGAAAAACTTCGTGTATATTCTAATCGTTACTTAAACAATTGTAAGACTACTTATTACTTTTTATTCCAGTAAAGACAAACAGTTGTGGAGAACTTATAAACTGAAAAGTTACTCATTTATACACAAAATAGACAAATCTAATCTTCACTTTGAAATTGCTACGTGTAAATGCAAATATAATAAGAAGATCGCAACAGAAGCAAACATGCAGCGATCCTCAAACCTCCACTATCGATTCTACTTCTGCAATGCAATGATATCGGATCCTGACTTTGAAAAGTCATCATCTGGAACTGAAGAATTGAATGCAACAAAACCTTCATCAAAGTCGGAGAAAATAAAGGTACCTTTGATGATTTTAGAAAAGGTAGATCATGTGACGCATTTGACAGTAAAATTGTTATTACTTCATTTGATTCAACATTCAGTTGTGCAAACTACCGACCCAAAGTCTTTTCCAGGGCCGATTGTCAGAAACAGACCAATTCTACGATTTGACCCTATTTATGTGAGTCTTTCAAATCTTTCAAATATAAATTTTAGTGAGTACAGATCAACAGAATTTACATAATATTTTGGCGGATGTGACTACTGCAGTTGTAGGTCCTTGCCAAAAGGATTGAATAAGTAGGATAATGCAAAATAAGTTTTCTTATTAATTATTCAAACAAATGTTATCCTGATTTGAAAATAATTAAACAAACTTAAATACCCTTTTACAGAGAATTACATTTTGCCTAACGTAAAAGGCAAATCGTTGTGTACTTACAATAAGAAAATAATCAAAACTTCCAACGAGCGTCAAAAGACTTTCTTCCATTCTAAAACAATGTTAACTCAAAAATCAAAAAAATAGCCGCCATAGAATGTTTTTTTAACATTTTCTGAGAAAGTTTTTATTTAACTTTTTTACTACATTTCCCCAGAGTAGAAGAAAACACTTGTTCTGCAAAAAGGTTTTTCTACGAATTCAAAAAAAACTTCTGACACAATTCCATTTGGTTGCTCTTGGGTGTAAGCTAGAAAATGCGTGTTGATAAAATGAAGAAAAAAAAACAATCGTAATTTTGATTTGATTTTATAATAAAATCGAGTCATCCCTGTTTTCATTGCATTGAGAGTTAAATTTATAAAACTTAGTTAAACTTAGTTGGAATTTGTGGTTTGTGTTGTCAAAAAGGAAGAAAAATTTAGCCCACATATTAATTTAAGTACGACAAACAAATAAGATTGACGACTTAAATTGTAATTGTAAACTGAAATGTTCGTACATTTAAAATAAGAAATTTGTTATAGTTCATTTGAAATAGAAAAAATACAATTATAATTTTGAAAATTGTTTCGTCACTCTTATTTGACATCAATGCTCTCTTGAATGGATGAGGGCGGTTAGGTGACGATGTCTTAGGAGATAATTAAACTTAGTAAATAAGCGAGTATTTATATCTTTAAGCAGTTCGAGTATCGAAAAACAGAAGTTGTGGTTTGGGGTTTTATAAGAGTTCTGTTCTATTGCACACTGAGACCAAAATCACAGAAGCCCAAACATAGACATAGGCTTTTTCAAGAAAAAGCCGGTGACACGGATCCGAGTGTTCCAATTTTCAATCACTCTTCCGCGTAAATCCGGCTGAATTTGAGCGATGGCCTGTGTAATGTTCACTTTAGGGGCATCGTATAGACCGGCGAGTTCAGGAAATCCTACAAGAAAAAGTCTAGCGGCCAATCCACGTCACCTCCGCCAGAGATAAATTTACCCCCAAATCGTTTATGTAGAATTTCAATCTTGACATTAACCCCGACATAGCAAGCTATCTTGGTCACAAGTTGTGATATGTTGCAGCATATGCACACCTCTTGCTTAGGAGGCGAGGTCTATCGAACACCTCTTTAATTCAAGAAAAGAATCCTGAAAACCATATGTCACCGCATTCGGAATAAACCACAACCACCAGGATATTCCCACAAGGGGGCCTACCTCATAGAAAGTCTGAAGAAAGAGGGGTAGGCATGGGCTAAGCAAGCGCAACAGCCCTCAACCTCACTATCGTAAAGAGAATTTGAGGAGTGTGGTAGGCACGAGCCAAGTGTCCAATGACGCATCAGCCCTCAATCTTCTGGGCACTATCTCCCGAGGTACCAGAATATAGCTTCCGGTTGAGCTTCGCAACCGAGGTCACTTACAGATGAGTTACTGCAAAACTCTGGGCCTGTCAACCCTTAGGATACACACACCAAGAAGCTAGCCGAAGTAATAACCAACAACCCAGTCTGCTTCCTATCTTCATTCGCCTTGCGACGAACTAGGAAAGATGCTCCTAGTCTTTAGTTTACCCTACGGCAAACAAGGAAAGACAGTCATATCTTTTATTTACCTTACGGCAAGCTAGGCAAGACGCTAATAGTCTTTATTCACCTTTTTCGGCAAACTGGGTAAGACAATCCCATTCCTATCTAGTTGGTTTAGTTACTAATGTAACCTATCCACAAGCACCACAAGGAGGTCCTTAGGAACCCAGAGTGCAGCAGAATCGCATCAGCAGCCATCCGTCACTGCTCTCCTTGACAGTGAATTGCTCCGTAGAGACTTACCGGACAACCACATCAGCAATATCTACATACATTCCCAGAGCACATGGAATTACACATCAGCGCTATCAACGATTGTGTTGAGCTCCAACCGCATTTGCCACGTCAGTATTCATCCACACACTCCAGGAGCGCATTGGACTCGCACATCAGCGCTATCAACGATTTGCTCCGAAGAGACTAACCGGATTTGCCACGTCAGTACTCATCCATACACTCCCACCTGCGGCGGTTCAAGTAGAACAGTGCTATTTGCCACAAAGCGGATGGATCTTGGTACACATGATTCAATTTGGACCATAATAAAATGGTTATCATCTGTAGCTCTCGCCATCGACGATGACCGCCACGTCCGTCGTCGGTCGTTTTCGAAAAGATACGCATCATGGACGCCACCGCGCGCCGGTCCAGAATCCAAACCAAATGGTAACTTGTTGAGGATGCATTTTGACCTGGTGGACCTCGTGTGAGTTGGTGTCGTCCCATATAAGGTAAAGATGATTTTTCAGCTAAAATTTTCGTCCTGTTCCAAACAATCCGAAGCACAATGAGTGAACAAACGATGTTGTCTATGGTCTTTGAGCTCCTGGATCATTTGGATCTTGGACGGGTGTAGGCCCATGTCCCAACTCAAAATTCTCCAAGTCGTAGCCTCCGAAAGGCCGAGTTGTTTTGGCCAATCGTGTAACTTGCCATAGTGATTTGGATTGTTACCAAAACAACATGGCCGCCACAGGTTGCCAAAAAATAATTGCAATCCGCATTCAGGGTTGTAAAAGAATACAGACTTTTGTAAATGCAATCTTTAATACCATCAATTCAAAGATTGCATTCATTTCCTTCTCTTTAAGACTTCTACTTCAAATTATGCGATCACCATTCATTTGGCATTAAAAGGATTCCAATAATTTGGTCCCCATTTATTTTGAACCAATCAATTGAATGTAATCTTTTGAGAAAGTATGCATTCTTTTGCGTTTTGCAAAAGAATACAAATGAATGTACACAATACATTAAAGGCACACAGAATTGGCACTCCTAAATTTTTTGTCTTTCCTAAAATCATGTTTATATTTTGCTAAATGTTAAGAAACAAGCTATGTTCACAACACATGACTAACTCATGTTGTGTCATAACAAATTAAACGTGGTCAATTTAAACTCTATAGACAAAAATTAAAAGTATGGGATTGCATTAAAATCATGTACTTGAATTAAAACAAAATTTACTCTTCTCTAAATAGAAATTCTGGGAAGCCTGATATTTTATAGCTCTGGTTGGATGTCCAGTTTCATCAATGACGTACACTATTTTGTGATTCCAACTCTGGATACTCGTTAATATCGATTGAGAATTATTAATGAAATTTCGAAATAATTATGTGGCTTGTGGAAACTAATGAGGTCATAGAAGTTTTGGATTACATTTTCTGAATTGATTTCAAACTTGAAATTGAGATGTATAACATTTTTTTTTGTTTATACTCGTAAATGTTTCTAAAAGTTAATTGAAGTTAGGAAATGCACTTATTTTAGTTCAATATTGTTATTGAATTTTTCAACAAATAAAGTTTCGTTTTATAAGCCCAATAATAAAATTAAATATCTTATGGTCGATTTCGTTTGAAAACTTCGTATTTTGGACCTTAGAACCTTAAAAAAATGGTTCATAAAGACAAAACGAATCAAGTTACAGTTATAAGGCATGTTTAGGTAACACTGGTCTAAAAAATGATACAATTTTCTATTACAGAAACTAATCTATGCTTTTCCGGTTTTTGATTCTTTTTTATTTGAATCTGAACTCAGAATTGATCGATCAGATCAGGTCTTTGAACAATTTTAACCTTAATTTACGAAAATGCCGAAAAAACTTATTTAAAACTTTAGAAATGCAAAAATACATTTTGAATGATTCCATTATTAGCAACCTCTTCTTAATGGAGTCCTTATTTAACATCTATGATAAAGGTACTGAAAATATTCAAGACTAAAATAAATGGGCTATCAATAAGAACTGAGTAACGAAATTTTCAAAGAAAAAAGAGAAAATTGAAGAGATTTAAAGTGAATTTTGAAGTGGAATCTTAATACTTTCAGATGTCGTAACTTTATGATAACATTATTCCGGCCCATACATTCCCCCAATATTTCTCAAAACGTACTCTTCCTAGAGCTGTGTCAATCGCGATTGATTCGGTCTTAGTGACCCGTTCACCAAAAATATTGATTGATTGCAATCAAAGTAGATCCTAATGACAATCTCTTGCCACTGAAACCGATGAATGAAACGAACGAAAAAAAGTTATGTTCCGTTCATTCAACTTGTTCTCAATCATTTCACAATACCAAATAGGAATGGACATAAAACAAGATGTATATTCCTTATTTTATATACAATGGAAGATGGCGTGAATGAAGCAACGAAGTAGAAAAAAGCCAAACTATCTTTCATTTTCACATCGTTTCGGTCTCGGTCTGAACGAAACGATTGGAAATAAAATATTTTAGTTGAATGAATGACTTAGAATATTTCGTGTCGGTCTATATCTCGTTCGGAACGAAACGGGTGGAAACAAAATGATTGAATGAACGATTGATTGAAAAGAGCAAATCCCTGAACCAATCAATCAATGATTGATTCGATCTTTCAAAATGAACGATTGGCACAGCTCTAACTCTTCCACAATTTGTCTTCTCTTCTCAAAAATCTCCAGTTTACCTCTATTTAAAGGAGAATTCCCTCAGTTATAGAAGACCATTTTAATAACCCTAATAAATGAAAATGGCCAAAAGTGTGAAGTTAATAACCGTCGGCGTCGTCCAATTGCTAAAATTTTTCATATTCCAAATATTGAATGCATTTTGTCAAAGCTGTGTCTACCTCGTTGAGTTCGTTTCCTTTAGCATCTCTGCCCTAGCGAATCGTCCCCCCTTGGGCTTAAACCTATCTTCTTAAGATGGATTTCTTCTTATCTGAAAAACTTTTACTACAAATTTCGTTTAAGAACTACCTTCTCCAATGATTTCTTAGTAATCTCCGCGATCCCATAAGGTAGGCACTTAGGACCTCTCCTTTTTATTCTTACGATTGACGATATTGACGACAACTGACGATACCAAGTTTTTCAAGATCATTTCTTCTCTCGACAGTTTTTCTGTCTCGTGCCTGAAAACTTGCTTAGAGCTTAATTTTGCCAAATAGCATTCAATCAATATTTCACGAAAACGCATCCAATATCTGTCCCGTCTGTACCTTCTCCATTATCAACCCATATCCACCGCTGATACAATTTCCGACGTTGGTGTTTTTTGTGATAGAGAGCTCAAATTTCTCACACAAACTCGTATATTTCTGAATTTATTTCAAAGCAAACTCAGCACTAGGTTTTGTGAAACGATTGTCAAAATAAAAGTCCTTTATATAATCTTTCTTTGCCCTCTTCTTGAATACTCCTGTCAGGTATGGTCCTCTTATCAACAAATTCATATATCCTTAACGAAGAACATTCAACGCCGTGTCCTAAGTTTTAGTCTGCGCGGTTGGTCTTAGAATATCCCTATAATTCTACCACCGCCTCGAGACCGACTATTCTATTAACTAACTTGAATATGCTGGAAGAATGAAGAGCAATAAGCGACATTCTCTTAATTCATCAAATACTTTCAGGATCTGTTGACTACACAACCCTCTACAATTCCATCTCTTCCAACACTAGTTCCCATTATCTAAGATATCCTCGTCTTTTCTATCTGCCCATCCACTGTAACTTTTATGAGTTCAACGAACCTACTACTCGCATATTTTGGAGATTAATTGTTACTTTAACTGTTTCAACTTCTTATTAGTTTACGGGGTACTTCAACTTTTCCTTATATGGCAGGAATCGCTATTTCCAATTTGTCTCTCTGTCGCTTAAGTATATAAAGCTGTAGGTCAAGGCACAGACAGACAGATGTCGACACACAGAGATATCGAGTAATGAGAACTTTTTAGCTTCTCCGATGCAAGTGCCGTTTAAAAACAATAACATACTTGTATTAGGTATATTTTGCTTCAACGACAAAAACCATCATTGCGTTATCGAAGCATTAAGATTCACACGATATTTAAGGCCCATTTAACAATGCTTTAAGGATCAGAGTTTAATGAGCTTATCATACAGTACCGATGCAATTCGGCAAATTAATGAAGTGGAAAAAAAGTTTCAGAAAAGAGATCATTTATAAAAATGAGAAAGAGAGTCGGTTATTCCCTGCGGAATAACAGAATTTGTTTTATGAGGATCAGACTTGTAGGTGGATTGTGGATAGATTAATCAGCGATTTCATGATCTTAAAAAGAAAGGTCGTTAGTGCAATTGGACGATAATTAAAGGGGGGAGAAGATTGGCCTTTTTTAGGAACATGCTGGACAAATGTTGTTTTTCATCTCCTAGGGAATATTCCAAAACAGCAGGAGCGATGGAAAAGCTTTTGCGATTGTGTTGCTGGCTAGGAGAGGAATACCTTTTCAAAAGAATCATGGGTAAACCGGCAAGACAAGCGAAGGGCTTTTGCAACTGTTGGAGTACAGGGGAAATGTTGTTGTCAAGTTACGTACAGCTATCTGGGGATCTAGTTTTCGGGTATCGTTATAGATGATCCTTCGAACCAAAGATAATAAATTTTGTGCATTTCTGACAAATTTCTGGACATTTATACAACCTTTGGTACATTGCAAGATTTTGTGCCCTTACTTCTGGTCATGTGAACATTTGATTCTTTTTAGAACAGCATTTTTTTTTTTTTTGTTTTATAATCTACACGCGCGCAAGGTATTATGATTACCCTTTAAATGTTTAAACACAGCGCGGGCGTGAAGTTAAGGAAGAGAAAGAAGGAAAGGAAAGATGTGTGGCACGATGTTCTGAGACTGAAGGTTGTTGTCTCAGATATTTTATCTCCAGGGATGGAGGCTGAACTAAAGCGGAGAATGCCGTATCTTATTTCTATGTCGCTTATAATTCACATTATTTTATTCGTGTTCATCCTTGTTGGGCATACTAGTTTAAATCAATTACATGTTGTTAGTGTTATGCCTGAACAAAATGTAATGAGTAAACCAGCAACCCATTGATGACAATTTTAGAAGGTTTTTAATGGAATTAAAACGACATAGACGACGGCGGGGATCGAACCTGTGATCATGAGGTTCACAGGCGAGCACACATCCATCGCGCCACGGCTACCCCCTGTTTCTGACATGCTTATACTTTTTCCGATTTTCCGCAGTTGGATTGGCTTTGTAAGAGCGGAAGTTTACCTACTTCTCTCAATCTGGTAGCTTCTTTACACCTTGTATCGAATAAAGAACTTTCTTTAGGTTTTATACTCTTAGTTCTGTGAGTGCACAAAGAGAGTGGTAGTGGAGCTGAGAGTGAGCAAGAGCAGTGACCAAAGCGGAAAGCAAAGGGGAGAAATCAAAGACGTGTAGCGAAAGGTACCACACAGAGTGCAGCGCCGCCGTTTGAAGAGGGAGCAAAGAGTCAACAAGAGAGCGAAGCGGCGATTTCAAACATGTTTGATTTATCCGTTTTTATTCGCAAAAGAAAAATATTTAAATAGAAAAGAGTGAACTGTTGCTTGTTTTCTTCTACTTTGCTCTTACTCCCTGCTCCCTACGCCCTGCTCGAGTTCTTTGTCCTTTTCTCTGATGAATTTCGCAGCTTTGCTCTCCGCTCCACTCTGTTTGTACCCTAAGGAATAGAAGTACGCATCCCAAGAATGATCATATCAGAACCTTAGGAAAAAGACAGTGCTTTAAACTCCTGAAGATTTGAATTGCTTTAAGTTTTCTTAATAACCAGTTTTCAGGGTCAGTATGCACTGGATTTACTTTTATATTATTTATGCAAGATAGAACCATAGATTTACTTGAGTACTTATTTTGTTTTAGAAAATATGCATTATTAATTGATGATAGACAATCAATGTTATATCTTGACCATAGAAATATTCAGAAAAAGCTTTTTTTCAATTCTCCTAGACCTTACCCAAAAAAATCTGCCTTAATTCCTAACGTTTTTAAGATATCGATTTATCAAAACAAGATTAAAATGAACCCTCAGGTCTACATCTTGAGAATATACATATATTTCTATTTATTTGTATTATATCATATTTCAATACCAAAACTGTATAAACAGAAATTGAATTGAAGCTACAGTGATTAGTCGTAATTGTCAAAACCTTAAATAAATTCCTGTAAATAATATACAATCTTCGAAGTATCCATGCTTGAACCTGAATGCATCTATGCCTTGGAAGTAGGAAGCCAATTGTACATTCATGTAATGGAAACAGGACTTAAGACTAAATCGATGGTATTAAGGTTGTGCAAATATTTAAATTATTTAATTCAATAAAATGCCTTATAACTATGAATTTATTCAGAGGAAGGAAGGAAGAATGAACTACCTACGTTATGCAAGGAAGTTTTACGCCATCTTCTTTAAAGTTAAATAGAGAATATTCAATATGAATTCATAGAATAATTGAAGGGCATTCACGTTAGTAAATATAATTCCAGACTTGACTATTGGCTTCTTCATCTAATGATAGACATTTGCCTCTTAAGTTGTGCGCATTAAAGTAATCTCAAGACCCAACTAAAGGTATTTATTGGGTATTTAATGTTAAAAGCTTTCCTGCATCTACTGATGACTTCTAGCAAAACATCGTGAACTTTTTTTTATCGAATTAAGTTTTGACATGATTTAAAAATAGATTGAGTGCCAGAAACAAAGTCGGTTTCAATGAATATACTCATGAAGTCTTGTCGACTCCTTCAGAGATGAATCCAAGGTTATGAATATGAAATAAGACTAAGTTAATATGCCAACATAAATACATATAATTCCCTTTGACTAAATTCCTTTATATCAGGAGCTGAAAAATCTTCAAATCCAGACCATAAATCAAGGCAGGTACGTACTCGTAAAATTTGTTAAAGCGATTACACGGGAATATCATCTACTTAGCCAAACCATTGAGAAGATTTTATTTCAATCACCAAAGTTACAAACTCAATTTGTTCGAATTTGTGGAAAATCGTTCAAATTGATTTTTAATTAAATTTTAATTACATTCACAAATCCTTTTGGCCAAAAGTACCTACGCAAATTTCAAAGCCATACGTTAACTTCAAGTGGGCCACTGGCAATGGAAGTCTTTTAATTTTGATTTAGTTCAATTAAAAATGTTAATATGTGTTACCAGGTGCAGAGGGTAATACTCTGACAAAATTAGGATAACCCAACTTTTTTTTCGGATTATTTTCAATTAGACGACTTAGTTAAAAAGAAAGTATATAATATTTATATTGAAGAAAAAAAGATTCTTCGCTTTTTAATAAATTAAAATCTTAATTGGGTGAAGATATCTGAGGAATGAACAGTTTAAATTTGTGTTTGATTAGTACAATTGTTCTTCAGACATCTCAACCCACGCTTGTCTCTGGTGGCAGTTAAAAAAAATGTCCCGAATAGGTACTTTACAGTTGGTATATGCTCGACAGGGTCATCTCAGCTACCGAAGTATGGGAAATCCTCCAGAGAAAATACAAATATGAATTCCAATTCCTTCATTTGTGATGATCACAAAAATCTCCAAATGAAAGCTACGCTACGAACTACGAAAAATATACTTCAAGAAATTCGAAAATCGTGGCAGATTTTCCAATACGAATCTACGAGTACTTCAATTGGATTTGGGATACATTTTTGGGATTCATTGGAATTCGTGATAGGGCCGAATATAATATTTAAACTGTTTAATTGAATGGTTTTGGATGAGAATGGTTTTCTATTTAAAAAAAAAGGCGATCAGAGCTTGGTAGAAAGTTGCAGAAAATTTTGTCGAAGTTTTATTAATAAGACTGTAACAATTGAAGGAATGAATTCCGAGAAGATATTCTTCAATATCACAAAACTAAATAAGAATAACTGCTTCTTCTTAATAAATCCACATATATTGTCAAGTTTTTGTATATTGGCCCCTCTTTGGGACCCTGGGTAACGTTGATGGTAGAGACCGTCAGTAATATCTTAGTTTCAAGATTTTTTTTATTAAAATATAGACCATCGTAAAAATGTATTGAAAGGAAAAAAAATTATCAAAATTCTAGGCGCCGTTTTCGACAAAAATACGATTTTCGAAAACCATTTTTTAGCATTCATATGGTGGGTACAGTTATTTTAGTATTATTTTTTTCTAACATCTTTTGGATTGTATTAAAACACTTTTATTTGTTTAGTTGGAAAAAAATCGAGCATGGGGTTTTCGAAATATTGAGTTTTGAAAAAAAAAATTAAAACACAAGAAAAATATTTTTTTTTAATTTGAATGCACAAAACTATTAAAATTTTTTGGGAACCTTATCATAAAAAAATATCAAAATCGGTTGTATCGTTTTTAAGAAAATCAAAAACAAACAAAAAATGGTTGCAAGGGGGTACCATTAATAACCCTTTTTGCAGAAATTTTTTTTTAACCATTACCTAGTTTTAACTTAAAAAAATCTCTGGAAGAGCTTTTGAAAAAAAAAAATAATATTATTTATAAAATTTCGAACAAAAAATCGCAGGGCAGGTATACCTTTATTTTTGGTCTTAAAAAATAAAGAAGAAAACGTTTTTAAAGAAAATCAGCCAAGCCGTTTAGGCTGGAGTGGAAAAGACAGACAGACAGACAGAATTGCAAGACTCAATTTTTTTTAGTCTTCACAATCATCATAATGTCAACTTTGATCAAAATCTCGAGTTCGATTTTCTTACGAATGCATAACGTGCAAGTACAAAATAAATAATTCTTTTATTTATACAAGTTGACGCAAAATCAATCGTCGAATTTTGTTTTTAAATTATTATTTTACCAAATTTTAGTGATGAAAATCTTTATTTGGACTTTTACGATTTTTCTGTTTAGTGTAAAAGATGATATCCGTCAAGTGGCTGCCGCTATTTGTGCTCGTTTTATCGCATTTGCCTTGACTTTCAGCAAGATTTCCTGTGATAACTGTTCGCATTCCTGTCGAATATTCTTCTTTAAGGCCCACGACTTCAAGTAGCCCCAAAGAAAGAAGCCTGGGATGGTTAAATCGGTCGATCTTGGTGGTCATGCCAAATTCTAAAAACGGGAGAATACTTCACCAAGCTCGTGTATTGTGTGTAGTTGCACCGTCTTATTGAAACCACAAGTTCACCAAGGCCGACTCATCGAATTCCGGCAATAAGAAGTGGTTTATCAGGGCCCTGTAGCGTTCGCTAGTAAAAATAATCGTAATACCTAAAACAATTAGGCCCAATCACTTCTCCCTCGTGAACGCCGCACTACACAGCGTCTTTGAGTGGATGTAGATTTTGCTTATTGACATCGCTTATGATGATTTTAGACACAAAATCTTCTGTTCGTTGTTGAAATTGAGGATGGCGAGACGGACGGTCATAAAGACATTAACTGCATGATGCAATGTTTGCACTTTGTACTGGAACATGTGTAAGTCTTTAACTAAAATGTAGGGTCCGTCTGGTGACGTCCAATTGCTGGACCCGTCGTCGGGTTGATGTTTCTACGTTCTCAGCGACATCGGCAGCCACAGCTCCGATATTCTCGGCCGAACGACCAGTCTGGTGGTGGCCACGCCCTGTATGGTCTCCTGTGATTCCAGTCTGTTCGAGTCGAGTAGCTAAGCGTCGGAATATTTGTCCAGTTAGCACGAAACTAGTAAGAAATCGATGTCGAAATTCAAGTATTGGTCAAAAAAATCGACACCATTATTCTACGCTCTCGCGAAGTATAGCGCTCCATTTCCTTGTCTGTTTGCATACTTCAGCTGTCCAGTTTACAAATGTCAATTGAGGTGCGACGCCATTTTTTGCCCCACCTTGTATATAT
This sequence comes from Philhelius festivus, assembly GCA_963931855.1. Lineage (NCBI taxonomy): Eukaryota > Metazoa > Arthropoda > Insecta > Diptera > Syrphidae > Philhelius > Philhelius festivus. Next base: position 38,314,595 of record OZ007556.1, on the reverse strand, counting down.
TTTTGAGTTATTTGTGTTTGCTTGTTTAAGACATAAAGGTTTAGGAGATTTGAAACGAACAAAAAATTACTCAATTATTTTTTAAAAATAGCCAGTCAATAATTTGTACTCAACTCAACGTGCCTACCGGCAATTTTATGGAGTTAAAAATGCTCCAAAAGCACCCAAGCATTCAAGTCCTTGTTTTTAGAAACAGAATTTTTATTATGGTTAATTTGTCGTAATTTCAACTTGTTAAAAGTTTAAATCGTAATTCAAACAAATGGGTAAAAAAAAAAAAGAATTAAGACCAGAAGAAAGAGGTAAAGCGCTGGCTTTTAGAGATTCGGGAGATAAAATTGCAGAAATACTTGAAAGGCACGGCGTTATTGACAGTGTTTTGGTATTTTGAAAAACGTTTTCGGTTACGGGAAACTCATGAAAGGCGGAACTTACCAAGCCAATTAACCCGCCGCAGCGCTGAGAGAAGAGCAATTCTCGGACCTGCTTGAAATTCACATTCTGGCGCAAAAAAAAAAATAAGGTAAAATCGAGCTCGTCTTTCATCGTGAAAGATGTCATACGGGGAGCTGATCTTTTGCATTTTCTTCAAAAATCAACGCTGTTTCGTATGTTGGTTCGTTGAAAAAGTCCTTTCCACATTTTTCAAGATAACGCGCCTATCCATACAACTCAGATAGTGAAAGAGAATATTAAAGATCAACATTTTTTATTACTTCATGAGCCACATCAGTGGCGTTGCGTACCATCTCGGCGCCCGGGGCGGGAGACCCATTTTGCCGCCCCTTCAATACTAAATTATAATTAAATTTCGGGACATCATTTCACAGGCAATGAAGTATCTTTTATTGAAAGTAAAATAGGATCAGCGGTTTCATAAACGGATTCTACGGGCCTTACGAATGAGGCACGTGAGACAAAGCTGCATCTGCGGATTCATCGCCATGCATGCGTTTTTTCTTGCGAATTCTTCTCGTTTTGAGTTCGATTCCGAGTTTTTTCCAAAGAGTCTTAAAAAAGTCGATTGCGGCTTGGACGAAACGGTCTCTGATCTCCACTAGGAGAGCTTATAAAACGCAGAGTTTCTGAGCACACTTATCCACACTCAGTCCACGTTGCTGCAGGTAAATCTGTGCGTCATCTTTTTCAGGTAGCTCTGCAGCTCAAAAGCCAAGAAAAGTAAGGAAGTTGAATGACTGCATGACTGTCAGAAGAAGAGCCAGTCTTCCGTCAATTCTTCCAGTACCTCAAGAACTTCCACAAACTCATTTTTAAGAGTCTTTACAGCTTCACGAGGTTCACTTCTTCTGCAAGCTTGTGACTAGATGCTTGAGGTACTTCTGGTGAGTCGACTTCGTCTGCACGACTTCTTCTTCTCTTCTGCCTGTAAAATAAGTTATGCATTCCCATGAATATTGGCCGGAGGACAATTCTAGGCCACTAACGATTGTAGATGGAGGAATCTTACTTACATTGGAATCACTTCTGCTGCTGCTGGATGCCACCGAAGACGTTAACGTAGCTTTTGAACCAGAACTAGAACTGAAATATTTCGCGTCTGCTTCTTCCTTAGCCTTTTTCTTGCGGTATTCCGCGCCGCTTCCTTTAATTCTTTTCATTTTCAAAAACAAGTGTAAGAGTTGAGTGAAGTACTAAGTGTTTAGTTTTAGAAGATTCAACAGTATTTCAACTATAAACAACAAAATCGAAATAACTTTCTGTGATGCGGAAGGGAGCAAAAACATTGAGCTGGCTGAGACTAGAATAACGTTTCCGTCGAATCCTAGTTATCTTATCATATCTCGCATATGCATTTCATATGTTTCGGAACACTCCCTTTCAGTTTCGCGAGAGTTTCGGAACGTTTTGTTTTAGTTTCGCGAGTCGCGTGACAATACGGAATGCACTCTTACGGCCCTACTCACCGTCTACGAATTCACGAAATCAGCCGAAAGCGGTCAACGACGAAGCACAGATAGGGTGGCAAATTTCAAATTTACATCATTGTTGTTTGTTGACTCGTCAAACGATCTTTCATAAAACATATGATTTCTACTCTACCCGCATCACCGGCGACATTTTGCCGCCCCCTAGGCCTGCCGCCCGGGGCGGACCGCCCCCACCGCCCCCCCTACGCTACGCCACTGAGCCACATACTCCCCTGACAACGCGCAAAGATTTATTAGGCTAGGACCGCACTTGCGATTTTTCGTCGAGGCAATTAAAAAGTCGTAGTCGCTACAAATTATTGTCATGAACGCACGTGTGATTTTTTTGCACGCGAATATTTAATCGCAAAAAATAAAACACAATACTTTTTATGTGAGTGCACGCATTTGCTACAAATAAGTAGCGACACAAAAATCGCTTGAAAAAAGGGAACTTGTTTTATTTTAATAATCGCTACGATTTTTAAGTCGCATGTGCGTGCGTTCACATTTAACGCCATGAAATCATGGAATAAAAATCGCAAGTGCGTGCATGCCTATTTCTCATTGCGATTACGATTTTTAAGTGGTAGTAATTTAAATCGCAAGTGTGAGCATATACATTTGAGTACATGTGTTTCATTTAAGCTTACGACAATCGCATCGCAAGAAAATTGAAACAAATTACGACCTTTAAATCCTCACGATTTGTTGGTACATAATTATCAAGTGCGTTCATTATTATTTAAACTCATGTGTTCTATTTTTGCGACTAAAAAATCGCGCGATTGAAATCGCAAGTGCGTTCCTAGCCTTACTCAGAAAAACAATTATAAAATTAAGTTCGAGTTCATGGAGTGACATAACCTAGGATTATTTTCCAAACTTTATGATTCAATGCTGAATATACTCGTACTTTATGAATTTAATCTAAAGCAAGGTGGAAGTACTCTTCCATTCGGTTGTTAAAATTTGCATTATTTTATATTCAAGTCACTAAATGAATTCTGATGATTTAAAGTAGATGAGTTTTTTTTGTTAAGGCTTGACGTAAGCGTGTTTTTATAAAGAAGGGTATTCATTAGAGGTCTGATATTCATGAAGGATTAAGCGGATTCAAGTGGCAGGCACTGTATAAGCCTTTAAATATTAATACATATATGTATATTTTTGGAAAAAAGTATGCAAAAACAGGTCGAATAGATCTTTTTATTTAAAAAATTCCAGAATCAGTATTTAGTGAACTGAAATTTTATCATCAGATAAGTTTCAAGCTTAAAATTTTTTGGGTGTCAAGTTTCCTTGAAAGAATTTGAAGTTGTTCATAGAACGCGAGCAAACATTTACGGCACTTTTTAAGTATGGATTTGTTCGAAGCTTACCTACCATTTGCCATCTCACATTGTTTCTATCAGAATACAAAAGGCCTAGGTTTAATAGTTTGAAGTCTGTTCGTTAAGTGAAAAATATCACTCTGGTACGGAATATACCTCTACTTGGACTTGCTGTATCTCATATTTTTTGCGACTTACTTAACTGGAAAATCATGCTTCAAGCCTCATGAATAATTTGTACATAAAAAAAAAAGATCCATTCTGATGCCGGAGGAAGAAAATTTTGATAACAAAAGAAATAAATCCTTTGCAAGTGCACGCTCAGATGCGTACACCAATTCTCGGAAAATAAAAACTCACAAAGTGACATGGAAGGAAAATTTTAGTCCTCTTTTTTCCGCCTGTTTTTAGGATTTGAATTAAAAAAAAAAAAAAACTAAAAGTCCTTTGTCGTAAATGCACTGGCTTATTGTTCCGGACAGAAAACTCTTGCGTTATTGACAGTTTTCTCTCTTCATTTTACATATGGATATGGATACTTAAGTTTGCGTATCATATGCAGCGATTGTTGTATGTACGTATATACATACACACACAATATGTATTCGGCTTTAATTTGATGGAAATAAAGGTAATAGTCACAAATATGGAAAATGTAGATACGTCTTTTAAGCTAAAGGCAGTATAAACGTGGGTGAAGATGAATGAGATATGTTTATAGAAGTTTATTACTCGAAGAATTTCGTGTCTCAAAAACCAACAATACTTTAAATAACTGCTCAATGTATAGATGCACCATTTTTTATGTCAGAAGTCTTTTTCCTGGTAAACTACGCTACTTATTTACCAAATCTAAATTACTAAACCCTTTGATTTTTTCGTATCAGTTACTCTCTCTTGCCAAAATGTGTCTTTCGAAAACAAGCGAAAATCTATTTAAACATAAGATCTAGATGTATAGGTACCCTATTAGGCGAGCCAAAGGCACTAACTTGCTTTAATATTTACAAATGGCGGCAAATGTCAATTATTTTTTGTTATTTGTACAAAACGGATGTTTCGCTATATTTGTACTCTTAAAGAGCGCGCGTTTCGATTTTTTGTGGAATAGTTCATCGGTTGTGTTAGAGTAGCGTGAATTTCAGCGCAGATTTCCCGATCGTTTGACACCAACTGGGCAAAGTCTACGACGTTATGGCCTCACTGAGAAGAGTATGTGACAACACGAGATGTTATAAAATTTAGCCAGCCATTCAGCTGAGAATGTCGCAGCTGTCGCCGAAGAAGGCCCAGAGAACCCCAGATTATCGACGAGACGATGTATGTTCATGGTTCCTCCATGGTGTTTACGTTGGAGGCATCGTCGGGCCTTATTTTTTCGAAAACGTTGCGGTCCAAACGACAACTGTGTACGCCGAGCACTAGAGTGCCATTGCTTTTTGATTTTGTTCTTCTTCAATCGAATGAGTTAAGACTGCAGAACATGTGATTCCAACAGAATTAAGAAAGAGCGCATACTGCAAAACCAAAAATGGGTGTTCTCAGGGCTGAATTGCATAATCTCTCGGTAAATTACAATGGTCGGGAAGATCGCACGATTGAACCGTTCCAGAGAAATGTTATAAATCGAGCCCGAAGGCTCAACAATTTTGGCAGATGCCGAAAAAATTAAGCCTTAAAAAAAGATACTCTAAAAGCACAACCAAAGTTTTTAATTCATAAAACCGATTCCAGCTCAAAAACATCGAGTGACAACTTTTGCGCCACCTTTGGGTTAACAAACTAGTACAACAGTACAGGCCTTATGATGCAAATTGTTAAGACTTTTCATTAGGTTTTGCTAAGGAGCATCTAGATTTACGTTTTTTAAGAGCTTTTTAGAAGAAACTTTTCTTCTAGTAGGGAAAAAAGTGTTACCACTTTATGGTTTTCTGTTTTCGTTTTTCTTTTCATGTTGGAAACACACTTTAATTGCAGTTATTTAATTGTTGGCCATTTTTTTTTGGGAGGGCAAAATGTTTGATGTAGTTCGGTTCAATAAGTTTTGATTTTATAGTACTTAATGGTTTTTTACTTGCGAGTTATAGGCCCTATAATGCAAATTATGCATTCGTAGAAAAAATCGAACTCGAGATTTTGATCAAAGTTGACATTACGATGATAGCGAAGACCAAAAAATTGGGTTTCGAAATTCTGTCGACTACAGCCTAAAAGGCTAGGCCGATTTTCTTTAAACTTAGTAGATAGTATTTTTATTTCCCCCCCACACAGGTTTTTTTCTTTTTTCTTTTCAGACCAAAAAAACGGTACCTACCATACGAATTTTTTTCGAAATTTAATAAAAAAAAAAATTTCTCAAAAACTGTCCCACAGAAGTTTTTAAGAAAAATTCATCAAATTTCACTTAGTTAAAGCTAGGTAATGGTAAAAAAAAACTTCCAAAAACTGATCATTTTTTAGGCCCCTTGGAACCATTTTATTTTGTTTTACCTAAAAACAAAGGTACCCATCATACAACTGTTAATAAATGGTTTTCGAAAATCGTATTTTTTTCTCAAAAACGGTTCCGAGAATTTTGATAACATTTTTTTTTCATTTCGATTAATTTTTACGTTCTATAATTCAATAAAAAAAAATTAAATTAAGATATTACTGACTGTAGCGGCAGAATGAATTTTAATGAAATTTTTCATAGAGAAGCTTCTAAAAATTTAAAAAACATTGCATTTCAAGACTTTCAAAAAAAATAGCTCAATAGTTTTCTTGGAAATTTATTTTTTATTCGTACAATAATAAAATTTTTAAGGTGGCGTATCAAACTTTTTTCCTAAAAATGTTTTACAAATTTTGTATATAAATGCTTATTTTTTTTTAGAAATCAGTACAATAACATACAATTTTTGTTCCTGTTAAGAAAAAAACCGCTATGTTAGCTGGTAACCCTCCTGATCTTTGTCTCTGTAACAGATTTGAGACAATTTATAATGCTCACTGCGGCAACCCTGTAAGACCTTTAATATGGAGAGATCTTATTGAAACCCATGAAAACCAAAAACCCTATCTTTCCTGTCCTGAAAATTAAAATTGTTACAATTTACAATAGTTGTAACGCGTTAAAGTCGTTTGTTGTGGTATGGAGTGGCGTATTGTAAATTATCAACTATGCACACAAATTATTGAGTCATTATTTGGTTACGATCAATCAATTTACGATCAGGCGTTGTGCCTCTTTTCGAGAGCATAAACATATTTTCTCTTTCTCACACAGAAGAGAAAGTCTATACAACTCAGCGTTGTATGGCGAAATTTGAACACGAGGGATTTCGACACAATACGCGCCAATCCATAAGATATCACATTAGACACACATGGATAGCGACACACCACTCCACAACTCACCACACGAGACAAGTGTGGCATCAGCGTGAATCCAAGAGGTCTTTCGATAACTAAACTTTCGAATAATAAAAATAACTTTCCTTCAATAAATACCAATTAAAACTGTAAGGCATCAATTATCGTAGGCAAAGCTTTTATCTTAAGCCAACCAATTCCCTCGAGCATTAATATCCTGAAATTAATTTGAATTAACTTCGATAATTAAACACACCCGTAGTCTTATTCAAGAACGCCTCGCCGATTTTTCAACATCAAAAGTCTTCTTTCCTCTTAAGGTATTCTAGGAAGACCATAAGGCAGATTATAAATAAATATGAAACGCAGCCAGAGAATAGAGCCGCAGGAAAATGACGGAATCTATCAAAGAAGGATAATCATTTTGGATTGCTGGCGGTGGAAGTGAACTGACAGTTCCATAACAGGACCAGCAGACTAAACTAACTTAGCCATCAACAACACTAAACGGCTGTAGAAGGCGACTTAGCGGAGTTTATAATGGATGGCTAAAAGCCTGATCGCTTACCGTTGTTTTCTCATCACGCCACCACCGCCGCCATTGGCCGTTGTTATAGTCGTCGCCGTCATCGTCGTTGTCGTCTGAGTGTTATCGTCCTAAACACAGGAATAAAGAGTCGAGGCCAAACCGCAAAAATAAAAAAAGATTCTCCCTACCTGAGAGATAGGGACTGAAGTACTTGCAGACACGTTTCTATAATCCTTCAGAACATCAAACTGAAAAGCTTTCAACTATAAGATAAAAGTGCCTAACTGTAGGGGAGATTGTCTTGCTTTTTTGCTTTTTTTTCAATTTGTAAGTGACAGGTGCTTAGGACTCCCGGATCCTTGTACGCTCATCAAATCGGTGGTTTAAAGGATTAAGTTTTTTTGTTAAACGATGAAATTATTGGTATTTTAAGAGGGAGTACAAAACATCTCAATTTTCATGTTTCCAGGATAAAATTAAATATCTACTAAAAATAGAAAAAAAAATCTAATAATGTCGGACGAGGCAAAAGTTTTAAAGTTTCATTTTAACTTTGTCAGGGTTTAACAGGAGCACGTGAGAAAGAGCGGAGATAATGGATTTTTCCTGTTTCCATCTCAATTTAAAATTCTAGACTGAAGGTAGATACATTATGCAGGATGAAGCGATTGAGATGCAGACAAGGACACAATCCTAAAAAAAGACTTAGGTTTATTCTCGGCGTTTAAATGGGATGAAATTAGTATTTTTATTAGAATAAGAGCAGTCACATGCGTTTGACTATGTGAATAATATATTCCACGAGATGTCAATTAATAGAAGGAAAACCTCTAATAGAATCGTGGTTTTGATTAAATACTCGTAATAACACATTATAATTTTTTATAAAAAAAAAATTATAAATATAGAAATACAAAGAAGAATTCAACGACCTGATGGGTCAATATGACTTTTAGGCCAGATCTTATGTCTGATATATTGAGTTATATATTCAACCAAAGTATAAGAAGGCGTATTTTTCCTGTTTCCCTTAAGTTAGCGATTGTGATTCCATCCTGGTGGTCTCAAAGATGCCAATACCAAAAGCTGATATAACCTTTTTCATTGATAGCCAAGCGGCAGTAAAAGTGATATCTGCCATTGAAATCAAATCGAAGATTAGTCTCTGTTGGGTTCCTCGTCACAGTGGTGTCCCAGGTAATGAAAGCGCTGACGAGCTGGCAAGAATATGATCAATATTTGATCTTGATCAGGCAGACGTACATAACAGTTCAAGTTCCATTCTGTAGTCTTAAACAAGAAATTTTTCTCTCCTTCTGATCTGGCTACAATCTATAAAACCTATATACGTCCAAAACTTGAGTATAACTCCCATCTATGGGCTGGTGCTCCAGTAACTTATTTAAGTCTCTTGGACAGTATTCAAAGAAGAGCTTTTAAAATGATTGGTGATAATAACATCATTGATTCATTTACGCCACTCCAACATCGTCGTAATGTTTCTTGCCTCACCCTTTTTTACCGTTATTTTAACGGACTATGCTCTAGTGAAATAGCCAGCTGCATTCCTCCCCTTTAACAATTTAACCGTAATACTCGCACTTCTAGGAATGCCCATCAGTTTACCCTTGAGCCTAACTTCGGCCGTACTGTGAAGTACAGAGATTCGTTCTTCAGCCGTACTATGCGAATGTGGAATTCTTTGCCCAGTCATTGCAATGTTCAAGAATTCAAAACCAATGTACACCGACACCTCCTTTCTAACCCTTCCCATTTTTCTTAATGCTCACACTGTGTCTCTGGCATATTAAGGGTACACAAACCCCTTGAGTGTGCGCCGATTATAAAAAAAAAAAAAAAAAAATCAAGACCAAAGTTCTAGCTATAACAAAACAAGACATGGAACTTCCTCGATTCCTGTCTTATAACTAGAACACTGTGGCACCTAGTGAGACACTTCTTCAACGACTTGGGGAATCGCCTGCAACCAGCTTCAAAAAAAAAAAAGAAAGGTCACAGACGAAAGTGAAAGTACGAAAGAACAGCTTAACACCGTTACACGTGATTCTTGTAGGAGCAGATGAGCGTCAGTGAGTCTCCCTAACATTGGTAAATTCCTTGGGAAAGGGACTTCGACTTAATCAGAAATACTGACTAAGCAAATGAACATATAGACCAAACACTGACCTATCAAACTCATCTACCAAACGTTGCAAGGAGCCCCATACTCCTATGGGCCTGGTAGAGGGTAAACGAAAAGATCACGCCCTTAGAAGGCTTCTACCTCCCCTTAACCAGATGATTATGTGACGACAGACATTTCTTCAATGGCTTAGAAGTACTCTCCGACATTTCAGGCTATAGCTTGGTATAACTTATCAACACCCTTTACGGGCTTGAGTGACATGAGATTATAATGTTTCAATACATAAGAGCCACAACCCCTAGGGTATCACAACAGATCTAACTATATTGATCTAAGTGTGGCGGTAACAAGATCAGCTGTCAGCCCATTAAGATAACCTAACCTAGTACCAACATCGACCATTATAGACCCATTTCGCTTTTATCGGTTTTTTCTTAAGTCATTGAAAAGGGGATGAAATAAATGTTTACTTTAGGTTCAGGAAAATAAGGTCCACAGAAGATGCTGTACTGAAACTTTTCTGAGGAAGTTTATTATAGCCTAAATGAATGCAAGGATTCGACTTTCCTATTCATTGCCATAAGTAAGGCTTCTGATAATGTTAAACCATGCACTGTTGCTCGATAAATTGCATAAAGAAGGTTTTTGTGAGTTCGCCTATAACTGAATTAGTATTTATCTTAATACCCACAGACAAAAAAGTAAGAAATCAAAACATGTTAAGTGATGAAAAACTTTTAAATTTAGGTATCCCATAGGGTTCATTATTGGGACCAATTTTATTTTTAGTATGCTTCAATTCTATTTTTCTCTAAAACTTTAAGGGCCTTGGCGGACGACACAACAGTATTGACTTACTCCACAAAAAACAGCTTTTGATTTAAATATGTTTGTCAATAGTGTACAAAACTTTTGATTTTTTTTTTTAATTCAAATCATTTTTTTTAAACTTGAATACAAAATACTATTAAAATTTTAAGGGAGCTTAAGCATAAAAAAATGATGAAAATCGGTGATACCGTTTGAAAAAATTAATAACCGTTTTTCAACCATTATCCAGCTTTAACTAAATGAAATTTTTAAAAATTAAAAAATAATCTGTTTTTGAGAAAAAAAAATTGAAAATTTTGAAAATAATTCGTATGGTAGGTACCGTTATTTTTGGTCTTAAAAAAAGGAAGCAAAAAACGTGTGGAGGGGGAAAGTTAAAATTGATATCTACCTAGTTTAAAGAAAATCTGCGGAGCCAGATAGAATTGCGAGACCAACTCTTTTTGTCTTCGCTACCATCATAATGTCAACTTTGATCAAAATCTCTAGTATGATTTTTTTTCCGAATGCATAACGTGCCTTACAGTACCTATAAGTCGCAAGTAAAAATCTTATATAGAAAACACGGTCTGCCTCTACGGCTTGATGAAAAGATTGACGTACATACTGAAGACAGTCGTAGACATTCACTCAGACATTGCCTGTGAAAGCAGCGGTAAAACAAGGAAAGACATAGAACATTCCGACGGTGTTCAAGCGATCGGAGTGATTCCATGATAGTTCTGCTTCCTATCAGTCTTAATGCTCTGTTATGAATTCTAGCTAGCAAATCAAGGCTGTACCTGCCCAAAAATGTGAGTTGTACTCGAGTTTAAGAAGTTTAAACGCCTTATAAATTATAGCCACGGGTGAAAAACCGAAAAATCGATCTTGGCGATCTCGAGAATGTGGTCATCTGATCGAAGATCTTCATTGTGTGTCAATCGAGTACTGACAGCTTTTCGCTTTCTTCGATAAAAGTGCCATTCAAGAACAATTGCATATGGGGTACATTTTGATTCAAAGAAATTAAACAGCGTTGAGTTTTCGAAGCATTTAACTCCATACGTTTTATTATACCCCATTTAGCAATGCTTTACCGTTACAATTGCACTTCCAAGGTAGATGGACGTGAATTTGAGAACAAGTATCAGAAGCTGAGGGTAGGGTCGTCGGAAAAAGAATGAAGTGGAGTTCAAGTTTCAGATAAGAAATCATTTATCAAAACAAAACAGAGTCGGAGATAACACGGAGCCCTGTGGAACACCATCATTTATTTGGTGAAGATCAGTATTAAAACCTTCAAATACAACATGTATTTAAGCATACAGAAGGTTATTTCTGTTCCAACGAATAAGGGTATCATTAATACAAAACGCACGCATTTCCGATAAGAAAGCTTGATGCTCTTTCAAATGCCTTAGAAATATCAAGCGCAATAATCTTGCTTTCTTCATTGGAAAGATCTGTTTCTTCTTTCGGTGTGATATACCATCAGATCACCAGTGGAACGATTGTTCCGAAGGCCGTACTGCCAGCTAGTTAGAAGTTTTGATGATTGACAAGCGATTCCATAAGTTCTAAGTGCAATTGCAGAACAGTTGGAGCGATGGAAAAGCTTACGCAATGATTTTGTCAGTGAGGATTAACACGTCTTTAGAAGCAAAGCATTAAGAGTATAAACGGTATGATAAAAACCGTTTATTTGAATTTCCCAATTATGGTAATGTTATTATTATTATATTAGCATTTAAACTTCAGAACTTTCCACAGACATCCAATTAAAAGCTAGGAAAAACATAAGTGAAATTAAAATAACGCCTTAAAGGTAACTCTCTCTGAAAATTATATCCCCAAGCCCCTGATTCAATCAATTTTGTAATTAAATACTAAACCGTGGGTTTTCTTGAGAAATACCATCAGGTAGATTTATCCTTAATTTAAATTCATTCCATCCAATATAATTGGGCTCTTTTTATTTCGCAACAAAATGTTATCCTTAAAATTCTTCAACTTCAAAAAAAAACAACAAGAAGCAAAATCGATTTTCCAATGTGCTCGAATTTATAATAAGGTAATTAATGTACGAAAATTGCTTCTTAATTATTTCACTACAACTAAGTTCGTTTTCTAGGCAAATTGTATAGATTCCGAGAAAGGAGGAATCCTTCGACTTGAAGTATTTTCTTTTACGACAACTTGGGTACATGCAAGAGGGATGGCGAGGGTTTTAAATTAATTTTATTGGCAATTTGAAGAGTCTTTAATATTTTCCGAAACTCAATTAGGTTTTACAAATGTTTAACTTAGGTAAACCTAATTAAACTGGTCAACAAAGTTCTTGTTTCAGAAACCAAACAATACTTTTCCGAAGGTTGTTGGATGAATTCGAATCCGAAGTTGGGAAAATTCTATCACACTACGATTTTGAGATATTCCCCTTTGAAAGTACAAAACCAAACGATTTTTTTTCTCTGTTTCGGAGGTTATGTTATTAGGTGTGGTAATTTTTTTCAACATATATTGTAACGGTTTTTGAAATAAACTTAATTTCTTTTTCTTTAATTTTGTTTCACTCTTTCCAATTTTTTTTTCTTCAGCTAACCATCAAAAACAAAAATTTTGTTATAAGTCATGAATAGGAATATAAAAAAATGGTATTAAAATTTTTCTTTACCCTTAAATAATCCAATTTTAGGCTTTTCCAAAAAGTTTAAAAATTCTTAACCATCATAAATTAAGCCGAGCACTCAGTTTTTCTGGTTGCATGTAGATTTTAGAAGCTATCTTGATTCAATAAAATCGAAACCACTCAACCGATGAGAGCTTAACGACTCTACCAGTTTTGATAAAATATTCAATCATGAGTACAGTTAATTTAAGGACGGATAGAGCGCCCACTGACACGCCCACTTGACAAGAAATTTAATCAAATATAACTAGGTATGAGTAATTAAGAAAAAAATATCGTTTTTCTCGAAAAAGAAAACAGATAATTTTGTTCGCTAACTTAACAACTGAAACTTCTAATGTGTCAGGACACCTAAATAATTTTTAAAGTCAGATTATAAACTGGTTTTAAGAAACGCTACCCATTGTGCTTTAAACTTTTCGGATTGTATTTGAAATTCTTATATTTTTTGTATCATATTGCAAAGCCTTATATTCAATTCGCCCCAAAAGCAAGACCTTAAATTTTCTGGGAATTTGGTTCTCTCTAAGAACATAAGAACAGCAAAAAATGAAAATTTCAAATCACCCCAAGTTGAAATGTAAGTTTTTTTTTAGGAGTGATTCTAATATGCAAAATTGGAACGTTCAGCAGTTAACGAAATATACAGTAATAATCCAAAAATATGGTATTTCTTTCAAATATAAAAATTGTATTTTCTAAACATTAGAAAACGCAGTAATATTAAAATCACTTAGGACACCACAAGGACAATTACGAAGTTTTATAACATCAAAATAATAAAACCCTCAAAATATTAAAAGCCGTTTTTGAGAAAATTTTAAAAATAAAATGCACGACTGGGTCGCACGAACTTGCTCCTATGTAATAGACTAGGAATTTTAAAAACGAATAATATTAGAGAAAACTGTTCATAAGGATAAAATTATCTTTTTTTTAAATTCTTTTAGTAGTAAGAGATAAAAACCGAATGCTATGCAAATATGAATTTATGCAAGAACAAAAATTATAAGTCGTTTTAGTGGTTTCTTAAAAAATATTAGATTTTTAAAAGATTATTAAGAAAAAATTTTGGTACGCCAATTAAAAGTTTTTATTATTGTTCGAATAAAAATTAAATTTACAAAAAAAAAATATTGAGCCGTTTCTGAGATTCAAATTTTCGAAAAAAAAAAATTGATTTTTTTTTCAAAAATTCAAAAAATATTTATTTTAAAGTTTTTAAATGCAATATGTTTTAGACTTTTTAGAAGCTTCTCTATAATAAATTTCATTAAGATCCGTTATCTGGATAATGAGAAATTCAAACTTCGTAAAAATGGTTCTATGGTAGGTACAAGCAGTAATATCTTAATTTCAATTTTTTTTATTAAATTAAAGATCGTAAAAATTAATTGAAAGAAAAAAGATTTTATCAAAATTCTAGGTGCCGTTTTCGAGAAAAATAAAATTTTTGAAAATCATTTTTTTAAAATTTTTAACATTTGTATGCTGGGTACCTTTATTTTTAGGTAAAAAAAATTTTTTTTGTTCTCACATCTTGTAGATATATATTAAGAAACTTTTATTTATCAAGTTTAAAAAAAAAATCTAGTTTGGGGTTTCCGAAATATTGAGTTTTAAAAAGAAATTGTGAAGTTTTTTTTAAAAATTCAAAAAAAAATTTTGAAAATTTGAATACACCATTCTATTTAAATTTTTGGGAGGGCCTTAGCAAAAAAATTATCAAAATCGGTGGTACCGTTTCTGAGAAAATCAAAAACAAAAAATGGTTCCATGGGGGTACCCTCAATAACCATTTTTCGGAAATTTTTTTTCAACAACTACCTAGCTTTAACTAAATGAAATTTTTTTGTGTTTTTATTTCTTAACTCTGTCGAACTGTTTTTGAGAAAAAAAAATATTTATAAAATTTCTAAAAAAATTCGTATGGCAGGTACCGTTATTTTTGGTCTTAAAAAAAATAAAAAAAAAGTGTTGGGGGAGGGGAAAAATCAAAACCCATATCTACCAAGTTTGAAGAAAATCGGCTGAGCCGCTTAGTCTTAGTCGAACCGACAGACAGTTAAAGTTAAAATTAACTTAACCCACAGAATGAAACTGCGAAACCAAATTCGTTGTTTAACTGAAGTTTAAACCAAAAGCGAAACTGGGGGTAAGAGATATATTATTTTGAATTGAGAGTTATGTTTTTTTGTTAAAAATAAATTGATAAACTTCTTACCGGGCTATGTTATAACTTTATACCTTACCCCATAGTAAGGGTATGATGAAATAACACGGATCTTAATACTGTATATTTTGACATTTCTCAGCCAATATTGATGCGCTTTATCAATGGCTTTTGTAGCTGAAATTTGGTTTCCATCTTTAGTCTTGGCTTGATCAATTGATTTCATTGGTTTCAGTAAAAAGTGTTACTTTTAGCCCCGCTCTCCCCTACTCCTACAGTTTATTTCAAATATTTAAAATTTCTTTCAGTAACTGGAAACTATTTATGTTTTTAAGTAATGTTAAAATATTTCATATATACAGCAAACTAACTCCGATTTTATCGTTCGAAATTGCATTGATTCAGATCACAAGGAAGCTAATAGGAATATTTTTTTTGAAAGAAGTAAATACACAGATTAGCAAATCTTGACACCCAAACAAGAACAACTCTTATTCAATTTCAATCAGCAATTATAATGAACATAAAGTGAATCTAAGTTGCTGAAATGTTGAGAGCTCAGATGGCACTGCATTCAACTGTAGAACAATGTGAGATTCGACATACAAGACACTGATTTTGACACCGTAATTTTAGCTATCATAACCACCAATAAACAAAACACACAATTCGCTCAGTAGATAATCAATTTAAATTAAAAAGAAATATATATATGGTCACGGCCACGAGAAATGAAACCAAGTCACAATTTTTTTTTTTTAGAATTTACCGCTGCTATGCTCATTTTTAGAAAGAATATATCTCATACTAATGGTTGATATCATTATCAACAGCAAAAACATTTTTGGTGTGTCCTAAGCCACACTTCAAATTAGTTTGTTGATCTCTTCACACATAGCCGGAAATTCAAGTGCTCGAAAAAAGGTAATATAAATTACCTTTTATTAATTTTTTTGTTTACCTTCAACTATAAATTTAATGGAAAAGTCTTACTTTAACTAAATAACTCGTTTTTTTGGTAAAAAAAAATATTCAAACTTGTAAATTTTACAAAACAAAAGCGCTTTACTTTGTGTAAAGTTATAAGACCAAATTTCTTAAAAGTTTTCTTACTTATGATATGAAAGTTTTAGAAACTGAACTTTTAGAATTTTATTGAGTATTTTGTATTTATTTAATAAAACTATTAAAAAATCATTCAAATTAAGTGACTATTTTTATTTAAACAATATTGAAAGACGTGTAACGTTATAAGACATTTTCTGCTGAAACTAATAAAGATGAAGTTATGTATCTAACTTTTGAAACTCTATTGACTTTAGGTGACATTGAGTAGGGCTGAAGGTAATAAGAAATACTTCAATAATTATTCGACTCATTTCCACTCTACAGAGTTTCTGAAACATAGTTTTATCAAATGTGAATAATCAGAAACTTTCAATAAACAGGATCGCCAAGATCTTCAAATACTGAAATTGGTGATGAAGGTGTACTCCAAATCTCGCTAAGAGTTTTGTTTGTGAAAGCCAGGATGAAGTTCAGAGCGCACATTGGAATCAACGATAACCTACTGGCGCAAAATTTTAAACATTTAAAACATGGTTTTAATCAATCTATCCTTATTACCAAAGCAAATCGAAGTAAAAGTGGTTACTGATGTTTTGTTTTTATAAAGAAAAAAAAAAAAAACAAAAAAAAAAACACATTACTACGAAGAGTTGCCTACGTGTTTAAAATTATGAAAAAGTTAAACGAAGTCTCCAAGCTAAACGACTGCGTTAAGCAGAGCCGGTTCTATTGCTTTAAGGAGCACTGTTTAAAATTTTGCTCCACTTTGTTTATTTTTGTATTTTATTTCAATGAAAATTTTAAATCGCGCGTTTTTGTAACAGACAATTCGATGCATACTAAAGATACCATTATCCCGTACTTGTATACAAACTTCCTTAACACTTCCAAGTAAGTTGAAAGTTTTGAAAATTTGGAGCG
The DNA here is from genome assembly GCA_963931855.1 of Philhelius festivus. NCBI lineage: Eukaryota > Metazoa > Arthropoda > Insecta > Diptera > Syrphidae > Philhelius > Philhelius festivus. Next base: position 38,297,640 of record OZ007556.1, on the reverse strand, counting down.
ATTTGGCCATCTTCCCACTTCTGGATAAAATTTTCTTGGAACTAATTTGCCACTTCCCATGGCAAAGGATGCGTTGATGGAATTGGTGCCATCGCAAAAACTGTCGTGCGAAAGCACGAACGGGCTCGAGACTGTATTGTCAAAAACGCATCCGATTTTGTGCAAGCTCTTAGCCGCACTTCTTCAACAATTTACATTGAAGAAGTCCACAATAATGAAATCTTGAAAATTAATAAAACTTTGAAGTCATCTGCTCATGAAATCCATTTTAATAATGGCAAAATAAAAACTTACCATACTTCAAGATTATCCCAATCTAGTATTTAGTATTTATTTTTTTTTGTTTATTAATGGATTAATGTTATTACAAATGAAGTACTTATCTTATAATAAATAAATTAACTTTGTTCTATTTGCTTGCTTTTCGTTTTTTTTTTATGTATGTATTTATATTACTTTCGGCCATATTGTTCCCATTTTTCATACAGAAATTCGAAAGGTAACGTTATATAAGACTTTTTTCTGTAACGTTATAAGATACACATTTGAGTTGAAATAACGTAAAAAATTTAACTTTTTCTCTAAAAAAAAGTTGTAAGCTATAATTTGGAATTTCATCTCAATTCTCTAAAAAGAAAAACTTAACTTAGCACACCAAATTCGCAGAGTTTTCAGAATATATTCAGCAACCTCAAAACCTACTTCCAAAAAATGTAACGTATCAGGGAATTTGAACGGCAATATTTACAAATCTATAAGAGATAAATAAAAACTTTTTTCTACAAAAATTAGACTTTAAAGAGATCTATCAGATGTATGTTTAAAAGTTAAACTAGCATTGCAGTTTTCGAGTAATAAGCAAAAAACACGTACAATGTAACGTTATAAGACCATGACCGTGACCATATATATCGTGGTCTCATCATTAGGACAAGGTCAAAAAATGATTGCATATTTCTTTTCAAAAAAAAAAAAACACAGAAACAGAAATATATTATGTACATAATTCAAACACCGAATGCCCTCTGGCACCTTATTAGCAATTCTACAAATTTCAAAATTGATAAATCATCCAAGCAAAACCAAGCAAAAATTATAATCTCATTTGTTTTACCGAACTACGTGATGGCTTTAAATTGTCTCTGTCATTCCATTAACAATTCCATGAAAATATTTCCAGAACAGGTGGCCAGAATATTTCACCCTATAAGGTTAAACCTACCTGGTGTAGGCTCATAATATATCAGCAACTAGGAGCCATCTGTAATAAGTTCGTCATCAATTATGTCGGCCAGATGTTGTAGGTGTAGCATAATTATTTTGTTAGGCTTTGTTTTTAGCCAAATGGTAGCTCAGGTAAGTTCCGTTGAGTGCACCCACGAAACGGCCAATAATTCCTAATTAAGAGTTTTCGTATTTGTTTTAAAATTTTGTTTCTAATTAGAATTGCTACAAAGTGAAATTTTTGACATGCAAAGTCACCAGTTCAAAGTTCACAGGCTAAATGCAACCATTCACGAGAACTCTCATATGTCCTCGTGTTTTTGGCGCGAAGAAAGGATCGGGTTACGTAGGGGTCAGAGAATTGTTTTGACCATCTCATCAATATATGTAAGTGAGAAAGTTGAGCTCTCTATCACATAAAACACAAAGGCCGCGAATGGTATTAGCAGTGGATATCGGGTTCATAATGGAGAAGGCAGAGACGGGAAGAAAATTGGATGAGTTTTCGTTATTGAATAGAATCTGCAAATATTAGGCTCTAAGCAATTTTTAGGCCCCTGACAGAGAAACTGTCGAGATCAAGTTGAAGAACAATGGAATCAAATATCGAAGGAAAGGCCCTGAAAAACTTTGTACCGCGGTGGCGTAGAGCGAAATTTGACCATTTTAATACTGACATTCGTAAGAATTAAAAGGAAATTTCCTAAGTGGCTGCCTTGTGGACCCCGGATGTAGCTAAACAATCCTTCGGAGAAAGTTTTTCCGGTAAGAAAAATCCATCTTAAGAAGATAAGTTCAAGCCCAAGGATGGACAGTGTGAATTGAATAAGCTTATTCGAAATTTTGTCAAAAGCCTTACTGAAATCGGTTAGGACAAACTCAACTTTTCTTCTGTTCCTTAAGATTGAGTGTTCATAAGCTACGAAGATTAGACATACCTTTGACATAATTCTTTCAAAGACTTTGGGACTATGTGAAAGCTTAGCAATCAGACGATAGTTTGTAACTGCACACTTTGGGGCCTTTTTATTTATTGGCGTTATGAAGGAGGTCTCTCATAACTGAGGGAATACGCCTTGAGATAGGGATAAACAGAATATTTTTAAAATGATAAGAGAAAATGTGAAAGAGCATTTTTTGAGAAATATGGAAATTAAATTGATTAAGCTCATTTTACTTGTACTTGTCATAAACCCGTTTGTTTTTATTTTCGAGTTTTCGTCTATTTCTGAATTGATTTCTATCAAATTTTTACATAAAGGGTGGTCCAACGAAAACGCACGATGTTATTTGTAAATAAAACAAAAAATTTTCAGAGAATTATCTTAATATTTTTAAAGAACAAAATATCGACCAAATGCTCGCTACGGCTTCGGTGGCATACCTCTATCCGATGATCCATATTTTCAATGACTCTGAGACATAATTGAGGTTCAATACTGTTAATGTGCCGAATTATCTCATCCTTTAGCTTTTGAATTGATCTTGGCTTATTGACCTACACTTTTTCTCTTAAATATCCCGAAAGAAAGAAGTCCAACGGTGCTAAATCACATGATCGTGGCGGCCAATTAACATCGCCACGACACGTGAGATAACACAAACATTGAATTTCTCGATCAAAATAGCCAGTATTTCGTTGGCTGTGTGGCAAGTGACACCATCCTGCTGGAACCACATATCGTCCAGGTCCATATCCTCAATTTCTGGCCACAAGAATTCCGTTATCATCACGCGATAGCGAACACCATTCACGGTATCTGCTTGGCCAATCTCGTTTTCCAAGAAGTACGGCCCGATGATGCCGCCAGCCCATAAACCACACCAAACAGTCACTATTTGTGTATTCATCAGCTTGTTAACGAATTCACTGAGGTGAAAGTGTGCCTCGTCGCTGAAGATGATTTTCTTTGTAAAGTCACCATTCACTTCTGTCTGTTCAACAAACCATTCGGCGTATTGACGACGCTTGAAATGGTCAGGAGGCTTAAGCTCTTGAGTCAATTGAACCTTGTTAGCTTGTAAACTCAAATCCTTATTCAAAATTCGCATCAGTGATGTTCGTGAGATGTTCAACTGTTGGGCACGACGCCGACGACAAGTTGAGGTTGCAGCTCTTCTGCCACGCTACTCGTATCGCGAACAACAGGAATGTATTCTGCAGAACGATCTGGGCGAGCATGCACAGGTGTTTTAACATTTGCTAAAGACTCGGTTTGCTGAAAATTGCGCAAAATTCTACCGATTGTGGATACATTTGTTCGATTATGCTGACCAAAAAAATCACGAAGTGCACGAAATGCATTTTGATTTGAACGCCCATTTTCGTAAAAGAATTCAACAATCTTAACGCGCTGCTCAATTGTGCGCCTCTCCATGGTTGAATTTGTCCAACACTGAAACAAAGAAATGTCAAATTAAGCTGGGCAAAAAACTTGACGTTAAGGTGTGACTCACAATTAACATCGTGCATTGTGGCTAGACCACCCTCTATAATCTTAAAAAAAAATAATATCGATTAAAAACTAACAATTCATGAAAAATGGCGGAAATTTTCTTTTTGAGCTCAAAACTATTTTTCAATTTTTTTCCGTTCTTCTTTACAACAGGAGCAGTACTTTTAAGGATCATCAAGAATCATTCATAAATAATTATACGAGTAGATGAAACTCACTTCTCTTTTACATTTAATTGAACATCGTCAGTAATTAGTGGAACCCCCACAAAATAAACATCTCTGTTCAGCGAAATTTCTTAATGCTTTTTCATTTAATACCAAATCAACCCTACTTAAATTATTCCTTACCCGAATCAGCGTTTTCTCTAATTTATTTCTTTTCCATAGACCCTAATCTCGATTTTTCTTCTTTCAAACGAAAATAAATAAAAAAGGGAAGGTTTTCATTTGCTAATTGAAAGAAAACCAGAGAAAGGACAGGCAGACAAAAAATTTAAGTAAGTCTTATCCATTCAAATTTACCCAAGAAAACCCCCCAATCGAAAAAGGAAGTAAAACGGTCCCACAAAAAGGATCTCCAACCAAAACTATTCACATTTTAATACTGTATGACCAACAGAAAAAGAAAACCCAAACCTTTCAAATTCTTATATAAATTTTGAGAGGCCTTCCGACTACGCCATGAAAAGCTTCTATTCTTAAAATTGCAATTAGGCCAGTAAAAGCAAAAATTTGTACATGCAAAAAAGATGAGGAAATGAAACTCTACTACTACTACATTGAAAATTGACTACGCTACGCTGCGCTGGGTGGTTGGCTGCTGGCCTGCATTTTTGTTTCCGTTTTATAAAAATGTCAGATGATATAATGGTGGCAAGGGAACGTTCCTTGAATAGGTAGACAATTTATCTATTCAAGTGAAACTCAGCCGTGCTAACGTGCTCAATTGACATGCTTTCACTTCCAGTATAGAAAGTTCGTTAACTTGTCATGTCAAGCAGATATACTTTACTTGCCAACACTCCTACAACAGTCCAATGATGTGCTGTCTGAAGCATTTGTTCTTTCTGAAAGGGTGGGTCTAGTTCTGGCTACGGGGCTGCGGTTGGGTGTGAGAAATTAACGGCCTGCATACCGGATGTATACTTGAAATCTTAGACCCATATATTTCTAAAGGGACGTGTCGTTGGCTTATACAAAAAGAAGTTATAGTGTACTAATGTGAATATTGGTAGTTATTTAATGTTCAATATTGTGTTGTGATGCTTTTTCTTCGTGGCTGAGGTAAAACTCGTCGGTGTCCAGGGTTCTTCCCAAAGAAGCAACAAACTTGGGTTTGGAGGGTCTAAAGCTCCGAATGAAATAATGTTTTTTTTAATACTCCAAAATTTAATTAATTTATTTCGTGGCTTCGTATTCATAACATGGTATTTCATATACTTTTATTAACAATAATTTATTTTCCTAAAATAAATAACACGGTATTTCATATAATACAGTATTCATAAGCCTAAATAACTAACACGGTATTTCATATATTATGTCCCTAGCACGCAACCTAGGGAAATAAACGGGTGGAACTCTAAAGAGAGAACCTGTCCAGTGAGCTGCCTTGGAGAGGAGATCAAAGGAAAGAAACGGGTTGGTTTAGTAAATAATAATACTCTTAATAATAATAATAAATATTCCCCACTCTAGCTAATGCTCCTAATAATCCTAAAACTTGTCCTACTCTAGCTAATGAAACCCTACTATTTTATAAAAAAAAATTTAGATTAGCTTCACCAATGCGGCAATGCGGTTTTTGTTTGCGGCCCGATCTTAAACTCTCTATACACAAGATTGATATCCACACTGGACGAGAATAAAAGACGATTTTGTCATTTTCTCCACGTCCACTTATTAAATTTACGGCTACGAGTCAGTGTGAATTACAAGAAATAAATGACTAAATTGTAGATTAGATTAAGAATTTTATTTTTCAATTTGTTTTATATACAATTTGACTTAAAACTAACTTATTACTAAATTAAATCATGTTGGCTCAACAATAGGGGCCCAACGTTCTTCATTTGGCTTTACATAATGCTATTTGCTTACAATATCATATTAATGTTTTCTTAATCTAATTCATGATTTTTTACTTGCGACTTATAGGTACTATAAGGCAAGTTATGCATTCGTAAAAAAAATCGAACTCGAGATTTTGATCAAAGTTGACATTACGATGATAGCGAAGACTAAAAAAGTGGGTCTCGCAATTCTGTCTGTCTGTCTGTCTGTCTGTCTGTCTGTCTGTCTGTCTGTCTGTCTGTCTGTCTGTCTGTTCGACTACAGGCTAAACGACTCGGCCGATTTTCTTTAAACTTGGTAGATATCATTTTTAATTTTTTCCCCCCACACGTTTTTTTCTTTTTTTTTTAAGACCAAAAATAACGGTACCCCCCATACGAATTTTTTTCAAAATTTTATAAACATTTTTTTTTTCTCAAAAACTGTTCAATAGATTTTAAAAATAAAGATACAGAAAAATTTCATTTAATTAAATCTAGGTATTGGTTAAAAAAAATTTTCCGAAAAATGGTTATTGAGGGTACCCCCCATGGAACCATTTTTTTTGTTTTTGATTTTCTCAAAAACGGTTCAACCGATTTTGGTCATTTTTTTTTTGCTAAAGCTCCCCAAAAACATAAATAGAATTGTGTACTCAAATTTTCAAAAAAATTTTTTTTGGATTTTTAAAAAAAACTTCAAAAAAATTTTTTCAAACCTCAATATTTCGAAAACCCCATGCTAGATTTTTTTTAAACTTGATAAATAATAGTTTCTCAATATAATCTACAAAATGTGAAACAAATTTTTTTATTTTACCTAAAAATAAAGGTACCTACCATACAAATGCTAAAAAATTAAAAAAAATGGTTTTCAAAAATCGTATTTTTCTCGAAAACGGCACCTAGAATTTTGATAAAATTTTTTTTTTTTCAATTAATTTTTACGATCTTAAATTTAATAAAAAAAATTTTGAAATTAAGATATTACAGCTTGTACCTACCACAGAACCATTTTTTCGAATTTTGAATTTCTCATTATCCACATAACGGATCTTAATGAAAATTTTTATAGAGAAGCTTCTAAAAAGTCTAAAACACATTGCATTTCAAAACTTTAAAATAAATATTTTTTGAATTTTTGAAAAAAAAATCTATTTTTTTTCTTTTTTTTGAAAATTCGATATCTCCGAAACGGGTCAATATTTCTTTTCGTAAATTTAATTTTTATTCGAACAATAATAAAAACTTTAAACTAGCGTACCAAATTTTTTTTTTAAAAAGCTTTTAAAAACTTTGTATATAAAAGATTCTTTTAAAGAAACCACTACAAGGACTTATAATTTTTGTTAAAGACTAAAAAAGAATTTAAAAATTAATTTTATCCTTATGAACAGTTTTCTCTAATAACATTCGTTTTTAAAATTCCCAGTCGATTACATAGGAGCAAGTTCGTGCGACCCAGTCGTGCATTTTATTTAATATTAACTAAATAATAATTTTTGATGAGTGGGCGTTTTATCCCCTGTAGTATTGATTGTTGTTCTTCTCGTAAAAGGGTGCGTTGTCGTTATGGATGATGTCTTCAAATTGATCGTCAGTGATGGCTCGGGTGTATAGATACTTGTCACGAGGCTCCAGTTCATGCTGGAGAAGTTGTTGCACTTCTGTGTTAGGATGATCTTCCAGGTTCCTGATGATTTTTCCGGAGAGCTGCAGTAAATACTTGTCCAATGGTATTAACTTTGCTTCTTTATACAGATTCCTTGTTGGTATATATTTCTTCGTCAGTGTGTTACGGTACAGTCCAGTGCAAATGCGGAGCATCTTTCTTTCAAAAAGCTTCATCTTTTTCATTGTTGTAGGTGAAATAGTAAACCAGATGGGAAAGGCGTAGGTCAGAACGGGTCGGATAAGTTGTTTGTATACAAGCAGTTTGGTTTTCTTACTTAGTCCATTTCGCCTCCTGAGAAGCGGATGGACCAAGTGCAAAGAATAGTTGGCTCTCTTCAACATCAAGTCTGCATGCCTTTTGAATTTGAATTTGTTGGAAAAGTTGATTCCTAAGTACTTCGTTGATGATTTGACTGTCACTTCAGTGTTGTCTGGAAGCTTTATTTTGATTGCATCACAGCGTGTTGCAAACGCTCGTCTTCGAATGACAGTCACTGGTGTTCGGAAGCAGATGAGTTCAGTCTTTTCGCTGTTTATCCTCAGTCCCCATTTGACATAGTATTCCCATAGGTTTTTAATGTGCTCTTGCACTCTCCTGGCAGCAATTTCTGGTGAAAAAGCGGTGGCGTATGTGATTGAATCGTCTGCATAAAGCTTCGTCTTTGTACCTGATATGTTGGCTGGTTGATCAGCAGTGTAAATGTTGAACAGCAGTGGTCCAAGTTTTGATCCTTGAGGAACTCCAGCGTTAATTCCTTTGGTTGATGACACATGTTTTTCTACCTGTACATAAAAAAGTCTATGGGTTAGGAAATTTTTGATTATTCTTACCAAGTAATTAGCAAGTCCAAGTTCCGAGAGTTTGAATAGTAATCCTTTTATCCAAACGCTGTCGAAAGCTTTTTCGATGTCCAGCAAACACGCTACAGTGGTTTCCTTTTTGTTGAGTCCAGTTGTAACATCAGTATGGAGTCCCAGTAATGGATGTATGGTAGAGTGTTTATTTCGAAATCCATACTGAAACTCCGGTATGACATCTCTTTCTCTGCAGAAAACGTTGAGTTTCTTCAATATCAATGCCTCCAGTATCTTACTCATGCAACTGAGCAAAGAAATTGGCCGATATCCTTCCACATTTGCGCGGTTGTTCTTCTTCGGGACAGGGACCACTTTTGCGGTTTTCCAGGCTGCAGGGAAATAGCTGTTGTTCAGGCAGTTATTGAAGATTATAGTCAACAGGAGTACAGCAAGATTTGGTAACTTTTTAAGCACGTAATTAGAAATCTTGTCGCTTCCTGCTGATTTTTTGGAGTTTCCAGTGAAGATAATGTCAGCTACTTCTTCAGGAGAAGTGAAAACATCTGTCAGCGTCGGCTCCGATGATGGGTTTTCCTCGTTGAACAGGGTCACAGTTTCGGTGGTTGATGATATCTCTTGAAAGCGAGTTTCTACATCTTCGATAAAGTCAGGAAGATGTACGGGAGGGCGATCTTTGAAACTATCATGAAAGTGATTTGCAAACGCTTCAGCTTTCTCTGCAGAAGTTGTTGAAACTTCTTGTCCGTGAAGGATGGTGTCTGGAATTGAGTTCGCTTTTCCAACAATCAGATTGATCTTTTTAAACGTGTCAGGTCCAGGTTTGATATCTTCAAGTCTCTTCCTAAAATCCTTTTCCTGATAATGTTTTATTGCCTGGTTGAACATTGTGTTAGTGCACTGTAGTTCTGAGTGTAGTCGACGGTATTCGTCACTTTCCCTGTTAAATGTCCTGTGAAATATTCTTTGGAGGCTTTTGCGGAGTCTTTGCCGGTGAGCATATATTAATTGTATATGTTGGGGTAAGTTTGCATATTTATCTCTGCTGGTGCGGGGTGTCTTCTGCCTGTCCAAAGCATTGTTGACAACTGTTTCAAATTGAGCAATGGTGTTGTCGATCTCATTATTGTTGAGATTGTTGACGCTGGAGACTTCTGGTAGGCGTTCTTCAACTTCTGAACGGAATCTTATCCAGTTCAGTTTTTCGTATTGGATTTGGAATTCGGGAATACGACGTTCAGTTGTAATCCTGTAATTCAATCTGACTCTCATTTCAACCGCCAGATGGTCCGAGTCACTATCATGTGCAACACAAGTGAAGTTTTGGAACTCGGGAAGGATGTTCGTAAAATTGGACGTCACTAAAAAGAAGTCTAGCAACGACGGAGTTCTTGGAAATGTGGGCCTATGTTGTGATATAACCACCAATGAGTGAAGTTCAGGGTTGTCTTGCAGCCAGTCCACAATTGCTTTTCCTTGTGTAGATTCCCTGGTGTCCATCCAGAGTGGGTGTCGTGCATTGAAGTCACCTCCAAGTACACAGTACGTATATTGGCTAGCCAGATTGTTGATGGCGTTGAGGTCATGTATGATGTCACATCTTGTTGCGTTACACTTGTTGTATACTGAGACGAGAAGCAGCGTCTCATTATCCGACATAATGATCACAACGGCTGTAGTCTCCATGCAGCGCAGTACAGGCACCCTAACGTACTCGCTTTTAAGGTCTGATTTCAAGAGGATGGCAGTTCCTCTGCCTTCAGATGTCTTGTCCTGTCTATAGGATGTGTAGCCTTCCGGTTTAAGGGTGTTTCTTGCTGTGATGTTTGTTTCCTGTAAAAAGATAATATCGGGTTTCTTTGATTTTAAAAAAAAGTTTAGTGAAATACGTCTGGCTGTAGAATAAATAGAATTAACGTTATATGTAATGAAAGATAGGTAGTTTCTTATATACATAATGAACAAATAAGTTTACCCAATATAACTGTCTTTTCTTTATCATTGAGACTACCGTAGTTGCTTGGAACTACCTCCTTTGCCTTTTGGAGAAGAGAAAGGAGATCTGTTCCAAACAGTCTTTCGGTATCATCAAATATGTTGAAAGAATGTGATTGTCCTTTTTGGCTTGATGTGTTGGATGGTGCAGTCCTCTTCTGGACTACTGGTTTGGTAAATGGCGTTGTAGCTGGTGCTGGTGGAGCTGGCTTATTTCCTGCTTTCTTAAATGGGCCTCCCAAAGGTTTTGAAGCTGATCCAGATGTGGCTGCAACGCTGGCGTATGATAAGCCATTCACAATCGCATTTTTTGCTGATGTTACAGCAAATTGGTGATTTTCACGCTTCTGTGTTGCTGTCTTCGTTTGACTAAATTGTATGTGATTCCGATTGAGTGGTAATCACATGACTCCGGGTGCACACTGGATGTGCAATATGCAGGCGTCGTAGCGTTTTGCTCGGTAATATGATTAGGGGTCGTTGGTGTCGCAGCATTTTGCTCGGTAATGTGATTAAATTGTTTAATAATTGTAACGCTTCGTTACAGTGTAAAGATGTTGGTCTTCAAATTAAAAAAAAAAATGCACGACTAGGTCGCACGAACTTGCTCTTATGTAAAAGACTAAGAATTTCAAAAATGAATGTTATTAGAGAAAAACTGTTATAAGCATAAAATTCATTTTTTAAATGACTAAAACAACTTCTTTAGTAGTTGGAGCTAAAAATAAGGTGCCATATGATCCAAGCAATTATTGATGTATGCAAAAACAAAAATTATAAGTCTTTGTAGCGGTTTCTTAAAAAAATAACTTTGTATATAAAAGTTTTTAAAACATTTTTAAGAATAAATTTTGGTACGCCCCAACTCACGGTTTTATTATTATACGAATAAAAAAAATTTATATCTCAAAAAAAAAATACTAAGCCGTTTTTGAGATATTGAATTTTCCAAGAAAAAAATATTTTTTTTTAATTCAAAAATTAGAAGCTACTCTATAAGAAATTTTACTAAAATCCGTTATGCCGATAATTAGAAATTCAAAATTTCAAAAAAAAAATGCTTCTATGGTAGGTACAGTCAGTAATATATTAATTTCAAATTGTTTTTGTTAAATTATAGATCGTAAAAATTAAACGGAAGAGAAGAAATTTTATCTAAATTCTTGGAACCGTTTTCGAGAAAAATACGATCTTCGAAAATCATTTTTAACAATTGTATGGTGGGTACCGTTATTTTTAGGTAAAACAAAATTTTTGTTCTCAAATCTTGTAGGTTATATTAGGAAACTTTTATTTATCAACGTTGAAAAAAATGGAGTATGGGGTTTTCGAAATATTGAGTTTCCAAAAAAAAATTTGAAATTTTTTAAAAAATCAAAAAAAAAAGGAATTTTTTTAAAAAATCAAAAAAAAAAAGGAAATTGGAATACGCAATAATATTCAAACTTTGAAGGAGCCTAATCATAAAAATAATGATTTAAATCGGTTGTATCAAATCAAAAAAAAAAAAAATGGTTCCAATGGGGGCTACCAAAAATAACCATTTTTTGTAATTGTTTTTCAACCATTACGTAGCTTCAACTAAAAGAATTTTATGAATTTTTTTTAAATAATTCTGTGCGACAGTTTTTGAGAAAAAAATATTTACAGGATTTCGAAAAAATTCGTATGGCAAGTACCGTTATTTTTGGTCTTAAAAAAAAAAGAAAAAACGTGTGGGGGGGCGGGAAATTAAAAATGATATCTACCAAGTTTAAGGAAAATCGGCCGAGCCGAACAGGCAGACAGACAGAATTGCGAGACACACTTTTTTCGTCTTCACTATCATCGTAATGTCAATTTTGATCAAAATTTCGAGTTCGACTTTTTTACGAATGCATAACTTGCCTTATAGTACCTATAAGTCGCAAGTAAATACATGAAATACGAAAAAAATATTTTGCTAAAACTACATACAAATGAATCTGGAAGTTGATATAATAAAAAATTTCCCATTGCGATTGCGGACTTCTGCGCTTGTAGAAAAGAAAATGTTTTCTCTAAATGCTCCAATTGGTACAAATCGTCATAAAATCCATCCACACCCAGAGAAAAACAACATCATAAAATTAAGTAGAAAAGTATTTAAAATTACGTTGCTAGAACTTTTGATTTATACGCTTTAATTTAAATACGATCAACTTTGTTTCAAATAAGAAAAATGTTTAATTAATCACAGAATAGTTAAACACCATTGAATTAATGTTTTTCTATTTTGAAATGTAACCGAGGCATTTTCGTTGTTCATTTAAAGACGTTTGATATTTAATTTATTTGAATCAAACTTGAAACTTAATACATCAAAGTGGTAACTTATTTGATTTTCTTTCCTTTTTGAATCGTATACATAATTCACTTTGAACCAAAGTTAAAGTACAACAAATCAAAGTTGTAATCCTTTTGACTTGTAAACGATAACAGTAAACATTTTGTATAAGAAAGAAATCATATGTATGTGTGTTCGCGGCTGTCGTTGTTGCGGGTCGAGGAAAATGTATCTGCCATTCTCTTTAGAGTTTGTGAGCTGTACTTATTGTGAAGTGTTACCGAACGTTATAACCTAAAAGTAATAAAATAATTCAAGTAGTGGACGAAAGCGGACAGCTTCGAAGTCTAATTTATTCTAATCCTGCTAACGAGAACAACCGCGACAATTCCGCAAAGCTGCATGAAGATCTGGAACTACTTATTCAGAAATTTGAAGGTAACATTAAACTATCTCTTTTTTTTCTTATTATATAAATTTTATTCAAGTTCCGAATTGATGACGAAACCCTCTCAGAGATCTCCAAAGTGGCAAATTGGCAGTGCCAAAATTGCAACAATTCTGATTCCCGTCAACACCAACATCAGGTTTAAAATCATTTCTTAAAATTGTAAGTATACATACATACATTTTTCTCAATATAAAAATTATAATGTAATATATATTTTATAGGATATTTTTAAACTTTTTAACTCGTCATCGAAAGGGAAATCATTGATCCAGTCTTTACAATCCCTCCACTACACTTGTATCAAATTAATAATGGCAAGACTTACATACATTATGTAAGACACAAATATTTGTAAATTTTGTTTGTTGTTTTGTTATTAAGTTAGTTTATAAGAATTTTTTTATTATTTTATTTACAATAAAAAGAAAATACTTTTGCAAAAATAATTGTTTTTAATCGATTTGAATATAGTGAGAATGACTTTAAATCAATGAATGCTAGTAAATATTATTAAATTGTTTGTAATTGATTTATTCCCGATATCTATTTACTTTAAACGCAAAGCGTGTTTAAAATCAATTGATATTTTTTTGAATCAAATGCGAATCGTATTTAAAACTATAATGGCGCTTTTCAATTTAATGTTACGTAGTAATTAATGTAAATATGTTTCTAATTGATTTGATTCCGATTTCTATTTACTTTAAACGCAAAGCGTGTTTAAAATTAATTGATATTTTTTTGAATCAAATGCGGATCGTATTTAAAACTATAATGCTACAACTTTAAATCATATTGGTTTCAAATTTGATTTGAAATGAAGTAGGGAATCACTTTTCATTGATTAACAACTTTGATTTAAATATTTTCGGCATTAGAGCCAAATCATATTGGTTTTACTTTGATTCAAAGTTGTTTCTTTTGATTTTACGTGCTTTTTTCTCTGGGTGCAGCAGTTCTGCGTAATATGCGCCATTGATCGTTTTACCTTTTCAAGGAAATCGATGTGAATAACACGGCGCTCATCCCAAAAAAAAACTGTCGCCATGACCTAGTTTGGTGACAAATTCAACTTGGCCTTTTTCGGATAACCAGTAGTATTTCTACTATTCCATGTTGCATTTACGGTTACGAAACGGCGTGAAGGTTAGGTTAGGTTAAAGTGGCTGCTGACCGGAAAAGGACAGCACACTTAGACCAATATTTGGTCCGTTGTGATACCACAAGGATTTCAAAAATCCCCCTTACTCGTTAAACCATTTTGAGCTAATAATGAAGCGTTTGAGACAGTGAATGTCGGAATTATTTAGATCACTAGGATCGTTATAGTAGTAGTCTCCCAAGTGGAGTCTACGTCTTTGCGCTAGGGCAGGACAAGAGCATAGAAGGTGGGGAATTGACTCCTCTTCTTCTTCATCCATGCAGCTTCTGCAAAAGTCATTTGCAGGAACTCCAAGACGAGAAGCATGTCTTCCTATTAGGCAGTGCCCAGTAAGGACACCTATAATGGAGCTAATATGCAATCTACCAATAGAAATTAGTTGTTTTGAGCGTTTGGCATCAAACAATGGCCAAATCAGTTTAGTAGACCGGCAAGTTGGGGTGCTGGTCCACCTGTGGTTGGCTTTCTTTATGGTATCTTGCTTTAGCATAAGTTTACAAGTAGCTAGGGGTATACCGATGTTAGATTTGCTATCCAACAAAGGTAATATTGTTCCGTTTTTTGCAAGTTCGTCAGCTTTACAATTTCCTGGAATGTCTCTATGCCCCGGCACCCATGTAAGGTGAATGTTGAACTGTTTTGACATCTCCACCAGAGATGATCGACAATTTTGGGCTGTTTGTGAGTTAATGGAGACAGAGTCCAGTGACTTTAAGGCAGCTTGACTGTCTGAGAAGATACGTATATCGGTTGTCGATATAACGTTTTCTTTTAGCCAAGAGAGGACTTCTTTTATTGCTAAAAGCTCTGCCTGGAACACGCTACAGTGATTGGGAAGACGAAAAGATAGACAAAGATTTAATTTTTCGGAGTATACGCCTCCACCGACCCCGTCATCGGTTTTAGATCCATCTGTATAGAAATGAATTGCTTCGTCTATCAAAAACGACTCATTTTCCCATGAAGACCTGGAAGGGATGGATACTTGAAAATTTTTATCAAATTTTGGATGAGGGGTGGTGTAATCGACGTTACTAGGTAGACTACTGAACGAGTTCAGTATAGTAGAGTGACCAATATCATTATTGATCCACTGCGAGGAGGCTTTAAGTCGAATGGCTATGTTAGCGGCCGATTGTTTGCTAAAAATATCTAGCGGTATGAGATGAAAAAGAACATCAAGTGCAGCAGAAGGAGTTGAGCGGAGAGTTCCACCGATGATTAAACAGGCTGTTCGTTGGACTTTGCTGAGCTTATCGCGGTTAGTTGCTGTTTCCAGCGCAGTCCACCATACTGTCACTCCATATGTAAGTATCGGTCTAATGACTGAGATGTATAGCCAGTGTGTTATATGAGTTTGTAGACCCCATTTATTACCTACGGCTTTTTTGCAAGAGAAAAGAGCGGCGTGAAAACTCGCTCGAATTATTTTTGATCATCACCAAACACTTCGTTTATGTTGTCAAACGATTGCATTTGTTGTCGATTGTGAGCAAACGAGGCACCCATTTTGCAAAATATATATGTGATAAGCTTGTGAACTCTTCAAATTCGGGAAACTTTACTTGCCGACCTTCCATTTATCAGACCGTACATTATTATCGACCATTTCTGGTGTGGTGACTTCAATTGGCTGTCTAGAACGTTGAGCGTCAACGAAAGCACCAAAATCGACTTAACCAATAGTGAATAGTTCTATTCGATAGTGAAGAGCTTTTATAATATTTGTCAAGCTTTTTTTCTTCACTTTTCCATTTCAACAAAAATGTCCGTACGCGTTTATATAAAATGGCCGCCACCACATTTGACAGAATCTGTATGAAAATTTGTATGTGTTTTTTTTTGACAGATACTTCTAATAAAACAAAACGAAGGATTTGAGGAGGCGATGCCATTTGTTTTAATTTTCAGGGACTTATCTCGTAGATGAGAGTGAACTACCATCTCTGAAAATACTCCATTTATTGTCAAGATTGCAAGTCTAAATGAAGAGTTGTAGCACAACCGATTTCATTAATCCCAAGACTGATGTACATGTACAATCTAAGGGTCGCAGTGCAGTCATATTATTCATTTATTCATCATACATAGTTCACAATTGTTTACTGAATATGAGGACCTTAGAACTCACATGAACGCAGCTACTTTCGAATAAATGATTTGTTTATTAGTCATTGTGGGCCATCAGTTCTGACGAACAAAAATAAATAAATAAATAGAATAAAATAATTATTAGAGGCCATTACTGCAGCTCGTAGAGAGCCAAAGCCTAGTGAATTACGAGTACAATTCGCAATCATTTCTGTGCTCGTGTTACCAGGAATGAAGGAAACCTTGAGTTCATTGCGAACGGTTAAGATGAGAAGCAGTTTTCTTGACAAGAGATGGTCTTAGAGTTTTTCCCACTTCCTCGCAAAACATGAAAAACATTTTTGCAGTGGCTAAGAGTTAGACCCTTAAACCCACGACCCCTGCATGACGTAAGGGGTTCTAAGCTTCAATTAAATCAAATTCATTTGAAAGATCTTTTACGACGAACTATGTATATCGATTCTGACGAATTAATCGCACAGAGTTTTAGATGCAACTTAGATCTTTGTAAGTTCTGACGTGTGCATATGTCAGAGCAATTATTGCTCAGAATCGGTACATTTCCTCTGTCACCATAGCCTTATAAATTATCTCTTGTTTTTCTCTTGAAACAAAGGTTACAGAAGGTCTCTAATCTAAGGGGCTATTCGTCAAAATTATTGTTCTGATACAGGGGTTAACTGCGACCACGGGCAGACAAACTTTTGGCGCAATTAACTTTGACGTGCTTCATTTAAATGCTATAACTCATTCAAACTTGTGGAAGGAATTGATATGGGGAATTGTGCACATATTCTCGCGAAGTAGTCCAGTTTGTATGGAGTTCAAAAAAGGCTGTAATAGGCTTAGATGTGTAATATTATTGTGGTATGATGCGTACTTGCTTGTGCACAACCATCAAGAATCGGATCACTCACCAAAATACCATAATCCGCATTCGAAACCTTCTAAACTGAAGGAACCAATTATTTTTAACTTGGCCACTTTTTTTTAAAAATAATGCAGTTAGCTAAAAATGCTAAATGCTGCCCTTCATCATTATTTCGAGTGCATTGTTGGCTGTTTCCGCAAGGGACTCATGAAGGGCCTGGTTGCATGGTCAGCTCGTCTTGTCAGATAAGAGTGACACCAAGATTAATGTTCATGGTCGCAACATTTCTCGACTTATTTGGAGGATCAAATGGTCGAATCAATGGCTTTAACAATCGTCTAACTCTCTGTAGGGAAATATTGAGCCGAGTAAAGTATTCCACATTCGTGAAGTACGGCTAAAGAAAGAACTTCTGAACTTATATGCACGTTCCAAGTTATGGTCCAGGGAACTAATAAGCACTCCCTTAAGATCCAGTATTATAGTCAAATTGTTGAAGAAGAGGAATACAATCGGCTAGAACCCCCAACAAAATAATTAAAGAGATGAAATATAAATGAAAATGAATTTGCTATAGTTCTATCACCCATCATTTTTAAAGCTGTTTTTGGATTCTTGCAAAGAAAAATTCAAATATTCTTATGAAATCGCATGAATCTCTGTTCTTAGTTCCAACCACTGAAGGATTTCTTTAAGCCATTTAAAAAATGAATTTCATGCTTCTGTGCATTTTTCTCTTGTAACGCCGATTTTTGAAATTTTAAGATCAAGTTCGTGCGACACAGTCGTGCATTCTATTATGTGTAGGCTTGCTTTCTGTTATAAGCTGTTGAGTTGATTGAAGTTCGCTTTTTTATGCTCTTGATTTCTATCTTTTCAGAGGATGGGTTTATGAGGTTTTCTAGGGCATAATTGAAAAAATCAATCTAGATTTTGATGTGAAATATAAATTCCTCATTTCGGACATAAATTTACCAAGGGATAAATTTCGGGTTAGAAACCAATTATTTTTAATTTGAACAAAGATTTGCTTTGAAAAGCAAAAGAACCCCAGAATTACATATCAGAGATCAATCGTACATGCAGCATACGAGTATGAATGCCCCCAACATTATAATGAGCAATTCCATGAAACTCCATTGTGAATTAAAATTCTATTATGTTTGTTCAGCCATTTTGAACGCCTGCATTACTATGCTGGCAAAGCAGCAATTCCACATCACAACGAAACAAAGAAACCAGCCCCCTTCTGTATGCTAACCATCAACACAGCTTAAGGGTATTTCTTCACATTCAGCATTCAGCGAATTAGGTCGATTTGGTTGATTAAACAAAAAGCGTATAGAACAATTGGACATTCGTTTCCTTGTTCGCGACCGAAAATAATAAGACAGTGTTGTGTTATTATTGGTATAGTGGGTGGCCAGTGGGCATTTGGAAAAACCCTTATCTGAGTCACTTCATCCCTTTCTCTGTTGTTATTTTATCGCCTAAATCGCCTGACTTTCGCCTTAATAATTCAAATTCACATTGTTACCTGTTGGTTTGAAAAGGGGTGGGTTTGTTTCTTTATCTTTTAAGAAAGGACATCGACTCTTTCCTTAAAACTCTAAACTGTGGCTTACACAATTCTATTGACAGGTGGTTTGAGGAAAAAAATTAGACGAAAAAACGATTAAACGACTTCGGTCTGAACGACAAAAGAACACTTGCTCGTTGAGCTTACGGATGAATAGACTGTAAAGTCATTCACCCGATAACGGAAAACACATTATATCAACACAAATCCCTCTCCCTTCCTGGCATTCACCAGCTTATAGAGGATTACTGTCGATTTTCTAAGTCCGTAATTCTTGTGTGTAAACTGGTAGGGTGTTTTGAGTTCTATACAGGATCGAGGAAAGAGATGAAGGATATTTCTGAAATTTGACAGATTTCATTTGAACTTTAATAACCGACAGGCATGTCGCTTAAACATTTTGTACTTTTTTTGTTGTTGTACCTATATTTGTAATGTAATTCTGGAATCTCGGTGTATACGAGTACATAAGCCCTTTGCCAAACATAAAAGTTAACAGGGATTTACTGATTATTTTATTGATTGTTATTATTCATCTTTTTATGGGAGGGTTATGTTGTTGGAAGCGAGAGAGTATAGGTGGGGGCTTCCTGATGGAGACGAAAGGTTTTATTAAAATTTAAATTTGTGTGACTTAACATCTGGCCACGTGGCAGATGGTCTTAAATTATTTTTGTTTTAATCGTTAAGGTAAAAGTTGTTTGGGAAAATATCTGATTTATTAATTAGTTTTTTCAGGTGGTGTTCGCTTTATTTGTGATAAAATACCCGAAATAGAAAAACATGTTTCGTGATTTCTGATGTTTAAGGTCAATCAGTAAACTCACCACACGTGTTTGTATTACATCATACACACCGATTAGTGTGTTATCCCCATAAATAGTGCCAATCTGTTGAATTTTTAAATTAGTTATTATCGACCGGTAGGGCTCATCGTTAATAGCTGATTGATACTTCTCAAAGATATGTATATGGAGAATTTTGTAGATTCGACAACTTTGCTTGTTGAGGAATCCATTAATCAATATAGGGGCCTTGTCGCACAAAATGATATTTTGATCGAAATTAGGGTCAACTTCGAACTCCTCGAGAGTCCAGTAAGCGAAGGCACGTTGTTGTCTATGGCCGTTTACTCTGAGCTCATGGGTCAGTCACAGTCACGAAAAATTCGTCAAGTTGTCAATTACTTTTCAACAAAAATCATCCCATTTTGATGTACTTGGAATAGCATAAGACATTCATAAAATGGATCGGAAACGGATGACTTAGTTTGTAGAGGCGTGTATTTATCATGTTCCAAGTGGAACTTTTAGCGGTCAAAGAAGCCTAAACCTTCAATCATCCGTGGTTAAAATGACACCTTTGCTGGGTGTCGTTTAATAAGGACATTAAAGGAAACTTTAAAGGTGGTAAATTCCAAACAAACCTACTTTAACACAAAAGACAGATTGCTATATTGAAATGTGTATGAAACAACATCACCACTTTCTTTGACCTACCCAAATCGAGATCTGAAGCGTTCTAATCAAATTGTCATAACCAGATACTCTCTAATAGGTTTTCACGCCACGTGACTTTGTTTCTACTCAAAAGGTTTCTGCAGAATCTGTATGAATGAAGAGCTGCAGGAAATAATTCCTGATTGTATATGTCCTGCTCTATCTCAAAGACGCTGACTCCACTTGATAGACTTCTACTACATTGATCATTAAGCTGAATATATTATCTGCATTGAAAGGCATTTACATTGAATATTAAGTCTATAGAGCTTAGATTTTAAGCTTCTAACTGAAAAAATATCGTTTTAAATTAAAATCACTTACCCCCAGTGTCACAGTGGGAGTTTAAACTTAAGTTCAGCTGAACCTGAACTGGAGTTTAAATTTGAAGTTCAACTCGTCCGGTTTCACAGTCTAATCTGAACTTCAGTTCAATAGAACTTAGTTTAAATAAATTTAATGAATATAGTTTGGCAGCATTATACGTCATTCATCTGTTATTTAAACAGATATTATTTCTTGTTGAAAATCGGTGAAGTTTGTTTTGTTTAAAAATACCGTTGTGACCTGTGAATTTGAGTGAAAAATTACAAAAAATGGAAAGTTGTATCAAGAAACCATTGATTGTGCAAAAAAAAAAGAAGTAATAACTTTTCAAAAGCAGACGTCGATTTGCTTATGGAATTAGTGATGAAAAACAAACACATTATCGAAAACAAAAAGACTGATAAAGTGCAATGGAAAGAAAAAACCACAGCATGGGAGTCCATTGCTAATGATTTTAACTCCAAGAGTGGCTCCCATTACCGATCATCGGAAGTATTGAAGACCAAATACGAAAATTTGAAAAAAAGAACCAAACAAAATTATGCTTCTGAGAAGCGAAAGCTTTACGAAACTGGTGGTGGTCCTTATGAAATAAAAACAGATGCGTTGGATAGTATGATTTTAGAAATTCTTGGTGACCAGGCTCAAGGACTACCATCGGTTTACGACAGTGATATTATAAATCCAGAAAGTAAGTAGTATTTAACAAGAATGTTTTTACAGCCTAACTATTTACTTTAATTTGATTTATAATAAAGATGCGATCGCAAATGAAAAAAAAACAAGAATGTCCTGTCGAGCAGGCCGAAGAAAAAGAAAACCGGAGCCAGGGATCAGTAGATTGGATGAACGAACCAAATACTAAAAATATTTATGCTAAAAAAAAGTCCACAGTTCTTACGAGTACTGTTCGAAAAAGAAATTTGACTGCCGACAAGTGGCAGGAGCTAGCAGAAGAAAAATGCAAGTTAGCGAGACTGCAACAGGAAAAACTAACACTTGAAATTATCCATATAAAAGAGGAGCATGAGAAAAAAATGGTAATTTTCGATGCTGAACTGGAAAAAATAAAAAAAGAAATTGTAAAGATGAAATGAATGCGTCCAACGTTACTTTTTTTAATCAATATAAATATTATTTGTCTTTATTTGGTTTGCATTTTAGTTAAAGTTATGTTTGTGTTTTGTTTTTTTTTTTTAACAATCAAGTTCAATTATTTACTGTTTGCTTTTTTTCGTGTTACAATAAACTACATCTTTGTTAACATGAAAAAATGGTATTTTATTAATCTAAAAGACTTCTGAAATAGTCATCAACAAGTGTACGTCGAACAGATGTATTTTCATTCTGAGAATTCGAAGTTCTTTCATTATCATTACAATGATTTATTGGTTCATTGAATAAATTGTCCAATTCTGGAGGATCTGCTTCATTGTTTATACAACAAATGTTGTGCAGGACGGCTGTTGCAACAATGATGCTCTGCAGACACTAAAAGAAAACTGAAAGTTGCATTCAACAATATATGCCGTTATGTTTAT
Organism: Philhelius festivus; assembly: GCA_963931855.1. Lineage (NCBI taxonomy): Eukaryota > Metazoa > Arthropoda > Insecta > Diptera > Syrphidae > Philhelius > Philhelius festivus. Next base: position 38,275,596 of record OZ007556.1, on the reverse strand, counting down.
GATCTTAAGCGCTACGATCATGTTTCAGCCTACACACAAAACATACTTGGTTGTAGCTTAGACACATATATAAAATTTTGTTGTTTAAAACTACTTCATACAATTATTATAACGAAAGAACCGACATATCTCTATGAAAAAATACGTTTTACCATGTCTTCACGTTCATTAGTACTTTTGCAACCTACTTTTAATTCTTTATCTTCTGAACGACAGTTTTTTGTGGGTACCATTCGACTATGGAATTCTTTGCCCCTTAATATAAGAAGCCAGTATTGTGCACGCGGTTTCAATGAGGTTTTGCTTTCGCATTTAAGTAGTGAATAAATTATTTATAATTTATGGATTATTTATAATTATTAAATATAATTTTGTATAAAAAGTTGCCTAGGATAAAGTTAATTTTATAATCGAATTAATCTTCCAGCTTCATTGTATAATTTTCTTCCAAATTGTATACTTTTACAACCATAAAGATTTAACAATCTAATGTAAAAGATTTGTATTTACAATAAATGAAATGAAATGAAAAAATGAAAATGAAATTGTAGGTAATTTAACTTTTAACCCTGTAGATAATATAGGAAACCTTCTTTTCCATACACCATAGGAGCTTTCAATGCAATTTCTTGTTCGAATCTGTGATTCGTTGTATAATGTTTCTTGAGGATTTTTTGTATTACGTAAAGGGGTCATCATATAAGACCTGCATTGGTAGCCACTGTCCGCCACTATAAGATAGTTTCCAAAATCTCCGTTTTCAAATCTTGCACAGATTCTAGAGTTATTAAAAATTGTAGAATCATGACTCGATCCAGGCCACCTTGCAACAATGTCCATTATTTTTAATTGCGAATCACACATGGTCTGTACGTTGATAGAAAAATAGCCTTTCCTATTTCGAAATATTTCGCCATTCGCTCCTCCTATAATAAAGTTTATGAAGAATATGTGAGTATATTTACAAATTTTGATCTACTTTAATATTACCTGGGGACTGAATCCGTACATGTGTACAATCTAAAGCAGCTATTACTCGAGGAAACCTTGCAAGTTTATAAAATCCATTTACAACTTCCAATTTTCCCTCATTTGTCATTGGGAACTGTATGTATTTTTCTCGAAGTAAAGCAATATGGTGAGAAACTATCTTGCAAATTCTACTGGCGGATGATTTGCATACACCACAAAAGTCTGCTGCAGTTATGAGCAATGATCCACTAGCATAGAAGCGCAAGGTTAGTAAAAGCTTGGTTTCGGCAGATACGGAATGGTTCCTGAAAATATTATAACTTATCATGACATAGATTTATGTATGTATATATTTTGTTCTTACCATTTAGTTGCATTTTCAATTTTGGGTCGAATTTGCTCCAAAATAATGTAGGCCGAATTCTTCGACATTCGAAATCTTTCGAAGAATTCTAGATCGTCCCAATAATTGAAGTGATTTGTTCTCCATTGAATGTGTTTTTCTCTTTTCACATTCGCAACTAATATAAATGTTTCCTCATCACTAATGTCTTCAAAATCACTTTCCGAACTCGACATTTCAAAATACAATATTTTTTGTGTAATTATTTATTGAAAAACGATTTACATATATTTCTTTGTTAATACTATTATACATAAATGAATTCAAAACTTGATTATGTGTAAAATGGCAGCTGCTAAATTGAAATGACACTCTGCTTTCAAATGATTCTAAACGCCGGGCTGAGGTTTAAACGGCAGAATACTGGCGTTCAATTTAAACTACAGAATGAACTCAGTTCAAGGTTTAAACGGAACTGTGAAACCGAATTATTTGCTGAACTGAAGTTTAAACTAAAAGTGGAGTTTAAACTCTCACTGTGAAACTGGGGGTTATTCTTTGTAAAAATTCCATAAAAAATTGTCTTAACGCTTTTCCTAATCACTGAAATTTACCAGAATATTTTGCAACAACTTTCTAGAACATTGCTTTTAAAAATTTTCACATTTTTATCATCTTTTGAAAAACATATTTGATTCCATTCGGTACGTATTCAGGTGTTGTGGATTCGACAAAAAATTGTGAAGATACGAAATACGACAGTGAGTGTAAAAACAGATATGAAGTTCTATATCAAGATGTATTTTTTAAGGGCTCCATTTAGCAGAGTTCTGAACCATGTTCCTATTTCAAAATTTCCAGCAAGCTATCGAGCAGTTATTATTTGCTAATCAACGAGTTTTCGTTCAGAAAATTTTCTTCAAATTGACCGATCCGCTAGTCTTGCACAAATCAGAACTCAATTCGTCGAATATTCAAATAATAAGGTCCTTAAAATAGGTCTAAATTTCAAGGTACATTGATGAACACAAATTTGAGAAAGAGCATTAAATTTCTTACAAGAGGGTTCAGATTGAACCTTAGTTTTCAAAATACAAAAGTTAATGAAAAATTTCAAATTAAAAAAAAAACAATACTAGCCGTGTTTTAGTGAAACTTATAACGAGCTCAGGAATTAAAAATGAATAAAACGCTTGTGTTCACTTCTACACGCGTTTTTAAAAATTCAAAAGCAGTGTCACATTTTCATTTTCTTCCCTACATAACTTAAATAAGCGCCATCTTGATTCTCAATATTTAAAAAATTTTTTTTTTTTTTTATAATCTACCCGCGCTCAAGGGATTATGATTACCCTTTAAATGTTTCAACACAGCGCGGGCGTCAAGTTACGGAAGTTACTTTGATTGCTACAATTGAATTCAGGGAAATCTAAAATCTCAACATTTGAACAACTTTAATTTACTTTATGTTCACTCTCATTTCTGTAATTTAATTCAGCGCCATCTTAACTCTCAACATTCCAACAATTTAAATAAACTCTATGTTCATACTGATTATACTGACATAAACGGATTGTTTTTACTTTTTATTTAATTTAGTTCAAATTTGCTGACCTGCTCTTCACTATTTCAAAAATCACGGGTGCACAAAGTTATTCCTATATAGTGTAGTATATGTCCTATATTTTATCTCATTTTGTTGAAATGTTGTTATGTGCCCTTTGGTGATGAGTAGACCTCGGATTTTGCATATTTGCATATTTTTGAAGGATTAAGATAGGTGAATTCTGATGACACCATTGTTTTAGTCATTTAAAATACAGTTGAAAACGATATGCATATTTAAATTTTTTTTGCATATTTGCATGAATTGCATATGCATAATATATGCCAAATATATGCAAACTATGCAAAAAATATGCAAAACATGCAAAAATTACCTGTGTTAGATCAAAAAATAATATAAAAGCGATTCAGAGGGTGGTATATATGTACATATATTTTACTAATTATTGTCAGATATTAAATAGAGTTTAAATTAAAGTAGAGCAAGTACATAAGATGTTTTACAGTTTTAGAAATTATTCAAGATAATTGGTATTACAGTATACAACCATAATTTTCCCTAAATTATTAATTGAGGGGCTTTGATGTTTCTCTCCAAAAACTATTTTGTATAAGCAGAAAAGCTTCTTTCAACGTCACAGGAAGTAACTGGAGCAAATTTATATTTAATGATATTTTCGTTAGTGACGGGTCAAAGTCCAGACAGATCTTCAGCATTTAGATTTAAAATATTATTTATTTTTGAAATAATATTAAAATCTGGATTTCTTTTCTAAATGGCTTCAAATTTCTCTTTTAAATTCATTCCAAATTCACCATTTATATTGTGAATAATGTTTTAAGCTTCCTTAAATAAATTCATTGATTTTGCTAATGGTAGACCCTTCGCTTCTAAGGAAGTTATTATTTCGGCAACTCTCTCGAAATTCGATTTAATATATATAAAATCGCGATATAGTTTTTTTTTTATTAGTTCTTATGACAGCTTTATAGATTCAGCATCTTCTGGATCTAGTGTTTCAAGAACCTAAAACGTAAATTAAGAATTTTATTTTACCAAACTAAAGTAAATACATACCGTCGTTTTCAAACATAATGGGTTATTGGATGTTCCATTATTGTAAAAGTGACTCCTACACCTTATTATGTGACAGAAAAAACTTTTCCAAATGCGTGGTTTGGAAAATTATTAACAGCATTATTAAAATTGTAATCTTAAATTTTTAAAATTTTTTTTAAAATCATATTGATTTTTCTAAAATAGCTTTTTTGGCCTTTAGTCCACAAGAATTGTATTATAAAAACCTTCATATAGAATCAATGCCAGGCCACGGGCAAAATCTTCCAACGTTAATGATTACAATTTTAATCTTGGTTGGATATAGTTCACATTGGATTTTTGTCAAAAAATCGGTGTAAGATGAACTGAATTTAACAAAAACTGCGTATTGACAAGGTCTTCACAGTCAACTGATAAGTCCATGTGAGATCGCCGGGACAAAACGCCAATTTTTGTGGACTAAAGGCCAAAAAGGCTATTTTGAATAAATAATTCAAAAGTCCATTAATAGTGCTAAGTTTTCTACTTGGCTGATTTATTTCAGTAGTACTCGTATATATGTAGAATTTGTATTATAAAAACCTTCATATTGATTTTTTTTTTAATTTCAAACAATATTCTAACCGATAACCCATTCGTTCATTTTCCACCGCCTTAACCAGTAGAAAACCGAAAACCCGTTTTCAAAAGAATAGTTGTGGCCTAAAAGGGATTCTTATCATGGAATAAAACTCACTTTTTTTAGCACTATGCTATATTTAAAATGTAGTTCGTTGATAAACATTATCTTAACTCTGTTATTCCCTCCATGTTATCTGCATAAAATGATGCCGCCTTCAACCATGGACAATGGAAAGTGGTCAATGCTTCTCTATTTTAACATTTAACGAGTGGAATTCAATTTTTCGATGAAATTCGTTTGCATATATTTAGCATATTTTGCATATTTTTTGCATACGTTGCATATATCTGGCATATTTTTAGCATATTTTTTAGCATATTTTTTGCATATATTTTGCATATTTTCGATATGCTTTACAATTTGTTATATTTGAACTATAAAACGCTTAAATACAAAATTTGGTATCAATCCGATGAAAAATATGGAAGTATGCAAAATCCGAGGTCTAGTGATGAGTGATGACCACCATTGAGAATTTCTTTAGTAAACAAATAAAATTGAAAAATAAAATCTAAGGGGACACCCGGGTTTGAACCGGGGACCTCTCGATCTGCAGTCGAATGCTCTACCACTGAGCTATATCCCCTCTTAATAAACTACTCTCGAATAAATATGCCGTGTCTTCAGGTTGAGACATAACGAACTCATCTTACGAAAAGTACAAAGAAAGCCTTTTAATTATTCTCGTTTTCCAAATCAATCAATCTAATCTTATCTCAAAAGCACTTAACAACTTGCTGATTGATAAGACAACTTGATGAGTAAATATCAGCAAAGAAACAAATGAATTTCATTCGAAAATTAATTGAATTCAACTTCTTAAAGATATCTTCTTCTTTCATTATTGTAAGTATAGTTGGTTAGGTTTATATACATAGTTGTTAAGCCTTCTTGAGATGGAACTACCTACAATCAAAACTCCATATATGAACTAAGAAAAGTATAAAAAGATTTAGTTTTAAATGGAAACTGAATTGTATAGATGTATATTTTTTGTTAAGCGTTTATTTTGTTATCTTGATTTATAGATTTTTTTGTATTTGTTGATATTTTTCTATGACGTTTTAGTATTTCAAAAATCTATCGACATTGAAAATACATTGAATCGGGTTAGAAAGTAATTCGTTCACCTGTTTGGTTGTGTCAATGAATCAATTATTAATATTAATTATAAAATTCGTTGCACAATGAAATAAGTTCATTGATTCAGCGAAAATTTGTTGTATAATGAAGAGATCCATTGAATTGGGGACAAAGTTCATCATTCAGTAATTTTCGTAAGGATTTGGCTCAATGTACAACTTAATACTTAAGCAATCTTCACTACCTTAGTACTCTAAGAGATTCGGTGTTTCGTTAGGGTAATTTGTTTAAGATGAATCAAAGAAATTACTAAGCTTAGTTCAAGGAGAACAAAATTTGATGATAGGGAAATAGTAAGAAGGTTCATATGGCTTTTAAGGCGGACGGTGGAATTTTCAATGAAAAAATTCATTTAAATATTTAAAAATATTTAAATTAGTAACGGAAAAGTGCATACATGAATTGTTCCTTTTTTTGTTCGTAAAAAAAATTATTTTTAAATGAAACGCCCATTAAACTATATAAGAATGCCCCGAAAACAAAATTTTAACAAATTTGATCAACAAGATATACGGGAATACGGGAAGAAAGCACCAAAATTCTTAACTTAAAACAAAACTCAAGTAAAAAAATACTGTATACCAAATTTTATGAAAATCGGTCCACCCGTTTAGGTTCTAACTCAATGTACACATATATATACAAACAGGACGACGCACATTTATTTTTACTTTTTTTGTTTTATTCTCTTAGTATTTTGTTACCGAAAACTCCGATAAATTGTTTAATAGTAAACAATTGGATTTCAGTTAATTTAAAGGTCTAAGCCTGAACTTGGAAATACTTGACTCTAACAGTCATGTTTCGGATAATTTCTCTAACTAATGGATTACTATCATAAACTGGTCTTCAAAAGTATTTGGAATTCCATACTTTTTTAAATTGTTCTTCGGACGAGCAAAGGGCTGATGGCGATTACAATTTCTGTAGAGCTGATTTTAATGCATTAAATGTTTTGTTTGAATCCTTAGATTGGACGAATGTTATTTCAAGTTGCCATCTAAAAGATATTTATAATTCATTGATTAATATTTTCTTTGATTGTTTTGAAAAATGTGTCCCTCGTAAAGGGAAAACTCGCGTACATCCAAGAAGGTATAAAATCAATAAGTTGTGGAAGTAGTCAAGGGCCAGATAAAATAACATCAATAGTATTGAAAAAATGTTGTCAGTCTATAGTTAACCCCTTAAAAATAATTTTCACTTTGTCATTGGCTACAGGCATATTTTTGGAGGAATGGAAAATTTCTTTTATTACACCTATTTTCAAAGCAGGTCCTAGACAATAAATTGAAAACTCTAGAGGGATATCTAAGATTTCAGCTATTCCGAAGCTATTTGAACACATATAGTTACTAAAAAGTTGTATTTTAAAATTTTAATTGAAGTTAAAGTACATACGAGTATAATCTCCGTATCAGCATGGTTTTGTGTCAGGTAGGTCGACTGCAACTAATTTGGTTTTATTTACGAAATATCTTTCTGATTCCCTGGAAGAAGGTGGTCAAGTAGATGTAGTCTTCACCGATTTTGTAAAAGCGTTTGACACCGTTTCACATGCCATGCCACTTTAATAAATAGACTACGTTCTTTTGGAATCCACTCTATTTTATTAAAATGGATTTCTAGTTATTTAAATAGTCGTAAACAAATTGTTAAATTAGAAAATGTATATTCTAGAACTATTGAGGTTTCATCTGGTGTCCCCCAGGGAAGTCATTTGGGCCCGTTGTTGTTTATTATCTTTATAAATGAATTTCCATTGTTTTTAAAAATGCTTTAGTTATTATTGTTTAATGTATGCCGATGATTTGAAGATATTCTGACGTGTTAAAAATGTTCAAGATTGCTATATACTTCAAAAATGATTTGAATGAAATAGTTGAATGGTGTAAAAGCAAAAATATTTGTTTAAATATAAGTAAATGTCACTCTTTCTCTGTATATCGAAACAGAAATCCTCTTGTACATGAATATAAAATTTCAAATTATGTTTTGAATGTTTGAAAATATAGTCAAAGATCTTGGAGTGGTATTTTATAATAAACTGACTTGTTCGTTTCATATAGACTACATTGTCGCATTGTAAGGAATTTTCAAATCCATATACTATAAAATCTGTGTACGTTTCTCTGGTGCGCCCTTTACTTGAATATTGTTCTATTATTTGGTGTCCTGTTTTTGTAACTTATCAAATGAGATTGGAACGCACTCAAAAGTCTTTCACTAGATTTGTTGTTAAACAACTTAATTGGAACTTAATTGAAATGCCCATTTACTCGACTAGGTGCGCATTAATTGGTTTGGATTCGTTGAAAACTAGACGAAATGTTAGTTGTATTAAATGTTTGTTCACTATGTTTTCTCGTACCGTATTAAGTGTCCTAACCTTTTGGAAAAAATTCAAATTTATGCTCTAGAAAGAGTAATTCGCCAGCGAAATTTTTTGTATGCTCCTCTACATGTATTTAAAATATATGGGGAGAATGAACCCATTACAAAATGTATTCATCTTTTTAATTTGAAATGCTCAGACTTAGATTTGTATGATGATAGAATAAAATTTAAAGCTAAATTGAATGATATATTTGTATTAAATTAAAATTAAATAATTATTAAATAATTAAATAATTAAATTATACTATGTAAATATTTTATTTATATAGAACCTAGATTTAAGAACTTTTTTTAATATGTTAGAGTTTATTTACTCGGTAGATGAAATAAATAAATAAATATTAGATTATGTAGAACTTACGTACTTAGCTGGCTTCCAATCCATGCAGTGTTTTTGCCCTGAGACACGAGTGCTTTTAATCCTCTACGTTCCTAGTCCACGATGGCTTGATCATTATATCCGAGATTCGGTCTTCCTTGAGCCTGTGGTTGTAAATCAAAAACTCTTGGCTGGAACATTATTATCCATCCGCTCGATGTGGTCGAGCCAATGTAGTCAACGTAGTTTGACTTTCTGAATAACAGTCACATCTTGTCGCACAGAACCAAATACAAAAACCATGTAGGATTTGTTTTTCGAAAGAATGCAGTATCTAGAATATTTATTCATCAGGGGCCTGTTTCACAAATCATACATCACATACATTACATACATCATTACAATAAATTGATTATCATACATTACATCAAATTACAGAATCTCATTGGAAATATTCCAGACGATTACAATGTTGTATGACAGTGGTCATACAACAATTCTGTGAAACAGAAATGATACATCAAACCTGTCAAAATCATACATTGTATGTAATGTATGATTTATGAAATAGGCCCCAGGTCTTTACTAAGATGCCATTTGTTATGTCAATGTTGACTCTTCGGTAGATGAACGGATGTTTTTTTTCTTTTTATTTTTTTAATTGGTTAAAAACAACGTAAAACTTGTTTGAAATTAAACAAGTGAGACTTATAATATACGGCCTGTAAAACTTACCCTGTAAAAGTTACACGAGTCAACTCGGTTAAAAGTTTGTCTCATTTATTAAGTAAGAGATTAACTTGATCTGGTTAACTAATTTAACCTAGATTCTCGTTTAATTTTAACAATATAACCATTAGTTTAATTAAACCAATATTTTTGAATGAGAAATATGGTAAATTAATTAAGCGTAGTTATTTGATTTAAACACGTTACTCGTTTAAAGTAAATAATCTTGTACATTGTTAATTAAAGCCTAGTTTCTCGATTAATATAACTATGTTTTGGTTGAAAACTGTTTACTTGAAAACTGGTTAGATTAAACAATTTCATTTAATCGAGCTAACTATACGTTACTCTTAGCAGTATAAAATACTTAGTTTTATTCCCGAGACTAAGTACGTTGATTTAAACACATTTTTTCCCAGTTTACTTCAAGACCAATAAATTTCACTTGGTCTTCAATCGCCTAAAGAAATTCTTCGGAACGGTAGGAACGACCAATAATATCAAGGTCGTCCGCATACCCCAATAGTTAGAAATTTTTTTCAAAACTAGTGTCCTCGAGGTTGAAGAAATCACATGAATCGAAGGAGCTATTTCCTAGTTGCACATTGCATTGCATATTTTCCAATGTCGCCCAAACAGCTGAGTCAATTTTCCCGAAGTCCCGAGATAAGCAATCGCTCTTAAGCGCTGCTGATGATGAATGCTATCAATTGCAAAAGATTGTTAGTCTCGGCTAAGAATTCGTTGATCTTTTCTAAAAGTTTCCTCAAGAAGAAATAGTGTATGGTGAATCTGCTGCGCCGGAAGTTTTGCAAGTCTTATAAACAGTATATGAGATCATATCTACGACGTAAAAGCAGCGATACACCACAAAGGAGTCGCCTTTTTTGCTTATAAGATCCATGGGGCTGATATTACAGTCATCCCACATGCTTCCCTCTACCCATAACTGGGCGAACAAACGGCGTTGTCTATAGTAATGAACTTTGAGCTTCTACGTCAATTAGATCTTGTACGGGTTCAAGCCCAAGTCCCAACGCAAAATTCTTAAAGTTGAAGCCTACGATAGGCCGAGTTCTCGACGAGAAATTGACTGCCTCGGGTTCTGCTCTACACTTTCACGGACTGCGATTGGCCACCAAACGTTGAAGAGTCGACTTTCCGAAGCGCTACCAAGTCTATCGTAAAATGTTTTCATTTTCTCATTTGGACCTGGGGCCTGTTTCAGCGATACTACATCAAGTACAATGTATCATTTTGACTGTTGTAATACATCAATTCTGTTTCATAGGTACTTTCGATTTTCAGTTGTAGTACATCAGTGTAGATATGGATGATACACTGGAATTATTGGAAAAATGTATGATTCTGTTTCACAGCTTTTTGAGCTACATTGTTGTAATACAACTAACAGTAAAATCTTGCTACATTGATACACTATAAATGTTTGATGTAGAAGCAGTTGGAAAGAGTTTAAAGGATATTAGATACGTTATTAAAAAACAAAAATTTTAAAACATTATTTACGCAACGACATACGGATGCCTTTGAGACACCATGAATGGTCCCAACACCTATCGGTTCCATTTCCAAGCCAATGAAGAGTTGAAAGAATTTGTTGCAGGGGTGACATCGTAAATTGGTTGCAATCAATTGGGTGAGCAATAAATGCTCCCAAGCGTTCAACCAACAATTCAATACAATTTCTTGGCATTCGAAATCGCTCCACAAAATATGGATCTTCCGAATCAAAATTGATTCTTTGTAAAAATACATTACTTCTTTTTCATCGCGTATATCAAATTCAAAGTCATCATCGAAAATATTTACATATTTTTGTTAAATTAAGTTTTTTTTCACGAGATTTGAATTAAACAATAAACATGAAAACGTAGCTCAAATCAAATAAAAATATACAGAAGAAATGTCAAATGAACTACATCAACTATGTTTTCCAGGTACATCATACAACACTTTCAGTTTTATGTGTGAAACAGAAAAATGTAACTGATGTAGTTGTAGGATGTAGTTGTAAGATGTAGTTGATGTAGTTGATGTGATAGCACTGAAACAGGCCCCTGATGTTCACTATTGTGATTTGGCATCAATAACTGAATAATAATCAACACATTTGACAGATGTCATTTTAATAACATGGCAGCCGAAATCTAACTTCGGCAATTGAAAAATGATGATCCCGTAAATATTTCTTCGTCATGTTTCGCCAGTCTTGGGCTCAATCACGCCGAATTCTATGTTTTTAAATTCTTTGACACTAAATCGGTACTTGTCTAAGTAGAGTTGTTTTATCAGTTTTTTTTTTTAAACGTTTCAAAACTCAACGAAAAGCATTTTTCAATTCGATAGCAATCGACGCATTTTCCTTATGAAATCGAATTGTTAATATCGGAAATCAGACTCTCTCCTAATTTTTCAGATTTAATGTCAAATAAAATCAAAATGACAAAAGAAACTTCGAGGTGTCGAACTCTCAGCTTAAAAACTTGGCTCTGTAAAATTTTAACTCAAATTTGATCAATTATTACGTCGTATTGCAGTTTCCACTTAAGAAGATTCGTTCTCAAGGAAATAAAACAAAATTATTTTAAATATACATAAATATTTCTTAGTGGTTCCATGGTGTATACGACTGTCTAAAAATATATCAAAAAGAGGCAATCCCCAAGCTACGAGTTTTCATTTCACAAAACAACTTTCAAGTTTTGGTTATACTCGTATTATTCACAAAATGATCATTAATATTTGATGTAATTTCGAAGAGCAAGCCGAGCTAGAGTAATGGATATACCATTAGGGTTGCATTACTTAACACCATATCCTCGACACATCACAAGAAATTGTCTGGGCAACCAAGACGAAAACCTATGCGGAGACACTTAATGACACTTAGACCTTGGCATGACAGAAATAAAAAAGATTATTAGGCGGAAATTGCAATACCCTCAAAGTTGAGTGATTTCCTTCTTCTGTTTTGTTGTTGTTTAGGATGGATAATGGTTATGTCCGGAGGGGATTTTTTGGGTTTTCCTTCAAGAAAATAAATTAACTGTCTCCTTGTCTTCCTGATGTAACACTGACTTTACCTGTATATACATATGTGTATATATATAAAAAAAAAAAAAAACAATTTTCATGTCCAGAGAAAAATTACTTTTCAAAAGCGAAAATACCATCATCCGTTTGTCCTTCCATCTTCCCAAAACCTGCCTGGCAAATACACACAACAATGTAAGCGAAAAACCATACCTTTGCTTTGGCCTCTGTTAGAAGCAGTTTTCATGGTGAGCAGGCATAAAAGCCAAACTGAGCAGGCAATATCGATACGATACCGTTATGGCTGATATTAACCATAAAGTACGTACCTGACATTGGGTGGTAATCCAGAAGTCAATAATACTCGTATCCTTTTCCAATAAATTTCCAAGTATCGAAATGCCGATTTTGCTTGAGGCTTTTTGATTTTTTTTGTATCAGCAGTGCGTAGAGTTAGTTCGTTATTGTTTTTTTTTTTTTTTGTATTCAGCAATTTACTTTCAAAGGGCAAATTGATATCGGATAACAATTTGTGGGGTTCCGCATCGAGATGGTAACAACTTATGGAATTTTTTTTATTAAAGAGACAAAGCACGCGATTCCTTTGAGGAAAGGGATTTCATATTGCTCCCTCTCGTAACAAAATTTGTATTGAAACATGAACCCAAGAGCCTCAAAGAAAGATTTTGAAATTTAATTTTGTTAAAATGATATCAATCCCTCTACACAATTCAACCGCAATATTTGTGCTCCAGATAATTCCCATAAGCTTACTCTTGAGTCTCATTTTTGACATGCTGTTAAGTTTAGAGATTCTTTCTTTAGCCGCACTACCGAATGCGGAATTCTCAATATTTCCCTCCCATAGCTATATTTAGGCAGTATGCTCAGGCATTTTATGGGAAGTCAAAACCCCTTTAGTGCCCGCAAAATTATAAAAAAAAACCTAATGTAGGTTGGAAAACCAAACGAAAATTAAAGTTTTTGATATAAGAAAAATGATGTCTACAATGAATTTGTGGAGTCTCACTCAATATGGGGCAGTCGTAGGTAACATGGAGAAAACTTACTAAAACTCTGCACTTCTGTAGCCTTCTTGACATAACTTCTCTAGCCACAAAGTAAATATATAACATTTGTATAATGCAGAGTATGTGATAAGGTCAAAGTCATATTGTGATGCTTTTTTTTCCAGCTGAGGTAGGTCAGCGGGGTCCAGGGTCAACCGAAGAAAGCAGTAAAACTCGGCCAATAGAGAGTTCAAAACTCCAGTTCCTATTTGTATTTATTGAATGTGTATAATTAGGTAAACAAAATATTTCATATAAATTTACAATATTTACTGTCTTATAATAAGCTAGCAAAGTATTTCATATACTTTAACAAAATTCACGGCCTCACAATAAGTTAACAAAGTATTTCATATACACTAAAGGCGGTATCGGAAAGGGGGTTCAGACAGCGAAGATTGGGATAGAGTCCCTATCCCTAGTCTGAGCGGAGGAGGTTAAGACAACGAAGACTGGGATGGAGTCCCTAGTTTTAACTACGGTTGCGGAGGAGAGGATATTCAGACAGCAAAGATTGGGATCGAGTTCCTAGTCTGAGTGGAGGAGGAGAGCGGAGGGGGTATTTAACGGCGGAAGCCAAAAGTTTCGAAGCTATTACCTGGTACGAGTATATGCGACCAGCAATGTGCTTCTTATTGTTTGATCTTTACCATGTAGTACACTGGCTTGGTACAAAAGACACGGTGGCAAGAAGAATCTGCTTTCGTTGAATTTCCAACTCTTACTTGTCGACTTGGCGGCCAAAACCAAATGTGGATTGTAAAACTGACAAACGAAATTTATTTGCTGACGTCGTCGCCAACCATCAGTGTGTGTCCTCTTTTGCATTTTTGCGTGGGCGCCTTGAGGTATGCAATACTTGCTGGCCATTTCATCCGGAATAATAATTGAAGTATAATTTCAGCGTTCTGTCCTCTCTGGGTGGTAAAAGGTGTAACTTCATTACAACATACATCTCACAAGTTGTTTGTTGCGAAGAGAAGGATAATAGACGGCTATATTTTGGATCCGAAATAACAAGCTCCGGTACCAACATGCTTATAAATATAGGAAAGAAGACCGAAATGCCAGTGTTTGAACTAACTAACATTTGTTGATCTTCCCAAATTGTCAATTGAATTGCCGGATTCGTCATTTGGTTTTCTGAATACGTCCAGTGATTTGTTAGATTTTTTCCGATTCGTTAGTTCAGTTACTTGATTCGTTATTTGATTTGTTTAATTTCCCAATTTATCTTTCACTTTGTCAGGTGTATTTCCTGATTCGCTAGTTGGTTTGTCTGATTTGATATTTTAATAGTAAAATTTTCCAATTGGTTTGTCAATTTTCTCGCTTGTTTTTCCTCAATCGTTATTTGATTTGCCTTATTCGTGAGTTGATTTCACAAATCAGTCTGTTATTATGCTGGATTGGTCAATTTATTTGTTTAATTTGCCAGTTAGTTTGCTAGATCCATCAGTTGGATTCGTCCAGGGACTTTTTTTTTAACTTGTAAATTGATTTATCAATTTATCAGTTGACTTCCCGATTCTTTAGTTGATTTGATTTATTGGTTATTTGATTGGTTCTCCTGATTCGTTAGTTAATTCGTCATTTTTTCTAAATCGTTTTTTTTTTATTTTCCTCCAGATCGGTCCGTTGGCATGCTGAATTGACCCGTTGATTTGTCTGGTTGGTCAGTTAGATACGTCTAGTGATTTTTTCGATTGATTTGTCAATAGTTTTTCCTGATTTGTTAGTTAATTTTCCTTATTCGTTAGTTGATTTGTTTATTCGTTATTTGATTTTTTAAATTTTTACATTGATTTATCTATCTTTTGGTTCTTGTCAGTTGTGTTTCCACCCTTAATTTTCCAGATTACTCAATTGATATACCTGAAAAATATATTCATTTGTCAAATATGGACTTAGAAGAAATTCGTCCATAGAGTTGCCGGATAATATCGTTGAATTGCTAGATTTTCCAGTTGGCTTATCAGATTCGATAGTTGGTCTTACCGTTAGATTAGTTCAATTTTGGTTGAAGAGATCGAAGGGATTCAATCTGCATAATTTGGTTTTCCACGCTTTATTGCTAGAGCTTGCTCAAGACCTGCTTTTCAAATGGATGTTGTGATGACGACTTATCTCGCATTTCAATGCACCAACTTTGGGCCCTATTCCGCCATGGGTAGACTTCGTCACGAAAAACGGTATGTAAAGCAAGTAGAATAACTAAAGCCCTTCGACCAATCAGGGCACAAACAGAACAGGGTCACACTTAACTGAGTACGTGGTCACGTGGGTGTTCTACGAAATGAAGAGGCAGACTCTTTAGCAAATATAGGCGCATCAACCCCTTTAACAGGGCCTGAGGCCTATTGCGGATTTCTAGAAAATGTCATTAAAAACAAAAATAAACAAAAGAGGTGGCAAACAGATTCAAGAACTGTAAAGAACTTCCAAAACTGAGGCAGGCGAAATGACTACTGGGCAGTTACAACCAGCAACGTTTCCAAAACTGCATTCACTTCAGTAGAAATAACTTAAGAATAATAACAGGTATCTCATCTGAACACTGCAAACTTAAAAAAACAGCTAAGTTTACTTAGTATGGTAAGCAGTGCCATATGTAGATTCTGCAGCATGTATGAGGAAACACCGGACCACATTCTAGAAAGTTGTTCTCCACTCATGCACCAAAGGAAAAACTATCTGGAACAATACCAGGTGGAACAGAGCGACCTATCCTCTCTGAAGGTGTCCCAAGTACTTGGATTCCTAAGAGCAATAGATTTGGAGGAGGAACTGTACGATGAGCGAGCTCATTCATTTTTAAATGGGGGCACAATAGATCTCCAGGTCGCAGTGAAATACCCCCAATACATAATTCATTCATTCATTCAATCAGATCATTTGAGGGAGTGAAAGCTTCAATCTTGCAACCCCCACGATTCTGGTATTCTCTGCGTAAAAATACGTCTGCTCTTACTCTTTCCGACCTGTCATTAAGGCAAACTCTTATCGATGTACTTCATTACAATCCGCACAAGTTTTCCATTTAGCTCTTTAAACGCGACTTCAAATCACGAAGAAACGCTTGTGAGCAACAAATAAATATAAGTTCATACACCTTGAATGTAACCTTGATAAACGTGCGAGCAAAACCTCAGCTTGCTCCTAAAAAGTACACCATAACCTCATCAGCTTAAAAGTGCATAATGCCCCGAGAGGAGAAAGAAGACTTAAAAATATTCAAAATTCGGTCTCTATAGTTCCTTACATTCCTAGGAAAATTTCTATTTTGGTATTCATATCATGTTGGTTGGTAAATGTGTTTAAACACTTCCATAATATCAAAAATGCTGTCTTCGCTCTTCAAGGCATATACGCACGTTTAATCACCAGTAAAAGCAGTATCTACCTAACCTATACAAAATGTTCAATCTACATTCCTATACATTATATTCATCTTTTTAATTAAATTTTAATACAAGAGCTAAAATTAATAATTATTTTGTACATACATGGCCATGGGGGCGTATACGTAACATTTTCAAACAAAATTTCAGAAACGATATTTCTCATCAGAATTTTGTGTCCCAAAGTGTGGGGTGTCTCTGTGTATACATTATAATTGATTGACATTCAAAGTTCCTAGCTAGTTAAGCCAATTAAGGTTTCGTACTTTCATGGTTCAAGTTTTTTTTTAATGAAAAACTGTTAGAAGGTGCTGGGGATGCTTATCAAAAAAAAAAAAAAAGAATTTGCATTCTTTTGAAAATTTCGAAGCTACTAGATTCGAAAAAGTTAAACAGGAATAAGTGCCAGTTATTGGATAATGATTACTTATGGCTGTCGTCAGAAGACCGCTTTTCTAGACCGAATTAACCCAAAATTTGACGTAAATCATTATCCTTTCGAATACAATTTTGTCTAAAGGACTCATTTCTCTATACATTCTTAGGTTTGGAGAATTTCTTAATTTTCTTTCGTCGTAATCAAATTAACTTTCCCGAATGGTTTCATTTTCACCTTAAATTAAATCAACCTCTTGGAGGGAAGAAAATTTGAAAATTTCGAGGTTTTCCAAAGAAGAACAAAACTTAAGATGCGAAGGGAGAAATTCCACCAAATTGTAGGAATATCTTTTGTGTATATTCCTAGAGGAAAACTGATGGGGATGTTATCGTGGGAGAAATAGAAATTCAATCTCCGGAAACAAGGACATGTTATTTTCATCCGATATGAAATTTACAACTTCTTAGAAGTCTTGAAATAGTCCCTCAACTTAAAAAAGACTAGAAAACACAAAAAGAAAACTCACTGAAATGGAAAAATTCCTTGGAACGCAAATAGTCCTTAAATTGCAATCAGCTATCGATAATGTTACTTTGGCTCGTTATGCTTACACTACACTCTGCCAGCGATGTCTTTAGGGTTTGTGAACGTCGAAATGGAGAATCAAAAGCTTTTCTTGGAATAAAAAGAGGGTCGAAGTGACAATAGTATAATCGATGATTTGTCGGGTAATTTTTCATTGAAACGTTTACACGGGCGATTAAGTGTAAATCTGCCACAAAAGATATTTTTGAATCCAGTAACTGCTTTGAAAGCAGTCTAGATAGTTATTTTGTTTTAAATTATATGTTTTATGTATTAAGCAAACTGAATAGGTTGTTCGTTCAAACTTTAACAAGTAAAGGTCGAAATTGGTGAACTGAAGTTCTTCAAAGGTTTAGTTTTAAACGCACAAGAAAAAGTATCTACAGATAATAGATTTTTAAACCTGGTGTAAGACAAGAAGGTTAAAAAATATTAAACACCAAAATTCCAGTTAGTTATTTTGTTTTAAATTATATGTTTTATGTATTAAGCAAACTGAATAGGTTGTTCGTTCAAACTTTAACAAGTAAAGGTCGAAATTGGTGAACTGAAGTTCTTCAAAGGTTTAGTTTTAAACGCACAAGAAAAAGTATCTACAGATAATAGATTTTTAAACCTGGTGTAAGACAAGAAGGTTAAAAAATATTAAACACCAAAATTCCACAGCTTTTATTTTGAAGCGAAATAAATCAATTAGTAAGTTAAAAGACCTTCGTCATAAAATAAGTCAAGATCAGACCATGATGACGATTATGATAAAAGGGTCGACGAAAAAGTTAACGAAAAGTTAACACAAAAAAATTTAAATTAAGAGATTACTGACCGTACCAATTTCTTTTTGGTTTTTCACTTACTTAATTTTAACTTGACGGATTAAAATCAATTTTATTCATACAGAAGAAGAATCAAAACTTGATTAAAAATATATTTTCGATTGTCAAAACGAATTTAAATTTGTTTGTTTATTTCATATTTCAAAAATTGGTCAATGATTATTTGTTTAAATTTAATTTTTAATTGCTTACTTCTTCATTAATAAAACTTTAAATTGGGGTAGAAAAACGTTTTGTTAAGAAATTTAAACTTAATTTTAAATTTTAAATTTTTGTAATTGCATAAATTACAGTTGAATTCAAGCATTTTTGCTTGAGACGTATAGGTACTGTAAGGCAAGCTATGCATTCGTAAAAAATCGAACTCCAAATTTTGATTAAAGTTGAAATTACGATGATAGCGAAGACGAAAAAAGTGGGTCTGGCAATGTTTGTCTGTTCGACTATAGCCTAAGCGGCTCGATTTATTTTAAGGTAGATATGATTTTTAATTTTTCTCCCGGCAGGTTTTTTTTTTTTTGTAAAGACCAAAAAATAACGGTACCTGCCATGCGAATTTATTTGAAAATCTTATAAATATTTTTTTCTCAAAAACTGTTCGACAGTTTATTTTTTAAAACGTGTCAAAAATGTTCTTATAGTTAAAGCTAGGTAGTGGTTATAAAAAAAATTTCAAAAAAGGTTATTAATTTGATTTTCTTAAAAACGGTACAACCGGTTTTGATTATTTTTTTATGCTAAAGCTCCATAACAATTTGAATATTATTTTGTATTCAAATTTCCCAAAGAAAGTTTGTTTTAGATTTTTAATTCAAAACTTAATTTATTCGAAAACACCATGCTCGATTTCCTTAAACTTGACAGATAAAATTTTCTTAACACAATCTAAAAGATGTAAGAAGAAAAAATGTATTTTGCTTAAGAAATAACAAATGTTAAAGAATGTTTTTCGAAAATCCAATTTTTCTCGAAAACGGTGCCTAGAATTTTGATCATTTTTTTTTTCTTTTGATTAATTTTTACGATCTATAATTTAATAAATAATATTTTAAAATTATAATATAACTGACTGTACCTACAATACAACCATTTTCACAGGGAACTTCTAAAAAGTTATATTTTTTGAATTTTTGAAAAAAAATATTTTTTGGAAAAATAAGTATCTCAAAAACGGCTCAATGTTTTTTTTTGGAATTTTAGTATTTATTCGTATAGTAATAAAAACTTTGAGTTGGCGTGAAAAAATAAATAACCTTAGTTAATAACAAATTTGTTTTTCCCAAAACGTTACCTACGATAGCACCATTTTTGGTTTTCAATTTTGATAAAAAAAAGTCAAACTGATTTTGCTTCATAAAAGCAGTATTGTGAAAAAAATATTTAAGAAAAACTAAATCTTTACCAAATCGTATAGCACCATTGTGGTATTATTATACATACATATGCATGTAATATTATTAATTATAAAATCATTGCAATTTATTTTTGGTATTATTAAATATATTCGTTGTTAATAATATTCCACAATACCACAAATAAACCATTTTTTTTATTTTCAAAACAGTTTGGCAGCCATTACATCAAAAGCTTACACTCAGCTGTATATGCATTTGACAACTTTGCTACGCTGGATTGATAAATTTACAAAAATTCTACAATGAAAATTCTACCATTCGGTAGGAATTCATTCTGGCTTAGTGCATCTCAACAGAAGTTTTTTTTTCCACATATTATTTCTGTATTGAAATAAAAATCTACTTTAAATTTTGTAAGGAAATATAAAACCGGTTTCATTTTCTTTTCATTCGTACCTTTTTGGGAATTATTCTTCTCTTGTAGGGGAAGGTGGCCTAAAATGGCACAACCTAAGGAAAATGTGTCATGTTATATTCTTTCCAAAGTTAAATCAATAACGCTTACATTTTTTTGCTTTACGAGTTTAAAAAGTTTCAAAAAGTATATAAAGTATTTAATTTTCAAAAACTCTTCAAATTCCAACGATCAAAATTATCCGAGTAATGCTGGTATGCCATTTTACCCTTGCAAGTAAACCAACTAGGCAAGTAAACCAAAAACCATTTTCAATTTAATTTAAACTTTATTTAAAACAAATCACAGTTCAAAGTAAAATAAACATAAGCAATACTCACCAAAAATTTAAAATCAAAAATTCATTTGAAACAACTTCACTTAGAGTATAAAATGGCACACTATGCCATTTTAGTCGAGTGCTTAGTAGGCCATTTTGCCCATTCAGGGTTTTTTACTTGCGACTTATAGGTACTATAAGGCAAGTTATGCATTCTTAAAAAGAAATCTAACTCGAGATTTCGATCGAAGTTAACATTACGAAGACCAAGAAAGTGGGTCTCGCAATTCTGTCTGTCTGTCTCTCTGTCTGTCTGTCTGTCTGTCTGACCGTTCGATTGCAGCTAAACGGCTCGGCCGATTTTCTTCAAACTTGGTAGATATGGGTTTTAATTTTTCCCCCCCGGATGTTTTTTGATTTGATTTTTTAAGACCAAAAATAACGGTACTTGCCATACGAATTTTTTTCGAAATTTTATAAACATTTTTTTTTCTCAAAAACTGTTCGACAGATTTTAAAAATAAAAATACAAAAAAATTTCATTTAATTAAAGCTAGGTATTGGTTGAAAAAAATTTCCGAAAAATGATTATTGAGGGTACCCCCCATGGAACCATTTTATTTGTTTTTGATTTTCTCAAAAACGGTACAACCGATTTTGATATTTTTTTTTTTGCTAAAGCTCCCCAAAAACATAAATAGAATTAAGTACTCAAATTTTCAAAAAAAAAGTTTTTGGATTTTTAAAAAAAGCTTCAAATTTTTTTTTTTTAAATGCCAATATTTCGAAAACCCCATGCTAGATTTTTTTTAAACTTGATAAATAAAAGTTTCTCAATATCATAATATACAAGATGTGAGAAAAAAAAATTTATTTTACCTAAAAATAAAGGTACCTACCATACAAATGCTAAAAATTAAAAAAAATGGTTTTCAAAAATCGTATTTTTCTCGAAAACCGTGCCTAGAATTTTGATAACTTTTTTTTCTTTCAATTAATTTTTAAAATCTTTAATTTAATAAAAAAAAATTGAAATTAATATATTACAGCTTGTACCTACAATAGAACCATTTTTTCGAATTTTGAATTTCTCATTATCCACATAACGGATCTTAATGAAAATGTTCATAGAGAAGCTTCTAAAAAGTCTAAAACACATTGCATTTCAAAACTTTAAAATAAATATTTTTTGAATTTTTGAAAAAAAAAAAATCAATTTTTTTTTTTTTGAAAATTCGATATCTCCGAAACGGGTCAATATTTCTTTTCGTAGATTTAATTTTTATTCGAACAATAATAAAAACTTTAAATTGGCGTACCAAATTTTTTTCTTAAAAAGCTTTTAAAAAGTTTGTGTATAAAAGCTTTTTTTAAGAAACCACTACAACGACTTATAAATTTTGTTCTTGTATAAATTCATATTTGGATAGCATTATGTTTTTGTCTCTTACTACTAAAAGAATTTAAAAATTAATTTTATCCTTATCAACAGTTTTCTCTAATAACATTTGTATTTAAAATTCCTAGTCTATTACATAGGAGCAAGTTCGTGCGACCCAGTCGTCCATTTTATTTATTTAAGTTTTAATTCCGAAAAAACTGAAATAGCTATAGGACAACTAATTTCAGTAAATTAATAAGAAATACTTAATACTTATATGCATTTACTGTTTTCACCAAAGTTTTGTGTTTTTTATAGTTTTTTTTTTTTTGTCAACAAACTTTTTACAACATTTTATTGGTTCTACTTTTGTAGATGGCTAGAGACAGTTTGACCTGTAAAATTTCAAACAATAGCTTGAAGTTGTTAATATTTTTTATATGTCAATGATGCCAGATAAACTAAAGAATTGTGTTACCAAAACCCTCTAATTCTGTTCGATTCTACAATTTCTAGCAAGGGGTCCATTTTACCTTGGTGGGCCATTTTAGGCTATCTTCCCCTATTATACATTCATTTGTTATATTGCTTGTTCAGTATTTGCTGAAGTTTGTCAGTTTTTCCATTATTGACTGGTTTTTCGGTCATTGGAGCTCATAGTCAGAGAAGATGCTTGGATATAACAATTCAACCCACGATTCATTTGAGCTTTTAAGAGTCTCCATCGAAATTCAATATTTCGAAAAACTTTAAAATCAATCTTTTTGAACTTTGTACTAATTGATTTTTTAACAGTATTCCATAATGTTTTAGTGTTTTAAAAAAATTGTTCCTTAATCCAAAAGGAATGGCACCTAATCATACAAATGCATACTAATCGTTTGAAGAAGAAGTTACTTTTCTCGAAAACGACTTTAAAGAAAATCTTCGGAGTGGTTGCAGCCGTAGCCTGACAGGCAGACAGAATTGCGAGAACCACTTTGTTCGTCTTCCCTACCATTGTAATTTGTAATGTCCAGTCTCATCAAAAACTATTTATCGCAAGTAAAAATGAGAGGTTTCGTTTTCGGGTTTATTCAACCGTTACATTTTCCTCCAATTATTGTTTGTATACCTAGTATTTTCTTCTTTAAATTTCAAAGCCATTTAAACTATGAGCAAGTTCGAATACATGCTATCCAGCAACGCGTTTCATTTTGTATTATTTCAATTCACGATCACACTTCAATAAAACAGCATGGTTTATAAAACAAAAAAAAAACTCTTATTTAATTGGCAAATCATCACAACACTAACACGTTCTTGAAATATTCCCATTAAATTCATGCCAAGACAATTTTTCCAATTTATTGTTAGAATTTAACGCACCAACTCCTCCTCGAAGCTTATTATTGCATTAGGCACATAAAAAATCCTCAAGCGGTATGAACAAATTATCATAACATACGTTCCCACTGGCATTGGGCACTTCAACGTCATATTGCCTTTGTCTAAATGGAAAAAAAAAAGTCGAAGGCATTTCCCGAAAAAAATCGAACCCGTTTTATAAATTCATCGAGCTCACAAGCCTTAAACATCCCATTGTAGTGTATTTTCCTTATAACGCTCCGCGGTTTGCAAAATGGTGAAATACCACATCGGCCGGCATTGGGCTTGGACCGTTTGCAAGACTCTAGTTAAAGTATTGACTGTGTTGTTGTTCATAATTTGTACATGAAGTCAATAGGACTTGGTTTCCGTTGATTTCGCCGTTAGGAGTTTCATTACGAAGCAATTCTGTTGAAAAACGATGCAAACAAGCAAACTTCTAATTAAATTAGCTAATCAAAAGGCTAACTCTTGAAGTTAACAAAACAAACTCACCTGAAATGCTGAACAAACAAGAGCATAGAAAATTAGTGTGCTCGCAGGGAATTGAGAGCGCCGCATCTGGCCATTTGATTTAGTTAGAAGTAAACCAGTAATGAGCTGTTGCTGGATGTTTGTGGATGAAGGGGAATTCTTTCAATGACTAAGCAGCGTTGTAGATTGAAAATCAAATTTGAAAAACCTTATTAGGCTTGAAAAGGTAGGTGGCAGGTAATGAGGTTATAATTTAGGTGTATTTTGTATAGATGTCGAAAAATAGATAAATGCTTTAATAGTGAATGGCATTAAAAGCTAATCAGCGAGTAGAACATTGGATACTGAGAAAAGGCGTCTGCTTAGGGGAATATGTTAACTTCTCTTATCGATGCCGCATTTCACGTGTGTGAAAGCATTAGTTATTGAGTGCGGAATAGTTTAAGAGAGATATAATGAAAAGCGATATAAAAACCTTTTTTGTTTTGTTTTAATTTTTGGACAGAGTTTTAATCAAATTGTTCGAAATTTGAATTGAATTCGTTATTTATTTTATTTTAAAGATAAAAATTATGCAACCTTTGGAATCTCTATTTGACTTCATACTAAAGAGTTTTATAATAGAGATTTCTGAACTTTGGGAGATGGTTGCGCCATATTGGCAATAATGCCAGTGGTCTTCAAAAAAAAAAAAAAAAAAATAGCCGAACCTTCTGAAAAAACATGTGTTCTATAAAGGGTGGGTCAAATACAAGTTTCTTTTTAATTATATGGAATACAATTTCGTTCATGTGGCTACCTCGGCTGGCTTCGCAGTAACGCATTCTGTCACTCTTATTTTCCAAAACCTTGTAGATGGTTTCGGGCTGTAGCTGACGGATTGCTTGGAAGACACTGACCTTCAGTGAGGATTTTTGGCTTCTGGACTTCTTGGCCCCAGATGGTACAATCTTGTTAGTTAACGTAGCCGCGCCAAGACGAAAATGCGCCTCGTCAGAAAAGATGATTTTTCGCCCAAAATCGGTGTCCAATTCAAGCTGATATAAGGCCCACATTGACAAGCTATAATGTAGTGTATGGTCGAGCGCCTTTAATTGCTGAGTCAATTGGACCTTATAAGCGAATAATCCGAGATCTTTGTTTAGAATTCCCTTCAGACTAGTGCGTGAAATATTGAGCTGTTGAGATAGATGCCGAGTTAATGTTCGTGAATTTAGTCTCACACTCTTGACTACAGCAGCACCATTCTCGTCTGTGCGCACTGTATGACGACGGGGACCATGAGTGTTGTCCACTAGCATACCAATCTCACGAACTTTTTGCACAAACTTGCGTACAGCAGGTGCGGTGGGTTCTCCATTTCGGTCAAAACTTCTTTTCAAAAAACGCACTGCTTAGGCTACACAAAACACACTTTGGAACTAAGTTTTCAATATTGCCCAACGTTGTTAAGCGTAAAGAAACTCATTTCGTTCCTCTGACTTTATGTCAAGATTTCGAACGGGAAACAGCTGTCAGTGTCAAAATATCCTTTCACTGAAAAAGAAACCACAAAATGGTCCACCCTGTTATTGCAAATATGACCTATTTAACTTCTTACGTAACTAATGCAATGGAAAATAAATTTCAGGTGGAGGCAGTTTAGACTGACTTCAACAAAGCCTTTGATTCTGTGAAAATCCGAACTCTTCTTGAGATTTATGGTTTTAATTCCTACTTTTTTCATTGGTTTTCCTTTTAGTTATCTTGTAGAATGCATCAAGTTAAGATTGCAAACATATTCAAAGGAAATTCAGTGTACATCCGGTGTCCCGCAAGGTAGCTACCTGGGTCCACTTCTTTTTATTATTTTCACTAATGATATCTCTGTGTTAAAATATATTGTCAATGCCTATTATATGCTCACGGTTCTTTCGAACCGTTCAATACAAGTTGTACTAGACGGATTCAAGTTTGAAACCCACAATATAAATGCTGGTGTGCCCCAGGGCTCCGTTTTGTCACCGACCCTCTTCCTCATTTTTATTAATGATCTCCTGTCTGCAACTTCTAATCCAATTAATTGTTTCGCTGACGATAGTACTCTCAGCTTTTCATATTCGTTTTCAGACTCACATCCTTCCTCTTCGGATGTGGAACTGCAACGACAAAATATGATAAGCTCATTAAATTACGACCTAAACAGCATTGTACTATGGGGAATAAGAAACCGTGTCGAATTTAATGCTTCGAAAACCCAATGCTGTCTTATATCGTTAAAGCGTGATATACCCCCCTTGCCACTATCTATGAGTGGCACTTGCATCAATGAAACGGAACATTTCGATATTCTCGGTATGTGCATTACGAACCACCTCTTGTGGAACGATCACATACGCGATGTTGCCATAAAAGCCGCAAGATGTTTGGGTTTTCTACATACGTCCAAAACTTGAGTATAACTCCCATCTATGGGCTGGTGCTCCAGTAACTTATTTAAGTCTCTTGGACAGTATTCAAAGAAGAGCTTTTAAAATGATTGGTGATAATAACATCATTGACTCATTTACGTCACTCCAACATCGTCGTAATGTTTCTTGCCTCACCCTTTTTTACCGTTATTTTAACGGACTATGCTCTAGTGAAATAGCCAGCTGCATTCCTCCCCTTAAACAATTTAACCGTAATACTCGCACTTCTAGGAATGCCCATCAGTTTACCCTTGAGCCCAACTTCGGCCGTACTGTGAAGTACAGAGATTCGTTCTTTAGCCGTACTACGCGAATGTGGAATTCTTTGCTACGCTCTGTCTTTCCCAGTCATTGCAATGTTCAAGAATTCAAAACCAATGTACACCGGCACCTCCTTTCTAACCCTTTTCTTTTTTCTTAATGCTCACGCTGCGCTGTGTCGCTGGCATATTAAGGGTATACAAAAAACCCCTTGAGTGTGCGCCGACTATAAAAAAAAAAAAAAGAAGAGTTTCGAGTACGACCGACTGTCAATTTTATCGGTTTGATATTGATTCTCTGTCAGATGTCAAATTGGTGTCGCGTCGTGTCTGCTATTCAACTACACGCTATTGAATCTGAAGCTTAAAATAGGGTCTCTAGTATAAAAGACTTGGGAGTTATTCTTGATTCCATATTTTCTTTTAAAAGTCATTTTGGTTATTTGGTTCCTAAGGTCAACTTGCTAGTAGGTTTCATTATACGAAATGGAAAAGGCTTTAGAGATCCCTTCGTATTATTATCCTTGTTTACAACACATGTCAGAATACGCAAATGTTATCTGTAGTCCCCGCATTAGATTGAATTGGAGAACGGATTGAAAAAATTCAAAAACGATTCACGATTTTAGTCTAGAGAATGAGGCTAGATGACAATTACTTTGAATAAAGTCGTTACGATCAAGATGATGCTGATTAGAGACTTACTGTGCTTTCATTATTTAATGTGAATAGCTCCTTGCTTTGGTACCATTTCCACCTAAGGCTATGAGTAGCTATAGAGTAACTATGGTAGAGCTAGAGTTGCTTGTAGATTAAATAAATAAATATTGTTGAAGCCAGATCGGTCAAATTGGCTGTCATTTATCAAATTTGGCTTCCAAAATCAACATGGAGAAATATAGCGTTTAACAACATGTTTCAATAATTAAATTGCTCTATGAAAGTGGGTATTCAGTGTGTTAAACATTTCACGAGCTTTGCCCGAAAGATCATATTTTGTGACCTTATATAGTTGTAGTTTATTGGCATAGACCTGTGCCATAGCTTCAGCAATATGGCCGTTTGATTGCTAGCCAGACTAAATAAATTTGACAGATGAAGATTCAACAACATGGCCGCGACCACCTGTCAAAGTTCGGAAATTTCTTTTAGAAAACCCTGCATTTGGAATTTGTTAATATTTTCAGGTCTGCTTCTCAGACGAATCAACATTCCAAAAGTCGATGGATAAAAACTTATTAGTTTGAGTAGAAGTAAAGAAGTTTTATTCAGACTTCATTGTGGAGATGGTAAAGCACCCAGTAAGCATAGTGGTGTGATCTGTTGTGTCGGGCAAGGACATACTACGGAAGGAGCAGTACAATAGAGTACTGGAAAGTCAGCTTCTGCTCGAGGCCAAAAAATTGACAAAGATTTCCTAATGGCGAACCCCATGTTTCTATGCAAGACTTAGCGCCCTGTCAAAAAACCAATCATTTGACTGTTTGACTGCATTCTTGAAGTACAAAAACATCAATGTTTTATCTTCGGAACTTACTGAATGTGAACTCAATAGCAAATTTTTGGACTAACGGGAGATCGCCAAGAAAAGTGGTAATGACCGTGTGGTAATTTAAATAAACGCTCATAAACGTTTGGTACCTGGACCTAAATCTCTGGAAAAGTGTGACAACTTGTTATATGAAAGCATACACAAACATCTGGAAGTTGTGATTGCAGCAAAAGGTAGAATTAAATATTTTGTTTCCTTTTTTAATTTTTTGTTAAGTTTTGTTTTTGAAAAAATAAATAGATAATACATATAAACAAAAATTATGTTCTGTATCAGAAGTTAAATATTTTAATTATTTCACTTACGAAATTTTTTTTTTATTTAATTGACATAAACTTTAAAAAGAGAAAAATAATACTCCCCTCTTTAGGTAAGTTTTTTTTACCCTAACTGTAAGTTTCTTATCAAATAACCAATATTTTCAATGAAGATTTTCGCTAGGCCAATGCATTTTTCATTCATGCGACGAAGATAGAGTTTATCTAAAAGGAATTGTCTAGCTTTACGAAAAATATATTTCTCAGTGTATCTCAACTATTCTAAAGTTTAAATAAATAAAATCTTTAAATCTAAATATATTTGCGATACATAAAACCAAAATTTATAAAATTGGAAAAGATACTTAGAACCAAAATCATCAAAACGAAAGTACCTTAATCATAAATATTTTTTAATATTGTAAGATTTTCAAGGACTTCACAAAAGGAAACCATTAACAAAACCAAAATCCCACATTGACTCCCTACAATAATTCACTTAACATTATCCTGCTGCTCCTTGCTCACAGATTAATAACAGCCAACAGCATCAGACAGCAGCCCTATAACGTATTTCATCTCTCTGAATTTATTCATGACCTGACCATCATAAGCTTAGTGGTCTATTTCAATCATTTCATACACCAACCCATACATCCACCTCTCTCCCCACCACCGAAATTAAGCAACTGCCTGCTATTTATCTCGTACGTGCACAGTTTATCCATATTTTTATGCAGGGCCAGCTGGTTTGAGGAATGGGATAACAGCTTCAGTACACAGGCAGCTTCTCTTCTATGGCTATACAATGGAATTAGGAGCATAAATGAATTTTACCAGATACCCGTATCTTATGGCACGTGCACACTACACAGTGCAAAACCCATTTTCTCTCATCACTGAACTGGACAGACAGGACATTGTTATAGTTGTATGTTGTATCAAACCATCGTCACTCTCTTAATGGCACACGATAGAATAGATACAAAAATGTGCGGCTATTTCCTTGAAGAGTTGCAACAGTTGCACGAAATCGGACAATTTACACAGCTTGATTGCGTATAGGGTTTTGCCTACAGTACTGCCAAGTTAAATGCTGATAGTGAGCCGAATACAAGACTTTCATGATATATAGGTTACTCGACGCTCAAATTTTGTACATATTTGACTTCACGTCGAATTGGAAGGAAGTTAAGCCTTTCACCGCTACTAGGATTGTCAATTATCAATTGATAAATATTTAAATTTGATGTTTAGCAACCCAATTGATAAGAGTCTTCAGAATGAAAGTTTTAAATAAGAAGTAGGGAATCGATAATTACAAATGAACTTAGTTTATCGGTTTCTAAGAAAACAAAATGAGTTTTAAAATAACAAATTTCAATATTTATCAATCGATAATTGACAATTCTAGTCCGGATGTTCAAATTGAATTCGAAAAGGTTTTTCTATGAGTTTTAATCGAAAAACCCATTCAAGCTTCTGCATTAAGGTTTACGGGAAAATAATGTCAAATATTGGGGATTTTCGAACGATTCACTAAACCGGGTTTAACTTTAAGTCTTTGTTTAAGCCCAGCAATTGTTGGCACAAGAACACATGACCAATGTGATGTTTTAGGGGGTTCATGTGGCCATCATCTGTAGACAAGGATAATGGTTTTTTCTCAGAAAAATAACCAGAATGAAGTGATAGTTGGATGTTTCAGTCAAAAGATACAGTAAGTGCTGTGTACTCGTATAAGTCTTGAAACTGTGAAGGTAAAGAAGGTGAACAATGTAATTTCTGGTAGAGATAAAAAAAAATTTCCCTGAAATTCAAATTGAACAAGAGAATGACGTGAAAACATTTTCGTCTTTGACGTTTATCGAGATTGGATAAATGGTATACAATTTGTATTTTCTGATTTTGTGGTTTTTTAGAGACCTTTCCTTGCACTTATAGCGGTTTTGGTTGCCCATAAAATGATACCGATACACAGTACAATGTTTGTGAAGTTCTTAGTACTGCAAAAAATACAGCAATCTAAGGCGTTCCGTTTCACAAAAGTGAGGTAAGGTTAAAGAGTGGAATCTTCATGAAATAAGTTTTGAAGTTGCACTCTAAATTATATTATTATGTTTTCCAATTGTAATGTTGGCCTGCGGTGTACGATTGGGGTAACTCTCTGACTCGTTCGGTGCGTTGCACTTGTACGTAAGCTCGAAAGCAGAGATGCTCTTTAGGGCGTCAATTACACGAGTTTTAGAATTAATCAACTATTTCAAGCGTGTTGCTAAAGGAAAATAAATAACTCTTTTACTTTTGGGCTTTTTGATCAGAAGTGACGGATTGAGGGTAAACGACCAGATATTTCAAGTAATTAGAGTTCGTTCGCCTTTAATGCTTACTGGACTGGACATATTTTTCAGTCTAAGAAAATGAACGCTGATCGTAAACACTCAATTCATTCATGAATATTCTATTATGCATTTGACATAAGAGCACTTTTACCATTCGTGCACTTAGTGTGCCATCAGGGCAATATGATACTTTTTGGTTATTCGTCAATCAACTACAAATTGGAAAGGTTTGCGTTTATTTTATCCTTTGAAGGCAAGGCAATGCTTTGGAGAAGTGAAATGTGTTTAAATTGCATTTAAAGTGCTTAAGACAAAACATAGGATGAGAACTGAGTGTCAAGTATCGAAGTTGGTTGAACTTAATTTTGTCAATCATATGATTTATCGATATCATTTTTCGATAGAGACCGTAAAACTTTCAAACTATTGACTGAGTTTTAAAAAAGCATCGCGAATTTGATGCCAGTTGATATGTTCATATAAGTCAAGTTAGCGGATAGAACGCTGAATTTTTAGTTTTAATTTGAACATCAGCGTGCGTCGTTTCTGAAGGTGTTTGGTTTAAGTTAAATAACTACTAGAATATGGATAGGAGAACCATTTTCAAAATTTATTTAAATTCGGTTAAGACGATAATGAGAAAGAAAAAATTAGAATAAAATGTTAATATCGGATAGTAGATCCTCTTAATTTTAGTAGCTATACACAATTTTATCAATATTCTTAAACTTGACACATAGATTTTTAAATTTACCCCCACCCTCCCATACATGTTTGTTTTTACTATTGTTCTGCCAAAAATAATAATAATTGTTCAACAGGCTTTTTTAAAAAAAAATCAAAAATTTTATTTAGTAAAGCCTAGCTAATGGTTGAAAAAAAAGAGTGTGTGTACTGATCTACGCGCACTTGAAGTAAAACTTCGTTTCCCTCAAGCAAGGCCTCTGTTAGATTCTAACTTATAAACATACAAACATTTTGTCCAAACCAACATAATCCAACGAATTTACAAATTGGTTATAGTTATAATCAAAATAAAGTTGTCAAATTTTGCCTAGCCACTAGAATTGTATGGGTAGGGACGTAGGCTAGATGTTTTGAAATTCCGAATCGTTAAAAAATGAAACAATTCAGTCCTCACAAGCGTTACCACTTCCGGAAAAACGTCGAAGTACAT
This sequence comes from Philhelius festivus, assembly GCA_963931855.1. NCBI lineage: Eukaryota > Metazoa > Arthropoda > Insecta > Diptera > Syrphidae > Philhelius > Philhelius festivus. Next base: position 38,243,713 of record OZ007556.1, on the reverse strand, counting down.
TTGAAGAAAAAAAGTGAAGTAAATTGAGAAAAATCGAAGTAGATTTCAGAATTATTTTTTGCTTCTATTTAAAAAAAAACTAAAGTCAAGATTTTCATCAGTTGGCATTTCAACACGAAAAAGTGGTGATTCCGTCTGTAGGTACATACTCGTATGTACCTCAGCATAAAGCCCAGAGGAGATATTGAAAGGTTTTTTAGTTTTAACTCGGTTCCTTCCATACACCCTTTATGAAATATCTTGTTTATTTTGAAAAAAGCTCTAATAATTTTGATAAGAAATAAAATGCAAGACTGGGTCGCACGAACTTGCTCTTATGTAAAGGGCTAAGAATTTCAAAAATGAATGTTATTAGAGAAAAACTGTTCATAAGCATAAAATTCAGTTATTAAATGACTAAAACAACTCCGTTCGTAGTTGCTGCTAAAAACAGGATGCCATGTGATTCAAGCAACTATTAACTTTTGCAAGAACAAAAATTATAAGTCGTAGTGGTTTCTTGAAAAATAAACTTTTATATACAAAATTTTTAAAACAGTTCTAAGAAAAAATGTTGGTATGCCAAATTAAAGTTTTTATTATTGTTCGAATAAAAATTGAATTTATAAAAGAAATATTGAGCCGTTTTTGAGATATCGAATTTTCCAAAAAAAATAGATTTTTTTTGGAAAATTCAAAAAAATATTTATTTTTAAGTTTTGAAACGCAATGTTTTTTAAACTTGCATGAAGCTTCTCTATAAAAAAAATTCATTAAAATCCGTTATGCCGATAAGGAGAAATTCAAAATTCAAAAAAATGGTACAGTCAGTAATATCTTGATTTAAATTTTTTTTATTAAATTATAGATAGTTAAAATTAATAAAAAAAATTCAATTAATACTCGGAACCGTTTTCGAGAAAAATACGATTTTCAAAAACCATTTTTTTAACAAATACAAAAATAAATTTGTATAATATTGAATTTACAAAAAAAAAACTGAAATATTTTTAAAAATCAAAAAAATAAAAAATTTGAAATTTGAATATGTATCAATATTCAAACTTTAGATGAGCTTAAGCATAAAAAAAAAGATTATAATCGGTTGTACATTTTTCGAGAAAATTAAAAACAAAAAAAAAATGACCCAGGGGGACTACCAAAAATAACCATTTTTTGTAAATTTTTTTTCAACCATTACCTGGCTTTAACTAAATGAAATTTTTAAATGTTTTTTTAAAAATTCTGTTGGACAGTTTTTGAGAAAAAAACAATATTTAAAAAATTTCGAAAAAAAATCGTATGGCAGGTATCGTTATTTTTGGTCTTAAAAAAAAAAAAGAAAAAACGTGTGGGAGGAAAAATTTAGAAATGATGTCTACCAAGTTTACAGAAAATCGGCCGAGCGGTGTAGGCTGTAGTCGAAAAGACAGACAGACAGACAGACAGAATTGCGAGACCCAATTTTTTAGTCTTCGCTATCATCGTAATGTCAACTTTGATCAAAATCTCGAGTTCGATTTTTTTTTAGGAATGCATAACTTACCTTATAGTAGCTATAAGTCGCAAGTAAAAATTATGTGTAGACCATACCAACGATGGTCTACAGTCTACACTTTGGTCAACAAAAGATGTTTTCGACAGAATCTGTCATTGAAGCATTTGATTTTCAAGTTTCTCATCTCTGACTCTACCGATTTCGATCAAAAATTTTAGACAGGGCCTTTTTTGTTTTTGAAATATTATTGTATACAAAATATTTTGTTTCTAATTTGTATTTTTTAAAATATTTAAAATTTTCATTCTTTTTTTTTTAAGTTTAAAGAAAATTCATATATAAAGAATTAATTTATTTTATTTATCTTAAATAAATGAATCCCAAAGAACTGCTAAGCAAAAACGTGTGCTCCAGTTGTGGAATTCAAATCTGTTTCAATTATACAAAGGAAGCAATTAGTTTTGGAATGACAGCTTGGTCTATCTCACACTTTCTTGAATTTATTGAGAAAATCAAGGTAGTCATGTGTGTCTTTTCCAAACTGCTTGTTTAATTTAAATTTTGAAATGATTCTCAGTTCCAATTTAAGTTCACTCACTAATACTGAAAACTATTTTCACTTCGGAAAATTATCTCAAAAAAATTCTTCATAAGAGTTAAAAGATATTTTGTCATGTTTTTGAAAATTGAGAAATAAAAAAATTACTTTTAGATGGAAATTTTTTGAAATTATGTTTTAAATTAAAAATAGTTTTAAAATTTCATTACAGGCTAGAATTGAAACTCAAAGCCGTTAAAATCATCTGTTCAGGAATCAATCAACATAACTGTCATAAAAAAAAAAAAAAACTAAACATTCATTCAACTCATTCAAATATTTAACCTCATTCAAGTTTAATTTATTTTTGGATTTACAATCATTCATAAACTCAATCAAACATTATATCATTAATTATTATTGTTTTAACTTGCCAAACATTCAAATCATTCACTATGTTTTTTTAATACATAAAACTTGCAGTTAATAATTGTTTGTTATCTACTAAACTCTAAGTTTTCACTCAATTGTTGAATTCCTTTTGTGTCTATTTTCTTTGGCTTGGTAATAAGAATTTTTGTAAGCATCGATCTCTTTTAATTCGATCGTCAAGCGCAGCAGACCTGGGTAACAAAATTGTATCATTTATTTATATTGATAAATACATATTTAATTATTATCTTAAGATCTATTCTCTTATTTAATTTTTATCGGCAAATAACCTGGCAAATTAAAGAATTTACAGTCCATTCATTCCGCAACATCATCCAAAAGGAGCATGTTGTTTCCAATTGAGAGCTTCGTATAACTATCGATTTAAAGATTTTCATGTAAAATTTATATGGAATTCGAAATAGTTACTATTTGAAGCTAAAATCAAAAAATTTAAGTCAAAAGTCTTCGTAAGCGATTTGGTCAGATGTTAAAATCCAATTGAAATTGAGAGACAGAACTTTTTATAATTATGACCGATTCATAGTTCGACGAGAACACGAGACGAAAGCAACTCATGATTCACTGTCACCTTTTTGTAGTTATAAAATCGTCCATCAATAATTCCTAATGCCATGAAATTTTTCACGACGAGATCTGATTAAGTCATATGATTTCGATACTAGCTTCAAAAAAACGTGAGTTAAAAATCGACGTAAGTCCCCTATTACACGATGATTCTTTGCGTTGGACTCTTTTCGAACACATAATGAGTGCGGAAGAGAAAAAAGATTAGACTTAAAACCAGCTGCCTTTTGAGTCGGGGACCAAGATTTCTGAAACCCTTCTGACATTTCTTTTTAACCAAAACAACAACAACCGCCTGAACAATAGACAACTTCAGACGCAAGAATAAGTATAATAACGTGTCCCTCACAGGATGATTTTCATTTAGAAGTTCGAAAAAACAGTCAGACGCCAAGAATCAGCTTGTAATAGAAGACTAAGCGATTTTGTCAAATGTCGACATCAAAATACAATTGAAAACGCCAGACAAAAGTTTTTATAACTATGCCGGACATTGAGCGTGGTCACCCGGAAACTCTATATGTCGAAAACTACATGCTTGGATTCGTTTGGCGGTTTTTCTATTTACATATCCTCGTCGCTAAAGATGATTTTTCGGTCAAAATTGGGGTCCTCTTTCAAACGCTCTAAAGTCCAGTCAGCGAATAAATGGCCTTTTATACGGTCATGAACTTTAAGTTCCTGGGTCATATGGGTCTTGTACGGTTGTAGGCCCGAATCCTGATCAAGTTATAGCCTTTGAAAGACGGAATTCTTGCAAGGAATCGGGTTCTGTTGTACACTCAAACGTACCCCGGCGATATTGTTAGTGCTGTTTTCGAGACATAAAAAGGGAATCACGGAAAACTCTGAAAAAAAAATCGCCTAATTGACTTATTCAGAATTGTAGGACCGACTCGATTTGTATGTGTTCTCTATCATCATTTGTTAAGTTTTATCAATATTTCCAAATTTCATAGATACACATATATCGCAAGTAAAAATATGCACGAGGCTATAATGTTTGGCCAAAAAAAGGCATGAAGTATTATGTTGAAGTTTTAAAAAGGTCAAAAGCAAATACTTAGCATTTCCCTTAAATCAGTTAACCTGTTTAAGCTCTAGTTCGTTGTATAGTGGATGTACCAACGCATAAACCGACAAAGGTTATAGCGAAACAAACTTTGTTGGACTCATGGATATTGAAGGGTTAAGTTTGATTAAAACTTCGATACTTTTTTCTACATGAAACCGAAACTAGCCCCATAGAGCAAGTACAAAATTAGTGACCTGAAAACTCGGTGCGACAATCTCCGAACAGTTCCTGGGTTCGAGTTCCGGTGAATTATCCAATTTCCACATTTTGTTTTCACGCAAACATGCAGATCATTCCGGCTTAATTTAGTATTTTTTGTATTTGAAATTAATTTTCCAAGTAATTTCTAAGACCAACACCAACCCATTTTAGTTTTTTGTTTATACTAATATGAAATTTTCCCATTTGAGCAAACACAAGTATATATCACCCCTGGGAGCATGAAAACCACATACTCATGTAGACTTACGCGCTTCCATTATTTTAATTAAAATAGAAACTATTTTGTGATAAACTTATGACACGAGAATATTACCTACCCGGATGGCTTAAGCAATTTGCTTATAATACTTGCACGCCAGGATGGCCACTGGTAATATCATTTCAATTGTCCTCTAGAGACAATGTGAGATGGAATTTTCATGTGAAAATGTGACCATTAGCTAAATGGAGAGAATTTATTAAAGGATTTTTGAATTAGGTATACGAGTATGTGTTGTGTTCAGGTAAAATGAAATGTGAGATGGAATTAATTGCATAAGAGATTAGCTATTTATGCGTAGTCTTGTGTTCAAGAAAGTGCAGAATTAATAAAATTAATCAGAATCACCTGTGGAAACATGGGGAATAATTATGAAAAATCATTTTTAGGTGAAATGAAATGAGAAAGGACTTCTACTGGGGTAGGCACTAAGGCGAATTCCGCTATGCTAATTTTATATTGGAAATCAACTTTCAATGTTTACGGGCACTTTCTCATGATACCGTAAGCAATTAATCGGTTTCCCCTCACTCACTTGTCCATGGATTTCCTGTTGTAAACTAAACATTCCGTAACGAGGATGTGATGCGACCGGTGTTAGAGCGAGGTCTCCCTGTTCAGTCTGTAATGAACTGGTGGGAAGGGGTTTCTTAAATATTTTAAGGAAAGTGCGGATATGATAGTGAATAGATAGATAAATAGAAAGATTCCTCCAATTTAGGCCCTGTTGCAAAAGAATACGCTAACTTGTGGCACCATATTACCTGAAACGGTGCTCAATCGCTTAAGACATGCAATGAAATCTTTTAAGATAATTGAGGGAAGAAATGTAAATTGGTGGCCAAAATTCAAGTTTCTTTTTAAAGATGCAATAAAATGGACAAAATTAATTTTTGTCCATGTGTTATGGCTTTATTAGTTAGAGCAAACATTCCCATTAATTATGGAATAGAACGTCGTTCAAGTAGCTCTCTCGGCTGGCTTCGCAGTAGTGCATTCTGTCAGTCCAATTTCGCAAGACCTTGTTTATGAATTCGGGCCCTAGCTCACGGATTCCTTGAATGATATTGGCCTTAAGTGCTTGAATCGTTTCCGGATTGTTGGCATAACATCGGTCCCTCACGGTTTCCCAAAAAAAAAAATTTGAAAGGGGTCAAATCGTAGCTCCGAGGAGCCCAATTGACATCGCCAAGACGCCTGATATGTGATTTTGGTGCGCAAAAGATCGATTGTGGGCTGTGTGACATGGCGCGCCATCTGCATGATCCAGAGTTCGTCTAAATCCTAGTCTTTAATTTCAGTAAAAAGAAAGTCGGTTAACATATCTCGGTAACGCCCACCACTCCACAATTCGCACCAAAGTATCACTCTCTGTGGATGCATTGGCTTCTGGACAATAACGTTCAGGTTTTGCGAGCTCCAGATGCGGCTATTTTATTTGTTAAGATAGCCGCCAAGATAAAAATGCCCCTTGTCAGAAAAGATGATTTTTCGCCGAAAATCGTTGTCCAATTCAAGCCGCTCCAAGGCCCAAATTGTGAAGCGATAATGAAGCGCATGGTCGTGCGTCTTCAATTGCTGAGTCAATTGGATCTTGTAAGCTAATAATTTTTGTGTAGAATTCTACCCATGAGTGTTGTCCGCTAGCATACCAGCCTCACAAACTTTTTTCAAGAACTTGTTGTTCAAACGTAAGGCGATTTATTTCGTTCCGCTGAGGTATGATACTGACTTCCTGTCAAGATTTCGAGCGGGAAACAGTTGTCAGTGACAAAATAACCTATGATTGAAAAATAAACCACTAGATGGCGCACCCGATATCGCTATTACGGTCGATATAAATTAATTTTTAAAAATTATTTCATGCAAATGTCGGCCGCGGCTGCGCCTCAAATAGTCCATCCGCTTAGTCCAATTTTGGCATACTCTTTCTAACACTTCGGCCGGTATCAATGTTGGCTTCCAGTGCATCGGTATAGACATGAGCCTTAACATAGCCCCACAAGAAATAGTCTAGAGGCGTTAAATCGCCCGACCTAGGCGGCCAATTGACCGGTCCTAAACGTGAAATAAACTGTTCACCGAACTCGCCTCTCAATTGGTCCATTGTTACGCGTGCTGTGTGGTGCTGTGTGGCATGTGGCACCGTCTTGTTGAAACCACATGTCATGCAAGTTGATCTCTTCCATTTTGCGCAAAAAAAAGTTTGGTATCATCGCACGGTAGCACTCACCATTCACAGTAACGTTGCGATTCGCATCATCTTTGAAGAAATACGTCCCAATGATTCCACCAGCCCATAATCCGCACCAAACAGTGACTTTTTCTGGATGCATTGGTAGCTCTTTCAATGGTTCTGGCTGCTCTTCACTCCAAATACGGCAGTTTTGCTTGTTCATATATCCAATTAATCAGAAATAAGCTTCGTCGCTGAACACAATTTTTCGATAAAAAAATGGATCTTCGGCAAACTTTTCAAGAGCCCACTCACCAAAAATTGGGCGTTTTTAAAAGGCTTCACACCTAAATCCTTCCACGTAGTGGAGTAACAGAGGCCCAATTGCTGCGAACGGCGCCGAATCGATAATGCACGGTCATCACTAACACTAGCCGATACAGCTGCGATATTTTCCTCAGTTCGTACTCTATGTAAGCGTGTTGGTGGTTTAATGTCCAACAATGTAAATTTGGTGCGAAATTTAGTCACAATAAACTGACCATAAAATGAAAGAAGCACGCGATGAACTTTCTTAACAGAGCACGCATTTTGATAATAAAATTCAATAATTCGCTTGTAAGACGATTCTTGGTTAAATTATAGACCAAACTGAAGATGTTTGACAGTGACACAAAACACAAAAAAAATCACCCTTTAGTTTTCTGCCACTGATTGTCCTAATTCAAAACTAAAATCGACTTCTAAATCTATGCATATGGTACTGTGTGTAGTATCAAATTAACAACTCGAATATTCAACCTCCAGAACTGGTTCTCTTAAGCTTTAAACTTTTGTTTTCGAAAAAATACATAATTGAAAATTTAAATTTCAAACACTGATTATGTTTAAAAAAACTAAATCAGTGAAAGTTTCGCTGTCAAAATAAAGCTTATGACTCAATTATTAAAAAATATAATTGTATCCCCTATTTTTCACACACCTTTAAATCCTTGTAATTTTGTTTTATCCATTTACACTATGAAAAATTTTAGTTACTCGTACCTGCATAATTGTTTCTTTTATGATTTCGTGCAGAGAATATATATATCTACCCCTGAAAATAATTCAACAGCCGATATCTACAGGAATCACTATCAGAAACCTTATATACATACATACATAATTGGCCTTATGTTCGACCTTTCAATTAAATTAAAAGGTTTTTCTATGTCACCCTCGAGGCCTACACCATACTCGTACTCGTAAGCCCTTTGCATTGTTCCTTTGTGCGTTTTATTTGCAGACAATGCTCAAACTCGGCCCTGGTATAAAAGCTGTGCCTGATGATGATGTTTTGATTACACTGGTCAACAAAATTTTAACTTTTTTGTGCCACACGGACTTTTTTGATATTTTTTGCTTTAGTTGGTGATCATAAGAAAAAATAAATAGTTAAAAAAAATTTGTTGGCCAAAGATTTTATTTTATTGAGTAATTTAAAATATTGCGAAATAACAGATCTCGTTAATCAAAACTGTATTTTTTTTATAAATGACTTAATAAATCTAAGATTTTCTTGCATGTTTCGCTTCTGGTTGGTCCCTTTTAATTGTCCAGCAGTAATCCGCTAACATATTTGGGTTCCATTTGCCCTGGTACCGCTTTTCCATATTCAAAATGTCCTGATCTAACCTCTCACCGTGCTCGTCGCTGACAGCCCCTAAATTGTCAGGAAAAAACTCCAGGTGCGAGTCTAAAAAGTGGATCTTAAGTGACATGTTGCAACCCAAAACTTTTTATGTCATTAAACGCCACTGAGAGCGATCAAAATCGATGTATAACATTTTCATAATCTCATTTATGTTATTGCAAAATACCAAATCTCCATCCTGAGAAAAATATGTTCTAAAGTGCTGATCACGGTTTCGAAAGAAGCTAACTTGTGTTACTGTGTAGCAAATTCCATTCTTTTAGACGAGATCCTAATAGTTCTGATTGTTTTTTGGACAAATTTAGATCCCGAACTAAATCATTTAAGTCTCCTTAAGTTATGAAATGTGGCTCGTTTTCAATTCCTTCAAACTGAAAGTTATCGTCCTCGTCAACACATTTACCTGAAGTGGACGGTTGTGAATGGTCATTCTCAACAGACGTAGTTGCAACTGGTAATAGTTATAAGATAAGTTAGGGTAAATAACTATTTTTTTTCTTGTAATTTATACCTTTTATGTCAGTGAGACAAAAATAGCAATCCGAAACGTGATCTCGCTGTTCAGTCCATATCATGGGTACTGCAAACGGCATAGGTCGTGCGCCTTTCTTCCAGTCGGTTAAAATTTTTCACACACTTTATGCAACAGACATGAGTAGCCCAGGATTTGTCTTGATGGGCGACAGAAAAACCAAAACATTGGTGATAACACTCCAACACAAGATTCGTAAAGTTTCGGCTTTGTTTTTTGAATGTCAGTTCTCCGCAAACATAACAAAAACAGTTAGGATCATTGTTACACTTCCTCGATATGTTCACAGGGTTAAACAAAAAAACAAAAAAGTGTTAAAATACAACCACAAATATTTTTAAAACGGTTTACTTGGGAGCGCTTCTGTTAATTTGCTGCGTAGTACAAGTTTTGAGTTATACCGTATCACAACAAAACTGAGGCTAATTGACACGTGACAATTGCGATTTAATAATGAGACTAGATTGACAAAACAAAATTAGCTATCAAAGTTCATGTGGCAAAACCAGTGTTGACCAGTGTTATTTATAAATACAAAGCAAGCCCAGAACATACGAGTACATTGTACAGCTGAATTTCATTTTTTATTTTTAATTCCACACATTGGTATCAGCTTAAGAGAACATCGACACACCAGAACCCCTCTACTCATATCTTATTCTATCTTCAAATAATGTATCTCTGTTGTTGAGAGTATCAAAAATCTAATTGTTTGTTGTACCATTTTTGAAAACCCGTACCCGGAGCGGGGCTTACTTTTGTTAATAATGACACGACAAGCCACATGGAATGGTTGGTTTGCAGGTTTTCAACTTCGACAAATACTGGTAAACACAAAGTCCTCTTAGCCTAAAATGTATTCTTGTGTAGTCCTTAATCTCTGGCAACGATGTTGTTCCATGTTTTATTCAACAGTGAACAAATTTCCGAAGCTAATAGGGAGATGTATTCTCCATCTCTACATCTCTACACGACAGACTGTTTATAAATGTGAGCCTCAATAGAAACACAATAGGTTTGGGAAACCAGCGCAGCGCCAGGATATCGTTGCATCCATGCATCGCCGGATAGATGGATGCGCGCTGAAGAAGTCTTATCCACTGAAGCGTACTATTTCCGGTGGTGGTGGGGGTATCTTCATTGTTGTCTTAGCGGAAATATTCGAGTGCCATTGATGCATCATGGTTAATGTGATGCAAGCGTTCTTGATGGTTCCAAACGATTACGGTGCGGTGCATGTTTCCTGCTTTTTAGCAGGGAGAACATATGCATCTGATTCACTAGTGGCATTATAAATATCGGTTTGTGTAAGCTTGTTGTAAGATGTAGGGAAGTTTCTGTTCAATTGAAATCGTGTTTGTGTTTTGAAGCGAAAGAGGTAATAGGTATCGGTTTTAATGAGGTACCTGGAATTCAGTCTTTTATCAAAATGATGGGCTGATTGAGACAGAACTGATGAAAGCATAATATTGCTTGTGTGATAAATAGAATTTGTATTCAAGGCTTAAATGAAAAAATTCAGGATCAGGATTTGTGTCTTCTTCTATGTATCCATGATTGACCTGGGGTTAAAAAAAAAAAACAAACGTCAGAACGCTCTGCCTGAAGTCTAGTGTTGATTTCCTCCACAGTTTTAGTTGTCTTCACAAATGCAAAAATATGTTTCTAAAGGACTTTAAATCAAGTCATGTGATTTTGGGGGGTAGTTTCTGGATATTAACTTGTTTCGGAATTTTCGTTGTATAGATCCGCCTAAACCATTCTGGCTATGTGTGCAATTGCTCTACTTTTTCTGAAAAAATCCTTCTAAAAGGCATAAGTCTTCGACGCAGTTCTGGAAAAGAAAAAACTCCTTTAGCATCTTTAAATAACGGTCCCCAGTGACATTTACTGTTACACCGTTTTTTTTTTTCAAAGAAATATGGCCCGACAATGCACCTTGATGAAACTGCGCGCAGTAACTCGTTCTGGGTACAGCTCTGTCTCATGGAGCATTTTTGGATTAAAGTCACTCTATATACGGCAACTTGGCTTGTTTACACAACTGCTTCGATCAAAATGACCTTCATCAAAGATAATCAAGCAATTTATCAAGTTGTTCTCTTCTTAGGTCATTTTATTATTTTTTTGGCAAAACTCCAGCCGAACAGGGGAATGCCCAAACTACCGCCTAAATTCTCTTTGGATGAATGTAGTACCCCTATTATTCCCATTCATATACATGCTTTACATACATGCAGCCCAAATTATGATAAATGGTCAATATCCGAGGCAGGGTTGCAAAAGCTTAAGTCACTTGTTAGCTTAAGCTTGGCTTTAATTCACAAGCTAGTGAGTGACTTATGAATTAAAAAAAATAATTCAGCAGCTACGAACTGACTTATGAATTAAAAAAAATTTAATTCACAAGTCAGTTGGTGACTTGATAAATGATAAGCTTCTTAGTGACTTATGAATTAAAAAAAAATTAATTCAGAACCTACTAAGTGACTTATGAATTAAAAAAAATTAAGTCATGGGCAAGTAAGTGACTTATGAATTAAAAAATTTTAATTCAAAACCAACTGAGTGACTTATGAATTAAAAAAAAATTAATTCATAAGTTAATGGATAAATGCTGATTAGAAAAATTATGAAATGGATAATTTATAAGCTAGCGTGATAATCTTATGATTTAAAAACTAGATTTGAAAGTTTTCGTTAATAATTAAATAATTATGTAGTTAAAACAAGCTTTAAAAATTTCTAATCTACCAACTAACTTATGAATTAATTTTTTTTTTTAATTCACAAGTCACCAACTGACTTGTGAATTAAATTTTTTTTAATTCATAAGTCACTTACTCCCTGATGACTTGATTTTTTTTAATTCACAAGTCACTTAGCAGGTAGTGAATTAAATTTTTTTTAATTCATAAGTCACTTTGTTGCTCATGACTTAAATTTTTTTAATTCATAAGTCACTTACTCCCTGATGACTTAATTTTTTTTAATTCATAAGTCACTTGGTAGGTGGTGAATAAATTTTTTTTTAATTCATAAGTCACTTAGTAGCTTAGGATTTAAATTTTTTTTAATTCATAAGTCACTTTGGGGGTTGTGAATTAATTTTTTTTTAATTCATAAGTCACCAAATATCTTATGAATTAATTTTTTTTAATTCACACGTCATCTATAGACTTATGACTTAAGGATTTTTTAATTCAAAAATTCGCAACCCTGATCCGAGGGAAGGTTTGTCCACTTTTTATTATGAATTTAACAACTTAACGTTCACGAGCGTACTAGAATTTCTGACGTTTCAGGTATATCCGCCAACATTCTAGACTTGTTTCTTACCTCTGACCCTGATAAATATACTAGAAGTATCTTATCACCTGAAGGTCGTTGTGTCATATCTGGGAATTTCTTGTGTCAAAAAAAAAAACAAAATTAGAGAAAAAATCAATAAGAGTACCGTTTGGCAATACGAGAAAGTCAACTGGAACGGTCTCAACAATTTCTTTAGGAACTTTAACTGCTCCCTATGATTCCTGTATAGTGGAGCAGACTCCCCAGAAAAGATATGATCACAAATTAAATTTTTACGAAATGAGAAAGTTCATACCGAATAGGGAAAAAATCTATCAAACCTAAAGAAGATTCATGGTTTAAGTTTACGATCTTATAAAGCCAACCCTACTGAGGAAAACCGGGATAAGTTCCAACAATCTAGAAAGACAGAACTGTCTTTGGTTTAATGTGGATACCTGCCTTTTACGGCTCTACCCCACGGGTGGCCTACCACCATCGGGGTCAGATTAAATCCAGACCATTAACCCCGAACCGAACGAAGCCGATCCAGTAGCAAAGCTGTGACATGTTGCAGGCATGTGCACACCTCTTGCTTAAAGGCGAGGTCTATCTAACACCTCTTGAATCCAGGCATGCCTGAAAACCATATGTCTCCGCATTTGGAATAAACCACGCCACCACGATACTCCCACTAAGGTGGCCTACCACAAAGATAGCTTGAAGAAAGCGAACACGCACGCGACAGCTGCACCTCACCATCCGAAGACGGAATAGGAGAGCCCGAAGACGATACGCTATTGTTCATAGACTTCATGGGATTGCTTGCATTGTATGCGACAGCTGTACCTCTCTATCCGAAGATAGAATAGGAGAGCACGAAGACATACTGTTCACAAACCTTGGGAAACTATCTCTCGTGGAACCAGAATATAGCATCCAGCGGGCTTCGCAACATCTTTTGGGTAACACTTGCAGATGAGTTTCCTGCAAAAACGCAAGGCCTGCAAGCCTCAGATATACACGTTTCTAGACCTGATCGAAGTAGAAACCACGTCCAGATATGCGTACTCCTCAGGTGAGTTGTAACACACTCCTTAGCGGATTCCTACTTTTAAAGGATACCTTCCCATTTGTTCCTATCCAGTTAGTTCAGTTACTTGCGTAACCTATCCACAGGCACCGCGAGGAGATCGATAGGAACCGGGAGTGACAGCTATGAGCAAGGTAGTAATACCGACCCACTGATAATTCAGTGGACGAGCCCCTAGAACATCAACTAAAGTTGACCTCTCAGCACCCAGGCACAAGGCCTGTTTGTGCATATGAGTGGAAAACAATAGCGAGTTCACAGAGCCCCGGACGAGCCATACTACTTAAGCACGTTATCAAACTCACCTGCAATCTAGAAAGACAGTACGATAGTGTAGTACGAACGAAAACGACTTTACGATGCACGTGTTTCTTGTAGGATCAGCATCAACGGAGAATGGGCACCTCGCATGCCCAAAAATTAAAGCAAATAGTACAACAATATCTCAAAGGTACCTAGTAAAAATGTTTGGTTATTTGTAAGAAATACTACTTCGTCTTTGGTTCCAAAGCAAGTTTTCTATGATACTTCATAAATGTCAGAAAGAAAAAGCCAATTTGCTTATAGCACAGTTTTCTGTTTATTGAATGTTGCCAGCAAGTTTCGTGACTTCTCCTGTACTTGAGGGCGTAAACGATTTTTCGTACAGATGCAAGAGTACCTGAAAGTATTTCTCCCATTGTTCTGAAGAGGTTTTCTTCATTGCTAGAAAAATCAATGCGCAAGCCTTGGAAAACGGCAGTCCCTATTAATCAGCCCCTAAAAATGGTGAATCTTTTTCACCTTCCAACTATAGTCCAATTGCATTTGCGTCTCTTCTTCCAAAAGTAATGAAACGCTGATAAATTATCAACTGAAGAAATATCTTGAAGAACGAAAGCTTCTCAATTACCAGCAGTAAGGCTTTCGAAGCAATAGTCTCACCGAACAGTAACACTAACCATTTTGGAAAAAGTATCGACAATTCGTGTACCTAACTAATACAAGATGAATTGAATAGTTTTAAATTTGAAATTCATAAAATAAATGCTGGTGTGCCACAGGGCTCAGTCTTATCTCCGACTCTCTTTCTGATGGTTATCAATGATCCTTTGTCTGAAGCTTCAAATTCATTAAATTGTTTTGATGATGACACTTCTCTCAGCTTCTCATATTCGTTTCCAGATGCACGTCCTTGTTATTCGGATGTGGATCTAGAACGGCAGCTCATTAAATTCTGATATCGATAGCATTGTCAAAAAGGGAAAAAAAATCACGTATAATAGAATGCTTCAAAAACTCCGTGCTGTCTCCCAATCCCAACCCCAATGCCGCTTTCCGTGAGTGGCACTTGCATTAAGCAAATGGAACAACTTTCAGTTGTGCTTTCCGTATGTGCACCACAGACCAACTTGTGTGAAATTACCACAGCAAAATCGCGTGCTTAGGTTTCCTTCGACAATGCAAGAAATTTTTCACACCTTCTGACCTGGCTGCAATCTCAGAGTCTTTATTCCTCCAAAGCTTGAGTATAATTCTAATATTTGAGCAAATGCTCCACTAGTCCACCTGATTCTCTTGGTAGAATCCAACAGCTTTAAAACTGATTAGTGATAATAGAATCATTTGGATCGCACGACCACCTCCGCAATGTTTCCTGTCTTTCACTATTTTACCGTTATTTTCTTAAACAGTGTTCTAGCGAAATAGCCAGTTGCATTCCTCCCCTTTAATAATTTAACCGCAATACTCGCGCTTCAGGGAATGCCCATCAGTTTGTACTTGAGTCCAACTTCGGACGTACTGTCAAATGCAGAGATTGTTTCTTTAGCCGCACAACACGAATGTGGAATGCCTTACCCGGCCCAATATTTCATTCCCTTTGCGATATTCTGACATTCTAAGGTACATCGGTATCTCCTTTAAAATCTCTCCAACTTTCCTAAACGCTCGCACTGTGCTTAAACATATTAAGGGTAGTCAAAATCCCTTTATCGCCCGAAAAACATAAAAAATAAATGTCCAAAATTCCAGTTAAATAAATCTAAAAAAAAAGTTCAAAAACCAAAACCACTTGTGCGGTTATAGTTTGACTGCTCCACCAATTCTCTTGAATTCATCGTAATAAACTTTAATTTATTACCTGGCGTCATTTATTCCATCAATTAAATTAATCACTTTATATGGAAAATAAAACTTAACGAAAATTATTTTGGTGCGTGGATAAAGCAAAAATCCCATCCCGCAAATAATAAATTGCTCGTCCAAAGCGGAGGTGTATAATTTCATCGTTTCGCCCAAAAGAAATTCATCGTTTCTATGAAAATAAAGCAACTGGCGTTTCATGCTTCGGGCTTTAATGAAATTCAAGACAAAACTCTAGAAGGCTATTAGAACGAGCTATTAATTATGTGTTATAATTTAGTTTTTTTTTTTTGTTGGTGTTTTGGAAGTCGCCACCAGTCAGCCATCGTCGTTATTGTTTCCCCAATGTTAATTGACCAAAAAGAAAAGTTTTTCAAGCCTTAATGGTGGTTTCTTTCTGAGATGTTTCCGTTTCCGACTCGACCCGACTACAATTTACCTTTTGTTTTTATTTGAATAATCCTTACACTCAAATTCTTGGTAAAATAAATTGGAGTTTCATGGTTCTTTATCATTAAATAAGAAATTGTTCGTTTTAAGGAATAGGGCTTCGGAATGGAGATGGTGGAGTGATAAATATTGACCTAATCATTTTTGTATGTTAAATTACAATTAGGTATTTTTGTTTTATTTTTGGCAAAAAGGTAAATATTATGCGAATGAAGGATCCGGTAATTTCCACTTTTTCTTTAATGCTTTGTAGAAACGCTAATTGCGGCAGGCACTTAGAATAAATTTTGATCAATAGACAAATGTTCTAAATCATTTTAACGGAATTTCGTAGGAAAAACCATAGCATACCATTAAGAATGATTCATAGAAGATTAGAAATTCTACCTTTAATGCGTAATCTATAAATTAATATTCAAGAATGTATTTTCCTTATTCCAAACGTTTTCTAGAACTCCGTCAGCATTTTGAAAAATGTGCAATTACTTATTGCCTTTTTGATTGTTCGGAGGAAGAAATTCTTAATTTGAAACATTTTTGGGAAACTGCACTCCTAGTTCGTGCAATGATTTCTAGTTGGTTTAGAATTTCAAAATAATCACTTAAGCCTTATTTATTTACTAACTTTATTCAAGCAAATACATGACAAATGAAAAAAGTTTCTAAGTCTAGATTTAAGGGGTTATAACTTATATAAACAATTCATAGCAATAGCAAAGGTAGAATCGACCCCAGAAAAGATATCTTAGCTAAAAAAATGAGCCTGGAGGAATGACATTTTCGTCAAATGAGGTCTATCAACTTTCTAAACAATTATTTTGTAAAGAAATGTCCCGGGTTCTATAAAGACTTTTTGAAGTTCTATAAAGACTATTTGCGAAGTGCGTATACCAGGATGAAGGTAGAAGAACTATAAAATTACTTCTCGCATTCCTTTTATCACAATATACATATTCTCAAAACCAAGTTCAAGAAAATGTTATAAAGTGTTATACAATAAGTTCAATTAAAATTTCAAGTGACCTCAATTCCAAGGTCACTTGAGCTTTTAATTGAATTTAATTCAATCACTCCATTTAAACCGAAATAATTTTCATTTCTTCACTGTTATACAATAAGGATTTTCCGAACTTTGACAGATGATTGCAACCATATTGTTGAAGTTATATCTGTCAAATTGGATTGTTATTTATGTTATTCATTTAGGCTGTCTTGCCAGATCAACATGAGGAGTAAAAGCTTTTAACATCAAGTGCAAATGATTAAATTGTTTTATGAAAGTGGATCTTCTGTTCGAGTAACTTTTTGCGCGCCTCCCTCATTTTACGTTCGCCAGAATCGGAGTTCTGAGATAACTATTTGCAACGTGGTAGATTAATTTAGTCGAAAATACCGGCGCTGTGCCTTAGAGTGTGCAGGAGAATCCGAAGCAATCAATTTCGTGCTGCACATAAGAACTCACTAAGGCCTACACCCCTACAAACTTTAACAGATGCAGGAGCTCGGAATAAACAACCAAAGACCTCACTGTGTGTTCGTTAACTAAGCTCTCGAGCAGTCGGAAGTTGATCCCAATTTTTATCAAAAAATCATATTCAGCGACGAGATATATTTGTGGATAAATGGGTTCCTCAACAAGCCGAATTCTCGAGTTTTAGACGATCACAATACACACAAGTTCCACCAATTTGCAATGCATCCAGAGAAAGTTACCGTTTAGTGTGTATTTTGGGGCTAGGGGTACCATTGGTTTATACTTCTCGGGACGTTGGCCTGGCATTCAACCTCAACGGCAAGCGCTATTGGTCGATGAAAACGAATATATTTTGGTCCTAATTGGATGATATGGACACCAACGGCTTAATGTTTGAACAGGACTAGGCTACGTGCAACACAGCTCGGGCCACAATAGACAGGGCGTTGTAAAAGCCTTATAGGAAGACCCTTTATATTAACTTTTTAAGATATTCTATAAGAAATTATGGTGCAAGTGCAAATTACATTTCAAAAAAAATCATGGATGGATTTTTGAAATATCGAATTTTCAAAAAAAAAATATTTTTAAATCTAAGAACTATTTCTTGTCAATTTAGATACGCAATTTTTTCTTAAAAATTTCTTGAACCAATTTCACATAAATCTGTTTGAGAGAAAGTCAAAAATTGAAAAAAAAATATTGATAACTTTATTTAGAATTCTCTTTAATGGAATGATTGATCAAAACAAAATTGCTAAGATTCGTTTTTTGAGAATGATAATATGTTTTTTCTAAAGCCGAAACTTGGCGACAGTATTGTTTTTTTTTTTTCCAAATCAAGTCACTTCAATTGTACTTGTAGGTTAAGCTAAAACGAATTTCTTCGCTTCAAGGTTCAATACTGATCTTTCTTCTAAGCAACGTTGGACAAACTTTTGTGAAGTTGGTGTTGGAAAACGGTAAATCTCTTTATGTAAACTAGACCCGAACGTAGTCAACACTCACTTCACAATGATAACTTCATTGCTTACCTGTTACGAATCCGAATCTGACATAGTTTACAACGATGCTGCTTAGCTTTGAGGTTGTTTTCGAAACTGAAGTATTAAACACTTTAAAATCTCTAAGTTCTAAAGCAAATTCGTTAAACTTGTTCTACCATTATGTAGAACACTAACTCATATTTACAACCACTGTACTGCGTTTTCTACTTTTTCAAATGCATGGAAAGGAGCCAGAATATCGCCTCTTTCTAAAAAAATGTTGCCAAAAGAACCTTCAGACTATCGGCCGATTAGTATTTTGTATGGGTGTACAACAGGGCTCTATTTTGGGACCAATCCTTTTTTGTATGTTTATAAACGATTTGCCCTCTGTTTGTAAAAATGTTGTTTTTCATTTGTATGTGGATGATATTCAAATCTAGCTTTCTCGAAAATCCGGTTCCATAGAAGATCTCATTTTACGCATCAATGAGGATCTCAGTAGTATTGGTAAATGGGGCGATGTTAAGGCCTCACCCTTAATCCTGGGAAAATACAAGCTTTAATGCTTTAAAAAAAGGTACTTAGTAATGAAGACCTTCCCTTGATTACTTTAAATAAAACTTCAATATCATATGTGAATTCTGTGAAATGTGTTGGTAGCAAAATAACTAATGACTTGAATAGGTATATGGAATAGTAAAGAAAACCTTGATCGCAAATAATTTTATTCCCAGAGAAACAAGGCTTCATTTGACGAGAACTTTGTCAGTTTCAATAATATCTTTGTCTGAAATTGTATATCCTAAACTTGATTCTTTGTCTGAACATAAACTCCGAGTGGCGTTTACCGATATGACAAGATATGTTCACGGGCTTCGAAGATATGACCAGTTAAGAGCAAGTAAAAAAAATTAAATGATTGTACTATTATATAAAAGCGAAACCATTTTAAAGTTTGGGTTGAATGATCTCAGAAAGTAGTTAACCGATTTATTTGAAATAAATTTTATTATTTTTTATATTGTTATAAGAGTGTTCCTGGCTATAATGTTTTTTCATTAATTATTTGTCAAACTTAAATATTATTAATTTAACATTTTTTGTCAATTTTTTTTAATTAGTTGACTTATAGAACCACTTATACGAGTATCTTAAAGCCTATATAATAATCGACGAAGATTTGCATTGCTTCATAAGGTCAATATTGTTGCGCAAATTTTAGGCCCAAAATCACTTCTTAGTTACACATACATACAACCTGAGAAATAAATAAAAACAAATTATAAAATTATAAACTTTTTGAAGTGACAAAAATGGACATTCAATTGACTACAGTGCCGTGCACATGAAATGCCGATTTATCTAAAGAAAAATTAGTTTTGTTTTATTAGATATGAATTAAAGAAAGAAAAGAAGAAAATAAACCAAAAATGCGTTGTTTTCAGCAAAAAAATTGAAATGGTTTTGTTTGTTTTCACGTGCGGTTTGGCCTTGACCACATATATTTTACTTAAGTTTTTTTTTTTTCTAACGAGTGTTAATTTCGGTAACAAAACAGTAAACACTTCGTTTTTGGAAAACTATAAACCCAAAACTCTCTTTATTACAGAAGAGCTAAAGACCCAACCTTAGGGGTAGCAAGTAAACAGTTCTTAATATTTTGTTCTCAACCAAAGTTGTATTGATTCGAAAACATTTCAAAACTATAGATTTGACATTTTGATCGAATTTTAGATTTCCATTTTCTACTAAACAAAAGTCTTCTAACCTTTGAAACATTTTAAAACAATAATGATTTCGCATTTAACCAATATACGTACTGAATTTTAAACAGAGTCCAATAGCTCTTAGCACCCACCTTCATTTTAATGCAGCATAACCAGCTTAGAGAAAAAGAAGCTTATCTACATATACTCATAAGTTTAAAAGTCGAGAGCAATTTCTTGATGTATGCTTAAATCCCAGATAAAAGCAAAACCCAACGAGCAGCTTAGGTTTACAGAAAAAAATAAAAACTGTAATGAAATTATTTATGAAACCCTTCAAAACTACGCTACAACATACATAGTCAATTTTTTTTTCACCACGATCAATGTAAATAGACCATGAATATTGCTAGTTCGAAAGAACCACTGAACCGATTGTACAAATTGGTTTCGAAGATCGACAAATGGGCATTTTGATTAACCAATTTCCGATCACGATCTTTCTCTTGCTTACTTACTCTCGACACAGACGGTCCAACTAGCAGCCCCCGTGACTTGTGAATAGTCTAAATATTTAATATAATACAGCACATGTAAGTTCAAGACATATTTAAGAGTTCTTAATGCACAATGCATTTATTTCAAACCTTTTTGCAATTACTTCTTAAAGTGATGTAAGGTATTTAATTGGACTGGGATAATACTCGTGTGGTGATCGGATGTCCAAATTGTACATGTACCTAAGAACTGTACATCCATTGTAGTTTTTTAAATATTTTTCGTATAATAAATATTGTATAAAACGTAAGTCAAACAAACTTTAATTGTTTTAAATACAATTTATTTATTAAATTCTATTGATCGATTGACACAGGGAGAAGCGATTGAGAAATCAAAATCTCTAGAGAGTCATCACGTGCAGAGATTTTAAGTCTTACTCGTATACGTACCCTGGTGCTTTTTTCTATCGCCACCGTGGTCTAGGAGCAAGACGTTACCAACCAGATTTACAGCCATCGTTAGCATCATTACGACTCAGCTGTAAGGAAGCTCTGAAGATTGTAACTCTTGCCATCACGTTGAAATTTACGCCCATAGTACCATATAGTACAATGCTTGAAGCACCCGAGGTCCACAATAAGACAAAACCCTCCATAAACTCAACCTTGCCATATCGTCGAAATGTGCTGTCCGGAAAAGTTTAACCTCAATTTTCCTAACTTAAATTAAAAAACAGAGAGACAAAAGTGAAAAAAACAGACAAGCTAAAACAGAAAAATTGAAAAAAAAAAAAATAGTTTATTACTGAATTTATAGTTAATATAGTCGATAAATTAAAACTAAAGTTCAAGACACGTGACATTTGATTTTGATGATAAAGTGTACAACAAAAGGAATTATTATTTATTATTAAGAATATAGAGTATGAGAGTGGAAAAAAGTAGAAATCAATAATGTCCAATTAGTCAAAAAGAGGAAAAAAAAAAAAAAGAATACCCTATTTGCCAATCCCCATAACTTAAATCAAATCATATAAAAAAAAAATTATTTTAAATCCTTACGAAAAACAAATAAAAACAAAAAAACGAATAACTGATAAGAGAATCTACATCAAGCATTGTGCGCACAACGTTGGATGGATCCTCGACACAACAAGTGAGTAATTTGAAATCAATTGATTATTATTTGTATTTGAGTTAGAGGTATGGGTAAATGTCTACATAAAATCTTCCACTTTTTATCACTCCTATATTGCATTAAAATTTACATTCTCATAAAAAAATTCCTTTATGTTTAACTTCAATTGAGACACCCTGTCACGAAATTATGTTAAAATATTATTTGTGTTGAGAATTTAATTTGCTTAAAGATCAAAATCAAAATTTATGAGTTAAAATTTATGAAGATACGCATTCGTCATACGTAAAGAGAGAAGAATTCACTCAATTGTGTGCAGACTGAGTTGCACTCACTCTTTTCTCACTTATAAAAAAAATAATAATACATTGTACCTGACAGTGAGTGTAATTTTTTTGTTGTGCTAGGAAAGAATAAAATGAACGAGTGTTTATTGAGACAAGTCTGTTACACAATTATTTGCTCCAATTTGAGTTATTTGCAAACCCAGTAGAGATAATGATTTTCTTATCTTAATAGTAGAGAGAACTTGAAAATGAAATGTTAATTTTTTTAGACTTATTTTGATTTTCTTTTGTTTATATTATTGGAATATAATTATGTACGAACCTTAATTTACGAATTTAAATATAATGGATTTTGAAATGGAAACTTTAATGTTAATCATTATTTGTTAATAATGGACTTTTAGATTAATAAATTAAAGGGGAAAGGTAAGAGATAAGGATTGGGTAGGTACGAGGAATATGTGACTTGAGAGGGAAAAGGGGCTACACTATCATTCACTTTTGGCATGTGTAGTATGGTGGCAGCATAGACCGCTGCAGGATAAGGGTTGCCACATAGCTATTGCTAGCGCAACAAAACACCTGTTGTGTTCATTTCATCTTTCTTGGTTTTGTGCAGAGTGAGACGATTTTAGTCTTTTCGATTGTTTTTGTGTATTGTAAAGTTTTTTGTGAGAATGGCACGAATATTTTATTTATTTTTGAGGGTATAATTCAGCAAGATTCCCCCCCATCCGACGAGTGAAGCCGTGCGTCGACAAGCGTGCCACCTGCTGATATACAAGGAAAATAAAACCTTACTTCCAACCTTCACAAAATAATTTGGCGCCCAACGACTAGGCCTGTTTTTATCAAAGCTTGCTTTGACAGATAGAGTTTAGTATTTATGTTTTAGAAAGTAATGTATTGCCGAAAAGCGTTTATAGTTCAAAAGGAACAAAAACCAATCAGTGCGACATACAATTATTCAGTTGATTCCGTTTACGTATAAGTTAGTGGTTTTCCTTAGAACCGGTCAATTAATTCCCTAGTAAAATAAAAGACGTTTTAGTTTTCATCACTGATGATTTAGAGAAAAAATGGTGATAAGGAAAATCCAGCTTCGTTTTTGTTTTGAGTTGCAGTGGAAGATGAGCTTGTCGCTTCTCTTTCCGCAACTTATTTTCGAGAAAAAAAAAATTGTCGCTCAGCAATGCACAAGATCTAGTCACATGTTCCATGTGCAGAATCCGGTTTTGTCTCTTATCTTTCCCCGATATAAATGAATATAAACACCCAACAATATAAATTGTTATTATAAACAGCAACCCAATAGAAAAAGAATCTTTAACCTATTTTTCTCTGTGTAAATAATAATAATAAAAAAAAAAAAAAAAAAAAAAAAAAAAAAAACTCTTTTGATTCAGTTCAAAATTCAGCGATATTATCCGAGACAGGTTAGCGTATTATGTCAGACGTTCAAGGTAATATACCTAATCAAAGTAATGGTGCAATTCCAAAAAAGAAGGACAAGGGTACAAGTGGAACTACACGTTCCGGAAATAGATATAAACCAAATTTTGGTAGAAATCAAAATCATAACTCACCATTTAGATCAAACCCTCGAGTAAGACATACGCCAGTGAAAGTAGTGGTAGATAAGATGGCAGAGGGAAATAATTTGAACTTACCCGACCCAGTAGAGTCTGTTCGAGACTTTAACATAGAGCCAGAAATAGAAAATAATGTCGAACAGCTAGCTAACTTGATAGAGCGTGAAGAAATAAGTTTCGCAATAAATGGAGAAAACCCACAAATTCAAAATAATCCACAAAATGAGTCATTAAAAAGCTATGTATCCAATGTTTTGCAACAAGGCTTAAAAAACTTGCATGCACAGCTTTTACTATCTCTTAATGAAGCACTCACAGATAGCATTGAAAAGACAGTTTTACCCACTGTAAGAAATATGGTCCAAAATAAACAGGTAGCTGGTCAAAAACCAAACAACCACAGACGAGCCAAAAGAAATAGTAATAACCAAATTGAAACATCCCAGACAAGAAATAATTTTAGTTTCCAGGCCAATGCTCCATCTACAGTGGATGGACAGATTAATCGTCACTCAGAATTACCGCCTCGTACAAACAATCTTCATCCGACTACCGGTAATTTAAATTCCTCTTCCACATCTAACACCAACAACAACTGCTCTGGCTTGCCATTTAATCAAGATCCCTACCTTAATGCCAATTTTTTTTATCAATCTAAGAATAAATTTGATCTTGATCGTTGGGGAATTAAATTTGACGGAACTGATAAGTCGATGTCGATTGAAGACTTTATATTTCGAGTAGAGACTCTAAAAGAAAATTATCAAATGCCTTGGTCCGAAATTGTCAAAAACGTTCATCTCCTCTTGAAGGAAAAAGCTCAAACCTGGTTTTGGCAGCACTTGCAGGATAATCCCCGTCTGGAATGGCAGGAGTTGCGTAGTGCCATACTTAAAAAATATCGCAGTCATGAAACTGACTTTGAAGTCATTAAACAAATAATGGAACGACGCCAGTTACCAAATGAGTCCTTCGATGATTACTTCAATGCCATTCTAGATCTCCGAAACCGTTTGCGAGAACGAATGCGAGAGAACGATCTATTAAAAATCGTAAAAAGCAATATAAACAATCGCCTGATGCAGTATATCTATCCCATGTCGATATACTCACTCGAACACTTGCGCGACGAATGCAAGAAGACTGAAAGAATGTTGACATCCAGAGATGCATATCGTCTCCGATATAATCCGACCGGATATCAACGAAACGTTCATGAATTAGATAAACCAGATTTTTATCACGAGGATGATATAAGTGCTATTGATAACAAAAACATTCCTGCACGGAATCGAGTATGCTTCAACTGTAAAAAAGAAGGACATAACTTCATGAATTGTCCATCCCTAGAAAGAAAATTATTCTGTTATAGATGTGGATTGGATGGATATACGACTCCGCATTGCCCGACATGTAACCCACAGGCGGAAAACCGGAAGGTGAGCGAGAAGTATTCCGGGGAGTCTCGCTCGTTTCTGACCAATCCAAACCCGGTTCAAAAACAGTAAGAATTGCCATAAATTCGGAGGAATCACACTGTTCTCCAAACCTACCAACAGTGGTCACGACCTCTGGATTGAAAAGTAACAAAATTAACCCATATAAAACTTACGAAGAAAGACTCAAGCGATATAATGAATTAAGAGCAAAAATATTTTCAGTTGAAGAATTCAACATAGTTGACCCTTTTAAAAAACCAAACAAAACTTCACTTAGGAAAAAGAAGAGACGTTTTTTTTCAAAATTAATAGACTCGTCACAATTTATAGATGAACATGATCGTCGGCCCTATGCCACAGTGCGTATTGGTAACGAGGATGTCAAAGGACTCCTCGACAGCGGTGCGTCTATTTCTTGTCTAGGCACAGGTTGTGGAGATTTTGTTAAACGAAACAAGCTAAAAGTTATAGACTTCAAATCGGGAATAAAAACAGCCGATGGAAGCAAACAACGCATAGTAGGAAGAGTAAATATTGCAATGAGCTATAATAACACTTGTCGCAGAATCGATCTATATCTTGTCCCAACTCTTACCCAACCGTTGTACCTAGGCATTGACTTTTGGATAGAGTTCCAGATTTGTCCAAAACTTATTTCCGAAATTGTTGACTATGATCCTAAGACGAAACATGACTTGACTGATGACCAGGAAAAGGCATTAAAAAATATAATAGAAATATTCCCTTCCTTTTCTAAGTTAGGACTAGGGAAAACTAATGTTGACACCCACGTTATAGACACAGGTAGCGCAGACCCGGTAAAACAACGGAGTTATCCTGTTTCACCTGTTATTCAATCGCTCATTAATGAGGAAATCGATCGGATGATGGCTTTAGGTGTAATCGAAGAAAGCCAAAGCCCGTGGTCATCACCGGTCGTACTTGTAAGGAAACCCGGGAAAAACCGATTATGTATTGATTATCGGAAAGTCAATGCCCTAACAAAGAAAGATGCCAATCCTATCCATAACATTGATTCCATACTAAGTCGCCTTGGCGATACTTATTTTATATCCAGCATCGATCTTAAAGACGCATACTGGCAAATTCCGCTTGATGAGAAGTCGCGGGAGAAAACAGCATTTACTGTGCCAGGAAGACCATTGATGCAATTTACTGTCATGCCGTTCGGTACATGTAATGCTCCGGCAAGGATGTGTCGCGTAATGGACAAAGTTATTCCATCAGCACTTAGGGAATATGTTTTCGTCTATATAGACGACCTTCTTGTCATCTCTGCGGACTTCGAAACCCATCTTCGTCGACTGGAAACTGTAGCTCAATGCCTTAGACATGCGAATCTTACAATAAATGTTGAAAAATCGAAATTTTGCCAACGTGAACTAAAATTCCTTGGGTATATAGTTGGTAACGGTCACCTCCAACCTGACCCAGGAAAGGTTCAAGGTATAAACGATTTTCCGATTCCAAACAGTGTGAAACAGGTCCGTAGATTCTTAGGTATGTGCGGCTGGTATCGTAGATTTATTAAAAACTTTGCCAGTCTCGCAGCCCCAATAACTGATATGCTCAAGAAGAGCAACAAAAAATTTGAAATGTCTTCTGAAGCTTTAGTAGCTTTTGAGGAACTCAAGACAGCGCTATCAACGGCTCCATTATTGAACAAGCCTGATTATGATAAAATGTTTTCGGTGCAGTGCGATGCATCAGATCAAGGTGTCGGAGCTGTTTTGTTCCAAATTAATAATGAAAACGAAGAGCAACCCATAGCATTTTATTCGCAAAAATTGAACCCATGTCAATCCAATTATACAGTCACTGAAAAAGAGTGCCTTGCAGCTATTTTGGCCATTAAAAAGTTCCGGCCATATATTGAAGGGTCACACTTTCGGGTCATTACTGACCATTCTAGCCTTAAATGGTTAATGACTCTTAAAGATCTGAGCGGTCGATTGGCTAGATGGTCCCTTAAGCTGCAGGCATTCGATTTCGAAATTGAACACAGGAAAGGTTCAGCCAATGTCGTACCTGACGCGCTGTCGCGAGCTTTTGTTGACAGCATTGATGCTGAAGACCCAAATGATTTGGCAATAGACCTTGAATCCGATGATTTTAAGAGCAAAGAATATAGTTCTTTAATTTACAAAATTGAACAAAACCCAAACCAATACCTAGACATTAAAATCCAAGAAAAACGGATTTACAAAAAGTTTTTCCCAGCTGACGGTGACGTTGATAAAACAGACCTTCAATGGCGACTTTGGATACCACTTAGTCTCGCTCCTGAACTTATCCGAAAGGCTCACGTTCCACCCAACTGTAGTCATGGCGGCTTAGCTAAAACATTGTCAAGGTTGAGAAATTATTATTTTTGGCCGAGAATGGCAAAGGATGTTAAAGAATTTATATCACAATGCGTTGTGTGTAAAGAAAGCAAAAAAACAAATAAGAGCATAAAACCACCAATGGCTACCCACATTGCGTTTGAAAGGCCATTCCAAAAGCTTTATATAGATTTTATGGGGCCTTATGTGAGATCAAAGCAGGGAAATACATATCTTTTCGTGTTATTAGATCATGTTACAAAATTTGTGCTTTTAAAGCCTATTCCAAAAGCAAATACACAAACAGTCATTAACTTTTTGAGCCAAAATGTGTATAGTGTTTTCGGAGTGCCACAGTTTATTCAATCAGATAATGGCAAACAATTTGTGTCTGCTCAGTTTCAACAACACCTTGCCAAGCATGGAATACGGCACATAAAGACAGCTCTATACTCGCCTCAGGCTAATGCGTCAGAACGGGTAAATCAATCAATTCTATCAGGAATACGCTCTTATATTAAAAAGGATCATAGAGAATGGGATAAATATATTCCCGAAATCCAACAATCTCTTTGCACTGCAGTTCATCAGTCGACGTCAAAAACCCCTTATTTCTCATTATTTGGGACACAAATGATTACGCATGCCAGCTGGTATCCATTGTTACAAAACTTGGAGCTTCTGAATGACCCAGAGTTTCAAGCAGTGAGTAAAGCCGATCGCATTGGGTTGATTCAAGATCAACTCAAGGATCACCTTAAATTAGCGTTTGACAAACGTGCAAAGAATTATAATCTTAGATCGTCAAATAAAAAGTTTCAACCAGGTCAAGAAATTTATCGTAAGAACTTCGTACAAAGTGATGCGAGCAAGAAAATTAACGCTAAATTCTGCCCAAAATATCTCAAGTGTAGAGTAGTACGCGGAATAGGAAACGCACTTTATGAAGTGGCTGATACTAAAGGCAAAATTGTTGGAATTTTCCACTCAAAAGATTTAAAAGCATAAAACAAAATGAGACTCCTATCTCAGGGCATGGGTCGAGCCACACGTCTTATTATAATAACGAAACATAATTTCCATTTCTTTTTCACATGACCATGTTTCTAAACAAATGGTTTTGTAATGAAATTATTTATGAAACCCTTCAAAACTACGCTACAACATACATAGTCAATTTTTTTTTCACCACGATCAATGTAAATAGACCATGAATATTGCTAGTTCGAAAGAACCACTGAACCGATTGTACAAATTGGTTTCGAAGATCGACAAATGGGCATTTTGATTAACCAATTTCCGATCACGATCTTTCTCTTGCTTACTTACTCTCGACACAGACGGTCCAACTAGCAGCCCCCGTGACTTGTGAATAGTCTAAATATTTAATATAATACAGCACATGTAAGTTCAAGACATATTTAAGAGTTCTTAATGCACAATGCATTTATTTCAAACCTTTTTGCAATTACTTCTTAAAGTGATGTAAGGTATTTAATTGGACTGGGATAATACTCGTGTGGTGATCGGATGTCCAAATTGTACATGTACCTAAGAACTGTACATCCATTGTAGTTTTTTAAATATTTTTCGTATAATAAATATTGTATAAAACGTAAGTCAAACAAACTTTAATTGTTTTAAATACAATTTATTTATTAAATTCTATTGATCGATTGACACAGGGAGAAGCGATTGAGAAATCAAAATCTCTAGAGAGTCATCACGTGCAGAGATTTTAAGTCTTACTCGTATACGTACCCTGGTGCTTTTTTCTATCGCCACCGTGGTCTAGGAGCAAGACGTTACCAACCAGATTTACAGCCATCGTTAGCATCATTACGACTCAGCTGTAAGGAAGCTCTGAAGATTGTAACTCTTGCCATCACGTTGAAATTTACGCCCATAGTACCATATAGTACAATGCTTGAAGCACCCGAGGTCCACAATAAGACAAAACCCTCCATAAACTCAACCTTGCCATATCGTCGAAATGTGCTGTCCGGAAAAGTTTAACCTCAATTTTCCTAACTTAAATTAAAAAACAGAGAGACAAAAGTGAAAAAAACAGACAAGCTAAAACAGAAAAATTGAAAAAAAAAAAAATAGTTTATTACTGAATTTATAGTTAATATAGTCGATAAATTAAAACTAAAGTTCAAGACACGTGACATTTGATTTTGATGATAAAGTGTACAACAAAAGGAATTATTATTTATTATTAAGAATATAGAGTATGAGAGTGGAAAAAAGTAGAAATCAATAATGTCCAATTAGTCAAAAAGAGGAAAAAAAAAAAAAAGAATACCCTATTTGCCAATCCCCATAACTTAAATCAAATCATATAAAAAAAAAATTATTTTAAATCCTTACGAAAAACAAATAAAAACAAAAAAACGAATAACTGATAAGAGAATCTACATCAAGCATTGTGCGCACAACGTTGGATGGATCCTCGACACAACAAGTGAGTAATTTGAAATCAATTGATTATTATTTGTATTTGAGTTAGAGGTATGGGTAAATGTCTACATAAAATCTTCCACTTTTTATCACTCCTATATTGCATTAAAATTTACATTCTCATAAAAAAATTCCTTTATGTTTAACTTCAATTGAGACACCCTGTCACGAAATTATGTTAAAATATTATTTGTGTTGAGAATTTAATTTGCTTAAAGATCAAAATCAAAATTTATGAGTTAAAATTTATGAAGATACGCATTCGTCATACGTAAAGAGAGAAGAATTCACTCAATTGTGTGCAGACTGAGTTGCACTCACTCTTTTCTCACTTATAAAAAAAATAATAATACATTGTACCTGACAGTGAGTGTAATTTTTTTGTTGTGCTAGGAAAGAATAAAATGAACGAGTGTTTATTGAGACAAGTCTGTTACACAATTATTTGCTCCAATTTGAGTTATTTGCAAACCCAGTAGAGATAATGATTTTCTTATCTTAATAGTAGAGAGAACTTGAAAATGAAATGTTAATTTTTTTAGACTTATTTTGATTTTCTTTTGTTTATATTATTGGAATATAATTATGTACGAACCTTAATTTACGAATTTAAATATAATGGATTTTGAAATGGAAACTTTAATGTTAATCATTATTTGTTAATAATGGACTTTTAGATTAATAAATTAAAGGGGAAAGGTAAGAGATAAGGATTGGGTAGGTACGAGGAATATGTGACTTGAGAGGGAAAAGGGGCTACACTATCATTCACTTTTGGCATGTGTAGTATGGTGGCAGCATAGACCGCTGCAGGATAAGGGTTGCCACATAGCTATTGCTAGCGCAACAAAACACCTGTTGTGTTCATTTCATCTTTCTTGGTTTTGTGCAGAGTGAGACGATTTTAGTCTTTTCGATTGTTTTTGTGTATTGTAAAGTTTTTTGTGAGAATGGCACGAATATTTTATTTATTTTTGAGGGTATAATTCAGCAAGATTCCCCCCCATCCGACGAGTGAAGCCGTGCGTCGACAAGCGTGCCACCTGCTGATATACAAGGAAAATAAAACCTTACTTCCAACCTTCACAAAACATACATATATAGGTATAAATGTGGTACATTCAAGAAGACCACCCTATCCGCTTATAGGTCATAACAATTGGCTTCCATTGTTTATTTTGAAAGCCAGGTGAAACTTTTATTCCTGATGCGTAGGGAAAAGCATTTTTCTTCAGAACCTCCTACACACGTCAAGCATCCAAATGCATTCAAATAAAGATATATAATATGCATAAAATATACGCATCCATCTTGAACACAACACCACTAAGCTGAACTCTTACATCATCTGCAGGATATTCATTCAGAGAATTCATAACAAAAATCATCTAGCCATATGGTAATGCTCCTTTTGGCTTCGTGTAAAACGACCAGAAAATGTCCCTTATTTTCTTTTCAATGGCAGCGAGGTTGTAGCTGGGAACTTTCATTCAAATCCATTTGTTTTTATTTAAAAATTTGCACAAGGATTCTCTTTGTGTGCGTGTGTGTGGGAGAACAAATATTTTTCTTACACTAAGAAAAAATATTGTTGAAAAATGACTGTTGCTGTTTATTTTTGAAATGAAAACTGTCAAATTTATGAGAAATTCTAATAGAATGGAATAGAATAGAATAGAATAGAATAGAATAGAATAGAATAGAATAGAATAGAATAGAATAGAATAGAATAGAATAGAATAGAATAGAATAGAATAGAATAGAATAGAATAGAATAGAATAGAATAGAATAGAATAGAATAGAATAGAATAGAATAGAATAGAATAGAATAGAATAGAATAGAATAGAATAGAATAGAATAGAATAGAATAGAATAGAATAGAATAGAATAGAATAGAATAGAATAGAATAGAATAGAATAGAATAGAATAGAATAGAATAGAATAGAATAGAATAGAATAGAATAGAATAGAATAGAATAGAATAGAATAGAATAGAATAGAATAGAATAGAATAGAATAGAATAGAATAGAATAGAATAGAATAGAATAGAATAGAATAGAATAGAATAGAATAGAATAGAATAGAATAGAATAGAATAGAATAGAATAGAATAGAATAGAATAGAATAGAATAGAATAGAATAGAATAGAATAGAATAGAATAAAATAGAATAGAATAGAATAGAATAGAATAGAATAGAATAGAATAGAATAGAATAGAATAGAATAGAATAGAATAGAATAGAATAGAATAGAATAGAATAGAATAGAATAGAATAGAATAGAATAGAATAGAATAGAATAGAATAGAATAGAATAGAATAGAATAGAATAGAATAGAATAGAATAGAATAGAATAGAATAGAATAGAATAGAATAGAATAGAATAGAATAGAATAGAATAGAATAGAATAGAATAGAATAGAATAGAATAGAATAGAATAGAATAGAATAGAATAGAATAGAATAGAATAGAATAGAATAGAATAGAATAGAATAGAATAGAATAGAATAGAATAGAATAGAATAGAATAGAATAGAATAGAATAGAATAGAATAGAATAGAATAGAATAGAATAGAATAGAATAGAATAGAATAGAATAGAATAGAATAGAATAAAATAGAATAGAATAGAATATAATTGAATTGAATAGAATAGAATAGAATAGAATAGAATAGAATAGAATAGAATAGAATAGAATAGAATAGAATAGAATAGAATAGAATAGAATAGAATAGAATAGAATAGAATAGAATAGAATAGAATAGAATAGAATAGAATAGAATAGAATAGAATAGAATAGAATAGAATAGAATAGATATTTATTCTCAAAACTAAAAAAGTACAATATTATTTAAATGAGGAAAAGCATGACTTAGAAAGCCGTCTGCCGTCACTAAATGCTAAGTTCTCTACAAACTGTTGCGACTAAACTGTAATTTTAGTTAAACATTTAGCTAGAACTTAAAGAGAACGTTTACGGAGACTAGTTTTCTACAAAACTTCGTGAAAATTTCTTACGTTTATAAAGCTCCAACTAATGTGGAGTTACCAAACTCAAAGAAAAGATGGACGAAAAATAGTACTTCCTTTAAACTTCTGTTAGGTTGCTCCAAACGGCTTATAGAAATAGTGGCAGAATTCTGAAAATCTATATAGAGTAAAGTTTTGCAGTGGAAGCAAGCCTTCAAAGCTTAAAAAGTCAAAATGTAAAGCGAACAGAATCTGTTGGCTGTCATGTTAAAGTTCTTGTGAAATAACGATATTTTGTCTAATGTTCTGTATCCGTGTCAAAACTCACGTATGTTTATGAAATTAATATATCATCAATTCATCAAATTTATAATACTAGTTGTGAGAACGGAGTCAAAAGTTTTTGATAAATACATGGATTGCAAATAAAAAATTCAATCAGAAAATCGTTCAGTGTATGCTATGCAGACCTAAGTTTCATATATGCCTCCATTCTAAACAAACATTGGCTAAAAACGAAATGTCTAGAATTTTTAGAAATTATACGTAAACCAACATAAGTTGAACATATTACTTTCTCTAAACGTGACTAAGGAACTTATTAGAAAATTTAATTCAAACTCAAGGTTATTTCCGGGAATGGCTTAATGTGGGTAATACTTGTACATTAACAAAAATTATTTCATCCTAGGACTTAACTTGAATGCGTAAGAGATTTAGAAAATCTATGTTCTCCCGCACCAGCGCAAGTTTAATGAAAGCACATGTGCATCTTGATAAAAGTTACTTTTCATACGAAAAAGCGAATATTTTAGTCAAGAATAAAGTTGAGATAGTCCATAAGTCCCTCCTAAACACACACATCCCCACCAAAATAACCTTAGTTAAAAAGTTCAAAGTCGTGCTATGGAATTTTGCAAAAACTTTCTTATATACTTAAATCTAAATTTTCTATTGAGCTTGATGTGCAAATTTGCTTATGTTCAGCCACATCCTCCCATGCAGTCTTGGATTCTTTAAAGTTTAAAATGTTTTAAACTTAATTGTACATATTGTTCGTTATGATGTATGGTTGTGTGCAGTCGAAGTTTGTGCTCAAAGTGAATTCATTAGACACACAGAAGAAGACTTAAGCTAGAGTATGAAAATAATTTGTTAGAGTTTTTGAAAAGTTTTGTAGATATTTTTTCGTTTGCAGAAAATCCTTGCAATTTGGTCTTTAAGTCTGGCAAGAAGCGAAGGTTAATTTATTTGGGTGATGAAATTATTATTCTTAAAAATGTTTTAATTTGAATGCCTGAACAATAGAAACAGTAAATGTTCGTAAGCTTGACATTTAATTAATTTTTAATGGAAGTCGTAAATTATGTTACTTTTTCCTTTCTTAACCTTTTCACAAAGAAATTTACGTCGTGCTGTAAAAGTTTACCACCCAATATTTAAGTTGTCATAAAAGTTATACAATGTTAATATTTTTGGATGAAATTTAAAAATAAATACAAATGTTCGACTGGCGCTTAGGTTCAAGGTGCTTATACAAGTATTATGGAACAATTAAAAACAAAATAAAATTCATTCTTTAAGCAGATGCATCAAGTTCCTTAAAAGTTTGTGCGAACAGAAAGAATCCCATCTAATTTCTTTAACACACACACATGAAAAAAGAAAAAGAAAAATTTAGGAACAAAAATTATAACATTTTTAAAATATCTTTTTGAAAAACCAGTTTAAGGGTTAATAAATATTTGTGTGCCTTTTTTATTAATTATTAGTTAATTCAAAAATGTCTTTGAAAAATCGAGTTTTAAATAAATAATTTCGATTTTTTTTATAACTTTAAATACTCACAAAGTTTAAAAAAGTTTAACCAAGCCGTCATCAAAATATTGAGTTTTCAAACAAAAATTAGTTTATATTCGGCAAAATATTTTTAAGGTTATGTTGGTATTCCTATTGACATTCCTATTACATTATCTATGTATATGATTCTATGTAGAATATTTTGAATTGAACCATGTTTTTCGAGATAAATTTTAACAATTTGCTTTGCTTTCGTCTGAATGTATTCCTGGTAAATTGCAAAAAAACAGAACTTTGACAGGTGATTGAGACTATATTGCGTTAGAAACATCTACTAATCTGAATGCCATCTTATTTTTTCTCAAAAAGGCACCTATACAATTTTGATAACATTTTTTCTGTTTCGATTCATTTTTAAGATCTATCATTCAATTTATAAAAATGAAATTAATAAGATAACAATAGAACGAATTTTTTGATTTCTAACTTTCTTATTATCGATAAAATGATTAAAACTATGTATGTTTTATATTTTGGGGTATTGTAAAACATTTTAAAATATCAAAGTTCTTTTAAATCATTTACATTTACGAGTACACAATAATAAAGAATTTAATTGTCGTACGCACATTTTTACTCACGACTTATATACTATAAGACAAGTTATGCATTCGTCAACAAAAATCGAACTCGAGATTTTGATCAAAGTTAACATTACGATGATAGCGAAGACGAAAAAAGTGGGTCTTGTAATTCTGTCTGTCAACCTAAATAGCTCGGCCGATTTTCTTGGAACTTGGTGGATATTGTTTTTAAATTCCCCCCCCACATGACTTTTTCTTTGATACCAAAAATAACGGTACCTTCCATACGTTTCTTTCGAAATTTTATAAATATTTTTTCTCTCAAAAGCTGTACCACAGATTTAAGAAAAATCAAAAAAATTCATTTAGTTAAAGCTAGGTAATTGTTGAAATTTTTTTTGGAAAAAATGGTTATTTTTGGTACCTCCCATGGAACTATTTTCTCAAAAACGGTACAACCGATTTTGATCATTTTATTATTTCAAAGCTCCCGAAAAGTTTTAATATTATTGAGTATTCAAATTTTCAAAAAAGAAATTTTTGCATTTTAAAAAAAAAAAATAATTTTTTTTTTAGAAGCTCAATATTTCGAAAACTCCATGCTTGATTTTTTTTAAACTTGATTAATAAAAGTTTCTTAATATAATCTACAAGATGTGAAAAAAAAAAATATTTTACCTAGAAATAACGGTACCCACCAAATGTTAAAAAATGGTTTTCGAAAATCGTATTTTTCTCGAAAACGACTCCGAGAATTTTGATACAATTTTTTTTATTGTGATATATTTATACGATCTATAATTTATTAAAAAAAAATTGGAATCAAGATATTACTGACTGTACCTACCATAGAACCATTTTTTCGAACTTTGAATTTTTCACTATCGACATGACGGATTTTAATAAAAAATTTATAGAGAAGCTTCTAAAAAGTTGAAAACACATTAAGTTTCAAGACTTTGGCAAAAAAAATATTTTTTGAATAAAAAAAAAAATCATTTTTTTTTTTTGGAAAATTCGTTATCTCAAAAACGGCTCAATATTTTTTTCGAAATTTAATTTTTATTCGTGCAGTAATAAAAACTTTAAGTTGGCCTACGAAAATTTTTTCTTAAAAATGTTTTAAAATAATTCGCACCAGATTTTGTTTGAATTTTTGCTAACATTGACTTCTTAGTAGCTTAAAAAATATCTAAGAATTTTTAGAGTGACTTGCAATTATTGTTTTTGCAATAGATCATACTCGATACTTTTCAATGGATATTTATGAATAAACTGAAACGTTAATTTTGGAATACAGCAAGGTAGGCATTAAGGCTCTATGCTTTTCATGAAATTTATTAAAAACTTACCATTCTGTGTTGAAGTACTCGTATTTAAATTATATCATTTATGCAGACGATGTTACCTTAACTGACCGTTATTCGGAAATTTGATAAATAAAAAAAATTTTAGTTTTACGAGAAAGTTTTTGATTGTTTTTTTTCATTTTTTAAGATGTTATAGAACCTAAAGAATATTCTTTTTGTAAAATTATTTTTTCGCCACCTGTAGGACAGTTCCTACATTCTTCGATTTTAATTAGTAACTTTGTGTACTCGTATATACATTTTTAATAACTTTTGAAATTAACGTTATCGCAATTCCTCAAAAATTATAATGAATAATGTAATAAACCACAACTTATTCAATGATTGAGTATCTACACCTTTCTATAAAAAAATCTAAAAATTTATGTGGAATCAGGAAAGGGCCAAATGCGAATAGCTAATACACAAATGACCACGAAGCCACCATCCTACGCCCACAATCATAAATCACTTGATTAAATATGCATTAAACACTATTAATTTCAAATTGAGCATAAAACCAAGAATTCTATTAGTTTGTAATTTTATTGACACAAAACTGAAAATGCATGTACATAATATATTCATATCCTGAGGGAAAATCGAATAAATTATTACCTATCTGTGGGTGTTCCGATTAGAAATCCCATATTTAAATGTTCGAATTTCAAAAACATAATTAGATATGTATACACTTTTGCGGTAAATTAGTATATGTCAGTCCCTTAAGCGGGTAATTTTAGTTTTTAATGAGTAATATGTGTATGTGTAGAGTGTAGGTGTATGTAGGTAAAAAATCCGCCAAGATCGATTAGTTCACTTTTTGACTGGAAAAATAATTTATATCGATTTTTCGTTCTGACGAAATTTTAAGTAGAAAAAGTTGGAAAAAAGGGCTCGGTAGCGCCCAGCAAAGTTCTGGAACTACACCCTTTTTACAGGAACAAACCCCTCCCTATCTTCAGTACCAATGAAGTCAGAAACTTAAAATTCCGAATATTTGCTAAGCTAGTCAGGCACAGGCGCCCCATCAAATTTTAATTTTCTAGCATAAGCGGTTCCTGAGATATAAGGCCTCAAAAATCACAAAAACCGTAACTGATTGACTGACTGACTGACTGACTGACGGATCATCAAAATAATGAAGCACTTCCCGACATCGTAGAATCCTGTAATTTTGCACAACGTTAGGTCTTGTCATGCGAGCAAAGGAAACAATTTGAAGTTTTCCATTCAGGGGGTGTGGTATCCGCCCACTTTCTCCGAATTGGTGTTTGTTGAACGGAGCACTTCCGACTGCTGTAAGACTATGAAAGTTGGTAAAACAGTAGGGCTTAAATTGCATACAAAGAAAAAATATAAAATTTGACGTTTTCCATTCAGAGGCGTGGTATCCGCCCACTTCCTCAGAACTGATGTAAATTATATGACACACTTCCGATTGCAGTAGAACAATGAAATTTGGTGGAACGGTAGGGCTCAAATTGCATATAAAGGACCAAAAATAAAAATTGAAGTTTTCCACATTCAGAAGACAACATGATTATTGACTAAAATTTGATGGACTTACTTGGCAAGTTTTTTTTTTATGCCCAATTCGAATTGACCAGTTAACACATAAAATTTTAGTCAGTAGTCATTAAATAATAAAATTTCTTTATTACATTGTAGCTGTTTCAATATTACTCTACTTTAAATATTCGGTATTAAACCTTCATGAAGTAAGAACTTGGTGTACTTCTAGATCCTAGTACTTTTCACGGCTGACTTGTTACACAAAGGTTTTTGTATAGAAGAACTTGGCTCTTTTTTTAACATTTATGTTTTTGGTCTGACATGAATTAGTAAAAATACGTACTCAGAGCTGGTGTTGTCAACTTCCAACTGTAAATGTTAATATGTCCCCGATTTATCATACAATTATTCTAGCTAAACCTCAAGTTTGTGGTATTCAAAAATTTCTCCGAATGTGGATAAAAACTTACATTCCTGAGAGAACGCAATCTGTTTAACAAAG
Organism: Philhelius festivus; assembly: GCA_963931855.1. Taxonomy (NCBI): domain Eukaryota; kingdom Metazoa; phylum Arthropoda; class Insecta; order Diptera; family Syrphidae; genus Philhelius; species Philhelius festivus. The sequence continues at coordinate 38,205,102 of OZ007556.1, read as the reverse complement.
ACATCTGACGTTCCTAAAGGTAGTAATCGTGGACCACTTCTTTTCAACATCTACGTACAAGATATACCATTATTTTTCTAGAATGCGTTTTGCTTGATGTACCTACATTATGTATATATGAGTTACACATTTTTGTTTGTTTTTCAAATTGACCATCACTATCATCATATTAATGTTCTTCAATTCAGACAATCTCCGGTATTAGTCTTTAAGTGCTTGTGTGAAGTTCGATGAAAATCGATAAGGCAGTTTACTAACAAGGGGCAACAACTCACGTTGGTTTCCAGAAAAGTTACTTTGTATATTTGATTGGTTATAGGGATGTCTGTGGTAATTTGAGAACCAGCAGGTCCGATTATGCAATATCTTTTTTGGTTTTAAAGTTGAACATGGAAGGAAATGAAAATATAATTTTTTTTGAGTCATAACAGTTTGAAAATGAATCTCTGACTGTGACAAATTTCTTACACCGATATAGAAATCCTAAGCATTTCTCAGCGTTTCTGCCGGTCTTGAGAATGTGCTCATTCCTAGAAAGATCATAGTTGACACACATACCGAACACTGAGAGCTTTTCGAATTCTTCAATGCAAGTGCCATTTAAGTACATTTCGCTTCAACGACAAAAGACAGCCTTCGATGTTTGCGAAGGCAAGAGGAACCGAGGAAAGTCGGTTTTGTGGATGGGTTGGAACAGGAAACTTCCAGAGACTGGTAAAGGAACAAGTCAGAAATAGGTATGACTGCCAAGTTCTAAGCGATCTTATGTGCCAAATTAAAAAAGTTGTAAGAATCAAAGTTCAATGAGCTTATCATACGTTACCGTTGCAAATATGAAAAGGTCAGGGTAGATTACTTGGACAATGAAGTGGATTAGAGGTTTCAGCAAGAAGTCATTGATAGAAATGAGGAATAAATGCGAAGACAAATCGGAGCCTTGGGGAACACCAGTTATTATTTTGTGAAAATCAGACTTGTAACCATCCAATAGAAGATTTATTGAAAGATCCCAAAGGTTATTTTAAATCCAAAGAAAAAAGGTTTCATTGTTTCAATGAATGAATGCTTCAAAAATACCAAGCGCTTGCTTTCTCGAAAACAATGTAAAGATCTGTTCCACTCTTTGGATTACCAGTGGAACAATTGCTGCGAAAGTCGTATTGGCGGGCATTTAAAGATTTTCTGTCTTCGAGATAGTTCTAGAACGGACGATTGTTTAGCGATTCCCTGGCCTTGCAAAGAAGGATCGTGCAACTGGTCGCTAGGGGGAGGGGGAAGAAGAGTCGCCTTCTTGAGGAACAAGCTGGACGAATGTTGTTTTGTATCTTCCATGCCAGATTTCAGAACAGTAGGAGCGATGGAAAAGCTTACGCAATAGTTTTTGGAGCGAGGTAGAATGGGGTGTATACCATCAGGACCAGCTGGTCTGTATATCAAGACCTCAAAGGTCTCCAAAAAATGTATTGCTCATTCATATCTGGCTGCAAAAAGCTCCAATAAATCACTTAAGTTTCTTGGATGCAAACACAAAATAGATACCTTGAAATTAATAAAGAACTACAACCGAAATGTTTCTCAGTTTATCTTGCGGTAATTTTTGAAGATTTCGCTTTTTTGCGTACATTGCTACACTCTCCTCAAGTAATGACAAAATGCTTCTAGAAATGTCTAACAGTTTAGAATAACTTTGGGCGTAATGCTTACAGGGCGTCTTTCCTTAACCGCACTGCACGAATGTGGGATGTTTTAACTACCTCTATTATATGTTTCCTCCCATTGAAATATTTAGATTTTTGTATTGCTCTCCTCTTTCCTACCACGAGTCATTTGATGTCAATGTCATAATCAATTTGGTGGTATGCTAGTCAAGTTCGTTTATTTTATGTAAAATGTAACTCGTGTTTTCAACAAAAACATAAATGAGTAGTTTTAATCATGTAAAATAATTAACTGATTTTTTTTTTACCACAAACTAGCTAATAGAGGTCAATCAATATGTGCCTATGAGGATTTCCATTGCAACATTATAGATAATTATATTTATTTTATAATAAAATTGATGAAGGTAATTTAATAACACATTTAAAAAACAAAAAATTCATACATTTTTAAAATGTTGTCATCAATTTTCTATAAAATTAATCATCTCCTGATAATGCTAATTATGACGTTTATTTAAAACAATAACTTTAAAATTCAAATTGCCATCATTATTTTGCACAAAGTTGCGTTTCATAAACAGACCTAATTATCAACCTCAAATAATAAACGTCAAAAAAAATAAATTGGAATTTAAATTAAAATTCAAATACCAAATAAATGGTTTGGTATGAAAATGTGAAAATCAATAAAATACCTACATAAAAGTTGTCATTTTAAACAATAATAATAATCAAAATCCACGCCTACGCTAACAAAAACTATAATAAGTTAAGTTATGTATTATGCAGGTTCTGCAGGGGTATGTTATGCGTTCGTAAAACATTATTGATTTGGAGATTTAAGTCAATCGATACCTTTCGCATCCGCTTGTATACCCATTGCACATGTTAAGAGCCCTTGCGGAGATTGCAGATTACCATTTTAGGTACTCGTATGTATATTAACTTTATTTTTCATCATTCCCCCGGTACTCTAGGGGGTTAACAATTTTATGGGACCAATCTTCTTCCGCATTCGTGTTGTTCCAAAAGTCATGAAAGATCTTGACATACATAAGGCCGAAAAATTTCTGCGTAAGTTTCATCATTTGTCCTACTCTGCAGGTCTCTTTTCAAGTGGATGGAAATTTTTATTTGTGCAACCAGTCCCTAAAAAAACTCGAATTTTCTACACTCTCTGTCAATCAACCGATTGTATGTACGTCCCCTCTTTCAAAATCAATTGAAACGCTAATCATTTTTCAGCTCAAGAAATATTTCGAAGAATGAAAGTTTTTTAATACCGGAGGTAAGGTATTCTTAGCAATAGGTCCACTGGTAATCTGGAGTATATCTCAACAAAAAATTAAAGAAATTATTACAATGATTTGGTGAAAAGAAGATTATCTCACTTGATATTTCGAAGACTTGATATTTTAAGCTCTCTTATCGAAAGTGCGATCTTGTGGTATCGATGAATCTCTTTTTCGTTCAGTTTGAAATTGCTTTTCGGACCTTTCAGCACAAGTAGTATTGGACGGTTTCACTGGTGTGCCCCAGGGCTCCGTTTTGTCTTCGACACTCTTCCTTATGTTCATAAATGATCTTTTGTCTGAAACTTCTATTCCACTAAATTGTTTCGCTGACGACAGTACCCACCACACCCCTGTCCTTTGCATGTGGACTTCCAACGGCAACAACTGACAATCTCATTAAATTCTGATCTTAACAGCATTGTCCAATGGGGAATCAAAAACCGTGTAGAATTTAATGCTTTGAAAACTCAATGCTGTCTGCTGTCGCTCTAGCGTAACTCTAGCTCAATGCCGCTATACATGGGTGACACTTGAATTGAGGAGACTTAACAGCTTTCAAATCTAGGCATTTGCACCAGACCATCTTTTGTGGATTGATCACATATTTGACGTTGCCAAAAGCGCTTCTAAATGTTTCGGTTTTCTCCGCAGATACAAGAAGTTTTTTAACCCTTCTGATCTGGCTATAATCTTTAAAGCTTATATTCATTTAAGGCTTGATTAAAATTCCTATATTTTGGCAGGTGCTCCAATAAACCACTTGAGTCTCTTGGATAGAATCCAAAAACGAGCTTCAAAGATGGATAGAAATTGTATAACAGCAACATTTGCATCTCTCAAGCTCCGACGCAATGTTTCTTGTCTTTAATTATCTAACCATTTTTTTTATAAACCGTGTTCTAGTGAAATAACAAATTGCATTCCCTCTTCAACAATACAAGCGTAATAATCGCGCTTCCGGGAATGCTCATCATCTTACACTTGAGTCCAATTTCGAACAGATATTCTTTTTCTAGCCGCACTACACGAATGTGCAATGCTTCAGCCGGCACAATATTTCCCACTTATTACAATGTGTAGACATTCTCTTATATCCTCCCACCGTGCCTAAACATATGTATATAATAAATTATCGCCTGCGTTATTTATCTGCCTTCATCAGATCAACCAGCGCAATAAAGGCACACATTATTTGAGTCTCAATTAAGAGTTACAAGATCATCATTTTTGTATATACAATCTCTTTACATGGTGTCAGAAGTGGGATGGCCTAAATAATGGCATCCTAACAAATTAATTTACGCTTACCAAAGGAGCTAGATTTTTCCAGTTTGGCGACAATTGGCAGAGATGGAAACGAAGTTTCTAAGTCTACTTGGGTGCTATAAACCGTATAGTATGGGTGACGCTGGGGAAGCACAAATCGCCATTTTCTAATGGCTGATCGGCATCGATATTTATAATTCACTGTCTCCAAATAACGGCAGAGTCAATGATATGTTCGGGCAAGTTTTAGGAAACATTCAGGCAAACCCAGATGGAAATGATTAAGGTGAACATAACCAATATGGAGATAATGCTGGTGCACGCAAAATATATAAGTAGTCAATATTCAAAGAAACGATGTTTTTTCAGAACAACAATAATGACGTCAAAGGTGTAGTAATTATATTGGCAAAGGTGTTCTTTGCAAGGCTGCGAAACATCAACATGAATGAAAATATTTTGTTTAATTTTAATTTTTTGTTTAAACATTACAAATTCATTTCATTGGAATTATGCGCCAGATGCAAATACAGGGACTGTGTCGATGAATACCAGTTTCCTGATGGAAGACATTAATATGCAATTATGTATTACTATATTCCTGTCTAATGGAGGGAGAATTTCTGCTGAATATGGAAATAATATCGAAATCGATTAAGAGAAAAAAATCGGAACTGTATATCCGTTGCAGGTGGTATTTGTTCAAATGATGAAGTTTTTTCTTGTTTTTTTTTTTGTTTAAAGAAAAATGCAGGGGTGTCAATTATTCATAATTAATTTCTTTTTAACTTGTTTGTTGAGGAAACTCGAAGTAATGAGTTTTAATTAAGAAACATTTTTTTGAAAGAAAATAAAATATAATATTGTACGTTATTTTCTTTTAAATGCATCATAATTTATCTCACAAAAAAATTCACAAATGAATCGCACATATGGGCTCTTTTTTAAACATACTTTGGAGTTTAAAAATATTACAGGGTGCGTTTTATATTCCAGGTCGATGTACGTTTTCTTTTCAATAACTTTTAAATGAAATATAATTTTAAAGTTTTTACATTTTTGATTGATGATATGGTCTTTAGAATATGATGTAGGTCAAGTGCGCACTTCTGACCGTGGCACAAAGGCAATCTGTTCTAAGCCCAACTATAATAACAATTTCGGAGACTTTTAGTGTAATTTCATCAATTTCGTCTCTATTGTTGTCCTTAAGCATCTACGGTCTAGGCTGTGGTTGATTTATTAGTGTACAGCTTACCCTTGAAGTACCCCTTTAAGAAAAAATCGAGGGATCGTAGTGATCACTACTTTAAGAAATGTTTAGGCGGTCGTCTAAGGCGAGCGGAGAACTCCGATCTCGCCGACGTTTTTGGTCATTTCCCAGCAACTGTTGTGTCAATTGAATTTAATTCGGGTATAAATGAAAATCTTTTTTGAAAATGTCTAGCAAACTTGAAAAAGACATTCCCAATTTTTGTGCACGGCGTCGATGAGAATTACCGGGACATTCAGCAACACTCTGTGCCTGCCTCAATCCATCAATCGTTTCTAGAGTACGTCACCTAGTCCTTACTTTATCTCTTACACCCATATTAATAAAGATGGTTTAGTGGAGGTTTATCGTTAAGTCCTGGACTAAGTGCGAAATTTCATTAATAAAACAAATTTTCTGTTAAGTGACGTTTACTAATTATGATTAAGTTAAACCACCGAAGTAGGTGGTTTAGCGAAGGAATAAGAAATAGAAATGTCCACAGTCAGACACAAGCAATTGACAATCAATTTAGGTAGCCACAGAATATAAAAAAGAGATTGCTTATTTTTGTAGAAGATTTTCTTAAAAGGATTTTTGATAAACGTCATTTTACTATTCCGAGAACATTTTGTTTTTATTAATGTAAATATTTAAGCCATGGCTGAACTCCTATTCCATGGTTTAGCAAAACCATGGAATATAGGTGGAATAAGCGTTTTTTATTAAAAGGGCTGTTACTGTATGAGAGATTTTAAAATCAAAAATTGTACGCAGAATGATTAACTTACTTGTCACATGTTCAACAACAAAATAGTCACGTAATTTTCACACCGTTCTTACTGTACTTTGGAATTTAAAATTTGTATATAAAAAATAAAACATGGATGGAATTCGAGAAAAATGTTAAAATGCATAAAATTAATTATTTCAATTGCTAAAATTTCTCAAATATTTTGATCCTAAATAAATATAAATTTAGGAAAAGAAAATTTTAAAAAAAGAGGCAAAAGCTTAATAAGTAAATAAATGTAATCCCAAAAATGTTTGATTCTAAAATTTGCATAAAAAATTATTTTAAAAAGCAAACATTTTGATTGAAATGATCAAAAAACGGTTTTATAACAGGTAGTGTTAAAATCATTTATTGCACATTTTGTTTGACCAAAATGTAGACCATACCTAAAAATAGTGGACATCTTTTTACTTGCGATAAATATGTAGGTAACGAAGCGTTCCATGCTTCTACCAATACCGAACACACTGGGTGATTTAATTCACCATGACTAAGCAGCCGCCGCCGCAGCACCGACCGACGACACCATACGACGCCGCAGCTACCAACGACACCAGTTACCCCGCTAAGATAAAGGGATTTTATACCTTGTCTTAATACAATATGCAGTCACTATAAGATCATGACGTCACAGTCGGTTGAACACATTGGGTGATTTGCATTCGACCAGTATATAGTTCACACACAGTTTATACGAAAAAACAAGTGACTTTCCTTTTGTGAAGGAAAGTCACTTGTTTGCTACGGTCGAAGCTGACGAGCTAGATTTTAGTTTACAAGTCATCTGAAATTGTCCGGCTATTTCGTTCCATCAGTTTGGTTCGAAGAATAAAACGTCCTAATTGCCACCAGGGGCTTTGGTACCTGCTGATCTTGTGCCTACCAGCGGCCTTAAACTGTTGATCTTGTGCCTACCAGCGGCCTAAAACTGTTGATCTTGTGATTACCAGCGGCCTTAAACTGTTGATCTTGTGCCTACCAGCGGCCTTAAACCGTTGATCTTGTGCCTACCAGCGGCCTAAAACTGTTGATCTTGTGCCTACCAGCGTCCTTAAACTGTTGATCTTGTGCCTACCAGCGGCCTAAAACTGTTGATCTTGTGCCTACCAGCGGCCTTAAACTGTTGATCTTGAGCCTACCAGCGACCTAAAACTGTTGATCTTGTGCCTACCAGCGGCCTTAAACTGTTGATCTTGTGCCTACCAGTGGCCTTAAACTGTTGATCTTGTGCCTACCAGCGGCCTAAAACTGTTGATCTTGTGCCTACCAGGGGCCCAAAACCTGCCGATCTAGTGCCTACCAGGGGCCCTAAACCTGCTGATCTTGTAAACGCCAAGAGCGTAGTCCGTATTTATAAGAGAATAAACCGATACCGAATGCCAGTTAACGAAGGAACCAGATGCCAGAATAAAGCTTTCTAGAGGAAACCAGCAGGACCCCGATACAAGGAGAATAACCGATGTTTACCAGATACACCAGGCAGGGTGTAATTAATTAAAGTCAAGAATATTTAAGTTGTTATATGAATTTAAGATTTGTTTTTCAATAAAGATTTTGTATAAGGTTTTAAAGACCTTCCTACTGAAGTTTCGTGTTTTTCTTCAGAATGACCCTGGAAATCCGGCGAGCAAAACCTCGGCTGGAAAGCAAAAAGCACATCACAAATTGGCGCCCGAGCAGTGGCAAGTGTTGTATATTCGTAAAAAAGCCGGACTCGAGATTTTGATCACACTTGAACTTGGCGATGATAGGGAAGATGAAAAAAGTGAGCCTCGGAAATCTGTCTATCTGTCTAACAAAACTGCATCGGCTTCGCCAATTTCGATTTTCTCAAAAACAGTACAGCTGATTTTAATGAATTTTTTTATGCTGCTCCTTAAAAGTTTGAATAGTTTTTTTCGCATTTACATTTTTAAACAATTTTTTATATTTAAATTAATTCTTAAATTGGTAAAAGTAACGTTATCCACCACACAAATGTTAGAAAATGGTTTTCGAAAACCATATTTTTCTCGAAAACGACAGAAGAAAGTTTTCAATAAAAACCATGTTCTCGAATTTTGACGTTCTCATTATTGGCATAACGTATTTTAATAAAAGTTAAGTTTTTCTTATACAGAAGTTTCTAAATAGTTTGAAATAAATTATTGCAGATCAAAACATTAAAACAAAAATGTTTAGATTTTTGAAAAAAAATTCAATTTTTGGTTTTTGAAAAATCGATATCTCAAAAATGAGACAATATTTTTTTTAATATGATTTTTCTTTGTACAATAATAAAATCTTTAAGTTTACGTACCAACATTTTTTCACAAATTTTTAACGTTGCGTCTATTTTAATGTAGACGTAGTGACCCTTCGACTCTTTAACCTTTTGTGACTAAATTTGAAACGATCGATTCGTTAATCGGTTAGTCAAGATTCATACCTCAAAGGACCACAAGATTGTACTGTAGCGGTCCATGAAATTTAACAGAAGAACCTGAAACAGTCGATTCCATGCAGTGAACAAGAACTCGGCCATTTGCAGACTTCTGCTTGGCACATTTTGCGTCGGTACTTTATCTTAAGCCACGAGGTGCATTTTTGGATGAATGGCTGTGTAAACAAGCAAAACAACCGGATATGGGACGACTCAAATCTACACGAGGTTCACCAAGTGACAATGCATCTTTAAAAAGTTACCTACAGACCATACAGCTGACGCCATAATTGGCATTCTGCATGAACGATTTGACAACCAAGGTTATGCGATTTGATCCCCCTAAGACTTTTCCTTGTGGATTTTCCTGAAGTCGCAGGTGTATGCAAATAAACCACAATCGATCGATGTCCTTAAGGTGCATATAACATAGGCTATCTCTCAAATTAAGCCGTATCTATGCGGAAGAGTCAATGAAAATTGGTCCACTCGAATCCGTGCCACCCGAAGAAGACGAGGCGAGCATTTGAACGATGTCGCATTTCATACATAATAACATACATAGGCCTTTCAACATCTACCCTATCTTATTGCAAAACTCTTTATAAAAACTCGTTTTTCTTAAAATCGCTACAATGGTCTATAATTTTTGGTTGTGCATAAATTTATATTCAACTACTAACGGGGTTGCTGTCTAATATAAGAGTTTTAATGTTCCATATGAGCTGTTATTTCCGAAAGATTTAAAAACCCCCTTTGATTTAGAATTTTCAAAAGAACAACTTCTATTCATCTTTAAGGCAAAATAAAAAAGTTCACTTATCCATTCTTAATAAGAATACGGCCTAAATCTATTTCTATCTCCCATATACTTATTGTGCTTTTGTGCAAAGTGATTTTTTAATGACATGTCCGTTCCTTTATCCAATCTTTATCTAATCGACATGAAAAGAATCTTCAAAACTTGCAAATATGAGTTGGGTAAACATCCCAAGAAAATTTTTAACAATCGACAATCGTACAAACATTAAATCAACCATCTCTGTGAGATGAATCATCTGTTAAGCCCCTCAATGCTCACATTCCAAATGAATTAACAATTGCTCATAATTTCAAAAAAAAAAAACCAACCTTCTTCCATTTTGTTTCCTGTCTACCCCCGTCGAAAAATTCATGTTATTCGTTTATAACGTATGACAGTAAGCCCCTTTGCAGTCCTTAAGAAGCAAACAACTCTAATTGCCTTCTTTACAAACTCTCTCTCATCTTCCATTTCAGAAATTATGACAGATGCCACAAGAAATTTAATTATTTAATCCTACTTTAATCAGCCGAAAAAGCCCAATGACCAGATGTTTTCTTGCCCGAAACGAACCCTTCGCTTAATTGGGCGAAGAATAATAAAAACCAAAAATAAAAGTAAGACCATTTTAAAAGATGAATGACTATCCCAAGCCATTAGGCACTGCCCCACTTATTACTTTGACCCTCGTTTGCATAACTATCGTCAATTGAATTATTAAAGTTTAAAAAGTCAAAGCAGAAGAAATATTTTGCAGGATGCTGTTTTGAAAGGACAGATTTACAAAGTTAATTACATGGTAGGCTTTTCCTAGAACAGAACTCTGGTCTTAAGCTAAACCGCTTTGTTTAATTTGATTTAAGCAACAAAAAACGCATGACTGCGTCGCATGTTCGTGCTCTTAATATTGAAAAGCTTAAGGGTTCATATTTCTTTCTTAATATGTTTTGAACTGCAAAAAAAAAGCAAAACGTAAAACCTATGTCTCCACTCAAAAAGCTTTGCATATTTTTTGAAACTAAAATTCTCAAAATATTGAAATTCTTAAATCGCAAATTCTCAATGTCATAAAACTTCAAGGTTTTTAGCGGGATCTCCTTCGAAAATTCATACGGTTTAGCGAACCACTGACGGACTGTTGTTTGCTTGTGTATTCATCTTTCCAACATCATATTACTGTTCGATTACTTGGGATCTGTTCGACTGAAAATTGAAAACTTTGTTTTCGCCTTTCTTAAGCCGAGTGGACGAGAGTTGAACACAAATCCGAAACTTACCATTAAGAAACTTTTACCGCAAGGAGATGAAAAACCTGTGTTGAAATTAATTCCTTGTGTCGTCGTGGCACTGTTTAACTTCAAACGATGTGTTGAGGCATAATCGGCAGAGGACTTGTGTAAATTATTATAGAAAAATGTTTAGCCTTTGAGGCTTTGTTAACCGACGAGACGTTTTGAAGTCAAAGGCAACCATCTGGAAAGAACTTGGTTTGAAGGAAAAGTTCTAATTTACCAGAGTTCAGTTGGTCGAGAGAATTTCTTTTTTTCTTTTGGTTGTTGTTGTTTTTCTTTTTATTAAACGTTAGCAAGTCCTTTGTCTTTGATAATTATTTTTTCTATGAAGCTGAAAAAGTGACTTCTGAAAGAAACGTTGTTAAATTATTTCCTTACGTAGTATAGCGATTGCATTTAAGGACCATTTGGTATACGTATATAGCGTTAGGCTTTGTAGCGGTCAAAGGTTAGAGTTGCTCAGAAACGCTATTTGAAATACCTGTATTAACAAACCAGAAATACGCAGACATTATTTACGTTTATGAGCTGTGCAATGGAAGTTCAACTAGTACGCAACAACGATACCATGAACTTTATCCTTTAGATATGTAGGTCGTGGCAGGCAGGAACGGTTGGCGGGCCTTCGACATGAAACAAGTCGTTACTGGAACTGAAATCCCCACTGTACTTCAGTACTCCATTACCTCTAAGTTCGTATTTTTAAGTTGTTGGGCTAGTTTAAGAGGTGGGCGTGGAGATTTAGGGTGCTACGTTCGATATTTTCATTAATGGGGGGAAGATTGTTGTCATTGATTTTCTCATATTCTCCTATAGAAGAGCATTTTAGCATCTTAGCTTTGCAGGCTCTATATTGTTTCGTTTCTTTTTTTTTAATTCAAACGCGCTCAAGGGTTTATTGTGAGACACTTATAATGTTCAAAATAAACATAGCACGAGCGATGGTGAAATAAGAGCGGGAGAGAAAGGAGGAGGAAATGTACATTGGTCTTGAATGTGTGCAAATTGAAATGCTGCCGGGTAAATTATACCATAATCGTTTTGTGCAACTAAAAAATGAATTTCTGTATTTGATGGTACGTTCAATATTAGGCTCGAGGGTGAACTGAAAAGCATTCCTAGTGAAACGGGTATCACGGGTGAACTGATTGAGGGAAGGAATGCAACTGGCATTTTGAGTGATAATTGTTTGTGAAAGAAGCGATGAAACGAAGATAGACATGAAACATTTTGACGGTGTTCAAGAGATGGGAATGATTCTATGATTGTTCTGTTCTGTTCTGTTCTGTTCTGTTCTGTTCTGTTCTGTTCTGTTCTGTTCTGTTCTGTTCTGTTCTGTTCTGTTCTGTTCTGTTCTGTTCTGTTCTGTTCTGTTCTGTTCTGTTCTGTTCTGTTCTGGATTATATCCAAAGAATGAAGAGAATTTTGGGCTACACCTGCCCAAAGATGTGAATTATAATCAAGTATTGGACGTAAAACTCCTTATAAAGTATAGCCAGATCAGAAGTGGTGAAAAATTTCTTACACCGTATAGAAATCCTAAGCATTTAGCAGCGTTGACCGCGTACTGAGAGTTTTTCGGCTCTTCGATGCAAGTGCCATTCAAGGATAATGGCATAAGGGGTACATTTAGCTTCAGCGAAAATAGACAGGTTTGAGTTTTCAAAGCATTAAATACCTCATTTATCAATGCTTTGAAGTTCGGAGTTTAATGAGCTTTTCATACGATACCGTTGCAATTCCACTTCCAAAGGAGTCGGACGTAAGTTTGAGAGCGAGTATGAAAAGCTGAGGGTAGAGTCGACAGCGATCTTTCCGCTGATTATTTATTAAACAGTCTATTTTATTTGTGTGTGTACTATTGATCCAGACCGGAGAACAGTATTCAGCAGCGTAGCTTCCTTGCTCCCTTGCTCCCTATGTTTTTCACGCCAACTTCTGGATGATGCTATTTCGAGATTTTAGTTTTGCTACAAAATTTGTATGGGTCCCAAGTGACTTCCAGATATTTCAGTGTAGGATTCTGAGTTCGATACATGTTTTTGAATCTAACTTAAGGTTTTTATTTATCGAGTTTGTTGCTAATGTGGAAAGAAGATACCTCTATTTTGCTCATACTGGGACATAACCTCAATTTTTAAAAATAAGCTGACCTTAACTGGATCTGGGATTAGGATTTTTTTCCGTATGTTTCATGTTTTGGTGTTGGGAAGTTAAAGCGATGTTGTCAGCGTATACCTTAATTCTCTGAGTTCGTCTCTGAAAGATCATAGGTTGAATAGTAGTGTAGCTTACATTAATCCCTGGGGTAGGCCGTTGTTCAGTTTTTTTCACCGACTCCTTGCATCATCGATAAAGACTTGAAACGATCTTTCGCTGGTCATGTTATAATGAATTGTTGCCATTTTGATGCAGGTTATGATCTGAAGAAGTTGGTAGATGCTGTCGTTGACTGTTGACTTTTTCAGTTTGTTTTCAGAATGTCTGAATAAAAACGTGCAAGCCAACTTTTTAAATACGTTTCACTAGAAAGAGAAACTAGGGAAGATACCATTTAGGCCAGCAGATTTTCCAGGCTTGAAGTTAAGGATTGCAGCTTCAAATTCCACAAGGGTATATGGTCTTAAAAAGTCCGTAATTTTTTAAAAGATTTATTTTCAGTAGTTTGAGACTCTGCTGGATCAATATGTTTTCTGCTTTACCTGAGGAGCCTAATAGAAATTCTAGCAGCAATATTCTAAGGGCTGATTGAGGCTTTTAGTGTGGCTATTGGCTTTTCGACTTGATTGTACATAGTTTGAATTTTCAACTGTCTTAAGCTACTTTCACTGCGTGCTTTATCGATGGACTTTAGCAGTTTCCTGCTGTTTCGAGTTCTCCATTTAACTCGAATTCTTCATACAGCAGCTGATCACCCGAGAATGTATTCTTTGTGGTTCCTCTCGAAATATGCTTTTTGGCTGTGGACTTGATGACGCCGATAAGACGTTTGTCGCTCTTAGCTAATGGATGTACCCATCTCAAATTTGAATTTAATTGGTCAGATTACAGGTATAGGCTGTCTGTGAGGGAAGCTAAGAAAGACTTTCTGGCTGGTTTGGAGAGTTCTTTCATCGCAATAGCGATAAATAAAAGCAAGCTATGGGTTGATGAAGATGATTCCTGCATTCTTTGCATAGAAAACTGGATTAAGATGGTTGACATTGGTCTATTTACGTTACTTAAAGTTTTTTACGTCATTCCGATATTGAAGTAACCGATGCATATGGTAATGTATGTTCCAGAAGCTTTTGACAGATCATTTACAGTTATCCAGGGTACACCACGATGAAATAAATTATGGATTTAATAAAAATAATGCGTCTAAAGCTCAATTCGTAGATATTATTAAGGCATTTGATAAGGTCAATCCCAATATACTTTTTATACAAATTGTAAAAAATTTCTGATGACAGAAATTATTTGAAAAGTCTTCAAGGCTTGAAAGTAGTTGGCCTCTTTTTCACAGTCTCTGAATACTTCCAATAACTCATCTAATATTTAAGATCTTACAGGTCTTTTTTTATGCGAAGCGGGTAAAGTGCTACTTTGAAAACTAAAATCGTAATGGTAAACATTGTTTTAGCTAAAAAAAAAACAAAACACATTTTAATAAATTACCCTTTGAAATAAAAATAAGAACAGAAACACAATCTACTTTGCTCATCAGTAAAGTAAGAAATTGGCGTTAAATCTCCATATGCAACAAAATCACATTTTAAGCACATTAAATTTTCCTTAATTCCGAAGTTACACCCTCCGCTTGCTCTTCCTCTATTGTGAAGCTTGACGCCGGAATCCACTTAAAACTAAGATCCAACAATCTTCTTTCTATACCTTCAAAATTACTTTCAGTTGCAAAAGTCTCAAACAGAAAAACTATATCATAATTGTTTACAAAGATACAAAAATCACTAAATACAAATTTATTCGTTAAACCTGATATGTTATATGATAATACCTTAAAATTAATAACAGTTATAGGAACATTAATTGCATTTTTTCTTCATTATTATATGTATTTAAACTACTTTTGAACAGACAGACGCCTTTAATAATTAACACTCCTTTCGACGGCACTGGTAGTTGCTCCTACATTACCAATTGAGTTTGATGGTCTTCTCCTAACGTTTGACAGCTGACAGCCACATCTGACAACAAGTTCTGCAGCAGCTTATTTCCATCAACATCATCACATTTGACAACATTGTTGTTATCCAAATAAAATGATTTTTGATCAATTTGAAGTGTTTGTCCTTTAAATAAAACTTGTTTTTTGCGATTATGTTCTTTCTTATCTGCTGTAGTTGCTTTCGTTTCCCTCTTGCTGTTTTTGTGTAATCACGGTGAATGGAAATCTCAGTGTCTCGCAATTTGATAGCCGACTTCATAACCCGCGCAACATCTTCCACATCCTGCATTTCGACAATGATGTTAGCCACTCTGTTGTCTCTAGATCTGATTAATTTGGTCCTAGCAATTCTTACTGGATCGTTCATTTCCAACAGTCCAAGCACAGGTTTTTCGCTTGCAATATAACTTGTTCGTCGCTCTCCTGGGACGGAATGTGTAATACCAAGTTCCTTTCGTTGGTTTATCTTTCGAGATAATCAATATGACGTTCAAGGGACATGCATCTACTCTCAACTTGTTGGAGTTTACATTCAAGCGTACGATTAGTTTGTTCTAAAGACTGCATTTTTGTTGTTAGGAGTATTTCTGATAAGTCAGACTTAGTTGGCAAGTTTTTCATACGCTCATAAAGGAGAGTACTGAATGAACTTTCAATCATGGCTTTGAGGTCCAGAACATGCATGCTTCCGACTTCCGTACTTATCGACTGCCGCTTAGGGGAAAATACTGTGAAGGGCCGTTTTTGCGACGGACCTTGTTGTTGATGATTGAATAGTACATCCTTGTTGGCGCTTTGTGGTGGTGTTCTAGTTAAGCAGCCTTTGCCCATATTCATTTTGCGCAATATAATATAACCAAAACTGAAGAAATTCAATCTCCCCTAATGTGGTACAGCTACACAAGGGTTGAATTACTAGTTTTAAAAGGAAAACACTTAAGAAAAAAAATTAGAAAATATAAAATTCATAAAAATTGTCAAGAGCTTAATCAAAAACACTTCTAAACGTCAAAAAACCAGAGTTGCCAATCAATGCCACAATGTCCCAGTGAGCTACAATTATTGATCAAAAAGTATTCAAGACACCACTTTCTATTCGGTTTCAATGTTCGTCTACGATTACATTCGCATTGTTGGCTCTTTTGCGAAAGTGTATCTTCTGTCGAGACTGTTCGTCACAAATTCTACGCTTCAAGAAATTGTCATTATTTCCCTTATTCCACACTCCTCCTGAGCCCTGAAAGATATTGTAGTACATATTAATCGTCTAGCTCTGACAGTTTTCTCGCCATTGTTCTTAATTTTCTTCACGAAAAGTTCTCCTATTTTTTTTTTTCGAGTGAATTAATTAAAATGCGAATCTTTCTAACTTTCTATTTATCGACCGATTGCACTTATAGCTTTTCTTTCCAAGGTCTTATAAACGCCTATCATTTTTTTCAGCTCATAAATCTGATGGTATATCTCTAAGATTATTGGAAAAAATCTGTACAAATTTTTCTTTGAATATAATATTATTGATCTTGATTCTTAAAAAGTATTAGATAGACACTGACTTCAAGCTCTTTAATCGAAAGTGCGTGCCGTCGCTTTCGACGAATCTCTTTGTCGATGGAGAAGAACTACCTCTCAAACCGTTCAATACAAATGGTACTGAATAGATTTTCGTCTGATACCGAAAAAATAAATGCTGGTGTGCCCCAAGGCTCCGTTTTATCTCCGGCCCTCTTCATCGTTTTCATTTATGATCTTGTTTCTGAAACTTGTAAACCATGAAACTGTTTTACTGACGATAGAAAGTACTCTTAGATTTTATTATTCATTTGAAGATTCACACAACCTGTCCGTCGGATATGGAACTATAATTAAACTCATTGAATCCCGATCCTGAAAGTATTGTTCAGTGGGGAATAAAAACTGAGTAGAATTTAATGCTTCGAAAACTCAATTATGTATCTCGTCACTAAAACAAACAACTAACCCACGTTACTGCCGATAAGTGGAACTTGCATCGAGGGAACTGACAAACTTTCAATCATTGGTATGTATATTACCCACCACCTTCTGTGGAATGAGCATAAACGTGATATCCCCAAATACCACAAAGTGCTTAGGTTTCCTTCATCGTCGGTGCTGAACATTTTTCTATCCTTTCGATCTGGCTATTAAGTTCCCAAAGTACGATGTCTGGGATGGTGCTCCTTCAAATGATTGGATATACTTAAATCATTGAACTGTTAACGTCTCTTGGAAATCGTCGTAATAAACTATCTTAAGTAATTCCAATGTAGATATTTGGAAGTAATCGCTGTTAAAAATTGCAACAATTTTTAGCTTTTTGTTTTTAAAGTTTATATGCCTCAATATTCTTTCGTTCTATTGGGTTGACTGTTGTTACTTCCAATCTTAAACATTATCTACTGCATTTTGCAACTTCTTCCGAAACCGATTTATGAGGCACCAATATTACAGTATCATCAGCAAAGGTGGTCATGATACTATAAAACAAACACAGGTCAATTGACACTTCCTTGTGGTACACCGGTTTAAAGTTTCTTAAGTTCTGAGTAATTGTGGTCACACGGTATTCTAAAAAGGTAAGTCTGTAACGTAGGATTTCAGTTTCTTGTAGTCCTGGCTAGGAAGGTCCCCATGCAGTTTGTACTTCCAAACCCCCCAAAACATTGCAAAGGCTTGGGCACTATCTAAGAATACAGCTGAATATATTTCTTCAATTGCACTTTTTATATCCGTTTTAGATTTTCCAACCAAATTTTTCAAAATAAATCAATTAATCTATAAACTGATAAAAAGCTTTAAATATTTCCAGTTTTAATTTGTTTTATCATATCTTTACCATATCAGCTTAATAAATAATTTCAAATACCTGTGAAAGCCTCGCACATTTCACAACTGTAACGATTTGACTGAAATAATTGAATGCACCTAAGCCTCTCTCACATTCATAAGTCCAGACAACCCCTGCTCGCGTATTTCAGTTTACTACGTAAATTGAACTTTACTATCAGTACTTACATGTTTCACCCACAGACAGAATTTTCGTTAAATCCTTCATGTTTAATTCAAAAATCTCAGGATGATTTTTTTGTCTGTTGAAACACACAACTCACCCTTATCGTAATTTTATCGCAAGTATAAACAAATCCTACGCATAACCTGTTAATATGTGAACAAAATATTTAACGACTTGCCTTCGCATTGTAAATACGTATATAAAATAAATAAATAAATATCCCCTTAGTCCTGATTCATGTAAATACCTTTTGAGTGCATCCTTTAACCATCTACCACCCGATCCGATGGTACTAAATTTTCACACACATATTCCCTTGGCAAATACTGAAAGCACTTTAACTGGATTTGACAGGAAATTGTGCACAAGTCAAAATGTAAATGTTATCCTCATTTACATACTACATAAAATAAAACATGAAAAAAGCATACAAAAGAAGGCAGGATGCGAAATAAAGAGAATGTTTAGGGAGGCCAGAGACCTTTGAAACCAAAGCAGACAGGCACACTACGGTTTGTTTGGTTAGACGCATTTGAGGTTTTTTTTTTTCATAAGTTTCACTTTAAATTATTTTTTACTTGCGATATAGGTACTATAGGGCAAGTTCTGCATTTGGAAAAAAAATCGAACTCGAGATTTTGATCAAAGTTGACATTACGATGATAGCGAAGACGAAAAATGTGGGTCCGACAATTCCGTCTGTCTGTCTGTATGTCTGTATGTCTGTACCTCGAACTACAGCCTAAACTACCGGAGGTATTTTCTTCAAACTCGGTAGTTAAGGGTCTTCGGTGATTCCCTAGAGGAGAAATTGAATTTTTTTTTTTAGCTCCAAAACTAAGGGTACCCCCATACACCCGTAATGCAAAATCTTATTTATCTCGAAAACGGCTCTAACGATTTTGATAAAAAAAATTAAGTGTGATATTATGGACATGGACTATATTTTGGTGAAAAAAAATTTGGGGGGAAATGTTATTAGGGGTACCTGTCATAGAACGGTTTTTTTGATTTTCGACTTTCTCATTAACGGCTCTAAGGATTTTAATCCAAAATTTTTAGCAGGAGTCCCATTAAGTTTAAAATAATATTGTATATAAAAATATTCGAAAAAATATGTATTGGGTTTTAAAAAAAAAAAATTTAAATCAATATCTTCAAAACCAATGAACGATTATTTTTTGAAATTATTTCCTAAAACCAATATTATTAAATACTTAAAATTCGCATCCCAAATTTTTTTCTTGAAAAATTTTAGAGAAATTTCTTATATAAAAAATTTATTTAATAATAAAACGATTTTTTAAGGTTAATGTGCAAAAATTCATACTTTTCCGGAAACCAGACGGCAATTTTATGCATTTGAATATTATTATCTCAATAAATCCATGTTTTATATTTATAAAATGTATCTTAAATTCCAAAGTACTTTTACATAAGAGCAAGTTCGTGCGATCCAGTCGTGCATTTTATTTCTTTTAGACTGAAAATATTGGCGGGTGTAACTTTAGCAGGTCATGGAAATGCAAAAATCTTGCACCGAGTGCGATATCATAACCTCATTCATTCAAAACTTCGTGCAGGGAACTAATTTGACATTGGAAATAACTTCTCTGCTAGTGGGAAATAATTTCACTTTTTGTTGGTAAAGATATTTCTCACCTAATTTCATTCGAAAATTCTGTGAAATTATTTCCTACCTTTATATCATTAGATTCTTGAAATAGAAGACACTCATAGTCTGTCCTGAACCAATGTCTACTCTCCGAAATTAACAGCATTATAGAACAAGTTAAATGCTTCAATAGAAAGTATCTTTGTATGTCTAAAGTTTCCTCTGATAAAAATACCTTGGTAAACTCACTTTAGAGTCCTCCGTTTTATCAAGCTACTCCGTTGCGCCTTACTTAGACTATGTTCCATTGCGACAGTCTTCCAGCAGTCACCTATATCTAAGATAAGTCCTTTCTCACTCAAAAGGGTAAGAAATTCTGACTCACGATGAAAAATAACTTTACAAAAAAAAATTGTTTTCGTGGTTGTAATTCATTTTTCTCAAGGGTTATTCAATAAGAGTCGGTAGTTGTTGAAATGGAATATAACAAGCGGTATCTAAGGTACGAGTATTAACAAACTTCTTCTTATATTCGAAAGGCCTATGCTATCATGTATGGAATATGACACCATTTAAGTGCGCCTTGGCTTCTTACGGTGGCATGGATCCGATCGGTCAAATTTTCAAAGTCCCATAGATACGACGGAATTTGAACGATTGCGTGTGTTATGTTCACCTTTAGAACATCGGTCGATTATGGTTTATTCGCATGAACATGCGATTTCAGGAACCCCACATAAAAAATTCAAGCGGGGTCAAAGTGCTTGGTGGCCAATTTACATCACCTCTCCCAGAGATAACCTAACCCTAAAGTCGTTCACGCAGAATGTCAATCATGACGTCTGATATGTATTACCTAGCGCAGTTCTGCTGGAACCTCATGTCGTATAGGTCCATATAGTTCAATCTGGACCATATGAAAATGGTTATCATCTTATCATGGTTCCAACCAACGTCGTTTTCGAAAAAGTACGGACCAATAACGCCGTCGCCGGCATTTCCACATTAAACGATTACTGTTTGAGGATGCATTGCCACCTGATGAACCTCGTGTGGGTTCTTTCCATCACATGCACGGCAATTTTGCTGGTTAGCAGAGCCATTCATCCAAAAATGCGCCTCGTCGTTAAAGATGATTTTTCGGCCAAAGTTGGAGTCCTCTTCCAACTGCCCAGTCAGCGAGCAAATGGTATTGCCTGTCATGAACTTTGAGCTCCTGTGTCAGTTGGATCTTGTACGGATGTAAGCCCAAGTCCCGACGCAGAATTCGCCAAGTGGTAGTCTGCGAAAGGCCGAGTTCTTGTACACAGCAAGAAATCGACTGCCTCGAGTTCTGTTGTACACTCTCACAGATCGTAGCAATGTTTTCGGGCGATCTTTGATGTACGAGTGTTGGCTGATTGACAACCAAACTGGTCATCTCAAAGTTGGCCACCAAACGTTGAAGAGTCGACTGTAAAGGGTCACCACGTCTACCGTAAAATGGGCCTAACGCGCGCAACGTTTGCACTAACGAACACACATTTGGAAGTGATGTTCAATAGTTTAGCTTTCCATTTGGCACCAGTAACTTAATAATAAACAGATTTGACAGATGTCACCAAAACAATATGGCTGCCAAAATCTACTCGTATGTCGTACCAATTAAATAAGTTAAATAAATTTGGTGTTGCAATAGCTCGGAGTGTGTCAGGACCATAGTGACTTACAACTCTCAACCATTCCTGTGTGCGTGTTACCAGGAACGGAGGGGACCTACAATTTTCTGCCGATTCCGAACGACTAATGAACAACACTTTCCATGACAAGAGATACTCTTGGAGAGTTTGTCAATTCCTCGCAAGAGGCAATACACCCCTGACAAAAACTTTCCTGCAGCGGCTGAGAATCGAACTCGAGACCTTCCGCAGGACAGTCCAATGCACTAACCATTATGCTAAGGGGTACTACTACTTCTCGTACCAATTGGAAAATACTTTATTTAATTAACTTAACTGCGATTAAAAATTTCTTTCAAATCAATTGAAAATGTTTGCCCTACGTTTCGACAAAGTTCCATTTGTCGTATGCAAAGGTAACTGATGAAATGACTTTTGGGTGGTAGTTGATTCTTCTTATTCTCTCTTACGTAATTTTTACCGGTGTGTTGACTGTCCTAGCAATCACATTTGAGATAGTCCAAAAAAAAACAATTAACCAAGATATCAATCTGTGAACATTTAGTGTACAACGATTCATTTTGTAAGATTTGACAAATCAAGACAGCAGTTACTCGTGACCGCGAGAAGTTGGACCTTGTCGAAACGTCGAGAAAAAGCCTTAAATTAATTTTCAAGAAATCACGGTAAGTCCGAAAGTTAAATAGATATAAAAAGTGACAGCAATACCCACATCACCATCATGTGAAATGTAAGGAAATAAAACTTTAGAACCAAGACAAGAAACCATGACTTTTCTTTAAAAAAAAGGTTGATATTTGAAAAAAAAAAATAAATAAATATGGTGGCGCTATAGCCCGCGGAGAACCAGGACCTGACGCCTTGTGACTTACACAGTTCTCAGCCATTTATATCTGCGTGTTGTCGGCAGGAATGGCGCCTCCATTTGTCCTTAATTTAATAATTCGTCTAACCAAGAGAACAACAGTGTTAATTAAGAAAAATAATATTAAAGCACATTCGTCGTTTTTCAATTAAGCTTTCAAATTTCTTCTATAGCATACCTTCTGTTCGGTTGATCCTTTGGTTTATTATTTGTGTAATTCATTAAAACTTCGTCCTGTTAGCGAACAGCGATGTAAATATTTCAATTTTGTATTTTCTTCTTCTTATTGGGCGTTCATTTCATTGTGTTGTTTCTTGTTTTTTTTTTGTATCTTACTTTAGCAGCAACAGCAAGGATTTTCAACTAAGTATTTTTGCTATTACAATATCAACTCTAACAACTACTGGCTTAGCATAAAAGATCCTGAGACTATTTTAATTGGATTCATCTCCGATTGCAAGGAAAAATGGATTGGAAAACAAGATGGAGACGATGGGGTTGCATGTAGCCTTCACCACCTTCATTTGAGGGTGGGGAGGGCATCCAAAGAAGTAGAAGAACAACAAAAACTACAACCCGCCGCCGCTGTACCCGAGGAGAATAAGGATCAAAATTTATTTATAAAAAAAAATAAGAAGAAACACGAACAACGGCACAGCAACAGTAACAAATGGTGGTGGACTAGCCACATTTAGCTGGAAGAATGCACCGTTTGCGTACCACCTTTACAAGGTCACGTACACCAACTGGGGCCGAAATGAAAACTCAAAATAGTCTCGAAGTACCCAAACAGGTCTGAATATAAATTAACTTCTTAATCTCTTTTTTCACTGGAAAATTCTATCTTCTTCCGTTTTCTTTATGAGCACACAAAATAGAAACATCTCCTGATCTTTGAATTATTTTTGTTTTTTGAACTTTTTGTGTCTTGCTTTGTCGTAATTCTTTTTTTTATAAATTTTTGTTTATAATGGTTTCACTTTAATCAGAAATGCATTACAGAAAAGATTTTAACTGTGTTCTTAGGGCACATTTTTTTATACACCTATGCATGTGGGAAATTGAGTTTAAATTATTTTAGTTTTCTCTGTTTATACCAAATGCAATTTGTATACCAATCTTAAGGAATCTTTGAATTCATTGATTTTAATTTAACAAAAAAGTATGCTCCCTCACTGGAAAGTAGTTAAAATATTTCGACCAAATGAGTGAATTAGGCTAAAAATGGAATTAAAACTATTTCTTAAACCTGTTTAACTGGTATAAATACAAAATAAACTGTCTGCCCGCTAATTTGGTATTAAGAGATTATTTGATTATTTTTAAATGTTAACCTGCGAATACTTTCGCGAAAAGAAAAATCTACATACTTTTATTTTTTTTACATTTAACTGGTATAAACTTCTCTAATATACAAAACGAACGCATATTGGTCGAAATATAATTGTGTTAGATGTTAAATTAGTCACTGGAAACAAATTCAAATTGTTCAATAAGCAGTGTTAGTAATTTCTATGAGTTTATACCAATTATATTTTACCGATTTCCAGTGGATAAATAAATACAAAAATTCTGTTGTTTTTGAAATATCTGTTATTAAGATGTTTCGCATTAGAAAAAAACGAAATTAACTATATGTGCGAAAAGCTTTTTTTTTGTAATATTTTGTTACTTTTGTTACAAAGCAAGTTTTTAATCCGTTATAAGACGCACAAATACATTTTTTTGCATAATACGCGCACTCAAGGGGTTATGAATACCTGTATAATGTTAGACACAGTGCGGGCAATTAGGAAAGTAGGATAGGGTTAGAAAGGAGATACCGATGCTGATTGGTTTTGCATATCTGGGAAACATTGAGCCGGGTAAAGCATTCCACATTCGTGTAGTGCGATTAAAAAAAGAATCTCATAAAATAATAAAACAAAAATGTAAATGATGTTGCCCGCCATCTTCGTTTTTATAAAATCGCAGAACATTTCCAATATTTTCACTATTGGATGATTGCTCAATAAGAGTTTCCAATTTTTGTTTAACTATATATTGGTACGTGACTTTAGCTTAGGAACTCAATTTTATCATATGGCAAAAAGACATGAATCAGGAATTTCAAATTATTTGTTTAATGAAAGAATCACATTGAGTCCTGTGTATTCAATCTGAATCAACCTGACTGGTATAAACCATAACAAATGACATTTGACATAACTACTGGTAAAACTAAATACTTTTCTCATGTAATATGCATAATTTTTACATGTCAGACGGAGTTATTGAATACTAAATAAAAATTAAATATAGTTTAATGCAGATACAATGGACATTACCTTCATATTGTTTGTTTGTATTCTGATTGGTATAAATTGGTCCAAAGGCACAGAGCCAAACAAATGTACTAAGATCTGAAAGTAAACAAGCAAAAAGGTTCTTAACTGAGTGATTTCGATTAATGTGAAATAAATTTTAAATGCTATTCGGATTAGAGATACTCTACTGTATTGTGTTTGGTAGTGACAAGTGACATTGGTGTTTATATTGGTATTGGCATACCATTTCCTTGTCGGATATCCATTTTGTGAAATGATAGTTTCTGTAGATACTTATCTTTTTTATTCTTCCTATTTTATTTTTCAATTGTTATGACGGGTGTTAAAAAAAATTGCAAATTTTTATTGTCGTTGATGTTATTAAATTGAGTTAAATTGATTGATATCATTTCTTTTATTTATTTATATTGATTTTGCTAGGACATACTTACACATACATGCTTATGTATTTTATGATTGATTTCTTGTCAAAAAGATAAAAAAAGGCTCTTTTTTATTTACAAAGCAAATTATTTATATGTGCGACTGTTGTTGATACTTCTGAGCCTGAGTTTCTCTAATCAATTAGAAGCAATACTAAGATTTAACTTTGAATGCTGATAACTAATATCATTTGCATTAATAATTTGAAAAATTCCACTTGTTCAGCTCAGATATTCGTATAGTTATACCTGCATATATTATAAAGAAAACTTTCTTGTTTATTTATTGGCTAATGGGTATAAACTAGTCAAACTTTCATGTCAAGTAGATTGTGTTTCTTAGTTACTTCCTTTATCGGGAAGTATGACTGATAGACTCTGTCCGCCTAAGCTTGATGATTGATGTGTGTGTAAAACGTTAGTAAGTATGTAAGTAAAACGTATACGTTCCGTGTAGCCCGTTACGGTTACACGTTCCGTGTAGCAACTTACTTTACAGAAGATTGCATTTAAGACCCTGTTTACATTAGGAATTTTGTGTATTTGTTACACTGAAATCTCGACTTTAGTACTTTCCATTGCTAACTAGAACGATGGACGGTTTTATGCTCGGAGTTGACGTTTTAAAAATCCGAAAAATGTTGTTTTTTGTTTTCTGCAATCGGCCATCGGTTGACATTTCCAAATAAATATTCTCGATACGTCAAAATTTAGTCTGTCATACCATATCAATCATGCCAAATTCTTTATTATATCAAAATATAGATCATTCACAATCTGTCAAGCCATGAACTGGATGATGACTACGATGCCAATGGATTAAAAAAAATTATTTTTCCCGCTTATATTAACATTGACAAACCTCCAAAAAAGTCCAAATATTTAGATCAGTGTGAACACCGTCTATAGCAGAAAAAAAAATTCAAGAGCCTGATTACACGATCCTTTTTTTCGTCTTTCGTCTTTTTAACATAATTGGTGTGAGGTGACAGGTGCAAAAATGTTTCGAAATGAAACTACGTTTCTACACCTCTCACCCAAATTACCAAAAAGAATCGTGAAATCGGGATGCAAATGTCAAACACAAGTCACATTCCCAAATTTGTTTGACACAGTCGGCATGTTTGGCTTGGTTTCGATAATGTAAACGCTCCATTTAGCGGATTGTCAAACATGATGGATGGAATTCAAAAAGTTTTTATATTTTGGTTGCATGACAAGCATATTTCAGAATGTGAACGAATGTTTGTCAAGCCTAAAGCAGATTTTATTTTCCATAAACTTCTCGAGCGATGCACATTGTAATAATGTATATCGAAATGAGTTTTATAAGCAATAGCGGTAATTCAAGTAAATATAAGTTTTCTGCAGACTTTGAGAATATAAAATTCAAGTAAATTTTCCATCTAAAATTTCATCTATGCTCTTAGTTGGTCCGCCATGTTCAAAATTCTTATAAGAAGTAATGTTTGACAGCATGTTTGACGAATATGAACGCTCCTGTCCTTCATCGATCAAATATTCATCATGTTGTGCTTGTCAAACAAATTTGAGAATGTGAACGCCCCTATTAATGCTCCGGGCAAATAGTTATAGTATGACTACTTTTAAGCGATGCGATATCACTCCGCAACTTTTAAGCATGTTGGCGAGAGAAGTATGTTGTGGCGGTAGTAAACGCAATTTCTGAGGTTGCGAAATTTGCGGAGTTATCGTTCTTTCTTCTTTCTGTTTTTTTTTTATTTCTCGAATATGTTTAATTTTCCATTTGGCGTTCGCTCAGTGAAATTCGCTTAACTGAGTAGAGTAAGTTGTGCGAAAAGATTACTTCTTTTCGCTTGAACAAAGTTAACTTTTGTTGTGCTTAAAAGCACTCATCCAATCGAAAGAAAGCTATAAGATAAACAGAGGTTAAAAATCGTTTTCATGTAAGAGCAGTCTATTTCATATCAGATAACATCTCTGTTTGAATATATGTAGGTGTACACATTTAATGTTGTATCAGGCAACATTCCTGTTTAAACATAAGTCTAACAAACTTTTCGTTACGTAGCTGAGTTCAGTGGTGCGTTCTTTTTCTTACAATTTTTAAATTATGAAATAGATAGGTTTATTCCTTTTCTTTGAAACTCTACTACAGAGACGTAAAATTACCAATGTAAGCTTTGTCTTAAAATTAACTATTAAAAAGTAAGTGATAAGTTTTAATCATATCTACGAATGAATGTGTATAACTGGCGCCTTTGTTGCCCATATTTTTATCGATGCGATAGTTAAGTTAGGTTAGGTTGTTGGGCTGACAATTGATGTTGCTATCGTCACACTTAGATCAATGTAGATCCATTGTGTTTCCTGATAAAACCTATGTATTCTATTAATCAGTCAAGCCATTTTGAGGCATTGACGAAGTTCAATATGTGTATTCCTGAAATATTAGAAATATCTTCTAGATTGTCAAAGAAGCAGCTACCAGGCCATTTCCTTCTCTGGTGGCATAGTGACTGGCAATGACAGAGAAAGGTGTGTGTCTTCATGTACCTCTTCATCACCACATCCTCTGCATAGGTCATCTGTACTTAGTTTCATTTTAAATTTATGGTATTTCAATAAATTATGTCCGGTGATTATGCTCGTAAGAGAGCGAAGGGACTTCTTACTAAGTTGTATAATTTTGTCAGTCCTCTGCTTATTAAAGCAGGGCCATATTTTCCTAATAGTATCACAGGTGTCAAGTATAGACTCCACCTTTCATTGGATTTCTTTAGAATTATAGCTGAAATTTTCTGTTTAATGTTGCAGAGTGGGATGCTTACCATCTCTGCTTGACTAGCGTCGAGCGCTGCTCCCTGTCTGGCCAACTCATCGGCATTTTCATTACCTGGTATGCCGCTGTGTCCCGGTACCTAATATTGTGCTGCGTGCCAAGAACCTTAAGCTCTTCGCGGCAGCAGGAGACAAGCTTCGATTTTATCACAGTGGCAGAAATCGCTTTTATTGCCGCTTGGCTGTCAATGTAAAAGGTGATATCAGCCCGTGGTATCGCCATCATTGATACCTATCTAGCAGCTGTTGTCATTGCCAGGACCTCCGCTTGGAAGACACTGCTATGATCTGGGAGCCTAAGTGAGTTGTTTAGCTCAAGAGGTTCTGAGAAAAAGCCTGCACCAACACCTGTGTCCATGTTGAAGCCATCAGTATAGATTGCTGTTGCTGATTCACTGGTGTAGGGTTGGTTGTTCAGCCATTCTTCTCTGCTTGGAATGGTTTATAAACGTCAAGCTCGGGTGTTGTATAATCTGTAATGATGCTATCACCCAAGTATTTCTGAAGAATTTGAGCATGTCCTATTGCGCTGTTTTTCCAGGTATTAGTCTGGCTTAGCCTTAAGGCTCTATATGCTGCAGATTCTTGTACGAAAAGGTCCAGGGGTTTCAGGTTTAGTATCGCCTCCAACCCTGCAGTTGGTGTGGATCTCATGGCACCCGTAATCCCAATGCACGCGAGTCTCTGTACTTTTGTCAGAGTTTTGAGGTTCGTGCTTTTTTCCGTTGCATTCTACCATACCAAATTACCATAGGTTAGTATTGGTCTGATTATCGCCAAATACATCCACTTGATAATTTTTGGACTAGGTCCCCAGGATTTCCCAAAGATTCTGTTACAGGAGTAGAATGCAATCATTCCTTTTTTCGCTCTTTCGTTAGTGTTAAGACTCCAGTTTAATTTCCTAACTAGAATCACACCAAGATACTTTGCATGATCTGAAATCTTCAGCGTTGTGCCTTCAATTGAAGGTATTCTGAAGCTTGGAATTTTCCTTTTATTTGTGAAGAGGACTAATACTGTTTTTGACGGGTTAACAATCTAGTCCATCTACTAACCTTAGAAAGGCCGTATTCAATCTGTTGACTGATAGTGTGTAAGAATTTACCTGTTGCTAATAACGCAAGATCGTCAGCGTAGGCTACTACCTTTACTCCATAGTGTTTTAGATTATTGAGAATTGTGTTCATAACCAGCACCCAAAGGAGTGGTGAGAGAACTCCCCGATGTGGGGTGCCCCTGGATGTGGATACTCTCAGCGGTATCCCTGCCAGTTCCGAGTTAATTTGCCTGTTCTTTAGAATGCACATAACCCAACGTATTACCGAATTATCGATTTTATTGTCTACTAGAGCTGCCTTTACCGCTTTATTGTTCACGTTATTGAAAGCTCCTTCGATATCGAGAAACGCAGCAAGGGTATATTCTTTGTCGCTCATTGTCTTCTCAAACCTGCTAACGATGCTGTGAATTGCCGTTTCTACACTTTTCCCCTTTATGTAGCCGTGCTGAGCTGGGGATAAATTCACCAGTTTCAGAGTGCCACGAATATGTAGGTCTATCAGTCTTTCAAACGTTTTAAAAATAAACGATGTCAGACTAATTGGCCTGAAATCTTTTGCTTCTGTATGACTGGGCTTTCCATCTTTTGGAATGAAAACTACTTTGACTTCGCGCCATGATAAAGGAACATATCCCCATTTTAAACTGTTAAGGAATATGTTTTTCAGGAGCGGTATTATTTGGATTTCGCTTTTCTGTAGCGATAGATACAGGGTATGGTCCAGAAATAAATACGAGTACATATAGCTTGGAGGAAAGTGAACTACATTTATCTATTTTAATACTTTTTAACCGTGAGTCCCGGCACTCACACTTTTTTGTTTAATAAAAACCTAACTTCTTATTCCGTATCGCAAAAAGGCAATCTTCGACTATCTACTATCGTTGTCTAGTAGTTTATTCCCAATGCTGAAAATACTATCAAATATTTGTTAATTTGTCGGCTAATTGGTATCGAATGGTCTAAAACTCATAATAAATATATGGTGATATTTGGTGCACCTGAACATGAATTTGTATAGGTAGAAGTTAACAGCAATCAATATTCATATTTAATTAACAAATAATGATTCCAATAATTGGTCTAACAGAAATATTTAATAAATTGTATTTGTGCATCAATAAATATTTAAACCTGTCCTTTCGAGATTGATCTGCACCATCAATAAACGATACATGAGACACTTATTAAGCTTTTCAGTACTATCCACGTGACTGGTATAATAAACAATTGTACTGCCTTGGTTTCATAAATGTCAAAAATAAGATAATTTGAATATTTTTCGAATATATACCAAAGATTTCTTTTGAATAGTTAAAGAAAACACTATTCGAACTTGTATTTATTAATCCATCAATTGGAATTAAATGGTCTAACTCACATAGTAATTGGATATTGTTTTTGTTTTAAATTGTATCAATAAGTTCATCTGTGGTTTGCTCATTCAAACTTGATTGGCTGCATCAACATTAGAGCACTTTTCAAATCCTTCTCCTAGTGTTTTTATTGGTATAACAAAAAAAAAGTATCAATCTATGTCATAATTCACCAGAATTCCGTTAATTTCAGAACATTTTTCCAAACGGCCATTATATCTTTTCATAAATGTTTTTGTTGTGCGGTAAAATTCTATAGCAGGTACTTTAATTTATTATTAATAACTTTGCTCAAAGAATCAATTAAAATATCACTCTGCGCTTTAAATATCAATTTGACCAATAATTAGAGTGGAAATAAAAATAAATTTCTGCATATATTTATATATATTTATATGAAAAAGAGAAATCTGACGAAATTAAAAAAAAAAAAAACAAACCGCAGGGATAATTTTTCCATAATTCCATAAATTTCCACTCACTGCACATTGTACTCGTACACCTCTATCCGACGACAAAGACCATCAATCAGTCAGAAGTTTTTTATTCGTATTTTCAAAATCGTTGTTCGTTCGTTTATCACTGATGGTCATGAGTCATGGTGCAGAAACCACAACACACAATAGTATACTCATATATGCAAATATTAAGTAGCCTTACGCTGCATGTCCTGTTTGCTTTGGCTTAAGCGTGTTGCTGACTCTTGCTGGGGAATGAGTTTTAGTAAAGGGTGTTTTTCTTTCTCTAATTGCCATAAAGACTTAGAAGTTTCATAAAAGATTATATTAGCTAAAGTTTTTCCTTCTCCATTTGTCCTAATCAAGTATTCAGTCTTACTTAATAGGCAGTCAGTATCAAGCCTCAAAATATTTTCACGCACTGCCTGGAATACCTCAGTGAAGCCGCTTAGGACCTCTTATCTTTGTTTTTTTTATTAACGATTTTGAACTGATCTTAACTCAATCTGATTTGGAAGTTTCACTTGTCGGCATTGCCAAATAAGATTCGTTAAAGATGCACTTTTTCTGCATTTATTCGGTGCCAAAAACTATACTTTTTTGAAATAATTATTAAGAAATGTAAAACCAAAGCCAACTCATCTCTCGTTATGAAAATCCCTTATGCGAATTTCGTTAGACCAGTTCTAAAATTTTTTGTCCAAGTTTTGGTTCTTCCTATCATAATATCTATATTTTGAAGCACTACTTGAGTTGTTAAGTCATTTTAGACCGTGATATTGCCGACAGTAAATTTGTTCCCCAACAATTTATCAAATGGTGTCATCATATGTTTCAAAAATATCTCTCAGACTAAGAACCCTCATCAGTTGAGATCCGTGCTATTTTCCACTATTCTCAAGCACCTCGACCCGAATGTAATGTAAAGCAAATACTTGGAATATGTACTTTCGACACTCTGTGAAGTGCCTAAATTTGTTCATATGTACTTTCAAAAGTGATAAATTGATATATCTTTTTTTGGAGAGTTGAAAAGAAACCGATGCACATTGCTTTTGATTGTCTAAATGTGGCAATTGGAGGAAAATTTTAAGCCGGGTAAATAACTCCACATTCGTGTAGTACGGCTAAAGAAAGAATCTCTTAGATTGAAGGAACGTCCAAAGTAACGGTCAAGGGTAAACTGATGGTAATTCCCTCAAACGCAATTATTACGGCTGAGTTGTTTAAAAAAAGGAATCCCACTGCCCATATTAATAGAATACTGTTTTTAGTGAAAGACTTCTGTTTTGGATTATATCCAAGCGACACAAATGGGTGTTTGGAGCAACAGCCTTAATGTGAGAATTTTACTCAACCTTCTTCATACATTGGCATGTCTCTAGTTTCATTCTATATTATTACATCAACAAATAATACTCCCATATACTCATAAATACACATATGGAAATAACGCTTTTTACAAAGAGTGCGTTTCTAAACCTATTCAAGTATTGTCTGGAATACCTCAGGGATACCACATTTCACCACTTATTATTCAGAATTGTACTTTCATTTGAAACCATGTTTTTAAGGCAGTGTAGTTTTTAAGTTTTCCGACTTATTTAACAGGAATCTTGTCAATTATTTGAACAGAAAAGACACCCTTTTAAGTAGAGCAAGTATTTCATTAATGCCTCCCATTCCTTCTCTTCATCCTACCACCTTACTTATGCCATTTGTTTTTGTTTTACTTCCGCATAACACAATACTTATTTTTGTCACCCATATTTACTTTTCATAGCTTTGTTTACTGAATTATAGTCCTGTTCGTGACACTGTGTGTGTCCTGAGAAAACAAAGAATTATAATATAAAGTCTCGTGACAATATTTGCATAAAGTAATGTGTACCTTTTAGGTTATTAGCTATGCGTAATTTTCATTTTCCAAAAACAGGGTATGCTCGTACTTTATACACATGTGTACTGGACATGAAAATAAGTTTTGATTTAATTGAGAAATTCTGTTAAATGGTTTTCATTGTTCTTTTTGCAAAAACATTGTCACGTTCTTCATCCCTAGGAACAATGTAAAAACAATATTATCTACTTACTTCCTTGAAAATGAGTGCCTTTTGTATCATGCCAAAATGATTTTAATGTTGACTAAAACTTGCAGCTAATTAAAAGTTGTAGCTTAGAATATTTTCTGCAGACAAAATATTTTCAGATTTTTATTTTAATGAGTGATAAAATGTTTTTACTTAAAAACAAACTTAGTTAAAATTGAAACTCAGACAGAAATATTCTATTCTTCATGACTTTTCTGCCTTCCTTAACAGTAATGGTCAATATGTTTTCCTTCCAATTTGTACCAAAAATTAACTACCTTCACCAAAAGTTTGCAAAGAATAATTAATGTTTCAATATATAATTTTATTTGAATTCTTTCTATTACCGTAACATTCCTTTGTGAGAGTCCGAACGGCTAAGTACCCCAGAAAAAATTGTTTCCTCTTAAGATCGTAACGACTAGGTATCAAACCCAGGCCTTTGGTGTGATAGTCCAACCAACTAACCATTATGTGAAGGGGTAGTTGTTAGTAATATGCGAAAGTCCTACATATTGTTGTACCTCCGGTTGGTATAAACTGGTCTAATTAACTTTTTGTTTGATTTCGACGATGTGCTTTGGCTAAATTAGCTCTCTATCACAGGGCTGGCTTTATTAATAAGTGAAAATCTACATATTGTCTTATAACTAATTGGTATAAACTGGTCTAATTAACTTCGGTGTATTGATTTAGGTTTTGTTTCAGCTTTCACCCTGATTTGAAGCCGCTACTGTCTAGATAAAATATGGTGAAGGTTGACCGAGGTAAAAACCTAATCAAAATACAGAGAAATTACATAATATGACTAAGTTTTGTCGATAGAAACAACAAATTTGGATGTAAATTTGTGAATTTTAAAGAAACTTTCTTAGCAGAAATCCTTAGCCCTTGAATTGGACTGATTAACTCCTAATGGGTAACTTCAAGTAACTTAGAAAGGTACAATAATTGGAGGTTTAGGTGAATCGAATTTTGTATTTTTTAATTTTGACAGATTCTCGATGCTTATAACCAAATAGTTATATAGGTACATCTTATTTACAACTCTATAAGGCTGCTGTTAGTATAGAGCCATGTATCATTATAATTTGTGAGCGCAAGTTATTTTATTCGGTTTTTAAACATTTCTTTTGAATTGAGAAGCGATAGATTCTTAAAAAATATTCAATTTAAATTTCGACTAAAAAAAAAAGTCTTATTTATAAGGCTTTTAATGAAATTTGACAGATATGAGGCCAAGAGTAAATGATTCAGAGCTCCAAATCGAAAAGAGGACAACACTTCATCGCAAGATTATGCCCTTTAATATAAGACGCTATATTTCAATGAAAAACTTTTTTAAAACGTAACCCTTTCATTTTTCTATTTGCCATGATACCTTCCCAGATAAGTAAAGCTTAGTGTGCTTCGAGAAAGACTACAAATGCTTCAGGACTTCATATCCTACTTTCCTAACACTCGTAGTCTTATAATAAATTTTTGGATAGAGAAAATTCATGGCGTGTCCACATGTCATACGAAAACAATACTCTAAGAAAAAAACTGGCGCCCAACATGAGGTCACCATTCATAGTTTCTTATCACAAAAAGAATCTTAATTCAGATGTTATTATCAGATTGCAAAACATGAATGTGAAATGAATAATCAACAATTATACATCTTCATGTATTTGGTATTCATAAAATTAAATTTTTTTGTATATTTAGGTTTGGGGTCTTTTTAGAAATGCTTTCATATCACTCGCACTCTATCATTATTTGGATATTGCAAATCGATTTCCTGCCCGCATGTCATACAAAAAATGTTACGTACCTATTCAAAATATTCAAAGAAACAAAATGACACCGAATATGAGGCCGGTAAGATTATTGTTAGACCCTTGAAAGAACCCAAGTTCAGAAGAATCTCTTAAATTTTCTTGCTTTAACTGCACACCATGAATGTGAAATGCTCTATTTCCATTTTTGTCTTGTGTCTTTCTTCTAATAAATGCTTTGCTAACACTCGTACTTTTGTAATCAATTTTTGGGTTCTGCTCATCCATTGATACAAAAAAATAAAATATATTAAAAAAAAATCTTAGACACATACTGGCGCCCAACATGAGGCCCCAAAGATTTGTGTAAGAAAATTTACCTAATAAAGCAGGAATTCATAGTTTCCTTTCATAGAAATCTAAATTCTGCTGTTCCCCTCAGATCTTCCTGCTTTAACTGACCAAACATAGGTGTAAAATGCTTAATCTTTAACAAACCACGTACCTAATATTCCTAAAATAGTTTATCTGGGTTAGGTGTAGGTAACAGTCGCACTCTAAAACTCAAATTATGGGTTGTGCAAATCATGAGTGTCCACATGTCACACAAGAAATAAAATATATGAAAAATACTCTAAGAAACTAACTGGCGCCCAACATGAGGCCACCGAGAATTTTGTTAGAAAATGTGCACTCTGAAGCCATTAATTTATTTATAGTTTCCTAGCATGTTATTTTTCCTTCTAGTTTTTATTTGCTGTTTTTCTTTCGTGATTAGGAGGCAATTACAAAATTTCCATTTTGTTGTTTTTCGTTTTCTTTTGTTTTTGTGATTCCACACAAATTATTTCAAAGCTTTGCATGCGATGTGTTCACGCAATGTTTATCATTTGGTTTTCTCCAGAGCTCTTTTGAGAATGATAAAAACAAAATTACAAACAAATTTCCATAACTCATCAATACAGGTACGGTCAGCATCGTTCGATGAAATGCAACTCGAAGCTCAACGCACCACTTCGCATCTGTTGAAACAGCAATCGTCCTCGTCGGCCGATGAACGTTCATCGGATACAGGTCTCCTTCAAGTGCCTCAGCCACAGTCGCAGCGTTCAAGAAGTTTTGATTCGGCTGGCAGCGATGATTCGGGGACATTTTTGGATGTCCCACGTCGGATTCGTGCGCGAAGGGCTTCGAATACCAAAACTCCGCCACCCTGCTATCATTGCCTGTATCTGGAAGAGTATGAGAAGCAGGTTAGTGCCGAGCAACGCTTCTTCATTGACCACAGGGAGCTGAAGTCGTTGAGTTACAGTACGAGTTGCAGTGAGGATGAGGTTGAGGAGGACAATCAACAGAGGACTCCCTCAGCGACAACCAGCGAAGACGAAGGCATGGACGATGGCAGTCCTCAGTTTGGTAATACCCTTTTAGTGCCCCCGCCAACCACCCCGTGCAACATTACTTTCACCTTGTCGCCAACTAATGGCGACTTTGAGCCACATGAATTTCCGTTCGAACACGGATCGCCGCCTGTTTCGCTTATGTCTTCATTGTGCCTATCCGCCACACCACCGCAATCGCCCTCGATTGAATTCATGCCCCATTCACCCTCAATAGAACTCCCGCCCCCGGAACCATGCATTGCAGTTGTGCCAGACGACGAGGATTCTATGGCAGTGCCTCCAGTTCATCTCCGGACACGTCGTCGTTCGATATCACGCCAGGAGGCAATATTTGTTGAGCCCACAGGTAATTCTCTAGAGAATGTGTCCCAGGAAGAGGCACAGCAGCAACAACAAATTGAAGCCATCTCCTCGACATCAACTGCAACACCAACAGCACCTGCGCTCGTTGTTCGTGATATTTATTTGGCCGTGCCCGACCTAAAGCGGGACCGTGCCGCATCAGTGGATTCGTGCTTCTCGAAGGTTTCATCGACGGGTAAAACCGAAG
Source organism: Philhelius festivus (assembly GCA_963931855.1). Lineage (NCBI taxonomy): Eukaryota > Metazoa > Arthropoda > Insecta > Diptera > Syrphidae > Philhelius > Philhelius festivus. The sequence continues at coordinate 38,168,680 of OZ007556.1, read as the reverse complement.
AAGTGCAACCCAGCGAGGACGGATGTTTCCTCACAGTACCGAATATCAACGCAACGAGGTCGCGTTCTGTTGACATTGTCCTGCCGACAGATGAACAGGCTCATTACAAGGCTCTGGCGTTGACTGGCTCATCCGGGATCTATGCTGATGGGTATGTTCCATATCATTGTTGATATTGTTGTCGTTGTTGTTTATTTTTTGTGTGTGTTATTTTTGGTTTCCTTTCTGTTTCGATGCTGATTGATATGTCATTTGTCCTTGTTTGGTCATCGTCCTGTGGATCCATTTTGTCGCACACAGAGGCAGTGTCCTTTTTTGCAAATGACGTGTATTCCGAACTATTTGCCTATGGCCACGTACAACTATTCTAAGCCCTAATCCGGTTCAAGAGTTAGGGCAATCTCGTCGCATCCCTAGCAAGGATGAGATGTTAATAGCCAGTGATATGTGTCCTTATTTGTGTATTTTACATCCCAACGGGAGCATTGTACGGATATGGGTTAACAAAGATGACATGACAATGGACATAAATCTTTTGATGGCCCGACCCACACAGGACAAAAATAACAGCAGAAAAAAAATACTCTAAAGGGAAATGTGTCCCGAATGGGAATTTAATGGAAAAAGGATTTACGTTTCAGTGGTATTGCAGCAGCCTCAACGGCAGCAACAAAGGGGTTTTTAAACGAGTGAGAGCGAGAGGGAGGAATGATTGGGATCGATCGGATTTATATTCACAGACCCGGCAACTTGGTAATAGAGTTTCCCTTTGTTGAAATGCGTTTCCATTACCGGGATTCAATAAAGAAAACTTTCTTGTTTATTTAACCAGGTAGGAAAAATAATAAAGATTTTTTTTTTGGAACAAACAAGAAGACATTTTTCTTTAGGAGTCAACGTACTATGAAATAGATAGAAGCTAGAAGGTAAACAGAGATATTGGTTTCAAGTTGCTGAGGAGAGACTGTCACCTTCTGATAAGTAATGGTGTATAAAAGAACTTGAAAACCCCGTTTAATATTGAAAGTAATATAATTTGAAATCGAAGAAGAACTGATTTAGAAATGAGTGCTTACAAATCGGGTTTTAAATTTCTACATGCATGTATTTAAAATGAGCCAAACGCTTGTCGAATGGAAATTTCATAAAAACACGACTTTTTAAAACATTAAATGTGCTGGGCAAGAGCTTAGTATATGGGAAATCATCAAAATAAGTTAGAAGAATCATCATGGAGCAAAATGCTGTAAAAAATGATAAAAAACCACCGTGAAACTGCATCCTTTTATGTTTATTTCTCTAGAGAGTGACTGTGCATGTAGCAATTATTGTTAATGTTCATGTTTTATGTCAATTTTTTTGGGTGAATTTGGACAAATGGCAATATACGAGCCCAAACTCAAAATAGTTGGTCTACCGAGGATAGAATGCAAATATGTGTTCATTCTTAACCTATTTCGAAACAAAAACTATTTTTTGATATACATATAAAGTCCTATTCATTTTAAATAGGAAAAGTGGACAAAAAAAGAAAGTGGCTTAATAAAATATTGATATGGAGTCTCTTTACAAAACTAAATAACGATTTATACACATTTCTTAGATGCAAAATAGTTGGTCTATGATTCTTTATGTTGATTTTACCAATTTGTTAAGCGACCTTTGGCCTTAATCACTGCTTCTATAATGCACCTTGGCATAGTGTCCACTAATTGTTGATACTCTTCGGCACCAAAAGATTCCCAATTATTTGTAATTGTGGATCTTAAATCTTGAAGGGTCCGAAGCGGTTCCTTTCGCAATTTTTGCTTCATCGTGTGCCAAACAGTTTCGATTGGTGAAAGATTAGGGCTGCTGGAAGTTCATTCCAATAAAGAATTGCTTCAGCAGTTAACCATACCATTGTTGACCTAGCCGTATGACAAGAAGCACCATTCTGTTGGAAAATATACTCCGCATTGCTATATTGAAGACGTAGTATTGACGGAGGCAGCTCCTGTTCCAAAATGTTGCGGTACTTGACAGCATTAGCTATCCCAATTACAAAATGCAAATTACTCATACCACATCCCGACATGCACCTCCATACCATTAGAGATACTGGGAGCTTTACGGTTTGTTTAAGGCAGTCCTTGTGAGTTGTGAAAGGCTTCTTTAGCATTTTTTATCACTGGTCCTCGTTCATCACCAACACAAACTTCCAATCTGTACTGATCACTCCAATTAACGGACCGCCATTGACTAAAAGTCCAAATTTTTAAGTTGTTTGGCCCACTCAATGCGCCTTTTCTTTTGTTTAGGTGTCAGTAGTGATATTTCTTTTGCCTGCGTTTTTAATGATTTAAGTTGTCGTAATTTATGCAAAACTTAAATATTTTAAAATAAACCTTATAAAATTTGTATCCCATTTTTTTCATCATCTGCTTACAACTGTCCACCGAAACACTTTTTTGAATTTGTTCTCTCCACTGTAACGTTATTGAAGCAGATAAATATCGTCGATTTTCTTTAAAAATTTGGCAATCGCGAGGTTTTGCTGTTAGTTGATGTCCCGTTCTGTTGCATATATCCACATTTCCAGAATTTTTAAACTTTGTTATTATGTTCTGCACTGACGAGAGCGGTAAATTAAAATTTTCAGGGATTTCGTAGCTAGACAATCCTGTTTCAAACGCTTTAATCATTGATTCCCTTAGGTGTCCTGATAATGCAACGCCACGCGCCAGGATTGACATGAAACTCTCGCTAGCTTGTATAAAATCATACAATAATCATTAATAAAACCAGTGCTTCTCATTTTTTTAATAACGGTTTACTGAAACTATATTTAAATAGTCTTAGATCAACTATTTTGTACCCAAAAAAGAGTAGACCAACTTTTATGCTCTTATCTTTGTCCGAGATGAAAGGAATATTGTTGCTATTTGCTCTCTCAAATTTTGTTTTGTTAGGTCTAATTTACTCTCAGTGAAACTACTTTATTAAATTGACAACAATTTTTAAATGAACAAAAGCTGACTGCCACTAAATTTAGGATATATGAAGAATTAATGTGTTAATAAATGAATAGACCAACTATTTTGAGTTTGGGTCGTATTATTAAATAAAATAATAGTTTAAAAGGTTTTAAGACAATTCTAGCAAATATTTGATCTCTAAAACATCTTAGTCAAAGTTCGGCCAAAAAAAGGATACGGATATATTTATTTAAATCCGTTAATGTACTAACGTTAGAAAACTTAAAACTAGGTAATATATACATATGGATTTAATTACAATTATGTATTAAAAAAGTTTTCTTTAAATTTACTGAATTTTAAATTGTCATTAATTGATGAAGTTAAAAAATTATACTTATTGTAAACTGAAATCAATTGGTTTAAGGGACTGTTCACACCATAGTTTGTTCTGGCTAAATATAGGATATAGAGACCGTTGATTTCTTAGCTTGACTAAAACTAAAATTCAAGCGGCACAGAGCTGATATTATTGATCCGTTGACTAATTTCTTAATATAACATAGTTGTAGATATTGTCTATGCTTTGTGAGTAAAGGAAGATTTATTAAGATGAGTCTAATGTTATAGGGGGGCAGTGTCGATCGAAAGAAAACGAAGGCAGAATGGTAAGAATCTCCTTTGGATTCTCTCAAGTCTGTTAATATGAACAGAATAAACTGGCGCCCAGACTACACAGCCATATTCGAGTACTGGTCTGACAAAAGATATGTAGAAAAGCTTAAGAACGTAAGGATCATGGAAGTCACTGGAAAATCTTTTTATAAATCCCAAAGTTTTATTAGCTTTTTTAATAATATAGTTAATGTGATCAATAAATGTTAATTTAAAATCTAGAACTATCCCTAGATCGAAAAAAGGACACTCTGCATAATGAAAAAGAATCTAACATATTGTTGTAAGTTAATACATTTTTTTGCTCGTAAAACACATTGTTTTACACTTGTCAATACTAAACAAAAAACGGTTTGTATTGCACCATTCCCTGAACCTATAAATGTCTTCTTGAAGTTGTTCACAGTCGCTGATGGAGGCTATTCTTTAAAATTTTGATGTCATGGGCATAGATAAATTTATTATAATTGATGTCAAGTCATCGAATAAATAGTAATGGTCCTAAATGACTCCCTTGTGGAACACCTGAGTTGACCAAAAATTGATCAGTACGCTCATTACGAAAAGTAACACTATATCTCCTGCTTTTTAAATAAGATAATATTCAGACTAGAAAGCTTTCATTGAACCCTAAGCCATTTAGTTTATTGATTAGAGTTTTGTGACAAAGCTTATCAAAAGCTTTGCTAAAATCAGTAAATACACAATCTACCTGCTTTCGATCTTCAAAGCAATCGATACAAAAAGAGGTAAAGTCAAACAGATTTGTGACAATCGACTTCTTTTGGACAAAACCATGTTGGCTATCACAAATAATAGATTTACATTTAAAGCCTAGTACTCACCTAGCGTGAAATGAAAAATAAATACGTTCCAAATTACACGCGAAGAATAAAAATGAAAATAAAATAAACTTTTCCACGTGAATTTTTGATACTCACTTTGAATGAAAAAAAAAATGACAATTATTTTTAAACTTATTCGTTCTTTCTGTTTATAAATTTTCAATTTTTTGTTTTGAAACAAAATATTGAAATCAACTGACAAATGTCACAGTTTTCCACGTTACCTTAAACTTTTTCCTGATGGTTGTACATTGAGAAATGAAAATCATAGCGTGGAAAAAGTTGTGGAACATATTTGTTTTTCCAATCCACATTTTAGTACTCACCTCTCGTTGCGGATTTCATGCCAGTGAACCAGCAGTCACTTTTATATGAAATTTTCATTTTCACTTGAACTGAGTACTAGGCTTAAAAGATAAGACGTTACAAATAAAATGGACTCACAAAATTTGGGAATTACAGACAATTTAGCAATAGGGCCATAGTTAGTTATGTCGTTTTTTGACCCTTTTTCTATGGATGGGTATTATAAAAGCACTTTTCCACATAGAAGAAAACATAGAAGGATTCATTAAATAGAACATATTGGGGATAGGATAAATGAGATACACATTTCTTTAATGCACTAGATGGTACGCCATCAGGACCAGGGCTAAAAGAATCGTCGAGTTTGAAAATATTTTGAACAATAGATTCTTCACAAATAGAGAAGTTAATTGTGTATAAGTGCGAAAAAATAGGGTGGGAAGGTGAAAAATCTGAGGGCTCGGGAGAATCAGAATCTACAAATGTATCTTTAAAAAAAATGCCTAACAAGGATGAAAAACGAATAAAATAATGCGAATTATAAGGGACATAGAAATAAGACACGACAATTCTCCGCTTTAGTTCAGCCGCCATCCCTGGAGATAAAAAATCTGAGACAACCACATTCAGTCTCAGAACATCGTGCCACACATCTTTCCTATCCTTCTTTCTCTTCCATAACTTCACGCCCACGCTGTGTTGAAACATTTAAAGGGTAATCATAATCCCTTGAGCGTGAGTAGATTATAAAAAAAAAAAAAAAAAAAAATTGCAAACATATTAGATATTTTTCCAGAATCATGATTGGTTGCGTCATTGAAAGACATAGAGTTGGCGTAGCCGTCAATTTTTCATTTACTACTCACGAAGATCCAAAAATTGTTTGGGTTCAGTTTAAGATCATTTTCGATTTCTAAAATGTAATCGGAATATAAAATATTAGAGTAGTCAGAAAACATAAACTTCAGTTCGGAGTAAGAAATATAATCTTCTTCAGCCCTGAATTTGGAATATTTCAACCATGCTTTGTTTCTTCTATTTTTTAAGTTTTTAAGCTCAGTTTTAAACCATGGAGGATTTTTGGATCTACTGCAAATTTTTACAATTAAAAAGGATATAAAAACTCGAAATATTATTTAGTCTATGTTTTTTATACATAAGTCGGAAATTGGTATTTACTTTATCAAACAATGTTCGCGTACTAAAATCGAAACCAACATAAATTGCAGCGCAACTTGAACCACCAGGAATCTTTTGAAAGAGAGTCCAAAATATTTTTAAAAGATAATCAACATAAGCAAATCACATAAAGAGGACATATCACTAATGACTGCTTTGAGGTACAGTAAAACCCGCTTAAGAGAAAAACCTGAAACACTTTTTTTATTACCAAGTATTTTCCGACCAATTTCCCTTAAAACACTCCGCTTAAGTGAAACTCGCTTAAGCGAAAAACCCGGATAACTGAAACATATTTTTAGTTAATTTTTAATATTTTTCATAGAAAAAAACTCTCTTAAGTGAAAAAAAAAATTGAATCGAACAGAACAAAAATTTGCTAGTTTTCGTTTTTCAATAAATTATGTTTGTGTTATTTAATCGTTGTTTTATTTAACTTCTTTCAAGGCAAGTCCAAAAGATAAAAACAATATTGTTTCTAGCATTAAATCTCCGCTTAATGGAATTTTTAAATCCGCTTAAGTGAAATTTTTTTTTTTTTTTACTTATCCGAACTCCGCTTAAGTGAATTTATTTTTCACTTAAGCGGGGTTTGTTTAGGTGAAAAACCCGCTTAAGTGAAAGAAAGACTGTGACATTTTGCGGTTTCTCTTTAGCGGGTTTCACTCCATTCCAAAATTAACAGTGCGTGGTCGTAAAAGTCTGGTAAGCGACTGTTAAAATGTAGTAACTGATTATAATTTCTGATAAGGATCAATTGTAATAGTTTTACCAAAAATATTTATCGAATTTTCGTACAAGAAAATTTCCTGAAAACTAACAAAATATTAACATGATGTGAATAGAATAATTTATTAATGAACTTTCCTGCATTCTTTATAACTTCAGCTAAAGAATCAATATGCAAATTAAAGAAAAGAGGTTTTAAAATACCTCCCTTTTGCACACTTACCTTGGTTTGGTTCCACTCAGAACTATTTTTTCTCTTGTCTTACTGTCACTTTCTATTCATCAACCTGCATCAAATGCTGAATTTATCGCAAGAAAAAAAAATATAATTTTCTTTCAACAATACTAGCCAGGTGCTATAACAAGGAATACTTCAGAAAGTCCGAGCACAAAAGAGACGGGGTAATTTTTTGTCTGAAAGATGCTTTTTCCATACTTAACGATCCAGAGTACGCTACTTCTAGTTGACTAGGTCCAGAGCACTGGTATCCGAGATGGACTGCTCTTTTAACTGGAGGTTTGGAAGACCGTTGCCTTGAACTTGATGGCTGGGATTCGACGATTCTCTTGGCTGGGTATTGTTGTACATTAGTTAGATTTGGTGGACGTGTTTTGACTTTCTGGACTACATCCATTTCTCGGTTCAGTTTTATAGTTCTTTTTTTATCATTCACACGCGCTCAGGGGTATGTTAATAGACCCTTATAATGTTAAAAACAATACGGACGATGGGGAAATTAGGGGAGAGAAAGAGGGTGGCGATGAACATTGGTCTTGAATATTTGGAAATTGAAATGGCAAGGGAAAACCGTGCCTTGTAAGTTATTCCATAATCGTGTTGTGCGATCAAAAAACGAATCTTTATATTTGATGGTACAACCAAAATCGAGGTAGAACTGATGAGTATTCCTAGCGAAACGGGTATCACGAGTGAACTGATAAAGGGTAGGAATACAACTGGCTACTTCGATTGAGCATTTCTTGTGAAAGAAGCGATAAAACAAGGAAATACATGAAACATTCCGACGGTGTTGAAGAGATGGGAATGAATCCATTATAGCTCTATTTCCTATCAGTTTTAGAGCTCTGTTCTAAATTCTATCCATTAAGTGGAGAGAATCTTGTGCTGCACCTGTCTAAAGATGAAAGTTACACTCGAATTTTAGACGTATAAACGCCTCATAAAAATGGTAGCCAGATCAGAAGGGGTGGAAAATTTCTTACATTGATATAGAAATCCTAAGCATTTAGCAGCATTTTTGGCGGTCTCGAAGATCGTCGTTGACACACATACTGAGTACTGAGAGCTTTACGGTTTCTTCGATGCAAGTGCCATTAGAGGACAATGACATAACAGGTACATTCAGCTTCAAAGACAATAGGCAACATTGAGTTTTTGAAGCACTAAACTGCACATCATCTCTTTTATCCAATTTAACAATGCTGTAAAGATCGGTGTTTAATGAGCTTATCATACGATACCGTTGTAATTCAACTTTCGGAGGAGTTGGACGTGAATTTGAGAACGAGTATGAAAATCTGAGGCTAGAGTCGTCAGAAAAACAATCAATTGAATTAGAAGTTTCAGACAAGAGATCATTTATAGAAATCAGGAAGAGAGTAGGAGACAAAACGGAGCCCTGGGGAACACCAGCATTTATTTGTGAAGATCAGACTTAAAGCCGTCCAGTACAACATGAATTGAACGATTTAGAAAGTAATTTCTAATCTCAAGAATAAGTGCATTTTTGATAAGAGACCCTGGTACCAAACTCTATCAAATGCCTTAGAAATATCAAGCGCAATAATTTTGCTTTCTCCAAAACAATGTAAAGATCTGTTCCACTCTTCGGAGAGATACTCCATCAGATGACCAGTGGAACGGTTACTGTGAAAGCCGTATTGCCGGTCATTAAGAAACCTTAGAGATACTTCTTGAGCTGATGAATTATCAGCGATTCCATGACCTTGGAAAGAAGGGACGTAAGTTCAATTAGTCGATAAGAGGAGTGGGGAAAGGTCGCCTTTTTAAGGAACAAGCTAGACAAATGCTGTTTTTCATCTTCTAGGGAAGATTTTCAGTACAGAAAAGTAGGAACGATGGAAAAGCTTCCGCAATGGTTTTGCCAGCCATGAAGAATACCTCTTTGGAAGAATAGGGGTGTATATCATCAGGACCAGCATATTTGTTCATATCAAGATATTGAAGGGCAACTGGACGAGTGCGGAAATATACCTGTCTCATTGAATAATTTACGTTCTCAAGTACAGGAAAGGCAATGTTGCTATTAAGCAACGTAGAGCTAGGAGCAAGTATATTTGCCTTATCTAAAGGGCTATTTATCGGTTTGTCATGACAAATGACCAGAAATTTCTACTGCCTTTGGGACGTTGCAGGATGCTTTGCCTTGATTTCTGGTCATGTAAGAATTTGGTTCTTTTTATAACAGCGTTGCAATGGTTTCTGACTTGTTTATACTTCTTCCGATTTTTGTCGGTCTTTGTGAGAAAGGAACCTTACTCAAACTGAAAGCTTCTTTATAGCTTATATCGAACCAAGACTTTTCTTTAGGATGTATGCCCCTGTTTCTGTTAGGAATCAAAGCACGCATCTATCGGAAAATAACTTCTGTGATCATAATCAGCACTGGCATCAACGTCGCTATCGAGAAAACATAGTGACCAGTAAAAAAGTCTAAAAAAAAGTGGGATGCTTCTCGTTAACTGGATGAATGGGTTATAAGAAATTGGCTGATATTACACAATGGTCCGACCGGAGAGCTTACCGTTATAGTATACTTATCATTAGAAGTAAGAAACGAATCGAGAGTTTGGGCGTTTTGCCCAGCAACATCTGGTATTCGAGTAGAATCATCTACAAGCTATGTGAGGTGATGCATCTCAGCAAAGATTTCAACATATCTTCCTTCGGGCGTTGTCTGTCCTGATAGTGGGGCCAACTTGAATTGTGTACATGGAAGTCGCCCGCAATAACGACTTCAGTGTTAATGAGGTATAAGAAATCGTGTGGACTTTAATGCTTTGAAATCTCAAAACCTATATTTTCATAGACACTTCTTTTCTCCATCGACTTAATTTCCCCACCACTCATGCCTCGTTTAATATTATAAGAGTCTCAAAGCCCTTGAGCGCGTGTAAATTGCAAAAATTCCAAGACTGATGAATGTTTCGAATAGATTTTAGTTTTCTTTCTCTCTCCTGCATTGCATTTATTCTCCACCTCGGCCTGGCGTATAACAACATCATTATCCACTCATGCTGGCTGCACTTCCTAATCTCTCATTCAAGCTCTCTTGCCACAAGGACACACAGTCGAATACTCGTAGAACAATATAAATTCATGTCCTATTTGTTGCAGATTATATACTCGTTCATGCATTCGAGTGCTGGTTACTATAAACCTATTATAAACTTTTCATTATGGAAGTAACGAGTGTGTGACTTTTTTCTCTTGTTTCGAATTCAAATACGTACATTTATGTAGGTCTTTTCTTATTAAAAAAAGACTATCACCACCTTAGCTTTTGCTCTTTAGATTTTTTGTTCGTTTTGCTGACCTTCATTCTAAACAAAAATTCTTATATTTATAATTTATCTAATTACTTCCAAGCATAATTTTCACATGTACTTCTATTAAGTTGCACATTTTCAGATTTTTTGTTATCAAGCGTTGGGCGCCACTTCGTATCTCTGTTTTTTCTGGGAATTGGCATGCAAACTTTTATTCAGTTATTCTACCTACACTCAACCAAACAAAAAAGCAGAAGGTAATGAGAATCTTTACTTTATGTGACCATAAATATTCATAACCTGGTTATGGACACAAGCTCCTCGTATTACCCTCAGCGCCAGCAATTAAACTTAGTTTTTCAAATGAAAATAAACAGACTTAACATAATAATCAAGTTTGTTGGTAGTTATGACAGTTTTTCCTCGACTTTCTGCTTATATTTTGTGATTTTTATTTTCTCTATGATTGCAACCATTGCTAATGAAATTCTGCTCTAAAACTTCGGTTCATAAATATATTTTCTTCATTAAGAACTTCTGTTATTTGTCTTCTTGATCTGACAAAAAGTTTTTGCAGTAAAATATAGTTTTTGATATGGAAAGAATACAAAGCAAAATGTTTTATCATTCTTGCATATAATATATTCATACATAAACATTTTTAAAATTAAGTTTTTTTGGGCACTTGCTATGACCTTCATTTGTTACCCTTTTATTGAGAATGATGAAGCAAATACTCATATTGCTTCCCATGTTCAAAAATATAAAAAAAAAACGTCCAATATTTTTTGTATTGCATTTTTTGTTTATTATTTGAACAAAAGAATAAAAGAATGAAATGCAAACAAAATATTCCATAATGGACATCTGTTTTGAAGTTTTTTTAATTAAAAACATTTTAACTTTTTTTTTAATGGCCTTACGTTCAGTTCTACAGATTTCAAATTGAATTTCAAATATATATTATTTGCTTTCATAGTTTAAAGAGCAATCATAAAATGGCGCCCAACGTTCGTTAAAAAATTATTTACTCGCTTTTGTTTGATTAAATTCGAAAATAATGGATAGTAATAAACTAATAAAATGCATGACTGGATCGCGTGAACTGGCTCTTATTTAAAAGTACTTTGGAATTAAAAAATTTCTTATAAATAAAAAAACATAGATTTACATAGAGAAAAATGTTCAAATGCATAAAATTGGCGTCTAATTTTTAAAAAAGTATGAACTTTTTATTATTGTTTTGTATTTGTATTGTATTTATTAATTCATTTTGGTAGGTATAGTAGTTTAAGTTATAAATGAAGTTTTAAGCTTAGAAGACCATGAAAATTAATAGCAATTTTTGTATGTAACCCCAGCAAAACAATTTAATAGAGACTCGGTAGCGTAGCTTAAAGCTAGAGCTAGTTGCGAATGCTCATCAAAATAAAATAAAAAATCAACATAGTTGTGTGCAAGGTGAGATGAAGGATTTGAAAAAGTGGGAATGAAAAGGTATAGGTATTTTTTTTTAATTAATTAAAGACAATAAGCTTTCAATTTGAATGTGATCATGCTCATAAAGCTATTATTTAACATTTTTAAGGAAAGAGGACAATATTCTCAGACTTCTAATGGAAAAAGGCAATTTGTTAAAAATTGAGGGAGCAACTATTGTAAAGAATCTTCTAAAATGAATTCTATTATAAGAAGGAATGGTAACTAAATTCACTGTACTCACTCGTAAATTATGTCGTGGATTGCTTCTCGTTGAAATATATCCACTTCTAATGAAAAATAATTTTAAAACTTTGAAGTAGTACAAATGTCTTACAGGAAGAACTTTTAATTCTCGAAATAAAATGAAACTATTATGAAACCGATTTTTTCTACAAATAATTCGTACAATATGTTTTTGAGGAACAAGAAGAGGATTAATCATGTTTTGATAAGAACCAACCCAACAAGAGATCGTAACTTGTGAGCATTACAAAGCTAGAGTATAAAATTCTAGAACAACGTAACAAATAATTTTTTAATGCGTGGGTGTGATCAGACCAGTTCATTTTGCTATCAAGTAAGGCACCAAGGTATTTGAAGCTCTCGACAAAATCTACCTGAAAGCAAGAACAGGACTCATTAGAACCGAAACTATTAGAATCTTTTAAATTAAATTTGAATTTATTGCATTCTGAAGAATGATAAAAATTATCGCAATCAACTAAAATAGGGGACCCTGCTAGACTGAAGTACATTATTTTTGTTTTATTGCTCAACATCATTTTATTAAACTGTAAACCAGCGTCTTAAAATGTCCAAGTCAGAGTTAATGTCAGAAATTAAGTTAAGCAGAGACTTACAACCATTTACAAAAGCCATATCATCAACAAATGCTGTAGTTTTTCCTTGAGATTCCGATTGAAAATAAAATGTATGAAAATCACGAAAAGCAAGGGACCCAAAACTGAACCTTGGGGAACGCCAATACTAATATTAGATAAACTGCATAAGCTACCATTTATTTTAACTTTTTGCTTCCTATTAGAAAGATAAGAATCTACCCAGTTATAGATACACCCACGCGTTCCTGCATTGTTCAATTTTTTCAAAAGAATATTATGGTCTACTAAGTCAAAAGCCTTGGTTAAGTCAATGAAGAGACCAGCTGAGAATAAATTATTGTTGGTGTTTTCATAAATTTCACTACAAAATTTCAATAACGCATCTTCAGTAGATAGAAGAGCTCGAAATCCGAATTTGGTTCCGCTAAGGAAATAATTTTTATTTAGAAATTTCAAAATTCTTTTTTTCATCGCCTTTTCAAAATGTTTGAACAAAGTGGTAAGACATAAGTCTGTAATTATTCATAGTGCAAGGGTTAGACTTTTTGTATAGAAAAATCCAAACCATAAGAGGCAAACAAAGTTTAAAAATCGTTTTATTATTATTAAATTAATTTTTTTATTAGACATTTCATGGAAAATTTGGTATGTCAATTTTAATTATTTAATAATATACCTACATTTTAGGAAATAATTTCAAAAACAAATCGTTCACTCGTTTTCAAGACATTGATTTTTTTCAAAAAAAAAATATGGAATTTTTTTCTCAAAATTCCAAAAAAAAATATCAAACATATTGTAAATCATATTATTTTAAATTCAAAAAAGCTCTTGTATAAAAATTTTTATCAAAATTGTGAGAGTTGTAAATGAGAAAGTCGAAAATCAAAAACACGATTCTATCGTTGCTAAAACTTTTTCTTAATTTGTTTTGACCAAAATGTATAGTTATGCCTAAAATAGCGCACCTATTTTTATTATCAAACTCGCTTAGAGCTGTTTTCAATTTAAATAAAATTTTGCAGGTACCGAAGAACCTTTAAAATTATGTTTGTAACTTAAGGGCAAACATAATTTTATAAAAACAAAAGGTCACAAAGAAAGGAAACATTGAAGAACCTTTAATCACAAGTTTGAACAAAATCACTTTAGCGGTTTTGGCAGGAGGTCAAAGTACATACATACAGACTCTCTGTCACTTACGATGATAACAATTTCGTGTTGGATTTTCCAATTCAAAACTTGCCTTATAGTACCTTTATTGCCTTGACATATCTTCCTGCCTTAATGATTACGAATTTTAATGTTCTTGGATATACGAGTAGTCCATACTGGAAGATAAAGTAAACTTAACTCACTAATTGAATAAATAAAAATATATATTAATTTTAATTTTAATTAGTTTTTTATTTATTTTCAGTTTTATTTAGTAGCCCGAAGATGGAATTTAATTCCGAAACGTGCTGCTAATTAATATTTAAAAAATAGTTGTGTAAACAAAATAAAACTGAAAATAAATAAAAAACTAATTAAAATTAAAATTAATATATATTTTTATTTATTCAATTATCCGTCATAATCAACACAACAAGAGACGAAAATCCAACAATATGTAATTAACTCACTAGTCAACTAATGATGGCAAAGGTCTTTAAAATCTGTTTTGAATAAATTTTATCATTTAACGTATTTTTTACCTGCGATGTATTGATTCTATTTGCAAAATTATGTATTTGAAAACAAAATTAGTTCGAAATATTGATCAAATTTTACAATATGATAATGATGAATACGAATAAAGTTCTTAATTTTCCACTTTACATTGTAAAAATCATTAATTCCTTTCTGTCTGAAAGGTTTTTTAAAGTTTCAGTTAATAATTGCTTCTCCAATTTATATGAAATCCTTGCTGGTGTACCTTAGGGATCAGTTTTTGGTCCTTTTGTACTATAGTGCAAGTTCTGCATTTGAAAAAAAAATCGAACGCGAGATTTTGATCAAAGTTGACATTACGATGATAGCGAAGACGAATAAAGTGGGTCCGGACAATTACGTCTGTCTGTCTGTATGTCTGTATGTCCGTATGTCTGTATTCTGTACCTCGATCTACAGCCTAAGCCACTATACCTATTTTCTTCAAAATCGGTATTTAAGAGTCTTCGGTGATTCCCTAGAGGAGAAATTGAATATTTTTTAGCTCTAAAACAAACGGTACCCCCCATACACCCATAATGCAAAATCTCATTTATCTCAAAAACGGCTCTAACGATTTTGATAAAGAAAAATAGGTGTGATATTATGGACATGGAATACAATACATAGCAAAATGTTATTAACTGTACCTGTCATAGAACCATTTTTTTAATTTTCGACTTTCTCATTAACGGCTCTAAGGATTTTAACCAAAAATTTTCAGCAGGAGTCCTCTTAAGTTTAAAATAATATTGTATATAAAAATATTTGAAAAATCAATATCTTCAAAACCTATGAACGATTATTTTTTGAAATTATTTCCTAAAATCAATATTACTAAATACATAAAATTCGCATCTCACATTTTTTTCTTGAAACATTTTAGAGAAATTTCTTATATAAAAAATTTATTTAATAATAAAAAGATTTTTTAAAGTTTATTTGCATAAATTCATACTTTTCTAGAAATCAGTCGGCAATTTTATGCATTTGAACATTATTATCTCATCAAATCCATGTTTTATATTTATAAAATGTATCTTAAATTCCAAAGTACTTTTACATAAGAGCAAGTTTGTGCGATCTAGTCGTGCATTTTATTTATATATGTTTATCTGCGTGTTAACTTATTTACATACTTATTTTATATTAGTTTATATATTTGTTACCAACTTATTTATTCTTTATTGTTCTTTGTTATTTATCTATTTATTTTTAATTTATTTATTATATTAGACTTTTTTTTATTTTTTGATAAATTATTTGTTTATTAATTTACTTATTGATTTATTCTTTTGTCTACAAACAAACATTATTTTATTTAGATTAGCACTTTTCGTTTTTTACTAGCCTCTCATTCTCTCCAATCTTGGAAACATTTTTCTGATAATTTGAAGAAGTTTTTTTTGTAGCTTTTCCTTCGATTTATCGTTATATGAAACTGTAATAATTGCTATAAAAATGTTGTTTTTTTCAGAAGTAAAGTGGAGTTATGTTAAATCTCTGTAAATTGTGCAGTATGGTTTTAAGAAAAAAATGTATAATTTGTTGCTACAATAAAATATACAATACAATACAAGTGGGTATCTGTTCTGCTGTTCTGTTCTGTTTCTCAGTCTGGCTGTTCGACTACAGCCTAAACGGTTTTTTTTCACATTTTTCTTAAACTTGGTAAATAGAATTTTAAAATTCTCCCCCACGGTTTTTTTTTTTTCTTTTTTTAAGACCAATAATAAGGATATCTGCGAAAGTTCTATTTTTACTATTAGATTTTTTTTTGAAAACTTAATTATTTGAAGACCACTTCCTTAATTCTTTCTACAACTTAAAAAAAAATAGTTCTCTTATCCAGAAAAAACATTGCCCCCAATACAACAAATGTACAAAATAAATTAGTGCTTTTCTCGAAAACGGTTTATAATTGAGCTTGAGCCCACATAAGGACAGACATCATTTTCATATATTTTGGAAATTTGAAAAAAATTTTAATTTTTTTTTTTGCAAAATTCGATGTGTCGAAAAAAGATTAATGATTTTTTTGAAGTTAATTTATATAACTACAAAATGTTTCTCAACATGGCGTACTTAAATTTACTTAAAAATATGTATTTTGCTCCAAAAAACGGTTTGATTTTGACTTAGTTTCTGTTTCCTCTAGTACAATTTATATTTTTGCACAAAATTTTAAAAGATTAAGCAAAATGCTAAGGCCATTTTTAGTTAGTTAATTTTGAACGATCCTAGAATTCTGCTAAAGTTAAAATAACAAAATGGCTACTTTAACTTTTAGTAACTTGCTTAATCCATTTAACATATTTCATTTTCCTCGATTCTTGAATAGTTTAGGATTGTTTGCTTTTTTTTTTGTCACAAACTGTCATTGCTTAGGCGTGTTCAGCTTTACCGTTTTTAATAAAAAGGAACTAGTATTTTACTAGTTAGTAAAACGAAAAAAGGATTAACATTTTCGAAGAGCTAGTAAATTACTAAACGTTTAGCAAATTGATAACTAGTAACATGCTCAGTCCTTAATAATAGTTTGTTTAAAATGTTGCTCCTTTGTCACTAACGAAAAAAATGGCGGCTTGGATTCGATATTTTGCCTAGTGGGTAATTTCCTCTCAATTGTTGCTTGCTTGTGCTTTTAATCACGGTCCTATTCTAAGCGAAAATTGACCCATCACTTCTTAATTCAACTTTAACACACATTAACCTCTAAAAAGAAGGAAGAATACTAATGTTGCGAGCCTTCAAGAGAGAAGACACTAACTACCTGAAGAAGCATGGTGACATGGCCCAAATTTGCATTTCTACTGGAAATATTGATTATTCGTCTATATACATCAATTCGTCAGTTTTCATCTGATGCATGTGCTATGAATTTATCTTTTTCATAGAATTCGAAAAACATGTATGAAACAGTTTCTCCAACTACCGATTTCAGAACGGACCAACACCATGCACGTGTTATCACCTAGAAATATTATATAGCTCCAAGCTGTAACGAAGAATTCCACATACCATTTATTTCACTTAACATGAATGCAATGTGCCTTGTTGCATGTTCATATTTGAGTTACAAAAAAATGCACTTTGCAGAAAATTTTGTGACATGAACTCACTTTAAAGCAGTTTGCCTTACCCCAAACAGTAAACAGCACCAACCAAACCAGAAAATATCGCTTACCCGACATTCTTATCCATTTTCTCATAATTCTGGAAAAAAACAAACAATGTTCCGACCGACTTCAGCTCCATGAATATTTATGGAAACTCAATGTAAACCAGCACGAAAAACAGAATAAACAACCAGGAAGAGTTAAGTCTTGCATTATGGGTTCGGATCTTACTCCAATCGGAGTAAAGCTGGTTCGTTTGTTTTCAATCATTCAAACAGTTTTTTTTTCAATAATGAATAAAAGCATATTATCCTTTGTTTTATTCATGATAACGAATGGAAGTCCATTTTTAGACTAGCTTTACATTTTGTACTTTTTTCACAAGTTCTATGAAATAAGAAGTCTAGTTCCGAACCCTTGGAAAAATCCCCAGCAAGAGATTGAACAAGGTCGATGACGCTTGCTTGCGAGGTTAATGTTAAGGACATAAACTATTTCAACAAATGTCTGTTAAGTGAAAATAGACACAACCTTTTTTACAAGAAAAAGCTATACGAAAAAAAACATATCCCGACTTAATGAGTCCTTTTGCTTAGGTTAGATATAACATTGTAATGAATTCCCATCTTCATTTTTTACTTCAACAACTGTTTTTTTTTTGCAGAGAAGTCATGTGTGACCCAGATAATAGGTCTTCGCATGAGTTCTTTCTCGGGTTTTATTACCTCACCTCTTATCTCGGAGGACCATGAGAAAGAAAAAAAAAACGAAATTTTACGGATTCTTGGTCCCTGCGGTTGTGAATAGTTTTATGCGAAAGAAAAAACCACTTGCGATTCTCAGAACCGCATGTGATTTTTTTTTATTATGGTTTCATTACAGTCTAAGTCCTTGGGAAATATTTTATCCACCATATGAGCAGGCAAAACCCACATGCTCCCATTGCCAGAAGGATTAAGCCCCTCCTTACTCGAAAGCGAACGAATAAAGAAATAAAACTTTTGGAATGACGAAAAGTGAAAGGATTTTTTTATTCCAGACAAATAACGCACATCCCGGACATCTGCCAAAAGGATTTGTGTTTTATATTGAAAATAGGTTTTTTATGGGGTTTGAAATGAAAGAAATCCCAAGATTTGAACCGAGGAATTGCGAAGATAAATGCGATTAGATTCAATTTCAAGATAAAAAAAACGACTTTAAAAAATTTCATGCAATATGAAATTCATAGTCCCGGGGATTTGAATTTGAAAATAAAATTAATGTTAGCATTGCAGGATCTGTTTTTTGAAAGGTTTGTTTTTCGAAATGGAAATTTCCCTTTCCCAGACGGATAGCTAAAAGTAGGTTTTACTTACTTACTTATGTATGTATGCTAGAACAGCGCTTCCCGATTTGGTAATTTATTTAAATGTAAAGTTTGATAAATCTGCAGTATGCCAAGTTTGTGGTGAGGGTAAGTTAACAGGCTGAATGGTTGCATTTGTAGTGAAGAAAATGTCGGCCAAAACATTAGATATGCATGTCAAGTTTTAGAATACCTGAACTGAACCATATCCTGCGCTCTGCTACGCCTTGTGGTAGATTAGCGTAATGGTCATTCTATCCTAGACCAAACCTTGAATGTCTACTCGTAAAACGGAGAATGTGTCCGGCGGGATAAAGGCGTTTAGACGCACACTCTCGTAGTATTCTTCGTTAGGGTAGCAAGCCCCAAAATTCGGCTGTTGTTCAAGGTCATCACTCTTCCAATGTGACTCCGTATCACCTTTAACAAAAATGTATCAATTCTGTTTAGATTGACTGTGTTATATAAAAGCTCCGACTCTGGTGTTCTGTGTAATCTACGGCAACCTCTTAGACACTGCCTCTCAAACACCCGAATCTTTTCCATTTAAGACGGGGCAACGATAAACAACACCGGACACCCATTGGCAATCATCGGCCGCATGAGGGCTACGTTGTAAAGCACCTTGCCCCTGTTATCAAGCCCACTGCTGTTAAACAATCGAATTTCAGGGCAAAGGCTCCCCTAGCCCTGGCAAAAACATCATTTATATGACTGTCGAAATACAAAAACTGATCCAACCAGATTCCAAAGTACTTTACCATACTTTTACTCGCCAGTGACAGTCCATGTAACTTTAGAGGCTCATTGTAACGGAGTCCTAAACAGAATAGTTTCAGATTTTGGAAAGTTAATTTAATCAATCAATAATCAAAATCACACTTCAAAAGAATTCTGAAGATCTCGAATTTTTGAGCTATTTTGAACTCTAGTTTTTCGTCGGCCATTGCCTGAGTTAGAATAATTATCAGATCGCTGAACAAAATCAGCGATTTGACCGCTCCCTGCTAAGGACCATTTTTAATATCGAAGATTCCAGTAGAGGTTACATTGCCACTTTTGACAAACTTTCTACTTTTGAGCATGTCCTAAAGCATATAAAGGGTCATTCATTTCGTGATTTAAAGTCTACTATCCGAAAGAATAAATAGAATTTTCGTCTAGGTTTCTTTAAGTATTTTATTTCATTTGTTTGAATACAAATTATCTTATTACGAGGAGCAGCAACGACCGATTTATACGAAGTTTTACAAAGGACTGACTCTAACTCTACGTTAAAATAATTAAGCGAAAACTGGTTTTGATAGAAGGGACGCAGTCTCCCATTCCCCGATCTTTCGTTCGTTCGTTCGTTAGTATGTGTATTGTCAGTGCTGTTTGTCTGGTACGCATAATCAGTGCTGTCCGTTGAGTTCGTTTCCTAATCCCACATAATATAAGTCGAATGTTTGCCATTTGCGATAATGGATCGTTTGACAATGGAACAACGCCAGCAAGCAATCGGTAAAATTGTGAAGAAATTTGAAGAGAGTGGAAGCCTTACTGATGTCGTAAGGCATGTGCATCATCGTAGCGATTTGGTCGAATGATAACCGATTTTTTTTTCCGGCGATTGAAGATCATGACTTGGACGATATGTGGTTCCAACAAGACGAGACAACAAACCAAACAACATGACCAATTATGGTCGTGTAATTTCACGTTTTGACGACGTCAATTACTTCAATACTTTCGAAACGGAAAAATGAATGACCCTAATAATAGTGGCTTACCTATGCCAAGTCTGATTAGCTTTAAACAGAGAACTTTTAACCCTACCGTATCTAAAGCCTTCTCCAAATCAAACAGACAAGCACCAGTACACTGCCTTTGAATTTCGGTCCATTTGATATCGGAGACCAGTTAAGACACGGCATGAATTGTATCATGTTCCGTCGTATAGCCGAACTGAGTATCCGGTATGATATTGTTGTCTCTGGCTATTTGCACGGACAGCTATTAAAGACTTCTTCGAATACCTAACTGATACTCGAAAGAAGATTTATCGACAGAAGATTCGCCGGATTTCTGGGAAGGATGTACCACATTTACCACAGCTATCTTCCACCGCACTGGATTTTGTTGTGCATTATCCATGCGTTGTTAAACAGTGTGGTATAAATGTCTTAGTACAGCGGTGGATTATCGACTCCTGCTGACTTCTGTTTCTTTAATGAAACGAAAATGAACTAACAGAGAACTGAGCACGTTTCGTTAGACGATGATGGCTTTTGCCAAATGATCATCAATGAACCCGGTGAAACCGAGGTTCTCCGATCGCTCTTACATCATTTCATCTCGAAGGTAGAAATGATGAGGCGGATGCTCTGTATTCCAGATCGTCTCTAATAAAGATGGTACCGGGAAGTGTTTCCTCAAAAAAGCCACCAACGCCCTTGAAATATGAGCCTTTGCTCCTTCCAGTTAGTCCGAATTTCTCCCTGGGGATTGAAAGATTGGAGCTCTCTAGTTCTTTATTTTGTAAGACTCGTTATTAATCTTAACATAGAGATCTACGTAACAATTGATTTCGTCGAAACGTAAACTTTCAAATGACTTTAAAGTAAACACATAAACTTCCATTTTCGCTAATTTTGACGTTCAGATTGTTTTTAAGTTAAAAAGACTTCTTGGAAAGAGAAAATAAAATTGCTTTTTCCTGAACAACAAATAGACAGTGAAAAATTTCGATTTTTGAGATATTTTTTTAAACAATCGTCATCGTCATCATTTAATTAAATTTGATAGTTTTTCACTTGACAGGTAGAAAAAAATTTACATTTTGACGAAAATTGACCTTTTCCATGTCTTCTTAATATAATAAAGTTTTCTTACAATTTAATTGTCAGCCAAGATTCCGCAGCGATGAAATTGAACCCCTGGAACCATGACATATAGACTGCTTCTACAAGACTTGAACTTAATTCTCTTTTATATATCCAAGACTCTTAACTTTTGTTTTATCCTTTGAACTGAATGAACGAATAGCTTCCCAATGTTTTACATTTATTCATGAAAAATTTTCTTTAGAGAGAATTTGAATAATAATTTCACTGAGATCTTAGCAAACTCTTTTTCCTAAAGCTTTTTTTTATGCGCTAGACAAAATAAAGGGAATAAGGTAAACACGAAAAGATTATACAGAACAAAGAACAAAAAGGGCGAAAAATAAAGTTCCAGCTTTTGGAAGGAAATCTTGTTGATTTCGCAATAAGTTCAGGATTTAATATTCTTTGTGCGACTCCACTCTGCCACATCTCCAGGTCCAACTTGTGCTCTTCAAACCTGAGCACTCAAGCTAACTCTGATTGAAAGAAGTATTTCATTATAATAATGCTCTCTTTATGTTCGTATACCATACCTGGATCTACTCAAGAATATATTATTTGGAAACAAGGGAAACAGAGATTTGCATCGACAGATTTTGGAAAGGAAAGTCCGAATATATAAATTGTAATCAAAACAAGGTAAACTGGTTCAATCAAGGAATTGAATTTCTAATTATATTCCATTTGTAGCCTTAGATTTATTGGATTTCTTTGATGCAGTTAAGTGTAGTTTCCTTAAGAAAATACTGATGTACAAAGCGTGAACGTATGCATAATTGAATTTACAGATTGACCATCGGACGAATAAATGAAGTCCAATTGACCTTCTTTTGGATGTGGTTCCCGGAAGAAGCCTTTACATTTGCATTAAAGTAGAATTTCATAGAATGATAACTGAATTTACAGAAAAACTGTTCTTATTTAAAAAAATCGACACTTTGTAACATTTACGAATTTGATATTTATGTAAATTGTTTTCCATTGAGATGTGTCTGATTTGTATTATAATCTTACGTGATTTGATAGACGCTATTTCGAACGAATTCTCAATTCTGGGGCCAAATTACCGCATACGTTTTCGATTAATACGCGACTGAATTATGTGAGTTTAGAATTACCTTACGTCATCGAGCAATCGATTACACTAATATGACATTTTCATTCGATCACTGATGGTACTCACTCACTCGGTCACTGAGGCGGTAATTTGGCCCCTGATATTAGAAATGAATCAGTCTAACTTCGATAACTATGTAATGTAATTTTGTATAGCCGGTATTAGCCTTCAGAGTTGAAATTTCATAAATTTGTACAACAAGTCAGAAAGTAATGCAACGCTATTATAAAAAGAACCGAATTCTCACATGATCCAGAGGTTGAGGCAAAAAATCTTGCAATGTCGAAAAAACAGTAGAAATCTCTATTCTGTTCGTTCCAGTGTTGTCAGACAGTAACATTGCTCCTGATCTGCTTGAGAACGTAAATCATTCAATGAGACAGGTATATTTCCACACTCGTACAGGTGCAAGAGACCTTCGAGATCTTCATTTAAACAAATCTACTGGTCCTGATGGTATACTTCTGAAGATGTGTTTTTTTCGCTGGAATGAACAGATCTTTACATTGTTTTGGAGAAAGTAAAATCACTTCGCTTGATATTTCTAAGGCATTCAATAGAATTTGGTATCAAGCCCTCCTATCGAAAATATGTGCGTTTGGTAATTTAGAAATGACCTTCTGGATCGATTCATACATGTTTAATTGGAGGGTTCTAAGTCTGGTCTTCACAAAATTAATGGTAAAGGTGGTGTTCCACAGGGCTCCGTTTTGTATACGACTCTCTTTCTCATTTTTATAAATGATCACTTGTTTAATTAACTCCATTGTTTTGCCGACGACTCTATCCTCAGCTTATCATACTCGATCTCAAATTCACGTCCATATCCTTTGAAAGTAGAATTGCAACTCAGATCTTTACAGCATTGTGAGATGTGTTGTAAAAAATCATGTGCTTCGAAAACTGAATGATGTGCACTGTTGTTGAAACAGAATGTACTCCCTACGCAATTGTTCTTGAATGGCACTTACCTAGAAGAAGACGAAAAGGTCTCAGTACACTCGGTGTGTCTCAACGATGATCTTCGTTTGAATGCCCACAATCTCGAGGCCTCCAAAAATGCTGGTAAATGCTTAGGATTTCTCTATCGGTGTAAGAAATGTTTAACTACTTCTGATCTGACTACAATTTATAAGACGACATTCAAAACTCAATTGCAACATTTGGAAAGATGCACCCCAAACTTCTCTTCATTTATTGGATAGAATCAGAACATAGCGTTAAAACAGAACTATCATGGTATCATTCCCATCTGTTGAACACTGTCGGAATGTTTCAAGCCTTTGCTTGTTTTATGGCTTCTTTCACAACCAATGCTCAATCGAAGTAGCCAGTCCAACTCCTCCCTCAATCAGTTCCTAGTTCCACTAGGAATCCTTAACAGTTCACCCTCGCGCCTAATTTGGACGTATCATTAAGTGCAGGGATTCTTTTTTTTAGTCGCATAACAGGATTATGAAAAAATTGTATCGGCCATTTCAATTAACAATCAATCAACCACAATATTCATCGATACCTCCTTTCTCTCCTTCCTTTGTTCTACTACTCTTCTAATTAAGGAATTCATTTAACGAAACTTCTGCAAATTTTGTTGAACACGTCTAATTTTGACATAATTAGTTGTCAAAATTATCAAACAGAACGAAAGATAAAAAAAAAAACAAAACGCCTTCACTCTTCAAACCAATATGTGTTATGATAAATTTGACGTAGAAAATGCCAGAATTTATAAAATGTGCTTATAAAAATGTAATTGCTTACTCGTATATATCTTATTTTACTTTATTTTATTTTCCTATGGTGATGAAAACTATGGCATTTGGGAAGCAGCTGCAGTTGCTAATGCATCTGCCTATATACTTGGAGTTGGTGAAGGTCAATGGGGTACTAAGGAATTAGTTTTTTCAATTCCATCTTTATCAAAAGATCATACCAAAAACTCGAACAGATTTTCATCGAATACGAAAACATTGTTTGTTCTTGGTTGTCAAGTACTGCAAATCGAATGTAAACTATTGCGCTGAACAACTTTAATAATTCAATTATTCAATATATAAAAAAATAAGCACTTTTCTAAGCTTCTGTCTGAATTCTTAAATGAACTTACAAACATCGGTTTGATGGACATTTCTTCCAAAAAAAATTAAAGTAACCAGGACTTGTAGTTCTGGGGAAATGGGAAGCCCACAATTCCTCCCTTAAGTTAAGATTTTCAACCAAGAACCGATCCATGGTCTTATCAAATCGATATCTTGAATAAAATTTTAGAACTTCAAAAGAATTTGCTCGAGGCTAGGTTTTCTAAAAGTTGAAATTCTTCAAAAATAGCAAACTCTAGCTGCTAAGGAAACATTTTTCGTATTATTTTTATTATAAAATGACGAATGTCAACTGCATAAAGCATAAAGCATACTTTAAAAAGATAAAGAAACGTTTTGCTGGTTTTAAAGTTAGAGTTTTAACATTAAAGTATGCTTTGTATCGCTTAAAATTAAAATAGAGTCGACTCTCATTTTAAAATTATGTATGTGTAAGAGTTGACATTTAGTTTGAACCTAAATTAGAGCTGAATTTAAATGTTTGAAAACTTGCGCCATTTTTTTTTTTATTCAACATTCAAAACAAAAATATCTTAAAACAGAAATATGGGCTTAAATCGTAACTTTGAAATGCTAAACCTTAATATAATTTTCGATAGTGTCTCCTCGTCACAGATTAAGTATACCAAATTGTTCCTTCAATAATGTTATATATTAGTAAATACAAGGTGGGCCATCTAGTGGTTTCTTTTCAAATCACAGGTTATTTTGACACTGATAGCTGTTTAATGTCAGTACCGCCACCGAACGAAATAAGTCGCTTAACGCTTGAACAACGTTGGGAAATATTGAAAACTTTTGTACAAAGTGAGTGCTGTGCAGCCCAAACAGTGGGTTTTTTTAAAAGAAGTTTTGGCCGAAATGAAGCACCCATCATCCCTGATGTAACCAAGTTTGTGTATAAAGTTTGTGAGACTGTTATGCTAGTGGACAACACTCATGGTCCTCCGGACAAAATCTACTTTTGTTCATTTAATTGCGTTTTTAAATTTTGTATTTGGCCCACCCTTTACATGCATAACAGCATCTCGTAAAAAGTAGGACTAAAAACGCCTTACACAAAAAAAAACTCCGCATTTCTTGAGCTAAATTCAGTTTATTTATCAAAATAAGTTAGTTAAATAAACCTTATCCATGATAGTTCTACTTATGTGGTTCGCACCAAAACCAGCTCTACCGTGTGAAAGCATTTCTGGCTTGATTCAACCTGGCCTGAAATCTTTTTTTTTGTACATACCAATAATGTACACGGTCATCTCTGGAACAATGATCATATTCCTTAAGTTTCTGTTGACAATGTCGGGTTTCTCTTTTGCTTCCTTATTTGCTTTCCTCAAATTCTTGATAAAGTCCATTGACTTGTGCTTAGAGACCACCGGAAAACCTCCTGCGAAAACGACTTTGGTTGTTGATCTGGTCCATGTCAACTCCTCGATGAAGTTTTTGAATGGACGCTTCTTTTAAAGAATTTCAGCAATCTCAGCCATCTTGACGTTTGCAAATGCCAGAACGTTTAAAGTAACTGTGTGTTAAAGTAACTGATAAATAATATTAGTCTAAGGACCACTGAATAAATTTTCTAAACAAAAGTAGTAAGACATTTCTGCTTTAATAAAAACAGTTCCAATAAAAATGATTTTGCTACATTACATTCGTATCAGCATCTAAATGTTCTAGACTTCTGTTTATTTAACGCAGTGATTTTATTCAAGACGGGGGTGCCCGATGTGCTGGAAAATTGAAAAACTTGTAGTTTTCGACGATGTTGGTACGGTACGAATGCAGATAATTTATTGAAATTACCCTAATTTCTTAAACCATTTAAGAAAATTGAATTGTTCCAAATATATTTCTTGAGATTATTTCCATGAGTATATTTCAATAGAACCTCCTTATATTTTCCTAGAAGCGTCATCTCCTTCACGATTTATTGCTTTCACTTGAGACATTTATATGTCATTTATTAATATCACAACTAATCCATAACGTAATTTCTTCTCATAACCCCCATCATCGATCTGATAATATCCTTAAATGATTTATGACTATCGACTACTTACACCTATACCTATAAAAAAACTGTTGAATCTAATACGTTTACATATTTTTCATGAGTTCATTAAATTTTCTATA
This sequence comes from Philhelius festivus, assembly GCA_963931855.1. Lineage (NCBI taxonomy): Eukaryota > Metazoa > Arthropoda > Insecta > Diptera > Syrphidae > Philhelius > Philhelius festivus. Next base: position 38,141,759 of record OZ007556.1, on the reverse strand, counting down.
GGTACAGTATTTATATTGATACCACGATTGAAGAGTTTGTGCCATAAATCTTATATTACCGCCTCTTTTGGATCTTCTGAAAATTCCCATCAACGACTTTTTCTATTAATCATTCATAAAGTTCTAAGTTATACGAAGATCCGGATAATATTTTAAAGGGAAGAATTTAGAAAAAAAAACACTAAATTATTATTATTTTTGTTGAGAATAATAAAATGGATGAAAAGAAATTATCCTACACAGGAAAGCAGGACCAACAAAATTATCGGTATGGAAAAAAACTTGTCCTGGGAAATTGTAAATATTCGCTTATGTAATAAAATAGGTGAACTTTAACTTTTTTACTTGCGATGTACTCGTAGGAATTGTGCCCTTTTTGCATTTGGAAAAAATAATGCAACTCGAGAAAGTTCTCAATTTTGACATCATGGTGATAGACAACACCAAAGTGGGCCCTGCAATTCCGTTTGTCTGTATATCTGTACCGCAACCTACAGCAGATACCGCTGAATCAATTTTCTTCAAACTTGGTACTTAAGGGTCTTCGTTATTGATAGAGTAAAGTCGGGTAATATGGACCACCAATCATATTTTTGTTAATAAATCACAAACGGTGTAAGTTTTCTTAAAGATATTAAACAAATATATATATATATATAAGTTCATTCTGATTCAAAAAGTAGCAACAAAAAAATAAATTCACTTTATAAAAAAATAACAAAAAACAAATAGTTAAATAACTCAAAAACGTTACAAAAAAAAAGTGGAGGGTAATATGGACCACCTAGTTTTCACTCCATTGACGGCTCTTTATCCAGTTTGTTTGCCTTGCCAAACAATTCATATGTATCAAAATCATCAATGGTCGATCATTCATCCTCATCCAGACCCGAAACTTCTTATATTAAAAAGGCGGGTAATGTGGGCCACTATTCCATTTACTCCTTTTCTCCAGTGGTCCATATTACCCGCAACATAATGTTTGGAAAAAAAGCAATTTTACAACAAAATGAGACTCTTTACAATAGTTTTATAAATAAAAACCTTAAAACAAATATTCACTTCTTATATTTAAAAAATAAAAGGAGGACAAAATATAAATTTAACTATAGAAAAAAGGAGAAACAATTACGAAAAAAAAAAATAATCAATGGCTTGGATTTTCTTTTAATCCGGATAACTTCGTGACGCGTTATTCCTGACTACTCAAACTATACTGCGTTAAGTTTAAGCAGGTCAAGCACAATCGCAACCAATCGTCACCTCGATTGCACTTGTGTAAGGCGAGAAAAGCTGGTGGTCCATATTAGCCGAGTGGTCCACATTACCCGAATTTACTCTACTCTAACCCCCAGTTTCACAGTGGAAGTTCAAACCAAACTTTTGGTTTGAACTTCAGTTCAACAATAACTTTGGTTTCACATTGTCATTTAAACCTTAAACAGAGTTTATATTGTAGATTAAGTTAAACGACACTATTCTGCCGTTTAAACCTCAGTTCAACAACCACTTCACACATTTGAAAATAGAATTTATTTTCTTTTTCCTGTCACAGATCACAACTGAAACAAAGCAAACTTTCCGTAAAACAGGACGAGTTGAACTTCAAATTTAAACTCCGGTTCAGGTTCAGTGGAACTTAAGTTTAAACTTAAAAATAAATTTTATTTACATTCAATACTAACGGTATCTGCAAAACAGTCGTTATGAAAAATATTATATTTCCCCAAACGGCTCTTACAATTTTGTAGACATGGTCTACAATGGTACCTTTCCATTTCTCATTAACGAACCTACCGATCGTAATCAAGGTTTTCACACGAGTTTTTTACATTTAAGATAATATTGTATAAGCAAATTTTCGACGTTTTTTTTCTTTGAAATTTCAATATCTTTAAAACGATTGTTTATGAAATTATTTTCTTAAATGTATATTACTTAATGCTTTAAATTGACGTATATATACAAAATGTTCTTATTAATAAAAGGATTTTTCTTAAATTTTATTTCCATAAATTCATTTATTATTTTTTTTATCAGGCGGTAATCAAATTAGAAATTGTATACATTTAAACATATTGCATATTAAAATGGTTAATTTGTATAAAAAATTTAATTTAGAAAGTAAGTTTTTTTTTTTTTAATTAAAAAAACCCTATAAGTAGATACACATAGTATTCATATTTTATTTTTAAGATACATTTTTTCATTCATTTTTTAAAAGGTATGCTTTGAAATAATCTTCTTTCATCTCGCCTTGTGTTTCCTTGTTGCTTCCTTAATGTCGTAATTTAAACCAAAAAAATATCGCCATCAATCTTATTGAATTTAATGGGGTAAAAAGCCAATAGGGCCACGAATTTCTGGAATAAACAAAGATATGCTGTACACTTATTGATCAAACACATATGCGTTAAATTCTTCGTAAGAAAACAAAAAAAAACATCTTTTGAGTATTGACTTCGGTATAAATTATAAAATTCATTACGAATTATAAATTCCTGGAGTAAGACACATCTAATGGAACTTCACACGTACCCTTCAAGTCAAATGCAAAGTAAATACATGAACACACCTATTTCCCATCGTCTACAATTAAGAGGAAATCTTCATCCACATATGTATAATTAAAGAGAAGAATAGTTTTAAAGTTTCTTTTATTCGTATACAGCGCGATTATTTCTCATCATTTGAATTAGCTTTTTGATACATGAGTTGAACGATCGGTTTCGAGTTGAATTGAAGAACGAATCTGTTTATAACAAAAAACAAATAAAATGTATTAAAACTAAATCAAAACGAGGAGTAATTCAAGTTAGCTTCAGCACTGTACACTGTACAGGCAATTTATACGTTGCAATTTTTTACTTGTTTCAATTCATGATTGCCTTGCAACTCCACAAAAAAATTTATTTTGACTTTCGTGTTTATAATTTATTATAGGCTTAATACAAGGAGAACTTATAACTAGACATAATATTCTTAAATCCATACTTAAACATAATAAAGGTAGAAATGTTCGACTTAATAATAGCTTAAAACTAAAATGGGAAGAAGGTTTAGTGAGGGGTTTGGGACAGAATTCTTCTAAGGGATGCAGAATAGAGGGAAAAATCTAAAATATCTTGAACAGAGTTGGCTGAACGTAACAATTTGGAGATTGGGTTGAAGTGTCCGTAGTTGGTGCGAGGTGTAGGGAGGTGGAAAAAGGGGACGGAACGTAAATGAAGCGGGTTTGTATTGATAATTATTAATTCAAGCACGGCCGGAGAGTCAATGATACCAGTGATAAGTTGGTGGACGAATACTATATCGGCGATATGACGACGTTGAGCAAGGGTATGTAGATTGATCAATTCTAGACTGTCTTCATATGGGGGTAAGATAAAGGGATCAGACCAAGGCAAATTGCGCAAAGCAAAACAAAGAATTCTTCGTTGTACTGCTTCAACTCCATGTGGGTGGCCAAATCTGACTAGCATATTCAAGGATGGATCTGACAAATGTGACATATAAAGATCTAGTAACAAATGGATCGTTAGATTACTTAGACCAATGCTTGATAAGGCCAAGAGAAGAATTAGCTTTCGCAAGTATATGATCAATTTGAGAGCGAAAATTTAGCTCCTTATCACATATTACCCCAAGGTATGTAATTGAGGAAACAATAGGGACAGGTACATTACGGAAATGATAGGTACGAGGAATTGAAGGTAAACGTTTACCAGAGAAAGTCATAAACTGACATTTTTACTTGCGATATAGGTACTATAGGAAAATTTTATATTTATAAAATGTATCTTAAATTCCAAAGTACTTTAACATAAGAGCAAGTTCGTGCGATCCAGTCGTGCATTTTATTTATATTGAGTTCAAGAAAGTTGTTATTGCACCAAGTAAAAAAAGTGTTTAGGTCATATTCAAGAAGCGAAGAGTCTTGAGAAGATGCGATTTTTTTTAATTATTTTAATATCGTCAGATGGAGATATCAGAGAAGGAAATGGTGTTACCCACGTCATTTATGGCAAGAACAACTAGGATTGGGCCGAGATGGCTGCCTTGAGGAACTCCTGAGGATGCGAAGATTGGATCAGACACCCCTTTTCTAAAAACAACTCTATACGTACGGTTCACTAGGTATGATTTAGTCCACTCAATAAACCATGTTGGAAAACCAAGAGCTATCAGTTTTATATAGATAATTTGGTGACTGACCTTGTCAAAGGTTTTACTAAAATCAGTAGTTATAACATCAACTTCGAGACTTTTTTCTAAAGATAGTAGTATTTTTGGGACAAATTGGATAAGGTTAGTTGTGGTGGACCTACCCTGTAAGAATCCGTGTTAAAATGGGGAAACAATAGATTTACGATGGAAGTAAATCGTGAAACGATACTTTCAAAGAGCTTGGGTAACGCAGAAAGTTTAGCGATCGGTCGGTAATTAGAGATATCATTCTTACAACCCTTTTTGAAAACGGGAAAGATAAAAAATTCTTTCCAAAGAGAGGGGAAAACAGCTTATGAAGGTGATAATTGGAAGAGTTTGGTAAGGGGTTTACAAAGTACAGTAGCACATTTTTCAAGAAAAATTGCAGGGCCAGGAGAAAAATCATCTTTTAATGATTTCAACTTATCAAAGACGGAGACGGAAGTAATAGTAATTGAGACAAGAGACTATTGCGGGAAATTGGATAGAAATATGTGATATTCCAGGTCAGGTTCATTTTAAGTATTGCTATAGGATTGGATGAAAAGGGTAGCAAAGAGATTAACTATGATTTTGGAATCAGATGAAGAAAGTTGAGCGTAGAGTGAAGGCCGTCGGATTTTCTCTTGACGTTAATGAATTGGTAAAAGCGCTTAGGTTCAGTGATGGGAGAAGTGTGGATTTGATTAAGATACGACTGGTAAAGGGATTGCCCGGATTGGCATAAAGTCGAAAAGGAAGATGCTACTTGTTGGTAGTAACAACTTGAGGTTACCGTCAAATTATTTCTCAAAATAAAAATAAAATTGTATTTCATTTAATCACTTAACTCGACGCTCAGACCGATAAATCAAAATCTTTGGTCTAGTTTCTGTGATGGAAATGTGATCTTTCCCTCATCAATTCATCAAACCAAACATAAAGATTACATGCCAAGATGCATCTCCATCTGCTGGATGATTAAGGAAGAACATAAATACCAAACACTATAATATCTCTTTTTGTCTTACATTCATTTGAACACCCAATCACACTTAAGTCTAAAAACGAATTACGAATACCAATGTTTTATTATTCTCCTGCGGTGTGTTTGTGCAGACAAAGCCCCCGCATTTTAAGGACAACCAAAAAATAAATCGATATGCTTAAACACATCTGTTCAGGCCATCGAACTATCTTGAAATATCTTTGGGTTTATTTTGCGAAAGAGCAAGGACCATGCGGGTCTTATGGGGAACAATAAACTTCTTACGTCAACACGAGAATATTTGTAAAGTAATCCTCTTCTTAGTCACTTGGCGGAGCAAACAAAAATAAATACTTCTGATTACTTGTAATGGATTCTGGTCGAAGCGAAGTTAAGTTATCATTTCCCTCGAGGACCATATATCTTTTATACAGCAGATGGCTAAGAGATAAACTTTGCTTCCAAATGAGGACAAAGTAGGTTTACTAGTATACTTGTTTCTATGAGTACAGTTCAATCGTAAATTATATTTGTTTCATTGTTGCCTAAGTAGGCGGGAGGAGCCTTGTACGAATATTGAAATAAATGGCCATAAGATCCTGGTCTTATAGGATTACGCAGACACAAAAAAGATAATGCTTAAATTTTTTGCAAGAAAATGTTCTTAGACATGTTACTGAAAAATAAATATATAAATAAATAAATGGTATCCCATTACGTGTTTTCTATCTTTAATTTTGAATAAAACAAACTTTGAGTGAGACATCATTAAATTTTTGTATTTATGTAGAAGGTCCAATATATGCCATTATGTATAGAATATAACATTATGACCAACGCGCGCGGGTTCGCTGGATGGCGCACATCCATAGCATTCAATTTTCTATAACTGGCGCATAAATCAGACTGAGTATGACCAATGGCGTTGATTATGTCTGCTTTCATGGCAGTGGACATTGGCATAGACCTGTAAAAAGATGACAACCCCAAAAAAAGAAGTCTAATGAAGTCAAATTGCACGATCTCGGCGCCCAATTCACATCGCCTCCGCCTGAGATAACCAGGTTCGGAAATCGCTCATGCAATATGTGCATTGTGGCACGGACTATGTGACACATATCATCGGTGTCCAAATCGTTCTAAACAAAATTGGCCATTATCGAGCGATGGCGTTAGGTTTAACGGTGATTATCTGACCAACGTCGATTGACGAACCCACTCAACAAGAAATGGGCCTCGTCGCGGAATACGATCCACTTCTCGATCGAAATTGGGGTGAATTTCCAACTGCTCCAGTTGAAGTTTGTACGGCCCAAGTCATGACGCAGAATTCCGTTGTGGTCCGTGAAATGCCATGTTCTTGTGCGCTGCACGGAATTGACTGCCTCGGAAACAGCGGGGATAGTATCGAAAGATCTTGCGTTTTCGTTGATGTTTGGCTGTTAGAGGATTGTTGACTGAACCAATCAACTTGAATTTACCCACCACACAGGGAATAGTCACTGATCTTTATAATACACTGGATAGCGCATTCCCTTCATTGTATAACAGTTTTTTTTACTCTAATTGAAGATGAACGATGGTGGTCTTCTTTCAACAAAAAATAAAATGCACGGCTGGATCGCACAAATGCATAAAATTGCCGTCTGGTTTCCGGAAAAGTATGAATTTATGCAAATAAACTTTAAAAAATCGTTTTAATATTAAATAAATTTTTTATATAAGAAATTTCTCTAAAATTTTTCAAGAAAAAAATGTGGGATGCGAATTTTAAGTACTAAATAATATTGATTTTAGGAAATCATTTCAAAAAATAATCGTTCATAGCTTTTGAAGATATTGATTTAAAAAAAAAATTGTTTTTAAAAAAACCCAACAAATATATTTTCAAATATTTTTATATACAATATTATTTTAAACTTAAGGGGACTACTGCTAAAAATTTTGGGTTAAAATCATTAGAGCCGTTAATGAGAAAGTCGAAAATAAAAAAAAAACGGGTCTATGGCAGATACTCCTAATAACATTTTACCCCAAAATTTTTTTGATCAAAATGTAGCCTATGTTCATAACATCACACCTAATTTTTTTTTAGCAAAATCGTTAGAGTCGTTTTCGAGATAAATAAGATTTTGCATTACGGGTGTATGGGGGGTATGGTTAATTTTGGAGCTAAAAAAAAATTTCAATTTCTCCTCTAGGGAATCACCGAAGACCCTTAACTACCGAGATTGAAAGAAATTGGTCCAGTGGTTTAGGCTGTAGTGAGAGGTACAGACATACAGACACACTGAAACATGTTTTTTGTGTACTAAATTTTCCTTAAATTTTTTATAAAAAAAAATTGATATCCAAATTGTTAGTATTTAATATAATACATTAAAAAACGTAATTTAAAAATTTAATCGTGTATCGGTTTTCAAGAAATTGATTTTTCAAAAAAAAAATTGTATTATTTTTTTAAAAATCCAAAACCTATTTTTCCATAATGCATAATCTTATTTATCTCAAAAACGGCTCTAACGATTTTGATAAAAAAAATTATGTGTGATATTATGGACATGGTACATGGACTACATTTTTTGTAAAAAAAAATGTTGGGCAAAATGTTATTAATGGTACCTGTCATAGAATCGTTTTTTTTGATTTTCGATTTTCTCATTAACGGCTCTAACGATTTTAACCAAATATTTTTACCATTTCATTTAGTCAAAGCTAGGAAATGGGTGAGAAAAAATTTCCAAAAAATAGTTTTTTTTGTACACCCCTTGGAACCATTTTTTTTGGTTTTTGATTTTCTTAAAAACGGCACAACCGATTTTGATGTTTTTTATGCTTATGCTCCCCAGCAGTTTGAATATTACTTTGTATTAAAATTTCCCAAAAAAAATTTCTTCGATTTTTAAAAAAAATTTAAATTTTATTTTTTCAAAACTCAATATTTCAAAAACCACATGCTCGATTTTTTTAAAACTTTATTAATTAAAGTTTCTTAATGCAAATTACAAGATGTGAGAAAAAAAAAATATTTTACCTAAAAAGAACGGTACTCTCCATACAAATGTTAAGAAATGGTTTTTGAAAATCGTATTTTTCTCAAAAACGGTTCCGAGAATTTTTCTAAAACTTTTTTCTTTTGATCAATGTTTACGATCTATAATTTAATAATTTTGAAATCAAGATATTACTGAATGTACCTACCATAGAACGCTATTTACGGATTTTGAGATTCTCATTATTGACATAACGGATCTTAATGAAATTTTCTACAGAAATGTTTCTCAAAGGTTTAAAAAATATTGCATTTCAAAACTTAAAAAAAAAAATATTTTTTTTTGAATTTTTTGAAAAAAAAAATGTAATTTTTTGTTTTGAAAATTCGATAAACGGCTCAGTATTTTTTTTTGGAAATTTTATTTTCATTAAAAAAATAATGAAAACTTAAAGTTGGCGTACCAAATGTTTTTCTTAAAAGTGTTTTAAAAATGTTGTAAACAAAAGCTTATTTTTTTTAAAGAAACTACTACAAAAACTTATAATTTTACTTGTAATACACAAATTTATATTTGCACAGCATTCTGTTTTTATCTCTTCCTACTAAAAAAATGTCAAAAAATTAATTTCATGTTATAAACAGTTTTCTCTAATAACATTCGTTTTTAAAATTCCTAGTCTATTACATACTCGTAGGAGCAAGTTCGTGCGGCCCAGTCGTGCATTTTATTTATTATTAAAATGTGTGCTTTTAAAATGCTGTTGGCGTTTCTTCTTTGGACGAAGATTAGATTGGGCGTCGAAAGATGGATCCTTTCTCATCGTCATGCTTGCGATTTTCTCCATTGATTCCTAGATAATCATGACTTGGTTCGGTGCCAAAACCATTATCTACATCAAAAGGATTTCGATTTATTTTTCTTCTTCTTTGATTTTTTTGAAATGATAGCTCTGGAAAAATAACTGGTTGCTACATACATACGTACGATTATATTTCAAAGGTTTCAATTAATATCTCACCTCAAAACATGGTTACTTTTGTTGAAAACGATAGATTTACTAGGTGGAATGTGAATTCCATCCTTGGAAAGAAATTGTGTTGCAGGCAGATGATTTGGTCGAATTTGGGATCGACTTGTACATATATAATCGAGATTGGGTTCATCGCCATAAAACTGGGACAAATCCGTTCTTGGACGAAATTTCATTTGTTTTGATTAAAAAAGTGGATTTGAAATTTACAAAAATAACACAAAACAAAGACAATTTAAAGCCCAATTTTATAATTTTGAAAGAATGTCGAATCAGTTGCCGGTTTTTACGCAAAAGAATGTCAAGCACAATAATTTTATAATATATTAAGTGAATTTTCAACACTCATGATAGTTTTGTATTCTTTATTACTTTTTGGACACTTAATTTTACAATTTAAGTTTATTTAAATTAATAAATAACACGATAATGGGAAACAAACTAACCAAGTAGCAAAATAAAAAAAAATATAGTTACACTGTTATACGGCACCGTGGTCGCCTTCATAATATAACAATGTTCAATTGGAATCAACTTGCGCTATCCAGTGTATTATAGAGAACAGTTCAGTGGGAATAGTCCCTTCGGAAGAACGATTTAAATGACCGTCAAATGGGCGAAGCGCCCAAAATGTTACTCGAACATAAAACAATACAACAATTTGCACACGGTTTTGATACTATTATTTACCATTTTGACTAAACAAATGACAGCCAATTTGACAGATAAAGGTATGGCCGTAATCACCTGTCAAAGTATGGAAATCTTTATTTGAAATATCTTTATTTAAGTATACTGTGTTGTTTTTACTATCCGTATTGTTTAAGTTTTATCTTTTAAATAAATTCAAAATGAAAGTTATTTTATTACTCTTATTCCTTATAATGTTCCTTGCTTTTGAAAACTGTGCTATCGACATTTGTTTCAAATTGAATTTAATATTTCTGTTTTAGCCTTATTCCAATTCTATTTGAATAATTTAAAATTCGATTTTAATGATTTATATATTTCTTTTATTTGCAGGTATGTATCTACAACCAAATAAAAATCTATCTTTTTAAGCAGTATAATGGTAAGATAATAATCTGAAATTTCAACTCAAATAAGAATGTCTGGAAGGCAACTTCAGAAATACAAATTGTGTCTGCCAATGCCCCTGAGAGAAGATAAATTTAAAAAATAAAAAAAACAAAAACATACATAATCGTATACATGTTTTTCTATAAATTTTATCCTTGCTCAGTTAAAAAAAACTAATAATAAAACCCAATTCCATAGAGTGTTGTCAATTTTATAATGCCTGTTATATTCTTAATCGTATCGGGACCAAACCAAAACATGTTGTGGATATTAATGTTTCGATGGGACCCTTCGGGCTATATCCAACGTTAATTCGTTTATTTCTTTGAATAAAGACAATTTTAAGGATGCTGTCTTGTGAATCCAATTGACTTTGTTGGTCTATAGCACATTCACGGCAGTGTTTTAAATTTTATAGATGTTTATATTTTGAGGCATCTGGGGAGTTGAAATAGAGCAAGGAAAAAAGCTTTGACACAAATGGCTTATACGAGATTGAGTTCCTACGGTTTTGAATGAATATTTAAAAAACTCTTACTAGATTAACCGAGAAATCGATATATGTACTTGAGAAGAGGAAGAAAGTGTTGAAAGATGATCAAAAAAAGACTGGGTTTTTCTTATAAGAATAATGTTTATTCCAGCTAACAAGCACACAGGAATGAAGTTGTTAGTTACTAGGTTTAGGCTCTCCATGAGCCCTAATGGTATTTAATTTATTTTTGTATTGTCCACAGGTTTTTAAATAAAAAAAAATGGAAAAAAAAACAACACCTTATCTATGTGCCTTCTTAGACATCGAGGGTACCTTTAACAACACCTCTCATGGGGCCGTACACAAAGCACTTGAAAAGAAATGCTTACCCATCACTGTTACCAGATGGATAAGGCACAAGAACGGCGGAAGCATAAGTAGTAAAATAAATAGGAATAACGCTAAATAGCAAACTTTTCTCTAGAATAAGCAAGTCGAAATAACTGTCGTTAAAGCCACAAAATCCCTTATATGTAAGAGACTTGCAAAGCTACAAACCAAATATTCTAATGTGGAGTTACACCATTATGGTAAAACCAATCATTACCTATGGTGCAGTTGCGTTGCACAAAAGAACCTGCCAGTTGACTAAATAAGTTCAAAGGCTCAAATTTTAAGGTACTGGGAGGGGTAAATGTATAGAAACTAGAGAGAGACACTCCATATCAAAGTCTGCAGTATAGCAAGCTCTCGAGACATTCCAAGAGATGGTTCGAACGGAGTTAAGTAGCAAGCAAGACTAAGTAGACGAAACAGTGAACTACTCTATCAAAGCAAATGCCATCAATTGGCCTACTAATTCATCGAGAACGTCTCAAGAGACAGGTGGAAGAGTTTTTGGGTTCAGAACCAAAATTTCTCTGTCGAAGGGGCAGGCCACAAGCACATTTAAGGTGGAAATAAAATCCATTGGAAAATATGCCGAACTATATCTCGACAAAAACTACCGCAAATAAAATATTGCCATCATGTCGGACTGCCAAGTAGCAATCAAAGCATTACACTTTGTCAAGCATAAAATGTCACACTTCGATACTGTTCTAAAAGCCGTGAGTGTCTGAAATATAAGACGTGTACTAGTCGAGCGAAGGTCGTACGTTGATTTTGACAATTTCCTACCGCAAAAATTCAAAATTCAACTGTCGAACAAAAAGATATTGCGACCTGCCAAGAAGAAGAAATTCGATGTTGAGCACCTTAGCATACCTGGATTTAGCAAAGTCTACATATGAGTTTGAACTTTTCACTGAGCATTCCCCAACCAAAGAAGATACCAATCAGTGGCTCGAGTAACGCGATATTATCAAATAGGTATCCGATATCACCATAGACTACCAACCACCAAAGATAAAAACTCGGTCTTATGATGATGAATGCGTTTAACTTAAAAAAAAAGTGACAGAAGATACACTTGCTTTGCAGCAGAAGAAGAGCGAGAGATAGGAATTTTTCCGTAGAAAAGAGTGGATGTACTCGTACTCGTAAGCAGCCTCACAGAAATCGAAGAATCTCGCGATCGAAAGAACACCGAGAAGTTCTATAAAAAGCCAAGCAACTGACTGTTGGATTTAAAACTGTAACAAAGGCTCTTCAAAACAGCAAAGAAAACCTAGTCACCAAACCAAATGTAGACGTACATACATGTTTTTAAGCAATCATGCATAGCGTGTTATAGGCCATACTTCTAGTGAATGACGAATCAGTTCCAATATCTAGTTTAGAAGATGTTAAGCCTATATTGAAATAGCAGTGCTCTTCAAACACTGAGGCAGGGTTACCCCTGGGATTTTTCAAAAAGTCGCAGAAAAAAGTCGCTTTTACAAAAAAAAGTCGCAAATTCGAATTCTTTGAAAAAGTCGCATTTTTGAACAAAAAGTCGCAATTTTTTTTGTAGCTTCTCGTTGGATGAAGAGCTAGCACCTCCGACTGCATCAGGAGTTTCTCCTTTTTTTTGTTGTATGGGAAATCTATTGGATTCGGGAGTGCAGGCTGCAGGTTTTAGAAATTCAAAAGAAGTATATTAATCACCAATCATTACCTTCGCATTTTTCGTTTCCCAAGCTGAAGTTCCAATTTGCAATATGTATATTTATTTACGAGTATTTCTAAGAAAAAGTTCTACTAATATTAATCTCAAGAAAAAAACACAAATAGTACATACTTACTTTTTGTCGCTTCGCTCAGCACAACTCACCCGTCCGACGCCGACACAAATACCGTTTTTGATGTAAAAAAACAAAACAACATTATACTACGTTTTCACCAAGAGTAAATCCGGGATTTAAGTGGATTTACCATAATGAGGTGTTTTCACCGCACTGAAAGATTAATAAGAAGATTAACTTTGACAGCATCTATCAAAATGATAATGTTGTTTCAATTTTTTTATAAAGTAGAAGCGAGAGAAAGAAAGTTTCATTTGTGCCAAACGATGAAAAATCATCGAGATAGCTTAGCACGGTATGGATGTTAGGTCAGTTCGAACTTCGACCGATCGATCCTATGAAGATTTAGTAGAGATTTATTTCTAATCTACTAGATTTACGAAATTAATTTGTATGGTAAATCTTCGAGATTTAAAGAAGATTTATGGTAAATCCACTTAAATCCCGGATTTACGCTTGGTGAAAACGTAGTATTACATTAAATAAAAATGTCAATGGACTAGAGACAAAGCACAAAGGTAAGAAGATATCCCAGGAAATGTCAGTGTCAGTCGTCAGTGCCAAACACGTACGAGAAAAAAAAAAAAACAATCTGACAGCGCCCCCGTGGTGGGAATGGGAAAACAAACGAAAACGAGAATGCGAACAGAAAACAAAGCAAAGACAATCATACTCACACATTCTCAGAAAAGTTTGATGGTAAATGTTTAAGCAAAGAAAAAGTCGCAATTTTAAACAATTTTAAAAACGTCGTCGCATAGTCGCACAGCAAAAAAAAAGGTCGCAAAAATGCGACTAAAGTCGCATAAGGGTAACGCTGCACTGAGGTGATATTTGATAAAGTGCATGAATCGAATGGTTAACCAAGTATGGGTGGATTGAAATTATGCGCGTTGACTTGAGGCAAATCATTGAACAGACCAATAAATTTCTATTCGAAAATCGGCACCTTTCTATCGACTTCAAAAGCCGTCAAGAGCTCTATATGACGATGGTCAAACTCGTGGTCCTGAGAAAAATGATCACGCTGTGTCGCTTGATATTCGAAAAATTCACAGTATAATGTTCAACTATAGGGAATAGCTCCTTCGAACTATACCAAACAAGCACAGTGTCTCAGGAATGCCCTTTGATTTCTTCAATTTTTTCGCAGGAGCAGATAATACCAAGGGCACATTTTCAACAAATCTTTCCAACTATATCTAAGAGTATGCGGATGATATCAAAATCACCGTTCAACGTAATAGAGTCTTTAACTGATGCGATCCGACGAAGAATCACCCTAGGAATACGCTGATACTTCAGTCTGACGAAACACTTGGTTTCAGAACTTTCAGTCGATGGACTAATATTATAGATATAATTTTATTAAAAGTTTCTGGAGCGAGGAACCTTCTAAATGTTGATATTAGGACCTGATATCCTATGAAGATTTTCCTAAGGCCCAATAACATATTATGTAAATGGTTATTTTAAGAACTTTTATTTCATGATACGTGAAAACAAAACTTCTTCATGTTCTAATTTCTATTGAATTTCAAAAGTGTTCTCTAAGATTAATGAAATAATTCTAGTTGCGATTTTAACTTAAAAGAACTTTTGTTTCTATATTTTGTTATTGAAGTGACTTTACTTCTTCCAAATTCATTCACTATTATTCTAGTCTTGTTTTTCTTTCTCTACATTTGAAAAAGTTTTTTCATCTTCTTTGAATTGTGTATTTTCAACTTTTATTTAAATGAAGCCAAATCTATGGTGGACCTTTCAGATAAGGCACTATACCCAGTTCATTCATTTTTTCTATTGTCAAAAAGGTAAGACAACTTTGAAACAAAACTTAAATAATTTCTAAAAATAATTCCGTTTACCTGGAATTGCAGAACTGGAAATAATCCCTTTCGTTTAACTTTTTTTTTTAAGACAAAATTCTGGACCAAGAATTTCTAATATACTCGTAGATACCCTTCGTTTCAGACTTAATTAAACTCTGTATTGAAGTTTTGGTTTTGTTCTTTTTCATCTCCCTAGGTTTTATGTGTATAGATAGATAGCTATACTATCTAGAGAATTCAACTTCCAATGTAGGTTCATACATCTTAGAACACTCGTAGTCTTCCTGATGGGAATCCAAACTCATTTGTACCTTTTTCAAAATTGAGAAATAGAAGAAATTCATCCTTTATTGAAAATAAACAACTCTTAAAATCTTTCTTTGGAAATTACTTTCAAAGGACCTAGACCCTTTTGATTAGAAAGTACACATACACTCATAAAGATACTGAACTCATTACGTATAGTTTGAAAAAAGTTGTGATTTCTCGAGGAGAATCGACAAAAAAAGAGAACATTTTGTGGCGGCAGCTTTAATCAGTTAAGAGCTAGAAACTGTTCAAAGAAGTAAAAATAGCATAAGGATTTTCTTTGTTGAAAACAAAAGTATTTTTAACTTTTTTATATTTTGTTCCCATAATCTTTTGATTTAAAACGAGAAAAGTTAGCAAATAAGAGCAAAATATAGTTGTTCAAAAAAAAATAAAATATGTACTTTTTAACAGAAACTCTTAGGAAGACCGCCCACCAGGAAACTTTAACATATGTATGTATCTTCTGAAATTCACATCAGAATTGACGAAAGTCTAGGTTTTTGTTTTTGCTCTGAAAACACTTTTAGTTCGTCGGAACGGATTCATAGGAATTTACATCAGTTTGACTTTGTTCAATAGTTCGCCAGAAGTGATAGTGGGCAATGAAAAGGATTTTTATTGGACTTCCAACGAACTCAAAATAACCATCTGCTATTGAAGGCAAATTCTGAAAAAGGTACATATCTCAAAATTTGTTCGTTAAAATACCCATCTACTATTTTTTCTGTTTTCATAGCTAAACCCAATGTTCTTGTGTTTCGGAGGCAAATAAAGTTGCTAGTGAGAATAATCAAAAGATGCTAGAGGTTTATGCATTGCGCCAGGCTTTTTTAATTAAAACTGCTTTTTGGCATCCAAAATTTGAAAATTAAGGTTCTGCAAAGTCAAAGAGCCGACTCGGATAAATGAAATAGTCGAGACACAATGTCATCAATGATGTCGAATTTCAAATCGAACGGTCGTGCCCTTTTTTTGAAAATTAAAACCAGAGTCATGCAGTTGTCGTCAGCATAAGTGAAAAGCTTTGAGTTAATTTAGGCTACCCAAGAAAAATAATATAACCTGTTTAACAAACCTTATGTGGGCGCACAATAGATCTCTAGGTCGCAGTGCAATACATAATTCATTCAACAAACCTGTATATACTCTATTAATCGTCTCGTCATATTTTTTTGAAAAATGAACTGAGACTGCGACTTTAAATTTGCAATGATCATTCATTTGGCTTTAAAGGGATTACATTTACTTTTTTCCCCGTTCATCAAAAGATTGCAATCAATTGGTTGCTGTTTACCAATTGATTGTAATCTTTTGAGAATCCATGCATTCTATTGCTTTGGCATTGAAGTCACTAGAGATTGCATTCTGTTACAAACCTGCTTAAATTATAAAAAACAATAAAAATAAAAGTGAATACAATTTAGGTCAGCAAGCAGAGTTAACATATGTAAAGTGAACTGAAGTTGTTGAAAAATTGAGAGTTCAGATGCCTCTATCTCTTTGGATAAGAGAGCTTTGTGCCAAACTCTAAAAAATGTTTTTGAAATATCAGATGCAATATCATTTGTTTCACCAAAATGATTTCAGTTTTTGGTGAGAGCCGTATTGTCGGTCATTAAATAGCTTACGTTCTTCGAGATAATTCTTAAGCTGATTGTTGATCAGCGTTTCTATGACCTTGAAGAGAAGAGATGTTAGTGTTTGATAAGTAATAAGCCAAACCCACAATCCTCAGATAGACTACATAGCTTTCTACATTATATTGAAAAACATTTGGGTCTGCACTGATGATATTGAGCACTCTGCTGTGGTATGTTTCCATCGTGTGTTGGCCAGTAGTTTAAAAAAGAACTACAAGGCTTCTGATATTTTGCGGATGCGTTCTTTCCATCTTTTTTGATTTCCATATTGTTATCTAAGATGCATCAAATGATGCAGAATCAAAAAGACTATGAATTGGTTTCATGGTTCAAAGCGAACAGTTCTGGATTACTTAGCAAAATATCAAAGAGACTGACACGAACATTTTCTTCTTTCTTGTCGAACGGTTGTACATTGCAGTACAAAAAAACTCCAGCAATGCCCACCTTTGGAGGAGAACTTCGATTACTTGTGGAGTTACTTACCGGCGTTGTTCCTGACGTTTGAAAAGCGTCCTAAATTCTTGAAATATACAACTTGAACAGAAGTCAACTAGAACTTGTCAGCAGAAGGATCAAAGAGTGCTACTACTTATCATCTCGGAGGAATAGTTTCTTCAAAGGGAACAAGGTGTTACGAAGCAGATAAAAGAGCGATGAATCTCTTCTTCGTTGGATTAGAAATTACCTTTCGGACAGTTCACTACATGTTGTATTGGACGGTTTCAATTCTGATGTCCAAAAAATAAATGCCGATGTGTCTCAGGGCTCCGTTTTGTCTCCGACACTATTTATTATGTTTATAAATTATCTTTTGTCGGAAATGTTTAATCCATTGAATTTTTTCGCTGACGACAGAACCCTCAGCTTTTAAAATTCGTTTTTATATTCACGTCTCTGTCCTTCCGATGTGGACTTCCAACGGCAGCGTATGATGAGGTCATTAAATTCTGATCTTGAGAGCATCATCCAATGGGGAATCAAAAACCGTGTAGAATTTAATGCTTCGAAAAATCAATGCTGTTTAATGTCGCAAAATCGTAAGCCTAGCGCAATGTCACGTTTTATGCGTGGCACTTGCATCGAGGGTACTGAACAGCTTTCAGTTCTTTTGTGGAGTAATCACATATTTAACGTCGCCAAAAACGCTGCCAAGCATTTGGGTTTTCTCAACCGAATATTCAACATCAACAAGAATATTTTTACCCCTTCTGATCTGGCTGTATAAAGCCTTTATTCTTCCGAAAATCGAGTACAATTCCCATATCTGGGCAGGTGCCCCAAAAACCCATTCAAAAGATAGCTCTAAAAATGATAGGCCAGTATCTCTTTCCTAATTCTATCCTAATTGCTCGCACTATGTTTGACATTATAAGGGTATTCATAACCCCTTGAGTGCGCGCAAAATATACAAACAAAATAGTATTTAATGTTGTGTAGAATTAAATGTTTAATGTTTTTAATAAATAAAATCATAAAAAAACTATATTTGCTTGTTTTTTTACAAAGCGAAGTGGTTTTGGATTGTGAAATCGTTCGGCCACATATCATCATTAAAAAAGATTCTGTTGTGTTTATTACTTGCGACGTATAAGTACTCGAGATTTTGATCAAAGTTGACATTACCATGATAGCGAAGACGAAAAAAGTGGGTCCCGAAATTTTGTCTGTCTGTCTGTTCGCTTACAGCCTAAACGGCTCGGTCGATTTTCGTTAAACTTGGAAGATATCGTTTTTAAATTTTCCCCCTCAAACGTTATTTTGTTTTTGTTTTTAAGATCAAAAATAACAGTACCTGTCAAACGAATTTTTTTTCGAAATTTTATAAATATTTTTTTTTAAAACTGTTCCACAGATTAAAAAATACAA
Organism: Philhelius festivus; assembly: GCA_963931855.1. Lineage (NCBI taxonomy): Eukaryota > Metazoa > Arthropoda > Insecta > Diptera > Syrphidae > Philhelius > Philhelius festivus. The sequence continues at coordinate 38,123,124 of OZ007556.1, read as the reverse complement.
TGCACGACTGGATCGCAAGAACTTGCTCTTATGTAAAAGTACTTTGGAATTTAAGATACATTTTATAAATATAAAACATGGATTTAATGAGATAATAATGTTCAAATGCATAAAATTGCCGTCTGGTTTCCAGAAAAGTACGAATTCATGCAAATACACTTTAAAAAAAAAACGTTTTATTGTTAAATACATTTTTTATATAAGAAATTTCTCTAAAATTTTTCAAGAAAAAAATGTGGGATGCGAATTTTAAGTATTTAATAATATTGGTTTTAGGAAATAATTTCAAAAAATAATCGTTCATAGGTTTTGAAGCTATTGATTTAAAAATTTTTTTTAAAACCCAATAAATATTTTTTCGAATATTTTTATATACAATATTATTTTAAACTTAAGGGGACTCCTGCTGAAAATTTTGGGTTAAAATCCTTAGAGCCGTTAATGAGAAAGTCAAAAATAAAAAAAAAACGGGTCTATGGTAGGTACCCCTAATAACATTTTGCCCCAAAATTTTGTTTGACCAAAATGTAGCTTATGTTCATAATATCACACCTAATTTTTTTATCAAAATCGTAAGAGGCGTTTTCGAGATAAATAAGATTTTGCATTACGGGTGTATGGGGGGTACCGTTAGTTTTGGAGCTAAAAAAAAATTTCTATTTCTCCTCTAGGGAATCGCCGAAGACCCTTAACCACCGAGATTGAAAGAAATAGGTCTAGTGGTTTAGGCTGTAGTGAGAGGTACAGACATACAGACACACTGAAACATATTTTTTGTGTACTAAATTTTACTTAAAATTTTTATAAAAAAAATTGATATGCAAATTGTTAGTATTTAATAAAATACATTTTAAAACGTAATTTTAAAATTTAACCGTGTATTGGTTTTCAAGAAATTGAATTTTCAAAAAAAAATTGTATTATTTTTTTAAAAATCCAAAAACTATTTTTCCAAAAAAAATCTTAGTTTATATTTTTTCAAATGCAAAGCAGCTCCTGCATAAAAATTTTGCTTAAAATCGTTAGAGCCGTTGGTTGGTGAGAAATTCGAAAATCAAAAAAAACCGTTCTATGACAGGTACCCCTAATAACATTTCCCCCCAATTTTTTTTAACCAAAATATAGTCCATGTCCATTATATCATACTTAATTTTTTTTATCAAAATCGTTAGAACCGTTTTCGAGATAAATAAGATTTTGCATTACGGGTGTATGGGGGGTACCCTTAGTTTTAGAGCTAAAACAAAAATTTCAATTTCTCCTCTAGGGAATCAGTGAAGACCCTTAACTACCGAGTTTGAAGAAAATACCTCTGGTAGTTTAGGCTGTAGTTCGAGGTACAGACAGAGAGACGGAATTGTCGGACCCACTTTTTTCGTCTTCGCTATCATCGTAATGTCAACTTTGATCAAAATCTCGAGTTCGATTTTTTTTCCAAATGTAGAACTTGCCCTATAGTACCTATATCGCAAGTAAAAAATTGGATAGTTTAGCTTTAATCAAGTTTTCTAACAACAACAAAAATAAAAAAAGACCCAAATATAATTTATTTTTTAAACTTATCTCAAAAGTTAACAAACCAATTAAGCCGCATATAATTGAAATTCAATATTTTTATAACCTTTCGTTGTTTTGTGCTTGTGCAATTATTGTCAAAACCATTGATGTTTCTGACATGAAAATATTTTGAAAACTTGCAATCTATACGGTCTTTATTTTCTACCTAACTTGACAAAGAGAAAAACTACAATATCCCCACACAAAACCAATCGATTGGAATTTCGTTCCTGTCTGTCTATAGAACAGACAATAGATGCTGTAGTTTAAAACGATGTGGTTGGGTGTTTGGTTGGTAGTTGACATATAGACTATTCATATACCTGCTCTATATAATCTCGTAGAGGCATTCTTGTGAAACCGAACGCAATTTATCTATGAAAGCTTGAGAGCACCTACATAAACGTACCGTCTCTTGAGCAAAACTTCGGTTTTTGCAATACCACACCAGATATAAGGTACCTTAGAAGTTCTAATCAAATTGATTGATCAAAGTTATTTTGTTTTTGTTATGGAAAGTAGTTGAGGTGTACAAATATTTTCTCATTGTTGCGGATGATGTTATCTCAAATTATCTCGGCTTTACGAATCTTGTGAGTTAAACGATTAGCCTATAAGCACATGCAATCTGCAATCTGAAGTAAAGGTTTTGACTGCTTAATAAAAGATTACAAGAAAATGTTTAAATTGAATCTAAACAACCGCTATTAGGAAAAAAAAATATTTTTAAATTAGAGCACACTGAGATACAATTACTCGTATATATGTACATATAACGAGTTTGACTTTAAACTTACATAAACTAAAGTTCAGCTGAAGGAACAATGCATACTCAGTGTGAAAACTGATTATGTATTCCGTTTTGAAAAGTCACTCTTCAAATGTAGCTCAGCTTGTCCGATTTTAAGCTAGGTGGTACAGGTTAAGTCATACCATACAAAAACGCAGCTAAGTGTTAAGGTTTCCTTCGATGATGTAAGAAATCTGTACCATCTTCTGAACTAGCTTTAGTTCGTCCAAGGCTTGAATACAATTCTCATAGTTAGGATGGTGCTTCAATAACAAACTACATTCTTTTCATGTCTTTCATTATTGTACTTATTGTAATATCTTTCAAATGTCCGCCGCCGCTTCCCTGGGTAGTGCACATCCAAATGTCCAATTATCCATAACTCAGGCTGAGTTTTGCCAATTGCATTGATTATGTGGGCTTTTAGGACAGTGGTGGTTTGTAATATACAGGGTGAAATCGCATGATCTTGGTGACCAATTCACATCGCTTCCACGTGAGATAACCATGTTGGGAGCTTGCTCGTGCAAAATGTCCGGTGTTGCACGTATCAATATCCTATTGGTACCAGATTTTGGGGATTTGAGGAAACACCTAACAAAGTCATCTTCGTTTTACTTACACAGCACTCTATGTTGGGCTTTCGGGCGTTTGGCTTATAATTTGGGCTCTTGGCCAATTTTGCTTGGATAACTGGCGTTGGCAGATTTCACTTGTCTGTCAAAGGCAAGTTATGTGAACCACCTGACACATAAGTCGTTATACATGGAACATGTGTCAAATGTCTTTCCATCTTAGGAGTGGAATTCCTGTCATATTTATGAATAGGAGTGAATATTTTCGTGCAGGAGGTCTCTGGCTGACAGTCAAGGTTCACACTAAGCTCTGTGAGCACTGTAATTGGAGCCGCTAAATTTTAGCGCAACACCTACTATTAAAAAATGTGCGACTGCAGTTTCAAGAGCCTTTTGTCTTATTATTGCGAGTAATGAGATTCTTTCTGAGGACATCATTAAAACTACCTTTCATAAATGTTGTTCTAAACAGGATATTTCAAGCTACCTGCCTGTTTGTAAATTATCTGCAATACCCAAGTTATTTGAAAAGATAATTTATGATAAGCTAAAATTTGTCCTACGTCCACAAACCTTACTATTTTTACTAAGTTTGGTCCAAATTCAGTGGAGAATGTTTACCAAGTAGACGCTATCTGCACTGATTTTGCTAAGGTATTGCACCAAGTACATTATAAAATTTTGATAAAATAAACTCGAAAGCATAGTATATCATTCAAGTATGTTGAAATGGTTGAAAACTATCTTACAAGGCGTCGTCAGTATGTGCGCATAGATTCAAACATCTCAAAGCCTATCTTAATTTCATATGGTGTTCTTCAAGGAAGCCACTTGGGTACAATGTTGTTCTTTTTATTAGTTGACGACTTATCTAATATTCTTATACTTCTACTGTTCGCATTTAAACAAACACAAGCGATTGTGTTCTTCTGCAAGATGATATCACCAAGTAAGGACACTTGGAAGATTCTCGAGAAATAGGTATCGGGAAACAATCAAAGACTCTCACTGATGACATTGATTGCACTGTCCTGAACAGAAAATTCACTTCATTGCCGTGTTCATCATCAGATGTGTTTTTCAGTGAACCTAACAATGTTGAACAATCAGTATCAGCCAGTTTTTTTAGTTTTGACAGATATCCGAGGAAGATGTTGTGAAGGCTATAATTTCGATCACGTCAAATGCTATTGGACTTGACTTAATTAACCCAAATTTCATCAAACTTTTGCTTTCCTACATTCTGCGTTTTATCTCTAACAATAATTTGACAACATCTGAGTTTCCTACAGAATGGAAGAAAGAAAAAATCATTCCCATTCCCAAGAACTGTTTAGGTACGGTAAAAGATTTCCGACCAATAGCCATTTTACCATTTCTGTCGAAAGTATTTAGAAAGACAATATCCAAACAGATACAAAACCATCTTACGTCTCACAACCTTCTTAGCATATGTCAGTCTGGCTTCCGGCCACAACGTAGTTGCAAATCCGCATTAATTCTCGTTACCGATGAAATTAGAGTTGCCTTAGACGAAGATCATTTTGCTCTACTCACACTACTAGATTTATCCAAGGCTTTTGACACAGTAAATCACACTATACTTTGTAGAAGACGGCAACAACGTTTCGGATTTACAACCGAGTCGTGCAAACTGATCCGCTCATATCTAAGTAGCAGACAACAATGTGTACTTCACGGGGTCCCTCAAGGATCAATACTTGGGCCTCTATTTTTCTCCATTTAAATAAATGATTTACCACACAAAGTTAAAAATTGCTTTATCCATTTGTATGCTGACGATGTGCGACTTTAGATCAGCGGACCTCTATCTGCGAAGGACGAGGCAGTCTCACTGATGAATGAGGATTTGCAAAACATATAACATTGGTCTAAAATAAATAATCTCAACCTAAATCCTACAAAGTCAAAGACATTGCCTATCTATCGTAAGATATTTGATAAAACAATACTAAGCCCTCTACAGATTGAGAATAAAACCATCGCTTATGTTGACTCCGCCCGTAAGGTGTTGAATCAAACTCTTACTTAGAATGACCATCTTAACAGCTCTATAGGGAAGGTTTATAGTAGTCTAAGAGCTCTTCGAATCACTCAAGGCTTCATTCCACGGAAAACTAAGCTTCTGTTAACAAAAACTCTTTTGATTCCAGTGCTGCTTTACTGTTGTGAAATTTTTAGAGATATGGATTATGCGACGACTAGAAAACTTAACGTTGTCTATAATAACACTGCCCGTTTCATATATAATCTTCGTCTTTTTGACCACGTTTCTTTTTATTCTGAACAACTATGTGGTTGTAGTATGGATAACCTATTAAAATTTTGGTCACTAAGCTACCTTCAACTCGTAATTCAAACAAAACAAACCGATTATCTTTACCCTAGACTGAACTTCCCTCATTCAGATAGATCTCTCATTCTTATAACGCCAAGATTTAAATATCTGAATACTCAGCGTCAATTTTTTATTCGTGTCATTAACCTTTTGAACTCTCATATCTATAAGAGGAATAGGAAGCCCAAGGAAATTCTCATCTTCACTTTTTAATTATTTAGCCAATCGCTGAAATTTTAAAAATTTAAAACTATAAACATTTTATTTAAAACTTTTAGTAATTTTAATTCATTTTCTTTTTTTTTCTGATTTTAATTTTAATTTTAATTTACATCAAAAACTCAAAATTCATTAAATTAAACTTTATAATCCTATATTATATTCAAGGCTTGCAATATTTACAAGATGTATCGGGTTTTTCAATAAGAGCGCTACAAAAGTTTTTTTAAATAAAACAAAAACGGTTTTGGATATCAATGAAATTCTTTAATTCCTGTGAAAGTACGTTCGATGCCATTATGTATGAAACTCGATTTCTTTTGCATGGCCACCACGGGCACGCTTGCAGAAGTCCAGACGCTGAACCCAATTTTCGACGGTTTTCAAGCATAAATTGGCCGATACTGCTGCAATTTCACCTTCGATATTCGTACGAAGTTCATCAATCGTCGCTGGCTTGTTGGCATAGACCATAGACTTGACGTAGCCCCTCAGGAAATAGTGTAACGGCGTCAAATCGCACGACCGAGGCGGCTAAGCGACTGGACCATTTCGTGAGATAACACGTTCTCCAATCTTGGTTTCCAATAAATTGATTATGACATTCGCTGTGTGGCTTGTGGCGCCGTCCTGTTGGAACCACATGTCCTCCAAGTCCATATCATCCAATTGGGGCCAAAAATATTCGGTTATCATTGAACGGTAGCGATCCCCATTCACAGTAACGTGCCGGTCTTGATCATCACGGAAGAAGTACGGCCCAATGATGCCGCCGGCCCATAAAACACACCAAACCGTAATTTTTTCGGGATGCAATGATGACTCATGGAGTACGTGTGGATTGCTGCCTGACCAATACCGCATATTTTGTTTATTGACGAAGCCATTCAGCCAGAAATGAGCCTCATCGCTGAAGATGATTTTTCGATGAAAATCCGAATCATTTTCAAGTTGTTGCTCAGCCCAATTCACGAACATACGACGCTTTTGGTGGTCAAGCGGCTTCAGTTCTTGCGTCAATTTAATCTTGTAGGCCAAGATCTTTTTTCAAAATTCGCCACAACGACGTCACAGAGATGCCCAACGCTTGAGAACGACGCGTGTGAGAGACACATTTGGGCTTTCTGCAACTGAAGCCTCAGCGGCAGCAATATTCTCGACACTACGGGCACTTCTTTGTCTCACTGGCACGGGAACATTTTGTACTGTGCCTGTGCATTCAAATTTTTCCACTAGACGCTCAATTGTTGATCTGCTAGGACGATTATGACGACCATAAATTGGACGTAGCGCTCTTAACGTTGAGGCCACTGACTCCGAATTTCGGTAGTAAATTTTAATAATTTCGACTCGTTGTTGGCTCGTATATCTTTCCATCATGAAATGGCAAACCTTACTGAAGAGAAATGTCAAAAGAGCGGCAAGAAATATCTCGTCGTTTGCTGTCCCTGTCGCTCTACTTTTGTTGCGTCCCTGTTGAAAAACCCTTTATATCCTACTTCGTAAGCGTTTTTAATTAATAATAAATACAAAAATACAAATAAAAACCTTTTCTCTTGGTGTAAAATAAATCACTTAAGCTTAAACTTTTCAAAATGTCAAAATGTCCATCCATTCGAAGCAGATTATAGATTCAGAAAAATATGTAGACTGCACAAAATAATATAGACTTCTCACAACTCTAACATGTAGTCGTATAGAAAGTATATAAACTTGTCATGTCTTACCTTCAAAAATTAGCCAAGCTCTGAATGCATAAAAAGGGTTCCATTTTAAATTCCTATTTTCTCAAAATCAATTTATTTTGTTGCTTATTACCGTTTTTCTTAATCAGTGCTTCTGTAGAATAAATAACACACCTTTACATATTTTAAATGTTAATACCAAATAAGCTTCAAAAGCAAAAAAGTTCTACAGCAGAACTGAACTTGGTATGTTTATATTACGATTTCAAAAAGAAAAGTAGTAAGATCATCCTAATTTCCCATTCACAAAATAATATTTGCATGGTTTCGTCTTCAATTAGCATTGAGTAAACTCTGTCGCTTTTATGTAATAAGAAGATTACATTTAGCGATTAGGTTGTGTCAACACTTCTTTGAATAATTAAGACTTCAAGATGATACAATTGCTTAGGTTGAGATGTGTATAGATAAGTTAATTAATATAAATTTTTGAAATTGAGAGATTTGCTGTTTGTTTTAATATGAAAATGTTTGAATTTGTCAACAAAAAAAAAAGATAGTGAGAAGTTTTCAATTCAATTTTATTTCCTAAAGTGAAATTGAATATGAGGTTAAACAGCTCGTGAGGAAACAGAGCTTAGTGTTTTACAAATCTCTAAATTCCATTGATGAATGCATGTTGTGAGCAGGAATGGAAGTGACCTTCAATTTTTACCCGATATACATACATAGCCCTGTCAAAACGCGCAAAATTTTAAACAGCCTAGTATTAAAATATTAGCAGGATACTACTTTACAATTTACTAACTTTAAAATAATTTACGAACTCATTCTCAATTTTAAACATTTTCTTACTTTTATCGTAATAAAGCAAGCAATTTTCTTAATAAATTGCTTCTGAACACACCCAAAATAATGACAGTGCGGAAAAAAAACTAAATAAACAGCCTTTTTTTACGTTTATAAATGTCAAAGTCATATAAAGTTAGCAGGATACTAAAAAAATAAAGTAGGTATTCGATGATTTTAACTTTAATAAAAGGCTAGATTTACAAAATTGTTGTTTTCACTTAGTTTCATACTAAAACAGCTTTAACATCGTACTAAATCGTTGTTGTGACTGCAATAAAGGTGCGCAGTCCAATTACTAATATAAGTCGTTTTTTATTGGTAAATGTATAGACAGCGCAGTAAAATTTTACACAGTAAACAACAACAAAGGAATAGTGCGTATAAGCTAGGCAGTAATAAGAGTGCACATACTAGTGCTGATAAAGTTTTGGAGCATCTGGATTACAGTGACACTCAAATTGGTTGCAAAAGTTTTATTTTTCATGAGGTTGGCAGGCTTTGATTATTCGAGGATGTGTTCGGTGATATTTGTTCATTTTATGGTACATTTTCACAAGAGCCAAAATTATGTGGTTTGCAATATTAATTTACGATTAGACGGTAAGCGTTAATAGTCAATGGTCAAAATGTTGCCTCTAATGCGTGTGCGTGTTCCCTATCTGTCACGTGAGAGTATGAAATTCATCGAAGGATGGCTGCGATGCCAAACGATTAAAAAGGACGTGAAAATGATTTTTTTCTGACACCGAGCCTTTATTTGACTTTGTGTACATAACAATACATGCCATTGAGATTTGACTTTATTAATAAATTTGCCACTTGTTTGACAACAAATTTTGTCAGTGATGTTAATTGAGCATAAACCACATCAAAGCTTATACTTTTCCAACGCATCCCTAAGCTTATTCAAAAGTGGATTGTTTATTCGCAGGTATATACAGTGCATCAAAAAAGAAATCGGACACAAAAGTTTTTTCTCTTTAAATCACAAAATAAAATTGATGAAGGTTTGAAAATAGCGTATTTCTACATTTATACATAGTTTTTATTATAAACTCTGGATATTTAGCACAAATTACATTTTTATTAACAAATTGTCATCGAAATTTAATTTAAAAGAAAACAATTGCAAATTTAATATCAAAAAAGAAATCGTACACCCTGTGGTATACTCATTTATTTTGTTTTTAACGGGACAAATATAACACTTTTAGGTTCTTAAAATTCAAATTACTTATGTCAGATGTTTATTCGATTTGAATTTCATGCGTTATTATTAGTAAGGTCGAAATGGAAGAACAATGTGGATATACAACGATAGAAGTGCGAACAATAATGATAAAATATTTTTGAAAAGGTAACTCTGTACGTGCTATTGCAGAAATTGTAAAAAGAAGCAAGTTTACGGTAGGAGACATTATAAAAAAGTTCAAAACAACAAAATCTGTTGAAAATTTATAAAAATCTTGAAGACCAAAAAAGTTTAGTGCCAGCGATGAACGTTAGATATTGTAATAAGTTCAAAAAAAACCCCAAATATGTGCACCAAAGTTGACGGCGGAGGTAAGGAAATACTTGCAATAAGATGTTAACCCTGAAACCGTAAAAACAGTGCTGCAAAAAAGTAATTTTCATGGAAGAATGGCAAGAAAAAAACCTTTTATCAACAAGAAAAACCGAACCAAGAGAAAGAGTTTATAAGGAGCTACCAAAAGACGGATTTGTTGTTCTTGAATCGTGTCTTGTTCTCTGTTTCTTAAATTTACTCTCGTCAGAGACAAAACCCAAAACCTTTGAAATTTTGAACTTTTTCTTTCACAACCATCTTTCGTATATACGAGTATCATGAAACATGATAATTCAGGGACTCACCAATGATTTTATTTACAGTACTTTATTTTGACCGCAACATCAGGACTAGCAGTAACACATTCTGCTCATTTGTTTAGGAATACAGAAAAGCTTCGAACGTTACCTCGATACTTGCCTTATTCATTTGCCTTGTAACAACAGTTTAACAAGTATGCACATTATACCAAGTAAGGTTGATATTGACGCATTACAGTTAAGTAGTAACGAAGTGTTTCTGGAGCTTCAATCATTAAAACCAAAACCAATCCCTGGAGCTTATGGAATACCGGATATATTTCTCAAGAACTCCTCCACATCTGTTTGCTTTCTTCTCTCCTCTTCTTTGTTTATTCAATTAATCCCTTTCGGAAGGAAATTTCTTTAAGGAATAAAAAAGTTACAATTTCATAAACCTGAGTCTAAGAATCTAATATGGAAAATATATTATTTTGTACCTATTCATAAACCTGGGTCTAAGATTCTAATGAATATAACAGAGATCCTGCAATACTATCAGCAATTCCTAAGTTATTTGAGAGTATCGTGAAAACCAAATTAAAATGGGGAGTCTATATCAGAATTGCAGCATGGTATGTGTCTGCTAGTTCTACCTCAACAAAGATGGCTCTTTTTTTTAGCATATATCATGAAATCCATTAAGAAAAAGTGTCAAGTTTATGCAGTTTAGCAAGGCTTTCTTACTCGGTGAACCACTGCATTCTATTTCGTAAACTAGAACTAATTGGACTCGACTCTACATTCCTAATTTGGACCTCATCATACTCATGGGGAGCCATTTAATTCCCCATCTTTTTCAATATTTTTATAAATGATAGCACATCAGTAATCATGTAGTACCCCTTAATATATTGCAGGAGGTCTTGAGTCTTGAGTTTATGATTGGTTTGAGTATATAATTGTGTCAAAATTTAGGATTTAGGATTTTTGTCTTAAAAACTATGTGGTTGGAAGAGCAAATTCACTTTTAAATTCACTATTAAGCGAAATTGTGGCGAATTTAGTGATCCTTACGCGTTGTTATTCCTTTAAACGGCTCTGGATAGATCTATACTTGGATATGCTGATGTTATCTGGAACCCAAACTTAAGACTTTCTCCCTCGTATTCTTTCTTCTCGTATTGAAAACAATCCAGAGACGTTTTACGAGATTTATATTCTATAAAATGAAGTGTAGTTTTATTCCACATTTTAAAGCAAGATGTGTTTATTAATTAGTATTAAATCTCTTGAATCAAGACGTACTATTCATGATATAATGCTTTGTGAAGGCTACATATTTTAAGTTATTATATAAGATGCCCTGCCTTCCCTTCTTTGGTATTAATTTATGCACCATTGAAATCTTTACGTTCCAGTTATTTTTTTCTTGAGCAAAATCATAGAATAAGCTATGGTAATAATTGGGTCAAAAATGGAAGAAGGAACATTAGCTGGGGTGTTCTGTGAAGCTGTCAATATTAAAGAATCATTCAAACTCCCAGATGATTGCAGTGTCTTTCAGGAAAATAGAACGAATCAATAACTCCTGGTCCTCCAGGGACGACTGCGTTATCTCTAGAAGTTTATGGCCTAGAATTAATAAAAAGGAAACGCGATATTTTCTTATCACTGAGTAAAAAGAACATCAGAATCCTGATAGTTGTACTAACGGGTCACTGCGCCATTGGCACAATGGCCTCTAGAATGGGTGCATTTGTACCCGATTTCTGTAGCAGCTGTCAGGATGTCGAGGAGATTGAAACCATTAAACACCTGCTCTGTGACTGTCAGAACCTCCAAACAAATCGCCTCCGCTACTTTGGAAACAGGTTTGTTGGAGAACTAGACGATCTAACGCAGGTCTCAATGGCAAATATGAGAAAATTCATGGTAAGCACAGGCTGGTTCAAAAGTGAACCAGTCTACATAAGACATTAGTTGGGAGCATCTTTGCTTTTATTAATAGGGGATCACAATTGACTGATAGGCCCCCGTGTACGCAATAGCTTATGTGCTGTGCACGCCCCTCCTAACCTAACCTAACCTAACCATGGTATTAATTAACTGGTAAGGAAATCAATAAGACACTTCAAGGCAGTTTTCCAATTTATTGAATTAAATAAAACTAAGTATCTCTAGAGACTTGTTTAAAGCTTATTTAGTCCTGGGGTGGAATCGGCTGATATGACTATAGCTGTCCCTGTCATACCAATAAAGAAATATAGAGCAGCGATTGTCAAAAAGACAATCAATTAATTTAGTGATCACTTTACTCTTACGCGATACGGGCCCTGTAATATTTGTTTTAATTATTTTTACTATTATATACATTTGTACATACATGTTTATATTTTTAAAAATATAATTTTCATAATTAGTTAGCCTTAAACGCTTTAAACAAAAAATAAATAAAAGAATACGAAAAAATAAAATTCTTAAGGCCCCTCTGCACTAACACAATTTTGTTCATTGATTGTTTGAATGTTTAATCTTTGTACCTACAAAAATCTTAAATAATGCCTGAAAATTTTTAAATAACCCGAACTTTATTTCTATTTAAAGCTGATTACAACTACCTAATGTTTGTAAATCAAAGTCGAAAATTAATGCAACAGAAATGAATATCTTTAAGTCATCCCCAAGTTCATCTCAAACAAATTTGTATCGTGCACACTTCATTACATCTATCTTTAGATATTTATTTCAGATGGAAATTCAAAAAACTTCAAGTATCTTCTAATTGTAAAAACTGGAGCACACAAGTGTTAATAAATTAGAAATAATCTTCTCTATTCACACATTTTTTTTTTCTCGCACCAATACTTACAAATTATGTCTCGAAATACCTATCGCCTTAGAAAGTTTGCTAACCTCTGCTTTGTTTCAAAAAATTATTATTTTGCCCCCCAAAAGCAATGCATCATCATAGACATCTTGCAGCCCCTTCTTTCCACAATGAATGTGCATTTAGAAAACACTGACGTCATGACTGAATATGAATAATAGTTCCACTTTAACCAGCCCCTCCCCACATCCTATAACCGCAACCTCTATCTAGAAAATAAGCGCGTCATACAAACTCTTGCCTAACCAATACACACGTTCAAAAATCAACAAGAAACCGCATTGTCAGCCACAGCGCGGTAACAAAGCGCCCGGCTCGCAACTCTGTAAGTATAGTTCTTCTAGTACATGTATGACAGTTCTTATATGTATGACAGTTCTAGAGGCAACGACGAAGAGTGCCATTGTAAACACACATTAAAATTACCGTCAGATGTGTATCGCTTCGCGTTATGATAATTATTGTCGCTGATGGTGCCGCTGCCTGTCGTCTATTCAAATTGCAGTCGCTGTAGTTACCTTACTCGCCGCAGACTTACAATCATAACCGTTCTTTTTTTCGCCGCGAACCCTTATTTTGACAGTTCTTTTAAATGGAGCTTATTTTGTCAATTACTAGGTCTAAATTGCGGAAGTAAAATAATTGTCATGGAGAATCTTCAAAACCCTTTGTTAGCCTCTGTAATTTATGGACAATCAACCAGCTTCCCGTTAATTGTGTAACAAGTGTTTGTGTTGCTATTGTCTTTTTTTTTCAAGCCCACTCGCCTACAATAAGCATCTGAGTGGGTGCATTCAGCAAACAAAAAAAACAACAGATCCAAGTGCAACTAAAAGTTCTACAAAGTGCGGTTGCGGTTATTGTTCTCAATTCAGTGTTCACCTTTGGCAAATCCAAAAAATTCTAATTCGAGCCAAACGTGTCGTGTGTCTCTGTCTACGCTGTGGGATCACTTGAGACAGAGACTCTAAAAATACCGTAATAAGTGCCGTTATCCATACATATGTGTATCTATCTTATTTCTGACGACGAAATATTTGTTATTTTTATCAAAATACATACCTGTATCTCCTAGAGTGCGGTCGTACGGTTTTATTTTTGAAATTGCAAAGATAATATTTGAAAATTTTACAAAACCGAATTTATAAACAAATTTAACGAAGATGAAAATTGAATGCAATGTTGTTGTTTCTGCATTATTCGATAGATGTCATCAAAGCAAGTTACTCTAATTCTTTTCTTATTTGACAGTTTGTTGGATGTTTCGGTTTGATGCGGAAGAATAATTTGAAGTTGATTTATGTATGGAAGAAATATGTCAGTCAAGTCAGATATAATGTGTCACATAAAAAAGAGGCATTTTTTTTTGTTTTATTCACATGTTCTCTGTCGGGGATGAAAGATGATTTATTATGAAAACAAATAACGACGACACAGATGATAAATAAACAAAAATGTTTTGAACAACAAATTGCGAGTTGGGTAAAAGAGTCGCGAGGAATTTTTGAGATAGCGCGTGAAGAATTTCGGGAATTCTATTTAGTTTTTTTTTTCTGGCTTAATTCATTAATTTGAATTGGGATTTTAATTATTTTATTTTAATGGAAATGACACAAAATTTAATTGTTTATGTCTGCTAAATGTCTGATTGAGCGTCGGGTTTTAAGGAATGAAGGAGATTTATTTGCCTTAATTATGTCACGAATAAATTTAACCTGTGCCACAGTGTTTTAAATGAAAAATTCATTTGGAAGATTCAAAATTCTGTAAAATTCTTTCTCCAAACGAGCTCTGGTTTCATCTTGGTTAAAACAAAAATGTATAATGCACCTACCGCTTTCGCAGGACGAAGTCATTATCAATTTACTTTGCTTGGGAGCTTGGGATGTTCTAACCTGTCACTCCTTCGTTTACCATAACAAATCTACAAACTGTTTTCGGCTCCAGTTTTATGTATAAACATAATTTTTTTTTATAAATAACACGCACTAAAGGGATTATGACTACTCTTAAAATAGCACATTGCGAACGTTTTAGAAAAGTGGGAGAGGATTTAAGAGGAGATACCGATGCACATTGGTTTTGAATGTCTGGTCTGAACATTACGAGTACAATGGGAGGGAAATATAGAGTCGGGTAAAGCATTACACATTCGTGTTGTGCGGCTAAAGAAAGTATCTCTGAATTTAACTGTACGTTTGAAATTGGGCTAAGGGGTAAACGGCACGAGTACGATAACTTGGCCGCCAAGATTTGATGACGGATTTTTGTAGAGGAGGCAAAAATAAGCACTTTTTACTATGGGAGGGGGGGTCTATCTCCCCCCGTTTAGGAGGTAGGGGCACTTTTAGAAAAAATGGTTTAAATTGAAAAAAAAAATATTAAAAAACAATGGCAACACCTACAATAAAGTGCTATACTGCGTTTTAAAGCCAGAAAATTGTTCTATAATCCTGCATTTAAATTAAATTACTTATATCAATAGTTTTTGAGAAATTCGCATTTAAAGTCCAAATTTTGATAAAAAAAAACGTGAAAAAAAAGTTTAGACCGGTTGTTTTCAAAATTGTGAAATGAAATTGTAAATTAACTTACATGTGTTTCATGTAACTATCAGTTTTTAATCGAACACAAAAAACCGCATGGTTCTATGTCTTCTGGTTTTTGAGAAAATCGAAAATAACTAAAACTAGTTTCCTACAAAATGTTTGATATTTTTTGCTTCCTTACATAAATAAATCAGTGCTAGCTTCCAACATTACAATATATAAACAGTAAAGTATCTATGGGGGGGCATGCTGCCCCCCTGCAGCCCCCCTGCTTGGGCACACTATAGGATTTGGGGTAGGTGCGAGGTTGGGTGCATGCAAAGTTTCTTTTGCATTCACAGAATCTGTATTTAAAAAAATTCAAATTTATTCTATTTATCCAATGTCCACTAAATACATATAAAATACAATAAACGATCTTGAAAACCAAAACAAACTTCCGACCATGTTCACCAATACATGGCACTATTTTTCTATCGAAAATACTGCCTAGAAAGGAAATATAAGGACGACTGGGGTTCGCAAATAATAGAGTTTTTATCAGATGTAAAAAAAAGTTTACCCTTGTTATACCGATGGTGATATATGTGAGGGTTTACAGTTAAAAGACATCGATCCTCCCACCCTTCAGAGCGAAAATATAGAAAGTGTTTTACCACCAAAACATCCTCGGCTTCCCACCATAAAAGAGTAACTCAACGAACTCGACAGTTATAGTACGGACGATGGCTTTATTGACGAGACTTACACACCTTTTTAATACATTTTGACCTTTTTTAACTAACTATGACTGACTAACTGACAAAATAACTGACCCAGATGCAATTCTACCTCCTCATGGTGCATTCTGGGTAACGCTAAATGAATTGCTGTACTGAACTAACAAAGATTCATTATGTTTATTAACATTAATCCTTAAAATGGAATCACCGTCACCACCAAAAATCAAAAAAAGCAGTTTTGGTAATTTTCGATTTTCTCAAAAACTACAAGACATAGAACCATGCGGTTTTTTGTGTTCGATTAAAAACTGATAGATACATGGAACACATGTAAGCTAATTTACAATTTCATTTCACAATTTTGAAAACAATCGGTCGAAACTTTTTTTTCACGTTTTTTTTATCAAAATTTGGACTTTAAATGCGAATTTCTCAAAAACCATTGATATGATTAATTTAATTTAAATGCAGGATTATAGAACAATCTTCTGGCTTTCAAACGCAGTATAGCACTTTATTGTAGGTGTTGCTGTTGTTTTTTAATATTTTTTTTTCAATTTAAACCATTTTTTCTAAAAGTGCCCCTACCTCCTAAACGGGGTGAGAGAGACCCCCCTTCCCGTAGTAAAAAGTGCTTATTTTTGACCCCTCTACAAAAATCCGTCATCAAATCTTGGCGGCCAAGTTATCGTACTCTCCCCGGGTAAACTGATGGACATTCCTTGAAGCGCGTGTATTACGGTTAAATAGTTTAAGGGGAGGAATGCAGCTGGCTGAAAGACAAGAAACATTGCGAAGGTGCTCGAGAGTTTCAAATGTTTCTGTTATATTTTTATCACCTATCATTTAAAGCTCTTTTTTGAATTCTGTCAAGTGAAAGTGAGTGACTCAAGTGAGTTATTGGAGCACCTGCCCAAATATGGGAATTGTATTCGAGCTTTCGACGAATATTGACCTTATAGATGACAGCCAGATCAGAAGGGGTAGAAAATTTCGTCGAATATGTGGTCATTCCACACAAGGTGGTCTGTGATGCACATACCGAGAACTGAGAGCTGTTTGGTTTCCTCAATGCAAGTGCCACTCATTGATAGCGGCATAGGGGTAGGTTCTGCTTTAACAACAGGAGACAGCATTTAGTTTTTGAAGCGTTAAATTCTACACGGTTTTTCGTTCCCCATTTGACAATGCTATCAAGATCAGAATTTAATGAGCTCATCATACGCCGCCGTTCTAGATTCACATCCGAAGAACAAGGACATGTATCTGGAAAGGAATATGAGAAGCTGAGGGTACTGTCATCAGCAAAACAATTTAATGGATTAGAGGTTTCAGACAAAAGGTCGTTCAGGAATATCAGAAGGTGGCACACCAGCATTTATTTTATGGACTTCAGATTTAAAGCCATCCAATACAACTTGTTCTGAGCGGTTTAAAAGGTAATGTCTAATCCATCGAAGAAGAGATTCATTTTCGATAAGAGAGCTTGATGCCAAACTCTATCAAATGCTTACTTTCTCCAAAACGATGTACAGATTTGTGCTACTGTTCGGTGAGATATACCATCAAATCACCAGAACTGTCTTGTGTTTATCGTGAGTACCTGCCATTTATGACTTAACCCCACGGGAGTCTTACCTCCATCGGAGTCAGATTAGGTCCTGACCATTAACCCCAAATCAGCCGAAGCCGATTCAGTAGCAAACTGTGACATGTTGCAGGCATGAACACACCTCTTACTTGGAGGCGAGGTCTATCTAACACCTCTTGAATCCAGGCATTCGGAATAAACCAAGCCACCACGATACTCCCACTAGGGGGCCTACATCATAGATAGTTTGAAGAAAGAGTGCACGCACGCGACAGCTGCACCTCTCTATCCGAGGATAGAATAGGAGAGTCAGAAGACGTACGCTATAGCCCTCAGACTTCAGGGCACTATCTCCCATGGTACCAGAATATAGCTTCCGGTCGAGCCTCTCAACCGTGAGTTCACTTACAGATGAGTTCCTGCAAAACTCAGGGCATGTTAGCCCCAGATACACACACCCAGCTATAGTCGAGGTAGAAACCATCAATCAAGAATGTGCACCCCTCTGGTGAGTTGCTACACACTCCTTTGCGGATTCCTACCTTAAGGACACCGTCCAGACTGTTCCCATCTAGTTAGTTCAGTTACTTACGTAACCTATCCACAGGCACCACGAGGAGGTC
The DNA here is from genome assembly GCA_963931855.1 of Philhelius festivus. Taxonomy (NCBI): domain Eukaryota; kingdom Metazoa; phylum Arthropoda; class Insecta; order Diptera; family Syrphidae; genus Philhelius; species Philhelius festivus. The sequence continues at coordinate 38,104,906 of OZ007556.1, read as the reverse complement.
GATAAGAAGCTGGAGTGTAAGAATTGTCAAAAGTAGCAATAGCGGCCCACCGAAGTGGACGAGCTCGTCGAAACTCAAGACCACGGAGACGGGGCATGTATTCAACCACCTCACCACCATCCAACAATCATAGCCTTAGGCTAGCCGCCAACCATTAAGATCGTGGAATTACGCATGCTGTATGCGGACTGGGCTGCCACCACGCCGTACATCATCTTGGACTTATGTTCGCTGCCATGATACGATGTATGGTTAAGTGGCAACACGCGCCCATTGGTCAAGTGTCTCAGAGCCCCGGACATGCCTTAAACTACTACCGGCTCTACACTTCCACCTGCATCATCAAATCACCAGTGCTACGAAAGCCATACTGCCGGTCGTTAAGAAGCTTTCGTTCTTCAAGATATACTCGTATATTTCTTGAGCTGATAGTTTATCAGCATTTCCATGACCTTAGAAAGAAGGGATGTAAGTGCAATTGGACGATAGTTAGCGGGGGAAGAAGATTCGCCTTTTTTAGGGACAGGCTATACAAATGCTGTTTTCCAGCATAGTAGGACAGAGTTAGAGTAGTACAGATAGAAAAACTTACGCAATGGTTTTGCTTATAGAAGCTACTCGTATATGCTCTGCGCACCGTCCTGCTAGATATATTTTTGTCTTTTCTATTTGCTTCGGAGTAGGGAGCATCATTCAGACAGTGGTCTCTATCTCTAGTCTCCCAAATCTTCCCAACCTCCCAAAGCCTCGTACGATTTCATATAGACCCTGTATATTCCTCGGTAAGATTCTTAAAAGGTAGTTTTTTTTTTCATTCACATGCACTCAAAATCTATTGAGATCGTTATTAACACATCACGGGCGATAGATAAATTAGGGGGGAGAACGGACGTATCGATGAACATTGGTCCTGAATGTTTTTAAAATGAAATGGCAAGGGAAAACCATGCTGGGTAAATTATTCCATAATCGTGTTGTGCGACTAAAAAACGAATCTCTGTATTCTCTGATGGTACCACCAAAATTAAGCTCGAGGGTAAACTGATGCGCATTCCTAGCGAAACGGGTACCACCGGTGAATGTAACTGGCTACTTTGAGTGAGCATTGCTTGTAAAAGAAGCGTTAAAACAAGGAAATAAATGAAACATTTGGACGGTCTTCAAGAGATGGGAATGAAAGTGGTTTCATAATGAAACCATGATAGCTCTGTTTCCTATGAGTTTTAACACTATTGTCAGAATTCTATCCAATAAGTGGAGAAAAGTTTGTGCCCAAAGATGTGAGTTATACTCGAGTCTTGGACGCATAAACACGTTATAAATGATAGCCAGATCAGAAGGGGTGAAAAATTTCTTCAATTGATTTAGAAGTCCTAAGCATTTAGCAGCGTTTTTGACGGTCTTGAGATTGTGGTCTTTCTAACAAAGATCATCGTTGACACACATACCGAGTATTAAGAGTTTTTCAGTTTCTTCGATGCAAGTACCTCTTGGCATAATGGTTAGTGCGTTGGACTGTCATGCGGAAGGTCTTGAATTCGATTCTCAGCCACTGCAAAAAAGTTTTTCAGGGGTGTTCTGCCTCTTGCAAGGAATTGACAAATACTCTAAGAGTACATATGTCTCTTGTCATGGAAAGTGCTGCTCATTATCCGTTCGGAATCGAAAGAAAATTGTAGGTCCCTTCCGTTCCTGGTAACATGGTTGAGTGTTGTAAGTCACTAGTTCCTGGTTCACTTCGAGCTGTTGCACCACCAAATTTATTTTTATTTTAAGTGCTAATAATGGCATAAGGGGTACATTTTGCTTTAACGACAATAGATAACATTGAGTTTTCGAAGCATTAAACTCTACACGGTTTCTTATACCCCATTTAATAAGGCTGTAAAGATCGGAGTTTAATGATCTAATCATACGATACCGTTGCAATTCCATTTCCGAAGGAGATGGACGTGAATTTGAGATCGAATATGAGAAGCTGAGAGTAGAGTCGTGGGCAAAATAATGAAGTGGCTTACTAGTTTCAGACAAGAGATCATTTATTAAAATAAGGAAGAGAAAAGGAGACAAAACGGAGCCCTGGGGAACACCATTTTTATTATATTGTGAAGATCAGACTTGGAACCGTCCAACACAACATGGATTCAACGATTTAGAATGTAATTTCCAATTCAAAGAATATGGGATTCGTTATACGAAATGCGCGCATTTTCGATAGGAGAACCTGGTGCCAAACTATACCAAATGCCTTGAAATATCAAGCGCAATAATCTTTCTTTCTCCAAAACAATATAAAGATCGTTTTTACTCTTCGGTGAGCTAAACCATCAGATCACCAGTGGAACGAATGCTGCGAAAGCCGTATTGCCGTTCATTAAGAAACTTTCCAGATATTTCTTGAGCTGATGATTTATCAGCGACTCCATGACTTTAGAAAGAAGGGACGTAAGCTCAATTGGTCGATAGGAGGAGAGGTCGCCTTTTTACGAATAGGCTAGAAAATGCTGTTTTCCATCTTCCAGAACAGTAGGAGCGATAGAAAAGCTTACACAATGGTTTTGCAAGCGACGAAGAACACATCTTCAGAAGAATAAGGGGTATACCATCAGGACCACCGGATTCGTTTGTATCAAGATCTCAAAGGGCTCTTGCAACTGTACGAGTGCAGAAATATATCTGCTACATTGAATGATGTACGTTCTTCAGCACAGAGAGGGCAATGTTGCTATCTGTGGACGTATAGCTAGCTGAGATGCGAGTACTTTTCCCTTATCTGAAGAGCTAGTTATCGGCTTGTTTTTGTAAATGAACGTTGGTACGGAAGATGTAGTTGAATGTTTTACGCTCTTGACAAAAGACCAGAAATGTGCACTGCCTTTGAGACATTGCAGAATTTGTTGTCTTAATTTCTTGCCATGTAAGAATTTGTTTCTTTTTATAACTTGTACTTTTTTCATTCAATTTTCTTCAATTCGAGCGAAAACTTACCTCTCTCAACCTGGTAGCTGCTTTACAGCTTGTATCGAATAAAAACTTTTCTTAAGGTCTTATACTCTTAATTATGTTAAGAATAAAAGTACGCATCACAAGAATTATCACTTCTGCAATCAAATCGGCACTGGCAACAACGTCACTCTCGAGGGAACATAGTGACAAGTTAAAGATTCGAAAAAACGAAGCGTTCCATGCTTTCACCAAAATCAATAATAAATCATTGATCAACCATGATTACGCAGCCGCCGCCGTAGCAAGGACCGACGACACCATACCACGCAGCAGCTACCGACCGACCGACGACACCATACGACGCTGCATCTACCAACGACACCAGTCACTTCGGCAAGATAAGGGATCTTATACCTTGCCTTAATATAGTATACAGTCACTATAAGATCATGACATCACAGCCGGTTGAACACATTGGGTAATTTGCATTCGACCAGTATATAGTTCACACACAGTTTATACAAAAAATATAACAAGAGGACCTCCTTTTGGGAAGGAAAGTCACTTTTTTGCTACAGCTACGGTCGAAGCTGACGAGCTCGATTTTAGCTTACAAGGCAACTGAAATTGTCCTGCTATTTCGTTCCATCAGTTTGGTTCGAAGAACAAACGTCCTAATTGCCACCAAGGACTTTGGTACCTGCTGATCTGTCGGTGTTTATACATTGGCTGTGTCTACCAGGGGCCTAAAAACTGCCGATCTAGTGCCTACCAGGGGCCTAAAACCTGCCGATCTAGTGCCTACCAGGGGCCTAAAACCTGCCGATCTAGTGCCTACTAGGGGCCTAAAACCCGCCAATCTAGTGCCTACCAGGGGCCTAAAACCTGTCGATCTAGTGCCTACCAGGGGCCCAAGACCTGCCGATCTAGTGCCTACCAGGGGCCTTAAACCTGCCGATCTAGTGCCTACCAGGGGCCCTAAACCTGCCGATCTAGTGCCTACCAGGGGCCTAAAACCTACCGATCTAGTGCCAACCAGGGGCCCACACCTTGCGATCTAGTGCCTACCAGGGGCCTTAAACCTGCTGATCTTGTAAGCGCCAAGAGCGTAGTCCGTACTTATAAAACAGTAGCCCGATACCGAATACCAGTTAATGAAACCAGATGCCAGAATAGATCTTTATAAAGGAAACCAACAGGACCTCGATACAAGGAGAATAACCGATGTTTTATACCAGATACACCATGCAGGGTGAAAATTAATTGAAATCAAGAATATTTTAGTTGTTATATGAATTTAAGATTTGTTTTCATTAAAGACTTTGTATAAGGTTTTAAAGACTTTCCTACTGAAGTTTCGTGTTTTTCTTCAGAGCGACCCTGGAAATCCGGCGAGCAAAACCTCGGCTAGAAAGCAAAAAGCACATCACACGATGAACATTTAAGTCATGTTACATTATGGCATACATGGACTTTCTAAATAAATAAAGAAATGTCACTTATAGTTCACTTTATTCAAATTTAAAGATAGAAAATCCTTAATGGAAGACTAAAATTTGTTTTAAATAAATTGCAGCAAACGAAAGGGGAGAAATTCGGTCTATTTCTAATGATATTCTTTGATACTAACGCACTTCCAAAATCAATGACAAGTCGGAAAGACTTCGGTAAAATTAGTGATAAGCTGGGTAAAATTTTAGGGAACAATAACATGCCATTGGTTACAGCTGGAATCATAATTATTTAAGTAGATATCTTAATCTGCTGTGAACAGGCAAAATTTATGTTTGAATAAACCTTCTAGAAATTCTACACCAACATTTTCGATTTTGTTTTTTTCAACTGCGAACTTGGATATTAAATGTAAATTATGATTCAATAAAATAACTCATTTTATCACCCAGGCAACATAAAACTGTCTAAATAATTGAAAGAGCTCTATGGGAAGCTGCAAATTAAACCTTAACCACAATCCCCTAAAATTGAAAAATGCACACAAATTCACATTATCTGAAAAGCCTAATGGAAAATAACAATATTACGAGTATTATCATAATCACCACTTAAACCCCCGGCCACACTTCGTATACAAACAAATTTATAATACCACGAAGGTTTATAATGATTTTCGAAATTGTTTGCGGCCATAAAAACCACCATAAAATACACCTACGTTAACAGCTATCTCTGTAGCAGCTTGTTTTTTGATTTTTGATTTCAAATAAAATATTCCCCGAACTAACGATGTGGTTCCGCCGCTTAGGGGGGTTTTTCCAATTCCATTTGCACCTGCTCTAATTAACTACTGCATGCTGCCACACTGAACCGGTAATCTTAAAAGATTGCTTTTTAGTTGTTTTTTTCTTGGCTAAATCCAAAGCACGTGCTCCAAAATACGACGGAGAAGTTTTTGTGTATGACAAAAGTTTCGTGTCTTGATGACAACTATGTATAAGTTTAGAGCTATCAGATGTAAGAAGTTGGTATTAAAGTTAAAAAAGTGGAAACACCTGTATCCTATCTCCGGTTTCTTGAGAAAGAATGTTACTTATTGGAAACCCTTTTCTGAATAAACGGGGATTCCAATGAGAATGTTGGCACAAGTTTTTATCCCTGGTATAGATTTCAGGTTTAAATATTTTTGAATGTGAAAAGTTTTATGTAGGTATAAAAAGTTAAAGCAAAGATTACAGATAAGCACCACAGCTTGAGCTTCAGATAAAATTGAAGAAATTTGTTTGAATAAAGGTAATCGTTCATGAAATTGAAATAATCACTGAGAGTTTTCACAATGAAGTTTTAACTTTTCTCAATTTTTATTTAAAAACACAACGAATTGACTGTCAAACTTTTCTATACTGGATCAGACCTCTTAGCGTAAAGGATATGTCGACTATCATACACTTTTTGAATTTAGCATAATACTGAATTTGGTTTGACAGAATTTTCTCAAGAACGGATGAGGTGATTTGGAAGAAATGTATACAAGATATTAAAAATATTTGATTTTGTTCATGCTAAGTTTTCATTTGTCTTTTTTCGATGTTTCATTATACATATACTGTCATAAGTCAACATCGATCTTCGGAAAATACAAATAATTGAATTTAATTAATTAATTTAAATTGAGTGAAAAACTGCACAAGGACACAAATTTTCTCTTTAACAAGAGGTGTGTTTTCTGCTCTTTGAAACCGCCACCACAGAGAGAATAATTTTTTTCCTCAATAAGTTGTTAATATACGAAACCCCTACAGTTAAAAAAATTGAATTTGTGGGCGCAACAACTCGGAGGGAACCAGGACTTAGTGACTTAGTGTTTGTGTGTGATAGTTTAACATTTAACTGTCTATGTTAACAACGTCATGGTTTCATGTAGACATAATCTACGGTGACGAATATGGTTGTATTTTTGCAGAAATGCTCAACTGTATTAGAATGTGTATATGAGCTCTGCTGTATCTATATGAACTTTTCTAAGGCTTTTGATCAGTTCTCTCACGAAATCCTCTTGTTTCAATTAAAAATGTTTGGTGTTTTCCCAGGACTCATCACTTTGATATCGTCTTATCCCCAGAATAGATCGTATCAGAACTTTTTTCCAAACCTCTTCATCGGCAAAGCGGGAGTTCTTTAAGGAAGTCACTTAGGACGAATTCTGCATAGTGATATTCTTATTTTTCCAGAAGATATAAAAATCTTTGAAATCATTTATTCTACCAGTGATCGTTTCGTTCTGCAAAACGTTAGAAATAATTTTGTTTTGCGGTGTTATAAGAACGCTTTAAATTTTAACCCAATAAAATACCGAGCTGTGACTTTTTCTAAAGAGCGAAATTTTAGTGTGTATGATTATAATATATCACAATCACAACATACTTCACTTCGTGTTCAGAGTTTTAAAGACCTTGAAGTGCTTTTTAATTCTTTTATCTCCCCCAAAGGATACCATAGGGTTCAACTTTAGGACCAATAATATTTTACATTTTTATCAATACAATACAATTTTGCATGTTTCCGAGTCATTTTTTTTTTTAAATTAAGATCTTAAAAAGTGGTTCGTTAAAAATGTTCTTCTTTTAAATTCCACCAAATCACAAGCCATTGTAATTTTGCTAAGAACTTTTTAGAAGATATGTGGCTACAGTGTTGCCGAATCTCATGATTTATCATGATTCTCATGATTTTTGACCTCTTCTCATGAAATCATGAATTCACTGAAAATCTCATGATTTTTTAATTTTTCTTTAATAAAAGCAACTTGGTTACTCGCTTGGAGCAACTGTGGCAAATGTAGTTGTCCAATGGGTGCAACGCCACGCCTTAGCCCATTATAATCAGCCTATGCAACTTCTTTACTATAATTTAAAAATACCTATTCAACCTGCAGCTCTTCTTTTTTGCAAAAATTGGATTCAGACAAGTGAAAAAGGTGAGTTTAAAATTTGCTCTTCCAAATCAATTCTTAAGTGCTTTAGTGTAAGGCTAATCGCGCACTGGCAACTGTGATCGAAATCAAATATGTAGTTTAATCACCAGTTGAAAGAGAACCGCGCACTGGCAACTCTTTACTTACGCTCACACTCTTTTCTCTGCACTTATAGAAAACAGCTCAACTGTTGCGAATTAATTTTAGGCAATCGTTTAGTTTGTGTCAAAAAACACAAACTTTTTAGTTGCTCGAATCGAGTTGCTTTAAGTGCGCGGTGTCCCATATGAGCCCATATGTTTCATTTTAGCAACTAAACAGTTGTGAAACTAAAAATTGAATGTGCGCGCCTAGCTTAATTTTTATAATAAAGGAGAATGGGAATTTTATATATGTCGTTTGAAAGCTTAGCCCTAGTACATCATTTTTTCTATGGACACAAAGCTGTAAGCCATGGGGTTTAGGTAGTATATGGCAACGAAGATTACAAGTAGAGCAAACATTAATTGCAATAGTGTTTCACTAAAATGACAGTATTGTCCACTTTCGATGAGATTAGTAGACCCCAAAATAAAGAAAGTTTTATAAAAATGACCAATAATAGCGAAAAACATCATGGTTGGCAAATAATTCGCTTAACAGTATTAGAATTCTACATTTTTTATTCCATTTATACTATCGTGCTAACTTTTTTTTTAAGATGAGTTAAGTTTTAGTTGTACTTGTACGTCATATCCGTTTTGTGGTATTTATGATGGGTGTTGGGTCCGATAACAAACTATGTTAATATGCGCAGCAGCTAACAAAACCACAATGTAATTTTTGATGAAACTTAATCGAAGTAAGTACACACATACCGGGACAGTATTGTCATCAGCACTTATTCATGTATAATAATTCAATCTTTACCTACTCTCACAGTGAACAAATTTTAATAAACGAGGTGTCAAAAGAAAGATAGTCTGAAGACTATATGAACTGTATTTTTTTTAAAGTAAAAATATGATATAATACTTGGAAAATAATTTGTTTTTTGCTTACTTGTACCAATTAATCGAAACACAACCCATTACATACTTTCGATAAATTAGTTTCCCGGTATATTTTTTGTGATGAGTTATTCATTACTTTATGTATGACTAGTCTTAGGATGAGCTAAGCCAGGGATGAACCGTGCGGAATATTTTGTCTCGTGGGCTAGCCAAACAAATGACCAAAAATGATAAGTTTTTGCATACTAAAAATTAATTTTTGACCAAAAATTTAACTTAATAGTTTATAAAAGGCGATCGGTTTCGACAGTTGTTGATCAAGCTTTGCAACACAAGAAAAATGATTTACAGAAAGTTTGAGACACATGATTAGTTTTGAATACTAATAACTTCACTTTGAAAGGATATTTCCTGGCGAGAGTTCCCGTATGGGTACGCTAGTTAAATTTAATTTTTGTAGGGATTTTTTCTATTTAAAGACATCTTTCTGATTTAACAAAAGTCAAGTTATTTTCAATCTCTGGTTTAAATTATTTAACCAACGTCAAATATGTGTACTCTAAAATGAAATGAAATCTCATATGTATTTTTTTACTTTAATTCTTTCAAAAAAATTTGTGAATCATTGTAAAAGAGATTATTCTAAGAGCCAAGCAATCTCATGATTTTTTAGAAATCTCATGATAAAAAATCATGAACAAAATTTTTTTGAATCGGCAACACTGTGTGGCTATCTAACCACAAACTTTCTCTGACTAATTCTGTGAAAAGCTAGGGAATATGCATTAATGTAAAATTGTAGCAGCCACATAAATCTAGTAGTTGAAAAAAAAGTGTGAGTACCGGGACTCACGGTTAAGTTGTCCAAACATCAACATTCGTCCAAACCCGAATTCTTGTCGTCAAACAAACCCAATATAATTACATGCATAATAATGCAATCGGAATATCAACATTGTTTTTTAAATATTGAAAACATTTTTGTTAAGGAAATATACGTTTAATATAATATCAATGGATTTCAATGAAAATCATAAATGAATGTCAACTTTATATTCTTTGTTGGTTTGTGACTTTGGACTTATTCAAATCAAGACAATATGTTTCCCACAATTTGTTCATTTCAATAACACTTAAAACCCAAAAAATATTAAAATAAATGAATGCAGTTCTATATAGACGTGCATTAACGCTTTTCTCCAAGACATATGTATTTTTGGACCATATCCTATAACTAACGCCAGTTATACTCGTACGTATGCATACGTAGCCATCATTTAAACTTATCATTTTTAATTTCAAGACAGTGTTCACTCTGGACTTACTCCTCAGAGTTATTTTTACGTATCTGTAGTAGAGTTTCAAATTAAAGGAACAAACCTATCTATTTCATAATGTAAATATTGTTACGTAACGTAAAGTTTGTTAGACTTATGTCACTTATATTCAAACAGAGATGTTATCTGATACGAAATAGACTGTTTTTACACAAAACTGATTTTTAATTTCTGATTCTCTTTTGGCTTTCGATTGCGAGGGTGCTTTTAAACACAGCGATTTTTACTATAAGTTAACTTTTGTTCAAGTGAAAAGGAGTTATCTCTTCGTACTCCTTACTCTACTCAGTTGAGCGAATGATATGATACTTCACTTGATTTTTTGATTCTGAATTCGGTTCTTTTTTCGTTTGTTTCAACTTTAGGTGAGAGGTAAAGAAGCGTACATTTCTTCAACTCACATCAAATATGTCAAAAAGACGCAAAAAAGACTCGTGTAATCAGGCTTTTCATGCCTTTTTTCTGTTATAGACGGTGTTCACACTGAGCTAAATGCTCCGACATTTATTTTAGGTTTCTGTACTTTATCTTACCCCCTCTGTCAGAGATTTATAAACCGAATAACATCCTGCCTAACTTGTAATGGAAATTGTTAAAATAAATATAAGTGAGAAAAAGTAAATTTTTTAATCCATTGAAGTCGTAGTCATCATCAAGTTCATGGCTTCACTGATGGAGAATGATCTCTATTTGATATAATATAGAATATTTAATTCGATAATCAAAATAATTATATAGTATGATAGATAAGGGACAAATTAAATTTTGACGTATCGAGAATATTTCGTTGCAGATGTCAACTGATTGCCCTGAACAACATTTTTCGGATTTTTAAATGGCAACTCCGAAAATGCATTTTTTGGGAGCATAAAATAAAATGTAATCGTCCACCACAAACGTGAAGTGGATTTGCTTAAAACATTTAATAAATTCGCTATGAAATTTTACACCAGTTGTTTTGTTTTTCGTCATTTTGACATTATTGGTCGAGAGGTGAAGCAATGTTGGGGGAGTGAATATATTTAGTTCCAGCTAGCAATGAAAAGTACTAAAATCGAGATTTCAGTACTCAAAGTGTCCAATGTAAACACTATATAGCAGTGGCGTGGCGTGGATAATTTTAAATGGAAAAAAAAATTGTATCACCTGTAAAACTGAAAAAAAAAAATCTTATTACCTTTAAAACATTTCTAGTAGGGATATGGTATCTACAAATGCATTCCACATTGACTTAGCAAAAAAAGTGTAGCTATTATTGACATTAATATTTCAATTGAATGTTCTATTAACTTTTCCTTGCAATCATATGTGTCAAGAATATTAAATATAAGAGGGGACAGCTCATCTGCATTAAGATTCGCCATAACGTCAAAAAATACAAGACAAGAACCGAAATATGGCACTCAGTTTTCCCCTATGACTCAAATCTGATGTTTCGTCGACCATAATCGACACGAACCGAGCTTCCATGATTTCTGTTTTAATTTCAGATTTATTGAATATCGTTGGCCTATAACACTACTCTAAATAGGATTCCATTAAAGTGCCAGAGGTAGTTATACATATTATGTATGTTGATTTCCTTTACACATAAGAAATTAATTTCTGTGTGAAGATTTTGATCCCTCGCCAGATTTTGCGTTCCTTCACACCCAAAAAAAAATTATTTTTCTTTGACAGGGATCAAAATGTTTAAATCCGAAATCCCTGGTGTTATAATTCAAAATTATCACAGTAAATCTGCAAAAATATCAATCGTGTATATTACAAACTATCACGAGAGAGAAAAATGAAAGCATTTTACATTAGCATGCAAATCAACATCAAAATCAAAATCAAGAATCAACAATACCCACATGACATATTTATATCTATATGACATATTAATGAAAAAAAAAAAAACAAATAAGTCGAAGAATACCGTCTTATTTCTTACACAAGGTTGAAAAAAGGCGAGTCAAACGCAGCACCTGCACTTCTGCAATGTATTATCTTCCTACTGAAATGCAATAATACAAATAATTCCAACTCCTACAAGTATACATCGAGATTGGTTTTATAAGACGGAATGTAGCGTCTTATTTTTTGAATATAAAAGCGGGTGTTGAACAAAGAGGATCCGAAACACAATGCTTGGGGAAGAAAGGGATAAAAAACAAATAAATAAGACGGTAGTATTTTTGTGACTCTCTTGATCAATGTTGGTTGTGGACTGTGGAATGAGTTTGGATAAAGTATAAGATACAAACGAGAGGCAGAATGGAAAACTTAAACTTATTCGATGTTTATTTGGTAGATTGTGTTATTTGTGGATTTTCTAAAAGGGAAGACGATAGGAATCGTATTATATGGACGCCACGCCACTGCTATATGTATAGTAAGTACGCAATATTCCTAATGTAAACAGGGTCTTAAATGTAATCTTCCGTAAGGTGAGTTGCTACACGGAACGTGTATCCGTAACGGGCTACACGGAACGTATATTTTTCACCCATGTTTTTGAGTTACTCTACCGCTGGCAAAGATATTTACACATAAAAAATATACGGTTACATAATCTCTAATGTCACACTTTTTTCTTGAAATTTATAAATATATTTATAATGTAAATTTTAATTTTGTTCAATTTAATTATCCCAAAGGCTTTACTATTGCAAACCCGTAATTCCTTTTTACTTGCGATATAGGTACTATAGGGCAAGTTCTGCATTTGGAAAAAAATCGAACTCGAGATTTTGATCAAAGTTGACATTACGATGATAGCGAAGACGAAAAAAGTGGGTCCGACAATTCCGTCTGTCTGTCTGTATGTCTGTACCTCGAACTACAGCCTAAACTACCAGAGGTATTTTCTTCAAACTCGGTAGTTAAGGGTCTTCGCTGATTCCCTAGAGGAGAAATTGAAATTTTTGTTTTAGTTCTAAAACTAAGGGTACCCCCCATACACCCATAATGCAAAATCTTATTTATCTCGAAAACGGCTCTAACGATTTTGATAAAAAAAAATTAAGTGTGATATAATGGACATGGACTATATTTTGGTGAAAAAAAATTTGGGGAGAAATGTTATTAGGGGTACCTGTCATAGAACGGTTTTTTTGATTTTCGAATTTCTCACCAAACGGCTCTAACGATTTTAACCAAGATGTTTATGCAGGAGCTGCTTTGCACTTGAAAAAATATAAACTAGAAATTTTTTTCGAAAAAATAGTTTTTGGATTTTTAAAAAAATAATACAATTTTTTTTTTGAAAATTCAATATCTTGAAAACCGATACACGATTAAATTTTTAAATTACGTTTAAAAATGTATTTTATTAAATAATAACAATTTGCATATCAATTTTTTTTATAAAAATTTTAAGGAAAATTTAGTACACAAAAAACATGTTTCAGTGTGTCTGTATGTCTGTACCTCTCACTACAGCCTAAACCACTGGACCTATTTCTTTCAATCTCGGTACTTAAGGGTCTTCGGTGATTCCCTAGAGGAAAAATTGAAATTTTTTTTTTAGCTCCAAAACTAAGGGTACCCCCCATACACCCGTAATGCAAAATCTTATTTATCTCGAAAACGGCTCTAACGATTTTGATAAAAAAAAATTAAGTGTGATATTATGGACATGGACTACATTTTGGTCAAACAAAATTTTGGGGCAAAATGTTATTAGGGTTACCTGCCATAGACCCGTTTTTTTTTGATTTTCGACTTTCTCATAAACGGCTCTAAGGATTTTAACCCAAAATTTTTAGCAGGAGTCCCCTTAAGTTTAAAATAATATTGTATATAAAAATATTCGAAAAAATATTTATTGGGTTAAAAAAAAAAAAAAATTTAAATTTAAATCAATATCTTCAAAACCTATGAACGATTATTTTTTGAAATTATTTCCTAAAACCAATATTATTAAATACTTAAAATTCGCATCCCACATTTTTTTCTTGAAAAATTTTAGAGAAATTTCTTATATAAAAAATTTATTTAATAATAAAACGATTTTTTAAAGTTTATTTGCATAAATTCATACTTTTCCGGAAACCAGACGGCAATTTTATGCATTTGAACATTATTATCTCATTAAATCCATGTTTTATATTTATAAAATGTATCTTAAATTCCAAAGTACTTTTACATAAAAGCAAGTTCGTGCGATCCAGTCGTGCATTTTATTTGTCTTGTTCTTGAGATAATATTATCTTGTAAAGGTGGCATAACAATCAATATTCAGCAGTGGATATTTTGACACGAGTTTTTCTACTATAGCACGTACAATTTGTCTGGTATGAATATTATTACGATCAAAAATTGGAGCCTACCTGCCTACGCCCCTAACATTCAACAAAATCTTATTTTTTTGAAAAATGTCTTCAATGATACTCGTATTATAAAATTGTCTGCGTGCTGAAATAAAAATGGTCTTCTTTTAGTAAGAAATGTTGTTGTGTGAATGTGCCTTTGTGCAATTGGCCTCAAAAGTCATTGTGCTTTGACATCTAGAGACTAATTCCTGAAGAACGTAATTGGAATAATTGTCACTGCTTATTTGACGAATTTTCGGTTTGTTGTTTTAAACAAGAGTGAAATTTCTCGTCGCCATTTCAAAATTTTTTGAGGACGCCGATGAAACCGCGCCGCCTTAACAGTAACAAGTGAGCTTTACAGGCAGCCACTAAACTAAGTTTTTTTTCAGCAATCTACTAAATTAGGTCTCGATAATAATTGTTGATTCCGCAGGACAAAGCAACTGCTGACACAGCTCGGGAAACGATAGAGATTTTGAGACACCTATCTCCGAGTCGAGTGATCTCCCGATGTAGAGATTTGAACTGGCAGTCTAGATTGCCAGATCTAATGGTGGTGCCAGAGTTATTCCCTTAGTGCTTTTTGAAATCTCGCGTTTCCTCGTTAAATAAAAACCGCAACCCTTACAAGTCCTAAAAGCTGACAATAAAGGAGATATATATAGCAAATTTTGGAGACCGATGTTTTTCGAGCAATATCTAATTCAAAAAGCCGTTAAACGAGCACAAATGTGCATCAACTCGGCAGGTGGTCATTTGACCGATATAATATTTTCAACTTAATGTCATCAATTTTCATCTTCAAATAAACTTTTCTTGAAAACAGGGTTAATTTTTTTCATTTCTAACGAAACGGTAGCCAATACACATTATGACATTACTTTTTCGCCATCCTCTATCTACATTCTACATACTCATTTCCATTCGTAAGCTTCATAAAGTAAAGAACTATTTCCAGGATTCTGTAACTTTTCTTTGATTTAATTAGCCAAGTTAAACACTAACCTAAATCACTATAACTTATTTCTGCAGGCTATGATGCCATCGAGATTTAGTAGTTAAACAAATCAATTTGCGTCATTTTTTGTCTTGTGAGGGTCTGTTTTTTTTTTTTTTTTTCAAACAAAAAACTCAACGAATCCGTAAAAGCCTAAACTTTTTTCCTCTAATACATACATATGTACATACATAGATATACTTCTACTCGTAGGTACGCAAATTGTGTTCAATTGGAACGAAACGGTGATAAACGTGCGTACGTGCTCGAGTACGTGTTCTGAATAAACAAAATAATATAGACTTGGAATCTCTAGACTAAGTATCTGCACGTAGGATTCCAGTCAATCGGTTATCGTCCCTTTGTTTTGGTGGAGGAATATCTTTTTATGTTTTGTTTGTGTTTTCTTTTTCCTCATTTTAGTTTCCTTCAAGTTCATAGGGATGTTTATTTTCTGTTATTCAGCTCCTACACCCAAGGCAGATGTACAAAAAAAAAACTACTTCTAGAATCGATTAATCAAAGATATTGCCTGAACTTGGGTTAACGAAGGCATAAATATTCTTCATGCCCAAGGTTGGATCGAAATACTTGAAAGGTCTGCTGGAACAGAGGTCATAATGGGCGCATCACGTACACATATAGGTAAATGTAGCGGCCTTAGAATGGAAGCTTTGTTGCTTCCATATTGAAAGGTTGTGCTTTCCCTCATTTCTTGAAGTAGAGAGTTCCAGATTAGAAAATATTTGGAAAGGCATCGCAGAAATTGCGCCGAAATACATAAATAAAGACCTTTTAACAAGTTGTAAATCATAGGTATCAATGTCTCCCTTTTAATCTACAGTAACGTAATGCTGTAGCCCCCAGACCTGACATTGGAAGAGACCTTTATAGGTTTATTACTGTGACAATACTGATGATGATCGGTCCGGCCCTGTTGGCTGCTCAGGCCTCTTCGATAAAACAACAACTCATACACGTTTCTATTTAAAGATTGAAATCGATTCAGACTTTCAAAATAGCAATGGTTAGGGAGGGTTGGAAACTTTTGTTTGTTAAAGGATTGCAGCATTTTATCATTCTCCTCTGTGTATATCATGATGTGGAGAAAAATTGTTTCTTCCACGTTGAAAGGGAAATTCCTTTACAACATTCTGGAAAAATATGAAATAATTTTCTTTGATATTTCTTTCATGAAATTCAATATGGTGGGAGAATGCCTTCAAATATGTTAAACCCATCTTTTTTTTAACAATCAAAAGCAAACATATGAAGATGTTTGTATTTGTATTTGATGTAATTGTTTTCTTTTGTTTTGTTGAAATTCGTTGACAGAATATCAGTTTAAGTGAGTCCCAAAGACGATTACAGAGCAAGACTTTGGAGGTATTAACGGTGTTCTACTTGAATAGCTTGACACACATGTATTTCAAATAGCTTAAAAGAAAAGAAGCGAGTTAAGCTCTAAGTATTTCGCAAATCCTCCTATTTAAATTTTCATTTATTTAAAAAAAAACAAAATGCACTATTGGGTCGCTTGAACTTGCTCTTATTTATAATAAGACTTTAATTTAAAAAATGCTAAAAATGTTCATCAGGATAAAATCAATTTTTCAAATGACTTAAAAAACTCATATAGTAGTTAGAGCCAAAAACATTTCCAAGGGATTTCTTAACCAAATATGAACTTATAAAAAAAAGAGAAAAACAGAACTACAAATAAAATGTAGTGGTTTAACAACAAAAATAGGTTTTTCTTGCAAAACTATAAAAAAAACATTTCTAAGAAAAAAATTGGGAATTTAAATATTTAATTACCGTGCAAATGAAAATTAAGCTTTAAACAAAATCATTGACCACACTTGTAATATCCAGTTTTCAAACAAAAAAAGTTGAGATTTTTTTTCAAAATCTAAAAAATATTTTTTGGAAAATTTGTATATATGCTATATTTTTCAAACTCCTTATAAGCTTCTGTAGAAAAAAAAATAATTTCCGTTATCCTTTACGTTCTATCGGTGATATTTTCAGTAGTTTCTTAATTTCAATATTTAATAACGATATAAAGGGTTGACCAAATAAAAGTTTTTTTTTTAAAATGCAAAAAAAAATGAACAAAATTAAATTTAGTCCATGTATTATGGCTTTATTAGTAATAGCAAACGTTCCCATTAATTATGGAACACAACTTGTCTAAGTGGCTGCCTCGGCTGGCTTCGCAGTAGCGCATTCTTTTACTCTAATTTTCCAAGACTTTGTTGATTGTTTCGGGCTGTAGCTCACGGATTGCTTGAATGAATATCTTTAAGTGCTTGAATCTTTTCCGGATTTTTGGCATAACATTGGTTCCCCACAAATAAAAGTCCAAATGGGCAAATCGCAGCCCCGGTGCGGCCAATTGACATCACCAAGACGATAACACGATTTGGGTATTTGGTGAGCAAAAGATCGATTGTGGTATGGCTCGCCACGCTGCATGAACTAGAGCTCGTCCAAATCCATGTCTTCGATTTCAGAAAAAAAAAGTCCACCGTTGACCGAAAGGCTTTCAAGGCCTCATTTTCAAACAGAAATGGTCCAATGATGCCACCACTTCACAATCCGCATCAAATTGTCAATTCTGTGGATGCATTGGCTTCTGGACAATAACGTGCGGGGTTTCCGAACCCCAAATGCGGCAATTGTGTTTGTTAATGTAGCCGTCGAGATGAAAATGCGCCACGTCGGAAAAGATGATTGTTCGCCAAATATCGTTTTCCAATTCAAGCTGCTCTAATGCCCAAACTGGGAAGCGATAACGAAGCGGATGGGCGTGTGACTTTAATTGCTGAGTCAATTGAACCTTGTAAGTGAATAATCCGAGACCTTTGTGCAGAATTTTCCTCAGGCTAGTGCGTGAAATGTTGAGCTGCTGAGATCGATGGCGAGTTGATGTTCGTAAATTGAGTCTCACACTCAACTCACACGAACTTTTTGCAAAAACTTGCGTACAGCAGGCGCGGTGGGTGCTTCATTTCGATCAAAACTTTTTTTTTTTCAAAAACGCACTGTTTCGGCTAAGCAGCACTCACTTTGAAAATAAGTTTTCAATATTTCCCAACGTTGTTCAAGGGTAAATCGACTCATTTCGTTCCGGAGGTATGATACTGACTTTCTGACAGCTGTCAGCATCAAAATAACCTATGATTTAAAAAGAAACTACTAGATGGCCCACATTGTATAATGTACAATGCCGAGCAAAATAATAGCAGCGTAAGCTGTTAAAAAATATAATTTTTCATATCCCTAAAATACTGCTACTTTTTTTTACTTCTACTGTAGAGTGGTACTCATAAAAATTAGGTTTGAAGTGATAATTAACGGTACATTATCTCTTTTGTTAAACTTCACTTTGTCTGGAGCCCTTCAGTATTTTACGAGGAAATTGTGTTTTTTTTTTCAATTTTGACGTAGATTTAATAAAAAGTAAGTCCAATACTTCTATTTTATATTTCCACCGAATTAGTTTTTAGACCGTTGAATTTGTTGTTTTGAAGTGGGTCTTACTGAAAACTACACACCACGAGACGTAAACTTATTCAAAAACTTATTATGGACGGCTAAACCTATAAGAAAGTTCAGAATCTTGTCGGTTGTTTGAAATTTGTAAGAAACACATTAAATTTCAAGAAAAAGCCGAAACCCGCGGGCGTAAGCAAGTTCTAAGGCCTTCCTACATCAAACGTTTTATTCGGTTTCAAGAATGCATCACGTACGGAAGTAGTGGGTGAACTTGATTTACTATAATAAAAAGTATAATGAACCAGCATTCTTACGACGAAATTTTCCAAAACATCATGCTACCGTATGCCGATTACGAAATGCTACTTAAATAGGTCTTTCAGCAGTTTAATGGCCCAAAGCACACCAACAGAACAGCCTATGTATAACATTAAATATGTACATATTATGTAGTTACTACAAGTTATGTATTCGTAAAAAAAATTCAAGTCGAGATTTTGATTAGACTTGACATTACGATGATAGGGAAGATGACAAAAGTGGATCTTAAAATTTTGTCTGTTCGACTACAGCCTAAACCACTCGCCCGATTTTCTTTAAGCTTGGTAGATAACATTTTTAAATTTCTCCCCTCACACGTTTTTTTCTTTTTTTTTTACAAAAATAACGGAACCGTGTGAATTTTTTTTTTTTTTGGAATTTACTAAATATTTTTTTTTCTCAAAGAGTTTTCAACAGATTTAAAAAAAAAAATTCACATAATTCAAATTTGTTTTTCAAATCTAATATTTTGAAAACGCCATGCTCGATTTTTTTAAAACTAGACAGTTAAAAGTTTTCAATATAATCTACAAATTGTGAGGAAAAAACGTACAATTAATATAAAAATAACCGTAGCATCGCCATACACTACCATACAAATGTTAAAAAATGGTTTTCGAAAATTGTATTGTTTTCGGTAACGGCGCACAGTGGAACGTCTAGTACAAAATTCCGGACATTGGGTGATTTTCTGTTTTCATTATTCGAAATATTTTTTGTTTGATATGCATAGAAAATTGTCGCCTCTTTTATATATAAAACAGTTTTTTTATGTACAGTCTTTAGTTTCCAAATAAAAGGGACTCAAAGATGCAGTATTTTTAAAACCAAAAAAATGGAATTTTAACGCTTTTTTGTAATTTGTTTTTCTCAGACCCTTTTCATGTTTTCTTTTCGAAATAAATTTTGTACACACAGAGAAAAAATCAGTAAAATCTACGAAAAACTGTAGTAAAATTTACGATAAAAGCAGTAAAATCCGAACCTACTACACACGTCGTTAAATTCACTACAAGATGTAATAAAAATAAGATTTGCAATGATAGTAAAATTCACTACTGAAACAGTAAAATATGCTGTCCATTGTACTAAAAGTTTCCTACATTAGCACTAAAATCTATTGTAGTTGTAGTAAATTTTATTACATAAACAGTGAAATATATTGCAGTTGTTCTAAACAGTAGTAATAAAATACACTACTGACGCAATGAAATCTATTACAGCTAAAGTAAAATCTACTACAGTAGTAGTTAAATTTATTACATTAAAAAATTAAATTAATTGCAGTTGTAGTAAAATGTACTACAGCCGTAGTAAAATGTATTACATGGAACAGTGAAATCTATTGCATTTGTAGTAAAATGTACTACAGTCGTAGTAAAAATCATTGCATGGAAGAGTAAAACCTATTAGAGTTGTAGTAAAATTCAGTACATGGAACAGTGAAATCTATTGCAGTTGCAGTAAAATCTACCACAGTGGTAGTAAAATTCATTTCATGGAAAAGTAAAATCCATTGCAGTTGTAGTAAAATCTACTACAGCCGTAGTAAAATTCATTGCATGGAACAGTGAAATCTATTGCATTTATAGTAAAATATACTACAGCCGTAGTAAAAATCATTGCATGGAACAATAAAATCTATTGCATTTATAGTAAAATACACTACAGCCGTAGTAAAAATCATTGCATGGAACAATAAAATCTATTGCAGTTGTAGTAAAATTCATTGCAATTTCAATAAAATCTACTACAGCCGTATTAAAATTCATTACATGGAACAGTGAAATCTATTGCAGTTGTAGTAAAATATACAACAATGGTAGTAAATTTTATTACATAGAAGCAGTAAAATCTATTGCAGATGTAATAAAATGTATAACATAAAATAGTGGATTTTTAACTGCAGTTGTAGTAAATTTAACTACAACTGCAGTAAATTCTCCTCTATTTGATGTGATACATTTAACTAACTACATCTGTAATAGATTTCATTGTTTCATGCAATAAATTTAACTTTAATCTGTAATACATTTTACTATATTATCTACTCGTATGTAATAAATTTCACTGTTTCATGCAATGGATTTGATTTTAATCTGTAATACAATTAAAAATGGTATATCTACCATGAGTTTTTCTACAGAGATCTATCAGTCCTATACAAACAGTAATGAATTAAATATTATGTAGATATGTATCATTTTGAATGTTCATATGTATTTTTATTTTTGATAAAAGTAATGACGATTAAAATCACTATAATATAAATTTTATACATTTTTAAATCTTAGTGCCATTCTACCATCAGAAAGATTATGTGGCAAAGCAGGATAATATTGAAATTCCGTTATTAATTTCAAACTTAAAATATTTGTATTATCTTTTATAATAAAAGCATTTATATTTACATCGTATTGAAACATATATTTAGTGGAAACAATTATTACACGTTTGTTGCTTATCACTATTTCAGATATTTTATAAATAAATTTACTTTGCTTATGAAACAAAAAAAAACCGGAAGTGTATGGTGTTCCCATAAATTGTATGTTCTCTGAAAATATTTGAATACCATCAAGGCCAAATTCTTGAAGATCTTTGAAATATGGTTTTTGAGATATACATACATTTTTACTTTTTAAAATTTTAATCTTAATGTCTTTTTCATTTAAATAAAAAAAGTTAGCTAGTTTTAAAGACAACTTCATTCCAACGGAGTAGCATAAATTTTTCCTAGATGTTATGCTCTGAGCATATTGTTTTAATTCTTTGTGTTTGCCTTCATTTCGCATACTCCAAATCATTTTTAAGGGTCCAACCCTTTCAATAACAGTGGGATAGTGGGTCAAAAAATGTGCTTTCGGCTTAAGAGTTTCATTAAACAATTCTCTGTAAGTTTTATTATGATCAGCTACTCGAGATTTCAATTCTTCTAAATCATTTTTATTAAATGAAGTACATAAACATAGATCTACAAGTTTTTGAAGATTTAAAAAAAAAAGCCAACATTTATCGTCCTTAGGAACAAAATCCCAAACCATTAAGGAAAAAAAATGTACAAAGCAATGGCTTTCACTAGCTTGCATATTCAAATTTTTGTTTTGCAAAGCGTCAAGTTTTATAGGAAGGGAATAGTTTTTCGAGTCTATGCTTCCATAATCAAAAAGCTGTTTTCTGTCATTCAAATTTTCGAGAGAAAAATATTTCTTTGTTTTAATGAAATATAAAATAATAGCACACATATCATTTTTCAAAACTCCCTCGAAAAGATCATGCATGATATCAACTGACACGTTAACAACCGCATGAAAAGACGGAAGTCTATTGAAAACACATACTTCCGATATTCCAGTGTGTTTTGGGTCATTAAGTAAAAGATCTAAATCATAATTTGAAACCGTTCTTAAACTGCTCTTTAATTCATAACTAAGATTTTGTGTTTCTGCTTTAGAAGCCTTACAGATTCGACAAAAATGCAGAGCCGAAAACGACGATCTGAAGCCCAGAATCTTATTTAGTCCAAGATTATCACCAGTAACTAAGCCTAAAACAAAATAAATTTTTTTTTCCACACCTTCCGTCTGAATCATTATGCCATTCAGTTCTAAATCTAATAAAATTTTTAGAAGATTATGAAGAACATCGAGGCGCTCATACTTTTTAAAATACTCGGCTTTTATTAGCATAGCAGGCAAAATGTTGGTCAAAGAAGAACGTTTATGCTCTGGTAAAGTTGGGAAGTTTATGTAGAATGCGGAAATTGAATTCACTCCGGAGTGCGAGCCTAACACATTATCTGGATCAAAGTCATCATTATAAAGAAAATATGGGATAACTGTTTTGTTTTCGTTTGAAAATCTTGAATGAATTTCTCGCCAAACAGAACCACACACAAAATTGTTTATATCATCGGAATGCGCCATAAGATCTTCCATTTCTTTCAAAGTTTTTTTAAGCAAATTTTCAGTTTCAAAAAATTTTTTAATTACAAAAGGAATAGATAGAATAGTTCCTTTTATTTCCTTGTATTTTAAAATTGGTTTACCCCGTTCAATTGTATTTTGAATTTCAGATGAAACTGTACTATTGATTGGTAATTCGAGTAATTTTTTTTTTGACAAATGGCTTATAAGCTTATGTTCAGTCTCTATTTTAGAAAAAGCTGTATCACAAAATTGACTTATTTTTTGTATTGCTAAGCTCGAATCGCTCAATTCAATAACGCATTTAATAGGGTCAAGTAAAAGATTTTTAATTTCTGTCACAACTTTGAATACTAAATTTCTTGGAACGGAATTGTGGTTCATCAACTTTAAAACAAATCTTAAGGCACATTCTGAGAGGTCGACATCCTTTTTATTGATAAACGATTCTTCAAAATTTTCAATAGACTTTTGATCAGCAAGTAATGAAGTCTCTGATTTTTGAGATGAAAGCGTTGAATTTAAGCCTAAGTCTTGATTCAAATTGTTTACATTTTCCGCAGGGAGGTGAGTGGTAGAATGTTTGGTATTGGTAGAGGTGTTGGAATTGCTATTTAAATCAAAATGTACTTTCTTTAAATGCCGTTTTAAGACAAAAAGATTGGAAAATGCTTGAGGACAATCCCCTTGTTTACAATATATTTCTTTTTCATATTTATGCTTGCATTTTAAATGTGAATAGTAATCATCTAAATTTAGAAAAATTAATTCACAAGCAAAGCAACTGAACATTATTGAGTATAGTTAATATATAATCCAAAAGTTTAATATATTATATAAGTGAATAGTATATACAATAAAATACTTCACAATATAAAATAAAGTGTATCAGCCCTTGATTTGGTTTTTTTTTGTTTAACCTAAAAATTTGTTATGTTTATTTTAATTTATTAAGTTTATTAGCGAAAGCACTAATAAACGTTTAAAAGGATGTTACAAAAGTCTTAAGAATCTAAGTCGTATCAAGTTTATCAGCTTGATCCGAACTAGAAAATTTTTAAAAGGGATGTTAAAAAAGTCTAAAGATGCTAAGTCAGAATCAAGTTTATCAGCTTGATCTGCCAAAACACTAATAAACTGTTTTAAAGGATGTTAAAGAAGTCTTAAGGAGCTAAGTCGTTTCAAGTTTATCAGCTTGATCCGAACTAGTAAACTGTGAAAAAGGATGTTGAAAAAGTCTTATGAAGCTAAGTCAGAATCAAGTTTATTAGCTTGATCTGCCAAAATACTAATAAACTGTTTAAAAGGATGTTAAAGAAGTCTTAAGGAGCTAAGTCGTTTCAAGTTTATCAGCTTGATCCGACCTAAGAAACTGTGAAAAAGGATGTTAAAAAAAGTCTTAAGTAGCGAAGTCAGAATCAAGTTTATCAGCTTGATCTGCCAAAACACTAATAAACTGGTTTAAAAGATGTTAAAAAAGTCTTTAGAAACCTAGTCGTATCAAGATATCAAGCAATTAGATAAGGTTTATAAGGACGTCTTACAATTTGTGTTTTTTGTAAAAAAAAACTTAATTTTGTTTATCTCTTAACTCATTAATCAGAGCTGTTGTTGCAGAGCTAGGAGGAGTTGAATTAAGATCATAAAAGAAGTTTTCTAAAAACAACCACACATTTTGGCTTTGAAGTGGATACTTAAGATTAAATACATATATTAATTTAAAAGCCGAATCAAGAGCCGATAAAAAGCTTTCTGTTTTATGGAATATGTTATCTGATATTACATAATATAATTTTTCACTTGCCACTACCATTGGTTGAATGTTGAAATGAAAGCCCTTGTACGATTCTTTTATGTGTTGGTATTTAACCAGGATATCTGCCTGGTTTTCGGCTTCTAATATAGTGCTATTGATAGAGTCCTGGATTGAAGCGTGCCACTTTTTCCCACTTTGAAGTGAAATTTTTTGAAATGGAGGCAATTTATAATGGATGAGCTTGTAGGTTAATAAGTTTTTATAATCTGTAAAGAAATGAATTTGTATATGTTAGTATAAGTGAAAAATGGTGAAATGTAATTATAATTGTAGACAAAAATGTATGCTTTTTAAGTTATTTAAACAAGTCAGAATCAAGTTTAGTTATTTTTTTTAATTACCTTGACTACTATCAATAGCATTTATTTGCTCGAGTATCTGCTTAACAGGTTTGCTTGCACTTTCCAATTGATCCTCGACACTTTGCAAGAAGGTTCTTTGAAAGCTATCCCATTTCTTTTTCAAGCAAACTGATTTTTCTTCACCGAAAAGCAAAATAAAGTCTAAATCGATCTATAAGAATAATTAATATGAATAACATTACCAAAATGGCAAAAAAAAAAAGGAAATACCAAATGAAGGCCGATAGATTGCGTGAAAAGTGGCCAGTCATTAAAAATATCCTCTGCGGTCTTTTCTAAAATTTCTGCCCTCCTGATATGAAAGCAGCTTTTCCATTTAATAACTACCAACTCTATTGGTTGTGAATTGTATTTCAGCCAATCCTTCTCATTTAAATCTAAGGAATTAAAATAAAAATAAGTTTTTGTGCATATTATGGATGACTTTAGATCACTTAAACTTAGGACACTAAATACATTTTTCGTATTATAAAAAAAACTGTTTTCAGTTGAGTTAATTAAACATTTTGGTTAAATAAAATTAACAACAGTGGAAATCAGCTTTGGTTTTTTTTTGTAAATTGGAAAAAAATTAAATCGCTCAATTTAACACGTATTATATAAACTACCCAAAACCAAATGTTTAGTCATTTACAAAAATATCCTTGATTACAGCTATTTCCCTAACTTGTTTCTCGGCGATCAACAGTTGGAATATGTCGAAAAGGCAAAAAACCTAGGTGTGCTTTTCAATCATACCCTTACATGGGAAGATCATATCCAAACAGTTATCGGAAAGGTATATGGATCTTTACAAAGTCTCTTTTTATCAAAGCAATTTACTCCTCAGCATATTCGTCTAAGCTTAGCGAAAACATTAATTTCTCCAATTATAACTTATGGATGCCAAGTTGTAAGTACTCATAATTCAGAATCGAAAAGAAACTTAATAGTAGCGTTCAATAATGTTGTTCGTTACGTATACAATCTAAGGCGGTATGACCATGTTTCAAGCTACACAAACAACATTACTGGCTGTAGTCTTTACGCATATTTCAAGTATTTTACCATAAAAACACTGAATAAAATTCTAATTAGTAAAGAACCATCATACCTCTATGAAAAAATACAATTTACAAACTCGTCTCGGTCCTTTTTGTTTATACAACCGAGATTTACTTGTAGGAACTCGGAACGTCAATTTTTTGTTAATGTTGTCAGGCAGTGGAACAGTTTACCATAATGACATGAGAAGAATTCGTTGCACTTCGCAGTTTGATGCGGCCTTATTCAGATACTTGGTGGAAAATTAAGGAAAGTTTAAAAAAAAGTTAAAATTATAAATTGAATTAAACTTCATCAAATCAAAATTCATTCAGTTTCTTGGTTTGTCATTAAATTTTTATTTTTAATTAATCTGTAAAACTGCAATTTAATCTAAAGTAACTAGCCTCTAAATTAACTTTTACTAAAATTTTATAGGCGCAAGCCCAATGTAAAAGATTCAATCGAATAAATAAATGAAAATGAAACTTAAGTGTTTTTTAGCTTATAACTTGTAATTGCACTTCGTTCAATTGGAGAAGGAACCATTTTAATTTTATTACTCATTTTACAGGAATATGATAAGAATCATGATTAATGGATTTGAAATTTGTTAATTTGTTAATTTATTAATTTGTTAATTTGTAAGTAAAAATGGCGAATAGATTGCAAGTAGCTCAATTGAAACTTTACTTTGCTTAAATCCTTTTCAAAGATTTGGAAAACAATTTTTTACATTTTAATTTTTTTATTAGGTTTCCACCAATAAATATAGCATTGAATTGTATAATTATAAAATAACTTATTTAGGTATATTATGTAATAGTATGTTTATCTTACTTTGGGAGTTATCTGCCAGCGGTGAACATGATGGCGATGAAGGTGATGATGAAGATGAATTGTCAGACATTAAAAAAACATGATGTTTTGAGCGCCTTGATAAAACTCCTCTTTTTCTTAGGGCTTTAATTTTATTGTTATAAGCTGAATACAGCTGACCTCTAGCTCTACCACCACTTCCACTAGGCACGAAATAAGAAGTCTATAAGAAATTTTCGTTAGTTAACTATTTTTGTCCATTCAATTTAATTTAATTTAATTTAATTTTTAATGTATTTAATAAAAGACCTTGGATTCAAACGGAAAAAGTTTAATGATTTGTTCCGTTAATGAGTTTATTTCTTTTGTTCCGAGTAAAATCTCGTTAAATAGAGCAAAGTCTACTATTAAATATATGAGATCTTTTCTGTCTGAAGAATTGAACGCCGTTTTTTTGGATAGCAACAATTTCCCTCTGGAGTTTGATTTTAATATCTGTTGAACGTTCTATTGAAAAAAAAACATTCATACATTAATAAACAAGTATATGTATGTATGGTATAATAATAACGAAGATGATGATCACTTCTGTTAAGGTAGAGCGATTGAGGTAACTTACTTTAATTGAATTATGTATAATATAGCTTGAATAAAATCAATTGGCCAACGGTCGCCTGCGCAGAGAAAGGATTCAAGAAAACAAAAATTGTGCGCAATTTAATGAGTGAAGGTCCTATTTCCTAAATTGTACAATGCGTAACTCAACTTTATTTTTCTTTTAAATTAAAATGCTATTGCATGTAGGTACTATTTGTTTTAATTTTTTTTTATTATAGAGTTGATAAATTTTGACACGCTTATTATAATAAAAAAAACCAACATAATGTAATTTTATTTCATGTCTATGAATAGATGCGAAATCCAACAACAATATAAAAGGGATCCCTACTGCCTGTGTGGGGTTTTTAAGTATATCTACTATCTGGTTTATTATCCGCAGTCTGACAGTTGTAGCTTGTAGGCAAATTTAAATTGCTGCTAGAATTCACATCTTTATATAAGTCAGTATCTTTGTTTCAAAATTAAAGAGATGAGCTGAGAAATTTAAAGAGAGCTGCGCAGTGAAAACGCCAAGTGAATGGGTTCGCGCTTACAATATACATCTTATACTGTGTGAATTGATGACAGTTAACTAATGTAAGTCTCAAATTATTGTAAGATCTTCACATACGTTTTAGTTTGATGACTAAAATTAAGACAATAATAGTTTAAAATATCGAACCAAGTGGAAACCTACATATTTTTTTAAAACGTTGCACATCATTAAATATTCATTTGTGACCAAATTTTAAATAATAATTTAAACGTTCAATTAACAGTCAGAGGAATAAAGTTTCGTATGAAGAAATTATTTTTGTTCGTGTAATAGACTTATAGGTAAGTATAGTTATAAAGACAGCAGCTGTCGATTTCTATTATCGATAACTTTTTACATTAATCAAAATTTTAGGTCTGGTGAAAAGTTAAAAAAATGTAATTACAAATAAAATAAGGACCTCCATTTTCATTATTTCAATGGTATTATGACTCACCATATGTTGTACTTCTTGGTTGAAACTATTTTCGGAATCAGATCGTAAATTTTTGGGAAATGCTTCCATAATGTCGCTTGATACAGATACAGCACTACTTGAACACCCACTAAGATTTTCAGATATTGAAGTTAAGGGTAAGCTCTAAAAAGTTATTAAACATCGTGGCTTGAGCTCTATGTATTATAAAATGAACTTCCTCTTTTTACAGACATCTTACCTTTAAAGATCTCCATTCAGTTAACCTTGCCTTAAACTTGATCCGCAATCCCATCATTTCTAGAGGAATTAAATTGTCTATGTCAGAAACTGTTATGTGTTCCAAGCAATCTGAATCAATTTTTTTTTCTAAAACACTGATATTAAACAATTTTAAGGGAAAAATTAAACTAATTATGATTTACCATAAAACAATTCACAGAGCTCCGAAAGTCCCCATCGCTTCAATATATCGCCAATTGCTTCATCTTGCAACTTATATGATAAAACATATTCTACAGCGACTGAGTGTTTGCTTGATATTTGCTGATTGAAATCTAAGTTTTCATTTGTGTCACCCAAATCAACCTCACTTGAGTCTTCTAAGACGTCTTCAATTAGATCACCCTCTGAATGTTGGCTTCCTTTAAGTTCAGGGTCAGACATTTTACGTATCTACATAAAGACAATAGAAAATATCTTTTTTGTTTTTCTCATTACATATTTTGAGTAAAGGATTTTAAAGCTTATTTTAACAGGATCAAGTGCTGATTCCAAAAAGGTATCAACCATCGCTGTACGACTTACCGTTGGTCAGGTACATCCCAAAACCTTTTTCAATTTTCTTAATTTCTGCCATCATGAAGAAAAAGGGGTGTATCTGACCAACCGTAAGCCGTACAGCTATGGTTGATACCTTTTTGGAATCAGCAATTGATGCCTGAACAACGAGCATCAGAATTTGTTAAAAAAGAATCACCATTCAAAAAAAATTAACTTTTGGAACTCGCACATTGGAACCTGAATGTGTATTTTAAGAGCGTTTTTTCTCATTACACATTTGGAGTAAAAGATTTTAATGCTTATTTTAACAGGATCAATTGCTGATTCCAAAAAGGTATCAACCATCGCTGTACGACTTACCGTTGGTCAGGTACATCCCAAAACCTTTTTCAATTTTCTTAATTTCTGCCATCATGAAGAAAAATCAAAAACGTTTTGGGGTGTATCTGACCAACCGTAAGCCGTACAGCTATGGTTGATACCTTTTTGGAATCAGCAATTGATGCTTGAACAACGAGCATCAGAATTTGTTAAAAAACAATCACCATTAAAAAAAATTAACTTTTGGAACTCGCACATTGGAACCTGAATGTGTATTTTAAGAGCGTTTTTTCTCATTACACATTTGGAGTAAAAGATTTTAATGCTTATTTTAACAGGATCAAGTGCTGATTCCAAAAAGGTATCAACCATCGCTGTACGACTTACCGTTGGTCAGGTACATCCCAAAACCTTTTTCAATTTTCTTAATTTCTGCCATCATGAAGACAAATCAAAAACGTTTTGGAGTGTATCTGACCAACCGTAAGCCGTACAACGATGGTTGATACCTTTTTGGAATCAGCAATTGATGCTTAAAAACGAGCATAAGAATTTGCTTAAAAAGAATCACCATTTAAAAAAAATTTACTTTTGGAACTCACCTATTGGACTGCTAATTCCGGAAAATTTCTTGATGATTTATAACTTGCGTTATGAAAATGTTTTTTTTTTGCTTTTTTTCACTTTTTTTTTCACTTTTTTCACTTTTTTTTTACTTTTTTTGATAGGTAAATTAAATACCGATGCCGAGATAATGTTAAAACTTAAAAACGCACCGCGCCACGCCGAAATCTGAGACGAATGAAATACATAGAACTCCATTTTGAATTTAGTCTGTGGAATGGTTGCCAGTGCTGTCGTCTCATAAAGCTGCTTATACACTTCGCAGTAGCTACTCATTTGTAGTATAGTGGAGTGATAATAAAGAGATTTTTTTTGCAAAAGATATTTATTTCTTTAGAATTTATTTACAATAAGGTACTTTTAAGACGACACTTGTGTCCATGCCAGGAAAATAACAATTCTCTTGCTAAAAATTTTCCGTGAGGTGGAATTAATTTTTGTGGCATAAAAACCAGTTAACAGTGTTCACATAAGTGTATGATGGTTCACTTTAACTTCAAGTGTGGCATAAAAAGTCCTGAACTAAGGAACACAAAATTATGAGAATATATACGTCATTGGTGAAGAAACATTCGATCTTATTTATGAACGTAGTAGTACATTGGACAACCATCCAAGTTACAGATAAACATTTTTAGTTGGTGTTTTAAAAGTTATCTTACTTAGACTCGGTTGTCTAAGCCTTGGGTAATGTAACATTTTATTTAATCAAATAAAATATATTATTTCCAAATATTTCGGGCTGTCAAGATGCTATCTAAATATATTCAAAAATCTAATAAATATGTCTGACTGCCAAAAAAAAAGGGCTAACAAGCAGATTTTAGAGCATATATTTCTTAATGGGTTAATCAATTTTTTTGATAAACTTTACCAAACGTCATTGTGACTTTTAGAAGAAAAAAAAATTAATATATTTTTGTGTTTGTTAAAAAAAAACATAAACTACCATTTTTTGAGAAGTTTTATTCAGTTGATATTTAGTTGTTTGAAATTATATACTATATTATAAAAAATTCTATAACATAACGAAAATTTCAGTGGAAGAATAAATATATAGTATGAGATATAGGTATTCTATTCTTATATCATAATGATTATTATGAGTGTTATTATTATAACCAGATGTACACAAAAATTAAATAAATTTTTAAAACAAAAGCTTTAAACAAAAGCGTAAAAGTATAAAAGGCAAATTACAAGGCATGGGTAGTAGACACAAGAGTATATTTGCAAAAAAGGCAGCTAAATGATGTACGAGTAGTTCATTCGTAATTAATTTTACAAAATCAGGTAGTAAATTTCACCACACTAAAAGTGAGTTTTATTGTATTTGTAATAAATTTCACTGTATTTGTAGTAAATTTAATAAAAGTGTTTTCAAAAAAGGCGGGTAAATAAAATACTCCATTCGCAATGAATTTTATAAAATCACGTAGTAAATTTTACCTTACTATTGGTAAATTTCATTATTTCTATGGTAAATTCCACTGCATTTGCAGTAATTGCCACAAGACTACATGCAAATAGAATTAATAATGAAGGAGATAATTTTCACGCGTTAATGATTACAAAAGCTCTTCATTTTCTTTACACAAAAATATGTTCATTAGCTTTTGTTGAAATTATATTTTTTTTATTTTTGGTATTTAAGTTAAAATTTAGGAATAAATGTAAATTCTTATTTTTATTTTTTTACAAGCCCCTGTTAAAATAGTTTAGGAAGAAGCCTTTCTCGATAAAATATTTAAAAAACAATATAGAACAATATTTAACAGAATTGGTGTTGGGAAAATATTATCCCAATTGTTAATGATTTTACAGGAAAAAAATAATCAATGTATTCCCATCATTAAAAAATTTCTTTTATTACTTCTTTCTAGCTATTAATATTATTTTTTATATGCCAAACGATTTTTTGTTCTTAACAATTTGCCGTTCGAAACACCTCTTTATTCCCGATTATAATGGGTTTAATTACAATCGGGTTTGAATATCAACCATTTACCTAACCTGGGAAATATTTGATCTCTAATTTGTATTTTACGTTTCTGAAATTATTTGATGTTGTTTCTGATTTTTTTTTCGAAAACGCCAAGAAAAACCTCAGTAATGGTTCTACCAAACAAATGCGAAACATTCGGAACGATGACGAAATTTTCTGCTGTTAATATATTTTACACGCTTAACCACTCGTGTTAGTGTTGCTTATCCCATTTATCGGACGTAAATATATTTCACGTCATTCCAAATACCTTGCGTCTTTGGTTTGGGAGATCATTAATACTAATAATGACACCCTCGAAACTTACAAAAACGACCTCTCTGGACCTCATTTTGAGCACTATTATTCTTTGTTCTTTTCGTAAATTTCACTAAACAGATAGTAAAATGCACTGCATGTGTAGTAAATTTCATTATTCGTATAGTAAAATCCACTGCATTTGTAGTAATTATTATTATTATTAGTAATAAATTAGACTGCAAGAGTATTTGCAAAAAAAAGTGGGTGAATGATATATTGCATTCGTTATAATATATATTTTTTATATATATATTTTACCACACTAATGGTAAATTTTATTGTATGTGTGGGGAATTGTACTGTATTTGTAGTAAATACAATAAAAGTGTTTTTAAAAAGGCGGGCAAGGAGATACTGCATTTGTAATAAATTTTATAAAATCATGTAGTAAATTTGACTACACATTAGTAGTGAATTTTATTGTATGTGTAGTGAATTTCACTGTATTCGTAGTAAATAGAATAAAAGTATTTTCAAAAAGGGCGGGCAAAGAGTTACTGCATTTGTAATAAATTTTACAAAATCAAGTAGTAAATTTCACCACAACAAAGTAGTGAATTTTATTGTATGTGTAGTGAATTTCACTGTATTCGTAGTAAATAGAATAAAAGTATTTTCAAAAAGGGCGGGCAAAGAGTTACTGCATTTGTAATAAATTTTACAAAATCAAGTAGTAAATTTCACCACAACAAAGTAGTGAATTTTATTGTATGTGTAGTGAATTTCACTGTATTCGTAGTAAATAGAATAAAAGTATTTTCAAAAAGAGCGGGCAAGGAGTTACTGCATTTGTAATAAATTTTACAAAATCACGTAGTAAATTTCACCACAACAGAGTAGTGAATTTCATTGTATGTGTAGTGAATTTCACTGTATTAGTAGTAGATACAATAAAAGTGTTTTCAAAAAAGGAGGAAAAAGAGATACTGCACTCGTAATAAATTTTACAAAATCAGGAAGTGAATTTCACCACACCAAGGAAGCGAATTATATTGTATGTGTAGTTAATTTCACTGTATTTGTACTAAATATAATAGTAGTAAATTTTACAAAATCAGGTAGTAAAATTCATCACACTTGTAGTAAATTAAATTGTATGTGTAGTGAATTTGACTGTTTTTGTACTAAACACAATAGTAATGAATTTTACAAAAGCTTGTGGTAAATTTTACTGCGATATTGTAGTGATTTTGATTGCATGTATAGTGAATTTCACTATACTTGTGCTAAATACAATAGCAATAAATTTTACAAAAACACGTAGTAAATTTGACTACGCCTAAGTAGTGAATTTTATTATATGTGAAGTGAACTTCAATGTATTCGTAGTATATACAATAAAAGTGTGATTTTACAAAATCATGATAGTAAATTTCATTACATTCATAGTAAATTTTACTTTTTTTGACGTAAATTAGACTGCATTTGTAGTCCTATCAGTGTAGTAAATTTCATTACAATTGCAATAATTTTCGCTGAAAATTTCTGTAAAATCACAGTAAATTTTACTACGAGCGCTACATTTTCGTAGATTTTGTTATGAATTTTATTACGAGTACTACTTTTTCATAGTTTTTGTTGTAGATTTCACTACAAGTGCCTTTTGTAAAATTTACTGCACGTTTTTGTAAATTATATTGCGTGAATTTCTCTGTGTGTAGGCATGCAATTGGTTCATTTAAACTTAACAATTAAAAAAATCCTTGAAACAATATTGTTTTAGCCTTAAAAAAAACTGTTGTTGTGAGTATTTTTAAAAAATTCTAATTTCAGGTTTGAAGATGATTTTAAAAAAATGCTCAAAAATGCTCGGTTTTTGGGTAGTCTTAAATTAATTGTGCACTTATTTGGAGTCATATTTTCAAAAAATTGGATCCGACCGCATCCGACCCCGCTTCCTGGAGGGTTTTTAAAAATCTCCCTTAGAGGTGAGAACTCTTAAATAAAATAAGCTTGCTAACTGGAGAAGGGGGTAGGGGCATCTTTGCATTATAAATAATAATAACTAACATTAAGAAATCTGAAACTATAAAACAGTGCATACATTGACATGAAAGAAAGAGGGAGGGGGTGGGGGACTCTCCTTTTGTCAATTAAATCTTATTTGCTCTGGTTAACGAGATTTTGTCTTTAGGTTATCATTATTTGTTATAGACTCAATGGCAAAACAAAGTATGTCTCTCATGCTAACGGTTATTTTATCTCTCTTAATTAAAAAAAATGTAATCATGTGATTTTATAATAATGAATGCCATTTTTGTTTAGTTTTTTTTTTTAACAAAACGATCGTCTAGTACACAACTAATTTTGAAGACTTCTACTAAGTTAAAATGGTTGTATTCACTTAAGAAGATTTTGTCAACGTTTTAAAGGCTAAGGGCGTGACTTAACTGACTATAAATATTGTTATCCAAACAGCGAATTTAAAATCTCGGGAAAAAATTGGACTTGTTTGAATTTGTTCGCAAGTTTTGTTTGAAGCTGGAAAATGGATTTGTAGAATGCAGTAACAATAAAATGCGAAAAAAACGGTTTAAAACGTGGCTTGAAACAGAATTTAACAAATTAACCTTTATAAAACTACCCCCATCAACCGCTAACAACACTAATGAACAGTTTGATAACTTCAGTGAGCGACAAAAACAGGCGTAAAACCGAAGCTTTACGTCAAAGTACATGCAGCACTACGCTCCTTTTGGCCGAAAAAATAAGCTAAAAGGTGAAGTAAAGCTTAATGCTTCAAAAGTAATAGATTTTGTAATAAAATACCATGAAAAGGCAAAAGAAATTTTGTATAAACATATATTTACTAGAACAATATTCAATATAAATAACATTGAAATTAAAATGTGAACGATGTCTCGAAATACATATTTAAAAACAAAAGTGCAAAAATGCACATCAAACTTGTAATATGAATTAAGAGCAGTACATATTAATTGTTCTTCCTCCATAAAATTAATTTTATTTGCCTAAAGCTAAAATTTGAAAAGTTTCAGAGGTTATGTTAAATTTTATTTTTAAAAATTGCTCATTTTTTCAGAGTTTTTGAAATATAGTATAAAACTATAATTTTATAAGTACAAAATAGTGAAAACCGTTTCAAAATCCATCCATTATTTCAAAAGTTACAGTCCGATGACCACTTTTTCATGTTTTCGTTCCACTGTGCGGCGCCTAGAATTCTGATGTTATTAATTTTATTAATTTTTGCGATCTGTAATTGAATAAAAAAATAAATTAAGATATTATTTACTGTACCTATACGACAAGACCCCCTTGTGGGAGTATCGTGGTGCCGTGGTTTATTCCGAATGCGAGGCACATGGTTTCCAAGCTTGCCTGGATTATGGAGGTGCCTCTAAGCAAGAGGTGTGCACGTGCTGCAACATGTCACAGCTTTGCTACTGAGTTGGCTTAGGCTGATTCGGAGCTAATGGTCAGGGCTCAATCTGACTCCGATGTTGGTAGGCCCACCGAGGAATTGAGTCTTAATAGACAGGTAAAACAAAAGATAGTTCTGTACCTACGATAAAATCCTTTTTCGAATTTTGAATTTCTTATTATGGGCATAACAGACTTTAATTTTTTACTAGAAAAAACCATCACGCAAACAAAAGAAAAGCTTGACAAATATTATGAGAACTGTTCACCATCGATTGGAACCACCCCTGGTTTAATCAATTTCGATGCGGTCGTTTTAGCACATGTGACGATAAAATCCATGATGAATTTCACTGCCAGAAAAGCATTAAACACAACTTGCATATACGAAGGCGGTCCGATAAGTACTGAGTCTGCAAAAGAAAAACAAAAATTTTTGAAAAGTGGCGAATTATTTCTCAACATAGTCTTCTTTTAGCTCGATACACTTGCTCCAGCGATGCTCCAACTTTTTTAACCCATCCGAAAAATGGGTTTTCTAGAGGTCTGCAAAGTAGGTCTCTGTGGTGGCGATGACATTCTCATTCGACTGAAATTTCTTCCCGGCGAGTGGTTTTTTCAAGTTTGCAAACAAAAAAAAGTCACATGAGGCCAAATCTGGAGAATACGGTGGGTGGGGCAGTAGTTCGTAGTGCAATTCGTCCAATTTGGCCGTGGTCTCACGGTTGTTCGGAGTAAGCAACCGCGGCACCCATCGCGCCGACAGCTTTCTCATGTCCAAAATTTCATGGAGGATATGGCCTACTTGGTCTTTTGAGATGCCTACTGTTTCAGCTATCTCGGGCACTTTCAATCGGCGGTCTGCCAATACGAGATCGTGGATTTTTGACACGTTATCCTCCGCGGTAGCCATTTTCGGGGCACCTAGGCGTGGCTCATTAAAAACCGATGTGTGACCACGCTGAAACTCGCGTTATACCAATTTTTGATAGTCGTCATCGAAGGAGAAGAGTCACCGTACACAGCATCTAAGCGCTCTTTGCTTTCGCTGCGCGATTTCTCTTCCAAAAACAAGAATAGAATCATCATCGACGGATATTGCTTTTTTTCCATTTTTCTAAAATTCGCGAACAATCTGTCTTCCACACGTGCTCAAAACAAAACAACGAGTCCGATTCGGCTAAAATTTTGAGACTGGCACTCTAAGAGAATGTACTTGACGATAGTAAATCTCTCTTGCGATACTGGCACCGTCGGGTGTTGCGGCTAAGTACTTATCGGACTTATCGAATATTCTGAGATCTTGTTTCTACCAGTTGACCTCCAGGTTGTTTTTGATCTTCCAACACGAAGATTCCTTTCAAAAGATTGCTTCGAGATGTTATTGTCAGATTTCCTTAATGTATGGCCATTTTACCGCCATTTTCTTGCATTATGTCTACATCCACTTTTTTCTGCCCGGTTCTGTTTCACAATTCGACGTTTGATATGTTTTGTGGCCAGTAGATCTTCAAAATGTACCGCAGTCATCGGTTAACGAAAGCCTGTAACCTGATCCAGACGTTAGAAGATCACTTCCATGTTTCACAGACGTATAACAGCAGAGATTTTACGTTGGATTCGAAGAGTTTCAACTTGGTGCGTACTGATATTTTACTAGTGTTCCACATACGATAGAGGATTCCAAATGCACGTGGGGCCTTACTTATTCAGATGTTGACATCCAGGCCTGTTCAACCATCAATTGCTACACAACTTCCCAGATAATTAAATTGCTTGACCTCTTCAATGATCCCCTGCCTTAGAATAATTAATGGAAAAACTGCATGGCTAAGTGTACAAACAGAGTGGAGCAGAGAGTGAGCAAAAGCAACTAGCAAAGAGCAAAGCGGAAAAATCAAACACGTGTAGTGAAACGGTAGCACACAGAGTGCAGCGTCGTTCGAAGATGGAGCAAAGAGTCATCAAGAGAGCAAAGCGGCGATTTCAAACATGTTTGATTTCTCCGCTCTCATCGCTGCGATTTTTAACTAGAAGTGGTTAAATTTCGAACTGTTTTTTGTATTTAAAGTTACTGCAAGATGTTTTATTGACTAGAATCGGGTTTGCTACGAAATCTGTCCACTTCTTCGTAAGCTTGTTTTGAATTTTGTCAGGTAAGTAACCGAATGTTTTTATGGTCATTCGGAAATATTCCTGAAACTTAACATGATTTTCTGTTTCCGCGTTTCAGAAAATATCATATGCTTAGAAATGTGTTTTTAATAAAGTACAGATTCAAATTATTAGAATCCATTTTTATTTGAAAAATACAAATATTTAAATGAAAAAGAATAATCTCTTGCTTGTTTACTTCTACTTTGCTCTTGCTCCTCACTCTGGCTAGGCTTCATCCTTGCTCTCTTTTAGTACTCTTTGCTCTTTTGTCTGATGAACTTCGTAGCTTTGCTCTCCGCTCCACTCTGTTTGTACCCTAACGTAATCGTACCGCTTAGCACGAAGTTTTTGAATCCACGGCAAAGCCATTCTTATACTATGGACAACAGGTGTGATGATTTATGGAATCAGAAAACGTGGAAAAATTGCTGAGACTGTTCCTGAAACGACTCTTCAGACTTCAAAGACTACGTCAAATCACATCTGAAACGGGCTTGTCACCTTCGTTTATATAACTGGAAGCAGCATTTGTATCCGCGTATACAAAAATGTTTAGAAAAGTATCGATTACAATATTTTGAATCTGTGTTAGCAGAGTCAGCGACTTGGAAGAGATCAATTATTTACAGATCAACATTAATGTCGAACCAATATCGCTTATTTTTAAAGCATGGAGAGAACTTTTAAACCCATTTTCATTTCACATAGTAAAGATCAGCGATCTTATAGGCTTTGCAATATGGGAGATAGAGAGAAGATGTAAAGCATTGTATGCATATGAGATAAGATGGAATACAAATGTTTTAAAATGCACGATATTTGAAATGGAGAAAGCTGGAGGAACCTTAATAAGTTCTGCAAAGCAAGCTTTGATTATCGAAAAAGGTTATTCAAGAAATGTTATATGTAAATTTAAGCATTTTTCTTTTATCAAAATAGATGAAATAAAATTAATTTCGAATCGAATTGAATTAAAAAATATATGAAAACTATAAAAATACCTAAATTGTATCAAATTCATCATTGACAGAACAAGAACCCACGACGCAGACGAATACTTAATTTTATTTAAATCTCTATAGACGCGTTTGTCCTTGTTTTTAAACACAAATTTTGAGTGAATAATAGTTTAAAGAACCTCTTTGCAACTCAAACAATAATTTTATTCCCAAACGCCCTTCGACGCCCCACTGTAATCTTATTCGTCTTCTGCTTTGACAACTTCGAAACTGCACACTGCATTACATATCCCTTACAAATGTTATTCCAGCTCATTAAGTAAACTGAATTTTACGAGGCGAATAGTGAGAATTACGTTAGTAATGAATCCACCCTACTCCCGCCTCCCTCCTTTTCCCAGTAATCCCAACCCTAAGGAGTGCTTTTCTAATTAAAGTCAAACAGTGCTAAATAATGTTCTTCTCGTAAGCCAAAACCAAGAACACACATTTGGATTCTCCCTAGGAATTCGCTCGAATAGACGTTTGAGTTTCACGGGATCCCACGTCTGATCCTGAGTTTTAACGAGTTGTTGTCAGCAACTGCGTGGCGTTAGTTGTTGTGGGGTTTTGTCAAGAGTTCCTTATGCTGTAGCACTGCAGGAAGAGTAAACCTTCTTTCATTTCGTCTTTGACTGCGCATATTGTATTGAGTACGTGATGCAAATATTTGGATCTCATTAAGGGAAATAGGAGTTCGGTGGTTGGCATCACCTACAGTTCCAGCATCACAAAAACAAAACCACAATACGCCTCGGTGATGCTAACAGAGCGGATGTGTCTGTTAGTTCTTAGGGGAAGTGGGTTGGGTGGGCGCGAAATTGAAATGTCAAAGAATTAGAAAAGTCACCAGAACTGACGAGCAACAGACAATTTAAGAAAACTCATCCGAATACAAATACCTTCGGAGATTAAGCTAAGAAGTTTTTTAGTGTTTGGGTGCTTTAGGTCGTTGCTAGAAGATTAAATGACTGACTGTATAAGTAGTTTTGTTTGCTTTATTGCTTCTTAGATCCTTAGGGTCTTACTTGAGAAATTAGATGTTACTTTTGGCATTATGTGAATATGTTAATATCAATATTAGATTCACACGTGACATCAACATATCAAAATAAGTTTATTTGCTTGCAATTCACAAACATAAATTAGAACTTCCTGAGGTATGTTTGTTTCTGTTTCGGAAATGATATGAATACTAAGAGAATTCTGTTTACTTGTGTATTTGGATCTTTAGTTTCGTGTTAGTTTGTAAGTAGTTTCGAAAAAATTGTTAAATTCCTTCACGTATTTTACTGACACAAAATCCATTAAGCTTGTGGGTCAACGAAGCACTCTTGTATTTATTAGTTTAGAAAAGGTTGCCCAACTATTCGAAATGGACTGCTTGACCTATGTACCTCTTAAGTGGTTATTGCTTATAATGCGTCTTGGAAAAGGGTAGGTTTAATTGGATTTGTTTTATTAATTTTCTGTTATTGCAATTTGACCAAATAGAAAGTGAATTGAATTCTTTACCAAACATTATTTCTTATGCCCGATGTTGTACATAAGAAAGGTGGGCGGAGATTACAAGCTAAAGGGCGCCTGGACTAGGTCGTATTAAAGCTTCATGAAGATGAATTTAAATAGAAAAAAAAGGAATTTTATTAGAACAACAAACAAATGATTCTATGTACATTCACGCCATTATGTATGAAATAGCAACTTGTTCAAATCATGCCTCAGCTTCGCTGGTAGTGTTTCAAGCGTTCGGTTAAATTTTTGATGACTCGGTTCAATATTTGCAGAGTTATTCTGGTCACTGCAAATGAGAGATCTGAGTAGTTTCATTTACGATAAGACAAACGATGTCTAAAGCTGACCGCAGCTTCGACTTCAAATAAAACTTTAGACTCTTACAGTGGAGGATGTTTGTTTTTTCATAGTAAGAGCACTAAGTCTTTACAGCAATTACAATTTTTAATTTACAATAGAACTACAATTCTTCGAGGAATTGTTCCTGGTACAACTGTGAATTTAGTGCCTTGCTACTTCAACTGCAATTATTGGACTCGTGATTTAAAATTGTTGAAAAATTTGTTCTATGAATTAGAGTCGATGAATTCGATATCTACAGACCTCCAGGAATCAATCAACTGATTCCAGATGTTCAAAAGATTCCATGGAAACTGCAACGCGTTTATTGAATTGTTATAAGACATAGATGCAAAAAGTTTTGGCGTTCCAAATGGAGAGTTCACAGTAAAGGTTCACCTGCAATGAACTATTGTTGTCTGTCTCATAACAGAGTTGGTATTATAGAAGATTTTTCTGTTAGATGCAAACCAATTATGTTGTACCAAACAAAAAACATAAAGGGTTCTGTAATTCAAAACAGCATGGCTACTACATTCATATTTCTGATAAACTTTCATCTATTACTTCGGCAAAAGAATGGTAGACAACTGCAAAAGAAAATTCGTTGAGATTTGATAAACTTTGGAAATCAAATCACTGCAAACAAGCTTATGTACTACTTTAAGAACCTATTGAATTCAGTCTCATCACGAATCTCGTAACCCATGCCAGTTCTCGAAACCGTTCAACTTCCAATACTTGACAATATTTTTTCTTGAAACTCTTAAGAAAATACTTACAACAATTCTGCTACACAGGCTCGCCAGATGAATTGAAGAGAATCATATTCTCAACAAATACCAGACTACATACCGACATCAGTACAGTACAGTTGACCAAGTCTTCAACTTTTCTTGTATCAACCAACTTCAACTGATCCAAAAAAAAAACACTTTACGCTTTCTTAATATTAATAAAGAATCATTATCATTATTTTAGAAATTTTTTAATTTGGGTGCTTCAACAAAGATGGTTTCCATCATAAGGTCCTTGTTCCGTGATGCGTCAGCAACAATTTTCGATAGAAGAAGTACCAAAAAATTCTTTCCGACGCCACGTCCAAAGAGGTCGGGCAAGGATGCGTCTTGAGTGCGCTTCATTTTGTCTTACTTCTCGAAGATTTTCATTCTGAATTCCCAACCGGTCTAATTTTGAATGGTTTTGGATGTAAATGATTTGTTATATGCAGATGACAAAGTCTTAAGATTATTGAAAGTTTCAGTAGCTGTTACAATAATTAGAATCAACCTGCCAATTTATAAAAATAAGTGTTATTTTTAGTAAAAGAGCATACTCAAGTCGAAAAGCTTTAATGTTTCGTAATTAAAAAAAATGCTTTGAACCGCCCGACAACCCGCCTAACTATGCCAAAAGGTTATTGAAACTGAAACTGATCATGTGGTCTAAAAGCGTTTCTTAGAATATTAAAAACATATCTAGCGTACATACGAAAAGTAATGTCTCCGAGTATTCTATCCGAATATCATGTAGAAATAAAATGCACGACTGTGTCGCACGAACTTGCGCCTATGTAATAGACTAGGAATTTTAAAAACGAATGTTATTAAAGATAACTGTTCATAAGGAAAAAATTAACTTTTTAAATTCTTTTAGTAGTAAAAAATAAGAACAGAATGCTATGTAAATAGACTAAGAGCCCACAGCAATTTTTGGGTGTGATTGATAACAAAAAATAATTAGCATAATTAGATAGCATAATTAGTAGTTATTTACAAATGTGAACGTCTTGCATGCTCTAGTGGGAGCAATAGTGCATAAGGGTGCATCAGATATGCAGTTCTTTTCAACGTCTAAAAAATTGTGATACAAAATTTGCCATAACTTCAAAATGAAGAGCTAAGTGCCCTGATTGCAAATATCGAGGTCCAAGACGTTTTAAAGGCGGTCTTCTTCGCGCAAGAAGTACGCTATTCTTATCGCGTATTGCAGGCAGAAGGCTGTCTGCAAAACGTCTTAGACCCCATTACTTTCAATCAGGGGGCTTAACTCTACATTTTGGCAAGGTTTGTATCAAATTATTTAGACTTGGAAAGAACTGCATATATGATGCACTTTTATGCACTAGAGCATGCAAGACTTTCAGATTTGTAAATAACTACTAA
Source organism: Philhelius festivus (assembly GCA_963931855.1). Classification (NCBI taxonomy): domain Eukaryota; kingdom Metazoa; phylum Arthropoda; class Insecta; order Diptera; family Syrphidae; genus Philhelius; species Philhelius festivus. Next base: position 38,061,974 of record OZ007556.1, on the reverse strand, counting down.
AGGCCTATCTAATTATGCTAATTATTTTTTGTTATCAATCGCACCCAAAAATTGCTGTGGGCTCTCGGTCTAAAATATGAATTTATGAAAGAACAAAAATTATAAGTCGTTGTAGTCGTTCCTTAAAAAAATAAGCTTTTATGTACAAAATTTTTAATACATTTTTAAGAAAACATTTTGGTACGCCAACTTTAATTTTTTATTTTTGTACGAATGCGAGTTAAATTTCCAAAAAAAATACTAAGCCGTTCTTGAGATATCGAATTTTCCAAAAAAAAAAAAAGACTTTTTTCCAAAAATTGAAAAAATATTTTTTTTTAATTTTGAAATGCAATGTTTTTTAAACTTTTTAGGAGCTTCTTTGTAAGAAAATTCATTAAAATCCGTTATGAGAAATTCAAAATTCGAAAAAATCGTTCTATGGTAGGTACAGTCAGTAATATCTAGATTTTTTTTTATTAAATTATAGATCGTAAAAATTAATCAAAAGAAAAAAAAATTTAGCAAAATTCTCGGAACGTTTTGAGTAAAATACGATTTTCGAAAACCATTTTTTAACATTTGTATGGAAGGTCATATTAGTTTTAGATAAAACAAATTTTTTTTTTAAAATCTTGTAGATTATGTTAAGAAACTTTTATTTGTCAAGTTTGAAAAAAATCGAGCGTGGAGTGAAATTTTTTTTAAAAATCCAAAAAATAAAAAATTGAAAATTTGAATATGCAATAATATTCAAAATTTGGAGGAGCTTTAGCATAAAATAAAAGATTTAAATCGGCTGTACCATTTTCGAGAAAGTCAAAAACAAACAAATTGGACCCAGGGGGGTACCAAAATTAACAATTTTTTGGAAATTTTTTTCAACCATTGCCTAGTTTTAACTAAATGAAAATTTTCAAATTTTCTTTAAAAAATTCTGTGGGACAGTTTTTGAGAAAAAAAGTATTTATAAAATTTCGAAAAAAAATCGTATGGCAGGTATCGTTATTTTTGGTCTTAAGAAAAAAGAAGAAAAAAACGTGTGGGGGAAAAAATTATAACCCATATCTACGAAGTTTGAAGAAAATTGGCCGAGCCGTTTAGGCTGTAGTCGAACCGACAGACAGACAGAATTGCGAGACCCACTTTTTTGGTCTTCAGTATCATCGTAATGTCAACTTTGATCAAAATCTCGAGTTCGATTTTATTTTACGAATGCATAACTTGCCTTATAGTACCTATAAGTCGCAAGTAAAAATGTGTACTGGGAATCACATCCATAATACGCTGCGTAAAAAGATATCAGAAAGGAATTGGATTGATTGCACCAGCAAGGTAATCCAGTAACAGTTGTAAAGTTGGAGGTGAGATGTGTGATACTTGAAATACCTTAAAGAATCTACAATCAAATTGCTTAGCAACGAATGCTTCAGCTCAGACCTCTGGCAAAACTGCACTCGAGGTTTTGACCTAGAATCAAAGTATTTTCTCCTTTTTTACTTATAGCTCGAAAGTTCCTTAAGTATTAAAAAAAGACCTTCTTCTTTGATGTCTAAAGGCGAAGACAAATTTATTTTAAAATACTGTTCCTATTTATACTTACAAATTAGTTATCGAAATCGATCTATACTTCGATTCTTGACCTCACAAATAATCGATATTCAAAGTCATCATAATTCGTACGTATGGGCTAAGGGTGAACGATCAGTTATCTTAAGTGACACAAGTCGTTCGGCTACAATGCTTAGTTGACATATTTTGTCAACCTAAACAAATGACCGTTGATCGCACACCATCAACCCATTCACATAATACCATGCACTTTGTATATTTACGCCGTTCGTGCCATTAGGGAAATATGATACTTTTTACTTGCGACTTATAGGTACTATAAGGCAAGTTATGCATTCGTAAAAAAAATCGAACTCGAGATTTTGATCAAAGTTGACATTACGATGATAGCGAAGACGAAAAAAGTGGGTCTGGCAATTCTGTCTGTCTGTCTGTCTGTTCGATTACAGCTAAACGGCTCGGCCGATTTTCTTCAAACTTGGTAGATATGGGTTTTGATTTTTTACCCCCGGATGTTTTTTGATTTGATTTTTTATGACCAAAAATAACGGTACCTGCCATACGATTTTTTTCCGAAATTTTATAAATATTTTTTTTTCTCAAAAACTGTCCCTGCGATTTTCTTAAAAAAAATTCAAAAAATTTAATTTAGTTAAACCTAGATAATGGTCGAAAAAAATTTTCAAAAAAATGAGTGGTTTTGGTACCCCCCTTGGGACCATTTTTTTTGTTTTTGGTTTTCTCAAAAACGGTACCACCGATTTTGATCATTTTTTTTATGCTAAAGCTTCCCAGCAGTTTGAATATTATTGTGTATTCAAATTTTCCAAAACAATTTTTTTGGATTTTTAAAAAAAGTTTCAAAATTTTTTTTTGAAAACTCAATATTTCGAAAACCCCATGCTCGATTTTTTCAAAACTTGATAAATAAAAGTTTGAAAAAATAATCTACAAGATATAAGAAAAATAAATTAATTTTACCTAAAAATAACGGTACCTTCCATACAAATGTTAAAAAATGGTTTTCGAAAATCGTATTTTTCTCGAAAACGGTTCCGAGAATTTCGCTTAAATTTTTTTTTCTTTCTATTATTTTTTAATATCTGTAATTTAATAAAAAAAAATTTTGAAAACAAGATATTACTGACTGTACCTACCATAGAACGATTTTTTAAAATTTTGAATTTCTTATTATTAGCATAACGGATTTTAATGAAATTTCGTAGAGGGAAGCTTCTAAAAAGTTTAAAAAATATTGCATTTCAAAACTTTAAGAAAAACATTTTTTTGAATTTTGAAAAAAAAAATCAATTTTTTGTTTTTTGAAAATTCAATTACTGGAAAACGGCTCAATACTTTTTTTGTAAATTTAATTTTTATTCATACAATAATAAGAACTTCAAATTGGCGTACCAACATTTATTCTTAAAAATGTTTTAAAATTTTCTTATATAAAACCTTATTTTTTAAGAAACCACTACAAAGACTTATAATTTTTGTTCTTGCATAAATCTATATTTGCTTGAATCACATGGCATCCTATTCTTACCTTTAACTACTAAAAAAGTTTTTTTTAGTCATTTAAAAAATGAATTTTATGCTTATGAACAGTTTCTCTAATAACATTCATTTTTGAAATTCTTAGTCTTTTACGTAGGAGCAAGTTCGTGCGACCCAGTCGTGCATTTTATTTGGTTGGTCATCGACAACGAGTCGGATATGTTCATTTCATAAGTATCTTTTATTACCCTGGCGTAGAAGGCAAAATAATGCATTGCATTGGATTCTGGTCATTTAGTATCCACTGCTTAAAGCAATGCATTGCATATTGTGGGAATCAAGTGTCAAATATCGAAGCATGGTTCTATATGAAACAATTAGTTAAGTGGTCGCTAGTGCGATCCCTTCACACAGTTTCATGTCTAATATTTCAACCTTTTATATATACATATAATAAGTCACGAAGTATTTTCAAAATTGTAATTTTTTCGAAGCAAGGTGTATGCTTTTGAACTTAAATGGTAAAGCTTTTCGTAATGTTACTGTAAGCCTATGTAGACTACGGAAAATACTTACAATTTCATCGGTTATGCCCCATCTTTAAATGATATCGAAATTAATAGGTCGCAGCGGTACTCTAAGCCGATTTACATTTCTCAATATCTTCAAAATATTACCCTAAACTCTTTAAATGATAAAAAAAACTCACTTAAAAACCACAGTTTATTAATAAATGAATTAAGTTAAAACATATATATATTTAGTTAAAACAAAAATATATATATTTTTTAGAACCTGACAGACGCCAAATTTCTCTTCCACAACTTTGAGCGTTTCGTCGCTTGTTGTAACCACAACTCAGATATAGCGAAGTCCTATATCTCTAAGCCACAAAAAGTTGATTAGCATAGCTCTATATTCTAGACTAGACGATTGACGGTAATAATTTCTCCATCCTCATTTGGAATGAAGTAAGGTTCAATGATACCACCATGCCATAAACGGTAAATTTTTGTGGATGCATTGATGTTTCATAAACCACTTTTGGATTGCGTTCGTTCCAATAATGGCAGTTTTGCTTGTTGCTTAGCGAAAAATGAAAATCATCTGAGACGACCATTTTGAACGTCTTGTTAGCAAACTCACAGCGTTGTTTGTCCGATTGTCCTTCTGATGATATGGCAGTTCCTAATTGAATATTTTAACAGCTGGATGCCATTTGTAATTTCGACAGCTACTGAAACCTTTCATTTGGAAAACTTATCAATGTTATCTGATAACCCTATATATTTTTGTTTGTGGAATTTCAAAACAATAGAAAATCTGGAAAATTCAATAGTACACCTAAACGGATTTTCGTCCCGGCGATCTCACATGGACTCATCAGTTGACGGTGAGGACCTTGTCAATACACAATCTTTGTTAAATTCAGTTCATCTTACATCGATTTTTTGACAAAAATCCAATGTAAACTATATACAACCAAGATTAATATTGTAATCATTAACTTTGGAAGATTCTGCTCACGGCCTGGCATTAATATGAAGGTTTTTTTTTTTATAATACAAACTCTATATACTACTGATAATACCTTCCGTTATATAGTGTTCCTTGCTCACTATCTCCACCGAAACGATATTGAAGAAATAACATGATATGATATCTCTGTACCGAAACCTTTTGCCTTTAACGCTGCTTATTTTTTTTTTGTAAATGAAATGTCTTAAAACCATATTTTGACAATTGCTCCATTATAACCTATTTTTTGATAGAACCCATAAAAATAATCTGTTAAACGATTTTCTCTCGAGCACCGTCGTTGTTTCATGTCTTTCATTATTTTACGGGTATTTTTGTTCACAATTTTCAAGTGAAATAGCTATTTGCATTCCTCACCATAAACAATTCAATCTTAATACATACTAGTGCTTCAAGATATGCCCTTCAGTTTACCCATGAGCTCAACTTCTAACTTACAGCTAGATTCAGAGATTCCTTCTCTAGCTCTACACTTCACGAATGTGAAATGCCTTAGCAGGCTCATTTTTTTCCTCCAATGGCGATATTCTGTTATTAATGACCAATTTGCATAGGTATCTCCATTTAAATACTCTTCAACTTTCCTTAACCTTTGAATTGAGCTTAAACTTTTAAAGGGTAATCACAATCACTTAAGGCCTTAGTGCACTTAAGTGCAAAGTTAAAAAAAGACGATCATACAGAATTTTGTATAGTTTCTTATAGAAGGCGTTTAGCAGGAATACTTCTCAATAGGTCTCTTTTTACTTGCGACTTATAGGTACATACTCGTACATATGTACTATAAAGCAAGTTATGCATTCGTAAAAAAAATCGAACTCGAGATTTTGATCAAAGTTGACATTACGATGATAGCGAAGACGAAAAAAGTGGGTCTGGCAATTCTGTCTGTCTGTCTGTCTGTCTGTTCGATTACAGCTAAACGGCTCGGCCGATTTTCTTCAAACTTGGTCGATATGGGTTTTAATTTTTTACCCCCGGATGTTTTTTGATTTGATTTTTTAAGACCAAAAATAACGGTACCTGCCATACGATTTTTTTTCGAAATTTTATAAATATTTTTTTTTCTCAAAAACTGTCCCAACGATTTTTTTTAAAAAAAATTCAAAAAATTTAATTTAGTTAAACCTAGGTAATGGTTGAAAGAAATTTTCCAAAAAATTAGTAGTTTTGGTACCTTTTTTTGTTTTTGATTTTCTCAAAAACGGTACCACCGATTTTGATCATTTTTTTTATGCTAAAGCTTCCGAGCAGTTTGAATTTTATTGTGTATTCAAATTTTTTAAAAAAGTTTTTTGGATTTTTAAAAAAAATTTCAAAATTTTTTTTTGATAAATAAAAGTTTGGAAAAATAATCTACAATATATGAGGAAAATTAATTCATTTTACCTAAAAATAACGGTACCCTCCATACAAATGTTAAAAAATGGTTTTCGAAAATCGTATTTTTCTCGAAAACGGTTCCGAGAATTTTGCTTAAATTTTTTTTCTTTCTATTATTTTTTAATATCTGTAACTGAATAAAAAAAAATTTGAAAACAAGATGTTACTGACTGTACCTACCATAGAATGATTTTTTAAAATTTTGAATTTCTCATTATCAGCACAACAGATTTTAATGAAATTTCGTAGAGAGAAGCTTCTAAAAAGTTTAAAAAATATTGCATTTCAAAACTTTAAGAAAAATATTTTTTTGAATTTTGAAAAAAAAAATCAATTTTTTGTTTTTTGAAAATTCAATATCTCGAAAACGGCTCAATACTTTTTTTGTAAATTTAATTTTTATTCATACAATAATAAAAACTTCAAATTGACGTACCAACATTTTTTCTTAAAAATGTTTTAAAATTGTCTTATATAAAACCTTATTTTTTAAGAAACCACTACAAAGAGTTATAATTTTTGTTCTTGCAAAAATATATATTTGCTTGAATCACATGGCATCCTATTCTTACCTTTAACTACTAAAGAAGTTTTTTTTAGTCATGTAAAAAAAGAAATTTTATGCTTATGGACAGTTTCTCTAATAACATTCATATTTGAAATTCTTAGTCTTTTACAAAGGAGCAAGTTCGTGCGACTCAGTCGTGCATTTTATTTTACAAACGACCAAACATTTGGACTACCTTTTGGACATTATGGTATTTTTTGTCATGTTCATCGAATATGATAATTGTGGGTTTTTTTAGCTTGTTTGAACCTTGTTTGACTTGATTACATCGGAAAATAACTTCACTGACTCTAATAATCTCGTTATACTCGAATAAACCATGAATTCCCTTTCGTTCCGATAGATTTTTCCCTATTCGCGATAAACTATTTCATTTCGAAAAGAATTGAATTTGTATTCATATCTGTATTGGAGTCTACGTCACTATCGAGAAATTATAATGACCAGTTAAAGTTGCTAAAAAAAATCATTAAGACAATCTCAATTTGCTCTCCCCAAATGGTTCTCTTAGGGATTTTTTCTCTAAATGGATTTTGTTGGCACGAGAAATCAACAGATATGACACAACACTTATCATGGTCAGAGGTAAGAAACAAGTCTAGTGTGTTGGCCGATTAACAGTACATACATTCTTCCTTAGCCCCCTAATCTTGCTATAATCGACCCTAAATTTACTCATCATTTTGAAAAAAAAAAAAACAAAAACCAAGATAAGATTATTCGATCTCCTTGATATGGAAGACTGCCTTCATCCACTTCTTTCTATGACTGTTTTTGTTCTTTCCTCTTCTTCTAATTCGTACATTTTCCTCGATGCACTTGTTTTGCTCTTTAGTATTTCCATATCTGCATCTTCAACCACCTTTTTCTAGTATAGCCATGCATCATCATTCCACGGATTCTAGCTCTAAGGTAGTTGGTAGCCTACGTTGGTTTCAGGTCCCTCCTTGATGATGTCGCGATATGCATCGCAGTTAATGCACAGCGGAGAGCTTCTCGTCCACTTGATCTTTGTAGACTCTGATAACTTCAGGTAAACTTAGGTGTCCAATATCCAAATTTTTTCTCTGACCGGTTCAATATTTTTTTTCTCATTAAATTAACGAAGCTCTGAAGTTTCTGCTACAAGAAAATGACCAGTTGAATACATGCCTTGCGTTATTTCGATTTGGTTGGCGGCTGTACCGGTTCCCAGAACATCGTCAGTCATGGAAACCTAGTGCTACCTATCACCTTAAAACTGCTGTTCCAAAAACGATTGCCTAAGCATTATTTTTTCGTTCCGGGAAGACTGTGCTTACCAACTAATCCACCAAATACATTCTGCTTGTATTCCCCCAGCGCAGTCCAACACTTCCAGACTCTTTTTTAAGTACAAGTGTACAAACTGACACAAAACCTTTTATGTTTGCTTCCAAGTGGCATATTACATTTCCTGTAAATCGCTTACTTAATTATTCTACAATTATTGCTCCATTATGCTTCCATTTTCTACAACTATACCGTTTCTTAAATTTTACATTCAAATTACCTTATTTTGTAAGGGTCTAAGCTATAGCAAATTACCTTTAACGACTATGCAAGGCTCGAAGAACTTCCCCTATACAGTCAAGGAACAGGAATAGCCCATCGCTTCATCGTTGGGTTGTAATGGTGTTATTTTAATAGTACCAAATGCTTAAATGGCATCCACACCCTCATGGTGAGCTGACTGTTGCTTTTTTTTTTGTCACTCACGCTTTATCAAGCAGTTTTAATGATAATGGTTGGTTGATTGTTACGAAATAGCAATAAGACTATTCTTTTCTATTATTTTTCGTTCTTTTGTAATTATGTACATCATTAGGGGAGTAAATAACACGGAAAATGTTTATCTGAATCTCGGTATCTAAATAATCGGGGTGGAATAATAATTATATGACTTACGACAAAGTTACCCACAATCGATCTAGGGAGGTCGTTACATTTATACAAAATTAAATTAAATCAAGTCTTTTTTAAACTTTTAACTTGTAGTCATTGAATATGATTTAAATGTTAATCGACAAAGAACAAAATGTTAAAACGAAATTAATAAAAAATAATTGAAAATCCAACAAACTCTCAGAATAACAAATAAGATTGATTTTAAATTAAAGATTATCACTTGAGTTTATGTTTGATTGAGACGTAATCAAACCTTTGACTATTATGTGAATTTATTGACAATAATGAAGGCTTAATTAATTAATCAAAACAAGTTAATGTTTTAAATTCACACCGCAACAGACGTGAGTTTAATGCAAATATTGTGAAGTGACTGCGATAAACAACTTTACGAGTGAGGAGTTTATTTTTATTCGGAGTCTATAAACAAATCAATAAAATTAAACATAAAGTGCAAGAAGCTTTCAATTATAAATTGGAAACCAAACGATGTTATTTGCATTCGAGAACTAGTGCTACTGATTATGACTTCGAATGGATGCTGCAACACTTATACAGCAACAAAATCCAATTATTCCCCGACTCTCAGCAATTGGTAACGAACGAAGAGCGGCTTTTCGGAGGCGCAAACATGATTCGGTCGGCACTTGGCGGAAGCAGAGGTAAGGAGTTTCCATTTCCATTTGCATAATCTACTCTCATGGTTTAAAAACATTGATCACTTTAGGTATATTGAATGCATCTTAATAAATATTTCTATCGCAATTTATTTAAAATCCAATGTACAATATTTAATAATAGTACTTAAATATAATAATATACATAAAATGAGATACTACCTCATTCATTTATGGCTTCAAGAATACTATACTTAAAAGTGTTTCTGTTTAGGTCCAGATCGATCATACATGTATGCATAACGATTGAAATTAACACAAGCATTCGTGATAGGTTCATTACGACCATAATTTGTTGCATGACAGGCAATAAAAAAAATTCTTCAGATCTATTTAAAAGGCTTAAAGTGGAGCACAGTCGATATGTCCCGTTATATCATCTCTAGCAAAAGCAATACCAAAATATATGTTCTTCTACATGAGAGAGTCTTCAAGCCAATCAATACACACCTACTATTATAAGATGGAGGGAATCAGACCAATTCAGTTTTCGAAGCGCGTATTTCGTAAATCTTTTCTGAATTTCTTCAATACGTTGCATATCTTTATTGAATAGAGGACATCATATAATACACCAATATTCCATAATCGGGCGAACTAATGAAATGAATAGAGCCTTCAGAGTATGTATAAGGATCTCTAAATTCAGAAGAATTCCAAAACACAAATCCCCACATGGCATTAGCTCGACAGATAATCACCCCTATTACAGAATTCGGCGAATGAGCTAAAGTGAAAGTTTCTATTAATTTCCAAACTTTTGCTAGTACATACTGAATCCGATGAAAGAAAGTTGAACGAATGTCGGTAACAATCCCTGCACCACCGACATTCTGTTCAACTTATCTGGTATTACTAAATCCGCAGTCCATTCGCACTCCATACAATTTCTATCATTTTACATTCGAGCCAATTTTGAGACGAATCTGAAGTGAATTTTTAATTAAACGAAAAAAAAAAAACAAAAATTAACAATGGAAAGCACAGAAATGTAATTCAATAGCTTATCATAATGAATGTTTAAGTGTTTATTAAACAAATTTTAATAGAAAATGAGCAGCTAATCGGAAACATTTTAAAGAAATGGTGGAAATGATGAAGACGCAACCGGGCATAGCCAGAAATCTAACAAAAAAAAAAAAGCACACGGTTGGTATTGAACCGTCCTCCATGCAAGTGCTAACCACGCACAACGATGCTTGATTTCACAGATTGATAGCGATACTATTATCAAACCCTAGGCCGTTGACTAAACGCCTGTAACTGACAGCGTCGATAGGAAAGTTCATAAATGATAAGGTAGTTTTAGGAATCGACAATGTAGTTCATCCGGCGAATTTCACCGGGAGTAAAATTCTGCGAATTCTGTAATAGACATGAATATATTTAAAATGCATATTAAAAGCTAAATGTGAATCAAAAATGACTCCCAAATCTTTTTGGCTTAGAAATCTTTGAAGTTTAACATTTTTCAATATAGTATAATCAAATACTCGTACTATAGGCAATGATGATCTTGAAATTTTAGTCAGTAATCATTAAATAATCAAATTTCTCTATTACATTGTAGCTGTTTCAATATTACTCTACTTTAAATATTCGGTATTCAACCTTTATGAAGTAAGAACTTGGCGTACTTTTCGATCTCAGTACTTTTCACGGCTGACTTGTTACACAAAGATTTTGGTATAGAAGAACTTGGCTCTTTTTTAACGTTTATGGTTTTGGTCTGATCTCACTCTTTTTTGCAAAGATTTTAATATTTTGGCTTGTCAAAATCTCGAAAAATACGGAAAGATAGAAGGGTGGACTCTACCTACTAAAATCAACTTAGTTTATAGATTCCTATTTCTTTTGGTATATTTTCTTTTTGTTATTGGTTGTTTTGATTTTCGCTTCAATTGTTTCTTCTTGTCCTGGCAAGATACCGCTCAAAGTCATAAAAAAGCAATAATTGTTGAGGATGCGATGATGTTTTCGTTGCAATTTTAACTCATTTTTTTAAATGACGGTAGCTCACCAATTAATAGCCTAATTATACTCTGTCGCTGTCCAGCAAAAATATGCAGTGTGGGCAAGATAGGTCGTTTGCCTCGCATTCTGGCTACAGTGGATTGCATAAATCTTTCCTTCATTAAAGGTCTCAAAGGGTTGTCGTAGTGTTGATTTTAAATGGACCCTTTTTTTAAAGCTCTAAAATCAAAAGCACCTCAACAGAAACCCAAGGAAAAAAAACTGAACAAGTAAGCAAATGAACAAGGGTAACTCTGAATGCACATCAATATTTAATGGGGGTTGAAATTGAATATCACCAACAGCCATAGGCCACAGAAATTCAGTGCACACTCAGATGTGCGCCCAATAGGACGTCGGGTCTGCGTCCGATGCAATCGAAAATTTACGGGCGCACAAACACTTTTTTAAGGAGGAGTTCTTTCAATTTAGTATGGTGCAAAAATATAGCACGCTACTGATTTTGAAAAAGCTCTCCCATAAGACGTGTACTGCATATTTTTGTTGGATGACGGTATGGTATAGTGGTTTGATTATTATAGTTCACATCACAGTTAAGAGTTTTTTTTATGTAAACTCATAATTTTTTCAGGTCTTTAATTCCATTAAAACCTTCTATAAATTGTCATCAATGGTTTGCTGGTTTACTCATTACATGTTGTTTAGGCATAACACTAACAACGTGTGATTGAGTTAAACTAGTATGCCCAAAAAGGATGAAAAACGAATAAAATAATGCGAATTATAAACGACATAGAAATATGACACGGCAATTCTCCGCTTTAGTTCAGCCGCCATCTCTGGAGATAAAAAATCTGAGACAACCACCTTCAGTCTCAGAACATCGTGCCACACATCTTTCCTATCCTTCTTTCTCTTCCGTAACTTCACGCCCACGCTGTGTTGAAACATTTAAAGGGTAATCATATTTCCCTTGAGCGTGAGTAGATTATAAAAAAAAAAAAAGTTATGCAAATTTTTCTTTTCTCATTCATGTTAAAACAACATAGAGTACCAAATCGAGCACTCTAATTCTAAAAAAAGTTATGAATTTTCAAAATGCATGTATAGTTTCAAAATGACAAAATGACAATAAAAAGACACTTCGAATGAAAAATCTTAGATTTTCTATTTGTCGGTTTGAATGTACATTAAGCTATACCACTCTACCAAATTTCATCATTCTACGGCAATCGGAAGTGCTCCATATAAATTAAACATTTTGGCAGAAAGTGGGCTGATACCACGCCCCCTGAATAGAAAACCTCAATTTTTATTTTTGGTCCTTTATATGCAATTTGAGCCCTACCGTTCTACCAAATTTCATTTTTCTACTGCAATCGGAAGTGTGCTATATATAATTTGCATCAGTTCTGAGGAAGTGGTCGGATACTACGCCACTGAATGGAAAACCTCAAATTTTATATTTTTTCTTTGTATGCAACTTAAGCCCTGCCACTTTATCAAATTTCATCGTTTGACAGCAGTCGGAAGTGCTCCATTCAACCAACACCAATTCGGAGAAATTGGGCGGATACCACGCCCTCTGAATGGAAAACTTCAAATTTGCATGACAAGACCTACCGTTGTGCAAAATTACAAGATTCTACGATGTCGGGAAGTGTTCCATAATTTTGATGATCTGTCAGTCAGTCAGTCAGTTACGGTTTTTGTGATTTTTGAGGCTTTATATGTCAGGAACCGCTTATGCTAGAAAATTGAAAATTGAAATTTGGTGAGGCGCCTGTGCCTGACTAGCTTAGCAAATATTCGGAATTTTAAGTTTCTGACATCATTGGTACTGAAGATAAGGAGGGGTCAAAATCGCCTGAGTTTGTTCCTGTAAAAAGGGTGTAGTGCCAGAACTTGGCTGGGCACTACCGTGCCCTTTGATTAACCTTAAAATTAATTTAAAAAATGAAGGAAAAAATTTTATAAACAATACCTGTCATAGAACCGTTTTTTAGATTTTCGACTTTCCCATTTACGACTCTAACGATCTTATACAAATTTCTTTAGTAGGATCCCCTTTAGATTTAAAATAATATTGTGTATAAAAGTATTCGAACAAATATTTGTTGGGTTTTTTGTAAAAAGTAAACATAAAAGCCTATTTTCTACGAAAAACTCCTCGAAATGCCAACAAAATATTGATCCAGAACCTTTTCAAAACACAGTTTGCTATATCATTTGTTGAATGCAAACGCACCTCAAAAGGGATAACAAATTTCTTGCATCTTTGCTGCGAAAGCCGTAATCCCGGTCATTGAAGAGGTTTCGTTATTCGAGATTTTTCTTAAGCTGATTGTTGATCAGCGCTTCCATGACCTTGGAAAAAAAGGACGTTAGTGCAATTGGTTGGTATTTGAAGTGGGAGAAAGATTCGCATTTTTAGGGGCCGGCTGGAGAAATTCTGTTTTTCATCCACTTGCAAGGATACCTAAAGGGTATGACAGATGGAAGAGCTAACTTAATGGTTTTGAAGCGTAGAAGAACACCTCTTCAGGAGTAAAGGGGATATGCAATCTATGTCAAGATGTTTAAGGAATCTTGCGACTGTACGAGTGCGAAAGAAGATTCGTCCCAAAGAACCATTTACGCTCTCAAATCCAGGAGAAATGATAACACTATTTGGCAAAGTCGAATTTTCAGCATACTGTGCTACAAGCAAATTCGCTTTTTCTTGCGAGCTGACAAAAGGAGTGTTGTTGTGAACTAGTGTAGGAACCGATGTCTTAGAAGAGTTTTTAATACTTTTTACAAAAAAACAAAATCTTTACTACCTTTGGGACATTGTAGTGTAGTGTTTTTTGATGTAGGTTCTGATCACGTTAAAACTTTGAGCTTCGAATATCAGCATTGCAGGTATTCCTAGCATGCCTGTAGTTTTTCGGGTATTCCTCAGTGGAGGCTTGTAGAATTAGAAGCTTAACCCTCTCAACCTTTTTATTTGGGTTTTCGATTAAATAACTAATACTAAAATAAAGGTTTCTTCTTTCAAAGGATTTTATGAATAAAAAAAATGTCCCCGTCCACAAAACCTAGAATTTAAAAAAATAATCCTTTTATTTGGAAATTTTGGTCACGGAACATCCAGGCTTAGGATAAAATAAAGGTTAACAGTATCAATTGCTTTCCATTGAATTGATTTTTTCGTATATGTAACCAAAAACATTATTGCAAGCTTTTTAAATACCATTCTATATAATTCTTTCAACAACACCGATTGTTCGTCAACATTATAACCATCAAGCGAAAACCTCTCGTGCAAGCTCGCTCTTCGGGCACAATATCTGTTAAAAAAAAAACACAATTTCATCTCCCTATTTATTCTTCAGCAGTAAACGCTCTCGTATACTTGTCAAAATTGAAATTGAACTAACCGAGTGTTTGTTGACATACCCCACGCTATGCTTCATGACACATTCACCGTTCTTGTTGTTTTTGCTTGTAAATTTTCACAAACCCAACCAAAAAAAAAAAAAACCTCAACACTTGATTATTGTCATGTCAGTTCGTGCGATAGGATATTTGAAACTATTCCTGCAGTTAGTTATAGAGGACATCTCTACACCACTGCAACTACCTATCACACAAACCAAAACAAACAAAAAACAAATGGATTTCCTCATCCGCACTGCAATGGTCAATTTGATCAGGTCAACCGACTGTAAATTTGTCAGTTGGTTTCGGAGCACGTGCATTTGTGGTAAGGTAGTGTTTAAAGTATGTAGTCTATATCTATGCTTTCTTTGAAAATCACAAGGTATTTTGACATTTAAAATGACAGTTTCGATTTTAACAATTGATTAGCTCACGTCCATTTCTTATCGGAACGTTGACAAACCGCAATATGATGTGCCATTCAAACACTCCATTTTGAGTGTTAATTACTAAAACGGAAGACGGCAATCACTTCCTTATTGAATAACTTAGCATGTCCGGATGTCCATTCTGATTGTTTGAGAATGTGTTGATGTTTCTCAAATTGGATGGTTAATTTTCAATGAGATCTTGCCCACTGCAGCAACAACACCATCATCAACACATTCATAACAGCCGAAACTTTGAATTCCATAGCAAGGATGAAGTAATTAAAATTCAAATCATCCTGTTGTGGTTATCACACACAAAGGAATATTCCTTGTAAATGTCAAGTTTCGTTCAATTTTTAATATTCTACTGACTAGGGCAGGGATTTTGGACAAATTGAGTTTACTAAGTGCTTGTGTATATATAACTACAGGAAAATCCTTGTAGTTCGGAATCGTAGTTTGAATTATTTGAATCCAAATATGAGTGGGCAGTGCATGGTGGAGTTTTGAGCTTGATACGAGGATGGGCTTATCAATCCCAGGCCTTACATACAGAGGGCGAGCATGTGGCATTTGTGACTGATATTGTTCTGTAGAACTATTTTTGTATATATACCTTTAGAATTTACGACTCGATACTGCCAAGGCCCTAGCTAGTTTTTCTTAGTTTCAGTCATGGCCCTACCGAGCAGTATCTAGCTTGTCCCTCGCTAATTTGTTAATGCTCTGTGTATAATGGGCCTTGCTAGATGTTCCTATATGGGCCCTAGATGGGTAATTCTTAAAAAAATTATTAGAAACAATAAAAATAAAGTTTTTTTTATTAACTGTTTGTTTTTTTATTATTGTTGATTATTTTGGATGGAGTTCTCTTCATTTTTTCTTTGTCTCTCTATATTTTTTGCTGGAATGAAAGAATTTTTTTTTTTTTTTTTAATTTACCTCTGTGCTCTCCACTGAGATTCGAACCCGAGTCCTCTCGCTTGCCGTGCTTGTGCCACCGTGATCCATAAAATATCTTGTCTCAAAGTGCTACTCAAATAACTCTCTCGTGTTTTTAATAATTATTCTGTTTAAGAAGACTTAAATACGTATCAAAGAATCTGAAAAATACCGATTTAGGACTTAAATAAAAAAGACATGTATAGGCACATCTAGGATACATAAAGTAAAAACTATCTAGCCCCAGTATAAGTAAAATCTGAGAACGCCTATAAAGAGGCGACACTAGCTAAGGCCAAGATATCGCCAAGAAAAAGTTTCATACCTAGGCTACATCAAGTTAAAAATATCTAGGCCCAGTCCTACTCCTGGAAAAGCCAACAAATAGGCAGTTCTAGCCAGGTTCAATATAAAGCCAGGATAAGCAGAAAATTAGTCAAGATCCCCCAGGCTTGCATCTGTCTAGGCCCAGCATAGGATTTACTATATAATGGCCAATCTAGCTAAAGCCACGCTAACCAATAGTGTTCCTAGATAATTTTCTACCCGGGTTATAAGTGCTTTGAACATGAGCTGCGACCTGCGAATGCGAATAAATCTTTTTAAGCAATTTTCACAGCTAATGTCAGTTTTTGTTTTGGTTTTACTTTACGAAGAAGTGAATTAATGATCGTATCAACTATTTCAAAGGAAAACACTGCATAAAATAATTGTAAATTGAAATATTTTGCATTTTAAAAATGTTTACGCGACCAAGAACGATCATCTGCGAACTGTCAAATGTAAATTCGCAATCCACAACTAGTGAACGCATTCCACAAACCGGCGACTAAAAAATTCTAACCTCTTTCTAGTTGAGGTATCAAAGTGAAATATTTTCCAAATATATGACAATTCATATTTAGAAGATGCACATGTAAGTTTTGCTAGCAAATGAAACTGCATAAAATCCAACTTTCCTTAAAATAATTTAGCTTAGCATTATTTTTACTTTAATTTATTTAGTTTTGTTTTTTTTTTTTGACAATTCGCACTGTTCGGCTACCAAAAAAATTACTCATGTGAACGAAATGTCCGTCGTGACCATTGGCAATTCGTAGCTCGCAGTTCGTGTCTCATGTGCAAAACACTATAGTACTCTCATGAAGACGAACGATTCGGGCGACATCATAAGCAAAACGATAGTACTTGTTAGATTTGTCTATATGTACTAAATTTAATAATAAAATACATTACATATTACACTACTCCGTAGGTAAATCTTCGAAGTAGAGGCACTAAAAGCACTGGCAACTGAGACCATCGGCTTGAACATTACAACAGAGAGGCTTTCATCAAAGCCTAGGCCGTTGAAAATAATAAAATATTCTATTTTTTCTTACTTGTTTTATATCTTATCCTACTCTCCATTGTAAAATCGAGAGCTAATTTCAGCGCCACCACCAGGATAGCGTTGTTACCACAAAATCACGCTCCCTAATAATACTATAGGTTATAACAAAGGTACTATATTTATCTAGCCTATTAAAAAGCTTAAGTACTTTTTAAATATACTTGATGAAGACAGAATTGACGTTTCCACATTTAAAAAAACCCGATGTTAAAATTCTTTTGATCAATAAGTGAAAGATGTTACGAAAGGCAATATCGCCCAATCGAGCCTCGAAATTCATAATATTTACGACTGTTTTCTATAATTTTTCCCAAACTAAGATTTGACTTGTTTTATTTTTAATCCGAGTTTGAACAAACACGTTCTCAAATCTAAACAGAAATGGACGACACTCTAAAAAAAACTCTTCGAGAAATGACAACTCCTGAAATGATCAATGTGATCGCAAAATGTCAAAAAATGCACAATAATATATAAAATATTTTTTAAGAAATGAAGCGACACTCGGTTTCAAGTGAGAAAGTGTTTCCATACTTTAATGAGAAGGCATTCAGAGTTGACGCATGATTAAACTACGATTAAAGTTTTTTTGGTACAACTCGATTTCTCTTAGTAAGTTTAAATCTTTTTATTCAGTACTACATCCGCTAAATGTCACTATGTCTGGAAATGTAAAACATTTTGAATAGAATGTTTTGAACTAGGAATGTGTCAACGCCAAAATTGACAACAATTACTTTGATGAATCTGACAGGTGTGAAATTACAAAATGAAAACAAAAGGTGTTTTTTATCATTTATCAATATATCACACCCGATGCCAATCTTTAATTTCAAAAATAGTTAAATAAATTTCAGTTTCATCAATGTGAAGATTTTGATAATTGTTAACAAGTTTCTAAGCAGATCTATACAAGAAATGTGTTTATTAGGAAGATTCTCTGTGAGATAGTATCGTTTATGTTCTCTCATGTCAACGCTAAACAAAAGTGGCAGGAATATCAGTTGTCAGTCAACAAAATGGTTATTGATAGTCTGAATTTTTACCACCAGGATTTTCTGACATTAGACTCAAATGGAAAATAAAATGTGTTTCTTTGAAGACTGAAATTTAGTCCTTTGTAATTTGTAACGTTACGGTATTCAAGGCTCGATAATAAACATTGTAACCGTCAACATTGTTTCTAACTAAATTTAAACTATAGTTTGCCATCGTAAGTCAGTATTTTGAATATGACAGAATTATTACCACTAATGGTTAAAATTGGAAACATAATGAAAATTCATATATTACACAAATTAAGTACTATTTTTACATCTTTAAAAATAGTTCATTCTCATAAACTTTCGCCAATTGAAGTCGAAGTTATGTTTATGTTCTGTTGCTATTCAAGTTAGAATGTTTTGACAGAATTTGTTTATTTTTTGAAAAAAATGTGCTCAAGATTTGTTTTTTATTTATTTACAGAAAAGGTGCAGTGAAACGAACGATTCGGATTATTCCAGATTGGACGGAAAATGCTATTCAAGGTGATCATTATTGGAAGCCCACATCAGTTTCTGGTGACTTGTGCTGTGTCGATAACGAGTGTCGGGTAAGCTTTAACATTTTTTTGTAAAACTTATTTTTAATGATTTCACCTATAAAAATTGATAATGATATTTTCATATATTCTGTAGCTTTCCCAAAATAACAGTTTGTTATCTCATTCACAATTTTATTGATCAAGTTGATCACCCCTATTACGATTGTCAATTATCAAATTGATAGTTGATAAACCTTGAAAATTGGGTTACAAAACTCAATTTATTAAAAAACTAATCAATTTTTCTTTTAAATTTTTCAATTTGCTTGTGTTTCGCAATGGTCTGAATCATTCTCAATGATCAAAACTTTAATCAGTTGGGTTTTTAAACATTGAATTAAAAATTTATCAACTATCAAATTGATAGTTGACAATCATAATAGGGGTAGATATCTCGCTATATATACATATGTACATACATTTTGTAATACAGAAAGCATATAATCTGTGATTTATCATCTCGGTAATATTCATTTTGCACTAGTTCCCACTATTCTGTTTTGCGATTTCTATTTTTGGTTTAAGCTTTCGCTTACAGGTTTTCTATTTTGATAAAATGTTTAGGATAAAAAGAAATGGTTCAAAGTGACTACCCTATGATACTCCAGATTTGACATTGAAAGGATTTCTGAAAGATCTTCAGAACTTAACATGCTAAGATCTATTTTGGATATAGGAAGAAATAAAGTTGATGAAATACGAGTAGGGAGAAAACCTTTTACTCTGCGAGAAATTCTAAATTAGCAGTTAATCAAATTGAAATTTTTTTTAATCGCAAAAATATCTAATATGGTGATATACATACAATACGGTTTCAAAATTCTTAGAAGTTCAGATATGATAATTGTGCGTAGAAGCAATTTTACGCTCATAACAGCAATAATTAACCTGCGAATACTTGACCATTATATTTCGACAAACTCCACTTGAGTTATAGAAATTTCAAATCTTCAAGAACTAAATATTTTTTTATTTTTAAACAAATCAAAGAACCAATTAACAAGAAAAAAAAACACAATATTTGTATGTTAAACTAAAACTTTAAATAGATATTTTGTTTGGGCATCAACTGCCAATAAAAGCTATTTTGAACCAATAATTCAGCAAGTCCATGTGAATAGGGCTTATTTTTCTACTTACTTAGCTTATTAATATTAATGGCGCAAAATTTTAAACAGCTTAACCCCCCTATTACGGTTAGCGAATCGAACGTTCGAAGTGAGATGTTTTCATTACCGAACTAACACATTCGACATACCACGGTTGGCGAACTTTACAATTCGAGTTCAAAATTCAGTGCTACCATAAAAAAAAATAACAGAAATAAATAAAACGTCAACTCACGCAATTTAAAAAAAAACTATTGTTTTTATTAATTGATTGTTTATTAAAAATATAAAATCAACCAAAATGATAAGCAACATAGATTTGTTTTTTGAAGAAAACGAAACCTACAGAAAAAGAGTAAGAATGCTTCGACTGCGCAAGAGTATTCGAGATAACTCCAATGTTTTAGAACTCCCTGAACATCTGTAAGTAGACAACATATTTTGTACTGAAAATTCTTTAAGACTAAATTTTTTAAGCTTCAGAATTCAGATCATATTTTCGACTGAATAAGGAAGCGTTTCTTTTTGTATTAAACAAGTTGGGAGGCCAATTTCAAAACTCAAGCACCTCCTCAATTCCTGCTATACTAAAATTAGCGTGTTCCCTAAGATTTTTGCCAGTGGGAGTTATCAGAGCATCGAAGGAAATGATTTCGACCTAGGCCTTTCACAATCCTCGGTTTCCATAATACTAAAAGAAGTTGTGTGTACAATTGAAGACAAATTATGTCCAACCTGGATTAATCTAAACATGTCACCTGATGAAAAACAAAACGCACGAAACTATTTCTTTTCAACGGCCAGGTTACCTGGAGTAATTGTATGTATGTATTGACGGAACCCATATAGGAATTGTTGCTCCGATTGATTTACGCCATGAATATCTTAACAGAAATGGATATTACAATTTAAATGCTATGATAGTTTTTCTTTTTCGATTTTTAGCAACTCTGCTTGTGTTTGAGTTTGTCCTTGTAACAACCGAAGGCGCTCTTTTTCGGGATTCTCATTTATTGTCGTTCTTTTCATTGGTGCTAGTGGTGGTGATTGTTGTTGTTTAGCGGCTTCTCCAGTGTCTTCTTGAGGCAGAATTAGAATGTCGAGTGGTTCTTGTATGCTGACCAATGAATCATCTGTAATTTGGCTAGATGAACTAAAGCACATACCTTCTGGTCTTACAGCTTGCTCAAGTCCAAGCAGTTCACCCACAGCTTGTTCCAAAGGAGTTAAGGAAACTTAGGAGTATTTACCCCCACCAGTAGCCACAACTTCGTCTTTATTCATCGAGAGCTTTCTCTTTATTTTAAGCTTATAATCCAGCCAAACCTTTTGATTGTACATAAATAAAAGATTTAATTTTGAAACTTTTTTTCAAATTCAAATTACCTTGTGCCATTCTTTTCCATCGCGAGTAGGTGGCCCAAGTGAGTTGAGGGTTGTAGCAAATCGGTCCCACTATTCTTTTAGTTTTTTTTGAAGAACCAAACTCTCCAACATCTCTCGCTAGCTTGGGGTTCGATTCCATCAGTTCGTCTAACTTTTCGAACTGATTTCTATTTGCTCTCTTGCAGCTGAATAAGAAATTTATTGATCCATGTTACATATTTTATAAAAGAAATAAAATATACATATGTATATACATATGTACATACCTTGTTTTATTTTCTGACATTTCTTTTACACAAGGTTCGACCTTTTTTCACAAAATGTGTAACGTTCGACAAATAACAACACAAATGACGTTCAAATCAACGAACATTCGATTCTCACAATACAGTGAGATGTAACTTCGAAAAATGTATGACATTTAAGTCGAATCCAAGGTTCTCACTTCGCCAACCGTAATATAATACTTATTTCTCACACTCACATGTTTATTCGTTCGACTCGCCAGCGGTAATAAGGGGGTAATAGTTAGGTTTTAGTGTGATGCTAACTTTTTAAGTAGATTACTAACTTATACTCAATCTTAAAAATTTTCTAGCTAGTATCGTACTAAAGTAATTTTCTTAATAAATTGCTTCTGAAGACACCTAAAACAATGTCAGTTCGTGCACACAACTAAGTAAACAGACCTTTTTTGACGTTTGTAAATGTCAAAGAGTCATATGAAGTTAGCACGATACTAAAAAAATAAAATAGGTATTCGACGATTTTTAGTTTAGAAAGTATGATGCTATATTCGATTAAAAATTGCAAAATCGTTGTTTTAACCTAGTTTCATACTAAAACATCTTTAACATCATATTAATTCAACTTAAATTTTGCGCCACTAGTATAAGGATATTAGTATGATAATACTAAATAATTTGCTAATTTTAAACATTTTGTAACTAGTATCATACTAAGGCTATGTTTTTTAATAAATTGCTTCTGATACACATAAATTAATGACAGTTCATTCAAAAAAAAAGTATACAGACCAGTTTTGACGTTTTTAAATGTCAAAGAGTTAGCATGATACAAAAAAAATAAAATATCTATTCTATGATTATAACTTAATAAAAGGGTAGAGTGTTGCTATATTCGATTAAAATTTGCAAAATCGTTGGATGTCTTTTCGGAACTTGTCATTACTAATGGTCGAGTTCAAAGCCTTTCCAAACTAAAATTTTCGAGAAATATTCAAGAGAATTACCATAAACTATTCGAAGTTCGAAAAACGACCATCAAGAAATAATTTTGCAATGGGAGAGAGGAAGTCATTCTCTAAAACGCGAACCAAACCCTATGAAAACCTCGTTATTTTACTTAATGTTTGAAAAATAATTGGAGGGAAAAAAAAACAAGTTATTGTCGAACATTGTCAACAGCTCGAAAGTCCTTTTGAAATTAATTTAAAAAACTTTTTCAATTTAATAGCTTAAATACAAATATTTAACAAATTAGACTTTTACACTTAAATTTGTTTGAAATTTTTATATATTTTTTTTTCTCAGAAAAATGGCCCTCGTATGAAGTGCTCCGCATGTCAACTTATCGCTCATCAAAATTGCATTCCCATCGTCAATGAAAAGACTCAATTAGCATGTAAGCCAACATTTCGTGACGTAGGTGTAAGACAATATAGAGAGCAAACGACAACCCATCATCACTGGGTACATCGACGTAGCGAAAAAGGAAAATGCAAACAATGTGGAAAGGTGAGTTTTGAAAAATCGACTATCTCATGAACTGCTTTCACAGGCCCTCCTACTTTGTAATAGTAATTGAATTAGAGCCAATTTTCCAATAGTTGCATTTCACTTAGAGTGGAAATCGGACAAAGTAGTTCATCTTGTTCAATTTCTTCATCCTTCGATTATTTATATTAACTTCTCTTCGTTCTTAGCAAACATACATAATTTGTTGATGTTTGAGGTATAGATCTGGATTAATGGGCTTATGAGGCATCTTAATCTAAGCCCATTGTTTGAGTTTGAGTTGTGATTGCAGAGTCTATTGAATTTCTCAGCTCCTAGTCATTCAAAACTCCATGCAGCCCATCACTTGTTGCCAGTAAAAAAAAGTATTGGTGACAATATACAGCCCTGTCTAGCTCCACTTTGAACTTCAAGTTCGCTTTCCACTTTAAGGGTATGATGTTTAATTTAAGATATGGTACCGAACTTACTCCCAATTATTGCATATGTCTTCCGTCAGAAGTCTAAGTCCCCCCGCTATCTGTTACCTGTTTTTTCTTATTTTAATATTAAAAGAAATTACATGCTGCGTATGTTTATACGGTACCAAACAAACCAGCTGTTTCGGCACTAAGCAAAACTCAAATATGTAAACAGTTCAGATCAATCAATCAATACTTTAGACTTATTTCTGATCTCTGACCCTAATAAAAACACTATTAGTGTGTTACCACCTCTTACCCCATCAGACCGTTGTGTCAAATCTGCGAAATTCTCAACAAATTCTAGTTAGAGAAAAAATCCCAAGAGAACCGTCTGGTAATACGAGAAAACCTGTCTTAATGATTTCTTCAGGAGCTTTAACTGATTTAGCTGATATCATTTATTAAATTTAATACTTTACCTCTAAGTTTTTTGGAAAGAGTCCAAAAAAGAGTTTTAAAAATGATAGGCGATAGAAGTATAGCAGAATCATTTGCTTCTCTCGAGCAACGCCGCCGTAAAGGTTCTTGCCTTTCATTATTTTACCATTGTTTTTATAAAAAGTGTTCTAGTGAAATAGTCAATTGCATTTCTCTCTTAAAACCATTTAACCAAAATACTTGTGTTTCAGGGAATGCGCATCAGCTGACCTTTGAGCCCAATTTCGGATGTACTATTGCATGTAGAGATTCTTTCTTTAGTCACGCAACTGTGGAATGCTTTACCTAACTTCCTTCCCTAATTGTGTTTACTATTCTAAGGGTTGTAAAAACCCCACTAGTGTGGGTTAGTATTAAAAAAAAATTATTTCTAAATTCCTTATTTTGTCATGTTCTTCATATTGTTTAAGGAACTATATTTCAAATACTGTATGTTCAACAAATCACGAAAGTTCCTCAATTAGAGAATGCATATACCAAATATTCTTTAAGAAGAGAATTGTAAATTATTCACAAACCCGATTTGTGTTTCAACAAGGACTACGGATTTCCCAATTATAATCTATTTTCTCTTAGTTCGTTTGCCTTCTTCGTCACAGAAATTTATATCGTCCAATTAAAGCTGGTGCACAGTTGATTCCACGAAACTATCCTTGAATCTGAAACAAAAACAAAGTAACTTACCACATAGAACAGGCTTTTGGTACTTACATATTTATATGTAGGTATGTGTGCACACATGTATGTTTGTTGTATAGATATTTAATATTTTATTTAGTATTAATTAAAACTCATTCGTAATGCACAAGTGAATAAGAATTCAATTAATTTGCTTAGAGAAAAGTTTTCGTATAAGGGAACTTATACCTACCCTAAACTATCAACCAAACTAACCATTCCATGAATTTATGATCAAGGCAGGAAACCAAATTGGAAAGGTTTTTTTTGTTTTGTTTTTGTGTACAATACATGGGACTTTGCCCAGATAAGAACTTCAACAAGGCGATTTTTTTTTTTAGAAAACAGACAATATGTATTTGCATGTACATATGTTGTACATATATGCAATGCTCCAGTGGTGGACTAGCAATGGAGCTCTATAAGGCCTGTATTTCTAAATTTAGATTTGATTAAAAAAAATTTTGTCAAATTTGAATATATGAAAAGCTGAAAAGTCAAGAAACAAAGCTGCGTGGTTAGTACTTGGATGGAGGACCGTTCATATACCAACCGTGTGCTATTGACATGTCGCACCTCCGGTGTAATAATGACGTATGTACATTAGATTTATCTACAGAGTAGTGTAATATGTAATGTAATGTGTAATGTATTAATTTAAATAGATATTTGACAGTTAAAAAATAAATAGCACTTAATAACTACATACATTTAAGTACCGTAAGTAAAATCCTCCCGAAAAATAAGGATTGTTAATTAAAGTCAAATTTAAGTTTAGAAGGCTTGAAAACCATTGATCATCTAATTTTTCAGTGATCCTGTATTGAGTGATTGTAGCTTTCTTCAAATGTTGCTTTCATTAATTAAACAACTAGGAACGAGAACAATAACTATCAACAAATAAAATGAAAAGACAAAATTCCCGACTTGGCCTCAGCATTGTTTAGTCCGACTCTGTATGTATTATGTACATCAATATCTAAGGAAATAATTTAATTGCTGTGTATTGTTTTCTATTTGTTGGTAAACTCAACTTTAATAAAGATACACTACAGATCACTTGGTTAGACACATTCAAAAAAAATATTGTTCACATGAGACTAGTGATGAGAAGCTTCCTAATAAGCCTATAATCGTAATTCTTTTATTTTTTTTTTAAACAAGAAATACGGTAGAGCCCGGTCAAATTCTGGCTTTATACCCTTTGGACAGGGTCAAACTAAGCCGAATTTTGACTGCCTTCGATCATCAAAATTATGAAACACTTCTCTATTCCATAGAACCTTTTGGAGCTTTTTTAATATAAAGAATTGGAGACATTAAAATCATTGAAACATCTACCTCTCTTGAACACTATTACGACGGTTGTATCTGCTTATTTTATTTTTTTTTAATAACCCATGTTTTGGTGATTATTAGAAGTACATTCAAAGATTCTTTCTTTAGCCGCACTACACGAATGTGAAATTCTTTACTCTGCTCTGTTTTTCCCCTTCATTAGGATATACTGAAATTCAAAATCAATATTCTCGCACTGAGTTATATAACATCCTCTTGAGTACGCGTTAGTTGTTAAAAAGAAATGGAGAAAAATGCCAAAATTGATCCTTGTGGGACTCCACAATATAAAAGTGAGTTAGGTTAGGTTGAAGTGGCTTCCAGCATCGCAGCTGATTCACTTAGACCAAAAATGGTCCATTGTGATACCACATGAATATAAAGATTTTCGCCTTATTCGTTGAACTATTTGGAGCTCCGTTTAAAGCGGGAGAGACTATAAATGTCTACATTAATTAGAACACTTATTTCCTCGAAGAAAAACTCTAAGATGGAGTCTACATCTATGGGATAGAGAAGGGCATGTACTTGTACATATAAGATAAGGAATTGATTCTGCCTCCTCCCCGTCTACGTATACAGCTTCTGTAAAAATCGTTTGAATAAACACCAAGCCTCGTTGCTTGCATGCCTATAAAACAGTGTCCAGTTATGACACCAATTTTGGAGCTGATATGAAATCTGCTATAGGATATCAAACACTTCGAACGTTTTAGATTAAGCACCAGATCTATTTTGTCAATAGACAAGTAGTTATACTATTCAAACTAAGGTTTGTTCTCTCAATAAAATCTTGCTTCGGAATAAGTTTACATCTAGCGCTTGGTATATCTACGAGTATATTATTTTTATGAAGTAATGTTGTTTTACTTTTGGCGACTTCGTCATACTTACAGTTCCCTGGAATGTCCCTGGCACCCAACAGAGGTGAATATTAAACAGCTGCGCCATCTCTATAAAAAATGAACGGCAATTGAAAAGCTGTTATAGAGTTAGTTATAGTTATAGTGATTGGTACTCGAGTTGAGAGATTTTATAGTCACTTGACTATCGGAGAAAATGCGGATATCAGTAGTTGATAACACGTTTTGTAAGTCTGTTGTACTGCTATGACCTGTACGAAAACCTTAATGTTTCAAAGTTAAGAGATTATTATTGGTGAGAAAGGCTGCCAGTTGTTTTTGAGTTAGCTTTTCCAGGACACGAAACGATAGAAAAAACGATTTCATCAGGACTCACTACAGAAAAAAACCAAATGCAGCTTTTGTATGTATAATGAACTTTGGTGAATTCTTCACCGGAAAAGATTTGAGATAATTAAGATGTGTCTAGAATCTATGAAATGAAGCTATAATCGATTTCATTACGATTAACATCTTTGCTGTCTAAGATTATTCGTTTTTTGACAACTTCCTTGAGATTTGTCCACAATTTTCGCCCATTTAGAGAGAGGCTTAGA
This sequence comes from Philhelius festivus, assembly GCA_963931855.1. NCBI lineage: Eukaryota > Metazoa > Arthropoda > Insecta > Diptera > Syrphidae > Philhelius > Philhelius festivus. Next base: position 38,034,453 of record OZ007556.1, on the reverse strand, counting down.
CGACTTACCTTAACGGCATATCATTTAGTATTCTAAAACTTCTCCTTTTTTACTTGCGACTTGTAGGTCTATAAGGCAAGTTATGCATTCGTAAAAAAATCGAACTCGAGATTTTGATCGAAGTTGACATTACGACGATAGAAAAGACGAAAAAAGTTGAGGTCACAATTATGTCTGTCTATAGGTTCGACTACAACCTAAAAGGGTCGGCCGATTTTCTTTAAACTTGGTAGATTTCATTTTTAATATTTCCCTCCACACGTTTTTTTCTTTTTTTAAGGTACTAGTACGGTCTAGAACGTCAAAAAAAACGTACGATTTTTGGGAATTTTTTTCTCGGAAACTTTATTAGGTAATAACATAATTAGATTAACTGTCCGCAATGAGACAACTTTTTGATGAGTCGACGTTGGGCCCTCTATAATACGGCCAAAATTCGAAAATTAAAAAAAAAAAATGGTTCGTACTCTTGACGCATGCATTCATTATTTAAAAAAAATTATGTTATTACCTAATAAAGTTTCCGAGAAAAAAATTCTCAAAAATCGTACGTTTTTTTGGCGTTCTAGACCGTAGTAGTACCTTAAGACCACAAATAATGGTACCCGCCATACGATTTTTTTTTTTTTGAATATTATGTAATATGTTTTTTTTTTTCTCAAAAACTGCTTGACAGATCTAAAAAAGAAATTTAAACTACTTCATTTAGTCAAGGCTAAGTAATGGTTGAACATTTTTTTTGAAATCCTGGAACCGTTGAACCATTTTTTTCTTTTGTTTTTGTTTTTTTCAAAAACGGTTTAACCGATTTTGATCATTTTGTATGCTAAAGCTCCCCAACAGTTTGGATAGTATTGCGTATTCAAGTCTTAAAAACAAATTGGTTTGGATCTTTTAAGAAATTTTCAAATTTTTTGTTTTGAAAACTTAATATTTCGAAAACGCCATATCCGAATTTTTTAAAACTTGACAAATAAAAGTTTTTTAATAAAATCTACAAAATGTGAGAAACAAAACTTGATTGTACCTAAAAACAGCAGTACCCACCATACACATTTTTAAAAATGGTTTTCGAAAATTGTAGTTTTTTCGAAAACAGCACTTTTAATTTTTATAAAATTGGGATAATGGATTTTAATGAATTTTTTTCTAAAGGAAGCTTCTAAGAATTTTAAAAATTATTGCATTTCAAAACTTAAACTTTTTGGAAAAAAAAATCATTTTTTTTTTTGAAAATTTAATATCCCAACAATGGATCAATATTTTGTTTTGCAATTTAAGTTTTGTTCGAACAATAATAAAAGCTTAAAGTTGGCGTACCAAAATTTTTCCTATATTATGTTTTAAAAGTTTTGTATATAAAAGCTTATTTCTTTAAGAAACCGCTACAACGACTTTAATTTTTGTTCTTGCATAAAATCGTATGTGCTTATAAAATGACATAGCATTCTATTTTTATCTCTTAAGCCTAGTACGCAGATCGAGACAAGACAAATTTTATCTCTACAAAACTTTTCCAAATCTCGCGCAAAAGTTTGAAGTTGGAGAGATGAAATCTAATTTACTGTGTTTTTTAGTGTATCTCTGGAACGCGTTGTCTTACAAAAGTCGTTCATACCTTTTTGGAATCTCCTCTTGATGCTCTCAAGACAAGCATTAACACCTTTTACATAAAACCATTATTGACAAAAATCACTTTCGGCTGTCAAAATTTGTCCCGCAAAATAATGCTTGTAACATTCTTTTTCCTGGCAAAATTTAGTGGAGACATTTTGTAGAGCAATTCACAATAGCATGAATTTTGCGCGCGAGCTGCGTACTGCTCGGAAAAATATCCGAGACAAAATTTGTCCCAGGAAAAAAATGTATGGGAGACAAAATTTTTCCCGATCTGCGTACTATAGGCTTTACTATTAAAACAGTTTCAAAAATGAATTTTATTAACAGTCTTATCTGATAACTTGTTAAAAATTCTTAGTCTATAGCATGAGAGCAGGTTCGTGCGACCCAGTCAAGCAATTTATTTTAAATTCCATTGGTAAAACATTGATTTAATTTAACTGTTAAAACCCAGGTCATTCATCAAGTTTAACGGATATTGTTTTCAAATGAACATGAGCGCCAAACAATCCACTTAGCAGCTTAAGTGGATTGCTTGTTTCTCATGTTAGACAAAACTTCCTTGCAACATTATAAATTTGAGAAAAAAAATTAATAAAATTGACTTTGAGGCTGTAATAAAAAATATTCTTAAGTAATATTAATTAAATAAAAAAAATTGCTATGAGAATAACATTTTTCTTATGTGTGTCTATTTAAATGAACCGCACTGTATCTCAAGACAAACCACAGATGAGATGTTTCTTTATAAAAGCACAAATGTGGGTTTGTCAGAATGAAGGGCGAAAACAAATGGATTTGGTTAATTTATTGAATTGTACTCTCTGGATTAAAGAAATTAATTGCTGATCAATTAGGATGCTTAAAGGGATTAGGTAAATGTTTGTAGGGCTGTCTTTATATAATTGAGCACGTATTATTAACCAGAAAAGAATTTTCTCTGATTAGGGAATTTAATTATTAAATATTAATTGGTATACCTTAACATTTACTTAAGCTCAACATATAATTAAAAACAAACTTAAAAAAAGGAGTAATTGAAAAAGGAAGAGATGGCTTTGAAGTTCCCAGGGTTATAGTTAAATTTACCAGATTAAACTTTAATAGAAGTGATTAGAAATAATTTACCCTATAATAACGTAGCAAATGCTATTCATTAAAATTGTAATAATGCTGTATTGGGCCATTTGACGCTTTGTTATCAATGGCATGATACTCAGACTTTGGGGCAAGTTAATCTTTTTTCTTTTGAATATTTCTGGCTTTTCGTATTAAATACTCATCTAAAAATTCATTTTTATATTTGGCAAGCTCTGCATACGAGTAAATCTAATTTGATTGTTGAAATTAAGAAATTAAATGGAAGAATTCTTTGAAAACTGTAAAAAAAAGTTAGAGTGGAAAAACTTTGGTAATTGTTGATACTCTATGTATACTAAATTCTATTAGACCGAGAGCCCACAGCAATTGTTGGGTGTGATTGATAACAAAAAATAATTAGCATAATTAGTTAGGCCTTTAGTAGTTATTTACAAATGTGAACGTCTTGCATACTCTAGTGGGCGCAATAGTGCATTATAGTGCATCAAGTATGCAGTTCTTTCCTTATTCTAAAAAATTGGGAAAAAAAATTTGCCATAACTTCAAAATGAACAGCTAAGTGCCCTGATTGCAAATATCGAGGTCCATGACGTTTTGAAGGTGGCCTTCTTAGTGCAAGAAGTTGCCTATTCTTATCGCGTCTGGCAGGCAGAAGGCTGTCTGTAAAACGTCTTGGACCTCGATATTTTCAATCAGGGGGCTTAACTCTACATTTTGGCAGAGTTGTTATCACAATTATTTGGATTTGGAAAGAACTGCATACTTAATGCACTATAATGCACTATTGCGCCCACTAGAGTATGCAAGGCTTTCACATTTGTAAATAACTATAAAAGGCCTATCTAATTAAGCTAATTATTTTTTGTTATCAATCACACCCAAAAATTGCTGTGGGCTCTTAGTCTATATTGAGACTAACTTTTGTCCAGGTTAGGCCTATTTTTCCGGAGATTTTCCAGACAAAATTATTAAACAAGAAAATGTACATGATTTTGGAAATGTCTCTTTTTGACTTAAAACTTTTTTTATTTTTTTTTACAGGCTGTGCAAAGTAAACTGTTTGGTTCTAAGGAGATTGTTGCATTATCCTGTGCCTGGTGTAAAGATGTCTACCATAACAAGGAAGCTTGCTTTAATGCAGAACGGATCGGTGAAGAATGCTCATTAGGTAATAAATGATTTTAAATATACAATATTATTTAAAATCAAAAATTATTTGTATACAAGAGGATACTTATAAGCGGGGAGAGTTAGCCTAGAAACCCTCGTTGGAAACGCATCTTTTTAAATTATGAAATATATGAAAGTAGATTTTGTCAAATTTGAAAGATATATCGAGAAACTTAAACCAAGATTGGCTTAACGCGAAAAACATAAATTTATTTACATCTCCGAAACTGTTAGTTAGTTAGGAGGGTTTTGGAACGGTAAAATTGTAGGCAATTAAGTTTTCAATCTCAAGGAGTAACGAAAAAAGATTTTAAATTAAAAATCCTAATTATAATAATGCCGGGATTGTGTTCGTCCGTTTAGTGATCCATAAATTCTGATGATCGAAATTTGTCGCTTTTCCAATTGTTTGTTTCGTTAGTAGAACCCCAATACTTGATAAGTGCATGCATACAAAACCAAGGAGGACACTTTGAACACATGATATAACTGTTTTAGTACACACACAAGACAAAAAAATATCTAAAACCACATTAAAAAAATAGTAAAACGGTATGTTTATTACGCATTTTCCAGAGAAAAACGGAACATGCTAGAAATTGGATATCTCAAAACCCAGATATGATATCAAATTTTTGTAGACGCGATTACAAAGGCAGGTTTTTCTTCTTAAAATACTCGTACTTAATGAAGTTTCTATAATTAGTACGCCTTTTCTTAAATCCCCGATATATGATATAAAAATTGGAGATAGGCCCTTATTGTTGAACGATTTTTACTTACGACTTATAGGTACTATAAGCCAAGCTATGCATTCGGAAAAAAAATCGAACTCGAGATTTTGATCAAAGTTGACATTACGCTAGCGAAGACCAAAAAAGTGGGTCTCACAATTCTGTTTGTCTGTCTATCTGTTGGTTCGACTACAGTCTAAACGGCTGGGCCGATTTTCTTCAAACTTAGTAGGTATGGGTTTTGTTTTTCCCCCCACACTTTTTTATCTTTTTCAAAAATAACGGTATTTACTATACGGTTTTTTTTGAAATTTTATAAATATTTTTTTTTTTCAAAAACTGTCCCACAGAATTTAAAAAAAAAATTATAAAAATTTCATTTAGTTAAAACTAGGTAATGGTTGAAAGAAATTTTTCAAAAAATTGTTATTTTTGGTAGCCCCCCTGGGTCCATTTTTTTTGTTTTTGATTTTTTCGAAAACGGTACAGCCGATTCAAACCATTTTTGTATGCTAAAGCCCCTCCGAAGTTTAAATATTATTACATATTCAAATTTTCAATTTTTAATTTTTTGGATTTACAAAAAAAAAATCAAAATTTTTTTTTTGGAAACTCAATATTTCGAAAACCCCATGGTCAATTTTTTTCAAACTTGACAAATAAAAGTTTTCTAACATAATCTACAAGATTTGAAAAAAAAAAATGTTTTCTCTAAAACTAACGGTACCTTCCATACAAATGTTAAAAAAATGGTTTTCGAAAATCGTATTTTTCTCGAAAAAAGTTCCGAGAATTTTGCTAAAACTTTTTTTCTTTTACTTAATTTTTATTTTTAATTTAAATTGAAATCTAGATATTACTGACTCACTAAAAAACATTGCATTTCAAAACTTAAAAAAAAAATATTTTTCCAATTTTTAGAATTTTGGAAAATTCGATAACTCAAGAACGGCTTAATATTTTTTTTTTTGGAAATTTAACTCTTATTCGTACAATAATAAAACTCAAGATTGGCGTACCAAAATTTTTTCTTAAAAATGTTTTAAAAATTTTGTACATAAAAGCTTATTTTTTAAGGAACCACTACAACGACTTATAATTTTTGTTCTTGCATAAATTCATATTTGCATAGCATTCTGTTTTTATCTCTTACTACTAAAAGAATTTAAAAATTCATTTCATCCTTATGAATAGTTTTCTTTAATAACTTTCGTTTTTGAAATTCCTAGTCTATTACATAGGAGCAAGTTCGTGCGACTCAGTCCTGCATTCTATTTTCTTAGAATATACCCAAAAATCACGCCCTAAAATATTAAGTACGAATTAAGGGATACCCTGTATATAAAACAAGTATTCGCTGCATCCATTTTCGTCTTCACTGTTAGTACTTTGTAGTGTCCCACTGGAGAAAGGCTTACTTTTTTGGAGCCTCTGTTTATTTTATAACGTCTCTGTTACAGCTGCCTTCTGAAAAATTTCTAGAAAACCTTTGCCGATAAGTGCGGAAATATGTATTTCAGGTCTCAGCTGCCTCTTCCTGTAGTTGGCCAATAGGTTGTATAGCTTGTTCACAATAATTGATATAATAATAATTAAAATCTTATGTTTGGCGTCATTGCGTACCAACCATACATTTCGACGTAAAGTTTTACTATTTTTTCCCCAAAATTTTCAAATTTTGTGTTCACTGAACAAAGTCTCTTAAATGATATTGCATTTTTCAATAATATTGATGTCAACCCCTGTGATATTGATCTGATGGATCTTGTGTGGATCTGATAAAAATCTTCTTGAAGTATTCCCGTCATTTGTAATTCCAAAATCGGCTGTGTATATTCTGTTTCGATTCAGCCACAGGTTTTTATCTTCTTGCTTACTCGCCTGCCATTTCTTAATAGGTATTTCCTGTGACAAAAAAGATCCTTGAGAGTTCAAATTTAAATGCATCTGGGTTTTTTATAGTTTCTTTATTTTTATAACACGTCATTATCGATTGCGTGTTTGACGCATCTTTGCACCATTGTAAGCGTCAATGTTTTTCTTAAGTTTTTTATTTGTTTTCAATTTTAAGTCACAATTGTCAAAATTTCCAGTAATCGGTTTTGCATTTGGAAAAAAGCATACTCGATATGTTCATCAAAGTTGACATTACGATGATAGAGAACATGAAAAAACAGGGTCCGGCAATCCGGTATGTTTGTACCTTAACCTAAAGCCTAAGCCACTGGAGCTATTCTCTCAAAACTTGGTACTCGGGCGCTATGTGAAATCTTATTTACTAGTATCGCTTCGTCGGCCTAGAAAATTTTGTCTGCATCGGTCAAAAATCTGAAAAGAACAATGAGTTGAACTGAAAAATAATTAATTATTTTGTTCTAACAAAATATCTGAAACTTAAAATGGGTTGAAGCTATCTCGTAGACTTCTTCTCAGTTTTAACGGAATTATTTGTACAGCTTTGAACTTTCCTGATTTTTGTCATACTTAAAAAATATGTTTTTATTATACTGCTGCGAAGATATTTTTAGCGAATTAACATTATTTCCTTAAGAATCAACCTTAAGATTTTTAATACTTACGACAGTGTAATATCCAACGAGGTCAAATATATTTTTTTATGAGCATCGTTCAATATGGGCATGAACGGAATCGCATTTCATCATACTCGTAGTTTCCAAGTTCAAAATGGTTACGTTTCGATTCTGCCCTCCACAAGTATCACTCATCAGGACAAATGGTTTACCGGTGCAATGTTGCCTAAAATACATAATTATAAAGACATGGTGCCAATTCGTTCGGCCCTCTTCTAGCCATTCCCTCATGCCACATAAAACAGGTAGCTTCTTTGGTTCCAACTTGTATACGGTCAGCTTGTAAACTGCAAACCGTCTTTTATTAAATATATGACTTTCGCATTTACACTAGGCCAGTGCGACAACGTTACAATCTTATTTATTTCTTACTATATTTCTCAAAAAATTTTCAGAAACGTTGAATGTAACGTTGAAAAACCTTTGAATTTGTAGACCATTTTTAATTAGGAAAAACAACTTTGTGTTCGAACGTCGTCATCGTGAATGTTGAGCTGGAATTCTAACTGACTTTTTTGTATTTCTTCGATCAACGAAGTAAGATATTGTATCTGTTTTTTTGGTGTCTCTTAGCTTTTCCCAGAAAGTTGTATGCGAATAATGCCTTGCCTCTTCGTCAAAATAAATGTTACACTTTCTGAGGCATTTTGAATAGTATTTGGGTTGTACACTTTGCGCTTTGACTCTTTTCCAACGGATTGACACATATGACTTCTTACCCGATTGAAATAAAGTCTTTCGAATATTATTTTTCCACGATTTGGGATCAAGCTTTCGCTTTCTTTCTGGTGTATCATCGTTCTCTTCACCAACGCTGTTAACTGTATCGACTTCAATATAAACAACAGCTTAATCAAATCTTAATTGATGACATGACAATTAGTTGTTGAATTTGAAGTACACATGCAGGCGTCAAACGGTTAAAGCTTATTTCTTTAGAAACGTATTTTCATTCAAATTTCTAGAATTTGGGTCATAGAAACGTAACGCCGCATACGTTTGTTTTTTTCGAATTATTTTGAAAAAAATGTTGATACGGCAAGTGGTAACTTCTAAGCTACTTCGCTAAGAGGTACAATTTTTTGCCACAATAAAGAATGCTATATTTTAAGAAATGTAGCTTACCCAGTCCAAAATCGTAAAAAATGTAGTTACGTTCTTATGTCACTAGGGCGACGCACAGTGGTAAAAATGGCATATTTAGGTGGACATTTGGTTCAAATTTTATGTTAATCAATAGACAAACTGGGCTTCATATTGTTATAAGGAATGATTGACAACTATGAAACCACACCATTTTTTTTGTTTGAGACAGTATAACTTGTAGAACAGCGGTCTTCAATTAGCCATTGGTGAAAAACCAACAATGAAAAAAGTTACAATAAAATTCAGTTTGGTGTTAATTTTTTTTTTTTTTTTTTTGAAAAGTGTTGGAAATGGTAAGTACCGTATATCTCTATAATATTGCATTTGAGTTTTATATAAACTATTCTTAATTAGCTTAGCAGCTCGATTTGCTTAGCTTTATCTTTAAAAAAAAGTTTACTAAGCTGCAACTTTTTTTTACCACCTAGTTCCGCGTTCCGGTTTTCGCTGTCCGACAGCTTAATGTGTAAAGATAAAATATTGATTGCATTCTCAACCATATACAACCATATGCAATATATAGGGCGAATTTTCCAGAAAATGACGTTCTCAAGAAAGGAAATTTATGATGTCTGGGTGGAACAATCAGCTAAAAATAAGGATTCTGCTGTACGTCAATATGTGAGTGACCAATCTGTTATAAAAGGTATCAATGATGAGCGTGAAAAAGAACTTTTAATAAATTCGGTGAAAATGTTTTTAACTAAACTGCGTGAAAAATGGGTCGTATTTTCTTTGGTTCGTAAGTATGAAAGAAATCTTCCGTTCTGCTCTTTCAATCAAATGTAGTCCTTTCTTCTCGCAAATATGAGCACTAGCTGGTATTGAATATAACTCAACCGTTTCCCTTATATACACCGAAAACTATTAAAAACTTACTTGAAATGACAAATATTTTTTTAAACCTTCAATGATTCCAGTTATAACGAATGATAAGTCAATGATTCTCCAAAAAACGAGGGCTTGTGTTTTCTTTCCAATCTGTGTTATTGTTTACTTTTATTTACTTTAAAAGTCTTCATTGGCATAATCCTTACCGGTATGAAATAATACAGGGATAACTTAAATGCTGTTTTCTTAGGCAAGTTGAATTTGTTTTAAGCGATACAATTAAAAAAAAAATTTCTAGCTTTAAGATAGTTCTAAGTTTTGAATTTAATAAAAATTAATTTATAAAAAAAATCAAAAAAATGTAGTTTTTATGAAAAGCTTTTTAAGTTAACAAAAATTATTATTTTTTTTTTTTGTGGACATTTTCAGTTTTTTGGTGTACATAAACATATAAAAACGTGTGTTGGAAAATTACTTTTTTTTATTTGAGCTGATAAGGAGAGTACTCGATTTTTAGAAAGAATAAAAATAATGAGAACACAATTTTTTTAGTTAAATTATTTATATTAGGTATTTGATCTTTTCATCACGATTTTTAGCCTAAATCCTGTTTGGAACCTTTGATTTCTCTAAAATGACGACTCTATTTGAAACTAAAAACAAACAAATAAATAAATAATTTTTTAGAAAGTTGTATTTCAACACAAGATTCTAAAATGAGTTGTGAACCATTTTTTTCAAAACTTAGCAATTAAATATATGAATATTTTACCTTCATTTTACAAAAAAAATTGTCAAAATATCTCAACTCGTTCAAAAGTTATGAGCCCATGTCCACCTAAATATGCCATTTTTACCACTGTGCGACGGCTTGTGGTCGAAATTCGACCATTTGTACTTACATATATTTAATCAGTGAGCTCAAGAAATTAAAATACATAAATGATATGATATACTTACACGTAAAGTTCATTTAATGATCCAATACTTCCGCGTAAACGATATTTTTTGTAAATATTCTTTCGTCATTTGCTAAATGTCCTTGACCTCTGCATTCAGAAATATAAAATTTCAAGCCATCAAATTGATTGTACCCTACTTGCCGCGACATATAATTGAAAATTGACCATGATTAAAAACTGGTTGCCGTAATAATATTCCAACTCTAACGAATGTTTGCCCTTGTGACTTATGTACTGTCATTGCAAATGCAGGAATCACTGCAAATTGAGTCCCTTGAAAGCTAAATGGCAAAATTGTTCCAGAATAACTCAAATTGATTCGCGGAATCAAAATTCATTGATTCTTAGAGGTTCCAGTCAACACTTCGCAATCAATGGTATACTCAATGCAAGTCCTTCAAACGCAATCTTTTTCCATTGACTAATGCTTTTGCCGTATTCAAATTTCTAATTAATAGAAAAGTGGAATTTACTTTCAATGCTTAGTTATGTGGTGACAAACCACATTCAAAGAATTCAAAAGCTCTACTGGGTAATTATTGATTTCAGAGTCATTGAGGGCTATCGTGAACAAAAGTTCCTTCGGAATTCTCCCCATCTTCCAAAATGGGAAATAACAATATTTCTGCACTGTTCACTGAAAGCTGGCTGGTGGCCTTTTGAAATGAGAGCCAAAGGCCCTATGAAACTTAATTCCCAATATCAATAAATTCCAAGGGAAACTAACGACATTATTCAAGTTTACAATTTTTAAGGTTATGAAAAATTCCGAGGGAAATTTTACTGACGATAGCCCCCATTATCACAAATTAATTTACCATAGCTATAATACATTGTCTGTTCACCTGGTACGATTCAATGTATCATTATTATTTAACGAACAATCTTAATTTGTGGGCGCTAAGACAACAGAGTTAAACATGCGATCAGATAGAATGTTTTCTACAATGTTACTTTCTTTCAGAAACGATCGCACCAAAAAAGGGTTAAAATCAATATTAGCCGTGTTTTATTATCACCAAAGATCCATATGGATTTATCTTTGAAAATAAAACGGTTCGGATCATAGTGACAGAAGTATTTTATGCTCTTCTCTCTTTTGCTTATATTTGTTGATTTTCAAATTTGTCGTTTTTCTTTACACTAAAGCTTACACTACCTTACCATAAAAAGCCATCTACTCGCCAGTGTAATAACTAATTTTTGGATCTTTGAAATAGATCCCGACAGAAAACAGGATTAGGGGAGAGTGGGGCACATTTGAACACTTTTTGCTTTCCAGACTGATAAAACCTAAAATATTCGATCAGTTGGCCTGATATTTTACTCACATGGAACAGTGGTAGTGACGTTCAATTTAGAAAAATATTTGGTCCATTTAACGAAATATTTATATTGAATTTTTATCTCCAATCAATACAGGTTCTTATGTTCAAATGTGCCCCATGTATGGGGCAGTTTTGAACTTGGAAGGGGCACTTTTGAACAGTGATATATTTTTTTTTACTGAATAAAAGAGCTTATAAATTTTATTTTTATATTAATTTTTTAATAAGAACTTATCAATAAAACTCAAAATTAATACTTTTGTTATATCATATTCATGTATTTGTAGAAAAAAAACAAAAGTCCACAAAGATTAATAAGAAAACAAAAGCTAAATCCAAAACTTGGATTTTTAAGTAAAATCTGGGTTTTAAGTGAATAAGAATAAGCTTAAACTAGCTAGTTAAAGATGTTTTCTAGTAATAGCTATTTTAAAATAGCCAACGCTAAGTTTATTTAGTTTTAACTTGTTTTCCAAGCCTAAGCTTCAATTGCAGTTTTTGAACATGTTCAAAAGTGCCCCAACACGCTTGTTCAAATCTGCCCCAACTGTTCCAGTGACATAAAATTTATTATAAATATTAAACTGAAATATATCCAGTAAAAAATTACCGCAATTAGGTTTAAAATTTATTTTTCCTCCAAAAAAAATGTGTTCCTGTTTTAAGTAATTTTTGTTTAAACTCTTACAACTAAAAAAACGAAAACAAAACACTTCCACTAGTAAAAGTACCCTTCACCTCTAAGTCCGAGAGACAACTGAGATATTCAAGGAAAGTCAATGACGTTTATGGATATGGTATTGACAGGTTAAAATTTTAAATTACTTTTAAAAAAGAGTAATAAAGTAAAATTTTATAAGCATTGTTCAAATGTGCCCCGTGTTCAAATGTGCCCCACTCTCCACTACATGTTAATACTTAATCCAGATCCACATACCATACATATATTTGTAGATAATAAAACGCACCTATTGTTTACCTGTTTTCACTTTTTTGCAGCTTTTGGCTCTACTCATTGTAAGTATATTTACTCTGTTCGAAACGAAACAACAAAGATTGAATGTGAGCAACATGAAACACGTTGGAAGTGAACTTTGTTGACAAACAGCTGTGTATTTTAGACATTTTATATGCAGAATCCATGATTTTTATTTTTCTATTTTTTAATGCAAATAGTCGACGGATTCACATAATCTCTTCTGATGGCACTTTTCATCAAATTTATCTTTCAAATGGTATATTTTTCATTGTCGTGCGTTCAGTTTAAGTATATTAAAAAGGAACTACAAAAAAAGTGTTAAGGGATTAATATATAGATTTCTAAAACGGCCCTAACGATTTTGATATACAAAAATTAGGTGTGCTATTGAAGGCATGAAAAAACATTTAAGAAAAAATGTTATGTACGATTTTTTTGATTTTGGACTTTGTTTCTAACCAGGCCCGGATTAATAGGGGGGCTAGGGGGGACTGAAGCCCCGGGCCCCGCGTAAACGAGGGCCCCATCCCATTAAGAAATTTAAACCGTTAAACAACGATATTCAAACTGTACAATCTAATAAACCCCAAAAATAAAAACCAAAATTAGCTGACCCCACAAAATCCAAAGCTATATACCCTAAATACGTTAACCCATATAGAAGGGGTTTTTGTATGGTTACATACATGCAGTGTACCTGCGAAGCTTCATATATTTATGAATTTTTGAATCAGACCAAAAACATAAATGTTAAAAAAAGAGCCAAGTTCTTCTATACAAAAACCTTTGTGTAACAAGTCAGCCGTGAAAAGTACTGAGATCTAAAAGTACGCCAAGTTCTTACTTCATGAAGGTTTAATACCGAATATTTAAAGTAGAATAATATTAAAACAGCTACAATGTATTAGAGAAATTTTATTATTTGATGATTATTGACTAAAATTTGATGGGTTCACTTGTCAAGTTTTTAAAACCTTTCGAATTTGGGCATAAAAAAACTTGCCAAGTAAGCCCATCAAATTTTAGTCAATAATCATCAAATAATAAAATTTCTCTATTACATTGTAGCTGTTTTAATATTATTCTACTTTAAATATTCGGTATTAAACCTTCATGAAGTAAGAACTTGGCGTACTTTTAGATCTCAGTACTTTTCACGGCTGACTTGTTACACAAAGGTTTTTGTATAGAAGAACTTGGCTCTTTTTTTAACATTTATGTTTTTGGTCTGATCTCACTTCTTTTTGCAAAGATTTTAATATTTTGCCATGTCAAAATCTCGAAAGATACGGAAAGATAGAAGGATGTACTCAACTTAGTTTAAAGCTTCCTATTTCTTTTGGTATATTTTCTTTTTGTTATTGGTTGTTTTGATTTGCGCTTCAATTATTTCTTCTTGTCCTGGCAAGATACCTAACACTAACACACCTACCTTAATTACGGCAATCAGAAGTGCTCCATATGAATTAAAAATTTTCTCAGAAAGTGGGTGCATACCACGCCCCCCGAATAGAAAACCCCAATTTTTATTTTTGGTCCTTTATATGCAATTTAAGCCCTACCGTTCTACCAAATTTCATTGTTCTACTGCAATCGGAAGTGCGCCATGTATAATTTACATCAGTTCTGAGGAAGTGGGCGGATACCACGCCCCTGAATGGAAAATTTCATATTTTATATTTTTTTCTTTGTATGCAATTTAATTCCTACCACTTTACCAAATTTCATCGTTTTACAGCACTTGGAAGTGCTCCATTCAACCAACAACAATTTGGAGAAAGTGGGCGGATACCACGCCCCCTGAATGGAAAACCTCAATTTTTATTTTTGGTCCTTTATATGTATTTTGACCCCTTCCGTTGTACCAAATTTCATCGTTTTACAGCAGTCGGAAGTGCTCCATTCAACCAACACCAATTCGGAGAAAGTGGGTGGATACCACGCCCCCTGAATGGAAAACCTCGATTTTTATTCTTGGTCCTTTATATGCAATTTGAGCCCTACGGTGCCACCAAATTTCATTGCTCTACTGCAATCGGAAGTGCGCCATATATAATTTACATCAGTTCTGAGGAAGTGGGCGGATACCACGCCCATGAATGGAAAACCTCAAACTTTATATTTTTTCTTTGTATGCAATTTAGGCCCTACCGTTTTACCAAATTTCATCGTTTTACAGCAATCGGAAGTGCTCCATTCAACCAACACCAATTCGGAGAAAGTGGGCGGTTACCACGCCCCTTGAATGGAAAACCTCAATTTTTATTTTTGTTCCTTAATATGCAATATAAGCCCTATCGTTCCACCAAATTTCATTGCTCTACTGCAATCGGAAGTGTGCCATATATAATTTACATCAGTTCTGAGGAAGTGGGCGGATACCACGCCCATGAATGGAAAACCTCAAACTTTATATTTTTTTCTTTGTATGCAATTTAAGCCCTACCGTTTTACCAAATTTCATTGTTTTAAAGCAATCGGAAGTGCTCCAATCAACCAACACCAATTCGGAGAAAGTAGGCGGATACCACGCCCCCCTGAAGGAAAACCTTGGTGTTTATTTTTGGTTCCTTATATGCATTATAAGCCCTACCGGTTCACCAAATTTCATCGTTTTACAGCAGTAGGAAGTGCTCCAATCAACCAACACCAATTCGGAGACAATTCGTAGAAAGTGGGCGGATACCACGCCCCCTGAATGGAAACTTTCAAATTTTCGATTTTTTCCTCTGCTTGCATGACAAGACCTACCGTTGTGCAAAATTACAAGATTCTTCGATGTCGGGAAGTGCTCCATAATTTTGATGATCTGTCAGTCAGTCAGTCAGTCAGTTACGGTTTTTGTGATTTTTGAGGCCTTATATCTCAGGAACCGCTTGTGCTATAAAATTTGGTGAGGCGCCTGTGCCTGACTAGCTTAGCAAATATTCGGAATTTGAAGTTTCTGACTTTAGTGGTACTGAAGATAGGGAGGGGTCAAAAATCGCCTGAGTTTGTTCCTGTAAAAAAGGGTGTAGTGCCAGAACTTGGCTGGGCACTACCGTGCCCTTTGATATTACAACAATATAATATGAAGCTTCGCAGGTACACTGCATGTATGTAACCATACAAAAACCCCTTCAATAGATTTAAAACTTGACCAGAGTCAAATCTTTCATTAAAATCTCCCTCCTTATAATATACAACGAATTGTTGGCTTATAAACAGAGTTCGGATAAATAGAAAGAAACCGAATTTACAACAACAAAACTTGAATGACTAATAAAAACGCTAGTCCTCAAGTGATGATTGATAAACGATAAAACCTAAATTGGGATGGACCTGATCATGTGGTCTCGGTAGCGTGATGCGTAGGGCATTGGCTTCTGACGACGCTAGGTCTGGGTTCAAATCTCAGTCAAGGCAAAAAGTTTTTCGATTAAACTTGATATTATAAAGGCTAAGCACCACTAATAAAGGAGTCTGATGATCGGCTTGGCAACCTTGAAATAGCTATAACTCCAGCCAAATAAGAACCCACTTGGTGGTAGTTCATTCAAGTTGTTGTTGTAATATTCAAAAATTCGTTAACCCATATAGCCCAACTCGCGATTAATCCCATTAACTTTAAACCCACATAGCTCAACTCGCTATAGTCTCCAAAAAGTCAAACCCATATAGCCCAAAACTGTAAACTCAAAAAATATTAAATCTATGCAACCTAATTCAGCAAAGGGTTGCCAGATTGAAAAACAAATTGATACTAGTGTGGTAAAATTTAGAATTGTTAATTTCCACAAGTCCGTTTTGAGATTAACAAGCGAAATATGGCGATACAAGTTTTGCCGCAGAAGTATTGAATCGTATTTTTCGACACAACGTACGTAAAGTTGAATTTTCCGAAACGCTCCCGTGTGCAAAATTCAACTTTACGCATATATCTATTATTTATAATTTATACTTACTCATTCAATCGATTGCGAAATGAACACATTTAATTTTTCAAAAACGTTAAAAAGAGGAGCCCCTGATAAATAATTAGCCCCGGGTATCAAAAATTCTTAATCTTATCGGGGGTTGGAGCACTTGGGGGATAGCTTCTTGGATTTTCGATGCGTCAACTCCTCGACGCATCGTCTCTGAGAGCGTGGACTCCTAGCGCCCTGGGTTATTGGGGGTTGGCTCGCTTAGGGCTTAGGACGCGACTTATGTTTTTTTTCACATTCGAGAAAATAAAAAAAAACAATTTATTTTTAAACTTTTTATTTTTCACGTCTTTATTCAACTTGATGATCTTAACAACTGAACATTACAAATTTATTAAAACTTAACTAAAGCAGTTTATTAATTTCTATTTCAGCTGAATTGCAATGTCTCGAAATAATATCGTATTTCTGTGTGCATTGCATTTCCGCTGGGAAAATTATTTTAATATGATCTTATGCTACAATTCCCAATTTATGGGAATTTGAGATTTTGTCAACACCGTTGGATGCTTTGACATAACCCGCGCTGGGTTATGAGGGGTTGGCTTGCTTGGGTTTTATATCTTTTTAGGGGGCCTCAAATTTGGAATAGCCCCGGGCCCCCATTTTCTTTAATCCGGGCCTGTTTCTAACGGCTCTAACGATTTTGACCAACATTTTTGTACAGGATCTCCTTTGAATTTAAAATTTCATGCATTTGAACATTACGTTCGATCTAGTCGTGCATTTTATTTTATTTTTTATCAGGCACACAAAGAAACAAAGTTGGTGGTTTTCCAAATCGGAATTTCGATATCAATATTTTGACCAAGTTTAAAAATACTTTCATGATGAGTTTGGTCATTCATTCATTCGATGAACTGATACAAATCTTCGTTGAATCATATGCAGTGGTGCCGTAAAATAACGCTGATTTCGGAACAGAACAGTTTTCGTTAACATGGGCCAGGTTACTCCAAAGTTGGCCTTTTCTTAAATCTCCGAAAAATATTGTATATAGACTTATACTGGAAAACGAATTTGCTGTAAGAACATACCCAAAACTCATATCCTAAAACATCTCAACGAATTAGGGCATATCGATCCTGATAATTGTATTTTTCCCGTTTATTGCTGTAACTGATGATATTTGTACTTTAAATACAATCACCCATGTGGTTGGTCTTATCCTCATTCTCCTTCAGAAACTTCATTATCAAAATATTCAATAACTGTAATGCTGAACGCACTTTCCACTCGCAAATATTTTCTCATATCCAGAATGAATATCGAATATATCGATATAAAACATCTAAGGAAAGGAAAGGAACATTCATAGAAGGAATTCCTTACAAAACCATGTCTGCTCCTCTTTATCAACTGGTTCCATTATACAATGTCTGTATTCACTTGAACTCATCGTTGTCACACAAAATGGCTGACGCAGCATACATACTGGACGAACATAAAAGATATCAAAAGGAATCTGAGTGCTTGTAAAATGATAAAAGTGAATGCGGTTGTTTCAGGCATTGAACATTTTCCAAAAATTAATGAAAGATATTATAGAAGAGTGTTTTTGGTCCGCATTTAATTGAAAACCTTTTAGATATAAACTTTTGGCAGTGGCTTCGTTTGAATGATCCAACAGGAAATTCCTGCCACATAGATGACACTGGGGGAATCCAAACTCCCGGGTTTTAAATCACCCTTCATACTTTCTTTTCTGATGCACCGTGTTTGTATTTATAAATATATCAATGAAGGACGCAGCAAGCAGACCAGACTTAACTCATTCAGTTACAGGGATTAGGAACGACGACTATGTCTATGTCAGCAGTAAAGCTACTTCTAACTTCTAGCTGCATATTGTTGAACTTCGTCCTGACTCAAATTTACTATCTTTTGCAATAGAGATTGCTTGGCTTAATGCCCGTTACTTTTTGAGACAGCGAAAATCCGTCGTGCCATAGTTCCGTTTAGATAAAATCCTTGACGAACAAAAATTGAAAGCCATTTAAAATTGCATCTGTGATGAAAGGGATATTGATTTTTTTTGTATTCACTTCTGGGTTTTCTTTTTTTTTTTCATTTCTTGTTTTCCACAGGAAACTACTCTCCGATTATTGTGCCACCATCGTGGATCGTTAAGCTCCCGAATAAGGGAAATTTCAAATCATCCCTGAGGAATAATAAACGCAAGCCATCGAGTAAGAAGAAACCAAAAGAAAAAGAAGCCAGGGCTTTCATTGTGAAACCGATTCCATCACCTGAGGCAATACCTGTGATAGTATTTATAAATCCTAAAAGTGGTGGCAACCAGGTAAGGGGAAAGGGGTTGTTGTTTTGAGTTTGGGAGCTTGTCAATATTGTGGTAATTGTATGTTTTTTTTTTTTTTTTTTGTTTCTTTTCAATTCCAAACAGGGAGTCAAACTGTTGGGTAAATTTCAATGGATTCTCAATCCACGACAGGTTTTTGATTTAACACAAGGTGGTCCGAAAATGGGGTGAGTAGAGTATAAGTATTTGTTTTTTGTTTATTTTCTCCCTTTAAATACAAAAGCGTTCTTGTTTCATTGTTTGATTGTATCGAATTTTAAGTCGCAACTTTAAAATCAACAAGTTCGCATAACCTAGAAAAGTTGTACAAGAAGTGGGATGAAATGGAAACCGGATAACAAAGCCAACCTAACCAAAAGCTAATAAATTAGTACTTTCAGTTTACAAAGGGAATTTTTTGAACACAATTATTTCGTTCGCATTATCTCAAACAATTATTTGTACAGTGTTTTTCAATTAGCGGGTAGATTTTGGCCTCCTGTGGCGGCCATGTTGTTTTCGTAACATATGGCAGATTATTCAGTAACTGATGTTGGACGTGGTGGTCTTTCACGGTCGACTCTTCAATATTTGGTGTCGAAATTTGAGAGGACCAGTTCCATAATTAATCAGCCAACATTGCTACGTCAGAGGAAAGCAGGAGTGGCCGAGAATATCGCCACAGTCCATGAAAATGAACAGTAGAATCCGAAGCAGTGGATTCCTTGCCGTGTATAAGAACGCGGCCTTTCGCAGACTTAAAGTTCGCGAATTTTGCGCCGGGGTTTCATCTTTAGCGACGAAGCACATTTTAAGATGAATGGCTGAGTTAACCAGCAAAATTTTCGCATATTGGACGGGACGATTATAACCCACACGAGGCTCATCAGGTGACAGTGAATCCTCAAAAAGTAACCGTTTGCTGTGGATTTTAGGCTGGCAGCGTCATTGGTCCGTACTTTTTCAAAAACGTATTTGGTGAGACGGTCAATGGCAATCGTGCCACTCAGCCACAATTGACATTTTGCATGAACGATTTGAGTGTAAAGGTTACCCTCGAAGAGTTGACGTAAATTGGCCGCCAAGTTCATGCGATTTGACCCCGCTAGACTTTTTTTTGTGGGGTTTTTTGAAGTTGCAGGTCTATGTGAATAAACCACTATCGACCGATGCCCTTAAGGTGAAGCTAGCAAAGACCATAGCACAAATTCAGCAGAATCTTTTCGGTAGAGTAATTGAAAATGGGACCTTGGATCCGTGTCACCGTCAGAAGAAGAGGCGTTTCTTTGAACGATATTATATTTCATATATGGACCTTTCAAATAAAAGAAGAATTTTGTTAATACCTCGCACATTTACTTACTAACATACTTAAGGTGGCGGGTTGGACGAGGACCTCAACAACAACAAGCCTCTCCAGCTTGTTCGGTCCCTAGCTATCTGTCTTCAGTTTCGCACTTCAAGTTGGTTGAGGTCCTCTCCCACTTGTGTGCGCCACCTGAGTCGCGGACTTCCTCTAATGCACCGTCCCTCGAGGTTGGATTCGAAGACTTTATGGGCCGGAGCATTAAGGTGCATTCGCTCTACATTACCTAGCCAACTCAGTTGTCGAACTTGAATTCGTTTGACGTCCATGCAGACGGGACCAAAGATCACACGGAAAATGCTCCTCTCAAAACATCATAAGGCATTCTGGTCCATTTTCGACAAAGTCCATGTCTCTGCACCATAGACAAGGACCAGAATGATGAGAGTTTTATAGAGGGACACTTTAGTTGCTCAAGAGAATACTTTGCTACTCAATTGCCTTCTTAGCCGAAAGAAGCAGGGATTGGCAAACGTCATTCTCCGTTGGATTTCAACAATGTCCATTACTACCTCAAAATTATAGCTATCTATGATGATATTCTGTTGAAGACGTCCTTTCTTGATGACAGCCATCATTGACCGTTAAACTAATCTTCGCTTCTGTCTCAATGCTCACAAATGCGCCACACGTTTTTTGTTTTTCCAATTATGTCAATGTCGTCGGCGAATCCGAGTAATTGGACGGACTTTTGAAAGACTGTGTCTCTAGTGCTAACACGTGAGTTTTGCACTATTCTTTCGAGAACAATGTTGAAAAAGTCGCACGAGAGAACATCGCCTTGTCTAAAACCTTTTCAAATGCATCGTTAAGATCTTTTCCGATCTTGAGGGAGCAGCGTGCATTCTCCATCCTCCACAAACGGACCAGCTTATCAGGGATGCCAGAACTAGATATTGCTCTATAAAGCTCGTTCATATAGTAGATACGCGGCTTAGAAATCAATGAAAAGGTGGAAGGTGTCGATTTGAAGACCCTGGGTATTTTCTAAGACCTGCTGTAATGTGAATATTTGATCGATGATGGACTTTTCCAGTCTAAAGCCGCACTGGATATGGATCTATCAGGTTGTTGGCGAAAGGCTTCAGACGTTCACGCAATGTTACAATCATCGGGCATGCTTTCTTCCGACCAAATTTTGCAGATGAGGTAGTGTCGCTAGGCTGTCAGCTCCAGCGGCTTTGTTGTACTTGAAATTCGATATAGCTATCTTCACTTCATCCAGGTCGGGTGGGCGCTATTGTTGATTTGCGTCGCCGAAGTCGAATGGTACTATCTCTATAGCAGTAGCATTTTCTTCTTCAGTTTGGAGAAATGGTTTTTTTCATATTCTCAGCATAGACTAAAGTTCTACTAGGATTGTTCCTTCATCAACCGATGACCTAGAAACCATTCGTTGTCATTGCTGACACTGCAGAATGTACCCCAGTACTTGGTTCATCCCTCAACCCACCACCCGCCGATCTTCCTTTCCATACTGCCTAGTCCTATGCGCAGTCAAATTCACATCAAAACGTGTCGCATTAATTTGCCTTTGGAATTGAGACTCATTTCTGTGCCATCCAACAGAGATACCTTCGAATGGCACAGACACACATGGATACAGTATCAATCGTCAACCACTTGACGACAGCCACCAAAGATACTTTTCTATGCAATGGGTACACAAGCACACATACCCCATATAGCCATATGAGGTATCGTCATCCAGTGTATAGCAGGTACACATAGCATACCATGGGTATGGCTAAGCGGCTCGCGACGACGCAGGCCTTGCCCACTTATCGAAACTGGATACTTCTTGTCGCCAGTCAATCGTCGCTGTCCTATATTTATCTTGGATAAATACTGCGCGGCGCTGTCATAAATGTAGGTCTTGGAAGAACTTATGATAATTGATAACGATGGCTAACCCTCCTACGTCTTCGGTCGCTCCCACGGATCTTGACAATTGCTGCTGGTGTCGGCACATTCCTGCTGGTGTGCCGTTGGATATTGAAGGCATGGAGATGGTACCAGCTACTTGACTCCCTACACTTGTGGGAGTTTTGGTGACGCTGCATTTTCGGACGTTGGTCGGTGGCTTGCCGGTGAGCAACTTGGTTGCTTGGGAGAAGTTGAATTTGAATGGTCCTAGACGTCGCAGCTCCGCGCAACAATACATCGACGAAGATATTCCCGAAAATTTGGTGCCTCCTTTGAGGAATAATTGTGACTTGAATTCGCGTGTCCCTTGCGACAATTTTGACTTGAATTCGCGTGTCCCTTGCGACAATTATTGTGACTTGAATTCACGTGTCCCTTGCGACCATTAAATTTAATTAATTTAGCTGTGTTCCCCCGACCATTCCGACCATACAACGGTAATTTAGCATGGCTCATCTTGCGAAGCGGTCAGCAGCGTGCACTGCAATCAAGCGGATGCACCTCAGCATCACAACCGGTGACGTGTGTAGTTGGGACGCGGTCCGGTTGCAGCTGGAACAGAGGTCATTGCACCAACAATACGAGCGGTTCCAGGTAGCGCACGAAGTCGCGCTCACTGAGGTCGGTGAGGCGGAAGATGCCAACATTGCGGCCCATGACGCATTACTCAACATAGAGGCGCAATACATTGAGGCGTCAGCGGTGTTGAGGCGTCAACTGGTAAAGTTGCAACCCCCGATGAAAGAGGATCATCAGCGTGATCATTCTGCTCACCTCTCTCGACGCTCAGCCGTCTACACGGCCATAAAGCGGATCCACACGGAGATCATAACCGCATATCTGAACGCCTGGGATCTCATCAGGATCGACCTGGAGAAGCAGTCGCTAGACTTCCACTACGAGCGGTTTCAAGTGGCTCACAACGGGTCACTGACGGAAGCGGGCGATGCAGACTTTGGGGACCATGACTTCCTCCAACAGTTGGTCGTGATTTGGTAGAAATAAAATAAATACTTTTGAAGAATAAAATTGTGTTGGCAGATTACCCATTTTTCCGGATTTTCAGGTCACGGTCCGAACTCCGCTTTGTCTAGTTTCGCGGACGATATTCCCGAACAATGATGTTTCCTTGATCGTCCATGCAGGCTTAGGCTCAGGGACTGTATCCTTGTGATGTTGTTTTTACCTTTTGGTAAAACATCCGAACCTCATTCCTGCTAAGGCACCTCTATATTTCCTTGATCGAGCGCTTCTTCTCTTCTCTTCTGCTCGTACTTGATGCTGGCGGAATAGGACTTCTTAAGAGGTTCTTAGAAATTCGATCGAAAAAGGACCTTGCGATCTCTTGCGATTGTAAACGCCCAACGTCAATCTTCCTCGCAGTACTTTCTTCTTTTGGCTTGGGTCGGGATATCCTCAGGCGAACGTTGGCTACAACTAGATAGTAGTCCGAGTCGATGTTAATCCCTCGGAATGGGCTCTATACTAGAGAAGTGCCTTGCGTCGATCGCAATGTGGTGAATCTGGTTCACGGTTGATTGATCAGGAGATCTCCATGTCCCTCTGTGAATATCGGGACATATTGGAAATGCGTACTTGCTAGCAGAACGTCCGCCCCACAGCAAAGTCGATGCAGGTGTCGTGCAGGCTATACCTTTCAATCGTTTCACCAAAAAAGTCATCTCTTCCTAGCTTAGCGTTAAAATCTCCAAGGATAGTTTTAGTGTCTTAACTAGGGCACTACTCATATGTTTTATAAATTAGCTCGTAGAATATGCCTTTGGTGTCTTCATCTCTCTCAACTGTTGGGGCATGGGCGCAAATTAGGCTTATAGGTGAATTTTGCCTTGATCCGGATTGTCGTGAAGCGCTCGTCCACACAGTTGAAACTCAGGACTTTTTGCCGGAGCCTAGTTCCAACAACAAATCCGCATCCAATTAAACGCGGCTTGTGATCTCGATAGCTGCGTCCCATTGCCTTTTTTTTTAGTTTAGGGCTTCTGCTAATTGTTCAGCTGCAAGTGATCTATCAAGGGAGCTAACACTCCACCTACAGATCCGAAGTTCGTTGTCCTTATTTCTTTTGTGTTTTGTGATCATTATGGGAAACAGTTCCCTGATAAAATTTGTGAATATAAGAATTATATTTTTTTTTTAATTCAAATTTTTCAGTTTAGAAATGTTCCGAAAAGCTCCACAACTTCGAGTTCTTGCATGTGGTGGCGATGGTACAGTGGGATGGGTACTCTCCGTTTTGGATCAAATTAATATACAACCGCCCCCAGCTGTGGGTGTTCTGCCACTTGGAACGGGCAACGATTTAGCTCGAGCCCTCGGATGGGGAGGCGTAAGTTGAAAATAAAAACTACTGTATAAACGTTTTTATGGACCTACATTTGCTTATTTTTCTCAACAGGGTTACACCGATGAACCTATTGGAAAAATTCTGTTCGAAATCGGTATGTCCAATACCATATTGTTAGATCGATGGAGTGTTAATGTCACTCCAAATCCGGAGGCCGAACCAACTGAAAAGGGCAAGGACAACCTTCCTCTTAATGTTATCAATAATTACTTTTCCTTCGGAGTTGATGCTCATATTGCCTTAGAGTTTCACGAAGCACGTGAAGCTCATCCGGAGCGATTTAACTCGCGTCTCCGCAATAAAATGTACTACGGCCAAATGGGTGGCAAGGATTTGATATTGCGGAAATACAGGAATCTTGCAGATTGGGTTACTCTCGAAGCCGACGGCGTTGATTATACACCAAAATTGAAGGAAGCACGTGTCCATGCAATACTCGTACTAAATATCCCGAGGTAAGTGATGCTAAATGGTTTTTGTGATTTATTGGAAAACTATATACCTTTTTTTATTTTGTGTTTCTTGTAGCTATGGAGGTGGCACTCATCCGTGGAATGATTCTTTTACCAAGTGTGTCCCTGCAACGGACGATGGAATGTTTGAAATTGTTGGACTTACAACGTACCAGCTGCCATTCCTTCAGGCCGGGGCCCATGGAACTTGCATAGTTCAATGCAAGAGTGCGAAAATCGTCACCACCAAGACAATTCCAATGCAAGTTGATGGTGAGGCATGTCGTGTTAAGCCGTCGATAATCGAAATCGATCTGCTCAACAAGGCGGTAATGCTGGCCAAGCGAAAACACGGACGAGTGAATGTGGCGTAAGTGTTTTTTTATTTTTTTTTTTTTTTTGTATTTTGTCCTCCAGAGATAAACTTAGTTAATGAACTTGCTGGGTGAAAAGTGGGATGAAATTAAAAATGTTGTTTTCATGATACTTGTGCTGGCCGTGGGGGCTTGGAGGTTATATTGATTTTTTTATATGACAACGTCTGCAGATTTTTAATTGAACGTTCGGCATGGTGACATACTTGATTGGCTTTTAATGAAATTGAAACGAAGACATCAACTTCTGCTTCCGGTATCAAGTCGACTACATACAAGTCTGGTATAAAAAGTGTACAAAAATAACCTTCAAGCAAAGTTCATAAGGTTTTTTTTTTGTTTTTGGAAGCTCGCGCAAGTTTAAAGATTCAACCTTCCATCAACATTAGAAAATATTTCTCAATGTGGATAGGTGTGCGAGAGTGGGTTTTCCTCTTATTGAACTGACTTAACAGGCTCTGGCTTTTTCTGTGACTAAATTTTGATATCTTTTCCCTTAGAACCGCTGGTCTGGATCCATTGCATATGAACATCCTTCGCATAACAATGCCGAACTACGAGCAATATCATTACGACAAGGACATGCTTAAAAATACAGCTGTCAATTTAGGCAACGTGGAAATAGATCCTGTCTCGGATTTGGAACAAGTACGAAATACAATCAACAAATTCTTTGAAGAATCCACAAGCTATCCAAAGATGTCACAAGAATGGTGTTTTGTCGATTGTAAGTATAAATACACTTATCTATGTATCTCGTGTCGTCTGGTGTAATGTGGTATGGTGTGAAGTGATGTGCTGTGTCGTGTCATCGACTGTGCACACTAATCAATATTGCTGTGTTGGAAATGCTCGTTCTTGAAGAAAATTGTTTCTCTTTTCGAGTGATACTGCATGGAATGGTGCAATAGGAACCCGAAAGATTTCAACACAGTACCCCACAACACACCACATCTTAGAAATATGGTTCTACGCATATGAAATACATGAAATTGATAACGACACACCACACGAAATATATGTGGTTCTGTCTTAGAATAAAAACTTATTAACTCTTGACATTTTATTTTATTTGTAGCTTGTACAGCAGAGCGTTTCTTTCGTATCGATCGTGCACAGGAGCACCTACACTATATTACCGACATCGCAACGGATGAGGTTTATGTCTTGGATCAAGAATGCCCGACATTACCTCAAACACCAGATCAAGAACGGGCGTTTGCAGCTTTTCAACAGCGACAAGAAGAAAACGAACGTCGAAATATTGACCAGACTGGACGTACGTCCAATACGGGTATGGCAACGCTTCCGTTTTGTAGTAAAAGAATGTTCTTGCATTACCATTTCTATAAAAAAAATTTCCAATTGTAAAGTAATTTTTTTTTTATGGCTGTATGCATGCATATATGAATATGAGGTGTTTTGTTGATAATTTTCCTTCTTTATTAATCCTTTCGTATATTGTTGGTGTTAATGTTATTTGTTTATCCTGTTTAAATGTCAAATACAATAGGTACACAAATATCCTTAGATTTAAGTTAAATTTAAGTAATTCGGACGGATGAATAAGTTCAGTTAAGTAAACGCCATGTTATTCTGAATTTCTAAATTAATAGTTTATCATATATTTTGGAAGGATCTTTGAGTTAAGAATTTGCTTTGTTGTTTTTTCAAAGCTCATCAGAACAATTATAATTTTTCGAAATCAGTTTTTTTTTTTTGCTAAAAGATCAAATTTTGAGCTGAATTATTTAGATTCTTATCAGAATTTATGGTATAGTTATAAATGTTATATTTCTGTAACTCGCGTTCCATTTCTGCAGACGCGAACTATTGTCTTCGAAAGTTTTCTACTACATTTTTATATGATGAATAATATTTTCTTTCGACAATGAAAGCAATTTTTCCCAAAAATTATGTACATACTTATATGTACTACTAGCGTACCCGTGCGGGAACTCCCGCAAGCAATTTTTTTTTCAACTGAAGTTTTTCAAAATAAATCATGTGTCTAAAAGTTTCTGTAGATTCGCTCAGTTTTTCTTGCATTGTAAATCTTGTGTAAATGGAAATCTTGTGTGAAGTACGGAATGTTGTTTTTGGGTGTTTATTTTACTTCTGTGTGTCATCGTTGAACAGCTCTATTAGAAAAAGACGACTTACCACTGGAATAATATACACGTTTAGCTTAGCCAAGAACTGTCACAACTGATCTCCTGTTCAACATGAGAAGTTGAAAGCTTACGAATTATTTTTATTTAACGTATGCATGTACCTGCAAACCAATAAATCCAATCAAGTCCTTTTCTTAAAGGTAATGGAGCCAAGCGAAGGATATTTTGAAAAAAACTAACAAACAATGAGCAAATCACGTACTTATGTAACTATCCTATAATAATGTATGTAGTTAAACCTGTAGGCACATAAAGTTTAACTTACCTTAAAATAGTTTAAATTCAAAGACACACAAATATTTGTCAATTTTTTTTTGTTTTTAATTCGGAGAATTTTATTTTTGTTTTATTTTTTTTTAAAACTTTTTTGAGAGTTTTTATCGTTACTGCTTAGGTAAATTAATCAAACAATGCCCCTCCTCTGGGCCCGCACCACCAAAGTATGGCATTTCAATGCAACTACCTATGTACGAGTATATGTACTACATTTCAGTGCAATACGAAGATAGAAGTAGAAATAAATAATTTTGGGGTGTTTCGACCACCCAATGCCCCTCCCCTGATAATAAAAAAAAGTAGCCTATACGGTAATCCAGACTATTACTTTTTTGTGTGTCAAATTTTATCAAGATCCATTCAGTTGTTCAAGCGTTATTGAGTAACAAACATCCATACATCGTTAAATTCACATTTATAATATATAAGTTATAAGTTATAAGTTATAAGTTAATAAGTTATAAGTTAAATAAGTTATAAGTTATAAGTTAATATAAGTTATAAGTAGGAAGTAGGAAGTAGGATTATTATGTTGACAATAGAATTTTTTCAACATCACTTTTGCATTTAAAGACCAAATGGTACTTAAGATATGAACCAACTCTGGAAAGGAATAGCAAAAATATTGTCAGTTAATGAGGTTTTTAATTTGAGAAGTTGTAAAAAAATTTAAAAATTTTCGAATTTGTTTATTTGTTGATTTACAAGTCTTAACTATTAGGCTCTCAACATATAGGAAACTCCGTTATAAGTGAGAACAATTAT
The DNA here is from genome assembly GCA_963931855.1 of Philhelius festivus. Lineage (NCBI taxonomy): Eukaryota > Metazoa > Arthropoda > Insecta > Diptera > Syrphidae > Philhelius > Philhelius festivus. The sequence continues at coordinate 38,006,029 of OZ007556.1, read as the reverse complement.
AGGCTTAACTTTTAAATTATGTAGGGTAGACTGGGCCAAAAAAATTGACTATTTTTTTTTTTTTTTGAAAGATATATCGAGAATATAATTCAGAATGACAAAAAAAAATTTTCGTAAAAGTTTGAGCCCTTAATATCAATTTTAAGAGGGCTATCATCGCTAATTTTGATTTTTAGTCATAATTTCATGTTTTGCGTCAGAACTGACAAAACATTGAAGTAAAAAAAATTCATTTTGACTTACTTTTATATAAAATTAAATTCCCTACAAAAAAGGTCTAATTGAAAATTTTTGTCAGACAAGCCGTTTTTGAGTAATTAAGCTTAATAAATTTTTATTTTTCTTCGATTTTACTTTTTTAATTTGGAATTTTGTAACTAACGAAAAATAACAATTTATTAAGCTTAATTACTCAAAAACGGCTTGTCTGACGAAAATTTTCAATTAGACCTTTTTTGTAGGGAATTTAAGTTTATATAAAAGTAAGTCAAAATGAATTTTTTTTTCTTCAATGTTTTGTCAGTTCTGACGCAAAACATGAAATTATGACTAAAAATCAAAATTAGCGATGATAGCCCTCTTAAAATTGATATTAAGGGCTCAAACTTTTACGAAATTTTTTTTTTGTCATTCTGAATGATATTCTCGATATATCTTTCAAAAAAAAAAATAGTCAATTTTTTTGGCCCAGTCTAATGTAGGGGATTACTGAAAAATTACTTCAAGTTGCATGGCATCTGTTTGAATAGACATTTTTGTTTCGAGCTGCAGGGTCGGGACAGCTGATGTTGATGTTGAAGTTCTATTTTATTTCCATTTACATTATGGTGCAAGTTTTCAAAACCACTAGTACCTGTTCAAAGATTTTGTATTCTAATTTCTCGAAAACCACTTTAACGGTTTTGACTAAACTTCGTACCTGTAGTTTTTGCTTTAAAATAAAAATAAATTTATTTATTCCTAAATTCCATGTTTCTCGACATTGCTCTAACGAATTTTGTTAACAAGATATGAGTTTAGGTTTAATAAGTATAAAATTTTACCAAACAAAATTTTTCTTATAAAGCATATTTGAGAAAGGAAATCAATTTTCATTCATTACTTTTGGCTTTTATGTCAGTTTGCAGTAGCTTAGGATTCAATGGGTGGGCGAATCCCCCGGAGGACCGAAAACACCCTAATCCCTCCCCCCTCCTATAGGAATCCTCCCCCTCCAGGACGATTTCAGGCTTCATATTTATTTTTGAACCAGCTCTTTTTTTGGCATGTAAATTCGTGCTGTAGAAAGAACCTGATGGTATATCTCACGGACAAGTAAAAAATCTTTACATAGTTTTGGTGGAAGTTAAATTACTGCGCTTGTCTGGCATCAAGCTCTCTTATTGAAAATGCGTGCTTTTGGTTTCGATGACTCTCCTTTATGTTTGATACTCACAAAATAAGTGCTGGTGTGCCACAGGGTTCCATTTTGTGTCCTAATCTCTTTCTCATTTTCATTAATAATATTATGTCTGAAACATCTAATTCATTAAACTATATTGCTGACGATAGTACTCCCAGATTTTCATATTCGCTTGAAAATTCACATCTCTGTCTTTGAAGTGTGGAACTCCAACGGCAACGTATGGTAATCACATTAAATGCTTCTTTTAAAAACGTTTAAAATAGGGAAATAAAAAGCAAAGTTTTTCGAAAACGTAGTAATGTCTCTTGTCGCTAAAGTAAAGCCTTATTTTGACTTTACTTTAATAGACAGTGCTCTGGTAAAATTCTTCTTCTTTAACGACTCTGGTGCTTTAATGCTCATCAATATAACCCCGAGCCCGATTTCGGACTTACTGTTAAGTACAGAGATATTTTCTTTAGCAGTACTTCACGCGAATGTAGAATTATCAAACCAGCTCTATTTTTGCATCACAACGTGATAAACAGAAATTTAAAACCAATGTTCGATACCTTTTCACTCCCATAAATTATTCATTAAAAAAAATCGTTACGGATATAGATCGAATCTGTATTGGAGCGGTATCGATTGTGTAAATCAACTCATTGTTTCTTCCATAAGAATATTTTATCGTAGTTTTTTTTTTTTTTTTTAATAATCTACCCGCGCTCAACGGATTATGATTACGCTTTAAATGTTTCAACACAGCGCAGTCGTGAAGTTAATGAAGAGAAAGAAGGATAGGAAAGATGTATGGCGCGATGTTCTGAGACTGTTGGTGGTTGTCTCAGATATTTTTATCTCCAGGGATGGCGGCTAAGCTAAAGCGAAGAAATGCCGTGTCTTATTTCTATGTCGCTTATAATTCACATTATTTTATTTGTGTTCATCTTGTTGGGCATACTAGTTTAAATCAAACATGTTGTTAGTGTTATGCCTGAACAACATGCAATGAGTAAACCAGCAACCCATTGATGACAATTTTTAGAAGGTTTTAATGGAATTAAAACGACATAGACGACGGCATGGATCGAACCTGTGATCATGAGGTTAACAGGCGAGCACACAACCATCATGCCAAGTAGTAAGATCTTATTGAGACTGTATCAATCAATATTGGCATTATAGTGTGAACTAAGGCTAAACTATTTACTTTGATAAAACAGCAAAATACAAAAATTCAATAAAATATTCCAAAATAATATTAGAAGTATATCGTATTTCCTATAGACTCAGATCCGACAGCTAATAGTGTGTTATAGGTGTATGCGTCGTAATATCACAGCAAATATCTGATATATTTTTTTTTCTTGGCTTTTGATATGAGTGACGCGGATAAATATTGCGATTTTTTCTAATTTTTGTGACGGGTATAACAATTTCAACTGCCTTTTTAAAAATAAGAAATGATGTCCTGTCATTTTTCCCAAGTGGAAGCACTTTAATCTTGAAGATCCCATCGATAGAACTTATGAAATAAGCCTTTTAAGTGAAGCTTTTCGGCTTTCTTTTAGAGACTTTTTTTTGTTGATTTTCACTTTTTATAAAATCTCCAAAAAACACCGATATAGCTTTTTTAAGAAGCTTATATCTTGAGTTCTATTACTCAGATCATCAAAATATTGGTGGTTAGACTAAAGGAATAAAAACCCACACCAAATTCTGAGAACGAAATAGCCCGAATTTTGTATTCGATATCATGACGCATGCACCTTTAAACCAGGTCCCTTAATTCGTGCATAATATTTTAGGGCGTGGTTCTTGGGTATATTCTAAGAAAAAATTGTTCAACAGTAAGGGCCTATCTCCAATTTTTATATCATATATCGGAAATTTAAGAACACGTCTATTTTGCTTTATTATTATTTTTTTTTTGTATAAAAAGGTTTTTCTGATTTTGGACACGCTTCTAACAACAGTATTCTCGAAGCGTCATCAAAAGTGAAGCAGCAGCTATCATCAATAAATATTCGCAGTGAAATCCAAAAACGGGCTCTAGCATGCATAAAAAAACTAGGAAGGACAATTTGAACACCTGTTATAACTGTTTTAGTATAAACATAATATAAAAAAATATCTTAACCCACTCAAGATCATATTTTATTCATAGAGCCTTTGGAGCTTAAAGCAAAAGAACATTTTTTTTTTAATTTTACATGTCTCAGGTTTTCCCAAGTATCATTAAATATATGGGTTTTTCCGCAAACTTATCATTGAGTTTTATTTTTATTATTGTAACGTTCATTCAAAAAAAATAGAAAATCACTGAAATTGAGCCCAAAGTAAAAAAGTTAGCATGGACAGGAAAAACGGAAAATAATAGAAACTGGATATTACAAGACCGAGATAGGACATCATATTTGTTTAAACTAAACTACAAAGGCTGGTATTTCTTCTAAAAATAAAAGCGTAAATGATCATGAGTACTAAATTACAGGGTACACCAAAATAGGCCTTTTCTTAAATCCCCAATATATGATATAAGAATTGGAGATAGGCACTCACTGTAAAACAATTTGTTTCTTTAAATATACCCAAGAACCACGCCCTAAATTATTATGCACGAAATAAGGGACATTCTGTATATCCCCTCTAAAGATTTGCTATCGGATCTTAGAATATTACTATTTTTTTAGCCTAAACTTCCAAATAAGACGAATTTTCAAACGTTATTTGAAAATTGGCAAATTCGAAAACTTATATGTACTCGTACTTCCCCGCAGTAGAAACATCCAGTAGAAATGTGTGTTCGTGTCATTGAAGTGTCTTAATCTTCATAATGTATTATTGACATTTAATTAATTATATCATTTAACTGTTATTTTCGTACGACAGGGCGTATACGCATTTTATTCGACAAATTCAAACTGTTCAGACAACATGGCGTATACTTGCTATTTTATTATATTGAAGTTATAGATTTTTTTTTAATTCTTAGCAAGACTTAAATTAACACATAAATAGCATATCTTTACCAATAAAACGTATGTATAACAAATCTCTTTAAATGCATGTTATATTAATTCTATAAAAAAAGAACAACCTCTGCACATAACATACAAAAATAATATCAGTAATAAAAAAAGGAATTTAAAAATAATTTGAACTTTTTTTCCAATCCAAACAAAAAAAAAACAAAATTTTGACAAGGTTTTCAGAATACAGCTTAGTCCTTGCCCAACATAAGTAAGTATTATAATATTTGTTGTAATTTTCTATAATTTACCTGGACTGCATGGATATAGCTGTATAACTTGTGTTTAAAGCAAAGACTAAACCGTATTCCGAAATTCTTCAATAGAGTATGGCATTCGTATAGCATGCAATTAACTTTTTTGTCCTACAAAAACCTTAACAAATGTATGTACAACAAATAATATTCTTATCAATGATGAATTCAAAACAAACAAAAATATTTATTAATTAATTAATTAACTACTTAAAATATTTAAAATATTATTTTAATTCTTGGTTTTTTTTATTTGATTCCAACGATGTAACAAATAATATATATATAAATGTGTGTGTATATGTTTTTTAACTAACAACATCAAGTGAGGACTAAAATTAAAAAAGCTGAATTCAAGTTCAAAAGGTAAAATTTTATTTGTAAACAGAAATATAATTTTTATTTATTTTTTTCTCTTTCTTCATTATATGAAATTATATATTTTTAATTAATATTTCATTCAGTTTTTGTTTAAATATTTTTTTTTCCTTTGTTTGTTTGTTTGAATTTGATTAATTTATTTTTTCTTTGGAACAAAAAAAAAACACATTTTTTTTTAAATAAATGCATGCAGCAACAAACAAAGATTGTTCAGCTTAACAGAAGATTGTCTTAACTTCAGGTATAATTCTTACATTTCTATCATTAACCTTATATAACCTGCTTTGCTTCTTACGTGGCTGATAGTGACAGTAATAAGTTGTTTAACGGTCGTTTACGATATTTGCAAACCGTTCGATTTCGTTTCAATTAATCTATACCAAAGAGGAAGTCTGGAGTATTTTATTTATGTAATTAATTTCGCAGTTAACTTTTTAGTTAAAATATTCTGAAAATGTATTGTTAATTTTCCAGTCTGCAAAATTAGATTTTGATAAATTAGCTTATATTTACTTAAAATATTTGTGTGGACATATTAATAATAAACTTAATACCCATTTTCAATTGGGTTCAATCAATAAGCTAACATAATTGATACCTAATTAAATAATTTATTAAATGGCGCCCAACGAAAGTAATTATCAAAAGTAAAACGTTAATTTTTTCAAAGTATATTACTCGTAGTATCGATGTATTGCCTCTTGCTGTAGTTTTTTACACTTTAATTGAGATTAAAAAATATCTGTCTCAATCTAGTGTAGGCGGTTGGGTTAGCATGGCTGTCAGTGTGAATGCTTGAAACACTTAGACCATAAGTTCGTCCATTATGAAACGACATGAATCAAGACGACTTGCTTCCTACTCGCTGAAACCACTTAGAGCAGAGCTCCTTACGAAGCGTGCAAGACTTCTTGTATATATTGTTTTGGCCGCTAGCTTCATTATAGTAGAACTCTCCTTGGTGGAGCCTACGTCTTTGAGATAGAACAATGCATGTACTGAGAAGATGAGCAATCAATTCTTCTTCAACCATACTGCCTCGTCTTCTGAAGAAATCGTCTTTCGTTGCATGTTTACCTACTAGCAAAGTTATGACACTTATAACGAAGCCAATGTGTAATCTACTTAATGATAACAAACACTTAGTGTACTTCAGATCCAGATTTGGCCATGTATTGTTTTGTAGCCAAGCAAGTGGTAATGTTGTTCCATCTGAAGTTTGTTTTCCCAATATCATCTTGTTTCAGTAAAAATGTGAACGTAGCGATTGGTATTCCTATGTATGTTTGCTTCATACGGCAAGGTTCCACTTCTGGCAAGTTCATCAGCTTTACCATTTCCTGGCTCCCAACGTAGGTGAATGTTGAACTGCTGTGCCACTTCCTTGAGAGATGACCGACAGTTAACGACGTTTTCTTTGAGCTAAGACAGAACTTCTTCTATCGCCAAATGTTTCGCCTAGAATACGCTAGTCTGTCTGAGTACACACACCTGCACCAACCCCATCATCAGTTTTTGATCCATCAATATAAATATAGATCGATCTAGTAGGAATGTCAAGTGCACCCAGATTGACTTGTAAGGGATGGTAACCTAAAAGTTTCTATCGAATTTTAATTCCAGAATGGTGTTGTCCATTTTGCTCAGTATTGATCCGAATGAATTTAGAATAGTGGAATGACCAATTTCGTTATTGGTCCACTGCGAGGAAGTTTAAAGACAAATAGCTGTTATTTTGTTTTTCCTAGAAAAGAGCACAAGATCAGGCTTAAGAGGATTGTCCACACCGTTCTCAGAATATTTAATCGATTTTGTAGGAATTGTTTCAACATAGCAACTTCGTCTGCATAGGCAATCACCCTGTAGCTCCCACTTCCAGAGAGGTCAGGAGCTCATTAAATACAATGTTCCATAGAAGGAGAGATATAACAACTCTACTGATACATCTTCTTGCGGAGAAGCCGCTCTGCTAGTCAGCATTTTTTAAATGAATTCACCACGCGAAGCATCTACATTCAGAGATGAAAGTGCAGATATGATACCAAATTTGTCGACGTTAGTAAAAGCGGATTCTTTATCTAGGAAAGCAACCATAATTCTATATGGTGGATAAGTCTGAGATCTTTCGGATTTACTTGGAAGCATGTACAATCTTTCGTATAAATACAACTTTAATTTTTCTACATAATTAAGGTATGTTGAGTAAACTCAAACAACTATTGAAGAGCATCTCCAAGATTGGTAGAATGATTTTTATAGTGATTTGGAGTTAGTCTGATACTGTGCATGCCGTCTGGTTCAGCAAACTTGTATGGTTCGAAGCTGTTGATCGTTCATTTCAGTTTGTCCCAGATTTTGCAGAAAAGTGAATTCTTACGTGGCTGGTGTAATTTATAAATTGGGAGTTTTTGAGAGGGTTTTTTAATATAGAAGCTTCGGAGGTTTCTCCTTTTTTGTCACAAAGTATTCGCCAAGCGGATCTTTTGGATTTATACAGTCCTATATTATATATTTTGAGAAATGTTTATAGGAGTTCCAGTCTGACACATTTCTGGCACTTTATCCGAATGAATAGTTTTCTGTAACTTTTTCTTATCGGCTCAAGTTCTCAATTTTAGTATTTAGCATTTATTTATTTCAAAATCACTTACAAAGTAGGACAAGAGTCTTATAAATTGTTGAAAGCCTTAAAATTAATTTTAAAATTTTAATTTAATTAATTCATTAAGTCTTTTTAAATATTTACATATTTATTAAAAAGAAAAAAATCAATAGATATATTATCAATGATTTTCCAAATAGTTGAAAAGTAAACATTAAAATCTTCTTGCACTTTTTACACTTCTCATACTTATGGGCAGGGCGTTCCAAAGGCGAATAGCATGGACGAAAAATTGTATCGGGGTAGTATAAGAGCAAAAGACCTTGTTGAATGAGGAAAGTTCAGCTTACCGTGTAAATAATCTGGGTATTTTGTTTGAATAGTTTCATGTAGATAGCTAAGTGAGCGAAAATTTAATAAATTGTCTAGGCTACAGCGACATTCAATTTGCGGTTAGTGGCTGAGTCCAAGTTGCAAAAAATTTCACACCCACATAACATAATAGGTAGTAAAGCGTTTTGGCAAGAATAAGTTTGTTTTTTTTTTTCAGGGATGAAACTTCCTGTGATTTGGAGAACACGGAGACTTCCATAAACTTTACCAATTACTTAAATTAGGTGGCCGTTCCATGTGGGGGAACGATTGAAAACCATTCCAAGTTTCCTAGCACTGCTAACATATTCGATTGTTTCGTTTTCAAGATTCAATGGACTTAAGCCTGATAAATTAAAGACTGCGATAGATGGGAAGGGCTGTTGATTTGACAAGGTTTAGGCACAGATGGTTTTTCTTAGACCAACGAGAAATGGAAAAAGGACCCTCATTCATTATTCTACCAGTAAAAAGGACAGGAAATTGTCATATATTTTTGTAAAGACTAGAGTGAGGACATTGACTTTACTGTCAAGTTCATCTGTGTTAGAGCCTTATAAGTATAGGTTCCGTTAGACTTTTAAGTATTTTTCTATATTTGTAATATGTAATTTCGGAAGATTATTTGGCTGGAAGGTACATCATCTAGACTAAGTTGGATTCAGTATAAGTTAAAATTTACAAATTGGCGCCCAACAATTTGAAAAACTCTGCTTTCATTTTCTTACTGTTGCAGTTTTACTTTACATTGAGCCTCTACTTGAAATAAATAATTGCAAAAAATGTCATGTAGCCAATATTTCTTGTGAAGTCCCTTTATGTCTCGTTTTTTATTTTTAGACATAATTTTCTTTGTTTATTTCTCGTCTTCGTAGAAGAAATAAATTCAGATATAAAGTTTGACGTTTCGTGACGTTCACAAGACGTTGAGTCTTGACACAAATTACCACATTTTCATGTAACATTCCTTCATGGACAATAATACTTAAAATAAATGTGAGACAACTACAGAATTTACATCTTACCAAACTCAAAATGTGTTCAAATTTGTCCAATGACATTCTGCAAAAATTTCTATAGTCGCTTCTATTTTCCCAAAGTATGACTTTGAGCAAATGTGCTTCAAGGTTGTGCAACTCTCTTTTGCTTAAAAATGGATTGACCCAAAACCTGTGTTTCCTTTTGTATTCTTGCCGTTCTGCCTCTTCCAGCTTTTCCAATGCGTTTATCGCTAAAATCAAACAACCTGATTTACTTGGTGAGATCATGGCGAAGAATGAATAATCACGACATAATTTGCCCACGGTTTTAAAGAAATATAAACTTCAAATATAGTGTCTGACATAATGTCAGAAATAAATATTGCTAATGGAGGTGCGGCCTTAATTCAAGCTGTTCATATTCTTATACATATATATAAAGTATAAGTGATACACATCCATACATCTTAAGCATCGCCCAACGAAAGCGATGTTTAAAGTTTTAAAGCCACATATTTCTTACTTCTTATTTGTACTGGATCAAGGAAAATAAACTTCTAAGCTACAAAGATATTGTTAAGTGGCGCCCAACGAAATTACCAAAGATTTTGTGTAAATAATTTAAATTACTGTCACTTTTACAGCCTTAACCTTCTGCTTTCCAATTATCTTCAAAACCTCACTAACTTCACTGCTTGATTCATTTCTATTGTAAACAAAAAAAAAAAATAAAATGCATGACCAACTAAGGAAATAAATTAAATAAATTTATTAAAAAGAAAACACTAACTAAAAAAGAGAATGCATTTGTTCTAATACGGTTTTTCTTTGTGTTCATTTTTGTTCACTTTTTTTTATAGCTCTGTACTGGAAAAAACTTCCGATGCCATATTATTAGCAGCCCAACGTGGCGATATAAATTTGGTAGTTAGCAATTCTATATTTATTTTTTTTAAACTCTATAAATAGATTTTCTATCTTTTTTTTTTTGTTTTTTGTTTAATTAATGGTATAAAATATTAAGTACGATTAACACTTACACATTGTATTATACTAACTAAATGTTTATCTTTGTTTTTTCGTTGTTTTTTTTTTTCTGTTTGCATTTTAATTACAGTTACGTGCATTACATGAACAAGGATTCTCATTAAAATCAGAAGACACGACAGGACAAACTGCTTTACATATTGCATGCAAATTAAATCACAAAGACATTGTTAAATATATGATATCGTGTGCACCACATAATATTATAAATAAGACGGATTCAATTAAGTAAGTATAATGTTCATTATATTTTTAATGTGCTGGTCGATGTTTAAAAAAAATGTACATGTACATGCATATGTAGCTCTTAAAAAAAACTCATCACTAATGAGCTTATATTCCTGATTTAATATTTTTCGGATTTGCTTTCGCTTGTCGTCGCAGTTTTTAAATTATGAAAATGGTCATCTTTTATCCTCAGCACCGACTGCGGTTTTAAAATGATATTTCCTTGAATGTCCTTGTAGATGCAGACTTCGGTTCCGGCTCCATCGGATTAACTACTTATTCATGGAACATGAAAATTCATATTGTGATATTAACAAACACACTACCTAACCTAGATTTTGCAAATTAGAATATGCAATGAAAATTTCTAATGCAGATCACAAATTACATAAAATATATATAGTTGGTTGTCAATTTTTTGACTGTCATTTTGGCTATAGATGTCTCTATTATATCTATGGGGCAAAACCACAATCAATAGAGCGATCGCTTTAGTTTTACACGATATGAGGGATCAGAATTTTTTTTCTTACCAACTCTTGGCAATTAAATGAAGAGATAAAGCGCGGAACAGATTGAACCAGCAACAGCACCTTCAACAACAACAGCGGCCGCCATTAATTTAGAGCCAATGTATTTCAATTGTTCAACACACTAAGAACAGCACAGCAACGCCAACAGCGTCGTTAGGCCAAAGTCCTAAATTTGCTGTTGCTGGTGCAGTGTTGTCAACTTTTCCACTGCAATATTCAGTGGCACCACAATGAAAAACTTTTTTCCAATATGAAATGTCAAGCAGATGAAATGACGTTGCTGGTGGCAATGTGTTTGAGAAATGTTTGCTGGCCAGCGTGCTGTTTGCTGTTGACGGCGCTGGTGCTGTTGCTGTTTTAATCTGTTTCGCGCATAACTTGAGGTCTAATGTCAGTTCGACCTTTACCTTTACATGCAGATTCAGGGGTTGAATTGATATTCCAGACGGGAATTTAATCAGTTTCTATTCACTTTCGGTATTCTAAGTATATAAAAAGGATTTTTCAATTTTGGTGGCCATGTTGTTTTGGTGACATCTGTCAAATCTGTTGTTGATTATTCAGTTACCGATGATTAAACTTTGCTATTAATTTACTTTACTACAAATGATAAAACTTTACTAGGAAAATGAGTTTTCATTATTACAAACGCTGCGCATGTTGCTCCCATTTTACGGTAGAAGTGGTTGGTCGAAGGAACGCAAGAACGGCCGAGAACACCCCCGTGGTCTGTGAAAGTGTACAGCAGTCGATTTTCGCCGTGTGCAAGAACTCACAGACTTCAAAATGGCGAATTTTGCGTCGTTGGGGATATTTTCGCTGATTGGACTTCTTAGATTTGGAAGAGGACCATCATTTTGGGCGAAAAATCATCTTAAGCTACGAGGCGCATATTTGAATAAATATGGCTGTGTTAACAAAACAAGCAAAATTGCCGAATATGAACGCAACTAGAAATGTCACCTTGGCATAGTAGTTAGTGCGTTCGACCGTCATGCAGAAGGTCATTGGTTCGATTCTTAGCGGCTACAAAAAAGTTTTTCAGGGATGTACTGCCTCTTGCGAGGAATTGACAAATCTTACAAGATTATCTCTCATGAGAAGTGCTGGTCTTTAGCTGTTCGGAATCAGCAGAAAATTGCACCATTCCTGATAACACGCAGACATTAATGATTGAGAGTTGTAAATCCCTAGGTTTAAGCTCTCTATGAGCCATTATGGTCTCCTATTTATTTATTTTTTTATAAAAATGTCTGCAATGATTTCTGAAAGAAAAATAGAAATTAAAATTGGTTGTCAAGTCACAGGGTAACATGGCCATTTTTCAAAATTGTTTCTTCAAATATTTATTAGTTTGTCGACTGACAAATAATACTTCGATATTTCCCTCCCAGATCTGGCCAATCATACTAAAGGTAGTCAAAATCTCCTAAGTGCGCCAAAGGGTGATTGTCAGCAAACAAGGTCATGGCGAAAGTTTTTGAAAGATGCGCTCGGCGTCATTTTCATCGATTAGCTAAAAAAATGATAAAACGATTACTGGTACATGTTACTCAGAACTGCTGGATCGATTTCAAACCTGTTTGAAGCATGAAAAATGATCGCATTTCACAAAGTAAATAGTTCTTTTCCGCCAGTAAAACGCACCGACCCGGAGCATAAGTCTGATTCGAAATAGAAAAATTGCATGAGTAAGGTCACAAACTGCTTCCTCATCCAGGATAATCCCCAGATTAAGCCTTTTGCGACTATTTCTTGTTTTCAAACATGAAGAAATGGCTCTGAGGTAAGAGATTTGGGTCGAATAAAGAGGTCATTGCTAACACAAACGCTTTCTTTGATATCCTCCAGATATCATATTATACTATGAATGAAGTGTATGTAGTCAAAAGAAGTTTTTTTTGAAAAAAAGTAAATTTGTATGCCAAAAAGAGTGTTATTTATGGGCCAGTGAGAATTAGAAAATGAAAGAAGCATGAGCTACTCGTAAATGATTTTCTTGTGTCTCATAAAAAATTTACTTTTCAGTGTTACGAGGTAACAGACTACAGCGACGTTATAAAGGGTGGACCATCTAGTGGTTTCTTTTTAAATCATAGGTTATTTTGACACTGACAGCTGTTTCCCGCTCGAAATCTTGACAGAAAGTCAGTATCATACCTCCGCGGAACGAAACGAGTTGTTTTACGCTTAAACAACATTGGGAAATATTAAAAACTTATTTCCTGTGTAGCCCAAACAGTGCATTTTTTGAAAAGAAGTCTTGGCCGTAATGTGACCTCTAGTCCAAATGCGTTTCAAATCAATTTAAGCGTTTCTGCCTTAAGTATTATAAGCTATCTCAATGCAATATTTCATGAAGGCTAGATCGGAAAAGGAACTTTCTATTGTGATACCTTTTAGCGAATTGGTGATTACGTTGTATTGCCACGCCCAAAGCTTGGTATTCGAATATCAACCTTTAACATCTAGAACTAAATGTTTTCCACGGACTTTGTCATGGAAATGTCCCTCTTGTATAAGTAGTTCGGATTCGGCAGGAATTTTTAGGTTCCCAACGTCTTCTTCCTTCTTCCTGTCTAATATGTATATAGACTAGCTTGGGCTCGGAGCTGTAAGTCATTAGGATGTAGTTTTCCACTGACTGTCACGCCAACAAATGTATTGTAATATTTTTGCTAGGTTCGTTAAAATAAAACTTATTACTCTTTTTAGTATTTCATCTTTATTTACACTTTCCAAATCAAAACAATAAATCTCAATTTATAATCAACTCAAATACTTTTATCTAAATTTAAATCACACTTGTTTAATAACACTATCTACAATGCAATAAGCAAACCTTTTGTACACTTTCATAGTCAAAAATTAACTGTGTCCCGCTCACCGTGAACACTCCCTTATATACTCAAATTAGTTGTTCTCGAAGGTTCTCGTCTTGGAATGTTCTAGATGGTTGGAATAAGGGGAAATACATTTGACATTGGAAAAGAGCTTTTTGTTTCTTCCATAAAGTAGATATACAATTTTCCCACAGATGGTGCTGTAGTAGTATAAAGCTCTGTTCGCAACAGTATTTATAATTTTTGACCCATCCAAAATATTATCTTATCTTGGATATATTTTAATTATTATTCTATATTATTATTTAACTACCTGTTCTTAAGTTATTCAAACCTAAATTTAAATACTTTATTTAATATTCTATTTTTTGTTAATTTTAGGGGAAGCACCGCTCTCCATGTGGCCGCTGAAAATAAACGCCGCGACATTTCTGTGATGTTAGTAGCCGCTGGTGCAAACCTTTCATTACGCGACGATCACGGTTGCACACCTATGATGGTTGCATTCAATAACAACGCACGCGACATTGCCACTTATCTTGAAAGTAAGACTTTGCGATAATAATAATTTATTCGCACAGTCATCTCTTAAACATCACAACAAAAAAAATCCCATCTTTAAAACTAAAACATCATAGTATTTGCTAAAAACAAAACTAACAATCTCAAAATTCGTAGAATGCCAGATTTATGTAAAGTCCTTATGTATTAGTCCTTCAGTTGATTGTCCATATGATCGAATAGCACTTCCCACGTCATTTTTTCATTTTATAATAATTGTATTTTAATTTAAGTTTATGTTAATTTATTTAATAATTTTGATTTTCTTTCTTCTGCTAATGCATAACCTTGGAAAAATGTATCCACATTCAAATTAAAAACAAAAACAAACATTCCAACTTTAAATAATAAATTGATTAATTGTATCACTAAGGTCAAGAAAGATTTATACACATGGATATACAAGAAAATATCTAATTAATTTTTTTTATTAATGTCTCTTCTAATTTGTATTCTCATTTAAATAAGCAACTAAAATAAGATAGATTTATTATTATTAATTACACTGTATTAATTCAAATACAAAATCAAGCAAGCAAAAAAAAACAACATAACATTAAATTACTTAATAACAAACATTATACATTTAAATAATTAATAAAATAAAAATATTTCTTAAACTCAATTTAATTATTTATTTTAAATTTTAACAACAAGTAAAACTTTAGATATTGTAACGATAAAAAATTGTTTTCTAAAAACTACTACAAAACTTTTTAAAATAACAGAAACTAAAAAATAAAACATTGTGATACTCAATATGCAACTTAAAACTGAAATTAAGACAAATTAATTTTAAAAATTGCTAAATTTACTGCAGTTTTAATTGGAATTTAAAAAAATTAAAAAAAAGAAATCTCAAAATGGAACTTTCCACATTGGCCACTTAGAAGCTGAATGAAAAATTGTGTATTTAATTTAATTAATTCAGAATTTCTATTAATCTTATTATTGTTTATGGGTGGATTAATGAAACATTAACTAAACCAGATTTTTAGTTTAAGAATATGTACATTTCTTTAAATTACAATCATATTCCAGAATATCAAAATTAAAGTGATTTTCAGTGTGACACTAATATTAGAGTAAAATCGAAAACAATTTAGACAAAGCAACAAAATTTCTCTTGTTGGTCTAAAACCTTTCAGATTTTTTTTTGCTATCAGAATATTATTCAAAAATTTGTATAATTGGGTAAAACAATACTCACGGTGTATTTTTCTTCGGCAAATAAGATTTGTTGCTAAGCGAAAATTCAGAATCACAAATTCATAAAATTCGCATGACTTTTGGTGTAACGTGTAACGAAACTTCACACAATGCATTTGTTTCAATTTGTTTGTCTACAGAATATATCTTTACGATGGATAAGTATGAAAATAAGGATGGGTTTAATAAAATCAACCTTGTGTCCTGCTTATTATCCAGAGAATTTGGTTGCTTGCTTAGGGTTTTAGTAGAAATTTATAAAAATAATAGCCCTTAATATACCTAAGCCTATTGGTGTTAATTTTGACGTAATTGTTAGTGGGTTGCACTGACATGTCGGAGATCTTTATTTGATTCCTAGCCGCTGCTAACTACTGCCTCTTGTGAGGACGTGACAAATCTTCTTGTCATGAAAAATGATTCTCATTTCAGCCGTTCAGGAAATTCCTCTCAATAAAATGCACTCAGCAATTGTTAAGAATATTGCAAGTCACTAGGCCTGGTGCTAAGCAAGTTATTGTGCTTCAAATTTATGTATTTGTTTAAACAATCTATATGGGACAAAATAGTCTCACCGTTGAACTTCTCATATTGAAATTCTACTCACTTGGTCGTCTAAAAGGTTTTATGCATAATCGGGATTGCTTTACAAATATGTATGTATATGTGCGGTTGCTAGAGTGACTGCAGATCGGTTTTTGCTGGGACGAAACTTCCAGTAGATTGAAGATCACGAAGACTACCATAGACTTTTCTAATTCCACTATTAAGGTTCCCTATCCATATGAAAATTATTCCTAAGTTTTTACCAGTACTTTCAGTCATGGTTTCTTTGTTGACCCCTTTAAGATTTAATGTTATAGTTATTATCGAATTGAAAGTTCAAATGACCTCAACTCCCAAGTGCGTTTCGCAACCCGTGATAATACTTAGTTACTTTTCAAACGTTTAATTTATGAAATATTACAATTTTAACTGAGACTAACCCCCATATTACTGCTGGCGAGTCGAGAAATTAGTATTAGAATCGAGAACCTTTAATTCGACTTAAATGTCATATATTTGATATTTTTAATAAACAATCAAATTTCGAACTCGAATTCGAACGAAGTTCGCCAACCGTAGTATGTCGAATGTGTAGTTCGCTAATGAAAAAAATCTCACCTCGAACGTTCGATTCGCAAACCGTAATAGGGGGGTAAGAAAGTAGTTTTTTTTTAAAGTCTCGTACACAACTCTTTCTAGAAATTTTTGAACTGACTCTTCCTGTGTAAAAGAAATAGAAATACTACATAGTGTAATTTTAAGCTTTCTGGTTACTTGTCTTGTCAGTTTTTATGTTTAGAGTGTTGACATTGCATAATTGAAGTGTTTACTGTGAGCAATATTTTTAGACTAACATTAGGGTTGTTCGTTCAACTTTACCCAGGGTTAACCCTGGTTTCTTTGACAACCCTGAGAGTTGTTAAAAAACTGAGGTTTTCGGTTTTCAAAAACACCCAAGGGCTGTCAATTGTTTTGTTGACAACTAAAAACAAGAAACAAATAATTCTGTGCTCTGATAAAACATTAATTTTACTATAAATTAATTTTAAACATGAACGAAAACAATTTTGCGTTGTTACTCAATATTTCATCTGATGAGGATGATGAGTTCAACAATCATTTAACTGCAAACATAAACTATAACATGCAACACGCGAATTGACAAACGACAACAAAAGAAATAGATATGAAATCTGGGGTGGAATCGCGTAAGGTGATAGTTGATAATCAAAATCGATACTTTTGCTCCACGTAAGGCGATTATCAAAACGACTATCTCTTTTTTTATGATCTTAGTTGACAGCTATTTATGTGTCGTTTTGATACTCTGTCATTTTCAATTGACATTTTGCATTGTTGGTTTCAACTCCGTAAAAAAATAAAAGTTAAAATTAAAAAAGTGGCCCATATTGCGGTTGTCGATTTTGTAATCGATGATCGACCTTTTTCGATCATCGATCGTCGATTATTCTATTTCATATTGCGAATGTCGATTGTGATCGAAACTTTTCGATTTCACAGTCGTTTCTTTTCGATTGTCATTTTCTGATCGACGCGTATAGAAGATAAAGTCCAGAAGTTTTTCTTGAGAACAAAATGTAAGTTTCTTACAATTAATTAATTATTTTGAGGACAAAACATTCAAATATCTATTAAATGCAGGTCGAAAGTGATAACGAAGAAAAGGCAAATAGAGATTTTGGTCGGATTGATGTAGGGAAATCTGGACATTGCGAAGATGGTTTGTGCTAAGAGCCAAATAAAGCAAAGATGAGAGAAATTCGCTAACGATTGTAATATGCGTGCTGAATTGCTTTTTTTTGAGACACTATATACATATGTGTACGGTCAATACACCCTACCACACCTGGTATTCCACTTTTTCATAAATATGATTTCTAGCCCGAAGCTAGAATTCGCAAATATGCGTTTCTATAACTGAGAGCTTTTCCTTTAGCACTTAAGACACTTTGGATTGTGCAAGGCCAATACAAAATTAATTACCAACACTAACTTGGTAAGATCCATGAGCACAGAATCTTAAAATATTAGCAATTAAGCAATTAATTAAGCGAAACTATTTAAAAAAGCAAATATGTGTATGTGTATACCAAATAAAAACTTTTATTCTATAAATCTTACATTGTTTCTTCCAGTTCCAGAGGTTTAGATATGTCTCTGATATGTCTTCTTTTTCTGGTAATTTCAAGATGTCGGTATGTGTGTTACTATCGCTAAACGCTAAACCATATATCTATTCCACTCATTTTAAAATGTAAATAAACTATTTTAATTTATATTACAAAAAGAAAACCAGAAAAAACAAATAATGATTTCAAAAGCTAACACATCATAGAACTGTCAAATTTGAAATAATCGCAATATTCTGTGGGTTCATTCACAATAGTATATTTATCGATCGATTGAGTTACACAATACAAAATATGAAAACCAATCGAAACAATCGAAAAGTTTCGATTCGATTGGCAATCGACAGCGGCAATCGGGGCCAGTGTTTCTTATTGAAATTAAAATATATTTTGTGAAACAAATACAAAAAATAATTGAAGCGTAATGCTTAGCTAATTGTTCCCATTGTTGTTGTCTTTGGGTTGTCCTTCTAGTGCTTGAGGAACTATTGTAGGATTTTGCCAGCTCCGGATGTTTTTGCATGAACGTTGAAAGCATAGCGATTTGTTTATTTGTTGCAGAGACCTTCGAACAAACAAAATTATCTTAAAGGACGCTCGAAACCATTATTTCATAGATATAATATACTTACATATTTTGAAATACATACATATATCCAAAACTTTGCAGAGACAAAATTACAAAACAAATTCCAAAAGAAAACAAATTGAACAGAGAGCCAAAATGACATTTCATTGAAAGAATTGTAAGTGATGCCAAAAAACTAACAATTTTTTGTGATCACTTTACACAGAGCAACCGAAAGTTGATAATCAAAAACGACAATCAACAAAACGACAGTCAACTATCACCTTACGCGATTCCACCCCTGATGTCACTTTTGATAGTTTGATCGTTACCTGAACTCGCCACAGCAAAATACCTAGATCAACTTCAGGGCGCCTCCAGTTATCAAAAAACACAGAATTTACTCAGAACCTATTTAAACAAAGAATGGTGGAAATATCCGTCAATAGATTGAAAATTTTGTTAAAAAATATTATGATAGGTAGATGAATGCATCGATTTTGAGTTATTTCTTTACATTCATACAGCAAGGTTCTACTCGTACAATTCACTTTTACCGATATCGATTTCATTTTTGTCGAGGTGAAATTGATGCGAATTTCTGTGTTCCAAATTTCGATTTTCTAGCTTGTCAGGTGATTAAAAAAAAAAAACAATATGAAAAAATGAAAAATCTCTTTTCTATTATAAAAGTGTTGAAAAATTAAATTTTTCCAAAAAATTTAAGTTTGTATGCCTTTTCATTTTTCATTTCAAGTTGAATTTAACTTGGACAAATCTTACTCTTCAATGAAAATCGTTGACACAGTATAGTATGTATACAAATCTTTTAACCACATACGCTGCGTCTTTAATTCCTTATAGGTTTTAAAAATGGTCTCCCAAAATGTATGTTCTTTTTTGCTTCTGCATATTCACACTTGGAACGTTACAACGTCACTGCAAGCAACAAAGCACTCATTAAAATATTTTATAGAATTACTTTTATCAAATATTACACACAAAATGTTAATAGCAGTTTAAAAAACTTCACAAACAAAATAGGTTTGTATTTGTTAACTGAGAACGAGAAGTGACAGATGACAGTTGTTTTCGATTTCACTTTCCATTTTCATTTTCCATTGCAAGTTCAGAAGCGTCAAGAAGTCTTCTCACACCATTCAATTGTACAAAAAATACTCTTCTGACGATTCTGAGGAGAGAATTTCGCTTCTCGATTTCAAGTCAGAATACACTCAATGACAAAGGTAAAACCTGACAGCAGCAATTTTGTTTGGTTTAGTTTCTTGTGTGTTTGCTACAATTTAGTTTGTTAGGAAATAAATTTTTTAATCCAAAATCTAAAAATAACATAATAAATAATCGTCGAAGATTTTCACAAATATGTCGACATACTAATTCAAACACAATCAGCCCTATCGAGGTATCCGTTCGGAGAAAATTATTTTCCGATTTGTTCGAAATCAGAGAATTTTCTACTGAGGTACATATATGCTGTCCGATTGACATATCGGAAAATCTTCCGATAAAATGTGACGCTCATCAACGCATTGCTATTAAGTACATTCAGCAAAGAATTTTTGACAGTTGTGCGTTAAATTTCTTCGAAAATTCTCCGACAGAAAATAGTTGTGGATTATTTTAAGAAAAATGGAATAGAATGAATGCGATTGTATGCTTCATTTTTGTTTGTTCTGAAGTGGATACCTCGAAACGAGGTTCCGATCGGAACGGACTATCGTTTCGGAACTTCTTCCGAACGTATACCACGATAGGGCTGAATATTTCAAAGTTGAGTGGAAGTAGCTAGCACAGTTCCATTGGATTTCAGAATAAGTGGATCCTTGAGTGAGACCAATGGAAAAAGACATTAAAGTGATTTCGAAATTATGAAAACAAGTCAAATGTAGAACACTGAAAAGAAATTCACTCTATTTGGAAGTTTGTTTTCATTTCGATTTCACTTGATTTTTGGAACCTGGCTTCAATATCCTGGATTCAAATAGCCAAAAAGATGATGCGGCTTTCGATTAAGGGCTTTATTTTGTATTGAAAAGGCCAAGGTTATTTAAAGTTTTCTAAAACCCTAATCAAATGAATTCAAAAAATTCAAAATTTTAGATCACAAGTGCAAGTTTTGACGGTACACGTACTTCTACACGTACTTGATCTGATACAAAAACTAAGTGCAAACATAGATTTGAACACTTGAGACGAATGGAATATTAAATTTGTAATAAAATTATAAATCTTTTCTATTTTCCTAACAGTCACACTGTGTTTAATATTTAAAGGGTAGTCAAAACCCCTAAAATGCGCATGCATTATAAAAAAAAATGTACTCCAGCATTCTTAGAAAAACTTCTTAAGAAGAGCTTACTTAGATAAATGATAGGCTAGATATAATTAATATTTTTAACCATCAGCTGCAAAATTGTTGCCTATCCCATAATAATGTTTAAACACATAAAGTGTAATCGACAAAAATTGTTCTCAACCCACAAGAATTATTCCTACTACCTAAAGAATATTAACAAAAATTGGAATCACAAATTGATAGAATAAATAATGTTTCATTACTTCAATTTCAATATCAGTATATTGTAGATTTTTTGTTTTAAGAATTTTAATATTTTTTATTAAAATACTTAATGTTGGAACCTTATATTTTAGAATTTTGTTTAAAAAACTTAAATCTCTTTTAATAAATATATTCTTATTTAACAATCTAAATGCATATCAGCTCATGTAAATAGTTAAAAAAAATCAAAACAAACAAAAAAGAACTTTTTCTTCGAAAGAAATAAAACTCAATACTCAACGAAATCCTTAAACTCATAATTAAATTTATGTGAAACAAAAATAAAAATTAAAAAAAAAAAACAAAAACAGAGTTGAAAACCCCCTTTACAAAAAACCATAAGAAAATTGTATAAATCTCAAAATATTTAACCTTAAAAATTCTATCTTCGAAAATTCAAGTGATAAATGCTTTTTTATTTTGTCAAAAAGAAAAAAATCATGTAAAATATAGTTACTATGTATAAATATATTTTTTTACAAGACTTGAATAGAAATTAAAACAAAAAAAAAATCATAAACATATTAAATTTTATTCAATCACTTTATATAAATTCAATAAATTTAAAAAAAAATTAAAACAAATTAAATTGTTAGTTGTATTTAATGAAAAATTTAAATTTCTAAATTTAAAAATTAATAATTAAAAAAACATTGGAATGAAGTCAATTATTAAAGAAAAAGTAAACTAAAAATATTATTTAAAGTATGAACTTTTCAACTGCAATATTAATTTTAAATAACTTTTAAAAATCTCTGTAATCGTATAAAATAAAAAAAAAAACTATGTTAAGAACTGTGGTTTCATTAAATGCAATCACAGATTTATAAACATTAAGTATTGGGAATTATGTATGAATTAATTAATTTTACAAGTCACAGCAAATAACGACAGAACAATTTATTGCATATTTTAAGCCCCATAATGTGCAACAAATTGTTAAAAAAAATGTTGTTTGCAATTCTTGTAAATATTTATTATTTATTTTAAAAATAAATATAAATAATACAACTTTCTTTTGAAATATATATAATTATATGTATAGCAAGTGACAATCCAATTCTCAAAGATATTAATCGTTTTTTGTAAATAATTCATAATAAAATAAATATACTAATTAATTTTTAATAATATAAAATAATTCCAAAACAAAACTCTTTTTAATATAAAAAACAACGAATAAACTGATTCGGATAATACATTTTTTGATATTTCATTAATAAATTTATTCTCACTTGAGAATTAAATATTAAAAGTAAATGTATCCTAATTCCTAAAGCAATTTAATATTTAAAAGAAAAAATAAAAACAAAACCAAGAAAAATTACAAAAATATAAAACATTTTGGAAACAAAAGAACCTTAGATAGAAAAGTAATAAATTGTATTACTATTTGAAGAAATGTAAACACCGGGTCCAAGGAAAATACCCAAACCACATATATTACGAAATTAATTTTAATAATCCAAAAAAATAATCAGAAATACAAGGTATCTCGGAGCGTCCCAATTTATCCTAGATTTGTTTTATTTAAATTTGTACCCACATTTTAATCATTTCAATGAGAATACGCAAATAAAATTCACTAAACAATAAATGTAAGTCTCTTTCTTCGTTTTATTGTCATTTAAAACAAAAAATACGAATAAGGATTTTTTAAATTTTCAATATTGTTAAACAAAAAACAATAACAAAAAATCTATACTGAAACGAAAGTCTTATGAATTTTAGCTATATAAGTGTAAATTATAAATCCAATGTAAATATATTTATATCTTTTAATTACTTACTAATAAAATATTTATTAATAAAAATAAAAGCATTATAAAAGATAAAAAAAAAACACATTTTTTGTTTTAAAATTAATCGTTTTTATGCTCGAATTTTTCTATCGTAACTCATATTTATTTTATATTAATTCGAAAATATTAAATTTTGAATCTTTAAAACTTTGTTTCATTGTATTTTTGATTGCATTAAACATTTTATTTTTAAATTATATTTATAGTTCTAATGAATTTATTTTTGCCAAATGGATATAAAAGAGTTATTTGATTGGTTCACATGAAGAAGTGACTGTCAAAAGATGGTTTAAGAGTTGTCATTGTGGTTTTTTTTTTTTATTTTATTAATCCACAGGTATGTGTGCCCTTCTCTGTTTTTCCCCATCATT
Source organism: Philhelius festivus (assembly GCA_963931855.1). Classification (NCBI taxonomy): domain Eukaryota; kingdom Metazoa; phylum Arthropoda; class Insecta; order Diptera; family Syrphidae; genus Philhelius; species Philhelius festivus. The sequence continues at coordinate 37,982,582 of OZ007556.1, read as the reverse complement.
ATCTTGTTAAATGCTTTCGAGACCAATATGCATCGACATCTACTATTAAATTCTCTCCACTTTACCTTAACGCTCGCACTGTGTTACACCGTGCGTGACGTTATAGAGGTAGTCATAATCCCTTGTGTAAACCAAAAAAAAGGAATCAGATTGATATACATGATGTGATGTATACTAATAGTACAGTGTCTTAATTTTCGAAAAAAAAAACAATACATTCATATATGTATAGTATATGTACAATTACATATGCTGACTGCCCTGTTCATTGGCTGTAAGGCTTTCCTTATACAAGCCTACACTTGATCTCAATTCATAAAGTCTTTTATTGGTAAATTCAGATTTCAATCCAAAAATTGATTCAATTTCGCGGCGATTGAAAATCGATTTCCAATTTTGTTTATTTGATTTCGGTCTGTGTCCTTTTTTTAAAATCCTCATCTTTTATCGACCTTCAGCTGAAAAATTGAAGTTTAAAGAATTTATACTTAATTTTGACAACTGAAATAAATAAAAAAAAACTTAAACTGACAGCTGAAAATTGTTTTGGCATTAGTACAAGGACTGGTAAATCTGCCGAAAAATTTTGATTTGCAAAACTCATTTTAAATCGAATAAAAAATTGAGTGTTTGCCCATTGGAATGTAAAAACTGTCATACATATGTATATCCAAATCAAAAATAAAATTGATTTATTTTACCAATGGAAAATCATAATATCTATTTTGTATTTACATTTAGGTAAGTATAAGATTTGGGATTTAGAAATAATTCAAGCAGGATTTATTGCGTAATCATATGAAAGTAGCGAAACCCTAACTTTAAATTTTCAATGAGGTCTGTTTCCTTACAATGTTTCAAATTTAAAAGCATATAAGTTAAATTTTTCACTATTTTATATACACACCTCTTTGTTACTTAATTGCTATACCTACATATTTCGGAATTAAAGGTTAGGACAATTTCTTGCCTTTGATTGACCAGCAGCTGTTAAGAAATTGCCTCCATTTAATGACGGCTGACTAGTCAGAAACAAAGAACTTGCCTTGTCTTACCTAAAAATAGTGTTGGGAATTTGCATTAACACGAAAAACTATAATTTGAAAATAGATGAAAGAATTTTGACAGAAGACTGACTGGTATTGCTTCACATTTTGACATACTCAGCCAGGCGAATAATGTGTTAAGAAAAGAATCTGACTTTAATAGTTTCTTTGGCTGTATTATAATTTATTTTTAAATGGCTGTTTTGTTTTTCTTTTTAGAAGTCTTGTTTTTGAATCAGTCTAATTTTTGGTGTTGTATCAGAAATCGACTATGACGATAAATATGGAAATAAAGTCATCATTAACTAGCTCTTCCTACATCTTTCACAAAAAATTTGTTTTGCTTTGTAAGCGTCTTTGTCTTAAGAGCTCCTCCTATTTTTTTAGTTATTTGGATATTATTTATTTTTAAATAATTATAAATATTAAATATATAAAATTAAAATTATCTTTGTATACAAAATTATTTTCATTCATTCTTAATACGAACCAAAACAATCTGCTTAGTAATAAGTATATTTATATAAAAGTCTGAACCTTAAAAAAGCTGTTTTTTTAGAAAATTTATTTTTAGAATAAAATTAAAAAAAAAAATGAGAACTTAAGTTGGTAAGTTAAAAAAGAATTATCAACGAAAAATTTAAAACCAATAATAAAAATAAAATTTGAAAATAATGCATTTTTCTATTTTCTATAACCTAAAAAGGTTTTTCTTTTTAAATTGATGTTTACTTTGAAAGTGGTAATTTAATTAGTTTTTTTAATATTGAATAATAAATAAATGATTCACCAACATTAATAAATATATAATAAGACTATTAATTGCACTGCAAGCACTGAGGATTTGATTGAATTAATATTAAAAAAAAAGAACTCAACCAAAAAGAAAACAAAACAAAACCATTACATTAACCATTAAAAGGTATTGGAAATGACTGGTATTTATTTTTTTTTTATTTAAAAAAAATTGTTGATTTAAACACGACCAAAACTAAACATTATTCCAGCAGATTAAAAAAATTAAATATTATTTTATAATAAAATTGTTTTAATTTTTCTTTTGACTATACATTTTTTTTGTATATAAAATATAAACATTGAAATTTAGTTCTTATTATTATTAATACTATTTGAATTGGAACTGAGTAAAAATAAATATCTTATGTAAATAATAAAAGTAAATACAATACTATTTTTTGGATAGTTTAAGATACATAGATTTAAGACTTACTAAAAAAGATCAAGTAAAAATAATACTAATTAACTTTCTAAAAATAATTTTAAGAAAAATTAAAAAAAAGAAAAGTTTAAATAAAAGTCTTTAAATTTTAATCTACCATAAACGTGTTTTATTTAAAAAAAAAACTGTATTTTATTTTGAAACCTTGGGTTTCTAAGAAGAAACTACGATAGAAACTGCTTTAGTAATTCTGAATGAATATAAGCAATGCCAAAGAAAACAGAAAGGTCCGGCCAAATTAGTGTTGGGTATAATCGAATGATTTAAAGAATCGAATGATCATTCGAATGATTTTCGAAGGAATATCATAGTAAGAAAAGTAGGAAGCAAACAATCCATTTTAAGGGAAAAAAAAGCAAAAACAAAACAAGAAAATCATAACGGTTCTCGCTTCCCGTCTTTCCTCTACAATTACATGTCAACGATGCATCGGGTGCAAAAATAAATATAAATATAAACTCAGTCATTGAATACATACACACGAGATATACAAATAACCAACTTCTCGAGTTCTCGATTTTGTGTGTTTTCTTTTCTGTCTTTTCGTTCAATATTCGCTTCACGGTCTCGAATAGGCACTCGAGTCCTCATTTCGCTTAGAGAAAGTAGATAACAAAATCATAATTTCGGAGTTTCGAAATCAGCTGATATGCGACAAAATGTGAAAAAATAAATATGTACATTTTCGTTGTTCATCTTTTGATTTTGTTTTAATTTTATTAGTAGTTAAAAGTGGATGTCATTGCCGTTGCAATCTTTGTAATAAATGTAGAAAATACGCGAAGAAGACAAACATTAAAAAAATGCAGCGTAAGATTTTAAGGGATGCTTTTAATCTGTCCAACTTCCTATTCATTCGGGGGTGGTGATACCACTATTCACAAACTCCGAATTTCGTAGCAAATTTTTTTAGTACGATGGAACCAATGATACATTTTTCGGGGTTCGTACTACGAATCTATTACGACGGGGCCTGTGGTAAAGCTGAGTATTGTCTAGCCTTTCCCTAAAAAAAGCGACTCTTTTTCCCCCTAACTATCGTTCGATTGCACTTACATCCCTTTTTCCAAGACCATGGAAACGCTGATAAATTTATCAGGTCAAGAAATATTTCGAAGAACGAAAGATTCTCAATGAACCGGCAGTGTAGCTTTCGTAGTAATAGGTCCACTAGTTATCTGATTTTATACACTGAACCACAAATCTTTACATCGTTTTGGAGAAAGTATAATATTTCAAAAGCATTTGATAGAGTTTGGTCATATAGCTCTCTTATCGAAAATGTGGATTTACAACGGCAGCCTTTTGGCATGGAGGGACAAGAGCGTTCCGTGTGAAGTGGCTTGCTTGCGGTTGCGCGGCAGTGAGCTCTTGTCAGTTAGGATCTTGTCAGTGAAACTTGACCTCACCAGCAACAAATACATAAATCCTGTAAACCAAAATAATCAAAGGAAAAACCACGGACGGACTATCACCACTTCAAGGCATTGCTGGTGTTGTCGCAGCGTTGCCAGCTCACCCTACTATGAAATTCCTTGGCAATTCTCGGATTTCCCCTTATTTAATCGATAACCAGTTTCGACTCATACCATCTTCACCGAAATTATTCAGCTACCGTCGACCGACACCCCCTGAAAACTTCTTCAAAAATTCATGTCTCGATTATCGAAACAAATAAACACAAAGATTTCAACCAAAAAAAGGCGTTCGTGAAGTTTTATAAATATGTTTTTATTATTTATTAACATAATAATTTGAGAAAAAAAAAAAAAAAAACTTTATAAACAGGCTAACAAAAAAACTAATTATTAATTTTGTGACGGAGGTATTTCCTAAAGATATACATATGACGTACCCTGTATAATACTTACTGACTCTGGAATCTCGAGTAAATTTGTTCCTACCTCAATAGAGCTATTTAGAGGGGGGAATTATTATCACCAAGAAGGTGGTTTTTATAGCTCGCGAACAACGAAACACTTTGGAAACACAACCTTATCACTTACAGGAACAAACAATAATTTATTCAAACAAAGTAAATTATCGATCCGCGGAAGGATCACTGCCGATACTCGAATAAACGTCAAATCCCTACCCGCAGCAGAATTTCACTTCTCCTTTTATCGGCAGTGATCCTACTGCGGATGTTGTATTTGTTATTCATATAAAAACCTACTGTACTACGGATAACTTTTCCAAAAAAACACGGCTATTGTCTTCAAAATTAAGTTTTGAGTAAACTGCAATAAGTCAATCTTAAAGAGTTAATTATTTTTATTTTCCTTAAGCCTAGTATACAGTTCTTCTAAAAAAAAAAAAACCAATGCATTTCTTATGGGAGAGTTTTTTCCCGAAAAAAAAAACTTTGTTCATTTCACCAAACTGTAAACCAAAATCGAAAAAAAAATTTATACTCACCACGATTTTTTTTCACGCAAAACAATGTGCATCCCATTGTTTTGACGGAAAAAACTTACAGAAATTTTTTCATGAGAACAAAATTTTTTTTTCACCACTCATTTTTTTTTCTTCAAAAAGAACTGTATACTAGGCTTTAGCAAAAAAAATAAAAATCTATTTGGAAGAAAAATACGTTATACGTTCTACCTAAATCAATTGAACATTGAAGACAAAAATATTTAACTTCCTTACTATTTTCTTATCAGTAATATATTCATTTAATGGAAGCCATATTTTATTATCTCTTTTTATCCATATGCAACATCAAATAAAAATAAAACGGTAGAGAAAAATTTAGTCTTATTCTCATACCAACCTTTATATACTCTATGATACCAACTTTGACTGCTTTTACACGACAGCGATTTTTAATCTTTGTTTCTCTTTTGGCTTCCTTTCGATTGCATGGACGCTTTTAAACACAGCGATTTTTAATGAAAGTTAACTTTACTTCTATTGAAAAGGAGTCATCTCTCCGCACTCTTTACTCTAGTAAGTAGATCGAAGTTCACTGAGCGAACGCCAAATCGAAATGAAACATAACTGACAAGTAAAGAAAACCACAAAGAAGAAAGAACGATAACTCTGCAATTTTTCCAACCCCAGCAATTTTGTGTACCCCCGCCACAACACTCGTCTCTCTCCTACAGGCTTAAAAATCGCAAGGTAATATTGCTTCGTTTAAAAGCAGTCTTTAAGGCTAGCCGCGCACTAGCAATTTTTAGTTGCGAAACTGTTTGGTTACTTATAGAAAACAGATGAACTGTTTGGTTGAATGTCGGTGAATTTGCAGATAATTATATGTTCAATAAAATAGCGAACTTATTTTAGGCAATCGTTTAGTTTGTGTCAAAATACAAACTTTTTAGTTGCTCGAACCAAGCAGTTTCGCAACTAAAAATTGCTAGTGCGCGGCTAGCCTAAGAAGTTTTAATATTTTTTTATAATAAACAGCAGAAGTTCCAAAAACCTATCCAATAGTAGGTGTGTTTTTTTTGCAAGTCCATATAGAATTGTAAAAAAAAAACGACATCGGGACTAAGCGCTTTACATGCAAATGCAACAACTACTTAAATCTATACAGAGTTAGCTAAGACCAGATAATTATCGAGAGTTACAGCCCGATTCTCCCCCTTGTGAGGAGTCACAAGTCACAAGCTCTTGTGACTATTCCTTGTGAGGATTGTTGTGATTCGATAACATTTTGGTATTCTCCCCCTAATAGTCACAAGAAAACTCACAACAAAACTCACCACAGCATGGTGAGATTTTTAAGTGTCATTATTTGTACAGCTGATTATTCAAAACGAAGAAATTACAAAATACAAGGTAACATAATTTTTAAACAATAAAATGATTAAATAATAAATATAACATTTTCAGAAGAAAACAATCGTGGCGACTGCATAAAGTTTTCGGAAGCTGAAAAAACTTTATAAACGTATTGTTTTGGAGAGCGAATGGATCATTTGTATCTCTCAATGTTCTTAAAGCCGTCGACGTTGTAAATTTCTTGATACGATTAGTTTCTTAAAGAAATTTTTGTTTATGTAATAATATTACTTTTCTTTTTTGTGGGAAAGATCAGCAAAAATATTCACTAGAACAAAGTCCACTTCCATTTTTGTGTACTCACAATTATTCACAAATCTAGAAAATTCTCTTACTGAATGTCAATCAAAGAAACTTTAAAAATTTATGAGTTGTGACCTGCTCTGAAGGAGATCACAGTTTCGATTGTTTTTGTGACTCTCACAAGTTGTGACTGAGCGGCAGAATTCGAAAAAGTCACAAAATCAATTTCACCTCTTCTTGTGACTTGTGAGGCATCAGTGACTTTGGGGAGAATCGGGCTGTTAATCTAAGACCCGATAAAAATGGTGATGCCAAAATAGAATTATCTATATGTTATCGATAATTTGCTCAGAGACGTCAAAAGTGAAGTTTTTGGATTGGTTGATGCTAGTCGTCAATAAGCTGACAAATGTCATAGCGTACACAGTGCTTCCAGCTATGTGGAAAAAAAGCTCCTAAATCCCGATGTCGTTTTTTTTTACAATTCTATATGGATTTGCAAAAAAAACACACCTAGTATTTATAACCTAAGGTTTTATATACAAAGATGATAGCCCTGCTTATCTTCTAGTACATTCTTATAACAGAATACAAATGGATTTTAAATGTATCTTGGCATCACTTCCTATGAAATACAAATAACGGATGTTTCGTCTGCGACATCTTTGTATTTCCACTTAATTTATCCTTTCCTATGTTTAATGTTCTCTAACGTCTTTCGATTTTCAAAACGATTTTTTTGTCTAAAAAAATACTTATCAAAATTATTTACTAAAATAAACTTCTCTATTTCGTTATACTTTATTTAACATTATGATGTACAACAACATGTTTTACTACCAAACAACCCCGCAATCAATGGTCCAAGCCCAGTGTGAGCCTTTGTCTTTGACTTGTCACCCGGAAGAACAGCAATCGGACTATTATACGCCGCCAACTACAACTAGCAATGTCGAAACATCACCCGTTGCATATTCCCTGATTCAAACCAATGGTCGCAAAGTGTATGGCCCACCCGAAGACTGGGAAGGACCGCCCCCGAGCAGTGCCTGTGAGCTCTACATCCGGCGTATACCTAAAACGGTAAGCGAGCAAAAGATCTTGCAGCCATTCCTTAGATTCGGTAAGATATACCAGTTCCGAGTGCCTATCGACTTTGTCCAGGGAATCCGAGGATACGCCTATGTTAGATACACGAACGAAGATGATGCCTGTTGCGCCATGGAAGTTCTGAACCATCACTTCATTGAGCAAGGCAAAACACTGGACATTGTAAATTCGTGCGAGAAGTGTCGTCTTTTTGTAAGCAACATCCCCAAGCATTTGTCTGAAGAGGAGATCGAAGAAGAATTGAGAACAATATTTCCCGCAATGCAGCGAATTCATTCGAAAGGTGCAGTTCGAGGAGGAGATCAAAACCAGGGCTACGTTTTTGTAAACTTCGCCACCCACAATGACGCTCTGGAGGCCAAGAAGAACACTTGCCCGGGAATTGTTCGACTCTGGGGCAACGACTTGAAGATCGTTTGGGCAAATTCCGAGAGTGTGGACAATACCTTATCCGTAAGAAGCAATTTGTTACAACTTAAACTTTATTTATAATTTTATCTTCTTTGTTTATTTATGCAGAATAAAACACTTTTCGTTCGGAATGTTGATCTCAAGCTAAACAATCGAGATCTAATTGAAGTGATTGTCCAGCATGTTCCAAGGACGACCGTAAGGAAAATCTCCAAAGTAAGAATGAATGCTTTTGTGGACTTTACTTGCCGGCAAGCAGCCGAAACGGTTATGCTAAAGTTGCAAGGATCAAAAGTTGGTGACTGCAGGTTTGTCATTGAATGGGCAAAGCCATCTGCACAGTAAGTTGCTTATATTTTTCTTTAAAAAACAAAATATAGGTAACGACTATTAATTATTTAAACTTAAAAAATGATCTATTGAATGGAGAAGTGAAACTATTTTAAATTTATCATTCACGGTTAGACAAGAGCTAGAAAGATCCATGGTAAATAGGTAAAGATATGATGCATTCGTTGTGTGATCTGTTTTGTAGTCAATAGTTCTATGCAGAGAGAAAAATAAGACCCATTTCGTTTGATAGCTTTAATTATTTGTGTCTATTTTTAAACTTCTTAAAAAATGCCGATGAAATAATAATAGCTTTATTTTTTCAAATTATAAATTGTTTTAACCACCCTTAGCTGCACTTGTGGGGTCCAGGTGACCCCAGCGCTATTTAAATTACAATAAAACATACAATTTTCAAAAAATTCGAATTGTGGCTCCATCTGTTATTAGTTGAAGCATACCTCTTTCCCCTGAAACCCATAGTACGATGATATGCGCGCTAGTATCGTTCTGGCAGTCGTTGGAAGTGGTGTGGTGCCGTTTAAGATCCCCAGTGTGGCAGTTATGATTATTTAAGTAATTTTTTTTTTTACTCTGTTTTGGCTCTATTTCTCTTAAATAATCGTAAGTATAATATTTTGACTGCTCAGAATTTTTTACAACGTTTATAATATTTATATTAGTATATTTATTCGTTACCATTAGATGGCATACAATTTGCGCAATAGGACATTGCGACAACAAATGATCGAGGATGATTGTAACAATTACCCCTAACACACACCACGAACTACTTCATCGAAGCATATTGTCGATAGGGTTTTTGGGTCGTGTGAAATGAATATGAGTCGACATAGCAGTGCGAACTCTGGGAATCGATGTAGTATGCCGACATGGCGTGTAAAAAGGACCGAACTAGTTCGTCGAAACAATTTTTTATGATGTTATTAGGTTTTAGTTGTTAAAATTTACAAATCGCCTGAAAAAGCAAGAATAAAATTTAATCTCCTTAAGCAACAATTCAATAAAGCTCTAATCAACACAAAAAAAGTGGTTCTGGAGCATTAAAATTCAAATATTTTTCGGTCATTTTCACTTTTCATTTGAAATTTTACAACTCTACCATTTAACAGCTGATTTTGGCATGTACTTCTACGTCGGCGTATTGGTGTGTAAATGCCCATACAAAAGCGAAGTACTTTGTCGATTAGGTTGATCGATGTGGCGTGTGTGAGGGGGTAAATGGCGTTGCTGAGAATATTTCGGATGCTGAAGTCGATGATGGTTCTGAGTCTGAATTCAAAGTATCTGATAGTTCATCTTCATCGGAGTTAGATGTAGAGACGGAAGACGCAACTTTCGATCCACGTCTTTTACAGTCTCGAGCACGCGGTCGACCTACGTCGAAGCTCTTCGAAGTACAAAATAAATATACTTTTTTCTAAGACAAATATGAAGTATTTTTTTTCTTGAAGGTATACATCTTGAGAGTATCTCATTAAATTTTTAGCTCAAAATATTAAAAAATGAAAAAAATAGAATTTTTTTGGTGAAAATGATCATTTTCATCACTTTTTTTTCAATTAACAATTTTTGTATTAATAATAAATATGAATATTTTTCTTTAAACCTACTTCATCTTATAAAATACATATTAATGATCAACACAGAATTTTTTCAAGCAAAAAAATTCAATAGCTGGCTCACAATATGATATTTTGTTGTTGGGGCATTTCGTACCCCAGTGTGGCAGCTATGTTATTCTATAGAAGTGTGGCAGCTAAGGGTTAACAATTGTATATTGTAACAAATAAATTATGCCCTTGGTTTTTGGAACCGTCTGCCAGATGCGAACTTTCTTTTTTCTACAAAATTACAAATTATAATTGAAGCGTTGAGAGGAAGAAGGGGTTAAGTGACAATTGTAAAGATTCGAGATACAAGGGTTCAAAGTTAATTGATGAGAACTTTTGTATGGTTAAAAACTAAAGTTTTTGATAAAAATAATAAATAAAGCACAAAACAGACTTTCTTTAAATATAATTTTAAATTCATTTAAATAGTTCAGATTTATTTTTTTCTTACATATTCTCTCAAAAAGTGTACTAGACCCCTTTTTGCAAACAAAAAATAAAATCGTTTTAATTGGTACAAAAAAACGAAGGGGTTAAGTGACATTTTTAATTTTTTTTTTATTTCGTTTAGTTTCCTTAGGGGCCAGTTATGCCGGTCGTCCACTATGTGCGCGATAAGTTCAACCAACTTCGTTCAACTTTTTGTTCAACTCTTTCGTTGGATAAACGAATTTACAACCTCTTACACTAGTGCAGCAACTTACGTAATTCACGTTGAGCAACTAAAGTTGAACAAAATGCGTTTGGAGCCCCATACACATAATTGACCAACTTTCCCATATGTTGATTAACCTCGCACACCTAGTTGATCAACTCTCAAAACTTATTCCAGTGTTGAATAGCTCCGTACACCTAGTTGACCAACTTACTCAAATGTTGAATAACCTCGTACACTAGTTGATAAACTTGTTCGATTTTGACAGAAAAAAAAGTTTTTCGAGTTGATCAACTGCGTTTTCGATATGGTTGCTCAACCGGTTGATGAACGAGTTGATACCTTCGTACACTTAACCAAGGATCACTCGTTGGGGAACGCGTTGAACGCACCACGATAAACAAAAAACTCATATGTCAAACCTGAAATAATTTTGACTTCAGTATTCAGTTCGGTACATACATTTAATATCGACACACGCCTTCGCTTTAAAATATTTTTAAATTTGTTCCGTATGAGTATGATTTCCTCTAAGAAAAAAAAAGTGGCTGCCGCATTAATAATAATAGAAAATGAACGACAAAGGAAGAAAAAACAGCCAAGACGATTCTGGGTAGATAATTTTTTCTTGAGTCGCGAAGAAAATTGTTTTTTCAATGAAATATATGAGAAATTAAAATCGATTGATCCCACCGCGCCCGTGAATTCGAATTCAAAGTCATTTTTTAAGAACTTTACGCGAATGAGTCTCGATGATTTTGATTTGCTTCTCAAATTTGTGTCGCCGTTAATAAGGAAGCAAGATACACGGTTCCGAAAAGCGATTTCACCTGGTCAGCGCCTTGCAGTTACTCTTCGTTATTTGGCCACCGGCGAGAGTTTTAGCAGCCTACGATTTATTTCAAGAATAGCAGACAGTACGATTTCGCATATCGTTCATGAAACCTGTGAAGCAATTTATAATACATTGAAAGACGACTATTTAAAGATATTTTTTTTATTTAAAAATTATCTTTTTTACAAAGACGATGACGAGGAAGAGTCATCGATCTTGACATTGTGTAGGAGAGACGAGTCCTCTGAATGAATCCGAATTTGTTCTGAATGAACTTCTCGGTTATGTATGAGAGGATCTTCGCAGATAAGCAGGTTTTGCCCTGATTCCAAGGGCGCATCAAAGTCTCCCATCTCAAGCTGTTCCACCAATCGGTTGACTATAAATTTAAATCGACGCACTGCGTCAGGGTTTGGATAGCCTGTCATTACTGATCCGACATATCGAGCCCAAATATGCTCCGAACTTTCGTCTCCCGCATTCACGATGTCCATTGCCTTTGTCACTGCCGCTCAATACATGTCATCCGAATTATTTCTGCGGGCTCACTTTGGCACAGAAGGTCCTGGCGGAGAAGGTGTTGGTATTGGTGGTGGCGATGGCGTTGAATTTTCAATGTCAGACGCATAATATACTTCGAAGGCTTCGTCCACAGTGTCTAAATCTGTCGATGAAGCCGTTGAAGACAAAACTGTCGAAGGCTGAAATTATAAATAAATAAAATTATTTGATTATTTCCAGGTACCATCGAGTGTTCAGGAATCGAGACGAATTTAAAAAATATTTTATTTCCGAAAAGGATCAGGTGCACTGGCAATAAAGTCCTGCGGTTTCTCAGAAACACAAATGGAAATTAACTAAACTTACCAAATTTGACTCACGGTAATGGGATGCGAGCTCCACGATAGGCTTCATGAACAGCATAGCCGAAAAAAATTCATTTGGTGGCTTTGTTTTTTTGCTGCCATTCCACTTTTAAATTTTGCCATTTTGGTCAGTGCGTTCTGCAAGAAAATTTATATATATATTTGTGTGAATCCAATAATAATATGTAATAGAAGAAAATTTAATCAAAACTTACTCGAAATTGTTGCCTCAAAAGTCTCCATTTATCATTTTCTTCCGATTTAGGCAATTGCATTTTCGAGGAAATTTGAGACCAAGCAAATTCCCTGGCATCTCGATTTTTATAAGAGGGGCTCTTAATGTCCCATATATTGGGCTTTTGCTCAATTGCTGAAATCAATTCCAAAATTACTTCCGTGGTCCACTCTGTTTTTTTTATCACCTTCCATCTTCCATGGCGAAAAATCAAAATAAACTACAGTTTGCAAGTTGCAACAGCTGCAAGTTCATGGCAACGTAGACACATTGCACTGCAACCAACGCAACGCAACACAATATTACGTTGAGAAATCCCAAATAAAATTAAAAAGTTGATCAACGCGTTGAACAAATAATGTGCAACACATTATCTTGAAAATGTTGCTCAACGTGTTGATCGAACATTTTCAACGAGCAACCCGAGCTCGTACACTAGCCGTACACTTGTTGCGCAATTCGTTGAGCAACGGCCAACAACTAGATCCAACCCGTTGGTTGAACAGAATTGCACCGTACATTAGAGTTGAATGCGTTGAATTCGAAATTTGTGCGTTGATCGCCTAGTGGACGACCGGCATTATAGCTCATCAGAAAAAATTTTGTCTTCCAAATTTGACCATATTACAACTCGATTTTGAGTAAAATTTTAATGCAATTAGACGAATACTTGCTTGGACTAATTTTTACAAAAAGAATTACACATTTTGTTGCTAAATTTACTCAGAAAATGGATTTAAATATTTTTTCTGATGGAATTTAATTTTTCTGAACAGCTGATTGCCAAAACTCAAAATATATTCCATTTTCTGAGTAAATTTAGCAACAAAATGTTGTAATTCTTTTTGTAAAAATTAGTTCAAGCAAGTATTCGTCAAATTGCATTCAAATTTTACTCAAAATCGATTTGTAATATGGTCAAATTTGGAAGACAAATTTTTTTCTGATGGACTTTTCTGATGAGCTATAACTGGCCCCCTTATTAATATTTTTCTCGGGAGAATGGCTTTTTTATAAAACCAGATAAGCTCCTGGGGAATGAACTGCATTTGCTCCTTTAAAATTTTTTTTTTTTTCAGTTTTAAGTTGCTCGTTCTTGTTGGGTTTTTTTCGGGAATCGTTTTTGAATTTGATTTTAATACTTCTGCAAATGGAGATTCTTATTTGAAGCATTCTTTACAAGAATAGGACCCATATTTGTCCAATTTTATCCGTTTAACGTAGTCACTAAAGCTTATATTTTTTCGTTTAAAAATGTTTTTAGTTGTGTTTCTGATATTAAGTTTGTCTTGAAGATTGGATAGTGATCGAAGATGATCATGTTTATCACACTAGTATTATTTTGCTGACACTTCTTATTATCTGCCTAAATTGTTCAGCAGTATAGAAAAGTTCATGCTTCCGTAATTGCTTTTCTATCCTTCCGAAATCCCGGTTGCTATCCAGATATGTGTGCCCGACTTCTGGAAACTGTGGTCGATCAATGTGAAATACTCAAGTGAAATATGTAATTAATAAAGACTTATTAAAAAGACATATTAAAGACTGATGAAAAAATGTTAAGAGTGCGCTCATCACCTCAGTGCTTCCTCTATCGGCTATGTCCTCGGTCCATGTCATCATATAAGACATTTTAACATCCGAAGTAATTATAAAACCACATCTGCCTCATGTAGAATGCCTTTTATGTTGTTAGTTTGGTGCAAATCAAAAGTAATATATATTCGACGTTTGGATCAGATCGATCCTTTTCGCGGTTAATTTTCTGTCCTTCGAAGGCAGTTTTATTCGATTTTTGTCGAGTAAAAAGCCAGAGTCACAGGTGCTACAAGTATCACTTTTAGGTACGCGGAAGAACAAGTTGAATTTAGTTATACAAATGTTCCTATATACGAGTACGGTGCAATACTCAATGCAGAGCTTATAAATTTTTGTTATATTAAGCAAAGTTGAAAGATAACGCTTATTTGGGTTCTTGTTTCGAGAGTCAGAACTGTATTTATGTGCTGCAATTTGAAATCCGTTATTTCATTTAAAATTTTATTTCATCGACTGAAGTGTTGATCTCTTTTTTTCCAAAGATGGCGCAAACTTACAACGTTTCATCTTAGTTTAAATTTTTATTTTTAAAGAACTAAAGGTCTAGGTACATATATTTAGATAGACAATTAACTCCCAAAAGTTACTCCAAGGTGGTAAATAAGCATTATTTCATTATCATACGTCATTTTCCCTACTTTAGTTTTATAAGTTACAAAAAGGGTATAAGTAGACTTTTAACTCCTTCATGCAAACAATATATTTTTATTTTTTGTTTGCAAAAAAGAGTTAAGTGATTTTAACGCCTTCTTCAACAAATTTAAAAAAAAATTGTTTCGTTTAACCGTTTTATACCGAAAACAGAAGGGCTAAATCAGAAACTAAAGGTCGTAGAGATACCCTGATAAGACAGAAATCTAAGTTTACATTTAGCATCATCATTTTTGCAAAAAAACATAAAAATCCAAAAATGTCACTTCACCCCTTCTTCTTCTCAACGCTTCAATTATTGATCATGTAATGTCTTGTAATATATGTATATACATAATGTATATATGTTTATATTGGATTTAAATTAACGTTTAAACAAATTTACAACTGTTATACCTAAATACCTAGATTAATTTTATTTTGTACTTTAATATTTCAATCGGACCTAGCGAGGTATCCGTTCGGAGAGGAAAATTGTCCGCAACGCATACTTTGTCGGAGGTTCAAATTGCTTTCGAGGTATCCTATCGGAAAGAAAAATAATACACAAATGCGTTGGCGCAATTTGTTCCGCGAAGAATTTGTGTCGGACGAAATCGGAAAAACAATAGCATTTAGCTGTCAGAAATTTCACAAATAAAGCACTTGATCGTACTTCAACGCAGTTCACCGGGTGCGTTAAAAAAATGTCGGAGAAAAAATTCCGAACAACTGTTCGGAAGAATACCTCGAAGCAAAATTCCTCCGAATCGTATGAAATCGGAGAATTTTCTGCTCCGAACGGATACCTCGCTAAGGCCGATTGTGTTTTTTTTTAATTTTGCATTTTTTCCTTTTAGTAAATCATACAATTTTTTCTATAGTTAAAGCTTCAATGCAGTATTGGGCAAAAAGTTTTCAGTTACTCCCATTTAGAATGCTTATGGAACCTGATGCGCTTAATGTTGTCTTTTTAAAATATACAAATCTTATTTCTTTTAACATAGGACATATTAGGTGCGTTTTATTATCCACAAATCTATCTGGATCCGGATCTGGATCATCAATTGAAAATAAAACGATGCGGATCTTACTGACAGCAGTGTTATAAGCCCGTCTCTTTTTATCCTTGGGTTTGTAAATTTTAAATTATGTCTTGTCCTTTTTCTTTACACTATAGCTTACACTACCTTACCATAAAAAGCCATCTACTCGCCAGTGTAATAACTAATTTTTGGATCTTTGAAATAGATCCCGATAGAAAACAGGATCCCAAATTGTTTTTGTAATACATGTTAAAACTTAATCCAGATCCGGATCCAGATAGATTTGTAAATAATAAAACGCACCTATTGTTCTTGTAAGTTGCAAAGCGAGCAAACTGTTTCTCGATCCCTAAAATATGGCCTATAATTTAGGTCAAGGAGTTCTCCTCTTAGGCGAAAAATTCCAGATACATCATATAAGCTCATTTTGTCTGTGAAATAATTGAGTTCACTCAAATTATGTTCTAGCTTTGGATATAAGGATCTACGCGATTGGCTTCTTCAATTAGATCGGATCTTATTTTCATATCGATTTTTTTCGAGAATGCATTTGAACTTTTCCCTCATACATACGGCAATCGAGTATCATCATAAGAAAGTACTTTAGTGACATACTTAAAGTGCAATTTTAGGGTACAAATATAAACAGTCGGAAGACCTGCACACTCAAGGGGTTTTTTGTATACCCTTAATATGCCAGAGACACAGTGTGAGCATTAAAAAAAAAGGAAAGGGTTAGAAAGGAGGTGTCGGTGTACATTGGTTTTGAATTCTTGAAGATTTTAATGAATGTTAAAGACAGAGCGTGGCAAGGAATTCTACATTCGCGTAGTACGGCTGAAGAACGAATCTCTGTACTTGACAGTAGGGCCGAAGTTGGGCTCAAGGGTAAACTGATGGGCATTCCTAAAAGTGCTAGTTTTACGGTTAAATTGTTTAAGGTTAGAAATGCAACTGGCTATTTGACTAGAGCATTGTCCGTTAAAATAACGGTTAAAAGAGTGAGGCAAGAAACATCACGACAATGTTGAAGTGACGTAAATTAGTCAATGATGTTATTGTCACCAATCATTTTAAAATGAGCCTTGGAAAGAAGGCACTCGCCTTTTTTGGGAATTGGCTGAACAAATGCAGTTTTCCAACCTCGGAACGAGCCCAGAAAAATAGGATAGATGGAAAAGCTTAGGCAGGGGCTTTGCTAGCGTGGAAGAAAACATCTTCAGAATAATAGCGGGGATACCATCAGGACCAGCGGATTTATGTTGAGATCTTTCAGGACTCTTGCCACGATTCTTAATCAGGTTTTGCCAGGTTGAGTTTATAGCAGAAAGTGATTTTTTCAGTTTGTTTTGAAAGTGTTTTTTTTTGTATGCTAAAGCTAACTAGTCAAAGCTTTTACTAGTAGCTTGAACAAGACATATCCGCCTAAACCATTGTTTTATGTGAATAAAAAACAGATTACTTAAAATAACTTCATCTAGAAGAGCTTAAGCTTCATAGCTTTCGTTTGTTTATTCACATGTTTTGACTTAGGTAGCTTAAACTGTTTTTATATAGACCGGAATTTGGAGATAGCACTATGAGTGCAAAAGCTCCTGGAAACATGTATTTTTGCGACCATTTGGCCTTTTCTGTTTCGATTTCCCTGCGACTCAACGGAAATCGAATAGTGAGTCTTTTTCATAATCTTGTTGGCCACGTGCTTAGCATTATTGCATACAGTAAAGCATTCAACTTCAACATCCCGTCCTACACCGAACTAAAATCCAGGTTTAGGTAAAGTGGAGAGGATTTAATTTAAGATTTTGATGCAATTTGGTTTTGAAAGCCTGTACAATACAACGAGAGTGAAAAACCGAGAAGGGCAATGTATTCCACATTCTAATAGTACAGCTAGCTTTAGGGTGAACTGATTAGCATCCAGACTAGACCAGTATAAATAACGGCGAAATTGTTTGAGGGGAGGAATATAACCGGTATTTTATTTGAGCATTGTGGGTAGAAAAAGGGGATAAAACAATGAAAGACAGGAAACGTTACGACGATGTTCAAGGGAAACAATAGTTTGCGTAATGGTTGTGTCTCCTATAAGTTCTCGGGCTCTATTCTGAATGAGTAATGGGGGCCAAATATGAGAGTTATACACAAATCTTGGGCGGATGTATGTATGCTTTATATATGGTAACCAAAGGGCAAACAAAATTCTTGAATCTTTTGAGAAAATCAAGAATTTCGCTGCAATTTTGGCTATATCATATTTGGCTATGATCATAAGAGATGGTCGTTAACACAAATACCAACTGCTGAAAGCTTTTTGGTTTCTTTGATGCAAGTGCCATTCATGGTTAGTGGCATGGGTGGTCGCTTAGCCAAAAGAAGACAGCTTTGTGTTTTCGAAGTATTAAATTCGAGACGGTTTTTAATGTCCCAATGTATAATTCTGTAAAGAAAATATTGCGGTTTCAGTTCTACAGCGGAAGAACGGGGTTGTGAGTCTGGAAATGGATATACAAAAACTGAGGTGCTCTCGTCAGTGAAACAATGAATTGGATTAAAAGTTTCAGACAAGACATCATGTATGAAGATAAGGAAGAGAGTCGGGGACAAAACGGAGCATTGGGGCATATCATATTAAAACCATCCATAACAACTCGAATTGAACGGTCAGAAAAGTTTTTTTTAATCCAACGAAGAATTTTCTATAAAAGAGCTTTGTGCCAAACTCTTTTTCAAATGCTTTAGAAATATCAAGTGCAATTACCTTTATTTCTCGAAAATGATGTTCCACTTTTCGATGAGATGTGTCATCAGATTACTAGTGGACCTATAGCTACGAAAGCACACTGCCGGTCATTAAAGAGCTTTTGTTGATCAGCGTATCCATGAGCTGGCAAGTAAGGGATGTTAGTGCAATTGGTCGGTAATTGAAAGAGGAGGAAGATTCGCCTTTTTTAAGGGATCGGCTGGACAAATGCCGTTTTCCATCTGCTCGGAAAGATTCCCAAAGAGTATGGTAGATGGAAAAGCTTAGGAAATGGTATTGCCATCGTAAAAGAAACTTAAAGGGACCAGCGGATTTATTTATTTAAAGATCTTTGAGAACTCTTGCGACTGTACGAGTGCCAAAGAAGTTTTGTTCCAAAGAACCGTTTAGGGTCTCAAGTACAAAAAGAGTCATAATACTGTGTTCCAAAGCAAAAGCAAACTGCATTGCAAGCAAATTAACTTTTTCTTTCGAGCTGACAGAAGGAGAATAATTTTGAGCGAGTTTTGGAATTGATGACTTTAACATTTTTTTACAAAAGACCAAAAGGTTTGCTTCCTTTGGGATATTGTAGTGTTTTTTGAAAACTTTATCATTACAGGTATTCCTCGCTTGCCTGTATTTTGTACTTTTTCCAGTTTTCCTCAGTGGAATTTGTTTTGTAGCATCGGAAGCTTAACTCTCTCAAACTGATAACCCCTTTAAAGCCAGTCTTTCCAAGAATTTTATTGGAACTAACTTCTTCAGTCGTGTTAGGGATAAAAGTTTTCATTGCATTGAGAATATTGCGTGTTATGACTTTATAAAATGTTTTTTTTTTTCTTGTTCTCTTTTAGACAATCTCTCCATCGTATGCGTAACTCAGATTTTGATGCTCTCCTTCGACTCAAATGCATTGCAAACAATTGGCACATACCAGTGATCATTTTTGGAACATACTTTGAGGAGGCAAACATTCAATATGCTGCAGTTTTGCTCCGCAAGGATGAATGCCCGCTCCGTTTCATAATCGTTACCTTACTGACAAAAGAACTTGTGGACATTCATGCACGTTTGTGCGAGGTGGTTGTTACATTGATCGATAAAATCGGAGGATTTCCCGATTGTAACTACGTTTTCTGGGCTCAGAAGGATACGGCTCATTTGCGTAAGTTTTTGTTTTTTTTTCCGATCTTTCAATTAATTATTTTTGTTTTAGTTGGTGCCGTCAATCCGAATCATAATATGGCATTTATTGCATCACATCGCATTCCAAAGGATTTCAAAATCGATTTAGGGGAAGTAATGGATCTTAGCTGGGCATGTGGTTTGCTTGCTAAGGCATCAGAAAAACGTCTGCTTCAGCTGTACAAGCAAAGTTTCTTGGTCAATGAACAATTCACATTCTTAAGTGAATTTATTTTTTCTCAGCGAATCTTTGGAACAATTATACCCAAGTACAGACACAAACCACCGTTAAAATACAATTTAAATGACAGTCAGATCGTTTTGGCGCTATGCTACCAAGCAACAGGCGGCAATTGCTCTTTCGTCGGACGCCAATACAACCCCTGGGAACTGACAGCCTTGGATTGCGGTCACAATGGGTTGCCATTTATGTCTATAACACTTCTGCCACTTTCGTTAACTCAGTCCAGATTTGCCTCGGCATTTGTTCTTCCTCAAGTAATTTTTGGACGAATAAACAATTCTTCAACGCAAAACACTATGATGCCTCCTTTATGGATATCGGGTCTTTCTTATTCCGAGTCCCTCAAGCAAATTTCTTCAACACCAGTTGATGTTTAAATTAATGAAATGGATGCAAGGAGGAAAGCTTGCATATTTATTTTGAATTTGAATTATTTTATTGTTTTTGTTATGCATTTTATATTTTTTATTGGTTTGTTTTTATTTATTTTGTTGTCTCGTGTGTGTAGAAATATGGAGTCGTTTTTTCTTAACCATTTTTTATATTTGTTTAACGCCATGCGGCGTTTAAAAAAAAATACTTTTTTATCATTGGATAACTTTTATTTAAGTTACAAAACTTATTCAATTCTACTTATTTATTTTTAAGCTTTAATCATGACAATTTTTATTCGAAATCAAATTTTTTAAATCACTAAAAAGTAAACCACACAAATAATAAACAAAATTGCACGAAAGAAATGTTAAAATAACCGCTAACATTACCTATTTTATCACATTTACTCATACTTTTGGGCGATTAAACCATAATTCTTTCTAATCATTGAATAAGACGCAAACATACATACTTATATAATTAAGCTACAAATCGTATTTTTTTAAGTTCCACCTCTGTTATACCAATTATCTTATCAAAATAATAAATAATATCCTCACTTAATATAATTTATTTTTAATTTAATTAAATTAAATTTTTGTTTAATTATACCTCCGTTGCATTTACTTCATCGCGTTAGTGTTTACTGTCATGTTAATCAATTCTGACAAGCATTGGTCTGTGAGAACATATGGGTTACTATGTGGTATCAATTTTACAAGCGTGGAATAGTTATAAAGAAACATTTTCGGAGAGATTCGAAACTCCAGAATAATATATGTACGTATAGAAAGTTCTAATAAACGAAAAACAAACAATCGTAGTACAGCCAATTATTTTTCGTTTATTCGAAAACTTGGAACTTCCTTATGTGCCAGTTATTCAGCCCTATCACCAATTCCATCGTAATCGGAGACTTCTACGACTCCCGAAAAAAGCTATCACCAAATCGGTTCATAGGGCCTATTTGTATGAGATTTTCCACTACGATGGATTCTATGATATATACATATTTTCGGAGCTCGTAACAAGATTCCGAATACGATGGAATTCGTGATAGGGCTGATTATAATTTACACGCGCTCAATGGTTTATTGAGACCCTTATAATGTTGTCATTTATAACAATCTTTGGAAAATAGTGATAAGTTAAGGATTCTAAAAAATGCATGACAACGAACCTCTCTAGGTATTTGAGTAAAGAGTTGATCATTAAAGCAAAACTAACATGAGAATAGAAAGAATCGAACACATTCAGTGGAACGATTGCTTAAAAAATCATCTAATCCGGCAGACGGCACATCAAGCCATTCTTTGTAAATCTCTTAATCAAATTATTGTACTTTTAAATGATTCTTTCACAAAAAACTACAGTATGTTACAGTGCGGCTCACATGGTTAGACGCACCATTTTCGTCTAAATAAATTGTTTTTGTTTTTGCATGAACTACAAAACTATTAAATTTATTTGAAAGGTTAATAAATTAAAGATTATTGAG
Source organism: Philhelius festivus (assembly GCA_963931855.1). NCBI lineage: Eukaryota > Metazoa > Arthropoda > Insecta > Diptera > Syrphidae > Philhelius > Philhelius festivus. The sequence goes on along the minus strand of OZ007556.1, from coordinate 37,960,862 downwards.
GGATGCTTAACGGATATTTTAATCTCTTTCTGATGCATGGATTTATTAAGGTACTGGCTGAATGATCTGTCATGCAAATTATTTGTTTTTAAATAGCGTACTCTGTTACAAGTTTTTTCCGAGTATTTGAAGTGAAAATGAACAAAAACAAAACTTGTAAACGGCATGGAAATAGTAAATATTGGGGCCACCCACTCAGATGGGGTTTCTATGCGGTAGATTGCGAAGAAAATAGGATGGAGTGAACATGCAGTTCGAAATTTTATTCAAAACCTGCTTCCTACGAAGAAAACAATAAATGAAAGACAAAAACAGACAACATGACACGAGAAGCGAAAAATAATAAGAATTCTTGCAAATTCTGCACACTACATTGAAAATCAGAAGGTTTAGGTACCAGCAAATCAACTATTCATCGACCTTGATTCCTTTTCACACTGCCTTTGCACTCTGCTATCCATCGGGTGAACTACATTATCCCGAACCAATTTGTCATTCACGTAAACCGCTGTTCATGTGAGAATCTTCTGAATTTTGGATAATTGTTTTTGATTTCATTAAAAATTCAAGTTCAACCGCTCTACCTAAACAGAAGTAATTTTCTAATTTGTTTTTATCTTTATTATTAAATTTGGAAATTAACTTTTTTTGTCCTAATTCCAAGCAGAGGAATAAGAGAATCATCCAACAGAAAGCTTCCACCTCCATAGCGAAATGAGTCAATATAAAGAAAAGAGAAACCAATCGCTTGTTTTAGGTTTTTTGCTGTAGATAATTTGCAACATGGCGTTGGGCAATACTTGGATGCGCTCAGTTCACATTACAGGACGCACTTAAAACCCACTTATATCCCAATAGAATTACTCTATAAATGACGACAGAAGAAAAATTTAAAGTAAAACTGTTGTTTAACCCAAAATGTGGTTTGCCTGGAGTTGTTATGTACGTTGACGGTATCCACATTACCATAATGACCCTCTATGAAAACCCACATCTCTTTTACATACATCAGGCTTACTAAAGGCTACCACAGCCTGATTACAATCATTCATAAGCAATCTAAAATGTTAATAGTCTATTTTTTACAAACAAATATTCTAAATTAGGCAATACATCAATTTTTACTTACATTTTACTGAGCACCAACCAAAATGAAAAATCTGCAACATTTCATATGCGGATCCGATTTGTATAGAATGAATCCGTTCACGTGAATAACAGAATACCGCGCAATATTACCGACTTAAATACAGATTCACTTCGAATGAATAGCAGGATAGTGAATAGTGAAAATCATGATTAATTTATTTAACATATTGTAAGAGTACCTGTTTTAAATTTACTTTGATTCAATAATACTTTTTATTTTTTATATATGTATAAGCTGGGGTGGAATCGCGTAAGGTGATAGTTGACTATCAATTCGTTGATTGTCGTTTTTGACTATAGCTGTCTCTATCATATCAATTAAGAATTATAGAGAGAGCGATGGTGAAAACGACAATCAACAAATTGATAATCAACTATCACCTTACGCGATTCCACCCCTGAGTTTGTCATATAATTATTATTTTAAGTTTCATTCAAAAACTTAAAATTCAAATGAAAACAATTATTATTTCTTAATAAATAAAATTTTATTATACGATTGACCTTTATTTCTGAAAAGGCCATAACAATATTAATAATATACATATAGTATTAAACATTTAATTCGCCAAGTAGGAGAGAAGCTTTGACTGAAGTCTTGATGCATTGACAATATTTTGTATAACAATGGGAAGAGTATTCCGCTCTCTAATCCACTGAAACATAGAAAGATCGCTCTGCAGTGGTGTATAAGAAACGCGGTACAATGAGCTTAATGCGTCTACAAGACTGCGCATATTGTAGTGTATCTTTAAAATATTCTGGGCGCCTCCCATTGATAATAATTATGTAGTCTTTAAATATTCCTAAAATTATAATATGCGTCAAAAGGAATTTTCAAAATAGATCTGTTAAGATGAGATACACTGACAAACCTAGGTTTATTGTAAATAAAACCCAAGCAATCATTGAATGCAACATTTAGCTTAGGGTTTTAACCAAACGAAGCTTCATTTAGGTGAAAGTAATTGAGCAGAGTATCTCAGTCCACGAAGTCTGAGTTTATTTTCACTTACCCACAGTTGAATTCGGTTTAGATCTTCATTAGTTCGACTACAGCGTCTTCCATCAATCCAAGTGGGCGATTGATGTAGATTAAAACGTCATCTGCGTACATATGAACTAAACAGTCTTCAACAATATCAAGAAGATCATTGATAAAGAGTGAGAATAGAAGTGGTCCCAAAACAGAACCCTGTGGCACTCCTGTGTTTACAAAAAAGAGGGAAGAGATACCGCTTTCAACTTCTACCGATTGTACTCTATTTTTCAAATAATTATATAGACGAAAAAATTTTTTCGAGAACTTTAAAATTTTTTAAACCTTAAAAACAACAATAGAGTGATCAATAAAATGGAAAGCCTTTGAGAAGTCCAACAACATAAAGAAACAATTTTGTCAGCATCCATCGAAGATCGGAGATTACCCCCCTTATTACCGATGACGAGTCGAACAAATAAACATGTGAGTGTGAGAAATTAGTATTACGGATGGCGAATCGAGAACCTTTGATTCGACTTAAATGTCATATATTTGATATTTTTAATAAACAATCAAATTTCGAACTCGAATTGTAAAGTTCGCCAACCGTAGTATGTCGAATGTGTAGTTCGCTAATGAAAAAATCTCACCTCGAATGTTCGATTCGCAAACCGTAATAGGGGGGTACTTCCATAACTGCCGACTCAGCTATGTAAACTCCTAAGAGCTTACTGCCATTTAGAGACCTTAGTGGGCGTTAAGAAAGCTTATCATTTGGTTGAACATGAGTTTCTCAAAAACTTTCGAAAATATGATAGAACCCTAATGGGCCTAAAATCAGCTGAAATACATGGGTTTGTTTTTTTGCTATTTCCAATCTATAGGAAATTTGGAGGAATATATACAAAAGTTAAAAATTATTTAAAATATCATCAAACTCATCAAAACAAACTGGATTAGATATTTGAGGTGCATTTCATTAAGTCACAGATATATGCGAATAAACTACAATCGACCAATGCTCTTATGGTGGACAAAACACAGGCCATCGCCCCATTCATGTGCCAGAGTCATTCAAAATTGCACCGCTCGGATCCATTGTTCATTCAGAAATTAAAAACATGTGCACTGGGCTTTTTAATTTCAATAAGAATTAATCAATATTTTGTTTTTTTAGTTTTCTAAAGAATTTAAAGGCTAACATTTCATTAAATTAAAACATTCACCCATATTCTGAAACTCGTATTTATGACTCGTATTCGGCTACAGTCGTAGTAACAGTCGTATGTGATGTTTTGCGTTTCCCAAAATTAGTACAAGTGAAGTCGGATGTTCGACTCCTGGAATAACAACATACGGCAGTAGTCGAATACAAGTCATAAATACGAGTTTCAGAATATGGGTGATTATTGGAAGCTATGTTAATATTAAAAAGATTTCAACTAAACGAACAAACACAATACCGTTTTTGACAACGAATTCCACAATCCACACAACTTTATCCTATGCTAAAACCATCTCAGCCAGCTTCTCAAAAATGTCTCACGCTTACCAAAATGTTCCTATAGGTACGTATATTGGCGAAAAATCAAAACAATCAACACAAATAGTTTGCGTTATGATCATGCGATTTACGTTCGCTCATTTTGCCTAACAAAAAATTAAGTGTGTTTTTATAAAACAGCTGGAAACCCAAAATACACGCTTGGTTAGGACGCTATTCTAAAAATACCCAACAACCGATCGCAGTTTCTCTCGAGAGTAAATTTTTAGCTCTCAGTTAACGAGAAAACGCGACCATAGGCAGAACATGTATTTTTCCGCAAATTTAAAATTTTTCTTTCCTTGTTTTTCATAAGTTTTTTGGTCATTTGCATTCAAAAATTGACAATATTTCTTCCTTCTTTGGTGTTTGTGTGTGTTTTCGAAAAAAAATTGTAAAAGAAACGAATTTCGAATAGAAAAGTTATATTTTCTAACCGTTAGCCACTGGAGTGGACTTTTTTTTTAAATTATAATCTCGCCAGCGTTTTCTGAATGCAAAGAGCAGACAGTTTTTTCGGTCGCAAATCGATGTTTACATCATCGATAAAGTGCCTCTGTTTGGCGATTCTTCTAGTTTTGCTCATTTTTCCACTTTTGTCGTATGAATTTGGTGTAAAAAACGACGACGACGATGAAACAGATCCTAGAGAGGCGGTTAGAGCTGTTCGAGCGAAAGCACCGCGGAAATTCGAATTCCGGAAACTGGTGCGTGTAGTTTTGCCTGAAGAAGAAGAAGAGGACGATGATGCGGGAGCAACTGAGGACGAAGACGAGGATGACGATTCGGATGATGAGTTCAAATTCGAAAGGGCCCGCAAATTAGATGGAACCAAAGCAAAGGCAGCTCAGAGAACAATCGTGGATGAATATGGAGAGGACTATGAAAAGGAAAAAAAGTCAGTTAGTAAGGATTTGGAAAAGGGATTCTTCTCTTCAATGTTTAGTGGGATATTTGGAGGAAATGATGTACCTGTTAAAGCACCGCCACCACCGGTAGAAAAATCAAATGGGATCATTGATTGGATTCAATCATTTAGTAGTAGCTTCAAGAAACCCGCTCCAGAACCAAAACCTTCTGCTAGTGTTGATTGGATGTCGTATTTGAATCGTTGGCCATTTAACTCCCTTTTTCCTATCGGAAAGCCCGAGAAGAAGATCGCCTTGCCTAGAAGTGAAGATTTGTCTAATCGTTACGCTCCTGGAGCAGAGCCAATGAGTCAGGATCATTTCGAATCGTTGCTGCACACAGTGCCGGGATTTGTTGTCAACGCGTCACATGTTAGCGATATTGAATGCAAGCAGCAGATGCAGATTTTTCATCGCCAATTACGCGGCAATAAGTTTTGGACACTGCAAAGTGAGTCGATAGCAAATGTTTATTATAATATAATATATATATATAATATATTATATTGTTTCTTCATGTATACCCCTAGTGCTTGATTCAACGGGAAAGATCACATCGGGACTATTACGCGGAAATATCAACCAGCTTGGTGATTTCGAAATGTGTACCCATGCCAAAACTTTAGTCAAGATCACATCTGATATATCGCTAAGGATCCGAGGAAAATATTGCTTGGCTCACATTGAAACCCAAGGGAAAGTAGATGAGCTTAAGGTTGCGGTGCATTTGGCACATGGAAGAGGTCTATGGCGGAGTCATTTGGGAAACGTAAATATTTCCATTCTTCAGATTGATGGTCCTCATCATGAAAATTGAATTTTCAGCCCAGTCACTTTATTCCGCGATATGCTATCGCCAATTGGGGTGTTTGTATTCCAAATGCTTGCTCTGCTAGTGTTGTCCAGGATATGATAGAAACTAACCTAAGGCCGTACAATAATACTGGTGTTGAGTTTCGTGTGGAAGTCTCGGAAAATGATTGTTTTGTAAAGACCAGCAAACGTCTTACCAAACTATTCAAAAAGGATGATAAATTTGCTTTTGCTGTGTAAGTATGCAATAAAGTGTGACTAAAGAAAACAGCCAATGTTAACACTCAATGTTGGGTACCGACACCAGATTATACCTTTTCGTAGGTTTTTGATGTAAAGAACTCGAATGCGATCAAACGCTTCAGAGATATTTAAATCTGAAACAAAGATTGAAATCCATAAAACATATAGCAGTCTTTTAACTTGTAAATTTTCAAGTTAACATGTAGTAAATGCTGAAATTAAAATACATACACTCATATGCACATTTAACCGACCACTTCGTATTTCTGTGAATTTAAAGAAACCGTCAAGTTTAGACTTTTATTAAAACACAAAAAACAAGTTTTTGAAAAAATACTATTGTTATATTTTGTTGGTAAAAATGTGTTAAAATTATTTTAAAACTACATTTTTAACAATGGGTTTTTGCGCCGCGGGCCCTAATTACTTCGTCGAGCCCGTTTGACAATCCGTCAATGATATACTGAATATCCGACTGAGGGATATTGTGCCACTCCTCTACTGCAGCAGTCTTAAGCTCTCCTATAGTGGTAGGGGCATGTTCGGACACGTCTTTTGAGGTTGTCCCAAATATGCTCGATAAGGTTGAGATCTGGACTGTGTGATGGCCATGACAAAACTGGAATACCGACCTCATTTAGGTTTATGGTAGCGTGCGTTGTCATGCATTAACCGAAAGCTGTCACCAATAAATGGAGCAAAAGGCATCACATCGCCTTGCAAAACGTTTTCCACGTATATCTGAGCATTCACACTGCCTCTAGCGAACACAACAAGGTCCGTGCGAGCTTCATAATTGATGCCTCCCCAAACCATTATAGGCCCTCCTTTATAATCCACTGTTTCGGTTATCGTGCATGGAGCAAACCTGTAGACATGCTGACGTCCATCTGGACCTCGTAGATCTATTCTGCTTTCGTCTGAAAATAGGACGTCCCGTCCCTGCATTCCTCTGCAGTCCAGTAAACATATTCTCACGCAACACGAAAATTTACTGTACGGTGCTGTGGGAGCAATTCGGGGGCGCGTGCTGATCAGAAAGCTCTGATATTCAATTCTGCAAAACTTCTTCTGGTGGTGCGTTCACTCACACTAACATTCCTCACCTCAAGAAGACGAGCTTCAATAGCGGGGCAAAACAGATTTCTCAGTATGTTGCTGAAGGCAAAGCGATCATAACGAGCTGAAGTGCATCGATGACGCCCTTGACCTGGCCTCCTCGTGTATGAGCCAGTTCCCCGAAATCGTCTGATGGCATTCCCAATCGTAGTTTTAGGTACGCCAAGCGTACGAGCAATGCGACGTTGGCTGTACCCGGCATCAGTTAAGGCCACTGTTTCAGCTACACCATGTACATCGAGTGGCATTTTTCTAGAGTCACAAATAAATACCTTAATTTACAGATATGTATGTATTTACTGTCTTTGGTACAAAAGAACAAGAAATGTAGTCAAGTTTAAGTAACTGAAACAATATTAAATAAAATGCACGACTGGGTCGCACGAACTTGCTCCTATGTAAAAGACTAAGAATTTCAAAAATGAATGTTATTAGAGAAACTGTTCATAAGCATAAAATTCATTTTTTAAATGACTAAAAAAAACTTCTTTAGTAGTTAAAGGTAAGAATAGAATGCCATGTGATTCAAGCAAATATAGATTTATGAAAGATTAAAAATTATAAGTCCTTGTAGTGGTTTCTTAAAAAAATAAGGTTTTATATAAGAAAATTTTCAAACATTTTTAAGAAAAAATGTTGGTACGCCAATTTGAAGTTTTTATTATTGTATGAATAAAAATTAAATTTACAAAAAAAGTATTGAGCCGTTTTCGAGACATTGAATTTTCAAAAAAACAAAAATTGATTTTTTTTTTCAAAATTCAAAAAAATATTTTTCTTAAAGTTTTGAAATGCAATGTTTTTTAAACTTTTTAGAAGCTTCCATCTACGAAATTTCATTAAAATCCGTTGTGCTAATAATGAGAAATTCAAAATTTTAAAAAATCGTTCTATGGTAGGTACAGTCAGTAATATCTTGTTTTCAAATTTGTTTTTATTAATTTACAGATATTAAAAAATAATAGAAAGAAAAAAAATTTAAGCAAAATTCTCGGAACCGTTTTCGAGAAAAACACGATTTTCGAAAACCATTTTTTTACATTTGTATGGAAGGTACCGTTACTTTTAGGTAAAATGAATTTATTTTTCTTATATATTGTACATTATTTTTCCAAACTTTTATATATCAAGTTCTGAAAAAATCGAGCATGGGGTTTTTAAAATATTGAGTTTTCAAAAAAAAAATTTGAAAGTTTTTTTAAAAATCCAAAAAATTTGTTTTTGAAAATTTTAATACACAATAATATTCAAACTGCTGGGAAGCTTTAGCATAAAAAAAATGATCAAAATCGGTGGTACCGTTTTTGATAAAATCAAAAACAAAAAATATGGTCCCAAGGGGGGTACCAAAACTACTATTTTTTTTGAAAATTTTTTTCGACCATTACCTAGGTTTGACTAAATTAAATTTTTTGAATTTTTTTTAAGAAAATCGCAGGGACAGTTTTTGAGAAAAAAAAATATTTATAAAATTTCGGAAAAAAATCGTATGGCGGGTACCGTTATTTTTGGTCATAAAAAATCAAATCAAAAAACATCCGGGGGTAAAAAATCAAAACCCATATCTATCAAGTTTGAAGAAAATCGGCCGAGCCGTTTAGCTGTAATCGAACAGACAGACAGACAGACAGACAGAATTGCCAGACCCACTTTTTTCGTCTTCGCTATCATCGTAATGTCAACTTTGATCAAAATCTCGAGTTCGATTTTTTTTACGAATGCATAACTTGCCTTATAGTACCTATAAGTCGCAAGTAAAAAGCGCTTAAATTGCAAAAAAAAGCTTCGATGACACAATTTTATGGGGCTAAATAAGGGTTTTAGTGTTTTGTTTTTTTTTTGCGTAAATGTCCGTTAAACAGCAGATAAATCAAAGTGAACTTAAGACGCTGTTCACATTGGACTTATTCAACCAAGTCATTTTGACGTCAGGCCACCCTGTCGTGTTCAGACACAAAAGTAGTGTGAACACTCCAGACTCACTTTGGCGTCTTGTAATTGTCATAATTGTTGGCCATTTGCTATGCCACTACCAATATACAGTGAATTACAAAAGTAAGTAAGCACCTCTTAGTTTAAAGATCATTTCCTTCAAACAATCGATAGTAATGTTAAAAAAAACCTTAATATTTTTGTCTATAATTGATATGTATTTCGAACTATGTATTTCGAACATTTCAAATAAAACAACTGTGTTCTAAAATTCTGCTTGTTTAGATTCATGGGTTTTTTCAAAGAAGAGCCGCTTTTGGCGATTTATTTTACTTATGCAAGGTTTCTTTCAAATACTTCGACCATGATAACCGGATTGGTAGAGCACTCGTCGAATAGTTTGAGGGTTATATGACTTACCTGTTTTATTTGGTTATTTCTGCTGATATCTTTGATGGGCCTACTTTGAGATTCCTCTTCACTTTCCTAACAATAATACGGCATTCCTGCTTGTCATTGTCATTGATCGAGGGTCATTTTGCAAACTTCCAATGTTATTTTATTTGGTTATTATTTTGTGTATAGTAGATGGACTTTTGTTATTAATTTTACCATTCTCGCACTTCGATTTATTTTCCAAATAGTGTTTGATTATATTTTTTTTTAATGAGTGCTTACTTACTTTTGTGATACACTGTATCTTCGTGTGTCATATTATGTCACCAAGACAAATGTCAAAAAAAATCCACTAATTTTCAATTTGTTTTAAAAATCCTGCCTCACTTTGCCGTCTCTTTCTTACCATGAAGTGCAAACGAGAAAAAACACAGAGACATCAAAATAAGTCGGCGGAGTGAGTCCAATGTGAACACCGTCTAAAGAGTCAGGGTGACGAAAAATGCAGGTGGTCGGATAATTGTTGCTGTGAGTGTATTTTCTCCAAGCATTATTACTTAATTTTCTCGAATGATTTTTTTTAGAAAAATCTTAAATCTGTAGGATCATAAATAACTTATTTTAGTACTGTAGAGGATCCAAACTGAAACAAGAATATGGGAGCTACCACCAAGAAAAGATGATGATCTATACAAATTTGGATACAATTTCCATTGAACTATAAAAAACAGCTGAGAATTTATTGGCAAATAAAGCTTGGCATTGTGCGTGTTAGGAGCCTTGGCGTGCATTTATGTTGAAATATAGAAATCGACATTCCATTAAGATGAATACCTTTAAATACAATAGTACAAATAAGTTTTAATTGTCAATTTCCAGTGTATATTAGTATTTACTTGGATGAATCTAAAAGTATTTGCCAGCTTAAGTACAAACTTAATTTTACGCATGCGAAAGACAGTAAAGGCCATACATTTAACCTTTTTCTAGTATTAACTATAAAATTTTATTTCTTGTAAGAACAGGTGATGCTCGATATAGTGAATAGCAGTACTAGCGAACTATCTATCTCAGTGTACATACAATAATTAATTTATAAAGAGTACTTTAAATAGTGAAAAATATAAATCTCAATATAGTGAACACACTTAGTTTCTCAAAATTAAACAAGATTATGTTCAGCTTCAATATACATATACAGCTGCGGTCAAAATAATAGCAGTGAAAATAGTTCCAAGAAATATTCAATACATACAATACATGGTTACATTTATATGAAATCAATTATAAAAGAAAGATTTAAAAATATCGAAAAAAAAAACTTAAAAAAAAATATCTTCAATGTATAAGAAAATAGCCCAGTCAAAAAAATAGCAGTATTCATAAAAATGGAGAAAATAAGAAAATTACATTGGACTAAAAAGTAAAACAAAATGTATTTGTACTCGTATTTCTTACGTCAATACTCGGTGGTAGACCCCTTATTGCTTATAACAGCTTCGCAACTTCCCTTCATTGAGTCCACCAAAGTTTGACATCTCTCCAATGAAATATTTCTCCATGCAGTCTCCACTGCTTCCCAAAGCTGGTTGTTATTGGAGGGTTTTGCATTTGAAACGAATTTCTTGACATCTGCCCAAAGGTTCTCTATTGAGTTCAAGTCGGGGGATTCCGCAGGGCACTCCATAACAGAAACTTCATTGACCCGAAACCACTCTTTGGCTTTTTTGCTCGTGTGTTTTGGGTCATTGTCTTGCTGAAAGACCCATCTTATTGGCAATTCCTCTTCTGCGTAAGGCAGCATGGTTCTAAGAAGAATATCCACATAAAGATGCTGATCCATTGCACCATTTATGCGATATATGGGCCCTACACCTTCATAGGAAAAACAACCCCATACCATTATGCTTGAACCGTCATGTTTTACAGTCTTCCGCGTATACCTAGACACATATTCAGCATTATGTGGGCGTCGCACATATTCCCGAGAACCAGAACCACCATACAGAACAATTCTGCTCTCATTAGACCATAAAATATCCAATATTCTTCTGTACGTTTCTAAACTAGCGCTTAGATTTAGCTGTTTTTTATTTCCGTAGCCGGCATATGAGAAGAGACCCTTGAGTATCTCATAGTTCTCCTCTCTGATTTTGGAGAAATAACTTTTTTTCTGCCCCTGGTTACGGGGTTTTCTGTATATTTTTTTGCGTTAATAATCATCTTAGCAGATATTTTTAAGGTTTTTTGAATTTCCATATAAGTTTTTCCATCAGAGAGGAGTTGGCGTATGATTCCCCGCATTTTCGGAGTGCAATGCTTATTACCATACCCTACCCATACTGTAAGTTTGAACTTTGAAGGAATATAAATATAATGGCGCAAAATTGTAATTGAATTAGTACGATGCTAAAATTGTCTTAGTATGATACTAGGTTAAAACAACGAATTTGCAAATTTTAATTGCATCATTCTTTCTCTACCCTTCTATTAAAGTTAAAATCATCAGATACATACTTTATTTTTTTAGTATCGTGCTAGCTTCATATGACTCTTTGACATTTGCAAACATCAAAAAAGGTTCGTGTACTTACTTTTTTACACGAAATGTCATTGTTTTAGGCGTGTTCAGAAGCAATTTATTAAGAAAATTCTTTTAGTACGATACTAGTTAGAAAATGTTTAAATTAAGAATGAGTTAGTAAGCTACTTTAAAGTTAGCAAATTGTTAAGTAGTACCATACTAATAACGGGTGATTTTTTAAGAGCTTGAGAACTTAAAAAAAAAAAAAACGCATAAAATTTGCAAAATCTCATCGATTCTTTATTTGAAACGTTAGATTGGTCCATGACATTTACTCTTTGAAGATAATTTCATTTAAATGTTGACCGCGGCTGCGTCTTAGGTGGTCCATTCGGAAAGTCCAATTTTGGATAACTTTTTCGAGCATTTCGGCCGGAATAGCCCGAATTTCTTCGGAAATGTTGTCTTCCAAAGCTGGAATAGTTGCTGGCTTATTTGTGTAGACTTTAGACTTGACGTAGCCCCACAAAAAATAGTCTAAAGGCGTCAAATCGCATGATCTTGGTGGCCAACTTACCGGTCCATTCCTTGAGATGAATTGTTCTCCGAAGTTTTCCCTCAAAATGGCCATAGAATCGCGAGCTGTGTGGCATGTAGCGCCATCTTGTTGAAACCACATGTCAACCAAGTTCAGTTCTTCCATTTTTGGCAACAAAAAGTTTGTTAGCATTGAACGATAGCGATCGCCATTCACCGTAACGTTGCGTCCAACAGCATCTTTGAAAAAATACGGTCCAATGATTCCACCAGCGTACAAACCACACCAAACAGTGCATTTTTCGGGATGCATGGGCAGTTCTTGAACGGCTTCTGGTTGCTCTTCACTCCAAATGCGGCAATTTTGCTTATTTACGTAGCCATTCAACCAGAAATGAGCCTCATTGCTGAACAAAATTTGTCGATAAAAAAGCGGATTTTCTGCCAACTTTTCTAGGGCCCATTCACTGAAAATTCGACGTTGTGGCAGATCGTTCGGCTTCAGTTCTTGCACGAGCTGTATTTTATACGGTTTTACACCAAGATCTTTGCGTAAAATCTTCCATGTGGTCGAATAACACAAACCCAATTGCTGCGAACGGCGACGAATCGACATTTCACGGTCTTCAGCAACACTCTCAGAAACAGACGCAATATTCTCTTCTGCACGCACTGTACGCATTCGTGTGGTTGGTTTAATGTCCAATAAAGTAAACTGAGTGCGAAACTTGGTCACAATCGCATTAATTGTTTTCTCACTTGGTCGATTATGTAGACCATAAATCGGACGTAAAGCGCGAAACACATTTCGAACCGAACACTGATTTTGGTAATAAAATTCAATGATTTGCAAGCGTTGCTCGTTAGTAAGTCTATTCATGATGAAATGTCAAAGCATACTGAGCATCTTTCTCTTTGACACCATGTCTGAAATCCCGCGTGATCTGTCAAATACTAATGCATGAAAATCCTAACCTCAAAAAAATCACCCGTTACCTTAATAATAGGCTGTTTAAAATTTTGCGCCAATGTTTTTATACCTTACCTTTTAGTTTCAACAACAAACAAAAAAATATTCCTAAGATTCAAAAACAATGAAAAAAATTCACAAACTACTACTACTAAACACTGCTATTATTTTGACTGCGCAAAAATACACTTTAAGTAAAATCAAATGACCTTTGGAAGAAAACCGTTATGATATGGCTTTTTTTTATTCTGGAAACAAAAGATAAAATATTCTATTACAAAAATAGTACTAGAATATTTTAAAAATTTGCCTATATCTTAGTTTGTACTAAAATATGCCAATGGTAAAATTACACTGCTATTATTTTGACCGCAAATATATCTCTACGGCATGTGGATTTTAAAACATTAATGTTTTTATTTTATTCATGTTTTTTGTAACATACACAAATACGAACACTTAGTTTTATATAAATATGGTTTCCGGCTATTTGAGTAGCACTTCAACTCCATCTGGAGCATAAGGCAGCAACAAAATCCCTCCATCTTTCACGATTTGACGCAAGCGGTTTCAGCTATGGCCACGTAAGAATATTCTGAATCTTGCTTCTTCCAGTACAGTTAACCTCCAGGTTGAGGATTCCAAAAATTGCTTTCATATGTTATTGTCAGATTTCCTTAATGTAGGTATAGCCAATTTATCGCCATTTTTGTTGCATAATGTCTACATCCACTTTTTTCTGCCCGGTTCTATTCCACAACTCGATGTTTGATATGGTTTGTGGCCAGTAGATCTTCAAAATGTACCGTAGACATCGGTTAACGAAAGCCTGTAACCTGATCAAGACATTAGCAGATCAATTCCACCAGAGATTTTACGTTGGATTCGAAGAGTTTCAACTTGCTGCGTAGTGATATTTTACTAGTGTTCCACATAGGAGAGAGGATTCCAAATGCACGGCGGACGTCGGGCCTTACTTATTCTGATGTTAACATCCAGGTCTGTTCCACCATTAATTGCTACACAACTACCCAGATAATTAAACTGCTTGACCTCTGCAATCATCCCCTGCCTTAGAATATTTTGCTGTTGATTGAATTTTGTTGACGTTAATCCTTAAACCTCTCCGTTTACTTGCAGTGGTTGACACATTTGATTTAAGTCGCGCGCCGGTGATATTTGTCAGGAGACATGTATCATCGGCATAGTCAATATGGCTGAGCTTGTCAAACAGTCTCCATTTTATTGGAACACTCAGAGAATTAAGTATGTATTCGTATATGTCAGACCCAAAAGTACACAAACTTAGTTTGTGTTCTTACTTTGTTGCATATTGAATTGTAAAAAAAAAAATCAGTAAAATGCTAGTGTTTTTTTTTTTTAAATTTTAAAAGATAGTCTTAAACTTATCTTTTTTGGACTTAGAGTAATCTACTTGTAAGTGTATGAATCTGCTATGGGTTATCATATGCTCATTTGTTTTTTCATCATCATCATCATCATCGGCTCGACAACCGGGTTCCGGTCCTGGCCTCTTTCAACAAGTCTCTCCACCTATCCCGGTCTCTAGCCGACGCCATCCAGTTGCGCACCCCAAGGCTTCGGGCGTCCTGGTCTACGCCATCTCTCCAGCGCAAGCATGGTCTACCACGCTGTCGTCTACCATAGAATGTACCACAAAGAACTTTCCGAGCAGGTTCCTCTTCGCTCATGCGAGCTAGGTGCCCTGCCCACCGGAGTCTACCGAGCTTAATTTTTGTCACGATATCTGTTTCTAGGTAGATTGCGTACAATTCATGATTGTACCGTCTCCGGAATCGTCCTTGTTTTTTCACTCCGATCGAAATGTTGTCTTAAATCTTGATATGCAGTATTATTTCAACTTTTTGGGAGTCTTATTTAAAAATTGTATTCGAGATCAGTTCGGTGGTTCTTTAGCAGTAAAATGATTACAGTAAAAGAATTTTCCATTAGCTATGTTGTCAAATCTGTTGTTTACTATTCAGCTACTGTCAAATTACTATGGCAAGGTACACGATTGAAAACCACGTCCAAATGATAAAACTTTATTATCAAAATGAGTTCTCGTTACTGCAAACTTTTGTAAGTAGACTTTGTGGCTCTTCGGAGTCTACCCTTCAACGTTTGGTAACAAAATTTTAGCGAACGGTTCGATAAACAATCATCCATGATTCGCAAGATCCGCCGAAAACTTGGTCTTTCGCAGAATTCAACTTGATGAAATTTGCATCTGGACATGGGCCTGCACCCATACAAGATCTAACTAACCCAGGGCCGAAAAATTATGTCTAGCGGCAAGGTACATTTTGGATGAATTTCTGTGCTAACAAGCAAAATTGCTATTCCGTATATATTGACATATATAGGCTTTTCAAATAAAAAAAATGTTTGTTAATACCTCACACACAGCTTGCTTCATTGTATTCAAAATCTACCCGACCTTTTCGAAAAACGATGTAGATCATTATGTACAATAATATACATCATTATTATTTTTATCTAAATCATTAGAGCCGTTTTTGAGATAAAGACTTAGATAATTATTGTACCTAAGTTATATGGCAGGTGCTATTATTTTTGTTCTTCAATAATAATAATCGAAATGTCAAAACTTGCCCTGTAATTTTTTCTATCGCAAATAAAACCCACTCACTTTTTTAGGCTATTAAGATACCACAAATGTTCATTAAAAAATCATGTAGAGGTACTATTGCTTTAAATAAATACTAAATGTTCATCATTTACTGCATAATTATATAGTTTGTACTTTGAAATTCTCAAATGAAAATTTGCTATGTTTTATGCATATCACCGTATGATATAAAATATTTATTTTTTGGAAGAATAAATATTCTTGAAAAATATTGCGTTAAATTGTTTAAATTCATTTATATATGTACAAAATGTATGTATTGATGGTCCATTCTGTATATTATTATTTTATTACTAGGTGCTATTTAGCCATGTTTTGGTTAATTTCTGCAGCTGCTTATGTTTCCGAAAACTGGGTAAGAGTTTCAACATATCTTAGTGGATTTTTTAAATCTTCAATTGACGAGTCATCTGAAGAAACCAAAATTGAAGAAACTGGACAAGAACAGGAACCAGAAACACCAGTTGAACCCGAAAAAGAAATAGAACAAGAAGAAACATCCAACCATGCAATTATAAAGGAACTATTTCATTCCTTCTCGCCCAAGCGATCATTGGCTGAGCTTTTGTCAGAAGATCGCCTTGACATGCAATTTCCCATATTTCATCTGCTGAAAATTCTCTCGACTTTTATGCTCTACGTGTGTCTAAAATACATGATGATTGGTCATTTGCCAATAACAAATCGAGATAAGTTGGTCAAAACAGTCGATCAACCATTTAGTGTGGTATTTCGGTCGCCAATGATCTACACCGATATACTTTTGATCATAAGTGGATTCCTATCGGGCTATCAACTCTCTGAAGAAATGGAATATAAAACATACATTGGAGTTATCAAGAGGGTGTTAGCCAAAATTCTTCGATATTTGCCAACGATCTATGCTGTTCTCTTCTTTCAAACTTGGATTCTGCCACATTTAGGTTCTGGTCCTTTGTGGAACAAGTTAATCGGACAGAATGCAAGATTATGTGAACACAATATGTGGAGGATATTATTTGGCACCCAAAACGCAATTGATTTCGAAGAGACCGTAAGTCAAAAAGGTTGGGAATCACTCAAATAAAATCTAGATAAACTTCCTTTAAAACAGTGCTCTCCAATAACAATTCAATTGGCATTGGAGCTGCAACTTTATATGCTTGGGCCATTAATAGTTTGGTTATATTACACCGATGCTGATGCTGGATTCTTTGCTTATGGAGCCTTTCAAGCGATGTCAGTTGCTGCTAGATTCTCGAGAACCAATTTGGAGCATCTATCAGCGATTATGTTCCATGGAATGAAGTGAGTAATGCATTTTTCAAGAGGCTTTTCTTAAGTTTGTTTTTGTTTTACAGTGTCAGTAAATTCTACCGAACTGCAAATATTCTTTACTCATCACCCATTGCTCGCGCTACTCCATATCTTCTTGGAATCGGAGGTGGAATTTTACATCGATTCACAGACGGAAACCTAGAAATCTCAACAGGCCTAACCAATGTTGGTTGGGTGACAGCAATCTTTAGCATTGCATGGTGCTTTTGGTATCCTTCGTCGGGAATGCGTTCAGATTTCATTTACAATTCTTCAGAAGCAGCATCTTACGCTTCGTGGTCGCCACTGATTCTTGGATTAGCGATCATATGGATAGTTTTTATGACGCCTAAAGAGGGGTTTTTTATTTCAACTTTTCTAACATCCAAGCCCGTGTTGTTCTTGAGTCGAATTTCATTTCCAATGCAGCTTTTAAGCTACACTGTGGTGATGTATACTATAGCAGGGGTCAAAGATTCGAATAAATATCATATCAGTGATTTGGTATGAAAAAATATTTCTTTCACAAAATCACTCACTATTTCATTTTTTAGGTTAACATCATAGAACTAGGCACGATTGTATTGTGTTCAACTTTTCTGGCTTTCCTAATTGATGTGCCATTTCAAAATGTTCGATTGATTATAATAAAAAAGCTGTTTACAGAAAAACCAATCCAAGAATCAGATGTTCATGATGAAGTTGAGTTAGATCAGTCCGAGGAGATTTCCGAAGGAGTAGTTGAAATGATTCCAGATGGTCCAATACTAAGAACAAAAACACCAGAGCCTCCAGAAAATGATCATTGGAATACTGTTGATTCGGATGAGAAGGAACATGAATTTGTTGTGAGATTTAATTCACATTTGGTCAATGGAACCGGAGTTGTTGTCGAAACAAGCATTAGGTGAGTCATTATGTCTAGTTGCATATTTTCTTGATTAAGGATTAAGACTGCGATTAAATTCATATTTAAAACTTTTGTTTTTTCGAACGAAAATTTCCCAGTTTCCAAAATTACAAAATAAATAACTGCAACTTTTAAAGAAAAAAGTGCGTATACGTCACAGTGAACGATTTGATTTTGTAAAGATAATGTGAAAGAACTAGAAACTTTAAGGTAATAACTTCCATTTTCTCTTTTTGACAATTCAAATCTAATTTAGAATGAACTTGGAACCAGCTTTAATCATCCAAGTTTAGATGAGATTAGATTTATTAATTCATCAATAGAAATTTACAAGAACATGTTGATACCTATATAAAAATTAAATTTTTTTTAAGACATGGCCAGAGGGACCGTCAGCCAGATGATAGCTTAAGTATTACATTTTCAAATTTTATAATGGTACAATCTTTTAGATTATTAAGAGTTAAGTTAATCAGACCAAAAACATAAATGTTAAAAAAAGAGCCAATTTCTTCTATACAAAAACCTTTGTGTAACAAGTCAGCCGTGAAAAGTACTGAGATCTAAAAGTACGCCAAGTTCTTTAATACTGAATATTTAAAGTAGAATAATATTGAAACAGCTACAATGTAATAGAGAAATTTTATTGTTTAATGATTACTGACTAAAATTTGATGGTTTCACTGGTCAAGTTTTTAAAACCTTTCGAATTGGACATAAAAAAAACTTGCCAAATAAGCCCTACCGTTCTACCAAATTTCATTGTTCTTATGCAATCGGAAGTGTGTCATATAATTTACATCAGATCTGAGGATACCACGCCCCTGAATAGAAAACCTCAAATTTTATATTTTCTTTCTTTGTATGCAATTTACAGCAGTCAGAAGTGCTCCATTCAACCAACACCAATTCAGAGAAAGTGGGCGGAAACCACGCCCCTTGAATGGAAAATCTCAAATTTTCAATTTATTCCTCTGCTTGCATGACAAGGCCTACCGTTGTGCCAAATTAGAAGATTCTTTGATGTAGGGTAGTGCTCCATAATTTTGATGATCTGTCAGTCAGTCAGTCATTGAGTCAGTCAGTTACGGTTTTTATGATTTTTGACGCCTTATATCTCAGGAAATTTGGTGAGGCACCTGTGCCTGACTAGCTTAGCAAATATTCGGAATTTTAAGTTTCTGACTTCATTGGTACTGAAGATAGCGAGGGGTCAAAAATCGCCTGAGTTTGTTCCTGTAAAAAGGGTGTTGTGCCAGAACTTGGCTGGGCACTACCGTGCCCTTTGATTGAGAGTCCATACAAATCTGCCAAATTCTTCCATTCTTCAAACCTTAGCTTTTGGATCTTTTAGTCGAGACTGCCATCTTCATTGTAACCTCATCAACGTGGTTGTATCTTAAAGTTGTAGTCAAAATGTAGTTTCAGAGATAAAAAATATAATTTGGTGTTGTATCTGGTAGTCGAAATTGTCTTTTTATGAAGAATCTCAATAGCTTTTCGGTGGTTTCAGACTGTTGGCAACCCATAATACTGCAACCAAAGCATTATCGATTCGGAAGATGCGGAAAAAACATTTTATTTTGTTCTGAATGACTAGGTCCATGTTTCCACATACATATTACATTTTTTGTGGCAGTCAGCTTTTTAATCAGATGTTTTTCTATGTCAGAGTTACTAATAAGGGCGCAGATTCAATTTTTAGTTTCGCAACTGTTTGGTTGCTAAAATGAAACATATGGGCTTATATGGGACACGGCGCACTTAGAGCAACTCGATTCGAGCAACTAAAAAGTTTGTGTTTTGACACAAACTAAACGATTTCCTTCGCAACAGTTGAGCTGTTTTCTATAAGCGCAAGAGAGAAAAGAGTGTGAGCGTGAATAAAGAGTTGCCAGTGCGCGGTTCTCTTTCAACTTTTGATTAAACTATTTGATTTCGATCACAGTTGCCAGACTAGCCTTAAAGTGAACTCTAAGTATTTGTATTCGATTAAATCTACCCCATAGTAACATTTCTCATTTGTAGTCAAATCACAATTGTTTTGGATTTGTTTTGGTTAACAATAAGGTTCCACTTTAGACGGTATTTACATAACTTGTTAATCTTCAACTGAAGGGACTCGGCTTTAAGGACCAGATCCTCTGCGTACTTTAATCAAGGGCACGTCGATTGTAGTACCACATAGCAGGTCTTGTATTAAAACAACAGATGATGCATTTCCAATAACATCGTATCTGAGACTGTCAAATTATTTCTCCAACAACTGTTTTTGTTTTCTTCTGTAGATAAATTATAGGGTGCTCAATAAGTTTGGCCAAGTCTGTGTGTTGGGTTGATGGAACTCCTCTATTGCGATTTAAAAAACTTCATTTGGGATCCGATCAGCTAATGGAGCCTTATTTTCTTTCAATTTCGCTACAACTGATTCTACTTTTGAAAGTATTACATACATAATATTCGTATCGTTATCTAAAATTTTATTTTCAATATTCGGTCTGGTGCCTTTC
The DNA here is from genome assembly GCA_963931855.1 of Philhelius festivus. Classification (NCBI taxonomy): domain Eukaryota; kingdom Metazoa; phylum Arthropoda; class Insecta; order Diptera; family Syrphidae; genus Philhelius; species Philhelius festivus. The sequence continues at coordinate 37,940,356 of OZ007556.1, read as the reverse complement.
AAAATGATGTCTCAATGTAGACGTTGGTAAAAGGTGTTTTTGTTGCAAATGTTTTTACTTTTATGCTTTGTATACCTATTCGATCCAAGATTTATATATGGACATGAGCTTTTTCTACAATTTCCACGTAAACTATTATCAGCTATGAGTTTATATAGAAAAGTCGAACAAATAAAACTAAATCACATTTCAAAGTTTTTCTCAATAATTCGGTTTTTTGTCTTCAAAATCAAAATTCTGACTTATGGCATTATATGTATGTAGTAGACTTATTAAATTAATTATAATATGTACATATGTATATAAAATTGTTTTGAGAAAAATGTGAAACAACATTTCTATGGTTTTAATTTCTTATGCGTAGAAATCGGAAGACTAAGTCGACCAATACAAACAAAAACTATTTTATAGTTGAGTTGAAATCTAAGGTAAAATTTGTATGGTATGAAATTGATTTTGAATAAAATTTAATTTCAGATAATTTTTAATAAAATTAGTCCTTGTCCTTTAGCCTCTCCCATTCGATTTTCCGTGTTTTGACTGGCACAACATGTCACTTGTTTTTAAAATAGTGCGTATACGCCACAGTTACCCATGTGATTGGAGCTTTTATGTTCGTAAATTGAAACAAATAAAATGCACGACTGGGTCGCACGAACTTGCTCCTCGCCGTTTTCGAGAAAAATACGATTTTTGAAAACCATTTTTTTTAATTTGTTAACATTTTTTCTCACATCTTGTAGATTATATAACTTTTATTCATCAAGCTTAAAAAAAAAATCTAGCATGGGGTTTTCGAAATATTGAGTTTTGAACAAAAAAATTTGAAGTTTTTTTTAAAAATCCAAAAACAAATTTTTTGAAAATTTGAATACACAATTCTATTTAAGTTCTTGTGGAGCCTTAGTAAAAAAAATGATCAAAATCTATTACATCGTTTTTGAGAAAATCAAAAACAAAAAAAGTGGTTCCTCAATAATAAGTGAAAATAAGTCGAAGTTAGTAAACTAGGGATACTAAATTGGTAAAAATAGTAATTTATAAGAGAAATATAAACTAAAATTTAAAAAGGACTACTTCACAATTTAGAATACGACTCAAGCTTTACACGTTTGCAGTGAACACTCAACTGTTACTAACCGTCTTATTAAATAAAAGCTTAGGTACAACGGGTGACTATTGACAAATAATAATTTTGCACAATGCAAAAATAACGGAAATAATTTAAGCAAGTTGCTGTTGTTTTGCACTTGATAACTGTCTAGGTATACCTCGTTGTTCAATTATTACTAATTACGTATCAAATGTGAGATAAAATAGCAAATCAAAGACCAATTATAATTTCAGCCTCATCCGTGTACTAAGGATTGATCGTTTACACGGATAATAAAGTGAATAATTACACGTGTTTTAAGAACACGGATTTGAAGTTGGTATATATTCCCTACACGGATTCCGTGTACACGTGTTTCTTAAATACACGTTCAAAAACGTAGGCTCTACTCAATAACCATTTTTCGGAAAATTTTTTTCAACCATTACCTAGCTTTAACTAAATTAAATTTTTTTTGTGTTTTTATTTTTTAAATCTGTCGAACAGTTTTTGATAAAAAAAATATTTATAAAATTTCGAAAAAAAAAATCGTATGGCAGGTACCGTTATTTTTGGTCTTAAAAAAAAAAGAAAAAATGTGTGGGGGGAAAAAATGATATCTACCAAGTTTAAAGAAAATCAGCCGAGCCGTTTAGGCTGTAGTCGAACCGACAGACATACAGACAGACAGAATTGTGAGACCCACTTTTTTAGTCTTCGCTATCATCGTAATGTCAACTTTGATTAAAATCTCAAGTTCGATTTTTTTTACGAATGCATAACTTGCCTTATAGTCCCTATAAGTAGCAAGTTTAAAATATGTTTTTATGTGTATGTGGCGAACAAAACAGAGAAGTAAATTCCTCATTTACAAGTAACGGAAGCCTCGGCTACGGTTCCTATTTACTTATCTACATCAGGTGACACCAGATTACATAGATGAAGAAGAACCGTACGCCTGTATACGATTTAACCAACTCATCAACTCTGCTGCTGGCAACAAGCCAAAAAGAAAGTTAGTTCTTTGACACACCGTCAAGCCGTCACACGTTCACTGAGAACCCTAATAAAAACGAATTGAATTAATATTAAAAACATAGTTGTTTGTTTTAATTTATTAGGGCCAAACACTATATTGGTGACCCCGTCGTAATTTAAACTCGCGATTTTGGTCTTACAATTTAGTTTTTAGTTTTAAAATTAACAGATAGTTTTTTTTTTTTTTTTTTTTTTTTTTTTTAATATTAATTCAATTCGTTTTTATTAGGGTTCTCAGTGAACGTGTGACGGCTTGACGGTATGTCAAAGAACTAACTTTCGTTTTGGCTTGTTGCCAGCAGCAGAGTTGATGAGTTGGTTAAATCGTATACAGGCGTACGGTTCTTCTTCATCTATGTAATCTGGTGCCACCTGATGTAGATAAGTAAATAGGAACCGTAGCCGAGGCTTCCGTTACTTGTAAATGAGGAATTTACTTCTCTGTTTTGTTCGCCACATGTACATAAAATTTTTAACACATTTTAAATAAAAAAAATGGTGCGCTGATTTATAGTTTTAATTTTGTGCAAATAAAAATTAAATAAAAAAAAGTATTGATAAGTTTATGATATCGAATTTTCAAACATCTAGAAAATATTTTCGCAATGTTTTTTAAACTTTTTAGGAGTTTTTATGAAAAAAATGTATTTAAATCCGTTATATCCAATTTTAGGTGTTAGGTCAAGAATAGGGATTCTTTCTTAAGCCACACTACACGAATGTGTGTTATGAATTCTTCTTTCCCTAAAATCCTTTGAATTCAAGGAACCTCCTGGCTATGGAAAATGTTGATCAAAATCGTCAAAACGATTAATGAGAAAGTGGAAAATAAAAAAAAAAACTGTTTATTACTACCGTTAGTAAAATTTTTTCTTAATTTTTTTTTACCAAAATGTAGTCCATACATTTAATAGAAGTTTCGTTGTTTTTTCATTAAAATCGTTAAAACCGTTGTGTAACGGCTGTATGGAAGGTACCGTTAGCTTTTGAGCCAGACGAAAATTTTAATTTCTCCTCTAGGAATTCACCGAAGGCCTTTAAGTACCGAGTTTGAAGATTAAAGCTCCAGCGGTTTGGGCTTCTTCCTTAATTTTGTTTTTTACCTAACAATTTTTATAAACAAAATTTGATATGAAACTTTTAAGTATTTATTAATATACATTTAAAGGCATTATTTCAAACATTAATCGCTTAACCACTTTCAAGATTTAAATTTTCAGAAAAAAAATTACTTATATTTTTAAAAATCCAAAAACTATTCTTTCGAAAATTTTTATATGCAATATTATTATAAATTCAAAGAACCTCCTGTACACAAATTTTGATCAAAATTCTTCTAGGCGTTAGTGAGAAAATCGAAAATAAAAAAAAACGTTCTATGACGGGTACCGTTGATAACACATTTTCTTAAATAAAATGTTCGACCAAAATATAGTCCATGCCCTATAAGTTAGAATCGTTTTCGAGATAATTAATAGTTTCCATAACCGCTGTATGGAAGGCACGTGTAGGGAATCACCGAAGAACCTTAAATACCAAGTTTGAAGTAAATCGCTTTAACGGCTTAGGCTGTATGTCGACGTACGGACATACAGAATTGCGGAACCCACTTTTTCGTGTTCTCTATCATCGTAATGACAACTTTGATCAAAATCTCGGGTTCGATTTTTTTTTCTAAATAATGCAATACTTGTCCTATAGTACCTTTATTGCAAAAAGCAAAATACTGAACCGTTACTAATAGTTAATAAATATGCATATGTGGCTACATATTCTTATTATTTTCCGACTTTTCAGTTCTTTTTTGATCACACGATTTTTTTTTTGTCGACTTTTAGTAACCCTACACCTGAAACCGAAGTTGTAGAAAAATCTGAACCTGAAGAGGAAATCGAACTCGAAGAAGAAGAAGATGAGGAAGAAATTGCTGAAGAAGATGAAGTAATCCGGAGGCCTATTACACCTGAAACCGAATCAAACCCATCACCGATACCTCCAGCTGACTCACCACCGCCACCAACTGTTACAGTTGAAACACCTTCACTTACTGGCTATCGAAGACGACGCCCAACGACTACAGATGATGAATAAAATTCGAAAAAAAAGACATTAAATCAATTCAATTTTAATATAAAAATATTAACTATTATTTACAACTGTTTTAAAGGGTAAAAATAATAATAATAAAACAAACTCACTCTCATTCTTAACCTAAAATTCTTAAATAAGAACATCATTGATTCAAATATAATTATTGCTTTTCAGACTCACACTCAACTTAGGCAAGGGTCATAATAATATAGATATTATTTTTGTTCAAGCAATCTTCTTTTCTTTTTTTTTCTGAACCAATCATAGTTCGTTCTTGGTTTTTTAATTTTTTTTTTTTGGAATCTTCAATACTATGTCTCTAGATCTTAAAATAAAACTATAGGACCAAAGAACTATCACCCGAATTTTTCTTAAATCACTAAATTGCTAATGAAGTACTACGCTATTTGTTCTTCCGATGTGCTTGGTGATGAGCTGCTTCCTTTTGGTTGAGAAGGTTTATTAAATGTTTTTAGGAGTATCCTTTCTAGAGCATGAATAGGTGATTCGAATAGGAGGCACACAAAAAGGGCTAATATGAAAGTGTCTACTGAGTGCATTACAGCTTTATGGAACTGAAAAGATTAAGTTTTTACTAAATGATTCACAAGAGTTTGTGTTTAAGTGGAACTTACCATATCAACCCTGGTCAAGTAATGTGGAAATCTGATATCGCCAGCATGATAAAGCTCCACGATTCCATTGCACAAATACGCACAATATGTCAATCGACTTATTGGAGCGAAAACTCGAGAACTCAGGATTTTCTGAAGAAATACAGCATGTCCAGTAGTAACTGCTATTACCAACCAACCAATGCAAAGACCCCAGCCAACTTTATGAAATGCAGAATACATGGAACTTTCAAGAACAGTGAAAGGGCTTGTATAGAATCTAGTTATGGAGAACATCGAAACCGTGCCAACAATGATTGATGTCACCCAAAGGACATTCACATAATGCTTGGGGATTCTTGTGCTGAAAGTAATTTTAGTATAAGTTTTTGCCATTAGTTAATGAATGATAAGAAATACTTCTTTTCTTGCATAAGATGTACGATAAATCCGGCGAGAATTCCAATAATATAGTCCGTTGCTCGCATGTGTGTCTTAATATATGATCCAGTGTAGAACGAGTTACTGGCGAAGTCTTCTACTTCACTAGAAATATATTTTCAAAGGTCTTTTAGTATTTGTTTGTTTTTGTTTTTCCAAGGCTTACTCCGCATACACCATGAGGGTTGGATCAAGTTTGTTCAAATATGTGATCGTGAATGGAATTGCCACAGTAACTGCCAGCACAATAAGAAGAAGCTGAAAGCCATATTTTCGAGACTTATACAAACAGAAGATGGCTATCGGTGCGAGGAAGAATAGTTGGGTATCCACTGACAGGTACCAGGATTGAAACATGCACTAAAAAAAAACAGTAAACATATTGTTATTCTTAATCCAAACTAAGTGTTGACAGAAATGACAAATTACAAGTTCACTACTTGTTGCAGTAGTAGAGTGTGATGAATTGTTTTTGTTTATTCGTAAAATACTCAAATATTACAGAATTCTTATAAAATAAAGAGTTTTTCAATAACGGCGGGTAGCTTTCATGTATGAAATATGCCATCGTTCAAATACCCTTCTCGGCTTCTTAAAGTGCCACAGATCCGAATGATCCAATTTTCAATGATTTTTCCGCCTAGATCCAGCATAACTTGAGCGATGGACTGTTTATTTTAAGGGAATCGGTCGAATGTAGTTCATTCGACCGATTCCGACTTCGGGAAACCGCATAAGAAATTCTTTAGAGGGGCCAATTCACGTCACCCTTGCGAGAGATTACCTTACTCTCAAATCGTTCAAGCTGAATTTCAATCGTGGCATCTGCTATGTGGCACGAAGAGCACATTTCGTCTGGGCCCATGCGGTTCAGTTTAGGCCAAAAGAAATTGGTTATCATCGTTCTGGAGCGCTAGCCATTGACGCATCGACAACGTGAATTTCGAAAAAGTCTGGGCCAATGACGCCGGCCGCTAACTCAAAATCCACCCCAAACGGTAACTTTTTGAGGATGCATTGTCACCTGGTGATCCTCATGTGGGTTGGTGTCTTCTCATATACGGCAATTTTGCTTGTTAACACAGCCATTCATGCAGCGATGCGTCTCGTCGCTTAAGATTATTTCTTGACCAAAATTGGGGTCCTTTTCCAAACGCCCAGTCAGCGAACAAATGACTTTGATGTTCTGGGTCAGTGTGATTTCTTACGGGTATAGGCTCAAGTCCTGCCACCAAATTCGCTAAGTTGAAGTCTATGAAAGACTGAGTTTTTGTGCACGGCGAGAAATCTCCCTCGGGTTCTGCTGTACACTTTCACGGACCCTATGCTGATCTTGAGTTAGTTTGATACATGATTGTTGGCTGGTTTCTTAGCAAACCGGTCGAAATGCAGAAATGCATTCATTGCTGCATAGCCAGAGCAGCATTCAAGTGCGGATAAAACGATCAATTTCACTCCATTTCAATTTATATTTCAATGTTGGCCATTATTATAAAAAATATCAAAATCTGACGTCAAAACATGTTTGTATGTACCTACATTTATGTTTAATTCTAAAATTTAATGCATAGCGCCATTTTCATTTCAATAATTTAAAGTTCTATCACCAGCACAACTGCCATTTTTTTACTGGCTTCTTTTTCGCCAGCAATCAAATCGTTGTTGTTTGTCGAGGGAAATTTTGCTGCGCTAGCTATGCAGCAGTGAATAAAACACACCTAATAAAGCTTTATCATTTGAACGTGTATTCAATCGTATAACTTTCCATGGTGAGTTGGATTTAGTAATTTAAGACAGTGTTCACATTGGACGCACTCCGCCGACTTATTTTGACGTCTCAGTGTTCTCATTCGCACTTCATGGTAAGAAAGAGACGAGAAAGTGAGACAGGATTTTTAAAACAAATTGAAAATTAATGGTTTTATTTGACATTTGTTTTGGTAACATATGACACGGCAGTCAACACCGTTGTTTATTTATTTATTATTAGTTTGTGTTTTGAGTTGAAATTCATTTTAAATATTATTAAATTAAATTAAAATTAATTACTTCTGTGTATGAACCCAACAGGGTGGCCTTACGTCAAAATAAATCGGTTGAGTAAGTCCAATGTGAACACCGTCTAATAATAAAAGCAATATATTTGACAGGTGTCACCAAAACAACGCCACAGACCTTCAAAATCTACCCGCGCAAATTGTAAGACACCTTATAATAAAACATATATCCCGTCCAAGTTAGAGATATCAAAAATGTTTGAGCAAGAGATTTCAAATCTTTTACCTCCAGTATTTGTAGAAATTCCTGGGGATTCTTCTTCATATTTTTAAGACAAGACTAAAGCAATCTCTTATATGTCAATAATATGAACGGGATAATGATAAACTACGAGTACAACGATTGGATAAAACGATTTTCGATAGAAACGGGCATCGTCAAACCAACGAACTTGAATCCATCGATGTTTCAAATCTGAAACCGGTCGTTGCTAATTATCAGATATATGTATGTACATATACATAATGTACATAACATTTTAGATATGTAGTTTGTTGCTTGTATTTTATAACTGTAATGCGTATTTGCTTATCATTGCCTACAATTTAACAAAATTCAATTTTATTTACGGTTTGCCAGATAGTAAACAGTTATAGCCTTTTTGATTGTCAATCCAGAAGCGCAAAGAATGCGTGTAAGATCTTCTATTGAAATTCAGAATGGCAGTTTCTTTCATGAAAAGAAGAGAGTCTGCTTCTAAATTTATTTTCACAATCTTTACCAGAATTACTCTCAAACTCGCATATAGAGCTGTCAATGTTAAACGTCATTGTAAGTGAATTTGAAATAATTTTGCAAATACATAAGTGGCAATAATTACAAATTTATTAAAAATAAAATGCACGACCGGGTCGCACGAACTTGCTCCTATGTAATAGACTAGGAATTTTAAATACTAAGGCCGGTATTCACCGAGCGCTCATAATTTAAGAAGCTCATAAACCTATTCACCAAGCAATATTTGTGAAGATCTACGAGCGCTCTTAAAAGTTAGGAGTGGTCCCGACCACTCTAGTAGTAAGAGACAAAAACAGAATGCTACGAGTATGCAAATATGAATTTATGCAAGAACAAAAATTGTAAGTCCTTGTAGTGGTTTCTTAAAAAAAGCTTTTATATACAAATTTTTTAAAAGATTTTTAAGAAAAAATTAAGAGTTTTTATTATTGTTCGAATAAAATTAAATTTACAAAAAAAAAAAATATTGAGCCGTTTCTGAGATATCAAATTTTCAAAAAAAAAGCAAAAATATATTTTTTTGTTTCAAAAATCCAAAAAATATTTATTTTAAAGTTTTGAAATGCAATGTGTTTTAGACTTTTTAGAAGCATCTCTACAAAAAATTTCATTACATCCGTTATGTCGATAATGAGTAATCCAAATTTTGAAAAAATGGTTCTATGGTAAGTACAAGCTGTAATATCTTAATTTCAAATTTTTTTTAAAGATCTTAAAATTAATTGAAGCAAAAAAAAAATTATCAAAATTCTAGGTGCCGTTTTCGAGAAAAATTTGATTTTTGAAAACCATTTTCTAACATTTGTATGATGGGTACCTTTATTTTTAGGTAAAATAAAACTTTTTTTCATACAACTTGCAGATTATGTTGAGAAACTTTTATTTTTTAAGTTTAAAAAAAATCCAGCATAAGGTTTTCGAAATATTGAGTTTTGAAAAACAATTTTGAATTTTTTTTTAAAAATCAAAAAAAAAAATTTCGAAAATTTGAATACACAATTCTATTTAAATTCTTGAAGAACTTTAGTAAAAAAAAATTATCAAAATCGGTGGTACCGTTTTTGATAATCAAAACCAAAAAAAATGGTTCTTTGGGTGTACCCTCAATAACCATTTTTCGTAAAATTTTTTTTAACTACATAGTATCTAGCTTTAACTAAATGAAATTTTTTTGTATCTTTTTTTTTAAATCTGTCGAACAGTTTTTGAAAAAAAAATACATATTTACAAAATTTCGAAAAAAAATCGTATGGCAGGTACCGTTATTTTTAGCCTTAAAAAAAAAGAAAAAAACGTGCGGGGGGAAAAATCAAAACCCATATCTAGCAAGTTTGAAGAAAATCGGCCATGCCGTTTAGGCTGTAGTCGAACCGACAGACAGACCGACGACAGATAGACAAACAGGCAGAATTGCGAGATCCACTTTTTTAGTCTTCGCTATCATCGTAATATCAACTTTGATCAAAATCTCGAGTTAGATTTTTTTTAACAATGCATAACTTGCCTTATAGTACCTTTAAGTCGCAAGTAAAAATCTAAAAGTTGAAATAAATAACATCAAAAAAAAAAAGGTAAAATGACAAACAACAAGTCTGCGACGTAACTTTCTATTATCCTGTTTATCAAAATATGATGTTCTGGATGTGATGTGTCATAAGCACAACTAAATAAAAAAACTTCAAAGTTGAATTTGGTCTTTTTACTAAACTTGTTGTATTGGCATGCCAGTTCGAATTACCGAGAATTCTTCAATCGAAAGGCCGCTATACAAGTTCTGTAAAATGGAATCTGAGAGATTCTCAGCAATATTTAGCATATGGATAATCAGCATTCCATAGCGAAATTTTTCAGTTTCACTGTCAAATACTGAAGGAGAAAATTTGAATTCTCTTACTTACTTTTTCATGGATCAATTGGGCCTATTCTGCCAGATCTGTTATTCTGTTATACAGAATAAATGTTGGAAAATTTGATTTTCTTCAACTCATCAACTAAGTATTAATTTTTTTTTAAACTTTCAATTCATTTATCACTTTCTACACGTGACAATATATTTTGTATGAAACAGTGCTCAGGGACATATATTGAATGACACTTACTAATTTATCAGTTCCAACATAGTTGTTGATGTACAAAATGTTCAGCCACCACGATTCCTGACATCTTTCTTGTTCCAATCCAATTTTACTCTGCCAAATTGGACCACTGCCCATGGTAGTGAACCAAGTCATATAAAAACCAATTACAGCCATGTAAGATGGTGTCAAACGAATATAACGACCAATATATAGAATGGCTACATTAACATTGCCTCGACGTCTTTCCAATTCGATTAGAAGAATTCGGCAAAACAGAAATCCACTCAAGAAGAGGAAGATATCAACGAATAGTAGAGAATTTGTAAGAAATGCATTCTGGACTTGCAATAGATTCTGAAAGAGTTAAGATATTTTAAATGAAATTAATATTTATACAATAATCATCTACATACTTCAGCCATAAAACCTGAATCATACACTGGTCCACTGTATATGAAGGATAGAGCATGACCACCTAGAATGAATATCATAGCGATAGCTTTGATTCCATTGATAGCGTTCAAACCCATTTGTTCCTTTCCGTTTTGGCCTAGTTTCTTTAGATTTTCTAAAATTACAATTTTAGTAAAAAAAATTATAAAAAAACAAGAACTGAATAGTTATATAGAATGTGGATTACCAATTATTGAAAAAGCTTTTAAGGCCGCATCGATTCTTTGTCTTTTGTGTTCGTTTTTTCCATAAAGTTGATAAATATGATAACAAGTACTTAGCACAGCCAGTGTTATAAAGAACAACACCACGGATCTGTAGAAGAATCGAAAAAAAGGTTTGTTTTTGTTTGTGAACATAGTTTTCGTTACATGTATTAGTATTTTGCAAATATTTTATATGAAAATTCTGAATCTATAAGATTTATCAAATGTAAAGACAAAACGACTGAAATTACTTAAATGTTCTGAGTTGTACCCATTTTTCATTATCCTTTAGTGATTAATTCGAGTTAAACTTAAATAAAAAGCTTATATAAGATCGTCAGAGTCAGTTGTTTAGCTTCTTTTTTAAACCAATGGCTTTGCCAGCGTTGAAGCGCACCGTTTCGATACCATACACTCGTTTGACCTATTAATTTAATGGAATATGATAAGGGATTTATGAGTTCCCCTCTGCTTGAAGGTCGCTAGCTTGCTTCCTTAAGATCGAGAAGTACCCATTACAAAAGTCGTTAAGGTTCATCTTAGAGCTAAGAGATCAAGTTATTGATCTTCAGTTCAGATAGTTCGTTCAAGTCGTCGAGGAATATCTTTCAAAATAGATGGGCTCTCATTCTGGCCAGTGCATGACATTTACAGATGAAATGAATGACTGTTTCCATTCCTGCTGATATACGACATCGAATATTGTAAAGAATTTTTTTTATAGTTTGCGCGTTCCAAAGGGATTATGAACACCCTAAAATTTTTGTGCACATTCCGAGCGTTTAGGAAATTTGGAGAGGACAGAAAGAAAGTAAAGAATCTCTGAATTTGACAGTAAGGGGAAACTGATGGGTAGGTACTGTCAGTAATGTTTTAATTTAAAATTTTGTCAACGGCCTTGGCTTTGATGAAAGCATCGCTTCCCATCGATCAGCGAAATCAAGCATCATTGCGCATGGTTAGTACTTGGATGGAGGACCGTTCAAATACCAACCGTGTGCTGTTGACATGTGTTTCTTCTGTTGTTCTTTCTTTCTGTCTGTCTATCTCTGTTGTAATGTCTAAGCCGATGGCCTCAGTTGCCAGTGCTTTCAGTGTCTCTACTTCGTAGATTTATCTACGAACTAGTGTAATATGTAATGTAATTTAAAATTTTTGATCGAATTATAGATCATAAAAATTAAGCGCAACAATTCAAGCTAGCTTTTAAATGAAATATTTTATTAATTTGTGGAACAGGTTTTGAGAAAAAGATATTTTCTTAAATTTCGAAAAAAAATTGTATGGCGAGTAAAGTTATTTTTGGTGTAAAAAATGTGAAGTGAAAATCAGAAAATGGTTATCTAATAAGATTAAAGCGATTAAGGCTTTTGTCGAATACAGATACAGATTGATTTCGAAAATGAAAATTATGTACAGGCTATCAAATTGACAAGCTTTAAAATTTCAAAATAAATGTTTTTAACTAGTGCTCATTTTTGACGAAATATATTTTTTAGAATTAGAAAAATTTGTATTCATTTTTTTTTCATTTTTTTCCGAGAGATATTGTAAACAATTTTTTCTTAATCCCGCAACATTCACAAACTACGGTAGTAATGAACAAGCTACAAAAGCTTGTAAATATTTCAACAAATATGCTGATGTAATCGATCTAAATTGTTCTAGAGATATTTTTAGAAGAAAAATAATGAACGTTATTGTAATCAATTTTATTTATTTATTTATTTAATCAAATAATTTACAAATTAATTTACAAATTATTTTATTAAAGGCGTCTGGGCAGCAAGGCCATAAATGGAACGTTATTGTAATCAATTAACATTAAATAGACCTATGTTAAATTATTATATTTATAGAAGTTAAACTTTTATTCTGTTTTTGTGTAATGAATTGCAATAGTAATAGTTTTGTTATTATAGTACTTTTGTTAAGTCTAAGAAAGTTTATACTTATAGGCAATAAATAAATAAATTAATTTCCAACTTAAAACTAATATAATCGCAATAATAAATAATTAATAGTAGTTATCATTCACTAACTTGTAAGTAAGTTGTTGAATGATACATTTTTGAATTCATTATACAATAATTAGAAGCTGTTGTGGGGTAACAATCAGCAATATAATAATAAACAATGATTCAAAAAGTTAACCAGATTAATAAATATTTCAGAGATAGTTATAAGTGATATATAAAATGAAATACAAATTCATCAAGAAATTCAGAAAGAAATAACAGCAAATGATACATTTTTATGATTTTAAAATTATGGTACAAATTTCAACAATAGTTTTCAATAGAATTTATGTCAATTGTGAAAAGCCAGTCTTTTACTTTTTTTAAGAAGGAGTTTAAGTTTTCAGTTGTTCTGATGGACGGAGGTAATTTATTAAATGACTTTGGCGCTGCGGCAGTATAAAAGTTAGAGAAATGAGTTCTGTAGGCAATGGGCTCATTTGCAAGGTGCATGTAGCTTATTCTTAAATTATATAACTGCGAGTTTCTACTAGGAATATTACCGCTTTTCTCGAAAAATTCTTTAAGAACTTTAAAAATATAAAGATGTCTCATAAGTAGAATTCCTTGTATAAAGACCAACTTTCAGTATAACGATTTTTGTTGCAAATAATTCGAATAGGAAGTTTTTGAGCAATCAATAAAGGTCTAAAAGTATTTGCATCGGAACCACCCCAGCTAGATAACCTGTATTGTAGTTTAGAGTGCACAAGACCATATATTGAAGTTAGAACCCTTTTAGAGCAAAATGGTTTTAAAAGATAAATTTTTCGCGTTATGAGCACCAAATTATTTTTGATGTTGTAACTATGGTCTTTAAAATTAAGATTAGAATCAATTGTAACACCCAAATATTTAAAATTATTCACTGAATCAATGTTGAAACAAGAATTGGAACAAGAATATTTGTGTTGGAAACTAGGTATACCATAATTGTGAATTGGAAGGCAGAATTGACTACAACTTGAAGAATGAAAAAATAAATTATAATTACAAACTCCATGACCAGATGTTTTGAAAGTCATGAATTTAGTTTTTTTTTCACTTACTGTTAGCTTATGGTTAGAAAACCAAGACGTTAGAACTTCAAGGTCCTCTTCAATTTGCAAGACACTGGTATGTAAATGATATATCATCTGCAAATGCTATCGAAAGATCATTTAAACGGGTCTTAGAAATTGAATTTATATAAACAAGAAAAAACAAACGGCCGAGTACAGATCCCTGTGGTACTCCATTTTTTTAAAAATCGAGCTTCATTATGTGTACCGTTTACAATGATTTTCGCTAAAAAATTCTGTTTTTATTTAGGAAAGAAGTAATTCTCTTGATCATAAGTTTTTTAAGTATTTTGAAAAAGTAGGAACAATAGAGATAGGTCGGTAATTAAGCATATTTTTCCTATCTCCCTTTTTAAATAACCTCAGTAAACTTAAATTGTTCTGGAAAACAACCCTGTTCAACACTTAAGTTAAATATATAACTCAAAACATCTGAAACATAAAACGCAATTTTTTTAAGTAGGTCTTAAAGAACTTACGCATAAATCATCATATCCTTTGTCACAAGAATTTCACGTTTTGCTATCTGGCACATTTTATCATCAACAGTAACAGGTTTTTGAAGATAACTTTCCAGAAATATTTCAATATCTTTAGCATTGCACGAAGCTGGGAGACACATTCCCCAATGTACAATAGTTGAATTTCCAGACTGTGAATGGAAAATAAAACAAATTATGTTCATATATAAAATAAATGCAATAAATACCCTTATTTTTCTTGAGCCCATTTTTTCTATTTTCAAACCATCCAATTTGACATCAACTAAACAATATTTTGAGGTGATTTGAATGTAATTCAATTCAGCTTCCACGTGAGTATTGAGATCAATGCATTGATCGTAATGCCCAAATTGATATATCAAACCATTTTCCACACCTGATAATCCTTTGGCAGAGGCATCGTACACTGGAAAATATAAAATTATGCTTAAATAATTACAAACAAAAATGTTAATGTTATGTTAATGTTAAACGTTAATGTTAAAGATAAACTAAAACTTGGATTTTTAGGTAAAAGCTGGATTTTTAGTGAATAAGATTAAGCTGAAGCTAACTTGTTAAAGATGTTTTCTGTTAATAGCTATTTTAAAATAACCAACGCTAAATTCATTTAGTTTTAGCTTGTTTTCCAAGCCTAAGCTTCAATTTTTGTGAATAAAAATAGCTTAAACTAGAATATTATAGTTAAAGCTACAAAAATTTCAAGATTTGTTCGACCTGTCTAGAAAGCTTTAACTAGATCTTATTTTCAGTATTCAATAGCTCAAAAATGAGGCAGAGAACGTATAGACACAGAGACTGACGGACGATATGACAAAAACATTTTTTCCTGAAACCAATACTTGCCCTTTAGAACAGATAACTAAATAAATTGCTTGACGCTGATTAAATTTTCTGTTAAATGTCTTAAATATGTTAAAAAAAATAATCGGGGCAGTTTTGAACATGTTCAAAAGTGCCCCAACACGCTTGTTCAAATCTGCCCCAGCTGTTCCAGTGACATAAAATTTATTATAAATATTTAACTGAAATATATATAGTAACAAACTTACCGTAATTAAGTTTAAAATTTATTTTTCCTCCAAAAAAATTAGTTCCTGTTTTAAAATCGCACATTGATTTTTTTTAAACTCTTACAACTAAAAAACGAAAACAAAACACTTCCACTAGCAAAACGATCTTTCATCTCTAAGTCCGAGTGACAACTGAGAGAATCAAGGAAAGTCAATGACGTTTATGGATATGATATTGACATTTCAAATTACTTTTAAAAAAGAGTAATAAAGTAAAATTTTATAAGCATTGTTCAAATGTGCCCCGTGTTCAAATGTGCCCCACTCTCCCCTACCTGCCATACGTTTTTTTTTTTTTTTTTTCGAAATTTTATAAATTTTTTTTTCTCAAAACTATTCGACAAATTTAAAAAAGAAAGATACAAAAAAATTTCATTTCGTTAAAGCTAGATAATGGTTGCAAATTTCTTTCCGAAAAGTGGTAATTAATGGTAGCCCCCCTGGAACCATTTTTTTGTTTTTGATTTTCTCAAACCTGGTACAACCAATTTCGGTAATTTTTTATGCTAAGCCTCCCCAAAAATTTAAATAGAACTGTGTGTTCAAATTTTCAAAAAAAAAAAATGGATTTTTAAAAAAAGTTTCAAAATTTTGTTTTCAAAACTCAATATTTCGACCTCATGGTCGATTTTTTTAAACTTGACAAATAAAAATTTCACAATATATTCAACAAGTTGTGAGAAAAAAAAAGTTTATTTTACGTAAAAGTAACGGAACCCACCACACAAATGTTAAAAAATGTTTTTTAAAAATTGTATTTTTCTCAAAAAGTGCGCATATAATTTTGATAAAAAATTTTTCTTTCGATTAATTTTTTACGATCTTTAATTTAAAGGCGTGGGCGGTGAGGGCCACCGTGCCTCACAGCCGAAAATAAATTTGAAAAAGTATGGAAAATCCAAAAGTACACGCCACAAGGTTTTTCTTATAATAATTAGAATTAATGCTCAACTTAAAGATATTCCACCATTCGGCGCACGATTTCGATCCCGTGTCAAATTTTTTCTTGTGATGTGCGTATTTCGTATACATGTAAATCCCTTTTCCAAATACGGATTCGAAGAATTTGATCTTTGTCAAAAAATTCGATTTTTTTGGAGTGAAGGAACGTAATATCTGTGGAGAGATCGAAATCTTCACACAGAAATTGATTTCTCATGTCTAAAGGAAATCGACATTATATTATGTTATATTAATTAAAGGGAGGTTCTCCTTTTTCAGTGTAAAAAATTGTTGAAATATTTAACATTCAAACACTTTAAGTTTGATCACTTGTTATCAATTATAGTGATAAGAAAATTATCACATTGAAATATGTTTCATTAAATTATTATTATTAAATATTTTCATAATCAAAAAGGCTGTTTATTTTATTCTTTAGTAAAGAACATAACCACTGTTGAAAATTATTTTACAATAGGTTATGTGCCCAGACAACGGTTTAAGAATAATTTAAACTTCGATATGGCAAATTATAAAGAAAAATTTGAAAAGTTGAATAATTCAAATTTTATGATATGGAAATTCAAGATGGAGCTCTTATTGAAAAAGGAGCTTCTGTGGGCAACGTTGACTAAGGAAAGACCCATAAATTTACCAGTAACTGCAAAAGATCCAGAAAAAGCAGAGAGGCAACGGATACAAGAAGAATGGGACCGGATCGATGAACAGGCTTTTTCCTTGATTGGTTTGTCGATTGAAGATGACCAAATCGTTCATATTCGCAGTTCAATTACAGCGCTCGGTGCTTGGAACAATTTAAAGCAGTACCACGAAAAAGCAACACTGAGCAATAAAGTTCACTTGATGCGAATGATTTGTTCATTGAAGATGGATGAAAATGGTAGAATTACAGAGCATATAAATGAGATGCGAAATTTATTTGTAAAACTCAAGGACATAAGCAATGAAGATTTATCAGAGCCCTGGAGCGTAGCGATGTTGCTAAGCAGTTTGCCAAAGAGTTACGACACTCTTATTATTGCACTTGAGGCTAGAAATGAGGATGATCTGACATTTGGATTTGTACAACAAAAGTTAATTGCGGAATATGAGCGGCGTGTTCATTCAGAAGGAGATTCGAGTTCTGAGGTGATGCTGAAAGTTTGTGAAAAGAACAAAGGCACTGGAATAACATGTTTTTTCTGCAAAAAGCAAAACCATATAAAGAAGGACTGTCTGGAGTATAAAAAGTGGATTGCCAAAAAACAAGGATATGGACCAAATAAGAAGAAACATGCTGATAAAGTCAACTCAGTAAGTTCAGATCAAAACGATTTTGTTTTTTCAGTAAACCAGAAGAGCAAGGACAGTTGGTTGCTTGATTCGGGAGCAACTAGACATGCGACCAACAACAAGCAATTTTTCAAGTCTATGGATGATTCTTATAAGGCTACTATTGAAGTTGGAAACGGAGAAAAGGTAAATGTTGTTGGGATTGGTAGCGGAAATGTGAATCAGAGCGGAGAAGTCCAGAAAGTTTTAGCACATGAGGTTTTATTTGCACCACAACTTGTTGGTAACGTTTTGTCGATTGGGAAATTAGCCGACAATGGGTTTGAAATAGTATTCAAGAAAAATAACTGCGTTATATCCAAGAATAACGTTAACATGGCAGTAGTAGACCGAATACATAATTTGTACGAGCTGCGGACACCAGATAAGGTCAAGAGTGTTGAATTGGCACATAATGCAAATTGCATTCATAGCTGGCATAAAGCTTTAGGCCATAGGGATCCTGAAGCGATCCGAAAGATGGCTAAAAAAAATCTTGTAGATGGCATTAAGATTACGGAATGTGGTATTAAAGAGTTGTGTGATACGTGTACAAAAGGAAAAATGACAAGGCAACCATTTCCAAAGGAATCCCAAAGTAGAACACGAGCTTTGTTAGACCTTGTGCATTCAGATGTTTGTGGACCTATGCAAACGGCTACTCCTAGTGGAAAAAGGTACATCTTAACATTTATAGATGATTTTTCGCGGTTCACTGTAATAAAATTATTGACCCATAAACACGAAGTAGAAAAATCTATAAAAGAATTTGTTGAGATGACAAAAACATTATTTGAAAAGAAACCGAAAATTCTACGTTCGGATCGAGGAGGAGAATACACAGGAAATCAGATCAAGGAATATCTAAAAGCAGAAGGAATCACAACTCAACTAACAGCTACGTATTCGCCTCAACAAAACGGAGTTGCTGAAAGAAAAAATCGGACAATTATGGAAATGGCTCGCTGCATGTTAATTGACGCTGGACTCCCAAATTCTTTTTGGGGTGAAGCAGTGTCAACGGCAGTCTTCCTTCAAAATCGTAGTATAACCAGATCGACAAATTCAATACCGTACGAGCAGTGGAGCGGAAGCAGAGCAACGTTTGAAAATGTTCATGTTTTTGGAAGCAAATGTTTTGTCCACGTGCCTGCAGAAAAGAGGAAGAAACTTGACCAGACAGGAAAGGAAATGATTTTTCTCGGATATGATACCAATTCAAAAGCTTTTCGATGTTACGATGCAGTAGCACGCAAACTAGAAATAAGTCGTGACGTCAGATTTGTGAATAAAATTGAAAGGACTAAAGATATTGAAGTAGATTTAAAATCTCACGTAAGGAAAAATATGCGAAATCAACAAAGAGATCAAACAGAAAACGATATTGTCACATGTACAGAAGACGCAGACATATTAGAAGATAGCGAAGAACAAATCCCATTACTTAAGAGGGTCTCAACAAGGACAACTAAAGGAAAACCCCCTAAAAAATTGATCGACGAAATAAATTTTACTGTTGAAGAAACTCAAGAGCCCAAAAACTTCGAAGAGGCAATGTCCTGTAAAGACAAAACCAAATGGATATCAGCAATGCAAGAGGAAATGGAGACACTTAAAAATAACAATACATGGGAACTAACTGATCTACCAGAAAAAAGACAAGCCATTGGAAGTAAATGGGTATTCAAAGTAAATAAAATGCACGACTGGATCGCACGAACTTGCTCTTATGTAAAAGTACTTTCGAATTTAAGATACATTTTATAAATATAAAACATGAATTTAAAATGAAGTTGCCGTCTGATTTCTGGAAAAGTATGAATTTATGCAAACAAACTTTAAAAAACCGTTTTATTATTAAATAAATAAATTTTGTATATAAGAAATTTCTTTAAAATTTTTCAAGAAAAAAATGTGGGATGCGAATTTTAAGTATTTAATAATATTGATTTTAGGAAATAATTTCAAAAAATAATCGTTCATAGGTTTTGAAGATATTGATTTTTCAAAAAAAATTTTTTTTCAAAAAAACCCAACAAATAATTTTTCGAATATTTTTAAACACAATATTATTTTAAACTTAGGGGGACTCCTGCTGAAAATTTTTGGTTAAAATCGTTAGAGCCGTTAAGGAGAAAGTCGAAAATCAAAAAAACGGTTCTATGACAGGTACCGTTAATAACATTTTGCCCCAAATTTTTTTTTACCAAAACGTAGTCCATGTCCATAATATCACACCTAATTTTTTTTATCAAAATCGTTAGAGCCGTTTTCGAGATAAATGAGATTTTGCATTACGGGTGTATGGGGGGTACCGTTAGTTTTAGAGCTAAAAAAAAAATTTCAATTTCCCCTCTAGGGAATCACCGAAGACCCATAACTACCGAGTTTGAAGAAAATAGGTCCAGTGGCTTAGGCTCTAGATCGAGGTACAGACATACAGACAGACAGACAGACAGACAGACAGACAGACAGACAGACGGAATTGCCGGACCCACTTTATTCGTCTTCGCTATCATCGTAATGTCAACTTTGATCAAAATCTCGAGTTCGATTTTTTTTCCAAATGCAGAACTTGCCCTATAGTACCTATATCGCAAGTAAAAAGGACGAAAAAGGAAATATCAAAAAATATAAAGCAAGACTTGTAGCCCAAGGATTTTCACAAAAATTTGGGATAGATTTTAACGAAGTTTTTGCACCAGTTGTTCGTCAATCTACCCTGAGAACTTTGCTCTCTGTTGCAGGAAAAAGAGGATTAATCGTTCATCATTTGGATGCCAAAGCAGCTTTTCTCAATGGAACTTTGGAGGAAACTATTTACATGAAACAGGCTCCAGGTTTCAATTTTGGGAATCCAAGCAAAGTATGCCTGCTCAAGAAAAGTATCTATGGGCTCAAACAAGCTGCTAGGACTTGGAATGAAAAAGTAAGAGTGACTTTGATCGACTGTGGATTCGTTCAAGGGAAGGCAGACCCGTGCTTGTATTCCAGAAAAATTGAAGGTAATTGGTGTTATGTACTTATCTATGTTGATGATGTCGTGGTTGCCTGCAAAAATAAAAAAGATGTGAAAACCATAGAGGACATAATGCAAGCTAAATTTGAAATGGAAGACCTTGGGGAAATAAAGCATTACCTTGGAATAGAAGTAACAAGAGACAAACAAGGAAATTTCGAACTGTGTCAATCGGAATATATTCATCAAGTTGCTAAGATGTTCGGACTACAAGATGCAAAAGAACCAAATACACCAATGGAAATAGGATACTACAAATCATCTTTGGATGCAAACACAATGATCAGTAACACTAATTATCAAAAACTATTGGGATGTCTTTTGTACATTTCAATAAATACCAGACCGGACGTAACAGCAAGTGTGAACATATTAGCTCAGAAAACTTCGAGTCCAAATCAAGAAGATTGGGAGCAACTCAAACGCGTGGTTAAGTATCTGAAAGGAACCTCAAAACTGAAGTTGAAGCTAAGTGACAACGATAGCGACAGCAAGGAACTGATTGGATATTCGGATGCAAATTGGGCAGAAGATAAACAGACACGGAAATCAAACAGCGGGTACGTTTTCTTTTTAAATGGAGGAATTATTAATTGGGCGTGCAGAAAGCAAACGTGTGTATCATTGTCATCAACTGAAGCGGAATTTATCGCCTTATCTGATACATGCCAAGAAGCGATTTGGCTTCAAAGATTATTAGAAGACATGCACGAGGGAGTTCAAAATCCGACGACCATATTCGAGGACAATCAAAGCTGCTTGAAAATCATCAAAGAAGAAAAATTTAGTAATCGCACAAAACATATAGATACAAAATTCCATTTTGTAAAGGATCACATTGATAAAAACCGTATCACCTGCAAGTTTTGTCCAACAGAAGAAATGATCGCGGATATTTTCACGAAACCCTTGCCACCAGCCAGACACATAAAATTGAGAACAAATTGTAAGATTATTTAAAGGTTTGAACGAGGAGGAGTGTTGAAATATTTAACATTCAAACACTTTAAGTTTGATCACTTGTTATCAATTATAGTGATAAGAAAATTATCACATTGAAATATGTTTCATTAAATTATTATTATTAAATATTTTCATAATCAAAAAGGCTGTTTATTTTATTCTTTAGTAAAGAACATAACCACAGTTGAAAATTATTTTACAATAAAAATGACACTTTTTCATGAATTTTTTTTCATGGAAGGAATGATATAATCAATTCAATTTTTTTTAACTTATTTATTATCATATTAAGTACAAAAAATAATTTTGTCATCAAAAAATACCAGGCAGTTAAAAAACAATGCGCCTCGGAACGAGACCACCTACAAAAAAATTTGTTCGCTGTTGGCCACTGTAGCTCCTGCAAAAATGATCGAAAATTAAAAAATCTAAATTTTTTTATAAAATAAAAGAGTGTAATTGGAATTTGGACCAAAATAATTGCCCAAAGTAAAAAATTAAAAAAATGGCGGACGCTTGAATTTTAGTGTTCGTTTTTTCCACTTTTTTTCGCTCTTCTGAGCGCTGTACAAGAAAAAGGTTTTGTTATATCAGCCTGATTTTGGTCCAGACTCCAATAAATTTAATAAGCTTTAAAAAAAAAATATGACGATCCGTGAAGTAGTTTTAAAGTAATCGTGGCCAACAGTTTCGCCGAAAAAGGAGAACCTCCCCTTAATTAAAAAATCTCATCTCTGTCGTTTCTGATCATTCGTTTATATTTAAGCATTACTCTTGAACATTTGCGTACATTTTGTGACTGGATCAAAGAATATCGACAAAAAGGATTCGAAAAGTGCTTGTCTGACGCTCGTCAATTTAGTGAGAAAAGCAGTTATGATTTGCCAAAAGATTTTAAAAATAAAAGAGTAGCCAAAAAGAAAAGGATGTTTGATTATGAAGGTAGCGATCAACATACAAAGTCTGCTAAAAGCCGGTATGAAACAGATTTTTTTAATACCTTGATTGATTCTGCGATAAGTAATATAGATTTATGTCTTTAAATCAACATTTTGAAAATTTTGGTTTTCTCTATGACTTAAAAAACATTCCAAAAGAGCAAATATTGAAAAACTGTCAGAATTTACACACAGTCCTGCAAGAAGGTGAGAGCATTGACTTCCAACCTTATGAGTTGTATGAGGAGTTTTTGTTTAATGTTCCAAAGAAGTATGAGTATAAATTTAGGTTTGTTTCTTAATAAATAAAAAAACTGTTTAATTAAGTGATTTTTTATTTTATATTGCCTTCTACCTGCACCATCAGAGGGCCTCGCGAAATGTATCTTGCCCACATTAAGTTTAGGCCTTGCGCCGCCACTGCTTATGAACAGTTTTTCTCTAATAACATTAATTTTTGAAATTGTTATTCTTTTAGAAGCAAGTTAGTGCGACCCAGTTCAAGTAGTTGATGGGAAATTCATTTTATTGACAATTGTTACGGTCTTTATTAAGCTTCAAAATCTTCACTAGTTCAACAGACATATTTTAATAGTACTTGTTGACTAATTCACTTATTGTTCTCTGTCAAAGGCTTTAAATCAACTTTTTGTTTTTGAAAGAACTTGAGTCAAATAAGATTTAAAACTACTAGTTAGACTTCAACGCTTTTGTATTTAGCATGCTTGGAAATATTCATGTTATTTGTTAAACAAAACTTCTTGCAGCTTGAATTCTTTCACAATTTCTATAGGCAGACTATTAAAATACCAATAATAGATTGTTTAACCTGTTAGACAACAAGATGAGACTTAGACATTGCTTCGCATCTAAAAGACTCTGGACCTACTTAATTCCTTACACAATTTTCTTATTTGTAATACGCAAACTATACTCTATACAGCAATAAGCCAAATAAATTTAGGCAATGACTAATATTGACATCCTATAAAAAATGTTGCCCATCCCTCTGATAGTCCGGTGGTACGTAAAACCCAGATTGATTGATTTGCATATTGATTGATATATTCCGTTTGAATTTTGTCGTGATAAATCAGTAGTCAACTGCAAAAGGTATTATTGAATTTGCACATAACTTTGGGCGGTAATTTCAAGAGTAACATTTTAATTTTCAGTACATCAAGCTATCAGTCATTCTTGTTCTAAGGGAAGTTCTGATCAGAATATCAATTAGGTTCCAGCTCGTATGTATAAACATATTAAATTTGGGGATGTGATATAATGATTATGGTAAGTTTGAGATGTTATTTTGTTTGTTCTTCGTTGAAAAATATTAAGTTCTTAAGCTAGAAAGAAAATGTACGACTCTTAGGAAAAAATAGAAATAATTATTATTCTGATAACGTCTGGGAAGTTTCCAAAATCTTCCATTGGAATAGATTGTCCTACGGTCATTTAAGTAAAATAACTTTTTTATGATCCTACGTGAGAGTTGTTATGGAAATACTTTTAATGTGTTGATAAACAAGAGCATTTGATTTAGTCAAATTGAACTTTGAATATTTATTTTTTTAATACGAGATGGTATGCATCAGAGATCAGAACTTAAAGATATCAATGTCGTCTTCTAGACCAAGAGAAAAATCCCTGTTGTAGAAGGCTTGAACTCAAATAATTGCTGAGACAAACTTAAAATTGATTGATTGATTGATTTTTTTTCAACGTAGAAACCAACTTACGGCCCTATGAATGGTAAGTTATTTTCCTTTGAATTGAGTAAACTGTTATTTACAATGAAACAGAAATGATGCTTGTTAACACCGCGCCATGCGCCTCGTAGTTAAACATGATTTTTCGCCCAAAATTGGGGTTCTCTTCCAAACGCCCCGAAGCCCATTTATCGAACAAGCTGTAAGTAAGTTAAATTTTGTACAGGTGTAGGCTCTAGTTACGATGCAAGGCCTGCGAAAGCTCGAGTTCTTGTGCACTTCGTGGAATCGACAACCTCGGGTTCTGCTGTACAATTTCATGGATCGTGGCGTTGTCCTCGGCCGATCCTGCGTTCATTTGAAGTAAGAATGTTAGCTGATTGATTACCGAAATGGTCGAACAAATAATGAATTTGACACATGTCAACAAAACAACAAGACCACCATATGTAGCCAAAATCTACCAGAGCCAATTGACTTCACTTCACTTCATACTTCCCAGGAAAATTAGACAAAAAAATGCACAAACTCCGAAAAAATTTCGACAAAGCTGAATTTTGTTGCAGAGCATTATTTGTACAGGGTGCGTTTTATGCTCGAGGTCGATTTTATTTGGTTTACATTTTTGTGTGAATGAAGTTTGTCAGTTGGAATTTGGCAGCTATTTGGAGCTCGAGTTTTAAAGCTCGCTATAGACAACTGCCAGTTTAAGCAAAAAATCATTATGACCGAAGAAGCAGATTTCGATTTGGCTGTGATACGTGATACGCCAAAGATACTACTACACAAAAGAAGGTGCCACATCGCACACATTTTATTTAAAAGTTATTAAAAAAAAACACTAACCTGGACTATAAAATGCACCCCTGCATTTCTCAAAAAGTAAAGTAAAGTGAGTAAATTAAATTTGAAGTTAGGTGAATTATTTTAGACGTGAAATTAAGTTTTCTCTAAAACTACTAAACTACAAAATATTATAGCTTATGTAATTCTACACAAAAAAGATTATAATACTGTTTTTGAAAAAGCATGAACATTTAGTAATGTAATGAAATTACAATTGTTTTTATAGTTTGTTTTTGGTAAATCTATTTGTTGGGGTTAGGTTTGTTCGTTTTTATTTAATAATTCGAATTTCATTTCAAAACAAAATGACTTGCCAAAAAGCTTTTAGAGATCGAAATTAAATGAATATCAAAAAAAACAGTAAAAACAACTTCTGTTTTAGTTTTTCTTTAATTCATTTTCTCCCAGTGTTCTTTCATTTAGCTTTTATAAATTAAATATAATCGTAAGTGTTTGTAGGTAATTGACAATTTTGATAAACTGATTTTAAGATCATTAAATTTCTAAATTTATTTTTAGCATTAAAAAAAAAAAACTTGCCCCAAGCACAGAAAAAGCAATCTTACAACGACTAAGTAATGAGTTCTTACAAGCCTTAATTAACTTATAAGAAGTGCAACATAACTGTCTCCATAGAATGAATCTTTAAGGCAAACGAATAGTAATTAATGTTTATTTATTTTAATTTGCTGTAGAATTAAAATTGTTCACAAAAAGCAAAGTATTGACTTCCAAAAAAAAAATCGATTTTAAAGTTGAAGTTGTATCCGTAGAATTTATTTTGTATTTATTTTATATTCTGTATATTTTGTATTCTGACAGTTTTTGATATTTTTTAACTTCATGCGAACGTTAATTTGTAAATTTAAAATAAAATAAAATGCACGACTGGATCGCACGAACTTGCCCTTATGTAAAAGTTTTATGCAATTTAAGATACATTTTATAAATATAAAACATGGATTTAATGAGATAATAATGTTTAAATGCATAAAATTTCCGTCTGGTTTCCGGAAAAGTATGAAAATCGTTTTATTATTAAATAAATTTTTTATATAAGACATTTCTCTAAAATTTTTCAAGAAAAAAATGTGGGATGCGAATTTTAAGTATTAAATAATATTGATTTTAGGAAATAATTTCAAAAAATAATCGTTCATAGGTTTTGAAGATATTGATTTAAAACATTTTTTTGTTTTTCAAAAAAAACCCAACAAATATTTTTTCTAATATTTTTATAAACAATATTATTTTAAACTTAAGGGGACTCCTGCTGAAAATTTTGGGTTAAAATCCTTAGAGCCGTTAATGAGAAAGTCGAAAATAGAAAAAAAACCGGTCTATGGCAGGTACCCCTAATAACATTTTGCCCCAAAATTTTTTTTGACCAAAATGTAGCCTATGTTCATAATATCACACCTAATTTTTTTTTCAAAATCGTCGGAGGCGTTTTCGAGATAAATAAGATTTTGTATTACGGGTGTATGGGGGGTACCGTTAGTTTTGGAGCTAAAAAAAAATTTTCAATTTCTCCTCTAGGGAATCACCGAAGACCATTAACTACCGAGATTGAAAGAAATAGGTCCAGTGGTTTAGGCTGTAGTGAGAGGTACAGACATACAGACACACTGAAACATGTTTTTTGTGTACTAAATTTTCCTTAAAATTTTTATAAAAAAAATTGATATGCAAATTGTTAGTATTTAATAAAATACATTTTAAAACGTAATTTAAAAATTTAATGGTGTATCGGTTTTCAAGATATTGAATTTTCAAAAAAAAATTGTATTATTTTTTTAAAAATCCAAAAACTATTTTTTCGAAAAAAATTTTAGTTTATATTTTTTAAAATGCAAAGCAGCTCCTGCATAAAAATTTTGGTTAAAATCGTTAGAGCCGTTGGTGAGAAATTCGAAAATCAAAAAAACCGTTCTATGGCAGGTATCCCTAATAACATTTCCCCCCAAATTTTTTTTGACCAAAATATAGTCCATTTCCATATATCATAATAATTAATTTTTTGTATCAAAATCGTTAGAGCCGTTTTCGAGATAAATAAGATTTTGCATTACGGGTGTATGGGGTAACTACCGAGTTTGAAGAAAATACCTCCAGTAGTTTAGGCTGTAGTTCGAGGTACAGACATACAGACAGACAGACGGAATTGTCGGACCCAATTTTTTCGTCTTCGCGATGATAGTGTCAATTTTGATCAAAATCTCGAGTTCGATTTTTTTTCCAAATGCAGAACTTGCCCTATAGTACCTATAGTATGGTAGTTGTTTTATGACCAAGTCATGAAAAACCATTCATAAGATCCAAAGCAATAGAATTTTTGTTGGAAAATCAGATTATGATATTTTACATTTGAAGTATGAACAGTTCATACAAATTTTATTGTAAAGTTTTATGAAAAATTTCTTAAAATGCTTGAAACTGTTCTTTTATTGTAGGAACAAAGTGACTGATTATATGAAACCACATTCATTAAGTGACATTTTATGAAAAGTTACTTTAAATTCTTGAAACTATACATTTTTTACATGCAAAATATCATTAAATGCATGAAACCACATTCATAAACATTTTTTTGTTGCGAATTCCAAGTAGGAAACTTTACATTTGAAATATGAACAATTCATAAAACGCATGATTAAGGTTTCTTTCTTTTAATGAACTTGATTCTTGGCCCGTTTTTAATGAAGTTTTTCTTTAAAAACATGCAGTTTTTCCTTGGAATCATGTACCTTTTTGGTTCAATGTATTTAAAAACGCATTCCATTCGTAGGTCTCCTATATTCCTGCTAATAAGAACACTGGAATGGTTGAGAGTTGTAGGCCACTAGGTTTAGTCTCTCTAAGGGCTGCAATTGCTTATATTTCTATTTGTATTTATTTATTAAAAAGAGAAACATTTTATTTATAAATTTGGCCCTAAATAAAAAAAAAGTATCTACCGAACAAGTACTTGCGACCTATTGATGAACTTCCCTGTAAAGCAAAACATTTTGCTTAAGCAATAAACCGGCCAGGCATATTAAAATTTGTTTGTTTATTGCAACAATAATCTCCTTAGATAAATGACCGCGCCAATCAAGTTTTTACAAAATAATTTTCGGGTTAATAAAAGTAAAATTGACGCATAACGATAATTACCAGATTGTTAATATTCTTAAATCTAATGCAATTATCCACAAAATAAAAAAAAACTGTTTATTTTTATCTTCATCCTAAATGAAAGACTGTGAAATAAAAGCTCATCAGTTAAAAATGGTTTAAGCAAAATAAGTACATACATATGTATATGTATCTTTATAATGTTTAACTTAACCAGTTGTGATCTTAAATTACAATCATAATTCAAGAAATTTCTGGTAATTTATGTAGATCAAGAAATGCTTGAGCCAATTTTTTCATTCATATTTCAACTCGATTATCGCTTTTAACAGTTCGGATTAAAACGTTTGGATGCCTAAAAGCCATCCTTCCTTGATTGTAATGAAAGTCATCAGAGTTTTGTTGCTTTATTAAGCAAATTAATAAAAGTACTGACAAAAGATTAAAATTTCAGTTTTCAGAATTTCTGTCTTAAACAAGTATTTCAAAGCTTAAGTCGCAATTTATTTTAAATAATTTACATGTTTTCAATTAGTATTTTATTTTTTATCAGTCTCAAGCAAGTTTCAAAAGCAAAAATATAATATACAAGTACTAAATGAACATTTTTATTTGCTCTTTGATTTCGAGGTTTCAATCGATGACGGAGTAGTCCAAAAAATGGTCGTTTATGACGTCAGTCGGTCTATTTATATAAGCGCCTATGTGTCCAGGTATTCATTGGACAGACGGGCTTGTTTCAAGATGTAAATTGCGCACACGGTCATTTATAACAGTTGCTTAGTGTGTTTCATGTAGAGTGATTAAATTTGGTAGAAGACAACCCACTTCCATGCAATGAAGAACCAGTTCAATCAACCAGTAGAGAAGAGGTAGGTTAAGCTATAAAAATGCTTAAGAACAACATGACTGCAAAATTGTCAAATTTGACACGAGATCTACTAAATTACAGTGTATCGAGATAAAATCACTGTTTTGGTGTTGATTTTGGATATGGCCAGTCCATCACCATCAAGGTTGAACGCTATCGGACCATGATAACCAATTTTTTGTTAGTCCCGAATTGGATAATATGGACACCGACGACATACATACATATGTATGTTTTCAATAGGATGACGTACCACACAACCCGTGCCACAATGAACATTTTGCTCGAGCGATTTACGAACATGATTATCTAGCGCAAAAGTGATATCAATTGGTCACTGCAATGGTGCGGTTTGACCCTGTTAGATTTCTTCTTATGAGGTGTTTTTAAGTCACAGAACTATGTAAATAAACCACAAACCACTACTGCCCTGAAAGCCAACATAATCAATGTCATTTGTCAAATTCAGCCTGATTTATGCGCCAGATTTATGGATTATGAATTCATCTACCAGACGGAGGTCCATGTCCTTCCTATGGGGCTCCGCGAAGATTAAACGCCACATAAAAGAAGAAGTGTTAAGCAATACGTCATATTTTCAATAAAAATTATTAAAAAAAAAAGAAAAAACTGAAATGGTCTGCCTTCACGTACTGTTTCATAACTTTCACATTTATTATTTGATTTCATTGATCTTGTGCGTTTAGCTTTGTAAACAGAATATCTTCCACGTGAGATCTTAAAAGTATTTTAAATATATTTTTTTTCTATCCTTACGGAATGACTTAAAACAAGCGATTTTTAAAAAACGGCGAAAAATTGTGTTTTTTGAAACTTTGAACGGCTTTTTCTTGATGATTGTTAGGCCGATTTACACAAGTCGTATACTGTTGGAAAGACAAACAAAATATCTGTTCAAAAATATAAAGTATATGTTAATTAATTCGACCGTTTTTGAGAATAAGGCTTATACATGGAAAAGGAGTAGAAAAACTCGTTTGGTCATATCTCGAAAACGCTTCTTTGGAAAAATAAATGATTGCCATTTTCGTGTTCAGAGAGCGAAAATTAGTCTAGAAAATACATTTTTTTTAGGTACTTTTTTTGTGCAAACTAGTGTAATATGGATATTTCCAAACCGATAAAATAATGAGCAGAAATGTTTGTAACTACTGTGTTATAACTTTTAGAGTCTATACTATACGTTACTTTTGTTCGTTACTCGTCCTTTTGACAAGTATGTAAGTACTGCTGTGATTGCTATGTTCGTGATAATTCGTTAATATGTGCATATGAATTAATCGTGATTTTGACGTTCATGAACGTTGCAATTTTCGGTTTTAAAATCGATCCCATTTACCATTAAATCGAAACTAAAACATCACTGTACTACAATATTTCTTCTACTCGCTTATCAAACCGGAAACGTCAAAGTTTGAACGGAAAAAGTGTTGAAATTTTCATTTCTCGTTCGAAAAAAGCCCATTTGGTAAAAATTTACATGCAATGTTGTTAAAATTTAGATTATTAATTAATCTTTAACACCTTCTGTTATAAAACTATCAATCTAAAATTCCATCCTTCTATTTAAAGATTATGAACAATTAAATCAAATTGTCATCTAATTCAAGTCGGCCTACTCGTTAGTACACATTAACAACGTTTTTAGTTTGTATACAAAAAGAAAGTAATCACTTTAACAACCTACATATAGTAAGTACAAACCACCTTAACTCGTTTTGCCAACAGGAACGTTACAGTGGAAAAAACTTTTACTTAATTTATTCATTTTAATTAATATTTCAAGGCCTTCCGATTGAAATTAAAAAAAAAAGAACTTGAAGCATCTATCAATACTTTTGGATACGATATTCATATGGTTTGTATACAAATTATTGCACTTTAAAGAATATAAAGTACTTGATTCAATACGAATTTGTATGCAAATCAAATGCATATCATGAGTCTAAATTGGCGCCCAATCGATTTACAAAATCTTACATTAGGTGTGATAAAGACTTCCGCTCTACTACAATTTAATGTATCAAACGTCATCTACAGAAACGCACTTTTGATTTCAGCAGCCCACATCGATACATTCATTTTTCGGTGAAGATGCGATTTGTTTGTTTTTATATTCATTGTGTTGTGACGAACTTGACACAGAGGGACCTAGTTGAAGTGCCAAGTTGACATTAATACGGGTTGTCAAACAAAGGTACTTGTTTCATCAGGTTGCATAGTTTGTTTTTAAATTGTCATCAATGCGATATTGGATGTAAGTACGAGTGCATCGCAAGCTAACTGTCGTTCAGCTTTTGTACGAATGCAACAGGCAATTAAGACGTGATTGTACAACTATGACGTCATTTCTAACTGTTTGGATTGGTATGGAATTGATTAAATTATAAATTATTTGAAAAATTTAAAATGCCAATCAGGCATATCGACTGTAATAAACATACTTAAGTGTGTATCGCAGGCACACATAGCAAACTATAAGTTCATCGATTGTTTACCAAGTCTGTCATCCAATAAATCACTTTTTGATTGATCTTATATTAGGGTAGTAATCGTGTTTGATCGTAATTCGGTGTGTAGTGGGTTGCGGGAAAAAAAGCCCAAAACCTCGACGTCTGTAAGGAAACTACGACTTAACATACTCGTAAAGCTACAGAATTGATCTAAGTTGAATAAATGTTTTCTTACAATAAATTCCTATTTAAGGTTTGTTCGATTTTGACAGACTACTCGTTTAATAAAATTAGAATGCGCTGTTGTGTTCAATCAGTAATCTGACAATTCTATTTAATTTGATTTTTCCAGTCAGTCTTAACTTCAAAATTCAATGACATTAAGCACGTCTCGTTCAATGACTTTTTGGCGTGGCAGTTAAATATTAACTTCAACTTCAAAATATTTTGGCAATTTAAAATTTTGTAATGGTTAGAATTTACATTTCGTTCAAACTGATTTCAAAACTTCATGTGAGGTCTTGTTTACAATTCGTGGAAAAAATTCAGGAGCGCGCGACTTTATGCTTGAAATGCTTTTTGAATTCATATTGGAAAATTATACGTGAATTCGCGCGAATCAATAGAATTTTTTTTTTATTTTTAATTTGCTTTAAATTCAAAACAAACAGTTTCATAGTATTTGTATTTGGTGTCATCATACTGCGAATATGACACTTCGACGTTTCCTATAACCGGCGGGAAAAAAAAGTCATTTTAATTTCGAGCAATTGTATGTTGTTTAACAGTTGCACTTTAAAACTTTTTTTAAATGGTAAATCATTTAAGATAATATTGAAGCACTTTAATTCAAAGTTGTTCACGCAATCCAAACAAAATGTGGGTCGCACTGCGAAATTGATTGAGATGTGACTTGTTTAAATAAGGTATTTAATATTGCTAGTAATAAATTGCATATGACATGATTGTTAATGGCAAGAATTGCACCTTTTGCATGCTAATCTTTTCAAGTTACAAACAAAAATGAGATGGTGATTTGTGCGCAGTTTAATTTTTATGGAATTTTATTGACATACCAGGAAATTTCCATGAAATATTTGGAAGTCAGTACAGAATACTTTAAATGAGAATTATGTTTCTCAACAGGAAAATAATCGAGACAAAACTAATTGCATTTCAAACTATTTTGCAACTTGATTAACTATTAGAAATTTGAAAAATTCATTTAGAGTATTTTTATTAGTATTAAGTATGTTTCTTTCAATACGTTTAATGCTAACGTTAGCATTAGATACGATATTTACTTATGTACATACAAGGTGGCGCAAAATCAATCATTCATTCTATCGGAAGAAGTTATAATTTTTGCAAATGGCGTCGGACGTCAATCATTTTTTTGGCATTTGTGAATTAGACAGCTGAAGTATACAAATAGACAAGCAATGGAGCGTAATACTTTGCAAGAGCGTGAAATAATTATGTCGATTTTGTGTACCTGTTCATGTTCCCGTACAAAGTGCGAACAGGCCATCAGTTAATGCCTGCTGACCGTCTATCGCATGTGAATAACTGTCAAGCCATCTTCAATGTCAATAACGAAAAAGAAGATTTTGTGTCGAAAATCATCATGAGCGACGAGGTGCATTTTCATTTAATCGGTTACGTCAATAAGCAAAATCTTCATTTCCGTGGCACTCAAAATACACGTATGATGAACGAATAGCCATTACATCCACTCTAAGCCACTGTGTGGTGCGGCGTTCACGCGGGAGGAGTGATTAGTGATTTTTGAGGACGCCATCGGCAATATGGTCACTGTTACTGGAGAACGCTACAGGCCATGATAAACGACTTCTTACTACCGGAACTGGACGGGGCATGTTAAACATGTGGTTTCCACAAGACGGTATGGTGTAACCGCTAACACAGCACGAGCCCCAGTGGATATTGTGAAGGAAGCGTTTCCTGGTTGCGTAATCTCCCTTTTTGGCAATTTTGCAGGTCCAGCAAGATCGCCCAATTTAACCATCTCAGACTTCTTTCTTTGGGGCTAGTTGCAATCGCGGGCTTATCCTAATAAGCCTTTTACATATAATCACATCTCTTAAAGGAGAATATTTGACAGGAATGCGAACAGTTATCGCCGGAAATCTTGCGGAAAGTCATAGAAACTAGAATTTTTAAATTAAATTGAGTTGAAATAGATCCATTAATTAATACAGTAATGAAACGGAACTACAAATACTTTCTGTTAAAAGAAAGAGATGGGAGGTGTACCGACTGAAGTTTGTGAGTCTATGGAGGTAATAAAACTCTATCTAAACAGGAAAAAAACGATGAGAAAATCTTAAAAATCTTCTTTGAATACTTTCAATTTATGTGAATGGAGCAGAGTAACCGGTAGCGCCTATACAACATATCCGTAAACATGAAGAAATCGTTTAAACAGTCCCAGTTTCCTTTCTTGTATTGCCAAACGGTTCTCTTAGAAATGTTTGCAGATTATTTTCAGAGGAAATGGAAGACTGTTTCCTTTTTCAGCTATGACAGTGAATGTTGTGAACAATACCTAGCTTCGCTGCATGCTCTCCTATTGGCCGGCGTCCGCTACAGGTAGCTACGATCTTGGCTATATGGGTCTGCATATCAGATCAAGTGTTCCGAATTTATTAAAGGTGGGCCAAATCTGTCTAAATACAATGCTCCACCTAAAGTTTGATTCGCTAAGAATATAGAGAATATTACCCTTGTTCATAACTCCGAGCGAAATATTAGGTGCGTTTTATTATCCACAAATCTATCTGGATACGGATCGGGATCTTCCCTTGAAAATAAAACGATACGGATCTTACTGGCAGCAGTGTTATAAGCCCGTCTTTTTTTATCCTTGGGTTTGGAAATTTTAAATTATGTCTTGTACTTTTTCTTTACACTACCTTACACTACCTTACCATGAAAAGCCCCTACTCGTCAGTGTAAAAAGTAATTTTTGGATCTTTGAAATAGATCCCGATAGAAAACAGGATCCCAAATTGTTTTTGTAATACATGTTAAAACTTAATCCAGATCCGGATCCAGATAGATTTGTGAATAATAAAACGCACCTATTGACTCTTTCTACAAGTGAGTCAAGTGAGTTATGAAGTTCTGATCATTGCCTGACCAGCTCGTCTGCCCTTTCATTCTCATCAATGCCACAATAACCCGGAACCCAGATAAGAGTGACATTGTAGTTAATATTGACTCTAGAAAGTTCATTCCGGCATTGCTGGACCAATTTGGCTGATAATTTACTAGAATTAATAGCTTTCTCATCCGCTTGACTTTCTGTAATAAAAGAAGTACGAGTATTCCGGTTTGGATTGGATCTTGTTTGAGTACCTTGCATGTTTCCCTGATAGCCAGTAATTGAGCTTGAAAAACATTAGCAAAGTCGGGTAGCCTTATAAATAACCTTAATACATAGTCTCAACGAAGATTCCTGAACCAACACCACACTCCATTTTTGAGCCATCAGTAAAGATACTTGTGTCGAAATATTTTGTCGCGACGTTATCATAGTAGAAGTTCTACACCATTCCAAGTTGGTAAGATTAAAGTCTTCAATAACAATAATTTCTTCATATATTATATAACGGGTGATTTTTTAAGAGCTTGAGAACTTTTTTTAAAAAAAAAACGCATAAAATTTGCAAAATCTCATCGATTCTTTATTTGAAACGTTAGATTGGTCCATGACATTTACTTTTTGAAGATAATTTCATTTAAATGTTGACCGCGGCTGCGTCTTAGGTGGTCCATTCGGAAAGTCCAATTTTGGGTAACTTTTTCGAGCATTTCGGCCGGAATAGCCCGAATTTCTTCGGAAATGTTGTCTTCCAAAGCTGGAATAGTTGCTGGCTTATTTGTGTAGACTTTAGACTTGACGTAGCCCCACAAAAAATAGTCTAAAGGCGTCAAATCGCATGATCTTGGTGGCCAACTTACCGGTCCATTCCTTGAGATGAATTGTTCTCCGAAGTTTTCCCTCAAAATGGCCATAGAATCGCGAGCTGTGTGGCATGTAGCGCCATCTTGTTGAAACCACATGTCAACCAAGTTCAGTTCTTCCATTTTTGGCAACAAAAAGTTTGTTAGCATTGAACGATAGCGATCGCCATTCACCGTAACGTTGCGTCCAACAGCATCTTTGAAAAAATACGGTCCAATGATTCCACCAGCGTACAAACCACACCAAACAGTGCATTTTTCGGGATGCATGGGCAGTTCTTGAACGGCTTCTGGTTGCTCTTCACTCCAAATGCGGCAATTTTGCTTATTTACGTAGCCATTCAACCAGAAATGAGCCTCATCGCTGAACAAAATTTGTCGATAAAAAAGCGGATTTTCTGCCAACTTTTCTAGGGCCCATTCACTGAAAATTCGACGTTGTGGCAGATCGTTCGGCTTCAGTTCTTGCACGAGCTGTATTTTATACGGTTTTACACCAAGATCTTTGCGTAAAATCTTCCATGTGGTCGAATAACACAAACCCAATTGCTGCGAACGGCGACGAATCGACATTTCACGGTCTTCAGCAACAC
The DNA here is from genome assembly GCA_963931855.1 of Philhelius festivus. Lineage (NCBI taxonomy): Eukaryota > Metazoa > Arthropoda > Insecta > Diptera > Syrphidae > Philhelius > Philhelius festivus. The sequence continues at coordinate 37,904,097 of OZ007556.1, read as the reverse complement.
TCTCAGAAACAGACGCAATATTCTCTTCTGTACGCACTGTACGCATTCGTGTGGTTGGTTTAATGTCCAATAAAGTAAACTGAGTGCGAAACTTGGTCACAATCGCATTAATTGTTTGCTCACTTGGTCGATTATGTAGACCATAAATCGGACGTAAAGCGCGAAACACATTTCGAACCGAACACTGATTTTGGTAATAAAATTCAATGATTTGCAAGCGTTTCTCCTTAGTAAGTCTATTCATGATGAAATGTCAAAGCATACTGAGCATCTTTCTCTTTGACACCATGTCTGAAATCCCGCGTGATCTGTCAAATACTAATGCATGAAAATCCTAACCTCAAAAAAATCACCCGTTATTATAATATATTTTACAATAAAATAGTGTTAAATCCCCATTATCCATTACATTAATTCAAAAATTAAGAAAATTATTGGTGGAGCAATGCAAAAGCGAAAAACAAAAAACATTTTAAATATTTTAAACAAACAACAAAAAATTAAAAAAGAATTGATCAAAAAGTGGACTTTGGAAAAATTTTAAAAATTGATAATAAGAAATCTAAGTACTCTTAAACACTCAGGAGATTTTCTATACTATTGTGATCGAAACTAAATAACCAGTTGTTTCAAAAATGAATAGCTGAACTAAGAATTCTCCCAACAAGATCAAGTTTAATACTTGACTTATCTATCCGTTTTCTACAGGATCTGATTTGCAGCTTAAAATTTAAATGTCGGACATAAAGAAACAAAAAGAAAATAGAAAAGTAAAAACCATATCTCCAAAGGAACGATTGACGTTAACCATTCCGCTTGTGCCGAAATTGTCTTAAAGTTATATAGGCGTGCATGTATCACCATAGACAGTGAATGTTATTAATTTTATATTCACAGATTAAACGTACATACTATATGCTAGTTCTCTTCTTTTTATGATTTATAATATTTGTATCATCGATTTTCAATGACGTAAATAAACCAAAAATGATATAGCAATACATTTTTGGCAACTTGACTCCAAATTTTGGAAGCAACATTTTTGGGTAGCCATTGTCGCACATTAAAATTTATCTAGTTACTGACGTAATAAGCTTGTCAGAACTTTTAAATTCCTGACTACAAAACATAGAGATTCTAAAAACATGACTAAGTTTTTTTCCAAATACGCATTTCGAATGTTCATACTATAAAAACTAAGCTTCTTGATTTGTCACAATATTCAATGAAAAAATATTTTTAATTGATATGTATCTATTTCTTAAACTTTGATACCTTATGTTAATAAATCAGCAATCGTATATATGTATGTACAAATAATGTAAATGCATGATCAAGAATCGTATGCAACGATTTTAATGTGTGATTTAGTGACGTACTTCCTAATCCAACAAGTCTGACAAATTGTCAGTGACAATGATAAACTTAAAGTGTAAATCTTGAACGGGCACAGTTACAATTTTTTTGTAACTATTTAAGCTTTTAACACTACCTAGAAATTTCAAGTTTCTATAAAAGGAATGTTTAAGTGTTTTGAAGTTAACTTTGTTTACGAGATTAACTGTAAGGCCTTTATTAATGCTTTGTAGGTTGTAGGGAACATTGAAAAAGACGTGTATGTACATTGTACACATCTTTTCCAAGTTCAATAATATGATCAGTTCTTATTAAAACCAATCATTTAGCTAGATAAATTAGTATTGTTGTTCCCAATTAACACTTTTATCATGCCTATAAAAGGATTTTGGTGGCCTGTGGCAGCCATGTTGTTTAGGTGACATCTTACAAATCTTTTGTTCATTATTTAGTTACTTATGCCAAACCACCAGGACAAGTTACACGATTAAAAAGCATGTCTGAATGAAAAAAACTGTATTACCAAAATGAGTGTTCGTTAGGGTAAATGTAGCGCGCGTTGCGCACGGTAGCCATGGTGCCCCATAATTTTGTTCGCCTAAATTTAACGTGGGATTCTGAACATATTATATTTACATAAATATATTTTTTTTTGTTGGCAAGTTAGTTGCAAAATAACAAGAGTTTTTATCAACGATCTAACTAACTTAAAGATAATCTTTATAATAAGAATGTTGTTTAATTAGTAATTGATATAAATTGTTCGAAGGCTTGTATCAATTCAACGTAAGAGAATTTTAAATTAGATTCAATATAAATGTAATAGGAAAAACTGAATTATGTTAGTTATGGTTTATTAACAGCACGCTTATTGCGCGATTTACAATATAAAAAGTTAACAAAGTTTAAACCGGTTTTAGTCAGAGTGACGATTTTTTCTTATGAGCATTTGCTCAAAGTCTGCAAACAGAGTGAACAGATGCGTTTGAATATTTCAGTCTATTTACGCGGACCTTAAAGGCTTATTTTTGAGGACTTTTTTTTGTTGATTTTAGCTTTTTATAAAACCTCCACAAGAAACCGATAAGGCTCCCTTATATATTGAGTTCTACGAGTATTAATCGGATCGTCAAGATTAGACTTTGGGAAAATGACCAAGCAATATTTCCTGTTTTTATAATTAAGGATTTGAAGTCATTATACCCCTGACGCATAAATAGGAAAAATCAGTGGCGCGAAATTGTACTTAATAATTTGCTTTTTAGTAGATTACTAACTCTTTCTTAATTTTAAGCATTTTCTTACAAGAATCTTGCTAAAGATAAGTGTACACGATTGGTAGATCTTTCAATATTGTAAGACCTGACAATGTCTGACAACTATCTACCAAGGAGCTGACAATCAAGTTGTGTGTGTACACGGTTGGTAGAAAATCTACCAATCTCTTACAAATGCTTGTCAGAAGTTGGCTGACAATTTATTTTCAGATAGCTGGCCAAATACCTACCAATTAATTGTAAGAGATTGTTAGATTTTCTACCAACCGTGGACACACACAACTAGTTGTCAGTTTTAGTTGGTTATGGAAACAGCTTCATTTGAACCTTGGCTGCAAATTGTCTGACAATGAAAAAATTGTATGATGCTAAAAAACGTACATCTTACAATTTCTTCATTGTCAGAAACGTCAGACAACGATAAAAGTTGGCAGGCCTGACAATAAATTGTGTGTGTACACGATTATCAAATACCTTACAATTTACCTTCTTACAATTGTCAGATACTTTTTCTGAAAATTAATTGGAAGATTACACGATTGTCAGCTAGCGTACACATGATTGTCAGAATTCTTACAATTAATTGTCAGACAATGATCTAACAATTAATTGTCGGACAAATTTTCTGACAATTGATTGTAAGACTATACGGTTGTTAGACATTGTAAGCATGTTTTTCACTGACAGATCTGACAATATTGTAAGATCTACCAATCGTGTACACTTAGCTTAAGGCTATTTTTGTAATAAATTGCTTCTAAACACACCTAAAGTAATTGCAGTTTATGCAAGAAAAAACTAAGTAAACAGACCTGTTTTGATAAATAAAAACCCTCAAAACTTTTGCATTTGATATCATGACACTTGCACCTATAAACGTTCATACTCATATTTTGGTTATATCTCCAAACCAAACCAAAATTTTGCTGTGGGTATTATAGTGCCTTAAAACGAATTTTAGTTTATGAAAATTATAAAAAATAAACCGTTGTAGCGGTTTAAAAAATAAATATGCTTTTATATACAAAATTTTTAAGTAAAAAATTTTAAATAAAATATATCAGCCGCATCTATAAGATTTTATTAAACTGCATCTTAGAGGTTATTTAGTTAAGCATACTTAAATATTTAATTTGGCTTTAAATGACGAAACTTCAATTCGTATCTATAATCGATTTTTCATTGGTACTTAACTAAACAATGGTTGTGTCACGTAACGTAAAAGAATGTGAAAATCTAGTACAGAAAAAAAAACAAATGCTGCTTCATTTTATACAACACAGCCGTTTTGTGACACCTTCTTTCAGTAAATAATTGGAAGACACATTTTTTTATTTGTGAAACCAAAAAAAAATGGCTATCGAATACACACCCACACCCGCCGCCACAAATAAAAGAAAAAGATCTGAAAATTGGGATGCCTCCTACAAGGAAACTTTTTTATTTTAGAATTTGCAATAATACACTACAAAACAGAATTATTTTATGCACAGATTGGGCGTTTTCCTAAATGCAATGTTGAAGCGCATCATGAATGTTGATGCTTTTTTTTTATTAACTTGCTTCAATAAAATAACGTTATTAAATACGAATTCTAAATTTTAGAGTTTTTTTAATGAATTGTAAAAGTAAATTTCAGAGTGAAGAAAAACGTTGCAAGGGCATCAAAATCCACGATGCGCTGCAACACTGCATTTAGGAAAACGCCTATTCTCTTCCAACAATGAGGAAGAAAGTGTCGATACAAACACTTCAACGGCTAAGAGGGAAGCGCGGACGAAATTTCTTTGCGCGTACACATACTTTAATCAATACAAATTTTATGTTTCTTAAATCGTTGCACTTTATAGTTCTAATATAATATCACAACAAACAATACCTACAAACTCATAATTTGAAACTTCAAAATTTCAAAGATGACAATCGATATGTCAAAATACATTTTAAAATGCCTTTAAGTGACCCTTAAACGCGGTTGATAGCGTTTAAGTTAAGAGGCCTTTAAGTAACGTTACTTAAATGTGAAAATTGATTATAGATACCGATTTCATACTTAAGAGCTGCTTAGAGGTATTTTAAAGTTAAGTAACCTTTAAGATTTGTTTATAGATTCGCCTGTATATTTCCCAAAAAACTACTGACCCGTTTTTTAAATACCAATAAAAAAAATTTCATTAAAATCTGTTATGCCGAAAATGAGAAATTCAAAACTCGCAAAAGGAGTTCTATGGTATTTACAGTGAGTAATATCTTAATATCAAATTTTGTTGTTGAATTATAGATCATAAAAATTAATCAAAAGAAAAAAAAAATATCAAAATTCAAGGTTCCGTTTTCGAGAAAAATACGTTATACGTGGTTATTTTTAGATAAAATAATTTTTTTTCTCACATCTTGTAGACTGTATTAAGAAACTTTTGTATGTCAACTTTAAAAAAATCGAGCATGTGGTTTTTAAAATACTGAATTTTGAAAAAAATTAGAATTTTTTTTTGAAAATCAAAAAAAAAATCAGAAATCAGAATGAGGACATTAAAAACAAAAAAAATGGTTCTAAGGGGTTACCATTAATACTAACTTTCTTTTAGATTTTGTTTTCAACCGTTATTTAGCTTTAAGTATAAGAAATTTTGTGAATCTTTTTTTTTTAAATCTGTGCAACAGTTTTGGAGACAAAAAATTTTTATACAATTTTGAAAAAGAAAACCGTATCGTGGGGGAAAAAATGCTATCTACGAAGTTTAAAGAAAATCGGTCGACCTAGGCTATGGAACAGACAGACAGAATGATCAAAATCTCGAGTTTGATTTTTTTTATATAACTTGCCATATAGTACCTATGTATGTATACATACAGGGTGGGCCATCTAGTGGTTTCTTTTTAAATCATAAGTTATTTTGAAACTGACAACTGTTTCCCGCGCGAAATCTTGACAGAATGTCAGTATCATACATCCGCTGAACAAAATAAGTCGCTTTACGCTTGAACAACGTTGTGAAATATTGGAAACTTATTTCTAAAGTGTGTGCTGTGTAGTACAAGCAGTGCGTTTTTTGAAAAGAAGTTTTCGCCGAAATGGAGAACCTATCACGTCTGCTGTACGCAAGTTCGTGTAAAGAGTTCATGAGCCTGGTATGCTAGTGGACAACAATCATGGTCACCGTCGACGTACGGTGCACACTAGAGATGCCGCGAATATTCGGCCACTATTCGGCATTCGGCCTATTCGGCCTATTTTGTTGATATTCAGTATTCGGCCGAATAGTTCACAACATTCGGCCGAATACCGAATATTAAATGGAGAATAAAATAAAATGCACGACTGGGTCGCACGAACTTACTCCTATGTAAAAGACTAAGAATTTCAAAAATGAATGTTATTAGAGAAACTGTTCAAAATTCAAAAAAATATTTTTCTTAAAGTTTTGAAATGCAATGTTTTTTAAACTTTTTAGAAGCTTCTCTCATTAAAATTCGTTGTAGTGATAATGAAAAAATTCAAAATTTTAAAAAATCGTTCTGTAGGTACAGTCAGTAATATCTTGTTTTCAAATTTTTTTTTATTAAATTACAGATATTAAAAAATAATAGAAAGCAAAAAAATTTAAGCAAAATTCTCGGAACCGTTTTCGAGAAAAATACGATTTTCGAAAACCATTTTTTACCATTTGTATGGAGGGTACCGTAATTTTTGGGAAAAACGAATTTATTTTTCTCATATATTGTAGATTATTTTTCCAAACTTTTATTTATCAAGTTTTGAAAAACTCGAGCATGGGGTTTTCGAAATATTGAGTTTTCAAAAAAAAATTTTGCAAGTTTTTTTAAAAATCCAAAAAAAAAGTTTTTGGAAAATTTGAATACACAATAATATTCAAACTACTGGGAAGCTTTAGCATAAAAAAAATGATCAAAATCGGTGGTACCGTTTTTGAGAAAATCAAAAACAAAAAAAAAATGGTCCCAAGGGGGGTACCAAAACTACTCATTTTTTGGAAAATTTTTTTTCAACCATTAGGTACCTAGGTTTAACTAAATTAATTTTTTTGAATTTTTTTAAAAAAATCGTTGGGACAGATTTTGAGAAAAAAAAAATATTTATAAAATTTCGAAAAAAAATCGTATGGCAGGTACCGTTATTTTTGGTCGTAAAAAATCAAATCAAAAAACATCCGGGGGTAAAAAATTAAAACCCATATCTACCAAGTTTGAAGAAAATCGGCCGAGCCGTTTAGCTGTAATCGAACAGACAGACAGACAGACAGAATTGTCAGACCCACTTTTTTCGTCTTCGCTATCATCGTAATGTCAACTTTGATCAAAATCTCGAGTTATTTTTTTGTACGAATGCATAACTTGCCTTACAGTACCTATAAGTCGCAAGTAAAAAGTTGTATTATCTTACAAGAAATGTTGTATTTTTATTAAAATTTTTATTTTAGTATTTAAAATCTGCTAATGGTAAGTTGTGGTGAATAAAAACAGCTTTTTCAGCATTCGTTGGTAGCATACGTTTTTTGTAACGTCTATATTCGAAATTAATTACAGCTTCTGCAAATAACCTCTCACTAATACACTAGTACCAGGAGACGAGAGGTAGATTTCAGTTGTCAAATTGGGAAACAGTTTTGTATTTTCTGACCACCACTTGTAAGGATCTGCCATCCGATCTTGGCGAAAAGTTCTTAAAAAAAATGTATTTTGTTTTCAATGGCAGTTTTTCCAACATCTTAATCATTTTGTCTATATAGCAACTTCGCAAAACATTCCCAGAAACTGTTGTGCCTATCTACAAAAGTCACGTAGGAGGACAGAACACATGGTTTCATTGGCCGAATGTTCGGCTGCCGAATATTCGGTATTCGGCTGAGTCATAATTCGCAGCATCTCTAGTGCACACAGACGAGAATGTGATACTCAATTCACGAACATCAACTCTCCATCCATCGATCTCAACAGCTCAAAATTTCATGATTCATGCACTAGTCTGATGAGAATTATGCACAAACTTGAACAACCAAAGGTGTTTTCCATAATTAATGGGAATATTTTCTCTTACTTATAAAGCAGTAATACATGGGAAACGTTTAATTTTGTTCATTTTATTACATTTTTAAAAAGATACGTCGCAAGTAAAAAAAACGTAATGGGAATTCGTTTATAAAGACCACCTTCGCAGTGGTTGACAAAAAGGAAGATGTAAAAGTAAAAGGTTTTCTTTTTTTTTTTTTTTTTTATAATTTACTCACGCTCAAGGGAATATGAATACCCTTAAAATGTTTCAACACAGCGTGGGCGTGAAGTTACGGAAGAGAAAGAAGGATAGGAAAGATGTGTGGCACGATGTTCTGAGACTAAGGTGGTTGTCTCAGATTTTTTATCTCCAGGGATAGCGGCTCAACTAAAGCGGAGAATTGCCGTGTCTTATTTCTATGTCCCTTATAATTCGCATTATTTTATTCGTTTTTCATCCTTGTTGGGCATACTAGTTTAACTCAATCACATGTTGTTAGTGTTATGCCTAAACAACATGGTAATGAGTAAACCAGCATCCCATTGATGACAATTTATAGAAGGTTTTAATGGAATTAAAGAAAACATAGACGACGGCAGGAATCGAACCTGTTATATTGAGGTTGACAGGCGAGCACACAACCATCGTGCCACGGCCACCCCAAATTGCTATTTTCAAAGCAATTACATCTACAAACAACAGATGAATTGTAATTTTTTAATAAAAACCTCAACAATAAAAACGAAATTATGGAACGGATCAATTCTTCTTATAAATTATTATTTAATTAAACATCACCCCCGAAGGTCCTGGTAGCCAATACCGCATAAGTCTTTATACAGTGCGGTTCACTTGGTTAGACGCACCATTTTTCTCTCAATAAATTGTAGTTTTTCTTTTTGCTTTTCTTCATGAATTACTAAACAATTCCATTCATTTGAATGGTTATTAAATTTTTTGGGAAGAAAATCTAAATTCTAGATTAGTGAGAGACACTTAACGGTTGTTTTGATCTCTTTCTTCGCATTAGTGCAAAAAAAACTCAAATTAATCGGTTCACTTGGTTAGACGCTTGGTTAAAGTTAAAAGAAAAAGAAGTTGATCAATTTTTAACATTTTCTATTTGCTTTTTTATTGTATTTAAAGTTATTTTTCACAGTTTCCATACTTTGTACAACCTCTATGATTTGAAATTGCATCAAAAATTCTACTTCTAAAATATTCATACAATTTTCCTAAATGATCTTATGAAATCTTAGACCAGGCTTCTTTAATTGCGGCAATAATCTCCTCACAGCTTTCATACTGCTTACATTCTTCAAAAATTTGACGGGCAGGCCATCACCAAAGGTATTTAATAATGTTTAGATCAAGTGAGTATGGTGGCCACGGCAACAATTCCATATTTTCACTGGGGATACAACGTGTGCGCTGAGGAGCGGAGCATTCATCCACTGGATAGACCCAAAAAGCTCTCTTATTGCTGGAAAAGCTGTTTGCAAAAGAGCTTTATAAAAAATTCTTGTCATTTTTTGAGACACAAAAACACAAAAAGGCGCGGTAGAAAGAAATGCCGCCCCACACCATTTCTCCTCCTTTTTACTTGCGATATAGGTACTATAGGGCAAGTTCTGCATTTGGAAAAAAATCGAACTCGAGATTTTGATCAAAGTTGACATTACGATGATAGCGAAGACGAAAAAAGTGGGTCCGACAATTCCGTCTGTCTGTCTGTATGTCTGTATGTCTGTATGTCTTCGGTGATTCCCTAGAGGATAAATTGAAATTTTTTTTTTAGCTCCAAATCTAAGGGTACCCCCATACACCCGTAATGCAAAATCTTATTTATCTCGAAAACGGCTCTAACGATTTTGATAAAAAAAAATTAAGTGTGATATTATGGACATGGACTACATTTTGGTAAAAAAAAATTTTGGGGCAAAATGTTATTAGGGGTACCTGCCATAGACCCGTTTTTTTTTTTGATTTTCGACTTTCTCATTAATGGCTCTAAGGATTTTAACCCAAAATTTTAAGCAGGAGTCCCCTTAAGTTTAAAATAATATTGTATATAAAAATATTCGAAAAAATATTTATTGGGTTTAAAAAAAAAATTAAATCAATATCTTCAAAACCTATGAACGATTATTTTTTGAAATTATTTCCTAAAACCAATATTATTAAATACTTAAAATTCGCATCCCACATTTTTTTCTTGAAAAATTTTAGAGAAATTTCGTATATAAAAATTTTATTTAATAATAAAACGATTTTTTAAAGTTTATTTGCATAAATTCATACTTTTCCGGAAACCAGACGGCAATTTTATGCATTTGAACATTATTATCTCATTAAATCCATGTTTTATATTTATAAAATGTATCTTAAATTCCAAAGTACTTTTACATAAGAGCAAGTTCGTGCGATCCAGTCGTGCATTTTATTTGGAATGATTTCGGTCCAAAAAGCATTCGTCTGTACGGATGTCATGAAAATAAAAATTATACCATCTAGGTTGAAGTTTTTCTCATCAGAAAACACCTCATTTCTCCAATTTAAAACACTTCCAAATTGCGCATACTATGTCATGTGAAAACGCGCGAACCCCAACCGCTGTTCTTTCTTGCAGCGTTAAGTATGGTTTTTTCAGCTTTTTGAATTTCAAGTGTTGAGCACCTACAAAAGCTCGAAGAACAGTTGATTTGCTTACACTTACCTCTGCTAATTGTTTGATTTTCATCGTGGAGTTAGCTGAATTTGAGGCAATTCTTATAATTTTTCGCTTCTCGTGTGGTGCTCAGGGTGTTTTTGTCCTTCCTTTGTTGTTAGTTCCGTAGGTGGCAGGATTTGATAAAACATTTCGAACAGGTTTATCATTTTGTCCTATTTTCTTTGCAATTTTCCGCATAGAATACCCTTCTGAGTGGTAGGCCTCAATTTTTGCTATTTCCGCCTCCGTTAACATTTTCTTTTTACTCATTTTCACTTTAAACACTCGGAAGAATAGTCTCTCACTAATCTTGAATTCAAGTTTTTTTTTCCAGAGAATTTAATAACTTTTCAAATGAATGAGATTGTTTGGTAGTTCATGAAGAAAAATAAAAAGAAAAATGCAATTTTTTTAGAGAACAATGGTGCGTCTAACCATGTGAACCGCACTGTATATTAATTGCGTAATTTATTTCCTTTAATAAGTTGTAAATAAATAAAATTTTTCCAGGATCATAGTGACTCATAGTTCCCAGATCGTCTCCCATTTGTTTCAATAGAATTTGAATAATGAAAACAAAATAAATTTGTATAGTAGATGTTATCCAAACCTAAGTGTCAGTTATTGTTTGGTCCAAAATATAGTATCTCTGTTAAGTCTACCCCACATATCTTACAACACATTAATTGTTGGGTATTTTATCAAAACGTTTACAAAAAAAAAAAAAACTGAAAAAGTAGTTTAATGAGCTATTGCAAGTTATCTATCGCAAGAATGGTAAGATAATTATGTACCTACACATAAAATGCTGAGCGTGCGTGAGTTTGAACTTCATAAGCATGTCTCTGAATTTATCATTGACTCACTGCGAATCGTCATTATTTCTTACGTGATGGGCAATTTGGTTTTTTGTTGATCATGATATTTGAATGTTTCGCACTTTCGGTGAGCTTGGTTACGTTAAGTTCGACGCTTTTAGGGTAATTTTGTTTAATTTGGTATTTGGGTCTAGTTTATGGGAGCACGCTCTCAAGGTTATTGGTTTTTATCCCAAGCGATCTTTTAGGCAAGTTATAAATTATAACATCAAAAAAGAAGAAGATGTATTATATTTGATTTGTATATATCCTTATTTGGTTACTCAACTTTGTAAAATTCTATTCTATAAACCGACCTAATAAGTACCTTATTTGTAAGCCAGAAATAATTGCGACTTAACTTTTTTAATGAAACGAATTAAAAGTTAACTTTAAATTCCAGTTCTTTATTACGTTAAATAAAAAAAAAACTTATGATAAATATGCTATGAAAACATATTTTTAATTACATAAATTCATTTCCAAATATAACCTTGAAACGTAACGGTTGCAAACAGTTTAAAATGACAAAATAGAAGGAATATTCGAAAGAAACACAAAGTGATTCATGTAAGATGTGATAAATGTTTAAATGAAACTTGTTATGGTTAAATGTTGTACCATAATTAATGTTAACACACTCGTAATATACGGACGGACATAATTAAGTAGAAAGCATGAAAACGTTAATTACTATAAAATTTAATTTCAATGTTTACAAAAAAAAGAATGAACGCCATTTTCATAGGTTAATTAAAATTTTAAGGCAAAAAACATAAACACTATTCTATTAAAATTGTTTCAAACATTTCAGATGCGCAGTTTGATCAACAATGACCTTTAGAGCCAAATAAAACAATAACATTACATTTTTGGGTTGTTTTTTATTTAGTAATAAACTAAGTTATACGAGTAGCATCATACCTTATACTAACTATTAAAGCTAAAATCATCGAATATCATTTTTTATTGCTTTAGTATCGTGCTAATTTCATGACCTTTTGACATTTAAAAACATCAAAACAGGTCTGTTTACTTAGTTTTTTGCATGATCTGTCATAACTTTTGGTGTGTTCAGAGGCAATTTAATAAAAGACATAGCCTTAGCACGATACTAGTAACAAAATGTTTAAGATTAAGAAAGAGTTAGTAATCTACTTTAAAGTTACCAAATTGTTAAGTAGTATTATACTTAATACGATCTTAGTCTTAGGGTGTTTAAACTTTTGCGCGATTCAATTTAAAAAAAATATTTCTTTTAAATGTGAATTTTTCTCAAATAAAAAGTGAAAAGCACTTTTACTCAATTAAAGGGTTTTTCAACAGGTGTTGGAACATCATATAATAAAACGGCAAACATGTTTTTTAGATTAGATTTAGATTAGATTAGATTTATTGTTTGTTTTCTTGTTTAAAATACAATTAATTAAATTCTAACATGTTTTTTGTGATACACTTTTCTCCAAAAGTATTTAACCGATTTCGATAAATTTTATATGGTTGGAAAGCCACAGTTACGGAGATGTGCAGAATATACTTGAGACACGCATTTACACACTGTGGTCATTTTTGTTCTTGCACTGTCGAACACTTTGCATATTACATAAAATAAAATTTAATTTAATAAATTTGCTTGAAAACACTGCCAATAATATAAATAATAAATAAATTGGCACTCGAATTTCGAGAGCTGGGTCGGCTAGTAATAACAAATCTGTTGTTTATTATTCAGTTCCTGATGCCAAATCTTCGTAGTAATTTACACGATTGGAAATCACGTCTAAATGGAAAAACTTTATTATCAAAATGAGTGCTCGGTAGTGCAAACATTGCGCAGGTTTATCTCATTTTACAATAGACGTGGAGGCACTTCGCATTTCATCGCTTGGCGGCCAAATTTAAGACGAACAATATTCATATGTCAAAGGAACGCAAGATCGGTCGAGAACATCGCCCAAACAAACCGTTCACAAGAACTTGGCATTTCGCAGAATTCAACTTGGTGAATTTTACGTGGGAGCTTTGGGGCCTTACAACCAAACAAGATCCAAATGACCCAGGCGGTCATGACCATAGACAGCGCCGCTTGGCCGACAAATTATCTTTAGCGAGCGTTATCGGATTTTTGGATGAATGGGTGTAATAACAAGCAAAATTGCAGTGTATGGGACGACATTAACCAACACCGGATTCACCAGGTGCCAAAGCAGAGGTGGGTATTTGAACGATGTCATATTCCATACATATTGACATTTTTTTTATAATTCACACACTCTCAAGGTTTTTTTAAGAGACCCTCATAATTTTAAAGACAGGACGACTGATGAGGAAATTAGGGGGGAGATAAAGGAGGTGCTGATGAACATTGGTCTTGAATGTTCGCAAATTGAAATGGCAAGGAAAAATATATGGGTCTTTCAAATATCTTAAAAAGGAATTTGTTAATACCTTACACACAACTTGTTTTTTCCATTTCAACATCTACCCGCTCTTATTCGAAAGTCCTCGGGTATACATATATGCTGTAGTATAGTGTATAATGTGTATTCACTCTAAGGGGCTATTACTACCCTTTTTATAATGTTATTGAGTAAAACTTAAGAGGATTTAATAAGAGATGTCAGTGTACATTGGTCTAGGAAGCTTGTACATCAAAGTGAGCGGGACAAAATATTCCACATTCAATAAGTGCGGTGAAGGCAAGAATTTACGTTCGTACGTGCGAAATTGGACTCAAGGGTAAACTGAAGAGCATTCCTAACAAGACGAGTATTACGGTGGAATTGTTTGAGAATAGGAATGCATCTGACAATTCAGTTAAGCATTGTTGAAAGAAAAAAAAGATTAAACAATGAAAGCCAGTATTTGTTACGACGGTGTTCACGAGAAACAAATATTAGTAATGGATGTGTTTCCTAAAAAATAAAGGCCTCTATTCCGGATTGCATCTAACAAGTTATCTAAGATTTTAATCACACAACGTTTTATCATAATAGTCTTAGCCGTCCTCTAGGTATTTACATAAAAATGATGGGTACCAGATTAAAAAAAAAAAAAAAAACAGTTTAATTTCAAACTTGATATACAGATCGGTGGACGGTATGAAGAAAACCATTTTGAATCTTCTCTATCATTTTAATGTTTAGTTTGATTGAAATCTATAGACAATTTTGCTTACACAAATCCAATAAACACTTGTCATAAGGACCAAGTAAGAAATAATGTTCAGAGAGACAATAATTGATAACTATCATTCATACCATCCATCAAGTCACCTATCAGAAAGATCATTTTCTATTACCAACAAACCCCTCCGTGCAATGCAAATTATAGGGTAAGACCTCAATTGGAAGGGTACTACTAAAAGAAAGAGTCTCTTCGTCATCACATTTTATGAACACTATTTTTCAAACATTTAATGTTCATGTAAATGTTTGACAATGAAGTTTATGCAATGCAAAGCTCACTTTGGCAGGATCACTCCGGGATAAGTTAAGCATTTAGAACCTCTTTATTACCTATATGTTATGAAAACGTTTGCTGTATTTTCAGCGTTTAAAATAGCCCGCCACTACTCGGTCCAGAGTAAAAAGTTCTGTGTAAAGTTACATATTTATGCGATAATGTGTGTGATTTTGTCTGAGGCTTAGGTAGGTAGTGATCCAATTAGCGCTGGAGCGCACCGTTTTGATACCATAAACTCGTTAGACCTATGGTTTTAAAGGAAAATGATAAGAGACGTATGAGCTCGCATATATCTGAAGGTCGCTATCTTGCTGTCTTAAAATCGAGAAGTAAACGTTACAGAAGTCGTTGGTTTGCTTCAGAGCCACTTTGTGGTGTTAAGATAAGAGATCAAGTATTTGATCTTCAGCTCAGATATTTCGTTAAAGTCATCGAGAAATAATTTTCCGAATAGTTCGACTCTCATTCTTTCCAGAGCTGGACATTTTCAGAAGTAATAAATGACTGTTTCCTTTTCCTACTAATCCCCTACAATGAGTATTGTAAGGAATGAGACTTATTGTACATACATAGGTGGGTTGGTTAAACTGCTTCACGGTTTGTTTCTGTGAGAAAAATTGAGAAGATTTTTCCCTTCACAATACCAACAGAAATATTTACTCTTTCAGCAAGTGACCTATGAAGGATTTATCCTTGCCTGGCTAACTCATCGACCCTGGTCTGAGTGGCATTGAGTTTTATTTAGACTGGAGAACTCATCGCATCATCGCAGTACATTTAGGGCATATTAGTCCAGTCAAAGCGTCATGAAAAAGGGCCTGACCTTGCGCGCAGAGGCATGGTCTATTTTTTTTTTCATGGATCGATAGGTGCTTATGAGAAAAGCTTAAAACCAAATTTGCACCACATGACAACTTTTTTTACCAAAGTTATTGGTAAAAATGTGTTTTGTGTCATTTTTTGGTCATTTGCGAATATCTCGGCTCCACTATCTCCTACAAACAAAAATTAAATATACATTTATTCCTAATAACATTATCTATTATGTTATAAAAAAAAACATTTGTTTAAACAAATGAAAAAAAAGTTATAGTTAGTTTAAATAATTTTTTTTTTTGTTTAAAAATCACTTTTCCGTGATTATTAAGAAAAAAGCTCATTTAACGATGAAATTTTTTTTTATTATTTAAGTTCTTGTAATTCCCTACAATTTAAAAAAAATCAGCACTCTACGATGAACGAAAGCCGAGTAATAAATTATTGAACATAGGTAAGTCAGCGCACCCAAGCATTTTATGATTTTATTTTTAAATTAATATCTGAGCCCCAGTATGTCGCAAAGTGAAAATAAAAAACCCTATTGCTAATAACAATATTTTCTATCAACTTGCATTTAATTTAGTATGTTTGAGCAAAAACATAAAAAGTTACCGTTGGTTTCAACGTTTTTTTTTTTTTTTGTTTTTAATACCTTTTTTCATAGTTATTGAGAAAAAAACTGTATTTCACGGTAAATATTTTTCAGTTTTGGATTTTTGTTTTATAGTCCAGCTAATTTTCTTCAAATTAAAAAAAAAATTAGTCCATTACGACAAACGGGAACCAAGATATTCATGATTTAAAAACTTAGGAAAGCTTACAATTTAGTATCTTAACCTTGTAGCTTGTAATTATTTTGGTGTCGCCAGCAACAAGATATATTGGTAGATATCCTTCAAACACTCCACACATACTTATACATATACATATTTGTTGCTTGTTGTTGCTGGCGATACCAAACGGTACCTGTCATAGAACCGTTTTTTTGATTTTCGACTTTCTCATTAACGGCTCAAACGATTTTAACCAAAAATTTTCAGCAGGACTCCCCCTTAGTTTAAAATAATATTGTATATATAGAAATATTCGAAAAATTATTTGTTGGTTTTTTTTGAAAAAAATTTTTTTTTGAAAAATCAATATCTTCAAAACCTATGAACGATTATTTTTTTTAAATTATTTCCTAAAATCAATATTATTAAATACTTAAAATTCGCATCTCACATTTTTTTTCTTGAAAAATTTTAAAGAAATTTCTTATATAAAAAATGTATTTATTTATATATATATATATAATTATATATTTTTATATATAATTAATAATAAAACGATTTTTTAAAGTTTGTTTGCATAAATTCATACTTTTCTAGAAATCAGACGGCAATTTCATTTTAAATTCATGTTTTATATTTATAAAATGTATCTTAAATTCAAAAGTACTTTTACATAAGAGCAAGTTCGTGCGATCCAGTCGTGCATTTTATTTTTTTTTTTTTTGAATTTACCGCTACTATGCTCATTTTTAGAAAAAATACATCTCATAGTAACGGTTGATATCATTATCAACAATAAAAACATTTCTAGTTTGACTTAAGCTTTTAAATTTGCTTGTTGATCTCTTCACACATGGCCGGAAATTCAAGTGCTCGAAAAAAGGTAAATTTACTTCGTCAACGACAGAAGCACTACAGGAACGACCATCTCTACACAGAAGCGAATTTAATTCCACTGGACAAAAATCTAGTTCATTCAACGAAGAAATTAATGAGGAACATCATCGACCACCCGAATCAGCTTATGAGAAGGATGACCACAGAACAACGACATCCCGAGCCGAGGTACCTCAGTGTGATGGAAACTCTGGATGACAACGTAAACATGGACAACGAGGAAGTAGTCTCGTTCTACGCTGACATTGGGTCAGCCTACCACCGCGGCTAAAACGCCATCCCTGCCCACAACCCACAAAAATCACCACTGACAACCAGGAATGAACACCCTGAGGACAATACAGTCAACCAACATTTTAAATTAAATTGTTTTTTGTCATGTAAATTTTATATAAAAATAATTAAACTTAAGTCACTGTACTTATATAACTAGTTAGGCCCCCTATGAGCCAACAAATGTAAATTTTCATGCATATGTAGTATCTTATTAGTTGTAAGCCAAATTGTAAATAGTTTGTTCAATAAACAAAATTGAATTGAATTGAAATTGGTAAATTTACTTTTAAATTTTTTTTTTCGCGATTTCACTGTAATTTTCATGGGAAAGTCTTACCTTAACTAAATATTTCATTTTTTGGGTCAAGAAATTTTCAAACTTGTAAATTTTACACAACGACCGCGCTCTGCTTTCGTGTAACATTGAGACCAAATTTTTAATAAATTTTCTTACTTATGATATGAAAGTCTTGGAAATTGAACTTTTTGAATGTTATTGAGTAATTTGTATTTATTTATTTTTAAAAAATCATTAAAATTAAGCGACAATTTTCATTTAAACAATATTAAAGGATGTGTAACGTTATAAGACATTTTCTGCTGAACCCAATGAAGATGGAGTTTTCTAACTTTTGAAACTCTATTGACTCTTAGGTGACCTTGAGTAGGGCTGAAGCAAAAATAGAAAATACCTTCTGATCTAGTTCGACACATTGCAACTCTATCTACACAGTTTCTGAAACATATAGTTTTGCCAAACATGAACAATCATAAAACATTCATTAAACACGACCGCCCAAGATCTTCAAATTCCGAATGTGGGTGATGAAGGTCTACTCTAAATCGACCTCGCTGAGAATTTTGTGTGAGAAAGCCAGGATGATGTTCAGAGCGCACATTGGAATCAAAGCCAAATTTGAGGAAGTTAGGGTATTGTGGTATACATGTTTGTTTTTTTGACTTAACAGAAAAAGTTATGAAACAAATGCTCCTAAATTTGGTAGATTTTACCAAAAACATATAAGCTACCAAGTGATTTCTTTTTATCGAATTCTAACAATAACTAACAAAGATTTAGACAAAATATTGATATAACCTCTAAATCGTCACTTTTGAAAGTTAAAGTGTAATGTGGTATAACACTATGCTGTCTATTGTGGTATACTATACCACATTACCCAGTAGATTTTTTTTAAATGAGTAAATCTCAAATTTCCCATTTTTTTTCATTCCTCACATTTTAGACATTTTAACGAATGAATCTTTAGAAAAAACACAAATAACCAATTTTAAATAGAAATAAACTTTAATGATGGGTAAAGTGGCATACTACCACATTAGCCACGGCTAGTATACCACATTAGCCGATACTGGTATAGTTTTACAAAAATAAATAATAAAATATAAAATAAACACCTTTGAACAAAACTAACAGTTGTTTTTCGTAGATGATTAATTTATTTTTGCAAAGAATTTATAAACTAGCTTGAAACACAACTTTTGAGAGCACACAAACACTTTTTGTTTGACCCAAAAAAAAAACTCAACTTCACGCAATTACCCTTCTCAAATATTTGCTTGGGATATAAAAAAGATTTTTGACTTGATTGAACACGAGTACTTAGTTTTATTTATACTAGGTGTGTTTTTTCGCAAGTCCATATAGAATTGTAGAAAAAACGACTTCGGAACTAACCGCTTTACATGAAATACAACAACTACTTAAATCTATACAGAGTTAGCAAAGACCAGATAATTATTTTCGAGACTTAAGCTAAGACGCGATAAAAACTTTGATGCCAAAATAATATTATTTATATGTTATCGATAATTTGTTCAGAGAAGTCAAAAGTGACGTTTTTGGATGCTGGTTGATGCTAGTCCTCAATACAGCCGACAAATGCCATAGCGTACACAGTGCTTCCAGCTATTTGAAAAAAAGCTCCTCAATCCCGATGTCATTTTTTTTCAATTCTATATGGATTTGCGAAAAAACACGGCTATTACCGTCCGCTAAGGTAAAAACCCTTGAAGAACCATGCTTAGTTTTTGAGAAAACTGCCTATAACACATTACCCGCCTATACCACATTACCCCAAATTACTCTACTTTGTTTACTTCTGGTTTTTATTTCAATGAAGTTTTTCGATCAAACGTTTTTGTATCAGACAAACTGCTTTTAATACTTCCAAGTTATTTGAAAGTTTTGAAAATTTGGTGCGATACCTGTCTTTGAATCCAAATTTGGGTGTAACATTTTTTGGAACTATTTTGCCACTTCCCATGGCAAAGGATGCGTTGATGGAATTGGTGCCATCGCAAAAACTGTCGTGCTAAAGCACGTACGGACTCGAGACTGTATTGTCAATAACGCATCCGATCTTGTGCAAGCGTTTACCCGCACTTCTTCAACAATTTGCGTTAAAGAAGTCAAAAGTAATGAAATCTTGAAAATTAATAATAATTTGAAGTCTTTCAACGGACGTTGAAGAATCTAAAATAAATGAGCTCAAAAAGTTGAAGAGTCTTCATAAATATTAAGCAGGTGTTCATTCCGACAAATAGTCTTTTTGACACTAACTTCAAAAATTTAGACTGGACGCAAGAAATATTGTTAAGACATTCAACTTAAACATTTTGGTCTACATTTCTTTAATCTCTATGAATTTATAAAGACCTTCTTCTCGCAATTCACTGTTTCAAAACAAATTCTTTCCTATCCTTCTAAATAGTGCCGTGCATTTAAAGTTTAAAATTATTTTCGAAAAATCGGTTTTTATAATAATCGTAAGATCGTGCAAAGCTTTGGGCGGGGTTGAATAAGTATGTGAACTTTTTTGTGAGCTAAAGTCACTGAGGAACAATATAATCCTCAAATCCAGCCTATTGCAAATTTTTGTGATCTAAACTGCTAAGACACTGTGGCGTATTAGTACTTTTTTCAATTATAAAACCTCACCGGTTTCTTACTCATAAGCGAATTTATTATTCATTTTTTTAATCTTTTAATATCTTTGCCAACTTATTTGTCTATAGCACCTTTGAATTTCACGGTCTAGAAGAGCACATTCTAAAAATTTACACGTCCTTGTTTAAACATAGATTTCACAATATTTCTAACATTAATTTACTTATCGATATGTATTACTTACTAGTAACTGCCCATTGTTCGTCATGAACTAAACCCCACAGAGTTGCATTCAAATCCAGCATGCATCTTTGGTCTTGTACAAGTTGAACACTTTTAGCAAATCGCTCAAATTCATCAATACGTAGTATTCGTCCATATTGAAACGGAGAACTATCTGGGCGCGAAATTTCATCAGGAATTCCACTTGCACTATTGTCTAATCCGGAAGATGTGCGTATACTTGAGCTTGCTAGTGAATAATTTACTGCAAGGCACAACACAATTACCACTATGCATACTTCCCGCATATCTTTTTGCATAATTAATAAATTCAATGTTAAGTAGAATTTAATTAATTAGTTGTTATTATTACAATTATTATATAAAATCAATCTCTATTACGGGGCGAGAATAATTTTGTATTATGCTTAGTAAATTTTTTATTAAATTTAAAAATAAACAGTTTTATTAACGACTGCACTCTTTTACTAGCAAATTTCGCGTTCAACCTATCAGTCGGGCTGTTCAAATCGAACTGATGTTAGTGATCTTGGCTTGAGGCCGGCTGTGACGGCTTTTAGAGTCAATGTTTTTGTTTGGCTTGCTACTCAAACCATTGTCTACAAGCCAGGTGGTGAATGCGGTTACCACTTTCCTAGAATTCTACTGAACTTTTTAAATTTTGTTCGGTTTGATAAGTGTTTCACTTTTTCTTAAAGTCCATCTTAACCAAGTCGGTTTTTATCAAGAGGAGAATAATTAGGAACATTTTGTGGAATGAAAACTGGTAGCTAAAAAATACAAGTTACAAGTGTTGGCAAACATTATTGTTCAATAAACATATTTATTCGTTAAACAACGCGCGCACTGAAGTGGTGACGAAGTAGAGTGATAGTGGAGTGGCGAGTTGCAATTGAGTGGTGAATAAGTCAGTCACGTGGCGATGGATTGGCGGCGAAGTGGTATGAAAATAGTCTGATCGGTATAACGTGCACTGCAATGGCAATCTACGTACTGTGTCACCGATTCATCAGTTAACAATTTCGTTTTCCGAAGATGAAGACGGTCTTTTAGTTGTACAACTTTCTAAACTTAAAGCTAAAAATCAGGAGAAGGAGGAGAAGAAGAAGAAAAACTATTGGGTTAATCCTTTCCGCCTGAAAAATAAATAAAATGACTGGATCACACGAACTTCCTCTTATGTAAAAATACTTTGGAATTTAAAATATATTTTAAAAATATAAAACATGGATTTAATGAGATAAAAATTTTCAAATGTCTGATTAATCCTTTTAATATTAAAGTAATTTTTTGTATAACAAAGTTCCTTAAAATTTTTCGAGAACAAAATTTGGGATGCCAAATTTTAAGTATTTAGTAGTATAGATTTTAGAAATAGTTTCAAAAAATAATCGTTTACATGTCTTAAAGATATTGGTTTTTCAAAAAAATTTTTTTTTTCAAAATCCCAAAAAAAAAAAATGTTTCGAATATTTTTATATAAAATATTATTTTAAACTTAAGGGGGCTTCTGCTGAAAATTTTTGGAGCCCTTGATGAGAAATTAAAAAAATCAAAACACAGTTCTATCACAGGTACCAAAATTTTTTTATACAAAAATGTATTCCGTTTTCGAGATAAATATGATTATGCATTACGGGTGTAGGGGGGTACCGTTAGTCTTGGAGCTAAAAAAGAATGTCAATTTCTCCTCTAGGGAATCACCGAAGACCCTTAAGTACCGAGTGTGAAGAAAATAGGTCCAGTGGCTTAGGCTCTAGATCGAGGTACAGACATACAGACAGACAGACGGAATTGTCGGACCCACTTTATTCGTCTTCGCTATCATCGTAATGTAAACTTTAATCAAAATCTCGATTTCGATTTTTTTTCCAAATGCAGAACTTGCCCTATAGTACCTGTATCGCGAGTAAAAAATTGAATTTTTAACTAATACAACAAGGATTTGAAATTGGACGTTTTGCAAGTTATAGGGCCCATACACTACGCAAACCGTTTGAGCAAACAAATGCCTTTTGTTGTTGTAAAAATGTTTGTGCAAACTGTTTGAGTAGTGTGTAGCGATGTTGAGTATTTGCGCAAACGGTTTGAATAAATTCAAAAAATTTTGAATTTTCCGTGACTGCACAAACATGTTTGAGTGGTGTGTGTTGAATTTTGCTCAAACAGATGCCAATTTTCATGAAATTAAGATTAATATAACAAGACGAACGAATTTTTTTGGACCAAATTCTTTTTTTTTTGTTTTTTCTATTTTTTTTTTAATAGAATTAGAGATGAAAAACGTCACGCAAACTAATATCTCTCAAACATGTTTGTGTAGTGTGTGGCGAAAATATGTTTGCTCAAACACACGTTTGAACAAACGTGTTTGCGTAGTGTATGGGCCCCAGGGGCGAACGCAGAAAAAAATTTCGGGGGGGGTTTTCAAAAAAATATGAGATTTTCATAAATAAATTATTTCCCGAATTTATTAATACGTGAAATCATATCTTGTTGTACTTTTGCGATTATACGAAAAAGAGTTATCCGAAAACATAAGGACACTCAACTGGTACCTACATACTTCATAATTATAACCAAAACGCTTCCAGAAGGTGTTATGTGCTACTCATCAGTAACTGTAACTTTCGAACAAACGAAATGAGCTATTTTTTTTTTTTGCTGCAATACAACACACCCCGACCTTGGAGAAATCAAAAACTCAAACTTGCTCCGTTACTGCCCATATACTTAAACACATAATGTCAATCATCAAAAACGCAATTGCTGCTGGCTTCGTGTGTCTATTTGTTAATGATCAATTCAAAATAGGACAGTTTCGTTAAAATACGAAGACATATAAGATAAAATGCACGACTGGGTCGCACGAACTTGCTTTTATGTAAAAAGTTCAAAGATTAATATTTCTAGAGAAAAAATGTTCATAAGCAAAAAATTCATTTTTTAAATGACTAAAACAACTCCTTAAGTTATTATTTTATAAATAGTAGCTTAGTAGTTAGAGCTAACCATAGGTATTTAAGAAAAAATTTTGGTACGCCAATTTTAACTAGAAGCTTCTCTGTAAAAAATTTCATTGAAATCCGTTCTGCCTATAATGACAAATTCAATATTCGAAATTATAATTTAAATTTATCAAAATTCTCGGAGCTATTTTTTTAGAAAAATACGATTTTCGAAAAAGATTTTTTAACACTTGCATGGTGGGTACCTTAATTTTTAGTTAAAACAATTTTTTCCCTCAGATCTTGTAGATTATATTAAGAAACTTTTATTTATTCAAGTTTAAAAAATCGAGCAGGGTTTTTCGGAATATTGAGTTTCCAAAAAAAATAATTGGTGTTTTTCTTTTTTCATTCAGAGTAGAGCTCTTAACAGAGCATGAGCATGTCAAACATGCTCTGAACTTTCTCCGAATCGAGTTTGTTCTAAGAGCTCTGAATTATTTTATAAACACACGCGAGTTTTTGAGTTTTTTTTTCTGTCTGTCAGAATGATTTCAGCATTTAACTCTGTCTACTCAGCTATTTTATACCGAGCTCATAGAGTGCGCTCTGAACAATCTCTGAACACGCTCTCAACGAAAAAAGAAACACAATCTTTGAACTGTTATACACTCTGAGCTAAAAAAGAAACACGATATTTTGTTTGACAGTTCAGGTACTACTCTGAATTAAAAAAGAAAAACGCTCAATATTTAAAATTTGGAGAAGCTTCATAATGATTAAAATCGGTTGTTCTGCTTTCGAGAAAATCAAAAACAAACAAAATAAAATGGTTCCAAGAGGGCTTCCAAAAAATGATTCGTACCGTTATTTTTGGTTTTAAAAAAAGGAAAATTTAACGAAAATCGGCCCATGCTCTTAGGCCGTATTCGAAGAGACAGACAGAATTTCGAGACCCACTTTTTCTTCGCTATCATCGTAATGTCAACTTTGATAAAAATTTTGGGTTCGATTTATTTTGCGAATGCATTATGTACTTGCCTTATCTATAAGTCGTAAGAAAAACGCTGAGAACCGATAAAGGGAAACACAAAACTTCTAATAATCAATTGAACTTACATTAATATTAATATGGCACGAAAATAGCACTTTGTCTCTTTTTTCTTTAACAAAATGAACTCTTATTTTTTGGTTGTTTCGGGGGGGGGGGGGGGGGTTTAACCCCTAAAACCCCTACCTGCGTTCGCCCCTGATTGGCCCTATTACTGACAAAATTAGGGCTTGTGCTTCAAAAAAAAGATACAAGCTTCATTAATTACGTTTCGCCGCAAGAAAGGCTCATAGTAACATTGCGGTCAGTGAAAATAAAAAATATTAAAACAGACATACTTACTTACCAAATATAAACTTATTTTAAAATTTTTAAATAAACGAATACTTTACGGCCTTACCGCGATTCGGAATTATCTAGAATAATTCCTAAGTCAGAAAACATAGAAACCTTACGTAACGGACAAGAATCAAACGTATAGTTGTACAAAAACGGAAATTTTTTACGTGTAAAACTCATGGTTTTACATTTGTCAACATTTAAAATAAGTGGGTTTTTATTGCACCATTCCCTAAATATTGTAAAGTCTTCTTGTAGTAATAAACAGTCAGAGGAAGATTTTATACTTTTGAAAAGCTTAATGTCATCAGCATAAACAAGGATAGACGAGTTTTTTAAGTTTGAAACCAAGTCATTAATAAATAAAAAACAAATAAAATAGAACGTAAGTGGCTGCCCTGAGGGACGCCAGAATTGACAACAAATTGACGTGAACTTTCATTACGAAACAAGATAGAATAACGACGATTTTTTAAGTATGAAGAAATCCAATTTATAAAATTGTTGTTAAATCTTAGATGGTATAATTTTTAAATTAGTGTATTGCGGCATAACTTGTCAAAGGCTTTACTAAAGCCAGTAAATAAACAATCAACTTGCCCGCGTTTTTCAAAAACATCTAGACAAAAGGACACGAAGTTAAATAAATTAGTAACAGTGGATCTCTTTTTTACAAAGCCATGCTGGCTATCACAAATAATAGAACTACAATGAAAAGAAAAAACATTACTCACAATTGACTCAAACAGTTTAGGTATATCACAGATAGTTTAGCAATGGGTCTATAGTTCATTATTTCATTCTTTTTTCGATGTCTCACATCGAGGTGGAATAGAGTTAATATGTATATGCTGTAGAGGAACGGCCATAAGGATTTTATGCGCACCAAGAGATGAATAACTAGCAAACGTTGGGGAGAAGTTAGGCACAGAAGTATGAGATACTACCAGGCTTGTACAATATTTCACCGTCAAGAATTGAGATATACATATGTATATATTTAAGGATGCCTGTACAAGGGATACAAATTGAACGTTGAATTTTTGATCGGTTCGAATGTTTTTAAGATTTAAGCAATGCCACTTGCCACTTAGTCACATTACATATAACTAGGTCACCATTTCGGTGCGCAACTTGCCTAAAAAAGCATGTAATCAGTAATTCGAGTTTTTCCGACTATAACTGGCATGAATTAAGGTTCTAATATTAAGGTGTTAATCATATCTGCATTTATTTTGTCAACTAGGTTATACCACATTGAGTCCAGTTTTTTTTTTTTTTTTTTTTTTTTTTTGTGGTGCAACAGCTCGAAGAGAACCAGGACCTAGTGACTTACAACTCTCAACCATTCCTGTGTGCATGTTACCAGGAATGGAGGGGACCTACAATTTTCTGCCGGTTCCTAACGGCTAATGAGCAGCACTTTTCATAACAAGAAACACTCTTGGAGGATTTGTCAATTCCTCGCAAGAGGCAGTACAATCCTGAAAAAACTTCTTTCCAGCGGCTGAGAATCGAACCCAAGACCTTCATGCCATTCCAACTCACTAACCATTATCCCAAGGGGTTTTTAATCTTTGAAATAGTGGGTCTTGTGAATAAAAAAAAAGTTAAAGCTTTTTTTGGAGGAAGCTAAAGCCAACTAGTTATAGCTTTTACTAGCAGCTAAAGCTAGACAGTACTAGCTTAAGCTTTGTTTTATGTGAATAAAAAAATGATAACGCTAAATAGCTTATGCTGGAAAATTCTAGCTTAAGCTTCGTAATTTAAGGTGTTCGTTTTTTTATTCACATGTTTCGGCTAGTTAGCTTTAGCTAAAACTGGTACATGTATGACCGAAAGGAAAGTTTTTTTGCCTCAATTTGTTATCTGTTCTACAGGGCAAGTATTGGTTTCGGCTAAAAAATGTTTTTAACATTTCTTATGTCAGTTTCTGGGTCTATGCGTTCACAGTCCTATTTTTGAGATATTCCCTTATGTTTAATTAACAACTCGCACAAGTTAATACTGAAAATAAGAACTAGTCAAAGCTTTCTAGACAGGTCGAAAAAATCTTGAAATTTTTGTAGCTTTAACTATAATATTCTAGTTTGAGCTATTTTTATTCACACAAATTGAAGCTTAAGCTAGGAAAACAAGCTAAAACTAAATGAATTTAGCTTTCGCTATTTTAAAATAGCTATTACTAGAAAACATCTTTAACTAGCTAGCTTAAGCTTATTTTTATTCACTAAAAATCAAGCTTTTACTTAAAAATCCAAGTTTCAGCTTTAGCTTTTTTTTTATTCACAAGGCCCAGTATGTATTTCAATATGTTAAATAATAACGTTAACATTACGATATTTACTTAAGTACATATAACTTAATTATTATGTATTTATGAATGTGTGAAGTTTCTTAGATTTAGTGCAAAGAAATTATACTTAAAGCTTTCAGATTTGAGCAATGAAATTAGAGAATTTAATAAAAATACCGTTAAGCTGATTTAAAAAAACTGTTAGCCCCGTAGTTTGATATGCCAAAAATAGTGCAAATCG